>BSWB01000002.1:29985000-31235000 GCA_033239125.1 Fagopyrum homotropicum | reverse complement strand
TTGGCGATGTTGGCTCTACAACACTCCTCACGACCTCAGCTCATAAACTATGGTTGATGCATCTCTGGTGTCCGCAAAGCTACCAACTCGTCCTCTACCTCTCCCATGTCCCGGAGCAGAACCCTGAGGAGCGGTAGAACCAGGAACTCTCTACTATTACTGCTGATACTGAGTTCTCTGCCCTCCTCCTACAACACTAACAAGTGAAGAACCCTGTTGCGATAGCGCCTTACCCTGACGGCACAACGCAACTCTATGTCCGGGCTTGCCACATGAATAGCAACTCACAACAACCTTCTTACAATCAGCCCTCATGTGTCCGACACCTTCGCAGTTAAAGCACTTTCGTCCTTTATCGGTACGCTGTATAGACTATTGGAATCCAAAACATCCCGGCGTCTGACTATGAACAAATCCCGATGCTCCAGCACTGGCTGGTCTAGTCCTTTGCCTTTTCTCAGGACCTCTTGTTTGAGAAGCTCTCCTCTGGCCTGGTCGGTCTCGCTTATAAGCAAATACTCTATCCTTATAGTCTTTCAAGGAATCACAATGAAAACTAGCAAGATAAGAGCGTGTAGACTCTCTCAATCTCCGCGAGAAAAGGTAAGCATGTTGGTCCTCAGGTGGTGCAGAAAGACCTAGCAACGACAACTCATACTGAAACTTGTTGACGATCTCAGCAATAGGAAAATCCTCGAATCCAACCTCGAGGAAATCCTGAAGACAACCTCTCCTCATCGCTGCAGAGCAATAGTGATCCTTGATCACCGTCTTCATCTGCTCATAACTGTTGACATTACTGCGAGCGGTCCTCCACCAAGAATGAGCTTGATCCTTCAGTAGCGTTTGTGCTATGTCAACGCGACGTCCCTTTGGGCAACCGATCGCCTCCATAACAGAATCTAACTGTCATAACCACAACTCCACCTCTAATCCAGTCTTCTCCATGAAAGAAGGAACCTTCAGCTGGTTGAAATCCTTCAACCAATTGTCGGGCCTCGGCTCTCTCGCCTCAGTTGGCGCTCTAACAACCTCAACAACTCTAGCGGGCGGGACAACGACCGGTGTCATTCTCTATAAAACCTCATCTGATCTCGCTGGAACTATCGGTACTGGTGCTGGTCCTCCATAGCCTCCTCAACTCTCTGCACATAGTCGGGATATGCAAAAACTCCTATGTACACTCGACCGGTCTCCATCGATGGCGCTCTCTGTGCTCCGGACCTAGTGGCGGTCCCGTTCCCAACCTTAGGAACAACGCTCTCAGCAACTTCCTCGACAAACGCCTCAGCGATAGGCGGATCAGCAACTAAGGCTTGGCCCCGACCTCTAGCTAGTGGAGGTCTTCCTGCACGTCCTCGTCCATGGACAACAGCTGGAAGAGGTTGTCAATCCCTTCCTCGCCCCATAGCAGTTGTAGCTCTAGTACGCGCCATCTGCGATAGTGATGTAGATATATAAGACTATATATAAAGCCACACTATAACTAAAGCAGAAATCAAGAAAAAGCACACAAGGCTAACATATAAGAAAACTAATTGTTGAGATCCGAGGAGGTAGTGGTGTTCACCCGAACATTTATCCCAGACCGACAAGCTTAAAAACAAAACTCCCTTTTGAAAACGTAGACCCCTTACAGAATGTGTTTATTTATCTATCCGACCTTTAGAAGATTTCGAGTATCATTGTTGCCAACCTAGAGCTCTGATATCATATTGTAACACCCCAAGTTCTGGAAACTCGAAGCGTTATGGGTTAGGTACTCACAATGGGTCCCGACCCTCAAAGTAGCAACGATACAACAAATCTTACAACAAGGCACGGACAAATGAAAACCAAAACTCAATATAAAACCAAAGGTTTAAACAAAAGGAAATGTAAAAGACTCGCAACCGAGTTCAAAATAAAAGGGAAACAACAACAGAAAAATAAACCCGATCGCATCCTATAATGTATGGGAACCCCGACTAACATCCGGATCACTCATCAACACCTATATCCTGCAAGACATCTACAACATCGGTATAAACCATTAGCTAACATTCTAGATATCAGAAAGACAGTAAAGACACAAACACACATAAGGTAAAGTAAACACATAACATGCTCACACTGAGCCGGTTATTATCTTTCATTACGTTATCCAATTACTAATTCAAATTATGGTTGTTACACGAGAGTTGCTACGATCTCGTCTCTGTTCCCTTTCACCAACAAGAATAGAACGAATGCATCCTTCTGTACCTGCTGGACTGATCGCAAGAGCACCTCCTAGTTTCCCCATTCTGAACTGGACAAGCGGTAACCGCCCGATTATAATACACTTGGGCCAATTATGGTTATAAAGGTCAATCCTATCTCTGGTTGTCAGTTATAACGATAAACAACAACACACCAAGCCAAAAGAGTCAAACTAATATACGGAATGAAGCTAACTAAGTCCAAGGGACTTACCTCACACGAAGGTAACTCAAAGCTCAGCAAATAACTCAGATAACCTTTGGAAAGAAGAACGGAAAGCTTGTTCACACAAGGCATCACAAATCAGGAACCAAAACAATTTCTAGAAGTCTATAACTTCTAGTCTCCATGATCTCTAAGAGATCTACACAAGCTAGGGTCACAAACCCTAGTCTTATAGATCACCAAGGGTCAACAACATTCAAAAGAGCCAAGAAAAGGAACGAGAAAAGCAAAGAAGGAAGCAGCTCACCAAATTTGAGAGCTACTGCAGATAAACCGTAGGGGTGGTAGACAGAGACGCGGGGGCGATAGAGAAGGAAATCCGTAGGGGTGGCTCTGTGCTGGCGCAGGGGCGGGTTTCGATGCAGAAACATTGTCGACTCCTTCAACATCAAGAAACACAACAAGGCTAACGCTTGCTTCTCTCAACACTTCACACACGTCACAACTCAAATCATCAAAGGATCAACAACGGAACGATCCACAAGAATCAAGAATCACACTTGATTCTTGGAGAAGAAGAAAAGAGAAGAACGAAGAAGGAAACGAAATAGAAAGGAAACGGCATGCAGAAACACATGAACGTGATGAAGCACAAGGGAGGAAGAACTTACACGTTCAGCAAGATCATAGAAAGCAAGGGCAACGTCTACACTTCTCAAGGGTGAAGAAAACGTATGCAAGAAACGCGAAAAAGAGGGGAAAGAAGGAGATTTAGAGGAACAGGGTGGAAAGATAGAAGGAAGGACGTTCTAGGGTTAGGAATAAGATAGAAAAGTCGGCACATAAGATAGAAGATCGGATCTTCTATCTATGGAAGGAAGATAAAACGAATAAAAAAGGTCGGGCGCGATTTGTGACAAATCCGCAGGGACGGATTGCCCTGTCACAGGGGTGGCTCACTGTCACCGCAGGGGCGGTGACAGCCAAGGCTTGCCGCTAGGACGGCCTTCTTCACCGCGGGGACGGTGAAGGAAAAAACTGGGGTCTTACAATAAACACACGCATACATCGCGCGTTCTTGGTCTGCTCAACCTTCTTAAGAATAAACCAAACCAGACAACAATAAGATCATACTATTATTACCGCAAATCCGAAAACATAGAGAATACTACAATAGCAGCAGAGTTTATTAGCACTGTAAGGGAAGCTCCACCAACCAAAAAACCATCAACATCTGGCTGCCTAACCAACTCTTTGCAATTTCCTCCATTTGCAAAGCCTGTTGCGCAATGTACAAAGTCAATTGATCATTATATGAGCAACTTAGCTTGCAAACACTAATATAACAGATATTGGCACCTCCATAGATGATTCTGGTTGATTCAACAACTTTTGCACTCACATACTCCTTTCCTTAGCCCATCGTGAACCTATTGATTATTCATGTCAAATCAAATGCAAATCAAATTTTCAATGCTAAGAGAAACTGATATCTCAAAAAACTAAAATTAGGAAAGAAAATATCGACTTACTTATTGAGCTTGTACAAGAGATGAGACCTTCCTAGTTCCAATTGCCCAAACTTGTTCATATGCCTAAACAAAATTGTCCGAGCTTTTGATTTTCTTTGCAAACGAAGGGAATAATCAATGAATTGACCAAGAAATTATAAGTAACTACTAGAGATGCACAAGGTGTATTATTGAATACATGCAATATCTTTTATTGGGATTGTTATAGAACTTCAAATAAGCTTGACCACGTTCAAGGTATATAAGTATAGTTGCGCAATAAGAAGATGGAGATTTTTGGAAGCTAAAGTAAGACTAAAATTCGTTGTAAAAGAATTGTCAGGTTATGTGATTCGGAGGACGAGAAGACGTAATTTTGCACTGTGTTTTAAAGTTACCCACTGTTCTTGTAGACAGAGATAGCTGCTTTCCCAGGGAGTGAAACACAGGTGGTGGCGGAGGTGGACCAAACGGCGGACGTGGCGGCCAACAAACGGCAGCGGAAGCTTTTCTTGTGCCACAATTTGCAATTGGTTCTCAGATCTCGCAAGTCATACTCGACCTTCCTGCTCCATGGAGAAAGGCCTTGCGTCATGGATCGATGAATGGGTGGTTTCGAGTGTTCTGAATCTCAAATTGGGGGTAGAAGCCTTAGAAGTGGAGCTAGGGATGAAATTGTTGCGTGAGATACCGAGAAGACGAAAATGAGAATGACCAAGGGAAATCCATAGGATTTGGGGGAAAAGGAAGTCACGGAGACTTGAGGAAGTCAAGAGCTGAGGGCAAACGTCTTGTTTGACGGCTAATTGGTTTTCAAACCTGACTAACAATAAAAAAAAAAGAATTTAGAGTACATTTGCTTAATAGATTTATGTTAGGGGTCTTTTTTTTTTTGGTGTGAAGGAGAGGTAGTGGTCTCCGGCGCATCTAGACACGCTTTTATTAAAAGAAAGAGGGCTAAGTAGTCATCAAGCGGGGGATAGCCCGACCCTTTACATCATCAAGTAAAAGATCAACTACACCCTCCGGCGGGTCAAACAATACATTCAATCTAATAGAAAGGTTCAAAGCAAAATTAGCTAAAAAAATCCACTACTCTATTCGCCTCGCGGAAGGCATGACGAAACTGGATATCCCAGTCTCTTTTCAAAAAGTCATGGAACATACGTACTAGACTAGCGAGAGGATGGTGAGGTGCAATGGTATTCTTGAGCAATTTGACAACCAATTGGGAATCGGTTTCAATGATAATTGAGAGAAAACCTAACTCCCAAGCGACCTTAAGACCATGAAACACTCCTATAACTCAGCCACGGGGATGGAACATAGTCCAAGGTTAACACCAAAGCCACTAACCCAAGCTCCCGCTTTTTATCTCTTACCACACCCGCTGCGCTAGAAAAGCCTTCTTTCTTCTTCGACCCATCCATGATCACTTTGACGATGCCATCCGGTGGAGGTAATCACACAACGTTGATCGAGCTCAGATTGCGGTCTTTGTGTCCATTTCTTCTGTTCCAAACTTGGATATACTCCTTTGTCTTGTCTTGAATAACTCTACTTCTATTGCCTTTAAAGATGACCTTATTGTAAACTACCTTATTACATGTTTGCTCCAAAAGGTGTGTGCAAGCTTTAAATTTATAACCCAAGAAGTATGCTTAAAACAAGGATGCGAACCCGCAGGTTGTATGGGTCAATTGTAATAAAAAACAAGAATTTCAGGGGTCGATCACAGGGACTTAGGTGAAACCTAAGAAAGTACAGGTAGTCAATGTAATTACTAACCACAAAAGCGATTAAAGCAATCAAAGATGATAATAAAGTCAATTAAGGGAAATATGCAATTTTAGGGATTAAAGCATCTAGTTGTGGTTCCAACTCAAGATCTAAAGACAAAGCGGACAAAGCTGAGATTTTTGCAAAGGGAAGGTGTTTCTAAAGTGGGAATAGATTACCGGGTAAGTCTCACTACTCACTAATCCCAAACCGAAGAACCGATTACCGGGTAAGTCTCAAGGTACTAAGGAAAGGAACTATAATCTCAAACCAACACACCAGCTAAGGGAATAGAATCAACCTTTACCGGGTAAGTCTTAGGTTTACTCACAAAGATTGGATGAAGGCACACTCAAACCCCAATAAAGGATAAACCTCTATTACCTACACTTATGATCTTGGGTAAACAAACTAAGGAATCACCGGGTAAGTCTCATCCTAGGCTTGCGTTGAACCAGGAAAGGTGTAATAAGATTCAAACCTAGAATACTTGGCCCTTGCTTGTCCCCAAGCAAGATTCAAACCTAGAATACAAGATGCCATGGATTATATATATGAAAAACTCAAAAACCTTTTGTTTTGGAAGTGCTTCTTCTTATTGGATCACCCTCAAAGTGATGTTTCAAGACATAGGAAGACAAAACATGTATCAATAATAATCACAATAAGAACTAGCTATCTTTTCCTTCTCAAAGACACAAATAAAGGACATGATAAAGATGTAAAGACAATCAAAGTCAAACAAATCTAAGCCATGAAGTCTTAAACACGTGCATAAGAGTCTCAAGGTCTTTTAATCAAAGAAGAAGGTCTAAGAAACATGTCAAGGGTGGAAAATCTTTGAAGGAAATGTGATGCTAATCCGGGAAAGAGGAACAACACAATACTTTCAAGAACCAAACTTCAACACACATGCTTTGCATGTAAAATTTTTTCTTTCTTTGTACTTTACTTTTTGAGAGTATGGACAGCGGTGCATAATAATCGAAGCCTAGGAGATCAGCGATTCTCAATTTTCGAGATGCCTTAAACCCTTGATGCACATACCATATCCCATTAGAACTTGTCGTTCAATCGGATGTTGGCAAGACACAAACACCCGGCTATGTGAATGGTGTCGAGTTACTCATCCTCATGTTCAACGTCCCCAAACCTATAAATTGTTAAACTTTCACTTAACACTTTCATATTGGCCCTCCCACATCAAACATGCCTTTTACAATTACTTATCCTAATTCTCGGATGGTAAATAGGAGGTTAAATATTTCATTGAGGAGCTAGCATGAACAAGATATGAACAAAAAAAGAAGTGAATTGCCTTGGTCATTCCTATATGATGCAAAAGAACTTATAATATAGCTTTGATCATCATCGCATTCTCTTATCAAGACATCAAGATCATATGAACTATTCATGCATTCAAGTAAGAAAAACAAGCTCATTCATTCTATAATTAATATCTCAACATAACTAAGTCATCTTTTTGCCTTTTCCACATCACAATTCTCATCATAGAGGTCATTTCCATCATAAGAAGCACAAAAGTTTTTGAAATAACTCATAAGTTTCAAATGAAGGCATAAAAATGCGAATGTCATAGTGGAAAGCAAGTAGTGCAAGAGTTATTACAAACCAACTCGTCTAGTGCGACACAAAGTACATAAAGTGCGAAAGAGGCAAAAGAGATTGTAAGTACCCCACCCCATACTTAACCTTCACATTGTCCCCAATGTGAAAAATCAAGCATAAGATGGAGAAAAATACATACAATGTAAAATAGAGTGGAAACTCAATCCTTTGTCGGTGGCGGTGGTGGTGACGGATATGGATATCTCGGTGCACTGGGATCATAGAAGTGGTCAAACTGATGATAGTACATGCCCCTCATCTAGCCAACGTAGGAGGAGTGTCTAACATCCGTCTCCTGGCGGTATGCCGTGAACTGAGTGTTCAGGGCGGCGTAGTGGGTGTGAAGGGCCTGATAATCTGTGCGAAGACCCTGGTAGTCGGTACGTAGGCCCTGGAAGCTAGAAACCAATGCTCCAATATCTCGGGGAAGCCTACTCCCACGTCCTCTACCGTGGCTAGGAGCATGTGCAAAAGAATGACGGGGTGGCAGCATCTCATCCTCCGTCTCCTCAATACCTCGACTAGTCCGGCTAGGTCCAGCACCATGAGTATCGGTATCCATGGCATCCGTAGCGTGTCCACTGTAGGTATCACTCTCAAACTCTAGCATGGTCCCCTGGTACGCTCCATCCTCATGGTCCTCGTCCTTTGTGTCACCTACATCATCATAATAACCAGAAGGAGGGGCTACCTCCTCAAGCATAAGTACAAATGTCTCCTTCCAGTTCCTCTTATTCTGAATAGTGTATTCGGACTTCCATACTATCTCAGACGGCTTCTTGGATATATCCTTTTCCCACGGCATGGGCACATGCAAGGTTCCTCTACCTCAAGGAATCAAAACCTGTCTCGCTACCAATCTTTGTGAACCTAGAGGCTGAGCACTCTCAACTAAGGTACAACCTGAAAAGTCTAGCTCTAATGCCTTCGCCACGTGAGTGACAAGGCCTCCAACACATAGATCACCCTTCGCCTTGTTGGCTATCTTCCCAAGATAGTCAGCAAGCATGGAGGTGATGTCGGGGATGGTAATACTAGTCATGCATATAGTATGAAGAGCTCATCTGCCTTGAGCTTCTGCGGGATCTCCGTCCGTGAAAATAAACTCTCACTAAGGATCCTATGAACTACCTTAAAGGAGAGGTTGTACATACTTGTCTCCTTGGAGTTCCCGGGTCTCCACTTATCCCTTCCATATTATCTAACTGAAATGCTTTCCCCAAAAGCACTAGCACTCACTCCTCTTGTGAATGTGCCTGTAGAAGAATAGGGAAAACCAAACAAATCTCCAAAATCATCAATGGACATAGCATGGTTTTGGTTCATGAGATGGAAAGTGACCATCCTCTCTCTAGGATCATGCTCAAATATACTCAATAACTCTAGAATGATCTCGGTATAGGCATCATCCCTAATCAAAGCAAATTGACTCAGTCCCACTCTATCTAGCATCATGTCCACATCCTCTCGAACAAAAAAAGCATCTAAGTCATCAAGGAGGGGTAAAGGGACGGTCTAAGAGACGTTCGTATCTCTTTTTATGTTTGGGAAGAGGAGGAGGAAGTTTTGGTTTAGCTTGGGAGGGTGGTGGTGGTGGTGGGGAAGATGCTTTGGAAGAAGATCTCTTCTTCTTCTTCCCCGCATTCCTAGTGATTCTCTTCAAATTCTCCATTCTGCAAAAGAAAATCTCCCTGTTCTTCCTAAAAATCGGACGATTTTTCTGGGAGGGTCGATTTTTTTGTCGATTTCAACACAACTCACAATCCTGTAAAGCTTTGATCAAACTATCACCTCACACGGTCTCCTAGAGGTCATTCTAAGCAGATCCCTCTATCAATCTCAACAATACAACAACTTCAATGCAAAAATCGAAATCGAGCGAAAAACTTAGGTTTCGAATTGAAAAACCTGAATTCCGGACGAGTGAACAGTTTGCCAAGCTTATTGTTGCTAGATCCTTGTTCCTTGTTGAAAGTACTTCAGCTTAGCCTCAAGAATCGTTCAAAATGATTAAGGATTTGGGAGATGGGAGGGTAGGCAATTTTCGGCTCTTTGGAACAAAGGGAAATCGAGAATACTGAAGTGTGGAATAAAGGAATCGAGTGGAGAAGGCTTTATATAGGCCGGAGGTTTTGCAAAGAAAATCGGGCGATTTATTGGGTCGATTTATTTATCGGCCCGATTTGTGTTCACTTTCTCAGCTTAAGACTAAAAATTGGATGATTTTTTCAAGGGGGTTCGATTTTTGGGACGTTTTTTCCCCCCTGTTGCCAAAAATCGTCTTGCTTTGTTCCTGAATCGTTCAATTTAAGTCTTTGTAGGTCGATTCTCTTCCTTCATTTCCTTGAAGATTGCAATTGAACCATTTTATGTTCCCTTTCTTCATTGATTCCCAAAAGTTGGACCTATTTCCTGCGATTTTTTGACACAAACAAACCAAGAGTGCATCGAGAAACAAATAAAAACAAAACTAAAGAAAGCAAACAACTAAATTAGACTATTCTAAGATGAAAAGGAAAGGAAAGAACTATACTACCATGGGTTGCCTCCCAAGAAGCGCTTGATTTATCGTCTTTAGCTGGACGTTGTTTGTTTTGATGTTCAATGGAGGAGGATAGGAGCTATCTCCTCAACCGGAACTTCCAGTATGTACTTCTTCCACCGTTGGCCATTGACCTTGAAACTTCCGCTTTGTTCACCCCATACTTCAACTGCACCAGGGGAAAAACACGTTTAATTACTTAAGGTCCTATCCAACGGGATTTTAGCTTACCTGGAAAGAGTCGAAGCCTTGAGTTGAATAGAAGAACTTGATCTCCTTCCTTCAAGTCCTTTGGAATGATATGCTTATCATGCCACCGCTTTGTTCTTTCCTTGTAAATCCTTGCGTTCTAGTACGCATTCAGCCGGATCTCCTCAAGCTCATTGATGCCCAATAGCCATTTCTCTCCGGCGTCTTTCATGATGAAGTTGAGCCACTTGACGGCCCAATATGCTTTATGCTCTAGCTCTACAGGAAGATGACAAGATTTTCCATAAACAAGGTTATATGGAGTTGTACCTATAGGTGTTTTAAAAGCGGTCCTGTACGCCCATAACGGATCATCTAGCTTCATTGACCAATCCTTCCGTACGTGTTCTGGAGACAATCTTCTCTAGAATTCTCTTGATCTCTCTATTGGATATCTCGACTTGTCCGCTAGTTTGCGGATGGTATGGCGTGGCTATCTTATGGATTACCCCATACTTAGCCAATAGAGCCTCAAATCGACGGGCTGTGAAGTGCGTTCCTCCATCACTAATGATGGTTCGGGGAGTCCCGAACCTTAGGAAGATCGTTCGATTAAAGAACTTCACCACCACCATTGCATCATTAGTAGGAGAAGCGATTGCTTCTACCCATCTTGAGACATAGTCTACGGCTAGAAGTATGTATTGGTTTCCACAAGAGGATGGGAATGGTCCCATAAAGTCTTCTCCCCATAGATCGAATATCTCTACTTCTTGTATGTTGTTGAGGGGCATCTCATTCCTCCTTATAATATTACATGTCCTTTGACAAGCATCGCAAGCAACAACATAGTTCTGCACATCTTTGAATAAGGTAGGCCAAAAGAAACCGGATCGGAGTACCTTAGCACATGTCTTGTGGAAACTAGCATGTCCTCCACAAAGTAAAGAATGGCAATGGTGGATGACGCTTTCCACCTCATCCTCCGGAATACATCTCCTGTAGATGCCATCGAGACCTCTCTTGAAGAGAAGATGTTCGTTCCAATAGAAATGCCGGATGTCCTTAAAGAACTTCTTTCATTGAGCATACGAAAGTCTGGGGGGGGATTTCCTAACAAACAAGGTAATTTACAATATCAACAAACCATGGGTCATTACCTTTCGAGATTTGTTGAAGACATTCTTCAATCTCGTGGAGCTGTTCGTCAGGGAATGAGTCGTCGATAGGGAGCTCATCCGCCTCATTGGTGAGATGTGGAAGACGACTAAGGTGGTAAGCAACTGAATTTTCCGAGCCCTTCTTGTCACGGATCTCTAGATCAAACTCTTGTAAGAGCAAGATCCATCTTAGAAGCATGGGCTTCACATCTTTCTTTGTGAACAAGTAACGGATTGCTGAATGATCTGTGTAGACTATCACTTTCGCACCTACAAGATAGGAACGAAATTTCTCAAAAGCATAAACTACAGCTAAAAGCTCTTTCTCCGTGGTAGCGTAATTCAATTGAGCTTCGTCTAGCGTCTTGCTAGCATAGTAGATGGCGTGTGTACGACCATCTTTCTTCTGTCCAAGTACAGCTCCTATAGCGACGTCACTTGCGTCGCACATGATCTCAAAAGAAAGAGTTCAATCGGGGTGTTGGATGATAGGTGCTGAAATCAAAGCTTCTTTGATCCTGCAAAAGGCATCTAAACATTCTTTCGAAAACTCGAAAGTTATGTCCTTCACCAAAACATTAGTTAAGGGTTTTGAAATCTTAGAAAAATCCTTTATGAATCTCCTATAGAAACCTGCATGTCCTAAAAAGCTTCTAACTCCTTTCACCGATGATGGAGGAGGTAGCTTCTCTATGGTTTCAATCTTGACTCTATCAACCTCTATTCCTCTATTCAAAATCAAGTGACCTAACACAATTCCTTCGGTGACCATAAAATGGTACTTCTCCCAGTTTAAGACTAGGTTAGTGTCTTCACATCTCTTAAGGACTAGGGAAAGGTTAGTGAGACAGTTATCAAAGGAAGAACCATATACCGAAAAGTCGTCCATGAATACTTCCATGATGTTCTCTACATACTCCGAAAAGATTTCCATCATACAACTTTGAAAGGTGGCTGGAGCGTTGCATAAGCCGAATGGCATCCTTCTATAAGCGAACGTTCCCCAAGGGCACGTGAAAGTCGTCTTCTCTTGATCATCCGGGTGAATGAGAATCTGAAAGAAACCGCTATATCCATCTAGATAACAAAAGTAAGAGTGTTGGGCTAACCTTTCCAACATTTGATCGATAAAGGGAAGGGGAAAATGGTCCTTCCTGGTGGCAACATTCAGTTTACGGTAGTCGATGCATATTCTCCATCCCGTAATTGTCCTTGTAGGAATAAGCTCATTATTCTTGTTTACAACAACGGTGATGCCTCCTTTCTTTGGTACTACCTGCACGGGACTCACCCACTTGCTATTGGAGATAGGGAAGATGATACATGCGTCAAGTAGCTTAAGGATTTCTTTCTTCACGACCTCTTTCATGATCGGATTTAACCATCTTTGAGGTTGACGTGAAGGTTTGTAATCCTCTTCCATCAAGATTTTATGCATACATAGAGAAGGTTTAATGCCTACCAAGTCATCAATATTATAGCCTAATGCTTTCCTATGTTGTCTTAGAACATTCATAAGCTTCTCAAGTTCATCATCATTCAGATTTGCACTAACTATAACAGGATATGTAGAGTTAGGCCCAAGGAATGCATACCTTAAGTGTGTAGGGAGTGGTTTCAATTCCAATGAAGCAAGGGCCTTGATTGATGATTCATGATCATCTAGTGTCATGGGAGAAGTCTCTGAAGGTGGAGGAAGTGTGCTATTACAATTACGAACAACTGTAGTCGAGTTTATAGAAGCCGGAGATTTCACCGAAAAATTGAACCCCTCTGTAGCAAATCGTCCGATTTTTGGGACGATTTTTCTCCCTGTTGTCAAAAATCGACTTGCCTCTTCAGAAATCGTGTGATTTTCTTTGTGTAGGTCGATTTTTTTCACAGTTTCCGGGGTTCTTTCCAGCTCTTCAAATCTTGCTTCTGGCTCTTCCTCTACATCTTTCAATGCTTTGACTTCATCATCACAATCATGCTCTACTCCTTCCTTCATGATACTCATGCTAAGAACCTTTTGAAGTGGGCCTTTCATCAAGATTGAGCTCACCACTTCTCTAGACTCTTCTTCATCGAAAATGTTAAAAACATCTTCTCTCAAAGCTGGCTCTTTGATTAAGGAGGAGAGTACAAATTCCACTTTCTCTTCCCTTATATTGAAGGATAGCTGTCCATTCTTGCAATCAACCATGCATCCGGAGGTTGCAAGGAATGGTCTCCCAAGATTGATGGGAACTAGATAATCTGCAGGGATGTCAAGAACGACAAAATCTATAGGGATGTAGAACTTACCGAGTTTCACGGGAATGTCTTTTATGATCCCGACATGCCTAGTGATGGAACGATCGGCCATGTAAAGTGTCATCTTCACTGGTCTAGGTTCTCCTAGACCAACCACCTTACACAAAGCAAGTGGTATGATGCTTACGCTTGCTCCAAGGTCGCAAAGTGAATCATAGGTGGCCTCTCCTAGGGTGATGGGTATGCAAAATGATCCTGGATCACGCAGCTTAGGTGACATGTTCTCCGTCATGGTCTTGATGAGTTCAGATGACTCCGTGCTCATCTTGACTTCACCAATATCTTCTAATTTCCTCTTGTTAGAGAGGATCTCCTTTAGGAAATTTTCATAAGCTGGCATACCTAAAATTGCATCCATAAAGGGTATGTTAACATGCATCTTACTCATAATATCAATGAACTTACCGAAGTGTTTATCTAGACGCGCTCTTGCTCTAGATTGGGGAAAAGGCAAAGGTGATTTGTAAGCGGGAGGAGGAACATAAACATCTTCCTTCTCTTTTTCCTTTTCCTTTCCTTTTTCAGCGGAAGTCTCAACTACTTTGGGTTGCGGATCGATGGTTGTTACACCACTTCTAGTAGTAATCGCCATCACCCTTCCTTTTGGGTTGTCCTCCGTCTTTCTGGGAAGCTTCCCTTGATCTCTCGGAACTTCTCCGGCTTTGCTGAATACTTGGTTTTCTAAGGCTTTTTGTGCCTTGTCAACCGAAGTTATATAGCTCTCCAAACCTTGTAGCTTTCCCAAGATTGTTTCTAGCATAGGATCGGATTTCTCCTTCTCCGTCTTGTTTGAGCTATTTGATGTTTGCCTCTGGCTTTTCAAAGGGGTAGAAGAAGAGAAATGTGGTGTTAGTGAATTTCCAGAAATTGAATAGGAATTACCGGAATTTTGTTGGTTGGACCGCCAATTGTTGTTGTTATTCCAATTGTTGTTCCAATTGTTATTCCGGTTATTGTTCCTATTCCCTTGATTGTTGTTGTTTTTTCCCATGTAGCCAACATCTTGCTCCTTTGGCTTTTTAAGGCCAGCTCTAATGATTTCCTTCAACTCCTTGATTTCGGTGTTGAGGGAGAATATTTGAGTTTGTGCAGCTTGAGTTAGCTTAACTCCCGGATCCCCTTGATTCCGGTTATTCGGATCTACCTTCCGGTGGGAATACTTCTCAATCACTTGGGCTTGCTTCTCAATGAAGTCCCAAGCATCATCTTCTCTCATGTCCATAAATGTTCCACAAGAAAGAGATTGGAGATTGAATTGTGTTTCCACATCCAACCCCTTGTAGTAGATCTCCAATAAATCCAGCTTTGAAATGCCATGGTGTGGGCAATCCAATAAGAGATCCTGAAACCTTTCCCAATATTGAAACAAACTTTCATTAGGTTTCATAGAGAATGCATTAATCTTACCTCTCAACTCCGCCGTTTTGGATGGCGGAAAGAACTTGGTGAGGAACTCCGTAGATAAATCCTCCCAAGTGTTAAGTCTTCCAGCTAGAAGAGCTTGATACCAAGACAAAGTCTTGTCCTTCAAAGAGAAGAAGAACGGTTTGATCTTGTAGTTGTTGTTGATAGCCCTCTTCGGCTTCATTGTCTCCATCATAATCTCGAAATTCTGTAAGTGTTGGTATGGCGATTTAACATTCGTTCCACCAAACTGACTTTGGCGAACCATGGTAATGACGTGCGGGCTAAACCCGAAATCCTAGACGTCTTCATCTCCGAAATTCACACCTAAACGGCGCAGTTACTGAATTGGATCCATCCTTTGTCCAAGGGTCCGTGGTTCATCCCCTCCATCAACAACTCTCACGTTTCTAACGGGAATGCGAGGGTTAACTTGTGGTCTAGGATTATCATGAACTGGACCGACTAGTGGTGTAATATCCTCTAGGTCAGGCATATCATCGTCGTCGGATGATTCGGCTCTAATGAACTTAGGTGGATTGGTTTTCTTCTTCTTCGTGGAGTCATTCATCTCCAACTTCATATCCAGTATCATAGCCTTGAGCTCATCAATTTGGAATTGATGACGCTCCAATTCTTCCATGCGAGCCTTCTCACTCAACTTGAGTTGACCTTGAGCTTCATCCAACTCCGCTTGGATGTTTCTCTCATTATTTTCAGCTATTTTCTTCTATTTTAACTTTTTTGTCAAAGTTTTCTCCAATTCGGGATCAAAAGGAACTAGATCTTTGGTAGATCTAGTCTTTCGCATATACCTAAAAAAAATCTGCAAAAATCACTCAAGTAGACAAATCAAACCGCAAGAGCAAAAGCTCCGAAGCCAGACAACCGAAAACCGAATTTGGTCTAGACCAACTCCCCGGCAACGGCGCCAAAAACTTGTTCGCTCGAGAGTGTGTGCGTCAAAATCTTAAATTTATATCTAGAACTTAAAGCAAAGCGAACCCGCAGTGTACGGATTAGCTGTCAGTGAGGCAAGAAATTCCAGAGTCGAACTCAGGGAATTGGTGAGTATAAAATCGATTTCAAATATCTGACAAAGTGAAAAAGCTTTTGTGATTAATAAAGAGACAAATGATTCCAAGGATTCAAGTATCCGACTGCGGCTTTCGATTCAAGACACTTCTAAAGATCAAAAGACAGAGTTGATGTTGCCAAGGTTATGTGTTTCAAAGGTAGGTATCGTACGGCGAAATTCCAAAACCTATATGTCTAATCCAAAGGCTCTCTCTATAAGGGTTGTTGAGGCTGCGATATAGAAAGATCTAAGGACAAGAATTACAGTCAAACTATCCACTTAAACCCCAGGATATGACTCTCAAAGGCAAAGATGGAAAGCACACTCGAACCTTAATAAAGGATGTTGAGTCTCTCTATTACCCAAATCTTGTAATCTTTAGTTATCAAGTGAAGAATCAATGATGAAGTCTCCTCTAACACTTGAATAAGGGTTAAAAAGGTTAAGCAAGGTTGAGATTTAGGCATGGATTAACCTTGGTTAAAGAATAAATCAATTAAAGATCGTCAGAGAGATAAATCGACATGTTCATAGATAAATCGGACGATTTTCTCAAGAACATGGTGATTTTCCTTTTGTCGCAAAGTCTAAATCTCAACTCTCAGGGTCCAAATGGTTAAATGAGTTCAGTCTATCATCATCTAAGTCTCAATCATCAACTATTCTCCCCAGAATCACAAGGTTATTAGCCAACCATTTTCAAAATCAAATCAAAACTAAGATTGAATGAATAAAATCAAATAAACCCGAACTTTGAATAAAAACCTAATAATCTCCAAATCTGTAATCAAATCTCAAATTAATTAAAGTATCTCTCAAAACACTCAGTAATGTGTTCACAAACCACAAGAATTGGAAAGGGAAACAAAAGATCTCACAACAATGGTGTAGATTGACTTATTGACACTTTCCTTCAATCTCCTCTCCAAGAACCTTCAATCTCTCCAAATCGTGTAAATCTTTCCCGCTGCGAACCCACGAATTTCGTTCATAGGGTTCCAATGTATAGTTCCTTTCTAATGGGCCGCTTGGCAAAACATGTCTCAAGCCCATAAGTGATGGGCTTTGGGATATTTCTTTTCCGAAAACTGTAGAAAATCATGCTGCTGAAACAATGAAGAAAACCGTTCGATTTTTAGGGATAAAAATCGTCCGATTTTTATGGTGAATGACACAATTTTCTTCAACAGAGAATGCTCGTCTCTTGCCTTGTTTCCTTCCTCCCTTTGGTGACTCTTTTATACACCTCCTTTGCTCTTTGTGACTCCTCTAAGACTCCTTAAGCTTCCTTATTAGCCTTAGATGCTCCTTGCTCCACTTTTGCTTCCAATTTCACCGAATTTACCTATAATTCAACCAAAACTCGTGTAGACCTCTATTTCCGAAATATAAATGAAACAAGCCTAAAAGGTACACAAATTCTCTCCAAATGCAAGGTAAATTAAGGTAAACCTCCACAATATGCATGATTATAATGGTATATAGTTCATGCCATCAGCACGTATAGTTCCTACTCTCAATCACCAAGTAATTCTTCTTCTCTTTCTCAACCCTCTTCTCATATTTCTTTTGTTTCATCCTTACACTCTTTTGTTGAACCAACCACCTACACCGAAGCAACTAAAGATCCTAATTGGGTTGGGGCTATGGACAAAGTGTATAAAGCTTTACAAAGCAATTACACTTGAGATCTTATACCACTACCTCATGGCAAGAAAGCAATAGGTTGTAAATGGGTCTTCAAGGTTAAGTTAAAGGTTGATGGAAGTCTCGAACGCTATAAGGCATGTCTTGTTGCTAAGGGTTACAGTCAAAAGGCCGGCATAGACTACCATGAGATGTTTTCTCCTTTGGTCAAGATGACTACAATTCGCACCATACTTTCTATTGCAGCCTCCAAAGGTTGGGTTCTCTATCAAATGGATGTGAACAATGCATTTCTCCATGGTAATTTATATGAAGACGTATACATGAAAATGCCTCGTGGTATAACCAACCCATGCTCCCTAGTTTGCAAATTGAAGAAGTCCCTATATGGTTTAAAGCAAGCTTCATGACAATGGTTCTACCGACTCACCATTGCTCTCAAAGATCAGGGTTTTCGCGAGTCAAAGAATGACTATTTTCTTTTCCTTAAAGGTATTGTTCATGACATCACTATTGTTGCCATCTATGTCGATGACCTCTTGCTCACACGTTCAAATGGAGCCAACATTGCCTCCTCAAGTCTTTTCTTGATCACACTTTCAGTGTCAAAAATCTTGGAGTTCTTCATTTCTTCTTAGGCCTTGAGGTAGCTCACACAGATTTTGGCATAGTCCTTGCTCAGAGAAAGTTCACTTTAGAATTACTTGATGAGGCTGCTCTTCCACCTGGTAAACTTACCTCTACACCACTTCCATTGCATCATAAATTTGTTCCTCAAGATGGTACACTTCTCTCAGACCCTTCTACATATCGTTCCCTTGTTGGTAAGCTAAACTTCCTCACCAACATGAGACCAGACATTTTCTACGTTGTCTAGAGTTTAAGTCAGTTCATGCAGGAGTCATACTCTTCTCATATGAATGCCTTACATCATACATTGCGCTATGTACAAGGAATTCCTCAAAAGTTGTGAACATCCTGAACTTCTAGCCTACACTAATTCAGATTGGGCTTCATGCCCTTACACTAGAAAAAGTGTTAGTGGTTATGTTGTGCTACTTGGGACGTATCCTATAAGCTGGAAGTAAAAGAAACAGTCTACTGTATCTCGCAGCTCTACTCAGGCAGAACATCGTGCAATGGCCCAAGCTGTAGCTGAAGTCACGTGGCTAGTATGTCTCCTCCAAAAGCTAAGATTGCAACCACCACAACCTATTCGTCTGCACTATGATAACAACTCTGCAGTCCAACTTAGTAAAAACCCGGTGTTCCACGAATGAACAAAACATATCGAGATCGACTGTCAATTCACCAAGGACAAGGTTATGGAGGGTTTATTACAAATACACCATGTTCCTACACACGACCAACTAGCTGATGTCATGACCAAAACCACTCCTTCACCTCAACAGAACTGGTAACTTTTCAAACTATGAATATCTACTCTTCCTAGTTTGAGGGGGTGTTGGGGATAGGAATATAACTGAATTAGTTACACATGTTGTATAAATATATCATTGATACATCACATTATACAAGTGCAACATTATGTTACAATATCTCTTTGTTCTTTGTCGTTTACATCTACAAACATCAACAAAATAAATTGCATCTGAAAAAACACGAGCAACTATATCTCCAATAATGTTTGTGTTCTCAAAAGTAAAGATCAATCATCTTAAAACAAACAATGCTATCATGATAAACTTTGTAGGCTCGATCATGGTGTCATTTAGGTTTAATTCGTACGTGCTTGTCATCATCTTCTTCTTGGTGAGTATGTGCACAATTTTATATCAATAGTCCCGTCTCTTTATTGTCCGTAACGAATCCTACCATGATAACCTTTTGTTATCAAGACAATTTCAAGTGGAACACGTACTAAAATCATGCTTTTTTTTTTTTTTTTTTTTTTTTTTTGGAGACTATAGTATCTATTATTACTTTATGTAGGTGAAGGAGATGTATCACCAAAATCATACTATTCTAAGAGACGCAAGTTAGGCGAACTTCTAATAATTATAAATTGACTTTAGTCATATATATATATATATATATATATATATATATATATATATATATATCCTTCAATTATGAATTGACTTTTCAAGCATAAATAACCAATTTCCTTCAATATTACAAACCTAATTTATGACTATATGGCGCTCCATCAATTTTGTTCCACTTAATCCCTCTTTCATGGCCACATATCGATCCACATGTACTTGTTTTGAGTGTCTAACTAAGTACTATCTTCAATATTTGTTTAATGATTTTATCTTTTTAGTTGAAATTGAATATCATTAATAAAATTTATATTTTATGATTATCCAAGAGGTTGGTCATATATTTATGAAATATAAAATTAGTTGTACAATATTTTAATGCCTAAATATAATAAACATAGTTTATTTTATATTTGTATTGATAAAGAGTTGGAAAAAAAAAATATATGTTTGAATTACTATTTAGTGTTCGATAAACTTATATTTCTAAACTAGTTCATATGTCGCACCTTGTGCGGGTATCTTTATATGTTTGACCTTTTTAAGAATAAAATGTCGTCATCAATTTTAAAAACATATTTACTTTTATCAAAGATTGTGTTACAGATTTTTAAAAGATTGCAAAACAATAATAAAATTACGTTAAAAAATTGCGTAAACAATAACTAAATTGCATTAAAATATGCGTAAAAAATAGATTTTACTAATTTACCGATATTGAAATCTGATTTCAAAAACCGATTTTAAAATATTGCGTTACAGATTTTAAAAATTGCATAAAAATTAATAAAAGGTTCACAAATCTTATTAAAATTAATTAAAAAAGATTTAATATTTTATGACAGAAACATTTTTTTAAAAACGTTTTTCTTGTCACGATTTGGATTTTTTTAAAAACAATAAGCAAAATATCCAAAAAAAATTTTTTGATTTTTTTTACAAAATTTAAAAAGATTTTTTAAAGCTAACTAATTAGATATTGTTTAGATAATTCGAAATTTTTCTAGACTAACTAATTAAGTATTATTTTAAACTAACTAATTAGATATTATTATATTAGATTTAGTTAAAAAATATTTTTTTTAGATATTGAGATAGTAAAAAAAATATTTATTGTGTTAATCCGTGATTTAGTAAGATGTTTAATCCGATAAAAAATGTGGGGCGCTATGTCAACATTAGTGTAGTGTACTTCAGCAAACTATTTAATTTTTGTACCTTGGAATATGAATAAAAAAGCAAATAAAAAATAACTATTCCGAATATTTTAAAAAATTTCAAAATCAGATTTAATTTAAAAAATGTAATAATAAAACAACGAATTTTGATAAAAAAAAATGTAGCGTCAAATCTGAATAAAAAAGCAAAAAAAAATAAAATTAGATTGTGATCAAAGTGATATAAATACGTAATATAAAAAAATGAATTATTTCTAAGATTTATTTTACTTTTTATTAATATCGGATGAAATTTTAATGAATTTGTTTTTTTTTTACACAAAAGATAAAAATAAATTTAGAAATTATTTTTTAAGATTTATATTACAATTTTTATTAAAATCAAAGATTTTTAAACGTAACTTTCCACTTGAAGTAATCTAGTTTGCTTAAATATTTTTGTACCTTCGAATATGAATAAAAAATCAAATAAAAATTACTATTCTGAATCTTAAAAAAAAAAAATTAAAAAATCGAATTTGAATTGAAAAACCGTAATATTAATACAACGAATTTTAATAAAAAAAAGTGTAACGTCTTATCTGAATAAAAAGGAAAAAAAAATTTTATCTTAGAATGTGAATAAAAAAACAAAATCAATCTAACAAATCTGAACGAGAAAGCAAAATAATATTGTAAAAAATCAAAAAAATTTGTCTTTA
Organism: Fagopyrum homotropicum; assembly: GCA_033239125.1. NCBI lineage: Eukaryota > Viridiplantae > Streptophyta > Magnoliopsida > Caryophyllales > Polygonaceae > Fagopyrum > Fagopyrum homotropicum. The sequence goes on along the minus strand of BSWB01000002.1, from coordinate 31,213,475 downwards.
TAGTAGACATAACTAAAGATAACAAGAGATAATTCTTAACCAAAAACCTCACAAATTTGTTAAAATAAAACCTAAAAACGTATTTTTTCAATTGAAGTAGGTTGTTTTGCTATAATATATTTGTACCTTGAAATATGAATAAAAAAGAAAATAAAATTAACTATTCTGAATATTTTAAAAAATTATAAAAATCGTTTGAATTAAAAAAGCAAAATATTAAAACCAACAAATTTTAATTAAAAAAAATGTAACAAAAGATCAAAAAGCTTATGCAAACCATAACTTTTTCTATTGGAGTATGAGTAAAAAAAACAAAATCAATCTAACAAATATGAATTAGAATAAAAAAATTTTTTTTAAAAAATTTAAGGTTTATAGTAGACGTGAGAGGTTACAATTCTAACGCATCTTAATTTTTCATAACTAATGATCATAATAGGAAAACTAAATAAAGAGCAAATTGTTGAAACAATAGTTCTTGAAAACAAATCACGGAATGAATAAACGATAGCAAACCGAATGTCATGATTGATAATTCGTATAAAAAAAGAAATGATTGTAAGGGTAACAACGTAGGTAATAACCTGAAAATTCAGACAAAGTAACTTTGAAATATCTGATCTTCAAATTATCACAACCTTAAAAAAAATGATCAATATTAGAAAACAAAGCTGAATTGAACAGGGTGGGATATTATTTACAGATATAGCGTGAGACATAAAACGCGGAGAAGAAGTAAAACATACATGAGAAGTTTAGGTTTTATGACTAACCATGGTGCAATCAATAATTATTATTAGATTTATTAGATTTTGATATTTATTAGTTGATAAAACGTACCGGAGAAGTCTAAAACGTGATATACTTAACTTATTTCGGATTAATTTTTGTAAAGATTAGTTAAAAAAGATTTTTTTAAAGATTTTGTTTTAGTAAAAAAAAAAGATTTATTAGCTTAATTCGTGATTTAGTAAAAGGTTTAATTCGAGAAAAATTATGGGGACGCCATGTCAACATTAGTGTACTTTAGTAGAGTATATAGATATCAAATATCTTATCATAAATATTTTTTTATACTTAACATATTATACATTTATCTACATATGAAAAACATACTACGGATGCGTTCGGCAACATTTTTTTTACGGCATTATTAGAAGCTTATTATACTCAAATTATTTTGGGATTATTTTGAAATAAAAAAAAAATCAACAAGTAGATTATGATGAGAGATTATTGAAAATTTTCACCCATCAAAATAATCGGTGGTTGCTGCCGAACGGACCCTACATGTTCTCGTGTACGGCAGTGTACGGTGAAAGTCTCTTTGTTATTTAAAGTTTATATTTTAAATATAAATGATAAGATATGTGTTTAATATCACATAATCATAACAAGAAAAAAAATAGATTTTTATATTTTCATTATTTTGAAAAGTAATTTTAAAATAAATTTATCCATATCCACCAAATAAATTTGGAATGCATTAATATAAAATTTGAACGAATCCGATTTATCTTAGACGAATATTAAAAACATCATATCTATTTAACAAAAATTCAGACATGTATGAACAACAAATGTATTTACCCAAATATGCACGACCCACATGAGATCTGCGTAAACCCAAACAAATTAAATCCAAAAGCTGAATGAACCCGTAAGAATTTGATTGGTGTGTCCGTTTTAACCCGTAATAAACATTAACCTGATTTGACCCGACCAAACACTCATGACAAACATGTTGTACTGAAAAATGATCCAACCTGAATAGCTCGAATCCGAGATGATCCGACCGACGTCTATCAAAATGACCCGGTTAACACCTCTAACTTAATGTCTAGTAGGATTGTGGATTAATCGAAGTTGAAGGTTTGTGGTCCAAAGATGAATGAGCGATATGCTAGCCGTAACGTAAGGAACAATTATCTAGTTTAAGATTATGCAATATAAAAGAGCATATGCATGATCGAGAAAGAAAAATAAAAAGGAAAAGACACGTGTCATTTCCACGGCATCCAGACTACATGCACACTAGATACAAAAATCTTAATCCTCATAATTTGGGGATCGGAATAACAGATAAAAAGCTGAAACTCCCATTGAGAAGTGTGCCATTGAAATCTTGACATTAATCCTAACTACCTTCTCCTCACCTTCTTCTTCTTCTTCCTCTTCATCACTTGTATTGGAAACATACCAAGTCTCTTTTATTGGATTGTTGGAATCAACCAAATAAATATCGATACCCTGTATTTTTAAACTCTGACATCTAATAACCCCAACCCAATTAGGTCTTAAATGCTGTAAGAATCTTTCCTTTTTTTAGTGGGAAACATTGATACGAGATATATGCTTTTAAGTAGGGTATTTAAGAGGAAGAGCTGGCGATTCCAAGTAAATCAGTGGAGCCTGATGATGAGATAACCACACTTCTTCTTGCCGCACAACACAGACAACAAACAACAGGAAACCTCACAATGGAGGGTTTACCCACTGAATCGCAAACCTCTAAGGTCTCCACCAATGGCGCTTCTAATGATGTTCAAGTCCCTGATACTGCCCATCAGATTAGTAGTGGTCTGTCTTCTTCTCTTCTCCAATTCCAATTTTTAGGGATTCATCCGTGAAATAGTAGAGATTTCAATATTGGGGGAATTCATCTTCTTGTTTGGTATTTGCAGATTCATGGTTTCAGGTTGGTTTTGTTCTGACAACTGGGGTTAACAGTGCCTATGTATTGGGATACTCTGGGACAATCATGGTTCCTCTCGGATGGTTCGGCGGAGTTTTCGGATTATTAGCTGCAACCGCAATCTCTCTTTACGCCAACTGCCTTGTCGCCAAGCTCCATGAGTATGGCGGCAGGAGGCACATCAGATACCGAGACCTTGCTGGATTCATATATGGTAAATCAATTCGGTCACAACAAAAGTAAGCATTTCTTGTTAGTTTGCTGAATTTCTGGATTTTTTGTCTGTCAGGTAAGAAAGCTTATTCTTTAACCTGGGCACTGCAATACATAAATCTATTCATGATCAACACCGGCTTCATTATTCTGGCTGGTTCAGCTCTCAAGGTAAATAGATATGGTGATGCTACTGATATTGAGGATTTTGATGTTCTTTAAAATTGGGACTGTTATTTGTATACAGGCGACTTATGTCTTGTTCAGGGATGATGGCGCCTTGAAGCTTCCCTACTGCATAGCCATCGCTGGATTTGTTTGCTTCTTATTTGCTCTTGGAACACCCCATTTGTCTGCCTTAGGAATCTGGCTTGGATTTTCCACGTTCTTCAGCCTCGTGTATATCATCATAGCCTTTGTTCTCTCCCTACATGATGGTATCTTACGAGTTCAGTTTGAGATTGATGCATAACCCACACTCTTTGACTATAATTTATCAGTTAGAATTTCAATTTGATAAAGGTTTATTATGTTTTGTTGTAAACTTGTAGGAATTAAGTCCCCACCGCGAGATTATAGCATTCCCGGAACAAAAATCAGTAGAATCTTTACAACTGTTGGTGCAGCTGCAAATCTGGTGTTTGCATTCAACACAGGAATGCTTCCTGAGATTCAGGTAATGAAGATTGATGGTTTTCAGCTCAAAGTTTGAACCAAACCCTTTGATTGATTTTGTCGAATTGTAAACAGGCAACGGTTAGAAAACCTGTGGTTGGGAACATGCTGAAAGCCCTGACCTTCCAGTTCTCAGCTGGTGTTCTGCCTATGTACGCGGTTACGTTTGTAGGATACTGGGCCTACGGATCAACAACGCCAACGTATCTCCTTAACGGCGTCTCTGGACCCGTTTGGCTGAAAGCATTGGCAAATATAACTGCATTTCTGCAAACAGTGATCGCTTTACATGTCCGTAAACTTAATCCCTGTACTCCTGAATGATGCTGGAGCCGGACCTAACACGCAATCAATCGCTCCTTTTGCAGATATTTGCGAGCCCAATGTACGAGTACATGGACACAAGATTCGGGATCAAGGGGAGCGCATTAGCTCCAAGAAACATGTCGTTCAGGATAATGATGAGAGGCGGATACCTGGCTCTAAACACGTTGGTTTCGGCAATGCTGCCTTTCCTAGGTGACTTCATGAGCTTGACGGGCGCAGTGAGCACATTTCCTCTAACGTTCATCCTGGCGAACCACATGTACTTGGTGGCTAAGCACGACAAGCTGTCGTCACTGCTGAAAGTGTGGCATTGGATTAACGTATTCTTCTTCGGATTCATGTCGGTCTCCGCAGCCATCTCGGCTCTAAGGCTCATTGGTGTGGACTCCAAAACCTACCATTTATTTGCTGATTTATAGGGAGCAAATGGGAGGGAATAAAGAGTGGCCAGTTTGAAATCCAAATGAGATAATTGTACTCTGTTTCTTCAGCTTGTAACTAACAAATATCCATCAGTTTGGTAAATTGTATTTGCTTCTCAGTCGAGTGTTGAAAATTACGTCTTTTGTTGCTTGCAGGCTGCGACTTGCACTTGTTTATATAATATTGAATGTACTTATTAGTTTGTCTTAATCAAGTCAAAAGTATATAAAACATGATTGGACCAAATAAAGTTTATAAAAGGTGTCCGACAAAAAAATTAAGTTGGTCAGTAGGGATTTGTGATAGTTTATGTAATTATTGTAAATATAAGGTGTCCTTACGTAATTATGTGAACTCCGCTTGTTATTAATATGAGCCGTCTAATGACGGAAACCCTAAGGGGAATTCATTCTATTTTCACACGGTATCAGACTTATCGTTCCTTTAATCTCTTCCGCTCTTCTCTAAACACGTTCTCCTTCAAACACGTTCTTCGATGGCCGCCGAACGGAAACATTCATTCCATTCTGCCATTGGGATCTCCAACATCAACAACAACATCGCCCTTGTCCTTGACCATGACACCCAATATGCGTCTTGGGTTACCTTTTTCGCGTTACTGCAAAAGCGCACAACGTTCTTGATCATATCGATGCGAAGGTTCCCAAACCAACATATATTGATGATTCATTATGGCTTGAAGTAGACGTTGCGGTTCTCCAATGGATTTACAGTACCGTTTCCCGGGATATTCTATTGCAAATCCTTGATTCTGATGATACTGCACTTCAGGCATGAAATCAAGTACAAGACATTTTTCAAGATAACAAAAACACTCGAGCCGTCTACCTCGAACACGAGTTCTCGAATTGTAAGTTATCTGGTTTTTCATCAATTAAAGCCTATTGTCTTCAACTCAAGTCCTTGGCAGACCAACACAAAGGAGTTGACTCACCGGTTCCTGACACCTGTCTCATCCTTCAACTGATTTCGGGTTACCTGCTGAATACAACGCTGCTGCGAGTTTCATTCACCAAACAGATCCTCTTCCGAGTTTCACAAAGGCTCGATCTCAATTGTTACTTGAAGAAACTCGAATATCGTCGCAATCAAAATCCGTGTCTTCTACTGCCCTCACTGCAGCTGGATCAACGAATTCCACTCCGGCCACCGGCTCGCCGTCGCCACTGTCAACCACAGCTCCAAAACCGCCGACTGGGTGGCGTGGTCGCAGCCGGAAAAGTTGCAACCGGACCTCCAACAACAGCGGCTCGCAGACCTAACAGCGCTTCGTGTTCAGGCAGCCGTTCGGTTGGATTCCTGTGCAGCCCAACGGAAACCCTAATGGGCCTTCTCCCCCTGCTTGGTATCCGGCCCAGTTCCCTGCACCTCCAGCCCGGCCCCCTTTTCCTTATCCTCAACAAGGCATTCTTGGGCCGGCTCTTCCACAGTCTTCTGCGCAGGCCCATATGGCTTCAGACTTCCAGGCCACTACACTGGATCACTCATTTGCTACTATGTCCCTCAATCTAACGGATAATTATTGGTATATGAACCCGGGTGCAACATCCCATATGACGAATAATTCAAGTTCTCTCTCGTCTTTTTCTCATAATGGCTTAAAAAATTCGATAATTGTTGGGAATGGAATGTGTATTTCTTCTATAGGTCTTGGAGAAACCACCCTACAAACCGACAACCACCCCCTCCGATTATCCAATGTCCTCATAGCACCCCAAATTGTCAAAAACTTAGTATTTGTTCGTCGTTTTACCATTGATAACAATGCTTCTGTGGAGTTTGACCCTTTTGGTTTTACCGTGAAGGATTTACAAACGGGGACAACTCGTTTGAGGTGTAATAGTTCCAGGGAACTCTATCCTGTCAGTCGTCCCTCTACCCGCTCCCATCAAGCCCTTTCAGTCGAGTCATCCAGTCTTTGGCATGCACGTCTTGGTCATCCCAGCGCGCCTATTTTGATTTTTCTTAGGAATACTTCTTTTTTAAAGTGTACCAAACAAACCTCGTTTCCTCTTTGTCATGCTTGTCAATTAGGAAAATATCATAGGTTGCCGTTTGAACGCTCACAAACTAGTTCTTTTGCACCTTTTGATATCATTCATAGTGATCTTTGGACCTCTCCTATCCCTAGTAGGGAAGGTTTTAAATATTACTTGCTTTTTCTTGATGATTTCACACATTACTTATGGATTTTTCCGATCAAGTTTAAATCTCAAGTCTTTGATCTCTTCGTGAAATTTCATCAACTAGTCAAAATACAATTTCAATACCATATTAAAAGCTTTAAGTGTGACATGGGCCGTGAATTTAACAACAGTAATTTTCACAAGTTTTTGGTTGATCATGGCATCGTTTTTCGATTTTCATGTCCTCACACCTCCCCTCAAAATGGCAAAGCCGAACGTATCATCCGGACGATCAACAATATGACGCGTCCCTCGTGTTTCATGCCTCTCTTACCGTGTCTTTTTGGCCTCATGCCGTGGAAACTATTTGTTATCTTCTTAACATTCTTCTCTCGGTCTCTATTCAAAATAAATCTCCCACCCAATTGTTGTACCTTACAACACCTTCTCTCAACCATCTCCGAGTCTTTGGTTGCCTTTGCTACCCAAATCAAAGCGCTACTATCTCTCACAAACTCGAACACCGCACAACACCGTGTGTGTTCCTTGGGTACCCAAACCATCATAGGGGTTACAAGTGTCTAGATAGAACCATAAATAAAATCATCATTTCTATTCATGTCACCTTCGACGAGAGCATTTTTCCATTTGCTACTCCATCCCGAGTCTCCCCGGAATTGTCGATCCATACAAATGATGATCCATATTCTAAGTATTTTTTTGACTTTATTCACACAGTTGATACTTCAGCCCAGCGGAATAACCGGCCCAGCTCCATTTTCTCATCCCTTGCTGGCCCATTTACGCTCTCCAGCACTGACCCACTGCGGCCCATCCCACCGGCCCAGCGCTCTCCTGCTTCTCCCTCCCACTGCAGTAGTAGTCTTCCCATGCCTCTTCCCCATCCTCCTCTCCGGCCCAACTTCCTACTGAGAACACAATAGCAACCCCATTCTCTTTTTCCCTGTCCCACATCGCCTAGCTATTGTTCCCAGCCCATCCGACCACTCCTTAAATGAGCCAGCTCCACCTCCTCAGCCCACATCACTATCGGACCGGCCTCACACCCCTAGTCAATCCGGTATTGTGAAACCAAAACCGATTTTTGACTTATCTATTTCGACCGCTTCTTTATCCCCTATTCCCAAATCGCACAATATAGCCCTTCAAGACCCGTATTGGACCGCTGCCATGCTTGATGAATATCGAGCCCTTATGCGGAATAAGACTTGAGTCTTGAAACCTCGTCTTACGGATGCTAACATTGTGCGATGCATGTGGATTTTTTAGCATAAGTACAGGTCCGATGGTTCCCTGGAGCGATACAAGGCCTGTTTAGTTGCTAACGGTTGTTCTCAACAGGTTGAAATTGACTGTGATGAGACTTTCAGTCATGTGGTTAAGCCAACAACCATCCGTATGGTTCTTAGCATTGCAGTATCCCGCTCTTGGTCCATTCATTAGTTGGATGTTCAAAATGCTTTCCTTCATTGGTATCAGAGCTGGAGAGAAACATATAGAATTTGATACAATAGAGTTTTAACAATAGAGTTTTAAAATTTTGGTTCACGTCATTATATGTACAGTTTTCAACCTTTTAAAAACATCTTTTTGTTGGGTTAATTCATAGTTAATTGGGCTACTAAGTATGTGGTAATGACGTTTGGTTACAATTTGATACAAGCTGTAGAGAAACATATAGAATTAGGGTGTTTGAATCATTGTGAAAAGTAAAGAGATTTCTAGATTAGCGAGTGTGAGTGCAACAAATACCCGTTTATATATACCAGTTGAGAGTCAGGAAAGGGTGCGATTTTTCCAATAACTAGTATCAGAGCGAGGTTATGGTGGTGGTTATCGCGTAATCTTTGTTGCTTAGAAAATCTAGTGTTTGACGTGATGACGGCCGAGGCGATGAAGGCGTTCAAGATTCCATTTTTGATGGGAAGATCAACTTCACTTTATGACAGAGTATGTAATACCCCAAATCCTGGAGGACTCGAAATGCCACGAGTTGGGATCTCACAATGGGTCCCGACCCTTAGCCTTGCAACAACTTCATCGGACCTTACAACACGGCACAAATAAAAAGGACAAACAATATAGTTTTATTCCATGAGCGAAAACGAAAGTACAAAACTCAAAACAATCCAGCCAAGTCTCAAAACCAGAAATACAAACATAAGTCTCAAAGACATGAAATAAGATAAACAGTCCCGTCCTATAATACACGGAACCCCGGCTGCCGACTACCACCGGATCACTCGACCGCCTCTATAACCTGCAAGACATCTACAAGGCGGTATAATACCATTAACTAACATTCTATGCATAAGTATAAAGGTAAAAGAAAATACACACACAACATACACAATCAACATGGAACACTCAAGTCCGTTTATTATCTTCAGTTAGGTGATATGCCATTACTAATGATACTTAATTTGTGACACGAGGGATTCCCAAACCTCGCCCCTGTCCCCGTTTACCAACGAGGAATGGTACTAATGCATCTGACCGTCTACCTGCCTGGGCTGGTCGCAGGCAGTTTCCTAGCTCTCGCAAGAGCTAGGCAGTGATGTCATGACCCGTTATCATACACTTGGGTCAATTACGTAATATAATAAAGTCGGCCTAATCCGGTTTAGTTGTTATCCTAACTAACAAACACCACTCATACACATTACACTCATACAAGAAGCCAACTAAGTAAGTCCGTGGACTTACCAATCTCCAAGCGCAACCGATCACCACACTCTCAAGTTCCCTCGGGAAAACACGCAACGCCTGTTCAAGATAAGGCACACGGATCAAACAAAACTCTAGTCAACTAGAAATCCTTAGACTGCTAGGCTCAACATCCTCACAAGAACAACATCACTCTACTCAACTAGAAGTCCTTAGACTTCTAGGATCATCATTCTCACAAGAATCACAACACAAGATATATCAACCCTTTAGCCAACTAGAAGTCCTTAGACTTCTAGTGCTCACAATCCTCACTACTCATAAACATTCAAGATACATGATACTTCAGTCCATTTCCTTAAAGGATTCCAACATAACAACTCAATTCCAAACCAATATCCTCACAAATCCTAAGAGTTCATGCCACAATATCACCACTACTTGGCATTCCATATCACCTATGTTAAGTCATCCTAACTTGCTACTAAGATTGTTCAAGATCAAGGAAACGGAAAGGAAGAAAGGAACAAGAGATCGGAGGCTTACTGATGCAGAAACCGCCCCTGCGGTGTCAAGACGCCACCCCTGCGGTGTGCAGGACCCAGAGTCCGCCCCCGCGGCTTGCAGAGGCCGCCCCCGCAGTTTACAATATCCGCCCCCGCGGCTCACAAGATCCGCCCCCGCGGCTGCAGTCCAAAAACGTCGACTCTTCGTTTCTTCGATGTACAACAACCTTCTTATTGCCTCCTTTGATGCTGTGAATGTCTCTTAGCTCCCACCACAAGATCATAGCCTTCCTCCATGGTCTAAGCATGCAAGGACATAAGAAGGAACAAGAGAAGACTCTCTTGAGTGAATCCATGGATCTCACTCTTCAAAGGTGCAAGAAGGAAAAAGGAAGAAGAAGAGAAGAAGGAGAAGGAAAGAACTTACTCTGGATCACGTCTCTATAATCCAACATTTGTGTGACAGCTTCAAGAGGAGAGAAACACTAAGGTGGAGGATGAAGGTGAAAGAGATGAGGGAGAAGGAACGAGAGTTGAGAAAGTAACGTGAAAAGGAATGAAGGAGGGAGATAAGGCTGTATAAATGGGAGGAGACCAAAGGTCAAGCATCCCAAGAATCACCCCTAGTAATGTGTCGGCATAAAGGAGTTAGGAGATTAAAGGTTGGATGGAAAAGGCACCTAACTCCCGCTCTAACGTGTCACCGCCCCGCGGTCACGGATGGCCGCGGTCGCGGGCCTTCTAAGCCACAAAGACGGTAGCCCTTACTCAAGGCTTCTAACGTCTCTCGTAAACGGAACCAAAATTCCGGACGTTACATCAGATCCCCCTCAAAATAAGTTGCGTCCCGAAACTTAAACAAACGCCAATCCTCTCGGTCTCAATAGAGACATGCACTCGGAACATGAAGGTATAAACCTTCTATCTACACACACGATCCACTCAAGATAACACATAAAGATGATACAGATCAAACACATAATCCCGCACAAGTACAAACTACACATAACATCACACATGCACATAAGTATAACTCATCGATCATATCGATGTTACTAGCTCAACGTAACTCCACCAAAAAATACTATCCTTGTCTTGCAAATAGCCTCATCGGCTCCTCGTCTATGCCACTAGATTATCATGTCTGACACTGTATTTCGAGTCGTGTCCGTACTCCCTTGGTTGATACACATGAAATGCCGATGAACACATTCTACTTCTTGGTAGCAACGCCAACCTGTAACCCACTTTCCAACTCGTGCAAAGATCTCAAAAAGATCCGATGTAACGGAACTCAACTCCCTTTCTAATGCCAAAACGTCTGACGCTTCACTTTGATGAAACTCTCATATAGACCAACTCCATATCTGAACTCTCGAAGCATGCGTCTCTTATTTGTACACGCCTTCTAGCCACTCGGCGCGGCTAGCATCCGCTCTAGGATTATAGTTACTCGAGCGATGTCATCACATATCTACTCCAGGTCATCCTACCATTACTACTCAGTAAATCCCTACACAATGGTGTATGAAACATCCACTCATATAATATCTCAGAAAGCCCATCCCAAACGATGCATGACAACTATAATAATACGAAAACTTAAACCAAGGGAAGTGTTCTGATCACTCTTATCCCCAATCTGGCACACAGGCTCTCAATCCGAGACGATGGTACTCGGTATCCCCACAAGATTTCACTATCAACTAGTGAATTCATCCACTAGCCGACTCATTGACCATGTTTCTCAAATAGTTATAAAATGTGCGATCTTGTCAGTTGCTTTACGACAATCCCAACTGCGTCACAACTTTTACTCGGTCTAAAACCGGTAATAACATTTATGGAGATATCCTCCCACTTCCACTGCGTATCTGGTAGTTGATGAAAGCCTCATCCCTTCATATATAGTGCTAACACTTGACTTGATGACAAGTCGCACATTGACTTCGTACATAGTCGCGTCGGGCCTAGACCCACATCATCACTACAACATATGATGTCCCGGTTTATCTTACATTCTGTATAACATATAAGGTAGCCTCTCCCAAATCGAACAAGGGTTTTTCCTTATCCGGAAACCGGATATCCATCTCCATCCTTACTAAATCCTTTTGCATTTGAAGTTGGATCGTCAGTCGAGCTATCGCCTCCTCTCGAGGTATCCACATGCTTAGGGTGTCGGTGACCACATTCACCTTTCCCTGGTGATACAAAACCATCTGATCAAATTCCTTAATCAACTCTATCCATCACTTCTATCCGGTATTCAACTCTTGGTGAGTGAATATATATATCAAACCCTTATCTCCCGTTCAAGACTAACATGTCGCTCCATAAAAATACTGACATCCTCATAAGCACATGTATTAAGCGGCCAACTCAAGACTCTTCATGGGTCATTCCTCTCATACGCTTAGAGTTGTCCAACACATTCACGCGAAACCTCTCTTGTTACTTCATCCGCATCTCAAGCCTCGCTTGGATGGATCCCTATTTGTCGCCAAATCCACAAGAATCTTGTCTGTGCACAAAAATGTAGAGTAGAGACCAATCACCTCTTCAGCTTTTCAAAGCTCCACGGACACGGCTCGGACCTTACGATTCTAGTATACTTTCTCGGAAAGGGAGGACGTCAAAACCGTTCCGCAACTGGGCTATTATATCCCACCAATCTATAAACTCCCTACCTCCCCAACATTCATTGGAGGTAGCACCAAAAATACCACCTTGGTCTTTGTCGGTTCAACTTGATCTCTCTCGTTGTCACTACATGTCATAGGAAGTCACTTTAGATGTCCTAACTCCAACTTAGATGACTTGGCTCATAAATCTTATCCCACATAACTTGTATTACTGTCGTCCCGTGTCAAGCTTGTTCCTCTCAACTTTGAGAGGACAACAAGGCGTCGTCAAAAAGGAGAACATAAGAAGCATTCGTACACCTCCCACATTACTAGTTGTCATTACTAACATTAGGTTACCGTCCATATTGAAACCGTTTGTAAAGCCACAAATTTGTGCGACCCCATTGCAACTCGATTCAGAAACCGATGAATACGTATTTACATAACCTCTCAACTTCTCGTGTGTCGTGCCCAAATGACTTCACTACAACTTGTAGTGACCATACCGGTCCGAAATGTCGTCTTACGTAGGTACTTTCTTTTCTCGTCCTAAACTGGTAACATCCCGACTTCAAGTCGTTACTTTCTTTTCTAAGCTTGCAGCGTTGCCCTAATTCGGGTTCTCCGTTACCCGACATAGCCCTCGTGGCTTCTTCGGGTGAGTCTAGAAAATTTTGACTCATCTCTTGCTCGCGACAACGTATCATCCATTTCATACCATGCATATTTTATCTATATTTTCATTTGCGTAAAGCAACAATGCAAGCCTCACCTTCCTCTTGATCCTCTAGCTCTTCCAACCCTGATCACACCTTAACGGTTATGATCCGTTTTGTTCGTCCACATGAAAATCCCATTACCTAAGAAGGTAGCATAGGTCGTTACAATCCCTCCCTAAGAGGTCTTTTACTATTACTTGCCTTGAACCCGTTCAATGCTACTTGATTACGTCATTTTCTCTTCCGTTGATATAACCCCTTATTGGTTACATTGAACCACCGGGAATATTCCAAGCTCTTGTTATAGTTCGTTTATGATCCCATAGTATGGGTTACTCTTCCCATTTACACTCATCCATAGACAACCTACACCTGTGAGTTCTCGGTTGTCACTTATTAGCTTAAGGCTGACCTTCTTTGAGGCCAACAACTTACATTTCTTCTACACTCTCCATGTTACCATTCTCATGAAGTCTACTCTCTCGGGGGTACTTTACCATAAACTTTGTTAGCTCATTCTTCATTCCCTCCCTGCTCCCTTTGCTTCTGCAAGATAACTATACCCTTCTTGGCCTTGTTGTGTCATGTGACTCACCTTCATAGGCTTAACCGCATTTCTTGATAATCTTGTAAGTGCGTCTTTTCAAAAATCTCTAACTTTAGTTAGCATCCACTCGTGTTTCTCTTGGTTGATGTCTTACGTCTTTCGATAAAAGCTCCTTGTTGCGTCTTTGGTCTTCTGAAACCATCATCTCTATGCACTTCCTTCTTCTTGATGTTGCTTAGCCCTCTCACCATAACAAAAACGGTTGACCCTCTTAGAGACATTCTACTATGTGAACCTTCACCACGTGATTTTTCCTGTAGCCTCATATGTCCGAATAAAGTCATCCACTTGGGATCTCGTAAATTCGGCACTTCACCTTCTAGTCCTTCTGTAAGCTTAACTTTCGTATCTCTTAGATCCTCGAAATTGGTCAATCTGCACCTTTCGTCTAGGCTCCCGTGCTTAGGAACGCCTAGGGAGACTTACGCCTCAATTGGAACACCAATCTTATTTTCGAGTGAAGCTGCACTCATCTTCACTCGCTTCGTGTCTTCAATTCATCAACGCGACATTGGGAAGAACCTTAAGTTCGCTATCTCTTGTTGCTTTATTGATGATCCATCCTTGCTTCCTCAGATTCACTCTCTTATCTTCGTGTCGCCTCCTTAATTGTGTATTTTCCCTCTCGGTTTTGCTTAAATTGCCTTGGCTTCCTCTCTATTTGTTTAACCTTCGGTTAAGTAATCTCTAGTCTTCTAGTTCGACGTCCTCATAAAGGGATCCAAGAAATCATCGGGGTGCTCTCTTAAACTTGATGCTCAACTTGATAACTTGAGCATACTCCTCATCGAATGTACACTAGCCTAAGCCATACTGCGTTCATCCGAGGGGCGATGATGGCTTCCTATCATCTACCTACGAGTCTACAACACTAATATGATACTAGTGTACCATACATATAAATATTTATATAAATAACTATATAGAGGCCATGCTACTACTGTCATCATAACAAGTCCAGAAACAACTCACAATCCAGCATGCAACTTTAAATCAAATAAACTAGGTTGCCGAAATCTGCGGAGGTAGTGGTGGTCCCGTACATTCTATCCCAAACCGACTATGCTCATGGTTTGAAAACAAAATTCGTTTTGAAAACTTAGAACCCTTGTGGGTTCTGTTTATTTGTCTATTTGGCCTTTTAGAAGATTGCGAGTGCCGTTGTTGCCAACCTGGCTCTGATACCATATTGTAACACCCCATATCTTAGAGGACTCGGAATGCCACGAGTTGGGACCTCACAATGGGTTCCGGCCCTTAGCCTGACAACAACTTCATCGGACCTTTCAACACAGCACAAATAAAAAGGCAAAATAACATAGTTTTATTCCATGAGAAAAAAAGAAAGTACAAAACTCAAAACAATCCAGCCAAATCTCAAAACCAAAAGTACAACATAAGTCTCAAAGACATGAAACAAGATAAACAGTCCCGTCCTATAATACACGGAACCCCGGCTGCCTACTACCGCCGGATCACTCGACCGTTGATAACACGATTTATGACTTAGGTTTAGGCAGTCATTTAGATAGTTTTTCCGCTCATTCATGCATGGTTTGCACTAGTTCGTGACGATTTGCACTCAATTCATGTATTTTGTCGAGATAGACATCTACACGGACTTTTGCATGCTTTGTAGGTATTTTAGGAGATTTAGGAGCTTAATCGATACATTCGAGGATCGTTCCTCGAGATAACACACCTTCGGACTCATTGGGAAGCAAGCTAGGAGCTAAGGAGGACACATGGGACCTTATTGGTGCATGCCATGCACCAAATTGAGGCTTGATGATCCAAAACAAGCCGAGTCACCAAAATCACTGCCACTGGGACTTCCACGGGCGTGGTAATGGGCCGTGGTTTTCCCCAGACAGCTGTGACTGCTATCCCACGATCTTCATGGCCGACTCTTGCAATTTGTTGAGGATATAAGGTGGTCCTGCAGGCTGTTAGAGGGGGACCCCATCACTCCATTCTCTCCCACACTCTCAACAACACATATTCTCTCATTTGAAGATTGGATTGGAGCTACTCTTGGAGGAGAAGAAAGGATTCCATTGAAGAAGAAGAGAAGAACACACCATTCTTAGTTTTTCATAGTTTTGAGTGAGTTTTGTGAAGACGTTTTGCAAGGTTTTGTAAGAAACGATTGAACCTTCTTTTGAAGGGTTGTAAGTCTTTCTTGAACTCATATTCAGCTTGGATTTCCTGTTCCACTTGCTTCATCTCCCTTTCATTTCATCCTCTTGATATGGATTCCATGATTTTATGCTTGATGACTTTGATTGTGATGATGCATGTTATTGGCTAAATAGATGCGATTCTAGGGTAAGGGAGAGATGGTTATGGCTTGGACTATGATAGAATGGACTTAGATGTACCTTTGGATGAATTGTTTGCTCGAACCTAACCTCTGTTATAAACCACGGCTTGTTCTATACATTCCACGGCCGTGGTTCTTGATGAACTACCCGTAATTTTGACTGACTTGCTTGTTTTGATGAATCTAAGTGCTAGGATGTTAGATTGTTGAAATCCTAGTGTTTGTTGAGCTAAACCTATCCTAGGGTGACCTAGTGTTAGCAACTAAGAGTTAGAAGAGACTTACCCGGTGATTCTTGCTCTTAGATACCGAAGATGACGAATTCTAGGTAGTAGTGAACCTCACAAGCCGCTATTGGACTAAATGTGCTAGGATAAGTGTTTAGGACTTGCCTTCCCGAGGCTTACCCGGTAAGGAGAGGTTAGATCCCTAGATTACCATCCGGTTTGTGTAGATATCCCTACCTTAGGCTCCTAGAGACTTACCTGGTGATATGACCTTAGGTGCGGGATTAGTGGATCATGAGACCTACCCGGTAATTGACCCCACTTGAGAAACATTCCTTCCCAACATACCATAGTTTATCCAAGGATGATTAGAAGCTTGAGTCCAATGCCATAATCGGAATTCCCAACCCCTAGAATCCTCTTTTCTCTCTTGATCACATATTTCGTGTTTGCCTTGTTTACTTGTGTTTTAGCTTGATTTCTTAGTTTGTTTTGCCACCTTATATCATTGTGATCTTTGATTGATCACTACAAAACCAATCCAAAAACATTGAGATTTTCATTTCTTTATTTCTTTCTCTTTTCTTAGCCTAGATCAACACTATCCTTAGTCACTATTTGACTCGATTTCACCTCAGTCTTTGTGTTCGACCTCGGAATACTATCCTTACTACAAAACGTCCCGTACACTGCGGGTTCGCTAGGAGTTAGGAAAAATATATCGAGTATAAATTTAAAGCTTTTGCGTGTCACGTTCTTAGCGTAACAAGTTTTTGGCGCCGTTGCCGGGGACTAGGTTAAGATTGAGTCATTGTTTGTGATTGTTTATAGTGTAGGTCTTTCTTGTTGCTTTTGACCTCGTTTGGTTTGTGTCTTTGCTTTTCAGGACATCTCTCACTCTTTAGGTGCATGCGAAGATCTCGTGGCAAGGATTTAGCTCCATTCCATCCCGAACCGGAGAAAACCCTTAGATCTAGATCCAAGAGCATTAGAAAAGGAAAAGAGATGGCCGGAAGAGATCTCCAAGCTGAGTTAGATGAGGCTTTAGAGAAAATTAGGCTAAGGGATGAAGCCTTGGAGAATGAAAGGAGACTTGCCAATGAGAGGCAAGAAGCAACTAGGAGGGAGATTGAAGAGATTAGGCAAGCTCTTGTGCAAAGAGAGCTTAATCGTCAACAACCTCCACCTCCACCACAACCGCAGCCGGCGGTTAATATTCGGGTTGTGCCTATTGCTATTGAAGAACCACAAAAGTTAGGGCAACGTATGGATCCGGCTCAAAGAGTGCACCGTCCGGGTGTCAACTTAGGAGATCCCGTAGCCCATGATTACGAGCTCCGCCCTCAAGCTCTACAAATGATCCGGCATAATCAATTTGGAGGGATGGAAGGAGAGTCTCCTCATCAACACTTGATGAACTATGAGATCTTGATGGAGACTCTAAGACCGCCTAGATTGGAGAGCAATAACCATAAGCTTAGGGCTTTTTCCTTCTCACTTAAGGATAAAGCCTTGGCTTGATATCAATCTATTCCACAAGGGCGAGTAAGTACTTGGGAGGAGATGACAACCGAGTTTTTGACTAAGTTCTTCCCACCTTCCAAGACTACCAAGTTAAGAGGGAAGATCAATGCCTTCGTGATGAAGGATAGAGAAAGCCTATTCAAGTCTTGGGAGAGGTTCAAAGACCTTCTCCTAGATTGTCCACACCATGGTATACCGAAAATAGAGCTTTTGGAGATCTACTTCAAGGGACTTGATGAAGATAGCCAATTCAAGCTTCAATCTCTTTCCGGTGGGACTTTCATGGAAAAGAATGTGGATGAAGCTTGGGAGTTTGTAGAGAAACAAGCTTTGGTGATTGAGAAGTACTCCCATAGGAAGAATGATGGGAGGAAAGCGGGAGCATATTAGGTGAGTGAAGTTACCATGAGTAACTTCAAGCTTGATGCAATCAACAATGAGCTGAAATCTTTGAGGGAGTTGTGTGCTACAACTTTGAAGAATCAAGCAACCCCTCAAGTGCAAGTGCAAGCAAACTTGTCTTCCAAGGAGGAAGATGTGAACTACATGGAAAGGGGCAACTACAACAACTATCAAGGCCCAAGGAACTTCAACAACAACCGGCAATTCAATAATTACCGGCCTAACCACAACCATCCCGGGTTTTCCTATTCTAACCCGGATGGAGCCTTGAACCCTCCCGCTTCCACAAGTGCAGCTCCACCACCAAAGGCTTCACAAGAACCTCCACCCAAATTCACTCAACCTCCAAAGGATAGAACCGAGATGATGTTTGAGCAATTGCTTGGAAGGTTGAGTGGTCTTGAGAGTACGGTGACTTCCATTTCTAAAGCTCAAAAGGTGTTGGAAACACAAGTGTTCCAAAAGGCGGGTGAAGCTCATAGAGATCCGGGAAAGCTTCCCGGAAGAACCGAAGACAACCCATGAGGCCAAGTGTTGGCTATTACAACAAGTAGTGGGCTGAGCATGAAGGATCCCTTGCCTAAGGGAAATGATAAAGGGAAATAAGTGGTGATAGAGGAAGAGACATTGCAAGAAGATGGAGGCAAGAGCAAGGATGATGAGCCAACATATGTGGCACCACCTCCATACAAGCCACCACTACCATTCCCACAATCGCGAGCAAGAGCTCGCTTGGACAAACACTTCGGTAAATTCCTTGAACTTATGTCTAAATAGCATATTAACAATCCGTTCATGGATGCTATTCTAGGTATGCCGGCATATGGCAAATTCTCTAAGGAAATACTCTCCAACAAAAGGAAGTTGGAAGAGTATGGAGAAGTAAGAATGACCAAGAGGTCCTCGGAGTTGATTCAAACTATGAAGGAGGATATGCCTCCTAAGCTAAGAGATCCGGGATCCTTTTGTGTGCCAATTGGAGTGGGAGAAGTGAAGTATGAAGCACTATGTGATCTTGGGGCAAGTGTAAGCATCATACTGCTTGCACTTTGCAACAAGGTTGGGCTAGGAGAGCCAAAGCTGGTCAAGATGACCCTCCACATGGCGGACCGTTCAATCACTCACCCCGTTGGAGTTTTGGAGGACATACCGGTGCAACTCGGGAAGTTCTATGTGCCCATAGACTTCGTTGTTTTGGACATCCCGGGGGACTACCCGGTTCCTATCATCTTAGGGAGACCTTTCCTCGCCACATCCGGATTCTTGGTGGATTGTAAAAATGGAATTCTCTCCTTAAACATTGGAGAAGAGAATATCAAGTTCAAACTATCCACAATGATGAAGGGGCCAGCCCTTGGTAAAGATGTGTTTAACATTGTCGAGCAAGAGGAGTCTAGAGAAGTTGTGAGCTCGATCTTGATCAAGGACCCGTTGAAGAAGGTTCTTAGCTTAAGTTTGATGGAGGAAGGAGTTGAGGAGGCCTGCAATGAAGAAATCAAGGCTTTGGAAGCATTGGAAAAGGAGACAAGAGCTGAATTTGAAGCACACGAAGGTGTGCTGAATTTGAAGCACACGAAGGTGTGCTGAATTCCTGTAGGAACCACGGCCAGGAAGGGGAAACCACGCCCGTGGTTTTACCCGTGGAACTCTCTGGAGTGCTCCAAAATGCTAGCTTTGCAAGTTCCACGGCCGTGGTTGTGCTAGAGCCCGTAATTTTGCCCGTGGTTTCTCCAGAAACTGCATTGGTTATTGATCAAGCTTCAAGGAGGCTTGAGGAGTCTTCCATGGCTTTGGATTCATCTCAACCAACATTATACGGATCGTCTCCACTCGATAAAGGTCCTCCTAAACTTGAACTCAAACCCCTCCCCTCTCATTTGAAGTATGCTTTTCTTGGTGAGAATTCTACATATCCGGTTATTGTGAATGCATGCTTGAATGATGATGAACTTGCTAGATTGTTGCATGAGCTAAGATTGCATAGGAAAGCTATAGGCTATACCATTGATGATTTAGTTGGCATTAAACCTTCTTTGTGCATGCATAAGATCTTAATGGAAGATAATCATAAACCTTCAATTGAACCTCAAAGAAGACTAAACCCAATCATGAAAGAAGTAGTAAAGAAGGAGATTCTTAAATTGCTAGATGCGGGAATTATTTTCCCGATTTTGGATAGTAAATGGGTTAATCCCGTGCATGTGGTTCCTAAGAAGGGTGGGATGACCGTAGTAACCAATGAGAATAATGAACTAATCCCAACTAGAACGGTTACGGGATGGAGAATGTGTATAGACTATAGGAAACTAAATGTGGCCTCTAGGAAAGATCACTTCCCTCTTCCCTTTATTGACCAAATGCTAGAGAGATTAGCTCAACATTCCCATTTTTGTTACTTAGATGGCTATAGTGGATTCTTCCAAATCCCTATTCACCCCGATGATCAAGAGAAAACCACATTCACATGTCCTTGGGGTACATTTGCATATAGGAGAATGCCATTTGGGTTGTGTAATGCACCCGCCACCTTTCAAAGGTGTATGATGGCTATATTTTCTGAATATATTGAGAACATCATGGAAGTGTTTACGGATGATTTTTCTGTTTATGGATCTTCCTTTGATGATTGTTTAGCTAACTTGTCTCTAGTGCTAAAAAGATGTGAGGAGACTAATCTAGCCTTGAATTGGGAGAAATGCCACTTCATGGTAAGTGAAGGTATTGTGTTGGGACACTTGGTGTCCAACCGTGACATTGAGGTTGATAGGGCTAAGATAGAAACCATAGAGAAGTTGCCACCACCTACCTCGGTGAAGGGAGTAAGGAGTTTCTTAGGGCATGCCGGTTTTTACCGGAGATTCATTAAAGATTTCTCTAAGATTTCTAAGCCTCTTACTAACCTACTAATGAAAGATGTTGAGTTTGTTTTCTCCAAGGATTGCCTTGAGGCTTTTTGTAGGTTGAAGAATGCTTTGATCTCCGCACCCATCATGCAACCTCCGGATTGGAGTCTACCGTTTGAGATCATGTGTGACGCAAGTGACATGGCTGTTGGGGCTGTTTTGGGACAAAGGAAAGATGGGCGTACACATGCCATTTATTATGCTAGCAAGATGCTAGATGATGCCCAACTCAATTATGCTACCACCGAGAAGGAGTTGCTAGCGGTTGTGTATGCATTTGAGAAGTTCCGCTCGTATCTTGTTGGAGCGAAGGTCATTGTGTATACGGATCATGCTGCGATCCGTTATCTCCTTACAAAGAAGGATGCCAAGCCTCGATTGATTCGGTGGATCCTTCTTCTTCAAGAGTTTGACTTGGAAATCCGGGATAAGAAGGGGTCCGAAAATTCTATGGCGGATAACCTTAGTAGACTCCCACCATTGGAGATTGAGAGAGATGACATCCCGATTGATGACTCATTCCAGGATGAGCAATTGCACATGGTGGAGGAGTGCTTGTTTCAAGTGTCAAGGGGTAATGAGCCATGGTATGCCGACATTGTGAACTATCTCGTTTGTGAGGAGGTGCCACCCGGTTTATCTTATGCCCAGCGGAAAAAGTTCTTGAAGGATGTGAGGTATTACTATTGGAGTGAGCCGCTTTTGTTCAAAAGAGGGCCGGACGGAGTCTTTAGGAGATGCATACCGGAGGATGAGGTGGAGAGTGTGATCCGCCATTGTCACTCCTTGCCATGTGGAGGCCATGCTAGCTCACACAAGACATGTGTTAAGGTATTACAATCGGGTTTCTTTTGGCCAAGTTTGTTCAAGGATGTGCAGAATTTTGTGGTAGCTTGTGATGCTTGCCAAAGGACGGGCAACATCTCAAGAAGGAATGAGATGCCCTTGAACAACATACAAGAGGTGGAGATATTTGATGTGTAGGGTGTGGACTTCATGGGACCATCCCCCTCTTCTTGTGGCAACCTCTACATCCTATTGGCAGTGGACTATGTCTCGAGATGGGTAGAGGCAATCGCCTCTCCTACAAATGACGCCAAAGTTGTGGTGCGGTTCTTCAACCGAGTGATCTTCCCTAGGTTTGGAACACCAAGGGTGCTCATAAGTGATGGAGGGAAGCACTTC
The DNA here is from genome assembly GCA_033239125.1 of Fagopyrum homotropicum. Taxonomy (NCBI): domain Eukaryota; kingdom Viridiplantae; phylum Streptophyta; class Magnoliopsida; order Caryophyllales; family Polygonaceae; genus Fagopyrum; species Fagopyrum homotropicum. The sequence goes on along the minus strand of BSWB01000002.1, from coordinate 31,191,284 downwards.
ACTAATAGGAACTTTGGGGCACTTTTGGCTAAGTATGGGGTGACTCATAAGGTGGCAACACCTTACCACCCCCAAACTAGTGGCCAAGTGGAGATGGAGCATAGAGTGTATTGGGCTATAAGGTGGCTGAATTTTGACCTCAAGGAGGCCGGAGAGAAGAGGTTGCTTGATATAAACGCTCTTGAGGAGATCCGGTTGGATGCCTATGAAAACGCCCGGATTTACAAAGAAAGGACCAAACGTTGGCATGATAAGCGTCTCATCCCGAAAGAGTTGAGTGAGGGCGACCTTGTCCTTCTCTTCAACTCAAGGCTGTGGCTCTTCCCCGGAAAGCTAAAGTCAAGATGGACGGGTCCCTATGTGGTGAAGAAGATCTTTCCCCATGGAGCGGTTGAGATAGGAGGGGAACATTGTGGAAACTTTAAGGTGAATGGGCACCGTTTGAAGAATTATATCCCGGGAGCTCCGGTGGATATGATTGCCCCACTTCACCTAGAGTGAGACGCCCCCGAGTTTGGTCAAGCTAATGACCTTAAAGAAGCGCTTGGTGGGAGGCAACCCATTGGTAGACTTCTTTCCTTTTTCGTTCTTGTTTTTGTTTTGATTTTTCTGTTTTTGTGTGTTTGGTGTGCTTTGTGTATGTGCTAGAGTCTTGGTAGCATAGAAGCCTTGCATGGCATGTGGATGATGATGATGAGTCCCTCATCAATTATGGGTGGAGCGGACGTGGGACTTGGACGGCTAGCGGTGCCTAGCGCGGATCCCGACGCCATGATGAACATTTAGAGCTCTCTACCATCGTTGCTAGGATCATCCGTCATCACTCCACTTGAATGATCCCAAATACCAAAGCAAACCATTTTTACATTGTGAGAACCCTCTTTCACTCTTCTTTACTTCATTTACACATTGGGGACAATGTGTTTCTAAGTATGGGGTGGGGTTTTCATGATCACTTGCATGATTAGCATCTAGGATAGTTTAATATTATCACATGTCTTGCATTGTACATAGATATTTCGAAAAATCCAAAAAAAAAAAAAAATCAGAAAATTCAAAAAATTTTAGTGCTTCTAAGCTTGGGAATGACCCTTATGATGAAATTGTCTTGTGAATTGGCTATGGATGGCCTTGTGTGTTGAATAGATGAATGCATATGAGGACTTGAAGTACTTATCTTGAATCCCATGAATGATTTGTGATTATGATGCTTGCCTTGATTGGATTGAGGATTGAAAGTCGAAATTGCATGCTAGTTCTTGCACATCATTTAGGAATGACTAAGGCAATTCATTTTCCTCTACTTCTCATCTTGATCATGTTGCTTGAGCACCTCAATTGATGAAAAATTTGACCTCTTTTGACCCATCCGGGAATAGGAGCATGTTAGTGTGTTGAGTGTGTGAAAAGCAAGTGTGGGGTGAAGTTGTTGATGGATGAATGTTATGAATGAAGTGCTGAATTTGTTGTGAAAAGTGTAGAAAAAAAATATAGGTTTGGGGACGTTGGTTTAAATGACGAGTAACTCGGCACCATTCACATAGTCGGGTGTTTGTGCCTTGCCAAAGTCAAATAAATCAATAGTCCTAATGAGCTTTGGTATGTGTGCCCGGTGTGGATGCACCTCGAAAAATAAAAAAAACCCGAGGATGGATAATCACCAAGGTTTCGGCTTTTGTACACCAATGCCATTGTCTCAAAAATAAGTGAAAGAAAAAGAAAAGAAAAGAAAGAAAGGATGGAGAAAATATACACTTGTGGGAAGTTGATAAAAAATGTGAAGTTGTGAAGTTAGTTCCATTCCCGGATTAGCATCACATGACCTAGAAAAATTTCCACCTAATCACAACGTTTCTTAGCCTCTTATTTCCTTAGCCTTGTGACCTATTTGCATGTGTGTAAGACTTAGTGATCTAGATTGGATATGCTCATGATCATCTTGACTTCTTCATTTTTACATTTCATGCATGCCTTCGAGTTAAGTACAATTGTCTTTCCGTGCCTTCATTTATTTGATGCATGATTGCTTGTCCAATGCCATGAAACATGACTATGAAGGTTATCCAATATTAGACGCACAACTCCAAAAAGATTTTGTTGTTTTTCTGCATGCATAAATCATGTCATCTTTTAGTCAATAGTTGGGGACTTGCTCGGGGACGAGCAAACCTTAAGTATGGGGTATTTTTGATAACACGATTTATGACTGAGGTTTAGGCACTCATTTAGATAGTTTTTCCGCTCATTCATGCATGGTTTGCACTAGTTCGTGACGATTTGCACTCAATTCATGTATTTTGTCGAGATAGACGTCTACACAGACTTTTGCATGCTTTGTAGGTATTTTGGGAGATTTAGGAGCTTAATCGATACATTTGAGGATCGTTCCTTGAGATAACACACCTTCAGACTCATTGGGAAGCAAGCTAAGAGCTAAGGAGGACACATGGGACCTTATTGGTGCATGTCATGCACCAAATTGAGGCTTGATGATCCAAAACAAGCTGATTCACCAAAATCACGGCCACTGGGACTTCCACGGGCGTGGTAATGGGCCGTGGTTTTCCCGAGACAGCTGTGACAGCTGTCCCACGATCTTCATGGCCGACTCTTGCAATTTGTTGAGGATATAAGGTGGTTCTGCAGGCTGTTAGAGGGGGACCCCATCACTCCATTCTTTCCCACACTCTCAACAACACATATTCTCTCATTGGAAGATTGGATTGGAGCTACTCTTGGAGGAGAAGAAAGGATTCCATTGAAGAAGAAGAGAAGAACACACCATTCTTAGTTTTTCATAGTTTTGAGTGAGTTTTGTGAAGACGTTTTGCAAGGTTTTGTAAGAAACGATTGAACCTTCTTTTGAAGGGTTGTAAGTCTTTCTTGAACTCATATTCAGCTTGGATTTCCTGTTCCACTTGCTTCATCTCCCTTTCATTTCATCCTCTTGATATGGATTCCATGATTTTATGCTTGATGACTTTGATTGTGATGATGCATGTTGTTGGCTAAATAGGTGCGATTCTAGGCTAAGGGAAAGATGGTTATGGATTGGACTATGATAGAATGGACTTAGATGTACCTTTGAATGAATTGTTTTCTCGAACCTAACCTCTGTTATAAACCACGGCTTGTTCTATACATTCCACGGCCGTGGTTCTTGATGAACTACCCGTGATTTTGACTGACTTGCTTGTTTTGATGAATCTAAGTGCTAGGATGTTAGATTGTTGAAATCCTAGTGTTTATTGAGCTAAACCTATCCCAGGGTGACCTAGTGTTAGCAACTAAGAGTTAGAAGAGACTTATCCGGTGATTCTTGCTCTTAGATACCGAAGATGACGAATTCTAGGTAGTAGTGAGCCTCACAAGCCGCTATTGGACTGAATGTGCTAGGATAAGTGTTTAGGACTTGCCTTCCCGAGGCTTACCCGGTAAGGAGAGGTTAGATCCCTAGATTACCATCCGGTTTGTGTAGATATCCCTACCTTAGGCTCCTAGAGACTTACCCGGTGATAGGACCTTAGGTGCGGGATTAGTGGATCATGAGACCTACCCGGTAATTGACCCCACTTGAGAAACATTCCTTCCCAACAACCATAGTTTATCCAAGGATGATTAGAAGCTTGAGTCCAATGCCATAATTGGAATTCCCAACCCCTAGAATCCTCTTTTCTCTCTTGATCACATATTTCGTGTTTGCCTTGTTTACTTGTGTTTTAGCTTGATTTCTTAGTTTGTTTTGCCACCTTATGTCATTGTGATCTTTGATTGATCACGACAAAACCAATCCAAAAACATTGAAATTTTCATTTCTTTATTTCTTTCTCTTTTCTTAGCCTAGATCAACACTATCCTTAGTCACTCTTTGACTCGATTTCACCTCAGTCTTTGTGTTCGACCTCGAAATACTATCCTTACTACAAAACGTCCCGTACACTGCGGGTTCGCTAGGAGTTAGGAAAAATATATTGAGTATAAATTTAAAGCTTTTGCGTGTCATGTTTTTAGCGTAACAACCGCCTCTCTAACATGCAAGGCATCTACAAGGCGGTATAATACCGTTAGCTAACATTCTATGCATAAGTATAAAGGTAAAAGCACATACACACACAACATACACAATCAACATGCAACACTCAAGTCCGTTTATTATCTTCAGTTAGGTGATATGCCATTACTAATGATACTTATTTTGTGACACGAGGGATTCCTAAACCTCGCCCTTGTCCCCGTTTACCAACGAGGAATGGTACTAATGCATCTGACCGTCTACCTGCCTAGGCTGGTCGTAGGGAGCCTCCTACCTTTCGCAAGAGCTAGGCAGTGATGTCACGACCCGTTATCATACACTTGGGTCAATTACGTAATATAATAAAGTCGGCCTAATCCGGTTTAGTTGTTAGCCTAACCAACAAACACCACTCATACACATTACACTCATACAAAAAAGCCAGCTAAGTAAGTCCGTGGACTTACCAGTCTCCAAGCGCAACCGATCACCACACTCTCAAGTTCCCTCGGGAAAACACGCAACGCCTGTTCAAGACAAGGCACACGGATCAAACAACACTCTAGTCAACTAGAAATCCTTAGACTCCTAGGTCCAACATCCTCACAAGAACAACATCTCTCTAGTCAACTAGAAGTCCTTAGACTTCTAGGCTCATCATCCTCACAAGAATCACAACTCAAGATAGATCAACCCTCTAGCCAACTAGAAGTCCTTAGACTTCTAGTGCTCACAATCCTCACCACTCATAAACATTCAAGATACATGATACTCTCAGTCCATTGCTTTAAAGGCTTCCAACATAACAACTCAGTCCCAAACCAATATCCTCACAAATCCTAATAGTTCATGCCACAATATCACCACCAACATACCCTCAACTCTCACAAGATAACCCTAAGGGTCGAGCCACTACTTGGCATTCCATATCACCTATGTTAAGCCATCCTAACATGCTACTAAGATGATTCAAGATCAAGGAAACGGAAAGGGAAGAAAGGAGCAAGAGATCGGAGGCTTACTAATGTAGAAACCGCCCCTGCGGTGTGCAGGACCTAGAGTCTGCCCCCGCGGCTTGCAGAGGCCGCCCCCATGGTTTACAGTATCCGCCCCCGCGGCTCACAAGATCCGCCCCCACAACTGCAGTCCAGAAACGTCGACTCTTTGGTTCTTCGATGTACATCAGCCTTCCTATTGCCTCCTTTGATGCTGTGAATGTCTCTTAGCTCCCACAACAAGATCATAGCCTTCCTCCATGGTCTAAGCATGCAAGGACATAAGAAGGAACAAGAGAAGACTCTCTTGAGTGAATCCATGGATCTCACTTTTCAAAGGTGCAAGAAGGAAAAAGGAAGAAGAAGAGAAGAAGGAGAAGGAAATAACTTACTCTAGATCACGTCTCTATAGTCCAACCTTTGTGTGACAACTTCAAGAGGAGAGAAACACTAAGGTGGAGGATGAAGGTGAAGGAGATGAAGGAGAAGGAACGAGAATGGAGAAAGTAACATGAAAAGGAATGAAGGAGGGAGATAAGGCTGTATAAATGGGAGGAGACCAAAGGTCAAGCAACCCAAGAATCACCCCTAGTAATGTGTCGGCATAAAGGAGTTAGGAGATCAAAGGTGGGATGGAAAAGGCACCTAACTCCCGCCCTAACGTGTCACGCCCCCGCGGGACGTCCAAGCCGCGGTCGTGGACGGCTGCAGTTGCGGGCCTTCTAAGCCGCAAGGGCGATAGCCCTTGCTCAAGGCTTCTAACGTCTCTCGTAAACGGAACCAAAATTTTGGGCGTTACAGAGTACGATTCAATACTTCTTGGTGCAACACTTTGGAGGAGGAGAAACCTGAATCGATGAGTGAGGAGAAGTGGAGAACCATCCAGAGGAAGGAGGTAAATACAATTCGGTTGGCTTTGACTCCCGAGTTGATTATAGTGTGTTGAAGGATATGATATCATGAATTATAGTCTATATTTTGGGACTTGTTTAGACGTTTTATCTTCAATAATCTGCATGTTTGGATGTATATTATGTGATTATATTGCCATTTCATCTACCTTTGCGGGAATCGAGGTCTACACCAAGTTTCGTTGTAATCGTAGGTAAAACGGCACGATTTGAACCTAAATGGAGATAAAGGAGATAAGGAGTCATCGGAGCTACATTCAGGAGCTTAAGGAAAGGCCAGGAAGCATGGAATTAACAAAGAAGATTCACTTTGGACCAGATTTGAAAGATTTCACCATCGGTTGAGATTTACCTCGGTCAGCCACTATGTCACCTCGACCGAGGTGATTTCGGATGATCGCCCCGACCGAGGCGGACACCTTAAACGCGGCGAGATATATTTTATTTGGCTGAGATCTTTTAATTATGGAAAGAAGATCTTATATTTTTAGGCTGGTTTTCTGGAAGAAAGAGGATATTCAGCTGATATAATTTTACCTATTTTATGGGAAAATATCTTTCTAAGATCTCTTATCTTTGGGAGGTAATGTTCCTATAAAAAGGGTTGGATTTTCCACAAATCCAACATCTGCTACCATCCGAAAAGGGCTGAAGAGCGCCTATACACCACAATACGCTGCAGTTGAAGAAGATTTCCCTTCAAGGATTGAAGGAAGAAGGAAGATTCCCTTTTGAGAAGATAGCTTGAAGGAGTTTATGAGCTTTCCTTAGGCTATTTTTGTGTTGATTGTCTAGTTGGATTTGTTATCCAAGGAACGCTTATTTGTGAGATATTTGATTAAGTTATTGAAGTCTTTTTATTAAGTTCTTCTTGTTCAAATATTCACTTTCTTCCCATATATTTGATTATCGCTTTCATGATGATGAGTGGCTAATTTATTTGTGTGATTCTAGGGTGATTGGCTGAAAGTTATGGGAAAGACGATGATAGAACGATCCTAAACCCAGTAAGACCCTGAAAGCTCGAGCCTTTATCCTTAACCCTAGAACATCTCGCTCAGCCGATGACACCCCGGCCGAGGTGGAATTCGTTTGACCGAGGTGACCTTCTGATCCAAAACTGAGAGTTAAGTGTTAGAGTTTGCCAAATCCTATTCTTATTACACCTTTCCTGGTTCAATGCAAGCCTAGGATGAGACTTACCCGGTGATTCCTTTGTTTGTTTACCAAAGATCATAAGTATATGTAATAAAGGTTTATCCTTTATTGGGGTTTGAGTGTGCCTTCATCCCATCTTTGTGAGTTAGCCTGAGACTTACCCGGTAAAGGTTGATTTTATTCCCTTAGGTGGTGTGTTGGTTTGAGGTTATAGTTCTTTACCTTGATTCCTTGAGACTTACCCGGTAATAGGAGTTTTGGTTTGGGATTGTGAGTAGTGCGACTTACCCGGTGATCTATTCCACTTTAGAAACCCTCCCCTATTCAAAAATCTCAGCTTTGTCCGCTTATCTTTAGATCTTGAGTTGGAACCACAACTAGATGCTTTAATCCCTAGAATTGCATATTTCCTTTAATTGACTTTTATCGTCTTTGATTGTTTTAATCGCTTTCGTGGTTAGTAATTACATTGACAACTTCAACCTGTTTTGTTTCTCTAATTCCCTGTGATCGACCCCTGGAATTTCTTGCTTTTATTACAATTGATCCGTACACTACAGGTTCGCATCCTTGTTTTAAGCATATTTCTTGGGATATAAATTTAAAGCTTGCACACACCGTTTGGAGCGAACAAGAGACCACACCGAATGCGTTGTGGGATAATCTTGAGAGCATCTACGCCTCAAAGTCGTTAACCAACCGTTTGTGCTTGAAGATGGAGCTTTACTCGCTCAAGACGGAAGAAGGAGGTAATCTTCATGACCACATAACTCATTAATCAACTAGTATGCCAATTATTGAATGCAAATGATAAGATTGGAGAAGAGGAGCAAGCTTTGTTGTTGTTAGGATCATTTCTGAAGTCCTACAAGTCCTTAGTGCAAACATACTTGTAGGAAGGAAGTCTCTCACTCTAGATGAGATGACTGTTGCTTTGCAAGAGAGTTAGAAAATGATGAAGAATGATGCTAACGACAAAGGAGTGGATCACATACTAGTTGTAGGGGAGTGAGAACGAGGAAGGAGTCAATGGAGAAGGCATGAGGACACGAGACAGAGAACAAATTTGCGACGAGATTTGAGTGAGGTCGAGTGCTTCTATTGTGGGGAGAAGGGTCACATGCAAGCCCGGTGTCCTCAAATGAGGGAGGACTTGAAGAACTTGAGAAAGATGTCGCCAGGAAAGAAGAGAGGGGACTCCCACACAAATGTGGTCAGTGAAGTTGGTGAAGTTTATTACGGGGATGTTTACTTGGCAATGAGAGAGAAGATTGCCAAGGCAGAGAAAGCGTTGGTGATGGTTAGTGCCACCTCGATGCATGTATGTCGAGACCAAGCAACATTTGACACCTTGAAGATTGGTGGAGAGTTTGATCACTTCAACTCAGTGAGTGGTGGGAAGTTTAAGGTCGAAGGTACCGGAAGTCTGAAGATGAGACTTCACAACGGTACAAGCCATATTCTACACAACGTGACGTATGTGCCATCAGCAAACGTGAATGTCATCTCATTGGGTATGATGACGATGGAGGGGTGTAGGTTCGTCGGCACGAAGAAATGGTACAAGGTATTCAGGGGGAGACGTTTGGTGACGCGAGGCCGTAAAAATGAGAAGAATGTTTGCTTCTTGGACGGACAAGGGGTGTAGAAAAGATGCGGTGACAGCGATACAAAGAAGCAAACAAAAGTGAGACTTTGAGATTCGGTGGAGATATTTGAAATATAATTTAAGGGAGAAATTGTTAGGTTAATCCATATTTAATTGGGTTACTAAGTATGTGGTAATGACGTTTGGTTCCAATTTGGTACAAGCTGCAGAGAAACATCTAGAATTCTTGTATTTGAATCATTGTGAAAAGTAAAGAGATTTCTAAATTAGTGGGTCGAAGTAATCATATGAATTATGGTAGATTAGTTTGGATTAGTCTAAATTAGTCTTAACCTAGAATTACCTATTGTAATATCTTCCTTGAGAAAGGTGAATGTCGGTGTTTCATGGATGTTAGTTCACTGACATGCCTGTATATAAATAGATTTAACGTACTATTGTAATAAAATGTAAGAGTGAGTTCGAACAAAAAGGCTTGTAAAGAAAGTGAGGATAGAGAGCGTGATTGCGCAACAAATACTCATTTATATATACTAGTTGAAAGTCAGGAAAGTGTGCAGTTTCCCCAACACATTTCACCTATTGTTTGTATTTTCAAAACACTATTTTCTCTATTCTCATACTACCGTCCACATTCTACCATTGTTTTTATATAATTTTTTTAAATGTTGTACATCATTAAATATTATACCTTTTACTTTTAGTTTTTAAAATATGTGTGTTTTTCACACAATTATTGAGAACCGGAGGGAGTACTACACTTTCCCATTTTTATTACTAAAATGAGTAAATGCAAACATTAAAAAGATGTGTGGGTTAGAAAAGGATTAAACATAAATAAGAAAATAAAGGAGGGGGCTGATGAGCGCCAAATGTAAAAATTTTAGACATTAGATTCATGCATTTCATAATCCTTTTACTCTCTCATAAATTTCTAGTTTTATGAAAGACATTCACATTCTGTATTTTGGTATATACCTTGACTTTTATCTCTTTTAGGCATTTACGACATCAATTGTGGAAAACTTGCATCCCCGGAAGTCAGAGATGAAGTGAAGACTCTACATGACTGAGTAAAGGCAACACAAAGTCTTTTGATATGCCTTAAAGTAAAGATCCACGATTTGAAGCTACATATGAGTGAAACGGCCAAGCAAAACGGGCAAGGAAGCCGTAGGGTGGAAGTTTCACATACGTCATCACTACAAAAATTTTGTCAAAGCCCAATTTCAAAGCCTGTCCCAAAGAACTCTCTACAACCTGACAAAACGGTATGCCTACGACTAGCCTATGGCCGTAGGTATGCTGTTTGGAGGCCGTTGGTTGGCCGTTTCGACTGCTGTTATAAGCCAATCAAATCTTCCGAATGTAACTTTGGAAGGGTTATATTTTGCGTAACATATTCATATGTCAACCGTAGTGTTAGATACGCTGATTCATCCCGAATTAGACTTCACTCATAGTTCCCTTTACCCTAGTTGTCAAGTAGTTGTTATCTTTGCTTTTAAAGGTTCACCCTACTAGAACCAAACAATTGTGAATTTATATATTTCCTGATTTTATATATTGTCTTTGATGTTTATCTGATCATGTGTGGATAAACCTCCTCGAGTTTAAAGATTGGACGCTCTTTATAATGGTTTAATTTATTGTTTACATATATTTTTTAATTGAGATTGTGATATTGCTTCTTTTCAAAGAGTTTTATTCCTACTTTTTATTTACCTTTAAAATATGTGGTGTTTATAATTGATTTAGATAAAACATCTATAGAGTCACAAGCAAATGCCGTTTTATTTGCTTTATTGAAAAGAACTTGGTTTTGAGAGTATTAGTTCATCAAAGCTTTGAAGATTTCTAACTATCATAAAAAGTTCCGATCTTTGTACTTTTTGCTAACTAAAGAGCCACAGAGAAGGTTATTCTTGGTCTTTTTTCGAATTTCTAAGTGTTTAATGGGTTTTCCCAAAGAGACTACAAATAGTACCTTGTACCATTACAAGAAACACATTATTTTGTGATTACAAGGACTAATTTGTGATTTTATGGACCACATTATTTTGTGATAACAAGGACTAATTTGTGATTTTATGGGCCACGTTATTTTGTGATTACAATGACTAATTTGTGATTTTATGGACCACATTATTTTGTGATTACAGGGACTAATTTGTGATTGCATGGACCATATTATTTTGTGATTATAGGGCCTATTTTGTGATTACATGGACCACATTATACTCTTCTTTAATCCCACCAAAAAAAATTATGCTCTTATTATGGAAAAGGTTACCACATCACGTGAAAAGACTTTGTTGTAAAAGTAGGTTCTTATTTACCAAATTGAAAGGGTCTACTATTTTTGTTTTGGCTTTTGCTTTGTTGGGTTGTAATATACTCTATTTGGTTAGGCATAAAAAAAGGGGACCAAATTGGAATGACCTATTTTTATGTTTGGGAATTGTTGGGTTGCCATCACTCAATCACTAATTATATTTTGAATTTGATTAGTTGTAGATTATAACACCTCAAGTTTTGGAACTTGAAGCGTTACGGGCTAGGACCAGACAATGGGTCCCGACCCTCACAGTAGCAGCGACACAACGGATTTTACAACAAGGCACAAACGAAATGAAAACCAAAACTCAATATAAAACCAAAGGTTTAAACAAAAGGAAGCGTAAAAGACTCACAGGTGAGTTCAAAACAAAAGAAAAACAACAACATAAACCCGATCCCGTCCTATAATGTACGGGAACCCCAACTGACCACACCATCCAGATCACTCAGCAGCACCTATATCCTGCAAGGCATCTACTACATAGGTATAAACCGTTAGCTACCATTCTACATATAAAAAAGACAATAAAGGCACAAACAAACGTAAGGTAAAGAAAACACATAGCATGCTCACACAACATCCGGTTATCATCTTTCATTAGGTTATCGAATTACTAATTCAACTTATGGTTGTTACATAAGTATTGCTACGATCTCGCCTCCATCACCTTTCACCAACAGGAATAGAAAGTATCCATCCTTCTGTCACCTGCTGGACTGGTCGCGAGAGCACCTCCTAGTTTCCCCATTCTGAACTGGACAAGCGGTAGCCGCCCGGTTATAATACATTTGGGCCAATTAAGGTATAACAAAGGTCAATCCTATTCTGGCCATTAGTTATAACATGATAAACAACACAAACAAGCCAATACAATCAAACCAATACGCGGAATGAAGCTAAGTAAGCCCAAGAGACTTACCTCACTCAAAGGTAATCTCAACACTCAGCAAACACTCAGAAAAGCCTCAGGAAAGGGACACAAGGAATCTTGTTCACACAAGCATTACGAATGAAGAACCGAAACGAATGCTACAAGTCTATAACTTCTAGTCTTCATGATCTCTAGGAGATCTACACAAGCTAAGGTCTCAACCTTAGTCTTACAGAACACTCAAGGGTCCAAGGACAACCAAAAGGAATAAGGAAAGGAATGAGGAAAGCAAGTAAGAAATCAACTCACAAGAACGGAAGTCTCTGTAGAAGAAACCGCGAGGGCGGCTAGGCAGAGGCACATGGGCGGCACGTGACAGAGGCGCATGGGCGGCTCTGTGTAGGCACGGGGGCGGATCTTCGACAGAAGCTACTGTCGGCTTTTCGATGAAAACAGAATAACGACAAGGCCAAAGCTTGCTGTTCCTACACTCTCACACATCACCACTCAACCAAGGGAGTCTGTAAACATCAAAGGATCATTAAAGGAACGCTCCACAAGAATCAAGGATCAAACTTGACTCTTGGAGAAGAAGAAAAGAGGAAACGAAGAGAGAAATGAAGCAGAAGCGAAACAAGGTGCAGCAACACATGAACGTGATGAAGAACAAGGGAGAGAAAACTTACACGTTCAACAAGATCTCAGGAAGCAAGGCTGCAGCGCTCTAGGGTTCAAGAAGACATAAGCAAGAAATAGGAAAAAGAAGAGAAGACGAGATTATAAAGGAGAGGAAGAAAAGATAAAATGAAGGACGTCTAGGGTTAGGAAAAAAAGGTAAGGAAGTCGGCCCATAGATAGAAGATTGGATATTCTATCTATGAAAGGAAGATAAAACGAACGAAAACAGATCGGGCGCGATCTGCAGCAAATCCGCAGCGGCGGATTGCCTCAGCCGCAGGGGCGGCCCCTTGTCACCGCGGGGGCGGTGACAACCATCAAGGCCGCTGGGGTGGCCTTCTTCACCGCGGGGCGGTGAAGGTCAAAACTGGGATCTTACATCAAATCCCCCTAAAAAGAAGTTTTGTCCCAAAACTTGTAACAACCGAACGAACACGTAACAACACACATCACTGAACAAAACTCATATATTCCCACTCGGGGCACATAACTCAAAACATCATAAAAGTGTACGCAACGCAACAAAGGAAAAATTGAAACGACTATGCTATAGGTGTATCCAACTCCGCGTAAAACTCCGGATAGTTCCTTTGGATACTATCCTCTGTCTCCCAAGTCGCTTCATCAGCTCCTCACATCGACCACTTAATCTTCATCATCGGTATGCCTTTCAAACACAATCGTCTTGTACTACGCTCTAGGACAACCATCGGGTGCTCAACAAACGTGTGGTTTGGCTCGATCACTAGATCCGCATGACTGACGATGTGCCTCGGATCTGGTATGTACTCCCGTAACTAAGACACATGGAAGACTGGGTGAACACCCTCGAGTCTTGGTGGCAAAACAAGTCTGTATGCTGCCTCCCTAACTCGCTACAAAATCTCGAATGGTTCGACATATCTGGGACTCAGCTTTCCCTTGACACCAAAACGTCTAATGCATCGTATTGGAGATACTCATAACCAAACTTGAGCTCCAACTCTAAACTCCAGAGGTCTGCGTCTCTTATTTGCATAGGACTTTTGTTGACTTTGTGCTGCTAACATCCGCTCACGGATCACCGCTACTCGAGCCATGTCATCTTGTATCTTCTCAGATGCTACACCGCTAGCACTACTCGGCTCGTCCCAACACAACAGTGTACGACATCTCTGTCCGTATAAAGCCTCATAAGGAGCCATCCTGATCGATGCGTGCCAACTATTGTTGTACGAAAGCTCCACTAAGGGAAGGTGATTTGGCCACACCTGTCCCTAGTCTAACACGCAGGCTCTCAACATGTCCTCCAAAGTCTAGAGTGTCCGCTCTGACTGACCATTGGTCTGAGGATGATAAGCAGTCGTGAATTGTAGACTCATACCTAGGGTGGCATGCACTTGCTGCCAGAACCTCAAAGTGAACCGTCCGTCTTTGTAAGATGCTATAGTCCTGGGTACTTCATGAAGTCTCATTATCTGTCTGGTGAACTCCTCTACCAATTGACTTACTGGCCACGTCTCCTTGATCGGAATGAAACATGCCGTCTTCGTCAGTAGATCTACTATCACCTAAATGGCATCAAAACCACGACTCGGTCTCAACCTGGTTATAAAATCCATAGAGATGTCCTCCCACTTCCACTGAGGGAGGGGAAGTGGGTGTAGCTCACCTCCTAGTCGATTATGCTCGATCTTGACCTGCTGACAGGTCGCACAATGAACTACATATGTTGTGACATCTAGCTTCAGACCTCCCTACCAGAAAGAGCGTTTGATATCCTGATACATCTTACTCGCACCAAGGTGCACGAATTAAGGTGAAGAGTGAGCCTCTTGAAGGATCCTTTGTCTCAACTCTCAAACCGAAGGCACACATACACGCTCTTGGCGTCTCAAGATTCCATCAACATCTACTACAAACTGTGGTGCCTCTCCTCGAGGCATCTTGTCTCGGATTTGTGACAAAGCTGGGCAACTCTCTTGCTTTTGTCAGATCTCGATCAACAGATCAGGTACTACCTCCAAGTTGGATAACTAGTTGTCAGAATCCGGGAAGTGGATATACATCTCTAGCCACGCAAGGTCTAGTTGTAACTGAGGCTGAGCTGTCAGCCAAGCGATCGCCATCTCCCGGGGAGTCTTCCTACTGAGGACATCTGCTACCACATTCGCCTTCCCCGGGTGGTATAAGATCTCAAGATCAAAGTCTTTGATCAACTCAAGCCATCTCCTCTGACGGTTATTCAACTCCCGCTGAGTGAATATGTACTTCAAACTCTTGTGGTTTGTGAATATTTGACATGTAGCTCCGTATAGATAATGTCGCCAAATCATCAAAGCATGAACAATGACAACCAACTCAAGATCGTAGGTAGGGTAATTCTCCTCGTACGTCTTCAACTGTCTAGACGCGTAAGCAATCACCTAACCCCTCTACATATGAAGACATCCCAAGCCCATTTTGGATGCATCGTTGTAAACCACAAAATCCTCCATGCCTTTTGTCTGAGCTAGGATAGGAGCAGAGGTCAACCTCTTCTTCACCTCCTCAAAGCTCTGCAGGCACGACTCGGACCATACAAACCTTGTAGACTTCCTTAGCAAGGAAGTGAGCGGTCGGGCAATAACTGAAAAGCCTTCAACAAAACGCCGGTAGTAGCCCGTCAATCCTAAAAGTTGCGTGCCTCCTTGACGTTCTTAGGAGGCGGCCAAGATGCTACTGAATCGATCTTCGCTTGATCTACCCTGATCCCTTCAGCTGAAACGATGTGACCAAGGAATGCTACCTCGGACATCCGAAACTCGCACTTAGAGAGATTAGCGTACAACTATCTATGTTGTAAGACCTGTAGAACGATCCTCAAGTGTCCTGCATGCTCCTCTCTGTTGCGAGAGTAAACCAGAATCTCATCTATAAAGACAACTACAAACTGATATAGGAAATCGATGAAGATGTTGTTCATTAACTCCATGAAAGTTGCGGGCGCATTCGTAAGCCCGATTTACATCACTACAAACTCTTAGTGTCCATATCTGGTCCGAAATGCCATCTTGGATATGCCCTGCTCTCTCACCCTCAGCTCGTGATATCCAGATCTCATATCGATCCTTAAAAACACTAAAGCTCCATGCAACCGATCCAAAAGATCGTCGATACGGGGAAATGGGTACTTATTCTTGATTGTCACCTTGTTAAGCTCTCGGTAGTCGATACATAACCTCATTGACCCATCCTTCTTCCTGACTAACAGTACTGGTGCGCCCCAAGTAGATACACTAGGGAGGATGAAGCCCTTCTCTACTAACTCCTCCAGCCGCTTCTTCAACTCAAGCATCTCGTTAGGCGCCATACGATAAGGAGCCTTAGAGATCGGTCTCGTACCGGGCTCTAGCTTAATTCCAAGGTCTACACTACTTTGTGGAGGTAAACCTGATGGCTCTCCAAAGACGTTAGCAAACTCAAAAGTTACTGGAATCTCCTCCAAAGTTGGACTCATACTATCCATTATGGCATAGCACCAAAAATCCTCGCATCTCTGACTGATAAGTCTCGCGGCTCACACTACTTTGATGATTGTACCAGTCTTCTGAGATCCCATCCTTTGAAGATCTCAACATGGCCTGCATCTGTAGTTAACGTCACTATTCTCTTCCCGATGTCCAAAACTGCTCGATGTCGATCCATCTAATCCATGCCTAGAATAACATCTGTAGTTACCGTCACTATTCTCTTGCCGATCTCAACGTTAGACCCCTTGCAGGCTCTATTTATTTTTCCATCCGACCTTTAGAAGATTTTGAGTGCCATTGTTGCCAATCTAGACCTTTGATACCATATTGTAACACCCCAAGTTCTCGAAATCGAAGTGTTACGGGCTAGGACCACACAATGGGGCCCGACTCTCAGAGTAGCAATGACACAACGAATTTTACAACAAGGCACAAATGAATGAAAACCAAAGCTCAATATAAAACCAAAGGTTTAAATAAAAGGAAGCGTAAAAGGCTCGCAACCGAGTTCAAAACAAAAGAAAAACAACAACAACATAAACCCGATCCCGTCCTATAATGTATGGGAACCCCGACTGACCACACCATCCGGATCACTCATCAGCATTTATATCCCGCAAGGCATCTACAACATCGGTATAAACCGTTAGCTAACATTCTACATATCAAAAAGACAGTAAAGGCACGAACACATGTAGGGTAAAGAAAATACATAGCATGCTCAGACAACAGCCGGTTATTATCTTTCTTTAGGTTATCCAATTACTAATTCAACTTATGGTTGTTACACGAGTATCTCTACGATCTCGCCTACGTCCCCTTTCACCAACAGGAATAAAACGTATGCATCCTTCTGTCACCTGCTGGACTAGTCGCGAGAGCACCTCCCATTTCCCATTTTTAACTAGACAAGTGGTAACCGCCGGTTATAATACACTTGGGCGAATTAAGGTATAACAAAGTTCAATCATATTCTGGTTATTAGTTATAACATGATAAACAACAAAAACAAGCCACTACAATCAAACCAATACGGGGAATGAAGCTAAGTAAGCCCAAGGGACTAACCTCACTCAAAGAAAATCTCAACACTCAGCAAACACTGAGGAAAACCTGAGGAAAGGGACACAAGGAAGCCTGTTCACACAAGCATCACGAATCAAGAACTGAAATGAATGCTAGAAGTCTATAACTTCTAGTCTCTATGATCTCTAGGAGATCTACACAAGCTAAGGTCTCAACCTTAGTCTTACAGAACACTCAAGGGTCCAGGAACAACTAGAAGGAATAATGAAAGGAACGAGAAAAGCAAGGAAGGAAGCAACTCACAAGAACGAGAGTTAATACAATAGAAACCACGGGGCGGCTGGGCAGAGGCGCAAGGATGGCACATGACAGAGGCGCAGGGGCGGCTCTGTGCAGGCGCGGGGGCGGATCTTCGATAGAAGCTACTATCGGCTTCTCGTTGATAGCAGAACGATGCGAGGTCAAAGCTTGCTCTTCCAAAACTCTCACACGTCACCACTCAGCAAAGGGAGTCTGTGAACATCAAAGGATCATCAAAGGAACGTTCCATAAGAATCAAGGACCGAAATTGATTCTAGGAGAAGAAGAAAAGAGGAAACGAAGAGAGAAACGAAGCAGAAGCGAAACAAGGTACAACAACACATGAATGCGATGAAAAACAAGGGAGAGAGAACTTTCACGTTCAGCAAGATCTCAGGAAGCAAGGTGGTAGCGCTGTAGGGTTGAAGAAGACGTAAGCAAAAACGGGAAAAAGAAGAGAAGACGGGATTATAAAGGAAAGGAAGAAAAGATAAAAGGAAGGACGTCTAGGGTTAGGAAAAAGATAAGGAAGTCGGCCCAGAGATAGAAGATTGGATATTCTATCTATGGGAGGAAGATAAACAAACGAAAACAGATCGGGCGCGATCTACAGCAAATCTGCCGGGTCCGATTGCCTCAACCGCAGGGGCGGCCCCTTGTCACCGCGGGGCGGTGACAGACATTAAGGCCGTTGGGGCGGCCTTCTTCACCCGGCGGGGCGGTGAAGGTCAAAACTGGGATCTTACATAGACTAGTAGTGCTATGTTTGAATTTGAGTAACTAGTACTCCATAGTCTTACTACTCATTTGTAGTGAACACCTAGTACGTACGTACGCGCGCATGTGTGTGTGTGTATATATATATATATATATATATATATATATATATATAAAACATACACTTGCCTGTATATACTATGAGTAATAGTTATAGTGAACATACACTTGCATAAGCTTATTTAAGGTGTTCATCTAATTGAGTTGAATTTATATTTATTAAAACATATACAAGTATAACTATTTGACGACTAATAATTTTTTAATTTTCCTGATTCATACGACGGTAACAGAGGTAAGACGATAGTTGAACAATCGATACACTATCGCTTAAATTTGATAAACGTATAATTTCCTAACATGAATGGAAACAAACCAATGATATAGATTTATTTTTTAACGTCAACATTTTATAATTTATTTTTAACAGCAACATTTAAAATGAATTTTATAAAGAAAATTCAGCACTTTTAATTTAATTATTTAAAATTAGAAAAAAAATATTAATGCAAACCTTTTAATTCAGCCCAAAATCTAATCTAAATCTTCCTCCAACTAAAATATACGTGTCACTAGATTCTTGCTCATTTGATCAATGATAAATTTGTATTCTTTTGTTACCCGGTCTGTTGTAATCTTCATTCCTAAAATTACTGAGAATTTTAATTTATTAATAATTGCTTTAAATTTTGTTTTATGTACCACTTGTATAACAAGTTTTATTTTCTCTTCAACAATTCAATTAAAAATTAAAAAACAAATATTTAAAATATAAAGTAGATTATTTAAGTTATTGAACCGAATCGAAAACAATAATCTTTCATTCTCTAAATTAGAATCTTTTCAAACAACTTCTTTTAATTCTTATCAATTAGTTTGACAAAGTCTTATTACTTCTCAAACAAGCTTCTTTTACTAATTTTGCTTATACATATACTCTTCTAATTGTATCCTTTAATATATTTTCGTTATGCAATTCCCCTATCTTTCGTTAATGTGAGTTTTTTTTTATTGCAAGAATCAAGATCAAAAGGTGCAATCGTCTTCCTTCAAGAGAAGAAAAAATATATTGCATATCGGTAATTTTACTAAACACACATCAATAAATTCAGCCAGTAAACAATTATATGGTTTGTTAGTTCCCCTACCATAGCAAATCAACAACATTACCTTCTTCTTCCACCCTTGCTTCGATCAAACACATCATCGATTGGCATAAGAAGTTGATAGCCTAATGTAGGTAAATTCTCATGCGTCTCCTTGACCATCATCGATTGGCATAAGAAGTTCATTTTGATCGCAAACGAAGAGGGAAAATTTTGTTATTTGTCGGCGCTTCGCGTCCTAAAGACCGAGAAAGTATCATATCGATCCTGATGGAGTAGTGTAGGTAGGTGAGCGACAAGTGCGAGTTCCCTGATTGCAGTGAGAGGTGGTGCACGAAGACGGAGGCCATGTCCTGATCGAGTAGTGCACGTCGGGGAGCGATAAGTATGGGCTCTTTAATTGCAGCGAGCGGCGATGTAGTGCACAAAGACGGAGAAGGTGCCGGAGAATTTGATGGAACAAATTTACTAATAATTATTTTAATTTTATGTTAGCAATTTGTAGATTTAGTTTATATGTATCATGAAAAAAAAGGTGATATTACTCGCACGACGCAAGATTTTGTATACGCACCATGTAGGCAGGATGCGTGACCGTGACGGTCACGCATCGCGTAACAGTGAGAAGTTCACGGTTACGCGATGCGTGACCGTGACGGTCACGCATCCTGCCTACGTGGATTTTTGATCGTTGAGATTCGAACGTTGTAATCCGAACGTTGTAATTCAAACATTATAAAAGTGACCGTTGTAATTTAAACGTTATTGATTTCCTTTGGTTATTGTCTCGGATCTGTGACAAAGTTGGGCAACTCTCCTGCTTTTATCAGATCTCGATCAACAAATCAAGTACTACCTCCAAGGTGGATAACTGGTTGTCGGAATCCGGGATGTGGATATACATCTCTAGCCACGCAAGGTCTAGCTGTAATTGAGGCTGAGCTGTCAGCCAAGCGATCGCCATCTCCCGGGGAGTCTTCCTACTGAGGACATCTACTACCACATTCGCCTTCCCCGGGTGGTATAAGATCTCAAGATCAAAGTCTTTGATCAACTCAAGCCATCTCCTCTGACGGTTATTCAACTCCCGCTGAGTGAATATGTACTTCAAACTCTTATGGTTTGTGAATATTTGACATGTAGCTCCATATAGATAATGTCGCCAAATCTTCAAAGCATGAACAATGACAACCAACTCAAGATCGTAGGTAGGGTAATTCTCCTCGTACGTCTTTAACTGTCTAGACGCGTAAGCAATCACCTTACCCCTCTACATATGAACACATCCCAAGCCCATTTTGGATGCATCGTTGTAAACCACAAAATCCTCCATGCCTTTTGTCTGAGCTAGGATAGGAGCAGAGGTCAACCTCTTCTTCACCTCCTCAAAGCTCTGCAGGCACGGCTCGGACCATACAAACCTTGTAGACTTCCTTAGCAAGGAAGTGAGCGGTCGGACGATAACTGAAAAGCCTTCAACAAAACGCCGGTAGTAGCCCGCCAATCCTAAGAAGCTGCGTACCTCCTTGACGTTCTTAAGAGGCAGCCAAGATGCTACTGAATCGATCTTCGCCGGATCTACCCTGATCCCTCTTCCTGATTAAGAGTATTGCTGCGCCCCAAGGAGATACACTAGGGAGGATGAAGCCCTTCTCTACTAACTCCTCCAGCTGCTTCTTCAACTCAAGCATCTCGTTAGGCGCCATACGATAAGGAGCCTTAGAGATCGGTCTCGTACCGGGCTCTAGCTCAATTCCAAGGTCTACACTACTTTGTGGAGGTAAACCTGATGGCTCTCCAAAGACGTTAGCAAACTCGCAAGTTATTGGAATCTCCTCCAAAGTTGGACTCATACTATCCATTATGGCATAGCACCAAAAATCCTCGCATCTCTGACTGATAAGTCTCGCGGCTCACACTACTTTGATGATTGTACAAGTCTTTCCGAGATCCCATCCTTTGAAGATCTCAACATGGCCTGCATCTGTAGTTACCGTCACTGTTCTCTTGCCGATGTCCAAAACTGCTCGATGTCGATCCATCTAATCCATGCCCAGAATAACTTCTTCATGTACTAAGTACATGACGAAGAAGCCATCTGACCAGTCGCGACCTCCCAATCTAATAGGGCAATCGCGAACCTCTCGTGTACCTCTAATCTTACCTCCATCGGATAATCCTATAATGAAGGGTCTACCTTCTACGGTAACTATGGCCAATTCATCTATACAAGTATTAGATATAAAAGAATGCGTAGTACTGGTTTAGAAAAGAACTCTGACAGGAAAACCATTAATATGAATGGTACTTGTGGTCACTGGCGCTGTCACCTCTACAACACTCCTCGGTTTATAAACTCTGGCTGATGCATCTCTCGTGTTTATAGAACCACCAACTCGTCCTCTACCTCTCCCTTGTCCCGGACTGGAACCCTAAGGAGCAGTAGAACCCAGAAATATTTATTGCTGCTACTGGTACTAAGACCTCTGTCCTGCCCCTGCAGCACTAGCAGGTGAAGAACCCTGATGCGATGGCGCCTTGCCCTGACGGTAAAACGCAGCTCTGTGTCCTGGCTTGCCATAAGAAAAGCAAGTCACAACATCCTTCTTACAATCATCTCTCATGTGTCCGACACCTCCGCAGTTAAAGCACTACCGTCCTCTGTCGGAACTCTGTACAGACTATTGGAAACAAGAACATCCCGGTGTCTGATTACGCCCAAAACCTGCTGCTCTAACTCTAGCATTAGCTGGTCTAGTCTTCTGCCTCTTCTCAGGACCTCCTGTCTGAGAAGCTCTCCTATGACCCAGTCGGTCTCTCTCATAAGCAGAAGCTCTATCTTAATAGTCCGTCAAAGAATCATAACGGAAACCAGCAAGATAAGAGCATGTCGACTCTCTCAGTCTCCGAGAGAAAAGGTAAACATGCTGATCCTCCGGTGGTGCAGACGCACCCATCAAAGATAGCTCATCCTGAAACTTGCCGATGATCTCAACAATAGGCAAATCCTGAAGACGGTCCCTCCTCATAGCTATAGGGTAGTAGTGATCCCTGATCACCGTCTTCATCTGCTCATAACTATTGACCTTACTGCGAGCAGTCCTCCACCAAGAATGAGCCTGATCCTTCAGCAACGTCTGTGCTATGTTGACTCGACGTCCCTCTAGCCAACCGATAGCCTCCATAGCAGAATCCAGCTGCCCTAGCCACTACTCTACTTCTAATCCAGTCTTTCCCATGAAAGTGGGAACCTTCAACTGATCGAAAGCCTTCAACCAACTATCGGGCTTCGGCTCTCTCGTCTCGACCGGTGCTCTAATAACATCAATAACTCTAGCAGATGGAGCAAAGATCTGTGTAACTCTCTACCTAACCTCAACTGATCTTGTAGGAATTGGTGGTGTTGGTGCGGGTCCTCCAGTACTGATAGCCTTCTCAACTCTCTACACATAGTCGCGATTCGCAGAAACTCCGATGGACACTCGTGTGGACTCTATTGATAGCGCTCTCTGTGCTCCGGACCTAGAAACGGTCCTGTTCCCAACCTCAGGAACAACACTTTCAGCAACCTCCTGAACTAACACCTCAACGATAGGCGGATCAGCAACTGGGGCCTGACCCCGACCTCTAGCCAGTGGAGGTCTTCCTACACGTCCTCGTCCACAGACGGTAGGTGGAAGTGGTGGTCAACCCCTTCCATGCCCCATAGCAGATGTAGCTCTAGTATGCGCCATCTGCTATATAGATAGATATGTAAGAAACTATATGGATATAAGGCCATGCTACTGCTAAAGAAAAAATCTAAGAAAAAGCGCATATAAAGGCCAATGTATAAGAAACTACACTGCTGAGATCCGCGGAGGTAGTGGTGGTCGCACGTACATCTATCCCAGACCGACAAGTTCTAAAAACAAAAACCCCCTTTTGAAAACGTTAGACCCCTTGCAGGCTCTATTTATTTTTCCATCCGACCTTTAGAAGATTTTGAGTGTCATTGTTGCCAATCTAGACCTTTGATACCATATTGTAACACCCCAAGTTCTCGTAATCGAAGTGTTACGGGCTAGGACCACACAATGGGGCCCGACTCTCAAAGTAGCAATGACACAACGAATTTTACTACAAGACACAAACGAATGAAAACCAAAGCTCAATACAAAACCAAAGGTTTAAATAAAAGGAAGCGTAAAAGGCTCGCAACCGAGTTCAAAACAAAAGAAAAACAACAACAACATAAACCCGATCCCGTCCTATAATGTATGGGAACCCCGACTGACCACACCATCCGGATCACTCAACAACATTTATATCCCGCAAGGCATCTACAACATCGGTATAAACCGTTAGCTAACATTATACATATCAAAAAGACACTAAAGGCACGAACACATGTAGGGTAAAGAAAATACATAGCATGCTCAGACAACAGCCGGTTATTATCTTTCTTTAGGTTATCCAATTACTAATTCAACTTGTGGTTGTTACACGAGTATCTCTACGATCTCGCCTACGTCCCCTTTCACCAACAGGAATAAAACGTATGCATCCTTCTGTCACCTGCTGGACTAGCCGCGAGAGCACCTCCCATTTCCCATTTTTAACTAGACAAGCGGTAACCGCCGATTATAATACACTTGGGCCAATTAAGGTATAACAAAGTTCAATCATATTCTGGTTATTAGTTATAACATGATAAACAAAAAAAACAAGCCACTACAATCAAACCAATATGGGGAATGAAGCTAAGTAAGCCCAAGGGACTAACCTCACTCAAAGAAAATCTCAACACTGAGCAAACACTGAGGAAAGCCTGAGGAAAGGGACACAAGGAAGCCTGTTCACACAAGCATCACGAATCAAGAACTGAAATGAATGCTAGAAGTCTATAACTTCTAGTCTCTATGATCTCTAGGAGATCTACACAAGCTAAGGTCTCAACCTTAGTCTTACAGAACACTCAAGGGTCCAGGAACAACTAGAAGGAAAAATGAAAGGAACGAGAAAAGCAAGGAAGGAAGCAACACACAAGAATGAGAGTTACTACAATAGAAACCGCGGGGCGGCTGGGCAGAGGTGCAGGGATGACACGTGACAGAGGCGCAGGGGCGGCTCTGTGCAGGCGCGGGGGCGGATCTTCGATAGAAGCTACTATCGGCTTCTCGATGATAGTAGAACGATGCGAGGCCAAAGCTTGATCTTCCAAAAATCTCACACGTCACCACTCAACAAAGGGAGTCTGTGAACATCAAAGGATCATCAAAGGAACGTTCCATAAGAATCAAGGACCGAAATTGATTCTAGGAGAAGAAGAAAAGAGGAAACGAAGAGAGAAACGAAGCAGAAGCGAAACAAGGTACAACAACACATGAATGTGATGAAAAACAAGGGAGAGAGAACTTTCACGTTCAGCAAGATCTCAGGAAGCAAGGTGGTAGCGCTGTAGGGTTGAAGAAGACGTAAGCAAAAACGGGAAAAAGAAGAGAAAACGGGATTATAAAGGAAAGGAAGAAAAGATAAAAGGAAGGACGTCTAGGGTTAGGAAAAAGATAAGGAAGTCGGCCCAGAGATAGAAGATCGGATATTCTATCTATGGAAGGAAGATAAACGAACGAAAACAGATCGGGCGCGATCTACAGCAAATCTGCCGGGTCCGATTGCCTCAGCTGCAGGGGCGGCCCCTTGTCACCGCGGGGCGGTGACAGACATTAAGGCCGTTGGGGTGGCCTTCTTCACCCCGCGGGGCGGTGAAGGTCAAAACTGGGATCTTACATAGACTAGTAGTGCAATGTTTGAATTTGAGTAACTAGTACTCCATAGTCTTACTACTCATTAGTAGTGAACACCTAGTACGTACGTACGTACGCGTGTGTGTGTATATATATACATATATATATATATATATATATATATAAAACATAGTACGTACGTTGAATGTGAGAAGATGGCCACCCCAACGGTGTGTATATATATATACGTATAATTTATATATACGTATAATTTCCTAACATGAATGAAAACAAACCAATGATATAGATTTATTTTTTAACGTCAACATTTTATAATTTATTTTTAACAGCAACATTTAAAATTAATTTTATAAAGAAAATTCAGCACTTTTGTCGACATTTTAATTCAGCCCAAAATCTAATCTAAATCTTCCTCCAACTAAAATATACGTGTCACTAGATTCTTGCTCATTTGATCAATGATAAATTTGTATTCTTTTGTTACCCGGTATGTTGTAATCTTCATTCCTAAAATTACTGAGAATTTAAATTTATTAATAATTGCTTTAAATTTTGTTTTATGTACTACTTCTATAACAAGTTTTATTTTCTCTTCAACAATTCAATTAAAAATTAAAAAACAAATATTTAAAATATAAAATAAATTATTTAAGTTATTTAACCGAATCGAAAACAATAATCTTTCATTCTTTAAATTAGAATCTTTTCAAACAACTTCTTTTAATTCTTATCAATTAGTTTGACAAAGTCTTATTACTTCTCAAACAAGCTTCTTTTACTAATTTTGCTTATACATATACTCTTCTAATTGTATCCTTTAATATATTTTCGTTATGCAATTCCCCTATCTTTCGTTAATCTGAGTTTTTTTTATTGTAGGAATCGAGATCAAAAGGTACAATCGTCTTCCTTCAAGAGAAGAACAAATATATTGCATATCGGTAATTTTACTAAACACACATCAATAAATTCAACCAGTAAACAATTATATGGTTTGTTAGTTCCCCTACCATAGCAAATCAACAACATTACCTTCTTCTTCCACCCTTGCTTTGATCAAACACATCATCGATTGGCATAAGAAGTTGATAGTCTAATGTAGGTAAATTCTCATGCGTCTCCTTGACCATCATCGATTGGCATAAGAAGTTCATTTTGATCGCAAACGAAGAGGGAAAATTTTGTTATTTGTCGGCGCTTCGCGTCCTAAAGACCAAGAAAGTATCATATCGATCCTGATGGAGTAGTGTAGGTAGGTGAGCGACAAGTGCGAGTTCCCTGATTGCAGTGAGCGGTGGTGCACGAAGACGGAGGCCATGTCCTGATCGAGTAGTGCACGTCGGGGAGCGATAAGTATGGGCTCTTTAATTGCAGCGAGCGGCGGTGTAGTGCACAAAGACGGAGAAGGTGCCGGAGAATTTGATGGAACAAATTTACTCATAATTATTTTAATTTTATGTTAGTAATTTGTAGATTTAGTTTATATGTATCATGCAAAAAAAAGGGGTATTACTCGCACGACGCAAGATTTTGTATACGCACCATGTAGGCAGGATGCGTGACCGTCACGGTCACGCATCGCGTAACAGTGAGAAGTTCACGGTTACGCGATGTGTGACCGTGACGGTCACGCATCCTGCCTACGTGGATTTTTGATCGTTGAGATTCGAACGTTGTAATCCGAACGTTGTAATTCAAACGTTATAAAAGTGACCGTTGTAATTTAAACGTTATTGATTTCCTTTGGTTATATATAGGTAGTAATAGAAGAGGTGAAAAACGCTCACAACATCTTCTAAAGAACAACACAACATCTTCTGGAGAACAACTGCGAGAATGTCAACACACGAGGATGATGAGGTGATGATTCCGTTCGACGATACAAAATTTAGTGACCCAGACGAGTTTCTTTGACATTTCGAGGTAAGTACTTGATAAGCGAAAATATACAAAAACTAGAAAAACTAGAAATGTTGTATATAATGTATGTTTACGTTAGATATAGTTGCAATTTATGTTAGAGACATTTGTTATAATTCGTGTTTTTATTATTTGAAATTATTGTTTTGTAAAATGTTGTATATAATGTATTGTTTTTATTATTTGAAATTATTAAACCGAAAACTAGAAATTTTATAGTTTTTTTGCTATGTGAACTAGGATCTTCCGAATTATTCTCGTGACGAAGGGACTGATTATGCGCGAATGTTTGAAATTCGCGGTTTTTCCCAAGATCGCGAGACGATGGTGGATTGGGCTTGATTCATGGGAGGAACTATGAACATGGTGTTGGTTACTAGTAGGTCGTGGAGAAATTCATGGGGGTTCGTTACGTTTTGTTTGACATGCGAACGTTTTGGAGACCCTCGTAAGAAGAAAGACGTTGATCCTGATACCGAGTCACCTTCTAGCCGTGCACAGTACTTGAAAAAATACAGATGTTGTTTTGAGCTTGAGGACGTACAAAACGAGGCTGAAAAGTGGACGTTGCATGTTATAAACGGAGTGCACAATCATACACTTCCCGAGCAGTTGAAGGGACACACATATGCCGGCAGATTGATGGAGAAATAATTCCGGAGGGTGGGACGTGAGCTTGGGTCGGGTTTCAAGCCGGCAAATATTTTGAAGTCAATACAATTAGATGATCCATACAACGTCAGCATAATCGAACAAATATACAATGCTGGAATGAAGATTAGGAAGCTACAAGCTGAAGGACGAAGTCCTCTCCAACAAGCGCTACATTTGTTAGAGCAACGTCGTTATTACGTGAATGTGAGAAGATGCTCGGAATCGGAAGAAATTTCAGATTTTTTCATCATGCATCCGGATTCAAGACGTCTCCTCAAACTATTTCCTTATGTCATCATAATGGACACGACGTACAAGACGAAAGAGTAAGTTTTAATATACATGTTTTTATGATTTTTTTTTATTTTTCATGTACTTTTGGTTTAATATAAATGTACATTCTTAATATGTCCTATATAGGTACAAGATGCCGTTGTTAGAGATTGTCGGTATCACTAGCATGAGGTTGACATTTGCAATAGCATTTGTTTTCATGGCCAAGGAAAACGCCAATCACTACGAGTGGGCATTACGGAGACTCCGACATGTGTGCGGAAATGTTACACCGGGGGTGATTGTGACGGATAGAGAGCTAGGACTCATAAGTGCACTCCGTGTTATTTTTCCGGATGTGAAGCACATGATTTGCACCTTTCATATAAAGTGCAACATCCAATATAGATCTTGGGCGGTGACACGGTCAAAGGAATTACAAGCTGTTTTTGCATCACACTACCATACTCTTATTGAATCTAGATCTCTAGAGAGTTACGAGCGTCGTTTGGGTGAAATGAAATTGCATTGGCAAGCTTATCCGAGGTTGATGGAGTATTTTGAAACTACATGGCTAATCCCCTACAAGGAAGCAATTGTTCGATATTGGTGAGACTTGCATCTACACTTTGGCAAGAGGACAACGAATGCGTAAGAACTTATATCTATATTGTTTACACTTGTTTTCTAATAATTGTTGAGGATTAATTTATTGAATTGATATTGGTTGTTAGGTGTGAGTCCGCACACTCATTTTTGAAGGGTACATTGTGTTCTACCGTTCAATGATTTCAGTTGGTGATGGAGAACATTGACTTGATGGTAAATGATCAGATTGATAAGATTCAAGCGTCAATAGAGATGTCACGTGAGAGGATGTTGTTGGCTGTACATGTGCCTACATTTGATTTGCTCCGAAACAATGTAAGCAACGAGTGCTTCCTGGAGTTGTTGGAGATCTACGAGAAGGCAAAGCAAATTAGGAGCTTGACAACATGTAAGGATTCATATTGGAGGGAAGCTCATGGGTTGCCTTGTGCACACGAGTTCTATATTGCTATTAGGCATCGGGAGCCAATATGTTTGGATTAGATTCACCCTTATTGGAAGCAAGTACGATGGGAAAAATTGAATCCGACGCATGAAGATGAGGTTGTCCATATTGATCCATACATGGAGTCACTCAATGACTTTAGGGAGCGATCGGACAAGAATTTGCTTCCGAGAGATGTGCTTGAGCGGATGGCTTCATCACATGAAGATATTACAAGTCCGGGCAATTCAACGTTGAGAGTACCAGAGCAGAAAGTTAGAACTAAAGGATGACCACCAAAGTACGGCATTCTTTCAACAAGGAGAGAACCAAGTCAGTTTGAACATGGTTCTAGATCGGCACGTCTACGTCCTCGAGGTCGTCCACCAAAAGCAAGACAACATGTGGAAGTTAAGGTGGAGGAGCCCGAGCCTGAAGTGGCCGAACAAGTAGAGGCCCAACTTGACGTTAAAGTTGAGGAGGTTGAGCCACGTGGTAAGAAAAGCACCACCAGATGTTCTAAGAACTATCGGTTCAAGGGTGATCAGATGCAGATGTTCATGAAACCCTTCATCCTTTCAGCCTATGATGTTAAAGGAGATGGGTATTGTGGATTTAGATCTCTTGCCGCGGTTTCGGGATACACGGAAGAAGATTACTTGATTGTTAGAAAGGAATTGACTACAGAGTTGTTGATGAGAAAGGAATTGTACGCACATGTGAGTATCTCTTTTCTTTGCTTAACTATATTTTGTTGATAAAATGATAAATTTCACTTATAATTGTTTTTTTGTCAACAGTCGGCGGTAAAATGGACGGTTGATGAAGTTATCGAGGCCACTTGGTGGACTGATCCTATACCTTGTGGGCCGGAGAATTGGATGAAGTGTCTACATGTTGCAACGGTAGCAGCGACATATTACCGGTGCGCAGTTGTTATACTTGGCTCAAGCCCCGAGACATGTTTACAAATTGTTGCAACGGTTGAGAACCAAGAACCCCCAACGGAGATTCGTGCAATAGCATGGGTCAATGGCAATTACTTTGTAGCCATAAGTTTTCTTTTTTCACCTTTTATATCTCCTACATTCCGTTACTTTTATTCAAGAATGATTAAAAAAAGTAATCACTTTTTCATTTGTCAATCATGTTTCGTTAGGTTTGGCTCAAACCAGACTCTACATTACCACCTTTGACCCTTCCATAGAGGCGTGGACATGATTCTAGCATTGATGGATGGGATACACACTTTCGTGATAGATTCAAGTTGTTCGACGAACCCCGGCGCAAAGATTGTCCTATACAAGTGATAGTCAATCTCATATCTTACTCTTCTTAGGTTATATGTGTTTCAAGGTTATATGTGTTTCATGGATGCTTGTTTATATATAATTCATGAGGAGTACTATAGAACTTGTGTTTTGTTGTTACTTTCATTTGTGAAAATGAAAAGTCTTGATGAAGTCTTGATGAAGTCTTAAACTTTAAAAACATTGTTCGTGGTATAGAATAAGCGATATTAGTTGATGAACTTTAAAAACAATGTAAAAGGTAAAGTACATAACATTGCAACACATAAAATGTAATATATACAACAAAAGGTAAAGTACAAAACATTGCAACACATAAAATGTAATATATACAACAAAAGCTATAGTATCATAATCAACAATAATAAAAAACAAAAATCAATCTCGTCTCGGCTCTGTCGCCCTGACCTGAGATGGTGCTATATGAACCTCGTGGCCAACGGACTCGTCGTATATTGCATGTATGTCCTCCATAGTAACTGAGCCACGACTAATAATATCTTGTAGGCGGGACTGAATGATGTGTAGCCTCTGTATTGGAAATAAAGTTGTGAGCGCTAAAGGTAAAGTTGTGAGTGCTAAAGGTAAAGTATAAAACTTTAAAAAGAATCAAATAAATATATCAACACATACCCGAGTATCTGAAACAGGGACCGGGGGAGGACGATCTACCGGTGGAGTCTGCATAGCTGAGCCAGGAAGGAGAAATGGATGGCCCTGCTTGCTAAACCAGGACATGTAGTCCTGAGATACTGTCCATGGTAAAGGGGCCCTAGTCTGACCCTGAAGCGCAAATCTGCTCGAATCCTCGTGTCTAGCAGCCCAACGATCATCTGCGTCATGGAATCTCACCCTATACCTCCAACTACCAGAAGCGGGACACTGCTCCAAATAAAGGACAATCCTCTGAAGTGGGATCGTCTGAACGTACCCAAACTGACGAAGGACTCGATCCGGCATGTATGCCTCGACGATATCTCCTATCTGGATCGTCCCCCGGTACGTCGAAACAACAAACTCGCCCTCAAAATCCAACACTCTATCGCTATAAGGCATGAACTTGATGTCCTCCGCTCTCATCTGATCTAAATGTGAGCGCAAGGATCTCAGCCTCTCAAGAGTGGATGCTAGTGTCCTCGGGACAGAGAGTCTAGAAGCCCATATCGCTGATCCATGACGTCCTGGATCCTCTGCCGCAGAACAACCCAAGGATGGGAAGTGGGCGTAGATCCAAAACTGTAAATATTAAAATAAATAAAATATATTATTACTAATAATAACAAATGAAAGTTCTTATCTAAAGTGACTAATTACAATAAATGTTCTTACCTGTAGCAGTGGTGTACATCCTCCGATCGTCTTCACCTTCAGTCGTGAAGCGTCGCCCAACATACTGTAGGGAAAGTCTAGATTTGTCATTTATCATAACAGTAACAATAGAAAGTCATTAGTTACTAAAGTAGAGTGATAGTTATACGTATGAGTACAAGTAAGCTAACACGCCGGTGCCCCAAGCATAGTCTCCAGTCCGGCCATGATCACATACCAAGTCGATCAACCAAGGTCGAATCTTGTAATCGACGAACAAGGATGATCCCAGAAAGAAACGAAGAAATACAGAAGCAACCTCCTCAGTTGGGGTAGCTGGGTCGCGCCGAATAACATCATATGTAGTCCTCAGCAAGTCAACTGGTAGAGCTGTCTAGTGACTCCTAGCCTCCACCTCTAATATATGAAATGTGTCACTCAGCCACCTAACCCTCTTTCGTGCCAACATAGCTGTGACCATGGCCTCTCCATCAATCCTAATGCCTAGGATGACGGCTACATCGTGCAGGGTGATGGTCATCTCACCCCAAGGTAGATGAAAGCTGCTAGTCTCTAGATGTCAGCGCTCCATGAATGCATGTATGAGGGCGTGGTCAACTCTAGCAAACGAGACGTCAAGCAAACCCGTCAATCGACTCTGAGATGCAACAACAAACCAGGAAGTGGGGTCGGTTCTGTCAGCGTTTGAAATCCATCTACTCAGCGTGGAAATGTGCTCTATTCGCCGTAAAGCGGTCATCGGCCTCCTGTAATCCTCCTTCATAACACAACGAATACGATGTCCGACGTAGCAAGTGAGCACATCGCTGATCAATGGTGTCCCTGTATCAGCAACTACACGGCCTCGATCAGCCGGTATAAATGGCTCCTGCGGCGGCACTACAGGATCTGCAGCTGGAGCATCAAAATCAAAATCTTGCTGCTCAGTATGGTCGCCAGCTGGTGGCTCTACCTGCTCCTCAGCAGGAATATTTGTAGCTGTCTCTATGTGCTCGTCAGTAGTAATATCTGTAGCTGGCTCAACCTGCTCGTCAGCAGTAGTATCAACACGCTCGCCAGCTGCGGGATCTATCTCCCCTGGCTGTACAGATGGACCGGCCACATCTTGGTCCGAGTCATCCGCCACTGCACAGAGCCGCCCATGCGCCTCTGTTCAGCCGCCCCTACACCTCAGTCCAACCGCCTCTGCGGTTTCTCTGCAGTAACTCCCGTCTTTGGTGAGTTGCTTCCTTCCTTCCTTTCCTCGCTCCTTAAGCCTTACAGGTACACAAATCTCTCCAAATACAAGGTAAATTGAGGTAAAACCTCCATAATATGCATGATTATAATGACATATAATTCATGTCATCAAAATAACCCATACTTTCCTCTTGCTTGTCCCCAAGCAAGGTTCAAACCTATAATACAAGATGTCATGAATTATATGATGCAAAAAACTCAAAAACCTTTTGAAAAGTGTTACTTCTTATTGGATCACCCTCAAAGTGATATTTCAAGACATAGGAAGACAAAGTATGCATCAATAATAACCACATCATGAACAAACCATCCTTTTCTTTCTCAAAGACACAAATAAAAGACATGATAAAGATGTAAAGACAATCAAAGTGAAACAAATCTAAGCCATGAAGCCTTAAACATGTGCACAAAGGTCTCAACGTCTTCAAATCAAGGAAAAAGGTCAAATAAACGTGTCAAGTGTAACACCCCAAATCCGCGGGGCTTGGACTGCCACATTGGGCTAGGATCTCACAATGGATCCTGACCCTAGCCTAACAACAAGTTCACTGGATCTTACAACAAGGCACAGGTAGATTAAAACCAAATACATAAATTTGTATAAGATACATCAAAAGGGTTTATAACATACAAGCCGAGTACAAAGCAACATCCATAAACAACAACCACAAAAGGCATCCCATATCCCACGCAATCATAATGTACAGAAGTCCTCGGCTGGTCACCACATCTGGCTCACTCTGCAGTCTTCCTAACCTACAGGTCATATATAACACGGTATGAAACCGTTAGCTACAGTAATGAATAAGTATGAAGGTAATAGCACATACACACATCAGCAACTCATACATACAATGCCACACACATTCATTTATTATCTTTCAATTACATTATTCCATTACTAATTCAACTTATTTTGTGACACGAGGAGCCTAAAGAACCTCGTCCCTTCCCCCGTTAACACAGGGGTTTTGCATGGGGGTGATCATCACTCGTCCCTCCCTTGTGTTACTGGCTTCCAAGCACCCCCTCCTACCCTCGAGCGATTGTAACACGCCAAGTTCTGGGAACTCGAAGCGCTACGGGCTATGACCGCACAATGGGTCCCAACCCTCAGAGTAGCAACAAAAAATGGATCTTACAACAAGGCACAAACGAATGAAAACCAAAACTCAATATAAAATCAAAGGTTTAAAGAACAAAGTGGATAAAGACTCGCAACCGAGTTCAAAATAAAAGGGAAACAAGAAAACAAACATAAACCCTATCCCGTCCTATAATGTACGGGAACCCCGGCTGACCACACCATCCAGATCACTCAGCATCATCGTGAACCTACGGAACATCTACAACGATGGTATAAACCGTTAGCTAACATTCTAGGTATAAGCAAGAGCGTAAAGGCACAAACACACATAAGGTAATGTAAACATATAGCATGCTTGCACTCAACCGGTTATTTATCTTTCATTAAGTTATTCAATGCTAATTAAACTTATTTTTTTACACGAGAATCCTTTCGATACTCGCCTTCGCTTCCGTCTAACAATAGGAATAGATCAGTACTATCCGTTACCTACGGGCCTGGGTTGCAAGAGCACATTCTAGTTTCCTGGAGTACTTGACAAGTGGTCACCGCCCGTTTATAATACACTTGGGCCAATTAAGGTTAGAAAAGGGCGAATCCTATTTCCGATTATCTGTTATAACATGATAACAACACAAACAAGCCAAAACAATCCAACTAATACGTGGAATGAAGCTAAGTAAGTCCAAGGGACTTACCTAACTCGAAGGTAAACCAAAAGATCAACACAACTCAGGAGAAATCTCAGTTTCCCTCAGGAAAGGAGCAAGGAAAGCCTGTACGAACAAGCAACACGGATCAGGAACGAAACGGCTGCTAGAAGTCTATGACTTCTAGTCTCAAAGATCTCTAAGAGATCAACACATGCAAAGGGCTCAACCTTAGTCTTACAACAACTCAGGGAACAAGGAACAACCATAAGGAACAAAGGAAGGAACGAGGAAATGAAGGAATGAAACAACTCACCAAAGACGGGAGTTACTGCAGATAAACCGCAAGGGCGGTTGGACTGAGGCGCAGGGGCAGCTGTGACAGAGGGGCAGGGGCGGCTCTGTGCAGGCGCAGGGGCGGATCTTCGTCAAAAGCTACTGTCGAGCTTTTCTTCGACACATCTCACAGAAGGGGCAACCAAAGCTCGAACCTTTGGTTTCTACCCGTCAAGACTCAACTCCAAGGAGCCTGA
Source organism: Fagopyrum homotropicum (assembly GCA_033239125.1). Lineage (NCBI taxonomy): Eukaryota > Viridiplantae > Streptophyta > Magnoliopsida > Caryophyllales > Polygonaceae > Fagopyrum > Fagopyrum homotropicum. Next base: position 31,156,234 of record BSWB01000002.1, on the reverse strand, counting down.
GAACAACAAAGGTCAACAACAGAACACTTCCACAAGAATCAAAGATCAAACTTGATTCTTGGAGAAGAAGAAAAGAGAAGAACGAAGAAGAAATGAAACGGAATGAGAAGGCATGCAACAACTATAAGAACGTGAGGAAGAACCATAAAAGATGCACTTACACGTTCAGCGAAGTCGCGGGAAGCAAAGGACGGCTAAAACTCTCTAGGGTTGAAGAAGACGATAACAAGGAATAAGAAAAAGGAGAGAAAGAAGAGAATATATAGGAACGGGATGGAAAGATAGACGGAAGGACGTCTAGGGTTCAGAAAGGAGACAAGGAAACCGGCCCATAAGATAGAATATCGGATATTTTATTTATGGAAGAAAGATAGAACGAACGGAAACAGATCGGCGCGATCTGTCGCAAAAATCCGCAGGGGCGGATCACCTCGGCCGCGGGGGCGGCCCTCTTCACCGCGGGGGCGATGAAGGCCAAAACCTTGGATCTTACCATGCGGCTCTGCGCAGGCGCAGGGGCGGCTGCATAGAGCCGTTCCTGCGCCTCTGTTCAGCCGCCCCTGCGCCTCAGTCCAACCGCCCCTACGGTTTCTCTGCAGTAACTTCCGTCTTTAATGAGTTGCTTCCTTCCTTCCTTTCCTCGCTCCTTCCTTGGTTCCTTATGGTTGTTCCTTGTTCCTAAGTTGTTGTAAGACTAAGGTTGAGCCCTTAACATGTGTTGATCTCTTAGAGATCTTTGAGACTAGAAGTCATAGACTTCTAGCAGCCGTTTCGTTCCTGATCCGTGTTGCTTGTTCGTACAGGATTTCCTTGCTCCTTTTCTGAGGGAAACTGAGCTTTCTCCTGAGTTGTTCCTGAGTTGTGTTGATCTTTTGGTTTACCTTCGAGTGAGGTAAGTCCCTTGGACTTACTTAGCTTCATTCCGCGTATTAGTTGGATTATATTGGCTTGTTTGTGTTATTATCATGTTATAACATATAATCGAAAATTGGATTCACCCTTTTCTAACCTTAATTGGCCCAAGTGTATTATAACCGGGCGGTGACCACTTGTCTAGTTCTCCAGGAAACTAGAATGTGCTCTTGCAACCGAGGCCGATAGGTAACTGATAGTACTGATCTATTCCTATTGGTAGGCGGAAGCGAAGGCGAGTTTCGAAAGGATTCTCATGTGACAAAATAAGTTGAATTAGTATTGAATAACTTAATGAAAGATAAATAACCGGTTGAGTGCAATCATGCTATATGTTAAATTACCTTATGTGTGTTTGTGCCTTTACGCTCTTGCTTATACCTAGAATTTTAGCTAACGGTTTATACCGTCGTTGTAGATGTTCCGCAGGTTCAGGATGCTACTGAGTGATCCGGATGGTGTGGTCTGCCGGGGTTCCCGTACATTATAGGACGGGATCAGATTTATATTTCTTTTGTTGTTTCTTTTGTTGTTTCTCTTTGGTTTTGAACTCGGCTGCGAGTCTTTTTCCGCTTTGTTGTTTAAACCTTTGGTTTTATATTGAGTTTTGATTTTCATTCGTCTGTGCCTTGTTGTAAGATCTGTTTGCTGTTGCTACTCTGAGGGTCAGGACCCATTGTGCGGTCCTATCCCGTAGCGCTTCGAGTTCCCAGAACTTGGGGTGTTACAGCATATGTGGTCACGACTCGTTATAATACACTTGGGCCATTTAATGTAATAAATGGTCATCCTAGTCCGGTTTAGGTTATAATTGCACAATCATATGAACACACACAACCATTACAATCACACTAACCCACAACTGAACGCTAAATAAGTCCTATGAACTTACCTGATACACTCATAACCAGTACCACGTCACAACTTCCCTTTGGGAAAGTAATCAACGCCTGCAATAGCAAGGCACACACAATCACATACTGTAAAGGTTAGGAGACTCGTCTCACTAACCACAACCAACCTATATCTCAAATCTAAACCTTAGATCCTCAACACATTCAGAAATTCCTAAGGCATATCCTCAACATAACATCTCATCATACTCGTACACATACTAAACCTTAAAGCCATAACCGATATCCATAGCATCATCATAATCCTCAACTCATTCTGACACCTAGCATGCATCTAATCATTATTCCTCAATCTCAAATTTAATCCTAATTTAATTAATTAACCTTTAATTAATTAATTAAATTTTATTAGAATAGCGTTTTGCCCGTAGGCCATTTCTAAACCCACCTATCATAACATTTCATCAAACAAACAACCTATAAATACAAGAATAATATAATGATCATAATGGAATTTCTAATTATCCATTTTGAAAAGCCTAAGGTAAAGAAAGGCCAAATCGCAGTACGAAAAGCGAATAAATTCATAACTTATTCGTTACTAACACGATTGACGATCTGAAAGAAGATTCTGAATCACAACGACGCAAACTACGCATGTACAACATCAAATTCACCAGAATCTGAGCGACGGAACCTTCCTGGTGACATATATGCTCGACCAGGTCTTCATTTGCTTGGAAATGCAGAAACTCGGTACCAATATGGAGAATGAAGAGAGGATACCAGAAACTCAAACGGAATTGAAATTGGATTAGAAACGGAGAGTAGATCTGAGTTTGAAGTTTGAGAGAACTCGGAGCTTTTACGAGGAAACGTGAAAAGAAATGAATTAATAAATGATTTTCCGCTATTTATAGTGAAGACGATAATTATCCTTTGGCGAAGTCGATAATTATCCTTTAACCGATCCAAAGGCGGGTTGAACCCCCTTCTCCAAACTTCTCTAAATTGGAATAATAGATCATGAATATTGTAGGGATTATTAATCCACAATTGCCTCGGAAAACGTGTATTTATAAGCCGTCTTTCTTAGCCGTTAATAAACGAAATAGCGACTCTTTTGTTCGTTTTGCCTTTCCTTGTTATTTCATATCCAGAACATGTCCGATGTCCTGATCATTTCTCTCAACTGCATTTTTATTAATTGGAGCTCCCAAATGCTCCAAATAACACCGGAGGGCAAAATAATTTCCCGGAGGAAAAATTGAAAATTTCTCATAAGCCCAAAATTACGCCACAAACATAACGGTAGGACTTATACTCATCACTTGCGCAATCTTCGCGAGCTATATGTAAATTACTATCAATGATTAAGTTAATCAACATTATTTAAAATTCGGAAATCCTATCTATTACATTACACCCCTTAAGAACAAGTTTCGTCCCGAAACATGAACAATTCCCAAATCCTCTCGGACTCATACGCCGAGGTATAAACATTGTCTCTATCGAAGGTATCACATCTCCGTTCAAAGGTATCAACCTATAACACTCTATAACCTCAAAATATCAGCATGGAGGAATCACCAACTCCAGTAAAAAGATCATAACGCTATCCAAAGGCATAGAGGAAAATCATCTCTAGCCAACTACCAACCACGTCACAAGGCATGAAGGAAAGCCGTCTCCGGCCAATCGTACTTGTAACAAAACAATGTGGAGGAAAAACCGTCTCCACTCACACTATGTCCATCAATAATAGCATGGAGGAAAGAACCATCTCCAGCTATACCTAACTCGTGCTAGCAAACAAGATCTAAAAGATCATATGTACACATCACAACTAACACGAAAACACAACATATCACATAAACACATAACATACATTTACCAAGATAGCACTAAGATCTACTCGTCGATCCTATAGGTGCATCTATCTCAGCATAGAACTCGGGATAGTTCCTTTGGATACTATCCTCAGTCTCCCATGTAGCCTCTTCTGGTCCTCATCTAGACCACTATATCCTTGGTATGGGAATGTCCTTCGAACACAGGCATCTCAAACCTCATTCTAGGACTGCAATCTGCTGCTCAACAAAAGTGTGGTCCGGCTCAACCACTAAATCATCATAGCTGACTGTAACACCCCAAATCCGCGGGACTCGGAGTGTCACATTGGGCTAGGATCTCACAATGGATCCTGACCCTACCCTAACAACAAGTTCACTGGATCTTACAACAAAGCACAAGTAGAGTAAAACAAATACATAAAAGCTGTATGATATATCAAATAGTTTACAACACAAAGCCGAGTACAAAACCATAACAACCACCACAACAAAAGATCCCCAACCCACACATCCTAATGTACAGAAGTCCTCGGCTCGTCACACCATCTGGCTCACTCTGCAGTCTTCCTATCCTACAGATCATCTACAACACGGTATACACCGTTAGCTACAGCAATAGATAAGCATGATAGTAATAGCACAAACACACCATAATATTTCATACATGCAATGACACACACATTCATTTATTATCTTTAATTACGTTATACCACTACTGATTCAACTTCTTTTGTAACACGAGTAGCCTCAAGAACCCCGCCCCATCCAACGTAACACATGAGTTTTGCATGGGGGTGACCTTCACTCATCCCCTCGCGTTATAATACACTTGGGCCAAATAAATGTAATGAATGGTCATTCTAGTCCGGTTAAAGTTATAAATGCACAATCGTATGAACACACACAACCATCACAATCAAACAATCCACAACTGCACGCTAAGTAAGTCCTATGGACTTACCTGACACACTCGTATCCTCTACCACGTCACAGCTTCCCCTCAGGGAAGAAACCAACACCTGCAAGAGAAAGGCACACATTATCACAACCTGAAAGGGGTTAGGACACTCGTCTCCATAACCGGAACTAACCTACAACCTTAAGATCAACACAAGCTCACATATGCCTGTAGCATACTCTCAACATCAACACAGGTGCCTAAGGCACATCTCTAGCATATAACTCATCCTAACCCTCTTAACCTAGCTAACAACTAAGCCAAGGCCAAAGGAAAGGAAGGGAGGAAGACATACCGACAAGGTATGCACCAACAGAAGCAAGAACACACCAGCCAGGCCAGTGAGGCGCAGGGGTGGCTCACCAAGGGCGTAGGGGTGGCTCCACACCAGGTGCAGGTGCTGCTCAGGATAGGCACATGGGCGGCCAACCGTGCAGAGAGTTGGTTCCGACTTCTCTTCAATCCCTTTCTCGATTCTCTTCACGTCTTCAACACATCACAACAACACATATGCATATATACACACATATGATCATCAAAACATCCAAAAAGATCCAACACAAGTCCAAACTTGTGATTCCTAAGCTAAAGAGAGAGATAAGAAGCAAAGGAGAAGGAAGAAGAGAGAAGAAGAGAAGGAACTCACCACACAAACCTAGGCTGCAACTATGGAGCATCCACACCTCATTCAGCCTCCACAGAACAACAACAACTCTCAGCAACAACTTCAAGAGCATCCAAAGCCAATAACACACTCAAAACTCTCAAGAACTCACTCACACAAGCAAAAGAAGATCAAAGAGGATCAAAGGAGAAGAAAAGGAAGAAGAAGAACGTGAAGAGGAAGAGAGAGGCTAGGGGAGATGAAGAAACCTCTCATCTGAAGTCTAAGGAGGCTTATAAAAGAAGCCAGCTGCAAAGCATAAGTCAAGAGTCAACAAAAGGGGCTGCACCGGCCATAGAGCCGTAGGGGCGGCCAACCTAGGCGCAGGGGAGGCTCCTCTGTGACGCAGGGGCGGCCCAAGGGATGCGCAAGGGCGGCTGACTGGTCAAGGATAAGGCACTCTAGCTCATTAAGGCTCCAACGACTAAGGCTCTTACACTGACGATGTGTCTCCGATCTGGTATGTACTCCCTTAGCTGAGACACATGAAACATAGGGTGAACACTCTCTAACTTCGGTGGCAAAGCCAATCTGTACGCTGCTCTCCCAACTCTATCCAGTATCTCAAAAGGACCTACATATCAGGGACTCAACTTTCCCTTTATGCCAAAACGTCAAACGCCTCGCGTCGGAGATACTCTCAACCAAACATGAGCTCCTACCTGAACTCTAGAGGTCGTCGCTCCTGTCTGCATATGACTTCTAGCGACTCTATGCAATCAACATCATCTCTCTAATCAGCACTACTCGAGCCATATCATCCTTAATCTACTTTGGCTCTATCCCACTGATACTGCTAGGCTCATCCCAACATAAAGGTGTACGACACCTACGTCCATACAGTGCTTCATAAGGAGCCATCCCAATGAATGCATGCCATTGGTTGTTGTATGAGAACTCAACAAGTGAGAGGTAATCAGACCATCCCTGTCCCTAATCCAACACACCAGCTCGCAACATGTCATCTAAGGTCTAGATGGTCCTCTCAGACTAACCATCTGTCTGGGAGTAAAACGCAGTCGTGAAGTGTAGACTCGCCCCCAAAGCAGTCTAGATCTGCTGCCTAAACCTCAAGGTAACCCGTCCATCTTGATCAAGGACGATCGTCCTCGGAACACCATGGAGTCTCACTATTTGTCTAGTGTACTCCTCAACCAATCTGCTCACCGGCCACGTCTCTCTAATGGGGATGAAACGTGCATTCTTAATCAGTCTGTTAACCACAACCCAAATAGCATCAAAGCTCCTGTTCGGCCTTAATCCGTTCATGAAGTCCATGGAGATATCCTCCCACTTCCACTGTGGTACTGACAGTGGATGGAGCTTTCCTCCTGGTCTACAATGCTCTATCTTGACCTGCTAAGAGGTCGCACACTGATCCATAAATCTAGCCACATCGGGCTTCAGCCCTCCCCACCAATATGAGCATCTCAAATCATGATATATCTTACTCGCACCAAGGCGCACTGAGTAAGGTGGGGAGTGAGTCTCCTGCAGAATCTTCTACCTCAGATCCGCATTAGCGGGTACATGGACGCGGTCGCAGCGTCTCATCACTCAATCTGCTCCTATGGAGAACTGTGGTCCCTTACCACGAGTCATCCTCTCTCTAATCCTCGTCAAGGTCGGGCAGGTCCCGTGCTTCTATTGGATCTCATCCAACAGACCAGGTAGAACCTCTAAAGCAAACAACTAGGCATCCTCATCAAGAAATTGGATGTCCATCTCTAGCCAAGCTAGATCTCTCTAAAGCTGAGGCTGTATAGTAAGTCTGGAAATCGCCTTCTCTCGAGGCGTCTTCCGGCTCAAGGCGTCAGCTACCACATTCGCCTTGCCAGGATGATACAAAATCTCAAGGTCAAAGTCCTTGATCAACTCAAGCCATCGACGTTGGCGGTTATTCAATTCCCGCTGCGTGAAAATGTACTTTAGACTCTTATGGTCTGTGAAGATCTAACATGCAGCACCATACAGTTAATGTCTCGAGATCTTCAAAGCATGAACTACCGCTGCCAACTCCAAATCATGAGTCGGGTAGTTCTCCTTATTCGTCTTCAGTTGTCGAGACACATATGCAATCACTCTGGCTCTCTACATCAATAAGCATCCCAAGCCTAGCTTGGATACATCACTGTAAACTACAAAATCATCAAAACCCTGTGGCTGTGCCAAGACAGGAGTAGAAGTCAAATGCCTCTTCAAATCCTCAAAACTCTGAACACACTGGTTGGTCCATATGAATCTGGTAGTCTTCCTCAAAAGACTCGTCAGTGGACGGGCAATCACAGAAAATCCCTCCACAAAACGTTTGTAATAACCGGCTAGGCCAAGAAAGCTACGCACTTCCTTGACTTTCGTCGGTGTCGTCCATGCAGCAACAGACTCAATCTTCACCGGGTCAACCATAATCCCGTCGGCGGAGACGATGTGTCCAAGAAAAGAAACCTCAGACATCCAGAACTCACACTTAGAGAGCTTGGCATACAACTCTCTATCCCTCAAAATCTGCAACACTGTCCTCAGATGACCGGCATGCTCCTCTCCACTACGAGAGTATACCAGAATGTCATCAAAAAAATACCACTACAAACTGATCCAGGAAGTCGATGAAGATATTGTTCATCAACTCCATGAAAACTCCTCGGGCATTCGTCAGCCCGAATGGCATCACTACAAACTCGTAGTTTCCATAACGAGTACAAAATGCCGTCTTGTGCACATCCTGCTCTCTCACCCTCATCTGGTGATAACTCGAGCGTAAGTCAATCTTAGAGAACACAATCACTCCTTCAAGTTGATCTAACAAGGTAATGGATACTTGTTCTTGACCATCACCTTGTTCAACTCTCTATAGTCGATGCACCATCTTTACGATCCGTCCTTTTTCCATGCGAAGAGAACATGTGTTCCCCACGGGTATACGCTAGGGCGCATAAAGCCCTTCTCATCCAACTCCTCGAGTGGCTTCTTCAAATCTAACAACTTGACAAGCTCCTTAGGATATGGAGATGTTCGCCTCTAAACGTGCGTGCAAATAAGTTTTAAATTTATAAAACTAGAATAAAAGCAAGCGAACCCGCAGTGTACGGATTAGCGTAGATTAGCAAGTATTCCAAATTATCGAACTCAGGGAATTGGTGAAACAAAATCAGTTTCAAGTAGTCGAGCAATCAAAAGTGTAGAAGCCTTGCAAATATTGGGAAAACAGCAACCCTAAAGATCCATGTATCTAATTGTGGAAACCGATTCAAGATATACTATATATATAAGGACAGAGTTGAGAATTGCAAAGGTATACTAAAGTAAGGTAATGTACGGTGAATTTCCAAAACCCTATATAACTCACCCAAAGACACTCTCTATAAAGGTTGTTGAGGCTGCAGTATAGAAAGGATCTAAAGGTAAGAATTAATCTCAAATACCCATACTTGTAACCCAAGGAATCAAAGATAAGCAAAAACGGTTAAGGATTTGACACTCGAAACCGAAATAGAGGATGTTGAGTCTCACTACTACCTAGAAAAGGCAAGCCAAGGCTAGGTTAAAGATAATCTTTAACTTTGGATCAAAGCAAAAGCAAAGTTCGTAAACCAAGGGAAATCACGGATAGATCTTGAGAATCACGGCCGTGGAAACCAAGAACAGGCCGTGATTTAGGGTGTCGACGATGTTTCTCACACTCTCAGGGTCCAATCTGTTTACGATCGATCTATCATCATCTAAGCCACAACTACCAACCCTTCACCTTAGAATTGCTAAAGAGTTTTTAGCCAATAATCATTGTCATGAAATCAATAATCAAATTAAGAAGAATGAAAGATGAAAACCCTCGAAAACTCAAATAAAACTCAAAGTCAATCTCGAAATCCAAACACAAAGTAATATGTTTCTGAATTCAGAAGAATAGGAATAGAAACCCTCACAAAGATCTAGAGAAGTCACAAAGAACGGGATGTCAATCCTTCCTTCAATGAAAACCCTAAAATATCTCCAAAAGTACATTATCTCCGAAATATGTCCTTCACGAATCTCCAATCCTTAAGGTTGAAATGAAACCCTAAGGAGAACTCTAAACAGCGGTTAAGCGAGGCTAAGCACGGATCCCAAAAACTCCTTTTACCAGCCTTTTTATAGGGTGAGGTAGGGTTACGAGAAAGCCCAATGACGTGGCTGACGTGGCAAAATATGACACGTCACAGAATCACCAAAATCACGGCAAAAAACAACTTTTCACGACCGTGGTTTTGGGCCCGGAACCAGATTATGGTGCCATAAGATTTCCACAACCATAATTTAGACCGTGTAACTCTCTGGAGTGCTCCAAACTCACGTCCACGTTCAAGCTGCTAGATCCACGGCCGTAATTTAGGGCGTGGTTCCTTAGATCCTTTGTTTTTGCCTCAGTTTTGTGACATCCTTCATCCTTGCTCCTTCCGTAGCTTCTTCAATGCATCTGATAACACGATTTATGACTTAGATTTAAACACTCATTTAGATAGATTTTCCGCTCATTCATGCATGGTTTAGCATTAGTTCACGGCGTTTGCACTCAAATCACGTATTTTGTCGAGATAGACGTCTACTCGGGCTTTTGCTTGCTTTGTAGGTATTTTGGGAGATTTAAGAGCCTAATCGATACATCCGAGGATCATTCCTCGAGATGACACACTTTCGGGATCATTGGAATGCAAGCTAAGGGCTAAGGAGGACTCATGGAACCTTGCCAACACAAGCCATGCACCAAATCATGGCTTAACGAGCCTAGAAGCAACCTCTGGAACAAACCACGGTCTGGACCAAGACCACGGCCGTGGACTTTCCCGTGATTCTTGCCAGGACCACATTGACAGATGGCCACGATCTCTTCCATTGCTCTTGCATCTTAGTGGGTATTTAAAGGATTTTGCAGGCTGTAATTGGGGATCCTTCTCCTCTCTTTTGACCTACCTTTCTTCCCCAAAACATTTGGCCATTGTTGCCTCTCTTCCAAGCACCCATTAGGGGTGTTCTTGGAAGAGATTTGTATAGATTCTCGTTTTAGAGTGAGATTAGAGTGGATTTGAGTGAAGCTTTCATTGTTGTCAAGTTGGATTAGCTCTTGGAGCCTTGTAAGAATTTGGTAATTTCTATTCTATGCTTTTAAATGTCTTTTCTTTGGATTGTTCTTCATCATTTGACCATGACTTGCAAGCATGCTTTATTTGTGGAGATTGATCTTGAAATGAATGTTGTTGGCTAGATAGATTACGATTCTAGAGTAAGGAAAGAAGGGTTATGGCTAGAAGCATGATAGGATGAACCTAGATTTTTACCCTTGGATGACTTGTGTTGTTGAAATCCTAGTGTTTGTTGAGCTTAATTTAGCTTAGGATCACCTAATGCTATCAACCTAAGTGAGGGAAGAGATCTACCCGATGATTTCCGATCTTAGATACCTAAGATGACAAACCCTAGGTAGTGGTGAGCCTCATAAGCCGCCATTGGACTAAGTGTGCTAGGATAGTTGATTAGGACTTCCCTTTCCGAGACTTACCCGGTAAGGATAGGTTAGACCCCTAGGTAACAATCCGGTTTGTGTAGAATTCCTATCCTTAGGTTCTTAGAGACTTACCCGGTGATGAGACCTTAGGAATGGACTAGTGGACCATGAGACCTACCCGGTAATTGATCCCAATCTAGAAATGCTTAATCCCAACATATCATAGTTAACCCGAGGAATGAATAGATGGCTTGAGTCTATGCCATAACCGGGATTTCCAAACTCTAGAATCCGCTTTGTTATTTCCATTCTCCTATCTTTTGTGTTAGTGTGTTTGTGTTGCTTGATTGTGTTCACATACTTGGGATCTTTGTTTGATCACCCAAAACCCTCCAAAAACATCGTGTCTTCCGTTTTCTTTATTCCTCATCTTATCTTAGTCTAGATTCACACTATCTTCGATCATTGAATGACTTAGTTTCACCTCAGTCCTTGTGTTCGACCTCGGAATACTTTCCTTTCTACAAAACGACCCGTACACTGCGGGTTTCGCTAGGTAGTTTAGGATTTAGTTCGAGTTTATAAATGTAAAGCTTTTTGTGCTATTTCCTAGTGAACAGCATCTCCTTGCCATCAAGTGTGATCAAACACTCCTTTCCTTCCATATTTTGCTCCAATCCAATCTTTATTCACCTATAAACAAAACGAAGCTAATGTAGATCACTATATCGACAAAGTTGGTGAACTAGCTCACAATTGCTTCAAACACATATCTAATAACACCATAAAGAGGGAAAAACAACAAAAACAAGTGCCTAAAATATAGTCATATTTCATGCTAAGAAAATACCCCATCCATGCTACATGCTTGTCCCCAAGCAAGGTTTTTAAAAGCTTAGACCATAAGGTAGAATGAAATATGATTGCAAAACAAAACAAAACAATCTTTTTAGTTGGTGTGCTTCTAGTCAATAGATCATCCTCAAACCTTGCTTCATTCATCCTTGAACACGCTTATATTCACAAACAAAAGTATGCAAAGCAAAGAAACTTCATAAATTGCAAATATTTCAAGACAAACATCATAACCTTCAAGCATTGTCAAAATCAAGCATGTGAAACTTCAATTAAGATCACCAAGTCAAATAACACTCTTATGATCTCAAGGACTTTCAAATAAGGCCAAGAATGCGGAAAAAGGTGGGAAACTTGTAAAAGAATGTGGTGTATGAATCCGGGAAGAAGGACAACACAAATTTTTTTCTTTTTACCATTTGAACTTCCACCAACTTAGACCTTTGCTCTAGACTTTTTGCACATAATTTTTAGACTTTACTTTTGGAGTTATGGACAACGGTGCACAATAACCGAAGCCTAGGAGATTGGCGTTTCTCAATTTCGAGATGCCTCAAACCCTTGATGCACATACCATAATCCGCTAGGAATATCGCTCAATCCGACTTTGGCAAGACACAAACACCCGGCTATGTGAATGGTGTCGAGTTACTCATCGTCATGATTGACTTCCCCAAACCTATAAGTTTCTATACTTTTGAATGCAAGCATTTGCTTTCATGGCCCTCCCACATCAAACATGCCAAAACTCAACTCCTCCTAGTTCCCGGATAGGTAAGGAAGGCAATTATTTCATTGAGGGGCTAAATGATCAAAGAAAGAAGTAAGAAAATCGAAACACCTTAATTATTTCATTGTGATTTCAACCTTAATTTTTCAATATGATTTAGAGAAAACCTTCACATTATGGAATTTGCAAGAAAGGATAAAAAACATACTAAATCTCTTCACAATTCATAAGTCAATTTAAGCATATAATTGTCATTAAAAACTCATTCCACAAGTAGTTTTCATCATAGAAATCATCTCTAATCTTAGAAGCACAAATATTTTCAAAATTTTAAATTTTTATGGGTTTTTCAAAGCCTTTTTCATGCAATGCAATAATGAAACGTGTGACAATGAAAGGAAACATGCAAGTGTTCATAGAATCATCAAAGCAAAGTAAGTAGAGTTATTACAAACCATAGTCACACCCCACCCCATAGTTGAAACATGCATTGTCCTCAATGTTCAAAAGAAATAAAGAAAAGAAAAAAAAGCAAAAGAAACTCACTAGATGGTGGTGGAGCGGCTCAAACCGGCGGTCAATCATCGTCATCACTGTGGAGGAGGCGATGGTGGAAATGGACGGAACTCCGAGCTAAAATTCCACCCAAACTGCTGGCGGTATATGTCTCTCATCATCTGGTCATGCTCCTCAGCCCGCACATCATGAGTCTCCTGGCGGATCTCTAGATCTCCCACTCTCTTGGATAGATCGGTGGCCCATCCCGGAAGCTGCTCATACCAAGCAGGTGGATGTCCGTACCATGCTGGAGCGTCCTGAGGAGTCGGTGCTACCGGTGCCTGTGCATACCATGGTGGAGGAGCTCCCATCCAATCCGGCTGCGCTCCATACCAAGCGGGAGGAGTGTCCATCCAAGTTGGCCTCTCACTCACACTAGCCGGCGAGAAGAAGAGGAACCGGAAGGTCCAAAAGGTCGTGGAGAACGTCTAGGAGGATCGGGGAACTGTGCCGGCTGATCCGGGAATGTACCAAAAGCATGCTCATCACCTCCTCCCTCATGGTCAACACCCCCTCTCATCTCCTCATCAACATCCGCAACCGGGACCTCATCCGGCACATATGGAGGTGCTACTAGCCTATTCGCGTGCATGGCCGCGAAGATCTCCTTCCAGTTGTGGCGTCCTAGCATAATGGAGTACTCAAGAAGCCACAAAATACCTCTACCTCCTCTCTCCTCCCAAGGCATACCGGTGGTAGGTGGACCGCGGTGTCGGGGGAAGATGATGCCCCTAGTCATAAGACTATTGAGACCCAAAGGTCTCACCGCTATCCTAGGTGCAAGTGGAATAGTCTATCCCTAGCTGCGTGGCTATGTGAGTAACCATGCCTCCGTAACCTATGTTGCCGTCTCTTTTGTTCTTCAACTTACTCATAGTGGAGGCAAGGAGGATAGCACAATCAGCGGATCTAACATGGACCATGCAATAAAGGAGAAAGAGCTCATCGGTCTTAATCTTTTGGGGGGTCTCGGTCCTAGAGAAGAGACACTCGGAAAGTACCCTATGAGCTATCTTCAAGGCTAAGTGGTAGATGAGCTTAGCCTTGGTGTCGGCCGGTTGCCAACGATCCTCACTAGCATATATCATAGCAATCTCACTCCAAAAATCCTTAGCATACACTCCACTAGGATACCTACAATTGAAACTCTCATGGAACCCAATAAAGGCTCCAAACTGAACAATCAAGAACTCATAGTTCTCCTCCATCAACCTAAAAGAGACCGTCCTGTTGACGACGCTATGCTTGAGGGAAGTGACAAACTCCCTCGTTATTTCCTCGTAAGCATCCGCTCTAATAGCGGAGAAGACAATCAATTCGTTTCTATCTAAGAGCCAAGTCAAGTCGTTCACAACGTTCAGCGGTTCAAGCTCCTCAAGGACTAGGTATCGAGGTCCTATGACCGGCCTCTTCTTGATCCTCTCTAAAACATCAAGGTAATCCTCATGGATGGTTGGGATTCTAGGAGGTGGTGGTGACGGTGGTTCACTAGGGGGGGCTTGGGAAGAGGAGGAACTATCATCTTTCCTCTTCTTATTCTTGCTAGACCTTCTCGTAAACATTTTCTCAACAACAGAAAAAATCATGGCCTGTTCTTCCTTTTCCACGGCCGTGGAACCTACATGGACCGTGGTTTCTCTTTGTTTCACTCAAATCTCAACAATTCCACACCAAATTCAGCAGTCACTTTCCTAGACTAGTTCCAATTCCAATTCCATTTAGTTCTTCTAAATTCTTACGAATAAATTGAGTCGAATTGACAAAGTAGAGGAAAGAGAGAAAAACCTAGGTTTTGGATCTTTCAAATCCAAATTCCTTCTTTTGAGTGGATTATTCACTTGATTTGTTGCTTGGATCTTGTAGATGATTGAAAATGCTCCACATTAGGCTCAAGAACCGATCGAATCAGACTCCGAACGAAGAAATGCGAGATGGAGAAGGGAGTCGGTGATTAGGGCGTGGAAAGAGGGCGTTGTTCGCCCCTAAAGGTGTGTGCAAATAAGCTTTAAATTTATAAAACTAGAATCAAGCAGCGAACCCGCAGTGTACGGATCGACGTAGCTAAGCAAGAATTCCAGAGTATCGAACACAGGGATTTGGGTAGGAACAAATTCGATTGCAGATTATCAAGCGAGTAAATATGAGAGTTTTGCAAATATTGGGAAAACAACAATCCTAAAGATCCAAGTATCCAGCTGTGGCAATCGATTCAAGATATACTTAATGATATAAAGACAGAGTTGAGATATGCAAAGGTATACTAATGTAAGGTAATCGTACGGTGAAGTTCCAAAAACCTTATATAACTCACCTACAAGGCACTCTCTATACAGGTTGTTGAGGCTCAATATAGAAAGATTCTAAAGGTAAGAATTAGTGTCAAATACCCAAACTTGTAACCCAAGGATCAAGACTAACTTAACCGATTGAGGTTGTGACACTCACAATCGAGGAAGAGGTTGTTGAGGCTTCACTACCACCTAGAAAAGACAAGTCTAAACTAAGTTAAAGCAAATCTTTAACTTTGGATTAAAGTAAAAGCAGGCTCGTGGACTTAAGGGAAATTACGGTTAGTTCTTGGTGTTCCACGGCCGTGGACTCAAGAACAGGCCGTAATTTATGGTTTGTCGGCGATTCTCTCTAACTTTCAGGGTCTAATCTGTTTGCGATCGATCTATCATCATCTAAGCCACAACTATCAACCCTTCACCTTAGAATTGTTAAGGGTTTTTAGCCAATAACAGTCATGTTGATATCAATTCAAGAATTAAAAGATAAAAAGATGAAAACTTTCAAGAACTTTCAATAATCTTCAAACCAATCTCAAAGTCACAATCAAGAACAAGTGTTGTCAAAAGATTCACAATAAAGTAAACAATCACAACTTTAGGAAAGAAGGGAAAACGGGATGTCAATCCGTTTTCCGAATCAAAGCTAAACAAGAAGAGAGATATTCTTGCAAAATCTTCCAAAAGCTACGATCTTCAATGAGATGATCAATGCTTCCAAGCGAAGGCCAAACAGCGTTGAAATTCTCTAAGCGGAGATGAAGCGTGGATTGCCAAAATTCCTTCCTAAGCCAAGATGGCGGGTGTAAGCGGTGATAAGCGTCGATGACGGAATCTTGCTTCGTCCATCTTTTTATAGGGCAAGATAAAATATCAGCCCGGCCCAATCTTCAAAAGATTGTGGCTTCAAAGTGTGGCGAAAAGATTCGCCAAGATCACGGTCGTGGAAGTTTCCACGACCGTAATTTAGGGCGTGGATTAGGTCACGGTTTGTACCATATATTCCACGGCCGTAATAGTTACTGGAATGCATCACGCTTCTCTTGCAAGATTCCACGGCCGTGGAACTAAACGTGGTTTGTAGTACGGCCGTATTTTAGAGCGTGGTTTAGGGCAAGAACGTGATTCTTCCCTAGCCTCGTGCATTCCTCAAGCTAAACTTCAATTTGCTTCCCAAGAATGTCCTCAATCTATGGACATATCAAATCAACTCTCCTTTGCTCGATTCCATTCGGAAATAGCTCCAAATCACCTATAATCAACATAGAACTAGTGTAGACATCAATATCGACAATATAGGTAATACTAGCTCACATATGCAGCGAAGTTCAATCAAAGACTATCAATATGAATCAAATACGTTTAGAAAACGTGCCTAAAATATCACAATATTTCATGCTAACAAATAACCCCATACTTAACACTTGCTTGTCCCTAAGCAAGGTCTTTCAAAAAGCTTTAAACAAGAGTTAGGATGAAATATGTGTACCTTCTTTTTGGGTGAATATGACTTCTAAAGAATAGATCATTCTCAAACCTTGCTTCAATCGTTTATCAAACTTTCACACACCCACTCAAAGAGTAAAAAGCAAAGAAAATTCATGAACCAATTTAACTTCTAAACAAGCATTATAACCTTCAAACATTATCAAAATCAATCACAAGAAACTTCAATTTAGATCACCAAGTCATATAACATTCTTTTGATCTTAAGGACTTTCAAAGAAAAGGTCTAGAATGTGGAAGGGAAGGGAAAACTTTAAGGGAAAGTGGTGCATAAATCCGGGAAAGTGGACAACTACCTTCTTCTTCTTATGCGGTTCCCGCAACACTTCAACTTAGAGCTTCGCTCTCTTCTTTTCATTTTTCGACTTTACTTTTGAAGTTATGGACAGAGGTGCACAAAAACCGAAGCCTAAGAGATCGGCGTTTCTCAATTTTTCAAGAGATGCTTCAAACCCTTAGCGCACATACCATAATCCGCTATGAATATCGCTCAATCCGATTTTGGCAAGACACAAACACCCGGCTATGTGAATGGTGCCGAGTTACTCATCGTCATGATTGACTTCCCCAAACCTATAATTTCTTTCTATTCATTTGATTGCAAATAATTGCTCTCATGGCCCTCCCACATCAAACATGCCTTTTTCTCATTCACTTCTCCAAATTCCCGGATAGGTAAAGGAGGCTAATATTTCAATGAGGAGCTAGATGATCAAAGAAAGAAGAAAGAAAGTATCGAATTGCCTTAATCAATTCAACAAGAAGTATAGGAACTTATAACGTGATTTCAACTTCAATTCCCTAGCATGATTTAGGTAACATTTTCACATTATAAAACTTGCAAAAGAGGTAAAATTCATTCATTCAAATTCTTTTCAATTCACAATCCTTTTAAGCATGCAATTGTCATCAAACTCAATTCACAAGTAGTGATTATCATGGAAATCATCTCAATTCATTAGAAGCTCAAAATTTTCAAAATTTTTCAATTTTTATGGGTTTTTCAAGTTATTTTTCATGCAATGCAATAAGGAAACGTGCAACACATAATGAACATGCAACGATAGTCTCAAATGAAAGCGAACATAGTAAGTAGAGTTATTACAAACTTTTTAGTACATCCCACCCCATACTTAGGACGAACATTGTCCCTAATGTTCAGAAGAAAGAAAGAAAACAAAGAAAAGAAAAAGAAACTCACAAAGTGGTGGCGGGAATGTCTAAAACGAACGGTCATGCATCAAATCACTGCGGCGCCGGCGGAGGCGGGAATGGGGAGAAGCTGGAGTCGTAGGGCCGCCCAAACTGCTGGCGGTAGACGTCCCTCATCATGTGGTCGAGGTCGTCGAGGCGTCCGTCTCTAGCATCGGCCCGGATCTCCACCGCTCCAACTCTCTCTGAAAGTCCGGTAGCCCAATCCGGCATCTGCTCGTACCATCCCGGGGCCTGACTGTACCATGCTGGGGCATCGGATGGTGCTGGTGCTGGTGGTGGTGCTGCTGGCTGCTCCGTGGACCAAGGAGGGTGAACGCCATACCATGTGGGAGGTGTGGTCATCCACGTAGGCCTCTCACTCACGCTAGCGCGGCGAGATGACGAGCCTGAGGCTCTAGCTGGACGTGGAGAGCGTCTAAGTACATCTGGGGCCGCCTCCGGCTGGTCCGGAAACGTGCCAAACTCCTGCTCCGCTCCTCCTCCACTCTCAAACTGATCACCCATATCCTCCTCCTCGACAACCGGTGGTGGGAGGTAAGGGGGAGCTACTATCCTATTCGCATGCATCGCAACGAACGTCTCCTTCCAATTATGGCGTCCCGCCATAATGGAATACTCCGGCAGCCACTCTATACCCCTGCCCGTCCTACTCTCCCAAGGCATGCCCGCATAAGGCGGACCTCCATGTGTGGGGAAAATGAGACCCCTAACCATGAATGCATGTAGCCCTAAAGGAACGGCCGGTATGCGGGTGCAAGCAGAAAAATCCACACCAAAACTCCTAGCAATGTGGGTAACTATCCCACCATATCCGATGTTTCCCTTCGACTTGTTCTTGAGCTTGCTCATCGTAGCAGCCAAGAGAGTAACACAATCTGCACGGCATCCATAAAGCATGCAATAGAGCAAGAATAGCTCATCCGTCTTGATCTTTTGGGGCGTCTCCGTCCTAGGAAAGAGACACTCCGAAAGAACACGGTGAGCTATCTTCAAGGCTAGATGGTACATCAATCTAGCCTTGGTATCAGCGGGTTGCCCACGGTCCTCGTCGGCGTAAATCATCGCAATTTCCTTCCAAAAATCCTTAGGGTAAACACCACTCGGAAATCGACCATTGAAGGTCTCATGAAACCCAAAAATAGTCCCAAACTCAATGATACTCAAATGGTAGTCTCTTTCCATGAGACGGAAAGAGACGGTCCTATCTACGTGGCTGTGCTCGAAGGACGTCACAACCTCCCGGGTGATCTCCTCATAGGCGTCTTCTCGGATAGCCGAGAAGATAACTAATCCGGCTCTATCCAAAAGCCAAGTAAGATCATCAACTATGTTGAGAGGATGTAGATCCTCCAACAACAAATATCTAGGGACAATCACTGGCCTCTTCGTGATCTTCTCGAAAGCAGCAAGATGGTTCTCATGTATGGTCGGGATTCTAGGGTGAGGAGGTGAGGATGGAGGTGAAGGTAAGGATGGTAGTGAAGGAGATGAGGGCGGTGGTGCCCTAGAGGATGAGGAGGTGGAGGGATTGCCTTTCCTTTTCTTATTCTGCTCACCCTTCTTCTCTTTTATCCTTCCCGACACTCTCCTTACAAAATCCATTCTGCACAAAAATTACGGTCTGTTCTTCAAGAATTACGGCCGTGGTTTACCCAGAGGCCGTGGTTCGTCTCAGAATTTCACGAATCTCAGCAAATTTACAAGCAATCACCACAACAAGCAGAGCTAGTCTAATTCCTTCCAGTCTTTATCAGTTCTTCTTAAAAATCTATAGCAAAAATGAACCAAATTGGCGAGAATCAAGAAGGGAAAGGAAAACCTCTTTTTCGGATTGAAAAATCCGAAATGCGCGTTTGTTGGTGAATTTCCGTTCGATTCGTCTCTTGGATCTTGTTTGTAGTTGAATTTGCTGCAGTTTGGGAAGAAGAATCGTCGAAAACGATTAGAAAACGAAGATTTGAGAGGGGGTCGTGGATTTTCGGCAATTAGGTCGTGGAAAGAGGGATTTTTGGGATGAGTTTGTGAAGAATGTGGCTTATATAGTTGCAGGAAAAATTTTGAAAATCACAGTCTGTCGGGGTGTTCCACGGCCGTGGAAGTGTACGGAACCGTGGTTTTGGTGATTTTTCAAAGGCTTTTGGGAATTACGGCCACTTTAGCTATGACAACCGTAATTTAGACCGTGGAACCTTCTGTAAAGCTTCAAGGTCCAAATTTCGTCACTCCTCTTCAACATCATCCTCCTCTTTTCCTTTCCATTGATCCTACAACCAAAAACACGAACATACCGGAAGAAATCGAGGCAAAAACAAAGCAAAAACGTTTATTCTAAGCTAAACTATGAATCGAAAACAAAAACGAAAATGCAATACCTTGGGTTGCCTCCCAAGAAGCGCTTTGTTTAAGGTCCGTAGCTAGACCAATCTCGCACTTATTCGAGTGCGGTAGGCGCAAACTCCTCAGCTTGGAGTTCCGGCGTATACTTCTTTAGTCGTTGGCCGTTCACCTTAAAACTTCCGCTAGCTTCACCCCATACTTCAACTGCACCATGGGGGAAAATACGCTTAATTAGAAAAGGTCCGGTCCAACGGGATTTAAGCTTACCTGGAAAGAGGCGAAGTCTTGAATTGAAGAGGAGAACTTGATCTCCTTCTTTGAAGTCCTTTGGAATGATATGCTTATCATGCCAACGCTTTGCTCTTTCCTTGTAGATCTTGGCGTTTTCATAGGCGTTCAAGCGAAGTTCATCCAGCTTATTGATGTCTAGGAGACGCTTCTCTCCCGCTTCCTTCATGCCGAAATTCAGCCACTTGATAGCCCAAAACGCTTTATGCTCCAGCTCTACCGGCAAGTGACAAGACTTCCCATACACAAGATTGTATGGTGTGGTTCCTATGGGAGTCTTGTACGCAGTCCGGTACGCCCATAATGCATCATCTAGCTTCAAGGACCAATCTTTCCTAGTCCTTGAAACCGTCTTTTCTAGAATTCCTTTGATCTCCCTATTTGAGATCTCAACTTGTCCACTAGTTTGTGGATGATAAGGGGTAGCGATCTTGTGAGTAACCCCATACTTAGCTAGAAGAGCTTCAAAGCGACGGGCTATGAAGTGAGAACCTCCATCACTAATGATCGTCCTTGGTGTCCCAAATCGCGGAAAGATGGTCTTGTTGAAGAACTTAACAACCACCATGGCATCATTTGTGGGAGAGGCGATTGCTTCTACCCATCTAGAAACGTAATCTACCGCCAATAGTATGTATTGGTTTCCACAAGAAGATGGGAATGGTCCCATGAAATCGACTCCCCAAACGTCGAAAATCTCCACCTCTTGGATGTTGTTGAGGGGCATCTTGTTCCTTCTAGAAATATTGCCTGTTCTTTGACAAGCATCGCAGCAAGAAACAAAAGATTGCACATCTCTAAACAATGTAGGCCAAAAGAATCCAGATTGCAATACCTTTGCGCTAGTCTTGTTCGAACTAGCGTTTCCTCCACAAGGTAGTGAATGACAATGGCGGATGACACTTTGCATCTCATCTTCCGGCACACATCGCCGAATGATGCCATCCGGACCTCTCTTAAAGAGGAGAGGCTCGTTCCAATAGTATTCCCGGACGTCCTTAAAGAACTTCTTCCTTTGTGCGTAGGATAGTCCGGGCGGTATCTCCTGGCAAACCAAATAGTTAACAAAATCAGCAAACCATGGTTCGTTACCTTTGGAGATCACGTTGATGCACTCCTCTATGATGTGTAAGTGTTCGTCCGGAAAGGAGTCATCAATGGGTAGATGGTCGTCCTCTAAATGTGTTAGGCGACTCAAATGATCCGCAACAGAATTTTCTGAACCTTTCTTGTCGCGGATCTCAAGATCGAATTCTTGTAGGAGAAGAATCCATCTAATTAGCCTTGGCTTCGCGTCTTTCTTTGCAAGGAGGTACCGGATCGCAGCATGATCCGTGTAGACAATCACCTTTGCACCTACAAGATAAGAGCGAAACTTGTCAATGGCGTAGACAATGGCTAGAAATTCTTTCTCGGTGGTGGCGTAGTTGAGCTGCGCTTCATCTAGCGTCTTGCTAGCATAGTATATGGCATGGGTTCGTCCTTCCTTTCGTTGTCCAAGAACAGCTCCAATTGCTACGTCACTAGCATCGCACATAATCTCGAAGGGGAGAGTCCAATCCGGAGGTTGGATAATAGGTGTTGAAATTAGAGCTTGCCGAATGGTGTTAAACGCATCCAAACATTCCTGCGAAAACTCAAAAACCGGATCCTTCATCAATAGATTAGTGAGAGGTTTTGATATCTTAGAAAAGTCCTTAATGAAACGTCTATAAAATCCAGCATGTCCTAGGAAACTTCTTATCCCTTTCACCGAAATTGGGGGAGGAAGTTTCTCTATGGTCTCTATCTTAGCCTTGTCTACCTCTATCCCTCTACTAGAGACTAAGTGACCTAATACAATTCCTTCCTTAACCATGAATTGACACTTCTCCCAATTAAGAACTAGGTTAGTGTCTTCACACCTTTGTAAAACAAGAGAAAGGTTAGAAAGGCAATCGTTAAAAGAGGAACCGTATACGGAGAAGTCGTCCATGAAGACTTCCATGATTTCCTCTACGTATTCGGAGAAGATGGCTATCATGCACCTTTGAAAGGTGGCTGGGGCGTTGCAAAGTCCGAACGGCATTCTCCTATAGGCGAACGTACCCCAAGGGCACGTGAATGTGGTCTTCTCTTGATCATCCGGATGTATCGGAATCTGAAAGAAACCACTATAACCGTCAAGGTAGCAAAAATGTGAATGTTGTGCTAACCTTTCAAGCATTTGATCAATGAATGGCAATGGAAAGTGATCCTTCCGCGTTGCGTTGTTGAGCTTGCGGTAGTCTATGCACATTCTCCATCCAGTCACGGTTCGGGTAGGAATGAGTTCGTTGTTCTTGTTGGTGATGACCGTCATTCCTCCTTTCTTCGGAACTACTTGAACTGGACTCACCCACTTGCTATCGGAGATAGGATAGATGATACCTGCATCAAGAAGTTTAAGGATTTCCTTCTTGACAACCTCCTTCATGGTCGGATTCAACCGCCTTTGAGGTTGTCTTGAAGTTCTAAAGTCCTCCTCCATTAGTATCTTATGCATGCATAGGGAGGGTTTAATTCCTACTAAGTCCTCAATAGTATAGCCTATGGCTTTTCTATGTTTCCTAAGGACAATCAAGAGCTGCTCATGTTCATCTATGCTTAATTCGGAGCTAACAATAACCGGAAAGGTAGAATTAGATCCTAGAAAAGCGTATCTTAGATGAGTAGGAAGTGGTTTGAGTTCCATCACTTTCGGAGCTTCCAATGATCCTTGAGGAGCATCCGACGTTTCCTTAGAAGTTTCTAAGGGTGTTGAGTGAGTTGGAGAAGAATCAAAAGGAGTTGAAGAAGTATTCCGATCACCCTCTTCCACGGTCAGAATTACGGGCTCTCCATATGTTCCACGGCCGTGTAATCCACTGGAATGGAGGTCGATTTTGGTTGTGAAATCCACGGTCGTGGAATACAGGGTATGACCGTGGATTCTAAAATTCTCAGCCTCATCGTGGAGTTTCTCAAACTCCACTTCATGCATCTCTTCTTGTGCTTCTAAGGCTTCAATTTCCTCTTTGCACTCTCCTTCTTCCCCTACATCTGTTAGACTCATGGTATTGACTTTTTGTAAAGAATCGTTAAAGAGAATCGCACTTACCTCTTCCCTAGATAAACCTTCTTCATCTTGGACATCGTAAATATCCTCGTCGAAGATCGGTTCCTTCACTAGAGTGGAAAGAACGAATTCTACTTTCTCTTCTCCAATATCAAAAGCAAGTCTACCATTCTTGCAATCGACCATGCAGCCGAAAGTTACAAGAAACGGTCTTCCGAGTATGATCGGACCGGACTATCTGCAGGAATGTCAAGCACGACAAAATCAATGGGGACAAAGAATTTACCTAGCTTGACCGGGACGTCTTCTACAATACCGACGGGGCGAGTGATGGATCGATCCGCCATGTATAACGTCATCTTCACCGGTTTAGGGTCGCCTAAACCGATCTTCCTGCACAATGCAAGTGGTATGATGCTCACACTTGCTCCTAAGTCACATAAAGCGTCATATGTGACATCTCCCACTCCAATGGGAATGCAAAATGACCCCGGATCTTTCAACTTTGGGGGCATTTTCTCCTTCATGGTCTTGATGAGATCCGAAGAATCCGAACTCATCTTGACCTCTCCGAAATCTTCTAGCTTCCTCTTGTTAGAGAGAAGCTCCTTCAAGAACTTACCATAAGCCGGCATACCTACAATAGCATCAATGAATGGTATATTAATATGCAGCTTACTCATGAGTTCTATAAACTTACCGAATTGTTTGTCTAGGCGCGCTCGCGCTCTAGATTGAGGGAATGGTAGGGGAGGTTTGTAAGCTGGAGGAGGAACATAGACATCTTCCTTCTCCTTCCCCTTCCCTTTGTCCTTCTCTACGGGGACTTCAATGAACGTAGGCTGCGGATCGGTGGTAGTCACTTCGCTCCTAGTTGTAATCGCCATCACCCTTCCCTTAGGGTTGTCCTCCGTCTTTCCTGGAAGTTTCCCTTGATTCCTAGGAACTTCCTGCGCGTGGTTGAACATTTGGTTCTCTAAAACCTTTTGAGCTTTGTCAACCTTAGAGACTTGATCATCAACCTTGATGAGGCGGTTCTCCAACCCTTGAAGCTTTCCCAGAATCGTTTCCAATATGGGATCGGGCTTCTCCTTCCCCGAAGTATTTCCTCCATTAGATGATTGCCCCTGGCTTTTCAAAGGAGTAGAGGAAGAGGAAGGTGGAGTTAGTGAATTTGAGTTGGAAGGATAAGAGTTACCGGAATTTTGTTGATTTGAGCGCCAATTGTTGTTGTTTGAACCCCTATTGTTGTTCCAATCGTTGTTCCAGTTGTTGTTGTTCCCATTCTAGTTATTATTCCGGTTGTTGTTCCGGTTATTGTTGTTGCCCAAATAACCAACATCCTTCCCTTGTTGCTTTGGGAAGTTGGTCTTGATAGTCTCCTTCAACTCTTTGATCTCATTGTTGAGGGAGAAAATCTGATTTTGAGCTTCATGTGTGAGCTTTGCTCCTTGCTCCACACGATTTCCCTCCACTTTCCGGTGGGAATACTTCTCTATGACTCTTGCTTGCTTCTCGATGAAGTCCCAAGCGTCATCTTCTCTCATGTCCATGAACGTTCCACATGAGAGGGATTGGAGGTTGAATTGCCTTCCCGCATCCAGCCCCTTGTAGTAAATCTCTTGCAGGGCAAGCTTGGATATGCCATGATGAGGGCAATCCAAGAGCAAATCCTGAAACCTTTCCCAAGATTGAAACAAACTTTCGTTAGGTCTCATGGAAAAAGCATTAATCTTACCTCTAAGTTCCGCCGTTTTGGAAGGCGGAAAGAATTTGGTGAGGAACTCCGCGGAAAGGTCTTCCCACGTATCTAGTTTCCCACTAGGAAGAGCTTGATACCAAGATAACGCTTTCCCCTTCAAGGAGAAGAAGAAAGGCTTGAGCTCGTAGCTGTTGGTGGTAGCATTCTTCGGTCTCATCGTCTCCATCATACACTCAAAGTTTTGCAAGTGTTGGTGTGGAGATTCAGCGCTTGTACCACCAAATTTGTTTTGGCGAACAAGAGTAATGACTTGGGGGTTAAAGCTAAACCCTTGCACATCTTCAGCATCAAAGTTCACGCCCAAGCGGCGTGGTTGTTGTGTTGGATCCATCCGCTGGCCAAGAGTTCTTGGCTCATTATCCACACGTTCGACCCTCACATTTCTAGGTGGAATGCGGCGATTAGCAGCTCCTTGTGGATGGAAATGATTCATATTGATCGTGGGATCAATCTCCTCTAACGGTGGCATGGAAGAGTCACTATCATCAGCGGACGAGTGGCTTCTTCTTCTAGTTCTTGATCCCCACCTTGAGGATTTCTTGCTTCCTTTATTCTTAAGGTCGCTTAACTCCATCCTCATTTGGAACATCGCATCCTGCAGTTTGCTAACTTCAGATTGATGACGATCCATTTCATCCCGGCGGAGGTTCTCGTTCCATTGGAGTTGAGCTTCCTTCTCCGCCAACTCCGTTTGAAGATCACGTTCGTGTTCTTCAGCCATCTTCTTTTCCTTGCGCTTTTGCCTCAAGGTTTTCTCTAGCTCTTGATCAAGAGGTAAGAGATCTTCGGTGTTCCTAGACCTGCGCATGCACTCAAAGTAATATCAAATAACGAGAGCAAGCTCCCAAGCTTGACAACCGGCTACCGAATTCGGCCGAAACCAAATCCCCGGCAACGGCGCCAAAAACTTGTTCGCCCCTAAAGGTGTGTGCAAATAAGCTTTAAATTTATAAAACTAGAATCAAGCAGCGAACCCGCAGTGTACGGATCGACGTAGCTAAGCAAGAATTCCAGAGTATTGAACACAAGGATTTGGGTGGGAACAAATTCGATTGCAGATTATCAAGCGAGTAAATATGAGAGTTTTGCAAATATTGGGAAAACAACAATCCTAAAGATCCAAGTATCCAGCTGTGGCAATCGATTCAAGATATACTTAATGATATAAAGATAGAGTTGAGATATGCAAAGGTATACTAATGTAAGGTAATCGTACGGTGAAGTTCCAAAAACCTTATATAACTCACCTACAAGGCACTCTCTATACAGGTTGTTGAGGCTCAATATAGAAAGATTCTAAAGGTAAGAATTAGTGTCAAATACCCAAACTTGTAACCCAAGGATCAAGACTAACTTAACCGATTGAGGTTGTGACACTCACAATCGAGGTAGAGGTTGTTGAGGCTTCACTACCACCTAGAAAAGACAAGTCTAAACTAAGTTAAAGCAAATCTTTAACTATGGATTAAAGTAAAAGCAGGCTCGTGGACTTAAGGGAAATTACGGTTAGTTCTTGGTGTTCCACGGCCGTGGACTCAAGAACATGCCGTAATTTATGGTTTGTCGGCGATTCTCTCTAACTCTCAGGGTCTAATCTGTTTGCGATCGATCTATCATCATCTAAGCCACAACTATCAACCCTTCACCTTAGAATTGTTAAGGGTTTTTAGCCAATAACAGTGATGTTGATATCAATTCAAGAATTAAAAGATAAAAAGATGAAAACTTTCAAGAACTTTCAATAATCTTCAAACCAATCTCAAAGTCACAATCAAGAACAAGTATTGTCAAAAGATTCACAATAAAGTAAACAATCACAACTTTAGGAAAGAAGGGAAAACGGGATGTCAATCCGTTTTCCGAATCAAACCTAAACAAGAAGAGAGATCTTCTTGCAAAATCTTCCAAAAGCTACGATCTTCAATGAGATGATCAATGCTTCCAAGCGAAGGCCAAACGGCGTTGAAATTCTCTAAGCAGAGATGAAGCGTGGATTGCCAAAATTCCTTCCTAAGCCAAGATGGCGGGTGTAAGCGGTGATAAGCGTCGATGACGGAATCTTGCTTCGTCCGTCTTTTTATAGGGCAAGATAAAATATCAGCCCGGCCCAATCTTCAAAAGATCATGGCTTCAAAGTGTGGCGAAAAGATTCGCCAAGATCACGGTCGTGGAAGTTTCCACGACCGTAATTTAGGGCGTGGATTAGGTAACGGTTTGTACCATATATTCCACGGCCGTAATAGTTACTGGAATGCATCACGCTTCTCTTGCAAGATTCCACGGCCGTGGAACTAAACGTGGTTTGTAGTACGGCCGTATTTTAGAGCGTGGTTTAGGGCAAGAACGTGATTCTTCCCTAGCCTCGTGCATTCCTCAAGCTAAACTTCAATTTGCTTCCCAAGAATGTCCTCAATCTATGGACATATCAAATCAACTCTCCTTTGCTCGATTCCATTCGGAAATAGCTCCAAATCACCTATAATCAACATAGAACTAGTGTAGATATCCATATCGACAATATAGGTAATACTAGCTCACATATGCAGCGAAGTTCAATCAAAGACTATCAATATGAATCAAATACGTTTAGAAAACGTGCCTAAAATATCACAATATTTCATGCTAACATGCGTGGAATTGGGATTTTTTGTATTTTTTGTGAAGAAAGGTGGTTTATATAGTGCCCATAAAGTTTTTGAAAATCACGGTCACTCAGGCTAAACCACGGCCGTGGAATTGTACGGAACCCATGGTTTTGGTGAATTTTGCTTAATTTTGGGGAATTACGGCCACCTATTACTTTCACGACCATGGTTTAGGGCGTGAAAGTCTCTCTTGTGTGCCAACATCCAAGTTTCGTCAATTCCTTCCAACTTTTGCTTCTTTCCTTTGCCTAATCAGTATTCCTACATCCAAAAACATAACATACCGGAGGTATCGAGGGAAAAACAAAGCGAAAACAACTAAACTAAACTACTCTAAGAATGAAAAACAAAAACGTAAGTGCAATACCTTGGGTTGCCTCCCAAGAAGCGTTTGTTTTGGGTCCGTAGCTAGACCGTTCCTGTGTTTATGCGAGGGTAATCGACGCGATTTCCTCAACCGGGAGCTCCGGTGAATACTTCTTAAGACGTTGGCCATTCACCTTGAAACTTCCGCTCTTTTTACCCCATACTTCAACTGCGCCATGGGGAAAAAAACGTTTGATTAGATAAGGTCCAGTCCAACGAGATTTGAGTTTACCTGGAAAGAGGCAATGATCTCCTTCTTTGAGGTCCTTTGGAATGATGTGCTTATCATGCCAACGCTTCGCTCTTTCTTTATAGATCTTGGCGTTCTCATAAGCATTCAAGCGGAGTTCTTCAAGCTCATTAAGGTCCAAGAGGCGCTTCTCGCCCGCTTCCTTCATGCCGATGTTCAAACACTTCACAGCCCAGTACGCCTTGTGTTCTAGCTCAACTGGGAGATGACAAGACTTCCAATACACAAGGTTGTATGGTGTTGTACCTATGGGAGTCTTGTATACAGTCCTATATGCCCATAATGCATCATCCAACTTTAAAGACCAATCCTTCCTCGTCTTTGAGACAGTCTTCTCAAGGATACCTTTGATCTCTCTATTTGAAATCTCCACTTGTCCAATCGTTTGTGGATGGTAGGGGGTGGCGATCTTGTGAGTCACCCCATACTTAGCTAGTAGAGCTTCAAATCGTCGGGCAATGAAGTGAGAACCTCTGTCACTAATGATGGTCCGTGGTGTCCCAAACCTTGGGAAAATAGTTCTATTAAAGAATTTGACAACAACCATGACAACATTAGTTTGAGAGGCAATAGCTTTAACCCATCTCGAAAAATAATCTATAGCTAGAAATATGTATTGGTTTCCGCAAGATGATGGGAAAGGTCCCATGAAGTCTACTTCCCAAACGTCAAAGATTTCCACCTCCTGAATGTTATTGAGAGGCATTTCGTTTCTCCTAGAAATGTTTCCTGTTCTTTGACAAGCATCGCAACACGAAACAAAGGTTTGCACATCCTTAAATAAAGTAGGCCAAAAGAATCCAGATTGCAATACCTTAGCGCTAGTTTTGTTGGAACTAGCGTGTCCTCCACTAGGTAGTGAATGACAATGACGAATGACACTTTGTATTTCGTCTTCCGGCACACATCTCCTAATGATGCTGTCAGGACCTCTCTTGAAAAGTAGAGGTTCATTCCAAAAGTATTGCCGGACATCCCTAAGGAACTTCTTCTTTTGTGCATAGGATAATCCGGGAGGTATTTCCTGACAAACCATGTAGTTAACAAAATCAGCAAACCATGGTTCGTTACCTCTAGATATTTTGTCGATGCACTCCTCAATAATGTTTAAATGCTCGTCCGGAAGGAGTCATCTATAGGTAGATCGTCGTCTTCAATGTGTGGTAGACGACTCAAATGATCCGCAATAGAATTTTCCGAGCCTTTCTTGTCACGGATCTCTAGATCGAATTCTTGTAGGAGAAGAATCCATCTAATAAGCCTTGGTTTCGCATCTTTCTTAGCAAGTAAATAACGGATCGCGGAATGGTCCGTGTATACAATCACCTTTGCAGCTACAAGATAAGAACGAAACTTTTCAAAAGCATATACAATAGCTATGAATTCCTTTTCAGTTGTGGCGTAGTTGGGCTGCGCTTCGTCTAGCGTCTTGCTAGCATAATAGATAGCATGGGTTCGACCTTCCTTCTTTTGGCCTAGCAAAGCTCCAACAGCTACGTCACTTGCATCACACATAACCTTGAACGGGAGATTCCAGTCCGGAGGTTGGATGATCGGGGATGAGATGAGAGCTTCCCGGATTATGTAGAAAGCATCTAAACAATCCTGCGAGAAATAAAAAACTGCATCCTTCATCAATAGATTAGTAAGCGGTTTTGATATCTTAGAAAAGTCTTTGATAAAATGTCTATAAAATCCAGCATGTCCTAGAAAGCTTCTTATCCCCTTCACCGAAGATGGAGGAGGGAGCTTCTCTATGGTCTTTATCTTAGCCTTGTCTACCTCAATCCCTCTACTACTGATCAAGTGTCCTAAGACAATGCCTTTTCTAACCATGAATTGACACTTCTCCCAATTAAGTACTAGGTTAGTGTCTTCACACCTTTGTAACACAAGAGAAAGGTTAGAAAGACAATTATTGAAAGAGGAACCATAAACAGAAAAGTCATCCATAAAAACCTCCATGATTTCCTCTACGTATTCTGAAAAGATGGCCATCATTCACCTTTGGAAGGTGGCTGGGGCGTTGCAAAGCCCGAATGTCATCCGTCTATAGGCAAACGTACCCCATGGGCACGTAAATGTGGTCTTCTCTTGATCGTTTGGGTGGATCGGAATCTGGAAGAAACCACTATAACCGTCAAGATAGCAAAAATAGGAATGTTGTGCTAACCTCTCAAGCATTTGATAAATGAAGGGTAGTGGGAAGTGATCCTTTCTAGTTGCATTGTTTAGCTTTCGGTAATCAATGGACATCCTCCATCCCGTCATGGTTCGTGTAGGAATGATCTCATTATTCTTGTTTGTGATAACCGTCATTCCTCCTTTCTTTCGAACAACTTGGACGGGGCTCACCCACTTGCTATCGGAGATAGGATAGATGATACCTGCGTCAAGTAACTTAAGAATTTCCTTCTTAACAACCTCCTTCATGATCGGATTTAACCATCTTTGAGGTTGTCGCGAAGTCTTAAAATCTTCTTCTTTTAGAATCTTGTGCATGCATAATGAAGGTTTAATTCCAACAAGATCCTCTATAGTATAACCTAAAGCTTTTCTATGTTTCTTTAGAACAACAATTAGTTTATCATGCTCATCTTCACTTAATTCTGAACTAACAATTACGGGAAAGGTAGAGTCAGTTCCAAGAAATGCATACCGAAGATGTATGGGAAGTGGTTTCAATTCCATTGTTATTGATGCCTTTGATGAGTCTTGAGGAGTGTCTAATGCTTCCTTAGAAGTCTCTAAGGGTGTAGGAGTGATGGGAGAAGACTCAAGTGTATTTGTGGAGAGAACGGAGTTGTTCTCTGAGATACCCATAATTACGGCACCACTGTTACTTCCACGGCCGTGGTTTAGGGCGTGGAAGTCAATTACGACATCACTGGTGGTTCCATGGCCGTGGTTTTGGCCGTGTAACTTACTAGAGCTCTCCGAATAGCTGATTACGGTCATAATGGGGGAAACCATGGCCGTGGAATAGCACGATTGGCCGTGATTCCTCACATTTTCTGACTCATCGTAGAGTTTTTCAAACTCTTCCTCTTACACTTCTTTTAGCTCCTCCAAGGCTTCAATCTCCTCATTGCAATCATCTTCCTCTCCTTTTTCCATGATGCTCATGGTGATAACCTTTTACAATGGGTCTTTGAATAGAATCGAGCTCACTTCTTCTCTAGATGCTTCCTCATCATAGATATTGAACATGTCCTCTCCAAGAGGTGGCTCTTTCACCAAAGTTGAGAGGAAAAACTCAACCTTCTCTTCACCTATATCAAACTTCAATCTAGCATTCTTACAATCCACTATACAACCGGATTTTGCAAGAAACGGTCTTCCGAGTATGATCGGAACCGGACAATCTGCATGAATGTCAAGCACAACAAAATCAATCGGAATGTAAAACTTACCGAGCTTGACTGGGACGTCTTCAATGATACCGACGGGATGAGTTATGGATCTATCCGCCATGTATAACATCATCTTCACCGGTTTAGGTTCACCTAAACCGATCTTCCTACACAAAGCAAGCGGAATAATGCTTACGCTTGCTCCCAAGGCACAAAGGGTGTCACATGTGACTTCTCCTACTCTAATTGGAATGCAAAATGACCCCGGATCTCTCAGCTTTGGGGGAATCTTTTCAGTCATTGTTTTGATGAGCTCCGAAGATTCCGAACTCATCTTGCCTTCTCCAAAGTCTTCTAGCTTTCTCTTGTTAGAGAGGAGCTCCTTCAAGAACTTCCCATAAGCGGGCATACCTACAATTGCATCAATGAAAGGTATATTAATATGTAGTTTGCTCATGAGTTCAATGAACTTACCGAATTGCTTGTCTAGGCGCGCTCTTGCTCTAGACAGCGGGAATGGCAGGGGAGGTTTATAAGATGGAGGAGGAACGTAGACATCTTCCTTCTCCTTCCCCTTATCTTTCTCCTTCTCAGCTGGGATTTCCACAAACTTGGGCTGCGGGTTGGTCGTTGTCACGCCACTCCTAGTGGTGATAGCCATCACCCTTCACTTTCGGTTGTCTTCCGTCTTCCCGGGAAGCATTCCTTGATCCCTAGGAACTTCTTCAGCCTCGCTGAACATTTGGTTTTCTAAAGCTTTTTGAGTTTTATCAACCTTAGTAACTAATAGTATGAATTATAGTCTATATTTTGGGACTTGTTTAGACGTGTTATCTTTAATAATTTGCATGCTTGGATGTATATTTTGTGATTATATCGCTGTTTCATCTACCTTTGCGGGAATCAAGGTCTACACCAAGTTTCGTTGTAATCGTAGGTAAAATGGCGTATTTTGGGCTAAAATGTAGCTAAATAGCTAAGGAGTCATAGGAGCTACATTCCGGAGCTTAAGGAAAGACTCAGGAAGCATGGAAATGGATTAAAGATTCACTTTCGGCCAGATTTGAGAGATTTCACCTTCAACTGAGATTCACCTTGGTCAGCCACAGTGTCACCTCGACTGAGGTGATTTTGAGGAGCGCCCTGACCGAGGAGATTATCCTGACGCGGCAAGGAGATATATTTTATGGCTGAGGTCTTTTAATTATGGAAAGAAGATCTTATATTTTTGGGCTGGATTTTTGGAAGAAAGAAGATATATTTAGCTGATTTAATTAGATATATTTTATGGGAAAATATCTTTCTAAGATCTTTTATCTTTGGAAGGCAATTTTCCTATAAAAAGGGTTGGATTTTCCACCAATTGAGGAGGTGCTAACACATGCTTGGAGGCCGAAATAACCCACACAACATGCAGTAGTTGAAGATCCTACAGTTGCAGAAGATTTCCCTTCAAGATTGAAGGAAGAATTCCTTTTGAGAAGATAACTTTGAAGGAGTTTGTGAGCTTTCCTTAGGCTACTTATTGGTTTATTGTCTTGTTTGATTCGTGATTGAAGGAACGCTGATTTGTTTGACATTTGATTTAGTTATTGAAGCCTTGTTCTTAAGGTTTTTGTGTTCAGTTATTCATTCTTTCCTCATATATTTGATTATTGCTTTCATGATGATGAGTGGCTAATTTCTTTGTGTGATCCTAGGGTTATTGGCTGAAAGTTGTGGGAAAGACGATGATATAATAATCTTAATCCCAGTAGGACCCTGAAAGCTCGAGTCTTTATACTTAACCCTAGAACATCTCGCTCAGTCGATGAACACCTCGGCCGGGGTGGATTCTGTCTGACCGAGGTGACTATTATGATCCGAAACTGAGAGTTAAGTGTTAGAGTTTGCCAAACCCTATTCTTATTACACCTTTTCTGGTTCAATGCAAGCCTAGGATGAGACTTACCCAGTGATTCCTTCGTTTGTTTACCCAAGATCATAAGTATAGGTAATAATGGTTTATCCTTTATTGGGGTTTGAGTGTGCCTTCATTCCATCTTTGTGAGTTAGCCTGAGACTTACCCGGTAAAGGTTGATTCTATTTCCTTAGGTGGTGTGTTGGTTTGAGGTTATAGTTCCTTTCCTTATTTCCTAGAGACTTACCCGGTAATAGGAGTTTTGGTTTGGGATTGTGAGTAGTGAGACTTACCCGGTAATCTATTCCACTTTAGAAACACTTTCCCTCTGCAAAATCTCAGCTTTGTCCGCTTATCTTTAGATTTTGAGTTGGAACCACAACTAGATGCTTTAATCCCTAGAATTGCATATTTTCCCGTAATTGAGTTTTTATCATCTTTGATTGTTTTAATCGCTTTTGTGGTTAGTGGCAATTGCATTGACAACCTATACTTGCTTTGTTTGACCTAAGTCCCTGTGATCGACCCGTGAAATTTCTTGTTTTTATTACAATTGACCCGTACACTGCGGGTTCGCATCCTTGTTTTAAGCACATTTCCTCGGTTATAAATTTAAAGCTTGCACACACCGTTTGGAGCGAACAAGTTTTTGGCGCCGTTGCCGGGGACTTGGTCTAGACCGAGCCGGTTACGGTTGTCTTTTGGGGCATTTGCCCCCATTGTTACTCACCACTCTACTTGAGTGACTTTTGCAAGTTCTTTTTCTAGGTTTATACGAAGAACTCGCGTTGGGAAGGAAGTCGTTCCCTGCGATCCTGAACCAGAAAAGACATACAAAAGACGCTTGAAGGAAGCGAAAATGGCGAACCGCGACGATCGCGATCTTGAGGCCGAATTAAAGGAGGCATTGGAACAAATGCCCCTCAGTAAGGAAGAATTGCTGCAGGAAAAGGAAGAGACCCGCGCAAGGACGGAGGCAATCAAAGCAGATATGGCAGCCTTACGGGAACTGTATCGACCTCGACCGAATCCAGACCCTCGACCGAGGCAGGACCCTGCTCCAGCTGCCGCGGCCGAGATAATTCCACCTCGGATGCCTGTCCGAGAGGTACTTTTTGCAAATATTCCATAGACACTAGGGCAGAGGATGGACCCCAACCAGCAAGTGAGGCGTCCAGGAGTCAACCTAGGTGATCCAGCGGAGCATGACTATGAACTTCAACCGCAAGTTCTTTCCATGATCCTCCAATGCCAGTTTGGAGGTTTAGAGAGAGAGTCTCCGTACCAACATCTACAAAACTATGAGATCTTGATGGAGACCTTGAGACCTTCAAGGCTGGAAAACAACAATTACAAGCTAAGGACCTTCTACTTTTCCTTGAAAGACAAGGCGCTTACTTGGTATCAATCTCTCCCTCCCGGAAAGATCAACACTTGGGAGGAGATGACGACGGAGTTCTTAAATAAATTCTTTCCCCCCTCGAAAACTGTTGAAATGAGAGGGAAGATCAATGCATTCACCATGAAGGACAAGGAAAGTCTGTCCAAGTCATGGGAAAGGTTTAAAGACATTCTCTTGGATTGCCCACATCATGGGATTCCAAAGATAGAGTTGTTGGAGATATACTTCAAGGGATTGGATCAAGATACCCAATTCAGCCTCCAACTACTATCCGCCGGCACATTCATGGACATGCCAATTAACGAAGCTTGGGAGTTCATCGAGAAACAAGGTTTGCACATGGAGAAATACTCCCACCAAGGAGCAGAAGGTGGAGTTAAGAAAGTCAACTTCCAAGAAGCTCCATCAAATGATAATCAACTCATCTTCCTCAAAAATGATGTGAAGCAATTGAAGGACCTTTTGGTTGGTCACACCAAAAAGGAGGAGGGAGGATATCAAGGATATTAAGGGTCGAGGAATAACAATCAAGGTTCCCGGAACAACAACTACAACAACAATAAAGGCTCCAACAACAACAATTGGAGATCCAACAATCAAAATTCGGGTAACCCTTACTCTAACTCCAATTCGAACAATTCATCTAACCCTTTCTTTTCTTCTTCTTCTACTCCATTGAAGAGCCAAGACCCGAGATCAAGCTCGTCCCATCCGGAAAAGAAAGACGTATTACTGGAGGCCATCTTGATCAAGCTTAGCGCTATGAAGACATCCATGACTTCACTTTCAAAGGCAAAAAAGCCTTAGAGCAACAAGTTTCTAGCAACGCGAATGAAGCGCCAAGAGATCCAAGGAAGCTCCCAGCAAAAACAGAGAGCAATCCCAAGGGACAGATCATGGCAATAACGATGAGAAGTGGATTGAAACTACAGATCCAGTGTCTCTGTCGATGCCAGTTCAGATGAAGAACACCTCGGTCCAAGTACAGACGAAGAACACTTTGACCGAGGTACCGACCGATGTGGAACCTCAGAAAGCGGAGGAGAAATCTGAAATTTATGTTCCACCTCCTGCTTATAAACCACCACTTCCATTCCCGCAGTCGAGGGCCAGAGCACATCTAGACAAACACTTTGGTAAGTTCCTTGACTTGATGAATAAACTACAAATTAACATCCCTTTCCTTGATGCTATTCTAGGGATGCCCGTATATGGGAAGTTCTTAAAAGAAATTCTATCAAGGAAAAGGAAGCTGGAAGACCTTGGTGAAGTAAGGATGACATCTAAATCCTCGGAGCTCATTCAAATCATGAAGGAGAAGATGGCACCTAAATTGAGAGATCCCAGCTCCTTTTGCATTCCCATTCAAGTTGGGGATGTAACTTGTGAAGCCTTGTGTGATCTAGGAGCCAGCGTGAGCATCATCCCGCTAGAGCTATGTGTGAAGATCGGACTTGGAGAGCCCAAGCCGGTGAAGATAAGGCTATACATAGCAGATTGCTCCATTACCCATCCCGTGGGTATTTTAGAAGATGTTCCACTTAAGTTAGGTAACTTCTACTTACCTGTAGACTTTGTAGTACTTGATATTCTCGCAGACTATCCCGTTCCTATCATTCTCGGGAGACCATTTCTAGCAACTTCGGGTTGCAACGTGGATTGTAAGAACGTCAAGTTTAAATTCAACATTGGCGGTGATCAAGTGGAGTTTGCATTGCTTGCTGCAATGAAAGGGGAGTCACTGGAGGATGATATCTTCAACATCTACGATGAAGAAGAATCAAGAGAATTGGTGGGCTCTATCCTTATTAATGATCCTCTTGAAAAAGTTATTAGCTTTAGCTTAATAGAGGAAGGTAGAGATGCCTCTTGTGATGCAAATATACGGAGCTTAAAAGCACTGGAAGAAGATCCAAGAGCTAAATTTGAAGAACTCATCCAGGAGAAGAAGATCTCCAGTTTCGGTCCCAGTTGTAGTACCTCGACCGAGGCACCTTCTGGACCAAGCGAGGTGTTCTTAGCTGAAGAATATCTCGGTCACCCATTATGGACCTCGACCGAGGTCGAAAGCGAGATGATGTCAACTGAGACTTCTAAAAGTCCCATTCTTCATTCTAAATCTACTCCACTGGAAGGAGGAAGCAAGGATCCCCCTCAGAAAACACCCCCAGTTGTGGAGCTTAAACCGCTTCCAAAACACTTAAGGTATGTTTTCCTTGGACCGGATTCCACCTATCCCGTTATTGTTAGTGCTTCCCTTTTCGAAACTGAATTATCTAAACTGATGCATGTCCTGAGAAAACATCAAAACGCTTTGGGTTATACTATTCATGATCTTATTGGCATCAAACCCTCTTTCTTCATGGATAGAATTCTAACGGAGGACGATCATAAGACTTCACGGGAACCTCAAAGACGGTTAAATCCGATCACGAAAGAGGTTGTGAAGAAAGAAATTCTTAAGTTGTTGGATGCAGGTATCATATTTCCTATCTCGGATAGCAAGTGGGTTAGCCCAGTGCACGTAGTTCCGAAGAAAGGAGGGATGACCGTCGTGACAAATAAGAATAACGAGTTAATTCCAACAAGAACTGTCACAGGCTGGAGAGTGTGCATCGACTATAGGAAGCTGAACACGACCACTCAGAAGGACCATTTTCCACTTCCCTTCATCGATCAGATGCTCGAACGGTTAGCCCAGCACTCACATTTTTGCTATCTAGATGGTTACAATGGCTTCTTCCAGATCCCTATCCATCCGGATGATGAAGAGAAGACCACTTTCACTTGTCCATGGGAGACATTCGCCTATAGGAGGATGCCATTTGGGTTATGTAATGCACCCGCTACCTTCCAGCGATACATGATGGCCATCTTTTCCGAATACATAGAGGAGATCATGGAGGTATTAATGGATGACTTTTCGGTATATGGTTCCTCTTTTGATGATTGCCTATCTAACCGTTCTCTAGTTCTACAAAGATGTGAAGACACTAATCTCGTTTTGAATTGGGAGAAATGTCACTTTATGGTTAATGAAGGCATTGTGCTAGGACACCTCGTTTCCAATCAAGGTATTGAGGTTGATCGAGCTAAGATCGAGACTATTGAGAAAGTTCCTCCCCCTTGTTCTATTAAGGGTGTGCGGAGTTTTCTCGGGCATGCAGGTTTCTACAGGAGGTTCATCAAGGATTTCTCGAAGATCTCTAAACCACTAACTAAACTCTTGAATAAAGATGTTGTTTTTGACTTTTCGCAGGAGTGTCTTGATACATTCTACAGGATTAAGGAGGTGTTGATCTCCGCCCCCATTATCCAACCTCCGGACTGGACCATGCCCTTTGAGATCATGTGCGATGCGAGTGATGTGGCGGTAGGAGCGGTGCTTGGACAAAAGAAGGATAGCCAGACCAACGCCATTTATTATGCTAGCAAGACGCTAGATGAAG
This sequence comes from Fagopyrum homotropicum, assembly GCA_033239125.1. NCBI lineage: Eukaryota > Viridiplantae > Streptophyta > Magnoliopsida > Caryophyllales > Polygonaceae > Fagopyrum > Fagopyrum homotropicum. The sequence continues at coordinate 31,117,533 of BSWB01000002.1, read as the reverse complement.
CCCAACAAAACTACGCCACAACCGAAAAGGAGCTTTTGGCGGTTGTATATGCTTTCGAGAAATTTCGTTCTTACTTAGTAGGTGCGGAAGTTATTGTCTACACTGACCATGCAACTATCCGCTATTTGCTTGCCAAGAAGGACGCAAAGCTGCGTCTTATTCGCTGGATTCTCTTGCTTCAAGAGTTTGACCTAGAGATCCGCGATAAGAAGGGATCCGAAAATTCTATTGCGGATCACCTTGGCCGGCTACCTCCCTCTTCACGGGAGAACGATGATCTACCCATAGACGATTCATTCCCCGATGAGCAATTACATTTGCTGGAACGTTTGATAGACTTCTTCACCTCATCCCATGATGAAGGTGAAGTATGGGGTGATGACGCCCTCCAGCTTGTTTAAAGATGATGTACGGTCCAGCTAGCGACCTTAAATCAAGCGCTTCTTGGGAGGCAACCCAAGGTATTGTTTTCTTTTTCCCTTTTTCTAGTTTAGACTTTAGATAGTTTGCTTTTGCTTTGCTTTGTTTTTGGCGTCCTAGACAAAAACTAGGTACTTGCTAAGGAAGTAATACAGCTTAGGAGCAACACTGGAAGGACAGAAGTTCGAGAAATTGAGGAGAAAAAGTTGATTGAGACACATCTCGGTTGCTGTCAGAGCGCCTCGACCGAGATGATTCTTGAGCAACCGAGGCGATTAGGGCTTCTGACAACTCACCTCGCTCGATATCACCTCGGTCCAATTGGGACCATCTCGACCGAGGTGACAACAGTTTCAGTGAGGGGTATAAAAGGGGGAACAATTTCTCTCTTTTCCCTCTCTCACCTTCTCGACTGCGGCACTATTTCACCTCGTTTCTCCAATTTTCACTCGTTTTCGACGATTTCTGCTTCGATTCAGCAAGGAAAGGCTATAGGAACGGATTGCAAGCAACAATCTGCAACAAAAACACTTCGAATCGACCGAATCTGGGGTAAAGAAATTGAAAACCCTAACTTCTCGTCTTTTACTGATTTGGAAGAAAATTGGCTTTGGTTGCCAATTATTTCTGTTGGAAAAGGATTAAGTACCCCATAGGAACATTTGGTAGTGATTTTGGGGGAAAAGAACTGAATTCTAGAGAGTTGAAATCGAACAGCACATCACCTCGGTCCAGTCGACCTGTGCCTCGGCCGAGGTGTTCTTGAGGATTGTCAGAGCAACCAAGGTGGTCTAACAGAAAAAAAAAAGAAAAAAAATGAGTTCCAGGCCTGACAGGCAGATTGTTCTGAGGGATGGTTCCTCACCTTCTTCATCCTCCCAGCCTTCCATATTGGTGATCCACGAGCGTCACAAGGTAGATTATGACCGTATCTGTGGCCGCCCAGTGATTGCTCCGCGGTTTCTAGATATTTTTGCCTTCGACTGCCTCTATGTGGCCGATGATTTGAGGCGGATGATTTCTATGGTAGGGCTGGAGCAGTTCATGGAGATTAGAGCTCCAGCCTACCTTGAGCCCACCATGGAGTTCGTGAGTTCTGTGACTCATGTTCCTGAGACGAGGAGCATCAAGTTCCGGTTGATGAACCGGAACTACATCATCCCTCTGGATCATTTCAGAGATATTTTCAGCTTCCCGACCCCCACAGTTTCCGACTTTCCTTCTCGGGCGGTAGCATGACAGTTCTGGGGGCAGATAGCTCATGTAGTTGAGCACGCTGATAGGTTGAGACCTGGAGACTCCAAGGAGTGCATCATCTTCCACCTCGCCTTCAATTTCGCCCACCGTATTTTTAGCGAGACACTTTTGGCGCGTACTGAGACTCCCCAGAAGATTAGATAGGGGGAGCTTGTGAGCTTGTTCTGTATGGTTACCGGAGGAGTTCCCCACTTTGGAGTGATGCTAGCTGAGGATCTTCACAGGATCAAGGCGAAGGGGAAGGGGGATATGTGCTGTGGCGGCCTAGTGACTCACATTGCGAGTTACATCGGCCTTGATTTGAGTTCATGCACTATGGTGGTGGCTGCCAAGCCGCTAGGTCTGCAGGAGATGATCACCAGGAGGATTCTAGTGCCTCGTGGACTTACTACGCCGTATGTGGCAATGCCTTGAGAGCAGACTGCCCCTCGGGGTATTAGGTGGTCATCCCAGTTTTCAGTGTTTGACCCTCAGTACTGTTCCACTGCTTGGAACCCGTACATTGAGGATGCTAGAGACGCAGCAGCAGCCCACGCACCAGAGGACGAGGAGGAGGATGATGGAGGAGTTGTCATGGAGACAGGGACAGATACAGCCGGTCCCAGTGTACCAGTTGTCGACCTCGATGAGGAGGCGACAGAGGATGAGGTTGCAACACCACCACCACCACCACCTCAGCACAGATCTCACCACCGCAGACTCGGAGATCCGGTGGCTCACCAGAGGATTGATGACCTCACGGATCAGATGATCGATGCTTACGCTACCCTGACTGTAGACATCCAGGAGCGTTTTGATGACCAGCACCGGGAGATCCAGGACTAGACACATCAGATGTTAGAGGGCCAGCATTTCCAACGCCGGATGGCAGAGATCCAGTTCCAGCAGGTCATGGGCTACACGTTTGAACCTTCTTTACATCCATACGTGCCATATCCACCACCACCACCACCAGCGGATCAGGATTAGAGCTTACAGGATTTCATTCTTTATTTATTATGCAGCTTAGCTTATGTCTGGTGAGTATCTTGTTTCTTTAGACTTATTTTAACCCATTGGGACAATGTGTCCCAAGTATGGGGTATGGATGTACTTATTTGACATTTGATGTATGACTTGTATGACTTTCTATTTATGATTTTCTTATGCTCTATGTGCTTATCTGAGACTGCATGCATACATACAGGTTATTTGATTGAGAAAAACGTCAAAAACTGGTTAAATAAAAAAATTTTTGACCTCAACCGGGATGATTGTGGCCGAACGAGGTGATTCACCTCGGTTGACTTAGAACACCTCGACCGATGTGGTTTAACTGAAAAAGTTTTCGAAATTATTTTTGTGCTTCTTCTGTGGATATGATCTTAGTGATGATTTTGTTTGCAGATTGGTTTTGAAATCATTATATGTGTGAAAGGTTTTATAATATGCTTAAGTTGCTAAATGCTTTGTTTGAAATTTGGCATGTTTAATACTTTGTTTTTATCCAAATTATGTTGAATTTGAAGGTTGACACCACATTATGAGTTCTCTCACTCTCTTCCTGGGAAGACCAAGGCAATTCATTCTCTTCTCTTCTTCTTCTTGATCATGCTTAGCCCCTCATATACATATTTTCCTTCCTTTACCTATCCGGGAATTTGGAAGCAAGCAAAAGAAAAGCAAGTGAAAGAAAAGTTGAGACGTGGCTGGAAGTTTAGAAAGAAACAAATAGGCTTGGCGAAGTCAATCATGATGATGAGTAACTCGGCACCATTCACATAGCCGGGTGTTTGTGTCTTGCCAAAGTCGGATTGAGCGATATTCCTAACGGGTCATGGTATATGCATCAAGGGTTTGAGGCATCTCGAGAAATTGATGATTGCTGATTTCCTAGGCTTCGGTTATTGTGCACCTCTGTCCATTCATCCCAAAAAGTAAAGTAAAAAAAGTGAAAATAAGCAAAGCTTATTGGTGGAAGATGTTGAAGTTCAAAGCAAGTGAGATAAAGATCCTTTTTCCTGGATTCTAGCACCACATTCCCTATATACATCTCACCCTCACACGTTTCTTGACCTTTCATTTGGAGAGCCCTTGAGATCTCGAGCTTGTTGATTGACTTGGTGGTTTAAACTGGATTATACATGATTAATTTCGATAATTATGATTTATTATGCATTCTATGATTTTATGTAAAGATGAACAACTTTCTTATATTTATAAAATGTTTTGACCATATCTTGATTTTATTTTCCATGAAGCATTCTCTTAGGGTGATCTATGAGTGGAGCACACCACCAAAATGTTTTGAAAAGCTTTTCATTGATCTTTATGACTTAAAATCCATTCTATCTTGTATCTAAGATTTGGAACTTGCTTGGGGACAAGCAAGGGCTAAGTATGGGTATTTTGATAGCATGAATTATAGTCTAAATTTTGGGACTTGTTTAGACATTTTATCATCAATAATCTACATGTTTGGATGTATATTATGTGATTATATCGTTGTTTCATCTACCTTTGCGGGAATCGAGGTCTACACCAAGTTTCGTTGTAATCGTAGGTAAATTGGTGCATTTTGGGCTAAAATGGAGCTAAAGAGCTAAGGAGTCAGAGGAGCTACATTCCAGAGCTTAAGGAAAGACTCAGGAAGCATGGAAATGGATTAAAGATTCACTTTGGACCAGATTTGAGAGATTTCACCTTCAACTGAGATTCACCTTGGTCAGCCACAGTGTCACCTCGACCGAGGTGATTTTGAGGAGCGCCCCGACCGAGGTGAATATCTTGACGCGGCAAGGAGATATATTTTATGGCTGAGATCTTTTAATTATGGAAAGAAGATCTTATATTTTTGGGCTGGATTTCTGGAAGGAAGAAGATATATTCAGCTGATTTAATTAGATATATTTTATGGGAAAATATCTTTCTAAGATCTTTTATCTTTGGGAGGCAATTTTCCTATAAAAAGGGTTGAATTTTCCACAAATTGAGGAGGTGCTAACATATGCATGGAGGCTGAAACAACCCACACAACACGCAGCAATTGAAGATCCTGCAGTTGCAGAAGATTTCCCTTCAAGATTGAAGGAAGAAGGAAGATTTTCTTTTGACAAGATAGCTTTGAAGGAGTTTGTGAGCTTTCCTTAGGCTACTTATTGGTTTATTGTCTTGTTTGATTCGTGATTGAAGGAACACTGATTTGTTTGATATTTGATTCAGTTATTGAAGCCTTGTTCTTAAGGTTTTTGTGTTCAAATATTCATTCTTTCCTCATATATTTGATTATTGCTTTCATGATGATGAGTGGCTAAGTTCTTTGTGTGATTCTAAGGTGATTGGCTGAAAGTTGTGGGAAAGACGATGATTGAATAATCTTAATCTCAGTAGGACCCTGAAAGCTCGAGTCTTGTTACTTAACCCTAGAACATCTCGCTCAGTTGATGAACACCTCGGCCGTGGTGGATTCTGTCTGACTGAGGTGACTATTCTGATCCGAAACTGAGAGTTAAGTGTTAGAGTTTGCCAAACCCTATTCTTATTACACCTTTTCTGGTTCAATGCAAGCCTAGGATGAGACTTACCCGGTGATTCCTTCGTTTGTTTACCCAAGATCATAAGTATAGGTAATAAAGGTTTATCCTTTATTGGGGTTTGAGTGTGGCTTCATTCCATCTTTGTGAGTTATCCTGAGACTTACCCGGTAAAGGTTGATACTATTCCCTTAGGTGGTGTGTTGGTTTGAGGTTATAGTTCCTTTCCTTATTTCCTTGAGACTTACCTGGTAATAGGAGTTTTGGTTTGGGATTGTGAGTAGTGAGACTTACCCGCTAATCTATTCCACTTTAAAAACACTTTCCCTCTGCAAAATTTCAGCTTTGTCCGCTTATCATTAGATCTTGAGTTGGAACCACAACTAGATGCTTTAATCCCTAGAATTGCATATTTTCCCTTAATTGATTTTTTATCATCTTTGATTGTTTTAATCGCTTTTGTGGTTAGTAGCAATTGCATTGACAACCTATACTTGCTTTGTTTCACCTAAGTCCCTATGATCGACCCTTGCAATTTCTTGCTTTTATTACAATTGACCCGTACACTGTGTGTTCGCATCCTTGTTTTAAGCATATTTCCTCGGTTATAAATTAAAGCTTGCACACACTGTTTGGAGCGAACAGTAGCGTAGCTCTCTAGTCCTTGAAGCTTTCCTAGAATCGTTTCCAACATAGGATCGGGCTTCTACTTCCCCGAATTATTCGAACCATTTGATGTTTTCCCCTGGCTTTTCAAAGGGGTAGAAGAAGAGGGAGATGTTAGTTAATTTGTAGAATTTGAATAGGGATTACCGGAATTGTGTTGTTGTTGGTTGGAAAGCCAATTGTTGTTTGAATTTCGGTTATTATTGTTGCCATTCCAATTGTTGTTGTTGTTCTAATTGTTGTTGTTCCGGTTATTGTTCTTATTCCCTTGGTGGTTGTTGTTGTTGTTGTGGCCTAAGTAGCCAACATCTTGCTCCTTTGGCTTTTGAAGGCCAACTCTAATGATTTCCTTCAACTCCTTGATTTCGGTGTTGAGAGAAAAGATTTAGGTTTGTGCAGCTTGTGTTAGCTTCACTCCCGGTTCTACCTTCCAGTGGGAATACTTCTCAATCACTTGGGCTTGCTTCTCAATGAAGTCCCAAGCGTCATCTTCTCTCATATCTATGAATGTACCACAAGAAAGAGATTGGAGGTTGAATTGTGTGTCCACATCTAGCCCCTTGTAGTAAATCTCTAGTAACGAAAGCTTTGAAATGCCATGGTGTGGGTAATCCAATAAGAGGTCCTAAAATCTTTCCCATGATTGAAACAAACTTTCGTTAGTTTTCATAGAAAATGCATTAATTTTACCTCTCAATTCCGTCGTTTTGGATGGCGGGAAGAACTTGGTGAGGAACTCCGAAGATAGATCCTCCCATGTAGCAAGCTTTCCAGCTGGAAGAGCTTGATACCAAGATAGAGCTTTGTCCTTCAAAGAGAAGAAGAACGGCTTGATCTTGTAGTTGTTGGTGGTAGCCTTTTTCGACTTCAATGTCTCCATGAGAATCTCAAAATTCTGTAAATGTTGGTGGGGAGATTCAGCACTAGTTCCACCAAATTGACTTTGGCGAACCATGGTCATAACTTGCGGGCTAAAACTAAATTCCTGGATGTCCTCAGCTCCGAAATTTACACCTAGACGGCGTGGTTGCTGAATTGGATCCATCCTTTGCCCGAGAGTGTGTGGTTCATTGTTCGCTCCAAACGGTGTGTGCAAGCTTTAAATTTATAACCCTAGACGTATGCTTAAAACAAGGATGCGAACCCGCAGTGTACGGGTCAATCGTAGTAAAAAGCAAGGAATTCCAGGGGTCGATCACAGGGACTTAGTGAAACAATGTCCGATCACGGTATGCTTATGTAAATACTAACCACAAGAGCAATTAAAACAATCAAAGATGAATAAGAAGTCAATAAAGCAAACATGCAATTCTAGGGATTAAAGCATCTACTTGTGGTTCCAACTCAAGATCTAAAGATAAGCGGACAAAGCTGAGGTTTTTGCATAGGGAAGGTGTTACTAAAGTGGAATAGATCACCGGGTAAGTCTCACTACTCACTAATCCTAAACCGTAACTCCTATTACCGGGTAAGTCTCAAGGAATTAAGATAAAGAACTATATCCTCAAACAAACACACCACCTAAGGGAATAGAATCAACCTTTACCGGGTAAGTCTCAGGCTAACTCACAAAGATGGGATGAAAGCACACTCAAACCCCAATAAAGGATAAACCTTTATTACCTACACTTATGATCGTAGGTACACAAACTAAGGAATTACCGGGTAAGTCTCATCCTAAGCTTGCATTGAATCAGGAAAGGTGTAATAAGAATAGGATTTGGCAAACTCTAACACTTAACTCTCAGTTTCGGATCAGATAAGTCACCTCGGTCAGCCAAATTCCACCCCGGCCGAGATATTCATTGACTGAGCGAGATGCTTAGGGTTAAGGTTAAAGACTCGAACTTTCAGGGTCCTACTGGAATCTAAGATTATTCTATCATTGTTTTTCCCACAACCTTCAGCCAATCACCCTAGAATCACACAAGGAAATTAGCCACTCATCATCATCATGAAAGTATTAATCAAATATATGGGAAGAAGATGAATATTTGAACAAGAAGAATTTAATGAAAAGACTTCAATAACTGAATCAAATATCACAACAACGCGTTCCTTGGATATAAATCCAACAAGCAAGACAACAAGGAAGAGAATCTAAGGTAATCTTACAAGAAAACCTCCAAAAGCTATAAAAGCTACAATCTTCAATCTTCCTTCAACCTTCAAAAAGGTTCTTCAAATCTCCCAACTAGAGTATGGCTGCTGCGGTGTATAAACCCTGATCGGTCGTATAGCATCATGTTGGATTTGTGGAAATCCAACCCTTTTTATAGGAAAATAACTCTCCAAAGATAAGATATCTTAGAAAGGATCTCCTCCTATAAAATAGGTAAAATATAAGATCTAATATATCTTCTTCCTTCCAGGAGCCAAGCCCAAAAAATATAAGATCACTTTCCAAAGATAAAAGATCTCAGCCAAGAATAAATTATTCTCGCCGCGTCCTAGGTATTCGCCTCGGTCGAGTCGACTTCCCTGGATCACCTCGGTCGAGATGAATCTGTGGTCAACCGAGGTGAGTCACAACTGAATGTGAAATCTCTCAAAACTGGTCCAAAGTGAATCTTTAATCCATGGCTATGCTTCCTGGATGGTTCCTTATGTTCCTCAATGTAGCTCCAATGACTCCATAGCTCCTTTTTGCTCCTTGTTGATGCAAAACGTAATATTTTACCTACGATTACAACAAAACTAGGTGTAGACCTCGATTCTCGCAAAGGTAGATGAAATGGTAATATAATCACATAATATACATACAAACATGCAAATTATGAAAGATAAAACGTCCAAACAAACCCCAAAATATAGACCATAATCCATGCTATCAAAATACCCCATACTTAGCCCTTGCTTGTCCCCAAGCAAGTTCCGCATATGAAAGGCAAGATAGAATGGATTATAAGTCACGAAAATCAATGAAAAAGTCTTTCAAAAACATTTTTATGGTGTGCTATAATCATAGATCACTCTTAGAGAATACTTCATGGAATTTAAAATCAAAATATGCTTAAAACATTTTATAAATATAAGAAAGTTGTTCATCTTTGCATAAAACCATAGAATGCATAGTAAATCATAATTATCGAAATTAATCATGTATAATCCAGTTTAAACCGCTAAGTCAATCAACAAGCTCGAGGTCTCAAGGGCTTTCCAAAAGAAAGGTCAAGAAACGTGTAGGGTAGGGATGTATGTAAGGTAATGTGGTGTTAGAATCCGGGAAAAGGATATACTTCACTTTCACTTTGACTTTCAACATCTTCCACCAATAAGCTTTGCTTATTTCACACTTTTTCTATTACTTTACTTTTTGGGATGCATGGACAGAGGTGCACAATAATCGAAGCCTAGGAAATCAGCAATCATCAATTTCTTGAGATGCATCAAACCCTTGATGCACATACCATGACCCGTTAGGAATATCGCTCAATCCGACTTTGGCAAGACACAAACACCCGGCTATGTGAAAGGTGCCGAGTTACTCATCTTCATGATTGACTTCCCCAAACCTATTTATTTCTTTCTAACACTTTCACTTCCAGCCAACTTCTCAACTTTAACTTCACTTGCTTTCACCACTTCGCTTGCTTCCAAATTCCCTGATAGGTAAAGGGAGGCAAAATGTATATGAGGGGCTAAGCATGATCAAGAAGAAGAAGAGAGAAGAATGAATTGCCTTGGTCTTTCCAGGAAGAAAGTGAGAGAACTTATCTTGCGGTGTCAACCTTCAAATTCAACATAATTTAGATAAAAATGAAGTATTAAACATGCCAAAAATTTCAAGCAAAGCATTTAGCAACTTAAACATATTATAAAACCTTTCAAACACATAAAGAATTTAAAACCAGCCAGTAAGCAAAATCTTCACTGAGATAATATCCAGATAAGACGCACAAAAATCGTTTTCGAAATATCTCAGTTAACCCACCTCGGTCGAGGTGTTCTTAGGTCAACCGAGGTTAAATGCCTCGTTCGGCCAGAACTGCCCCGGTCGAGGTCCAAAAATTTTTTTTTTTAAAAAAAAAACCAGTTTTCTTTCGGTTTCGACGTTTTTCTCAATCAAATAACCTGTAAGTATGCATGCAATCTCAGATAAACATATAGATGCAGAAGTGAAGCATAAATATCAATATCAGTCAATAGAGTCATACATCAAAGTCAAATAATACATCAAATACCCCATACTTGGGACACACTGTCCCAGTGGGTCAAAATAAGTCTAAAGGATAAAAGTACTCACCGGATAAATAGCTGAACTGCATAAAGAATAATAAAGAAAATCTTGCAGCTCTCAAGAATCCTAATCCGGTGGTGGTGGTGGTGGCACGTATGGATACTGAGATGGGTCAAATGGATAACCCATAGCCTGCTGGAACTGGATCTCCATCATCCTGCGCTGATAGTGCTGTCCCTCGAGCATCTGATGAGTCCAGCTGTCAATCTGTCGGCGCTGGGCAGCAAATCTCTCATGCATGTCCACAGTAAGGGCAGCATAAGAGTCTATCATCTGGTCCGTTAGATCATCGATCCGACGATGAGCCTCTGAATCTCTATGACGGCGTGTCCTACGCCTAGTAGATCTCGCAGGTGATGCAACAGGTGCAGGCTCAGTGTCCTCATCATCCAGATCTATAACTGGCGCGCTCGTCCCTATAGTATCCGTCCCTGTATCCATCGGGACTCCACCCTCCCTCTCATCAACGGTCTCCTCATCATCAGCCTCCACCTCAGCTGGTTCAGCTGCTGCCTCTCTGTAATCCTCCATCAGTGGAGCCCAAGCGGTCTGCCAGTAATGTGGGTCATAAACAGTGAACTGGGCAGACCACCTGATCCCCTGTGGCGCAGTCAGCTCCCACGGCATAGCCACGTACGGAGTAGTCAAACCTCGGGGAACTAGAATCTGCCGAATGATCATCTCCTGCAATCCAAGCGGCTTGGCAGCCGCCACCATCGTGCAAGCTCTGAGATCCATGTCCTGATAGCTAGCTATATGGGTGACAAGCCCTCCGCAGCAGATGTCTCCCTTCGCCTTGGCCTTGATCCTGTGCAGATCCTCTGCCAGCATCAAGCCAAAGTCCGGGATACCCCCAGTAACCATGCAGTATAAACTGAAAAGCTCTCCCTGTCGGATCTTCTGGGGCATCTCAGTACGCGCCAGAAGCATCTCACTGAAGATCCGGTGGGCTAACCTAAAGGCTAGGTGGAAGATGACCTTCTCCCTGGAATCTCCAGGGCGCCATTGTTAGCATGAAATATTGTGATACTTTAGGCACGTTTTCTAAACGTATTTGATTCATATTGATGGTCTTTGATTGAGCTTTGTTGCATATGTGAGCTAGTTTGCCTATATTGTTCGATATGGATGTCTACACTAGCTTTATGTTGAAATATAGGTGATTGAGAGTCATTTCCGAACGGAATCGAGCAAAGAAGAGTTGATTGAATATGTCCATGGATTGATGCATTCCAGTAAAAAGACGTGATGCATTCCAGTAACTATTACGGTCATGGAACATATGGTCCAAACCGTGACACAATCCACGCTCTAAATTACGGTCGTGGAAACTTCCACGACCGTGATCTTGGCGATCTTTTCGCCACATTTTCAAGCCACGATCTTTTGAAGATTGGGCCGGGCCGATATTTTATCTTGCCCTATAAAAAGACGGACGAAGAGAAATTCCGTCATCGACGCCTACGCCTCGTTTAGACCCCCGCTTAAAACCACGCTTACATCCTCGCTTAGCGGCATTGATCGACGCATTATCCCTCGCTTGGAAGCATTGACATCTCGTTGGAGATCGAAGTTCGCGTTTGGGAATTGCCTTAATCTCGCACTTTTGGTGGAGATTGCTGTTGAGATCTCCGGATTGGCGGAAGATCGAAGCTTTTGGAAGATTGTTGCAAGAAGACCTCTCTTCTTGCTTAGGTTTGATTTGGAAAACGGATTGACATCCCGTTTTCCCTTCTTTCCTAAGATTGTGATTGTTTGACTTATTCTGAATCTATTGACAACATTCTTTCTTGGTTGTAACTTTGAGATTGGTTTGAAGATTATTGAAAGTTTTCGGAAGTTTTCATCTTTCTATCTTTTAATTCTTGAATTTGATATCAACATGACTGTTATTGGCTAAAAACTCTTAACAATTCTAAGGTGAAAGGTTGATAGTTGTGGTTTAGATGATGATAGATGGATCGTAAACAGATTAGACCCTGAGAGTTAGAGAGAATCGTCGACGAACCCTAAATTACGGTTTGTTCTTGAGTTCCACGACCGTGGAATCTCAAGATCCACCCGTAATTTCCCTTAAGTTTACGAACCTGCTTTTACTTTAATCCAAAGTTAAAGATTTGCTTTAACTTAGTTTAGACTTGTCTTTTCTAGGTGGTAGTGAAGCCTCAACAACCTCTACCTCGATTGTGAGTGTCATAATCGTAATCGGCTAAGTTAGTCTTGATCCTTGGATTACAAGTTTGGGTATTTGACATTAATTCTTGCCTTTAGAACCTTTCTATATTGAAGCCTCAACAACCTGTATAGAGAGTGTCTTGTAGGTGAGTCATATAAGGTTTTTGGAACTTCACCGTACGATTACCTTACATTAGCATACCTTTGCATATCTCAACTCTGTCTTTATATCATTAGTATATCTTGAATTGATTGCCACAGCTGGATACTTGGATCTTTAGGATTGTTGTTTTCCCAATATTTGCAAAACTCTCATATTTACTCGCTTGATAACCTGCAATTGAATTTGTTCCCAACCAAATCCCTGTGTTCGATACTCTGGAATTTTTGCTTAACTACGTCGATCCGTACACCGCGGGTTCGCTTGCTTGATTCTAGTTTTATAAATTTAAAACTTAGTTGCACACACCTTTAGGGGCGAACAAGTTTTTGGCGCCGTTGCCGGGGATTTGGTTTCGGCCGAATTCGGTAGCCGGTTGTCAAGCTTGGGAGCTTGCTCTCGTTATTTGATATTACTTTCAGTGCATGCGCAGGTCTAAGAATACCGAAGATCTCTTGCCTCTTGATCAAGAGCTAGAGAAAACTTTAAGGCAAAAGCGCAAGGAAAAGAAGATGGCTGAAGGACACGAACGTGATCTTCAAGCGGAGTTGGCAGAGAAGGAAGCTCAACTCCAATGGAATGAGACCTTCCGCCAGGATGAGATGGATCGTCATCAATCTCAAGTTAACAATCTACAAGACATGATCTTCCAGATGAGGGTAGAGATGAGCGACCTTAAGAATAAGGCAAGCAAGAAATCCTCAAGGAAAGCATCAAGGTCTAGAAGAAAAAGTCACTCATCCGCTGATGATAGTGATTCTTCCATGCCACCGCTAGAGGAGATTGATCCCACGATCAATGTGAATCCTTTCCATCCACGGGGAGCTACCAATCGTCGTGTTCCACCTAGGAATGCGAGGATCGAACGTGTAGATGGAGAGCCAAGAACTCTTGGCCAGCGGATGGATCCAACACAACAACCGCGCCGTTTGGGCGTGAATTTTAATGCTGATGATGTGCAAGGGTTTAGCTTCAACCCTCAAGTCATTACTCTTGTTCGCCAAAATCAATTTGGCGGGACAAGCACTGAATCTCCACACCAACACTTGCAGAACTTTGAGTGTATGATGGAGACAATGAGACCGAAGGGCGCTACTACCAACAACTATAAGCTCAAGCCTTTCTTCTTCTCCTTGAAGGGGAAAGCGTTGTCTTGGTATCAAGCTCTTCCTAGTGGGAAACTAGACACGTGGGAAGACCTTTCCGCGGAGTTCCTCACCAAATTCTTTCCGCCTTCCAAAACGGCGGAACTTAGAGGTAAGATTAATGCTTTTTCCATGAGACCTAACGAAAGTTTGTTTCAATCTTGGGAAAGGTTTCAGGATTTGCTCTTGGGTTGCCCTCATCATGGCATATCCAAACTTGCCTTGCTGGAGATTTACTACAAGGGGCTGGATGCGGGAGCGCAATTCAACCTCCAATCCCTCTCATGTGGAACGTTCATGGACATGAGAGAAGATGATGCTTGGGACTTCATGAACAGCTCATGATTGTCCTTAGGAAACATAAGACTTAGTAGGAATTAAACCCTCCCTATGCATGCATAAGATACTAATGGAGGAAGATTTTAGAACCTCAAGACAACCTCAAAGGCGGTTGAATCCGACCATGAAGGAGGTTGTCAAGAAGGAAATTCTTAAACTTCTTGATGCAGGTATCATCTACCCTATCTCCGATAGCAAGTGGGTGAGTCCAGTTCAAGTAGTTCCGAAGAAGGGAGGAATGACGGTCATCACCAACAAGAACAACGAACTCATTCCTACCCGAACCGTAACTGGATGGCGGATGTGCATAGACTACCACATGCTCAACAACACAACGTAGAAGGATCATTTTCCATTGCCATTCATTGATCAAATGCTTGAAAGGTTAGCACAACATTCACATTTTTGCTACCTTGACGGTTATAGTGGTTTCTTTCAGATTTCGATACACCCGGATGATCAAGAGAAGACCACATTCACGTGCCCATGGGGTACGTTTGCTTATAGGAGAATGCCGTTCGGGCTTTGCAACGCCCCAGCCACCTTCCAACGGTGCATGATGGCCATCTTCTCCGAGTACGTAGAGGAAATCATGGAAGTCTTCATGGACGACTTCTCCGTATACGGTTCCTCTTTTAACGATTGCCTTTCTAACCTTTCTCTTGTTTTGCAAAGGTGTGAAGACACTAACCTAGTTCCTAATTGGGAGAAGTGTCAATTTATGGTTAAGGAAGGAATCGTATTAGGTCACTTAGTCTCTAGTAGAGGGATAGAGGTAGACAAGGCTAAGATAGAGACCATAGAGAAAATTCCCCCCCCCCCAATTTCGGTGAAAGGGATAAGAAGTTTCCTAGGACATGCTGGATTTTATAGATGTTTCATCAAGGACTTTTCTAAGATATCAAAACCTCTCACTAATCTATTGATGAAGGATGCGGTTTTTGAGTTTTCGCAGGAATGTTTGGATGCGTTTAACACCATTCGGCAAGCTCTAAACTCAGCACCTATTATCCAACCTCCGGATTGGACTCTACCCTTTGAGATTATGTGCGATGCTAGTGACGTAGCTATTGAAGCTGTTCTTGGACAACGAAAGGAAGGGCGAACCCATGCCATATACTATGCTAGCAAGACGCTAGATGAAGCGCAGCTCAACTACGCCACTACCGAGAAAGAGTTTTTAGCCATTGTCTATGCTATTGACAAGTTTCGCTCTTATCTTGTAGGTGCAAAGGTGATTGTCTACACGGATCATGCTGCAATCCGGTACCTCCTTGCGAAGAAAGATGCGAAGCCAAGGCTAATTAGATGGATTCTTCTCCTACAAGAATTCGATCTTGAGATCCGCGACAAGAAAGGTTCAGAAAATTCTGTTGCGGATCACTTGAGTCATCTAACACATCTAGAGGACGACCATCTACCCATTGATGACTCCTTTCCGGACGAACACCTATATATCATAGAGGAGTGCATCAACGTGATCTCCAAAGGTAACGAACCATGGTTTGCTGATTTTGTTAACTATTTGGTTTGCCAGGAGATACCACCTGGACTATCCAACGCACAAAGGAATAAGTTCTTTAAGGACGTCCGGGAGTACTATTGGAATGAGCCTCTCCTCTTCAAGAGAGGTCCGGATGACATCATTCGGCGATGTGTGCCGGAAGGTGAGATGCAAAGTGTCATCCGTCATTGTCATTCACTACCTTGTGGAGGACACGCTAGTTCGAACAAGACTAGCGCAAAGGTATTGCAATCTGGATTCTTTTGGCCTACTTTGTTTAGAGATGTGCAATCCTTTGTTTCTTGCTGCGATGCTTGTCAAAGAACAGGCAATATCTCTAGGAGGATTGAGATGCCCCTCAACAACATCCAAGAGGTGGAGATTTTCGACGTTTGGGGAGTCGATTTCATGGGACCATTCCCATCCTCTTGTGGAAACCAATACATACTATTGGCGGTGGATTACGTTTCTAGATGGGTGGAAGCAATTGCCTCTCCCACCAATGATTCCATGGTGGTGGTTAAGTTCTTCAACAAGACCATTTTCCCGCGATTTGGGACACCGAGGACGATCATTAGTGATGGAGGTTCTCACTTCATTGCCCGGCGCTTTGAAGCTCTTCTAGCTAAGTATGGGGTTACTCACAAGATCGCTACCCCCTACCATCCACAAACGAGTGGACAAGTTGAGATCTCAAATAGGGAGATCAAAGGAATCCTAGAGCAGACGGTTTCAAGGACTATGAAGGATTGGTCTTTGAAGCTTGACGATGCATTGTGGGCATACCGGACTGCATACAAGACCCCCATAGGAACCACACCATACAACCTTGTGTATGGGAAGTCTTGTCACTTGCCGGTAGAGTTGGAGCACAAAGCGTTTTGGGCTATCAAGTGGTTGAACTTCAGCATGAAAGAAGCGGGAGAGAAGCGTCTCCTAGACATCAATGAGCTGGATGAACTCCGCTTGAACGCTTATGAAAACGCTAAGATCTATAAGGAGAGAGCAAAGCGTTGGCATGATAAGCATATCATTCCAAAGGACTTCAAAGAAGGAGATTAAGTTCTCCTATTCAATTCAAGGCTTCGTCTCTTTCCAGGTAAGCTTAAATCTCGTTGGACCGGACCTTTTCTAATTAAGCGTATTTTCCCCCATGGTGCAGTTGAAGTATGGGGTGAAGCGAGCGGAACTTTTAAGGTGAACGGCCAACGACTCAAGAAGTATACGCTGGAACTCCAAACTGAGGAGTTTGTGCCTACCGCACTCGAATAAGTGCGAGATTGGTCTAGCTACGGACCTTAAACAAAGCGCTTCTTGGGAGGCAACCCAAGGTATTGCATTTTTGTTTTTGTTTTCGATTCATAGATTAGCTTAGTATAGACATTTGTTTGCTTTATTTTTGCCTCGATTTCTTCCGGTATGTTCGTGTTTTTGGATGTAGGATCGATGGAGAAGGAAAAGGGAAGGATAATGTCGAAGAAAAGTGACGAAATTTGGACTTTGGAGCTTTACAGAGGGTTCCACGGTCTAAATTACGGACGTCATAGCCACAATACCCGTAATTTCCAAAAGCCTTTGAAAAATCACCAAAACCACGGTTCCGTACACTTCCACGGCCGTGGAACACCCCGACAGACCGTGATTTTCAAAATTTTGCCTGCGACTATATAAGCCACATTCTTCACAAAAACCACCCAAAACCCCTCTTTCCACGACCTAAGTGCCGAAAACCCACGACCCTCTCTCAATTCTTCGTTTATTAATCGTTTTCAACGATTCTTCTTCCTAAACTGCAACAAATTCAACCACAAACAAGATCCAAGCGACGAATCGAGCGGAAATTCACCAACAAATGCGCATTTCAGATTTTTCAATCCGAAAAGAGGTTTTCTTCTCCCTTCTTGATTCTTGCCGATTTGGTTGTTTTTGTTAGAGATTTTTAGGAAGAACTGATTGAGATTGGAGGAAATTAGACTAGGACTGCTTGTTGTGGAGATTGATTGCTGATTTGCTGAGATTCGTGAATTTCTGAGACGAATCACGGTCTCTGGATAAATTACGGCCGTGGTTTGCTGAAGAACAGACCGTAATTTTGAGCAGAATGGATTTTGTGAGAAGAGTTTCAGGGAGGATAGAAGAGAAGAAGAATGAGCAGAATAAGAAGAGGAAGGGTAATCCCTCCTCCTCCTCATCCTCTAGGGCACCACCACCCTCCTCACCTTCACCACCATCCTCACCTTCACCTCCATCCTCACCTCCTCACCCTAGAGTCCCGACCATACACGACGATCATCTTGATGCACTTGATAGGATCAAGGAGAGGGCAGTGATTGGCCCTAGATATTTGTTGTTGGAGGATCTACTTCCTCTCAACATAGTGGATGATCTTACATGGCTCTTGGATAGAGCCGGATTACTTGTCTTCACGAATATTCGTGAAGACGCATATGAGGAGATTACACGGGAGGTTGTGACATCCTTTGAGCACAACCACGTAGACAGGACCGTCTCTTTCCGCCTCATGGAGAGAGATTATCAGTTGAGTATCCGTGAGTTTGGGACCATTTTCGGGTTCCATGAGACCTTTAATGGTCGATTTCCGAGTGGCGTTTACGCCAAAGACTTTTGGAAGGAGGTTGCGATGATTTACGCCGACGAGGACCGTTGGCAACCCGCCGATACCAAGGCTAGATTGATGTACCATCTAGCCTTGAAGATAGCTCACCGTGTTCTTTCGGAGTGTCTCTTTCCTACGACGGAGACGCCCCAAAAGATCAAGACGGATGAGCTATTCTTGCTTTACTCCATGCTTTATGGACGCCGTGCTGATTGTGCTACTCTCTTGGCTGCTACGATGAGCAAGCTCAAGAACAAGAAGAAGGGGAACATCGGATATGGTGGGATAGTTACCCACATTGCTAGGAGTTTTGGTGTGGATTTTTCTGCTTGCACCCGCATACCGGCCGTTCCTGTAGGGCTACATGCTTTCATAGTTAGGGGTCTCATCTTCCCCACACATAAAGGTCCGCCTTATGCGGGCATGCCTTGGGAGAGTAGGACGGGCAGGGGTATAGAGTGGCTGCCGGAGTACTCCATTATGGCGGGACGCCATAATTGGAAGGAGACGTTCGCTGCGATGCATGCGAACAGGATAGTAGCTCCCCCTTATGTCCCACCACCGGTCGTTGAGGAGGAGGATATGGGAGATCAGTTTGAGAGTGGAGGAGGAGCCGAGCAGGAGTTTGGCACGTTTCCGGATCAGCCGGAGGCGGCCCCAGATGTACCTAGACGCTCTCCACATCCAGCTAGAGCCTCAGGCTCGTCATCTCGCCGCGCTAGCGTGAGTGAGAGGCCCACGTGGATGACCACACCTCCCGCATGGTATGGCGTTCCCCCTCCTTGGTCCACCGAGCAGCCAGCAGCACCTCCACCAGCACCAGCACCATCCGACGCCCCAGCATGGTACAGTCAGGCCCCAGGATGGTACGAGCAGATGCCGGATTGGGCTACCGGACTTTCAGAGAGAGTAGGAGCGCTGGAGATCCGGGCCGATGCTAGAGACGGACGTTTAGACGACCTTGACCACATGATGAGGGACGTCTACCGCCAGCAGTTTGGGCGGTTCTAGGATCCTAGCTTCTCTTCATTCCTGCCTCCGCCGGCACCGCAGTGATTTGATGCATGACCGTTCGTTTTAGACATTCCCGCCACCACTTTGTGAGTTTCTTTTTCTTTTCTTCTTTCTTTTCTTTCTTTTGAACATTAGGGACAATGTTCGTCCCAAGTATGGGGTGGGATGTACTAAAAGTTTGTAATAACTCTACTCACTATGTTGCTTTCATTCGAGACTATCATTGCATGTTCATTATGTGTTTCACGTTTCATTATCGCATTGCATGAAAAAGAACTTGAAAAACCATAAAAATTGAAAAATTTTGAAAAATTTTGTGCTTCTAATGAATTGAGATGATTTCTATGATAATCACTACTTGTGAATTGAGTTTGATGACAATTGCATGCTTAAAAGAATGGTGAATTGAAAAGAATTTGAATGAATGAATTTTACCTCTTTTGCAAGTTTCATAATGTGATAAATGTTACCTAAATCATGTTGAGAAATTGAAGTTGAAATCACACTATAAGTTCTTATACTTCTTGTTGAAATGATTAAGGCAATTCGATTTTTCTTTCTTCTTTCTTTTGACCATTTTAGCTCCTCATTGAAATATTAGCCTCCTTTACCTATCTGGGAACTTGGAGAAGTGAATGAAAAAGGCATGTTTGATGTAGGAGGGCCATGCGAGCAATTATTTGCAATCAAAAGAATAGAAAGAAATTATAGGTTTGGGGAAGTCAATCATGACGATGAGTAACTCGGCACCATTCACATAGCCGGGTGTTTGTGTCTTGCCAAAGTCGGATTGAGCGATATTCCTAGCGGACTATGGTATGTGCGCTAAGGGTTTGAGGCATCTCATAAAAATTGAGAAACGCCAATCTCCTAGGCTTCGGTTTTTGTGCACCTCTGTCCATAACTCCAAAAGTAAAGTCGAAAAATGAAAAGAAGAGAGCGAAGCTCTAAGCTGAAGTGTTGTGGAAACCGCAAAAGAAGAAGAAGGTAGTTGTCCACTTTCCCGGATTCGAGCATCACATTCCCTAAAAGTTCCCTTCCCTTCCACATTCTAGACCTTTTCTTTGGAAGTCCTTAAGATCAAAAGAATGTTATATGACTTGGTGATCTAAATTGGAGTTTCTTATGATTGATTTTGATAATGTTTGAAGGTTATGATGCTTGTATAGAAGTTTGATTGATTCATAAATTTTCTTTGCTTTTTACTCTTTGATTGAGTGTGTGAAAGTTTGATAAACGATTGAAGCAAGGTTTGAGAATGATCTATTCTTTAGAAGGCACATTCATCCAAAAGAAGGTACACATATTTCATCCTAACTCTTGTTCAAAGCTTTTTGAAAGACCTTGCTTAGGGACAAGCAAGTGTTAAGTATGGGGTTATTTGTTAGCATGAAATATTGTGATACTTTAGGAACGTTTTCTAAACGTATTTGATTCATATTGATGGTCTTTGATTGAGGTTTGTTGCATATGTGAGCTAGTTTGCCTATATTGTCGATATGGATGTCTACACTAGCTTTATGTTGAAATATAGGTGATTGAGAGTCATTTCCGAACGGAATCGAGCAAAGAAGATTTGATTGAATATGTCCATGGATTGAGAGCATTATTAGGAGCAAATTAGAGTTCAACTTGAGGAATGCACGAAGCTAGGGAAGAATCACGTTCTTGCCCTAAACCACGCTCTAAAATACGGCCGTACTACAAACCACGTTCAGTTCCACGGCCGTGGAACCTTGCAAAGAGAGGCGTGATGCATTCCATTAACTATTACGGTCATGGAACATATGGTCCAAACCGTGACACAATCCACGCTCTAAATTACGGTCGTGGAAACTTCCACGACCGTGATCTTGGCGATCTTTTCGCCACATTTTGAAGCCACGATCTTTTGAAGATTGGGCCGGGCCGAAATTTTATCTTGCCCTATAAAAAGACGGACGAAGAGAAATTCCGTCATCGACGCCTACGCCTCGTTTAGACCCCCACTTAAAACCACGCTTACATCCTCGCTTTGCGGCATTGATCGACGCATTAGCCCTCGCTTGGAAGCATTGACATCTCGTTGGAGATCGAAGTTCGCGTTTGGGAATTGCCTTAATCTCGCACTTTTGGTGGAGATTGCTGTTGAGATCTCCGGATTGGCGGAAGATCGAAGCTTTTGGAAGATTGTTGCAAGAAGACCTCTCTTCTTGCTTAGGTTTGATTTGGAAAACGGATTGACATCCCGTTTTCCCTTCTTTCCTAAGATTGTGATTGTTTGACTTATTCTGAATCTATTGACAACATTCTTTCTTGGTTGTGACTTTGAGATTGGTTTGAAGATTATTGAAAGTTTTCGGAAGTTTTCATCTTTCTATCTTTTAATTCTTGAATTTGATATCAACATGACTGTTATTGGCTAAAAACTCTTAACAATTCTAAGGTGAAAGGTTGATAGTTGTGGTTTAGATGATGATAGATGGATCGTAAACAGATTAGACCCTGAGATTTAGAGAGAATCGTCGACGAACCCTAAATTACGGTTTGTTCTTGAGTTCCACGACCGTGGAATCTCAAGATCCACCCGTAATTTCCCTTAAGTTTACGAACCTGCTTTTACTTTAACCCAAAGTTAAAGATTTGCTTTAACTTAGTTTAGACTTGTCTTTTCTAGGTGGTAGTGAAGCCTCAACAACCTCTACCTCGATTGTGAGTGTCATAATCGTAATTGGCTAAGTTAGTCTTGATCCTTGGATTACAAGTTTGGGTATTTGACATTAATTCTTGCCTTTAGAACCTTTCTATATTGAATCCTCAACAACCTGTATAGAGAGTGTCTTGTAGGTGAGTCATATAAGGTTTTTGGAACTTCACCGTACGATTACCTTACATTAGCATACCTTTGCATATCTCAACTCTATCTTTATATCATTAGTATATCTTGAATTGATTGCCACAGCTGGATACTTGGATCTTTAGGATTGTTGTTTTCCCAATATTTGCAAAACTCTCATATTTACTCGCTTGATAACCTGCAATTGAATTTGTTCCCACCCAAATCCCTGTGTTCGATACTTTGGAATTCTTGCTTAACTACGTCGATCCGTACACTGCGGGTTTGCTTGCTTGATTCTAGTTTTATAAATTTAAAACTTATTTGCACACACCTTTAGGGGCTAACAGCCATCTATCTACGTGCTCAACAATATGGGCAATCTACCCCCAAAACTCCCTAGCTACTGATCGGGACGGGAAGTCAACAGCGGTGGGCTCAGGAAAGCCAAAAATATCTCTCCAGTACTCAAGTGGCACTAAGAAGTTCCGGTTCATCAACCGGTACTTCACAGACTGCTCTGTGGGAAGGTAGGTGAAGGAGCTAACGAACTCTAAGGTCGGCTCCAAGTAGGCTGGGGCTCTGATCTCGGTAAACTGATCAAGCCCAACTGTAGAAATCATCCTCCTAAGGTCTCCGTCTACCTGGAGGCAATCAAAAGCAGACACGTCCAGGAAGCGTGGTGCAATAACTGGACGGCCGGAAATACGCTCATAATCCACCCGGTGTCGCTCATGGATCACCGGGCGGTAAGGTCGAGAAGAAGAGGAAGAAGGGGAAGGTGAGGATCTATCCCTGATGGTAAGGCGGCGGTCAGAACTCATTTTCAGAAAATCAAACTGTCAGGTCACCTCGGTCGACTGACAACACTCAAGAATCACGTCGGCCGAGGCACAGCTCGACTGGACCGAGGCGAAAAACTGGATTCTAATTCCTTCTGAAAATTCAGTTCTTTTCCCCCAAAAATCACTACAACTGCTTCCTATGGGGTACTTAAGCCTTTCCTCAACAAATGCAGGGGCAACCAAAGCCCAAATCGAAGCGAAACGGAGAGGTTAGGGTTTCGGTTCGTTTTACCTCGTTTTGGCCGAATCGGTTCGATTTTCTGCAGATCTGTACTTGCAACACGATCCTCTATCCTTCAATCGTAGTTTGGAGACAGAAATCTTCGAAAACGAGCAAGAAACGAAGGAGGCGAGGTGAACTGTCGCCGCGGTCGAGGGGAAAGAGTAAAGCGAGGAGAGAGAAATCTTCCGCCTTTTATACCCTTTTCTGGACTGCTGTCACCTCGGTCGAGATGGTCTCGACTGGACCGAGGTGGTACGGACCGAGGTGGTTCTTCAAAAAACCCTAGTCGCCTCGGTTGCTCAAGAATCATCTCGGTCGAGGTGCTTTGTCAGCAACCGAGATGCCTCAGTTAAACTCCGTCTTCTCAAATTCTCGATCATCTGTCCTTCCAGTTATGCTCCTTCCTTAGATGTCACCTGTTATCTGTCTAGAACGCCAAAAACAAAACAAAGCAAAGCAAAAGCAAAACTATGTAAGCTAGACTAGAAAACGGGAAAAGAAAGGAATACCTTGGGTTGCCTCACAAGAAGCGCTTGGTTTAAGGTCGCTAGCTGGACCATAATGCGTCTCTCAAACGAGGTATATTGGTGCAACCTCCTCAACCGGAGTTTCCGGTTGGTACTTCTTAAGTCTATGACCGTTGACCTTGAAGCTTCGCTAGGTTCGCCCCATATCTCAACTGCACCATGAGGAAAAACATGTTTCACAACATAAGGTCCGGTCCATCTAGATTTTAACTTACCTGGAAAAAGGCGGAGGCGGGAGTTGAAGAGTAGAACTAAGTCTCCTTCGTTAAGCTCCTTTGGGACGATACGCTTGTCATGCCATCTCTTTGTCCTTTCCTTATAGATTTTAGCATTCTCATAAGCGTTCAAACGCAGCTCCTCCAGCTCGTTGAGTTCCAATAGTCGTTTCTCGCCAGCCTCCTTAATGTTGAAGTTTAACCATTTGATCGCCCAATATGATTTGTGTTCCAATTCAACGGGCAAATGGCAAGACTTCCCGTATACCAAATTATAAGGGGTGGTACCTATGAGAGTCTTAAATGCGGTCATGTACGCCCAAAGAGCATCGTCCAATTTCATGGACCAGTCTTTCCTTGTCCTAGAGACGGTCTTCTCCAAAATTGCTTTGATTTCTCTATTCGAGATCTCGACCTGTCCACTAGTTTGAGGGTGATAAGGGGTTGATACCTTGTGGGTTACCCCATACTTCGATAGAAGAGCCTTGAACTTCCGGTTGATGAAATGCGTTCCTCCATCGCTGATGATGATGCGTGGAGTTCCAAACCGTGGAAAGATAGTTCTGTTTAGGAACTTCACAACCACCTTGGCGTCATTAGTGGGAGAAGCGATGGCTTCAACCCATCTAAAGACGTAATCAACTGCAAGAAGAATATAGAGGTTTCCTCCGGAGGATGGGAAAGGTCCCATGAAGTCAATCCCCCATACATCAAAGATTTCCACCTCTTGGATGTTGTTAAGTGGCATCTCGTTCCTCCTTGATAAATTTCCTGTTCTTTGGCATGCATCACAAGAGACAACAAAGGATTGTACATCCTTAAATAATGTAGGCCAAAAGAAACCGGAACGCAATACCTTAGCGCATGTTTTATCGGTGCTAGCATGTCCTCCACAAAGAAGTGAATGGCAATGCCGTATAACGCTATTAACTTCATCTTCCGGAATGCATCTTCGAAGCATCCCATCCGGCCCGCGCTTGAATAGCAGCGGCTCGTCCTAGTAGTAATGTCGTACTTCTTTGAAGAATCTCTTCTTTTGAGAGTACGTCAATCCGGGCGGTATTTCTTGGCAAACAAGATAATTCACAATATCAGCATACCAAGGTCCGTTATTATCAGAAAGTTGGTGGATAGAATGTTCCACCAACTGAGGATGAATGTCAGAGAAGGGAGTAAGAAGTTTAATATTCTCAGTAGTCTCAGTTGACATCATCTCGCCATCGACCTCGGTCGAGACGCAGAGGCGTTGACCGAGATGTTCTTCGGTCGCCTCGCTCAGTCCAGAAAGTGCCTCGGTTGAGGTACTGCAACTGGAACCGAAACTGGAGATCTTCGTCTCCTGGATTAGCTTCTCAGTTTTAGCTCCTGGATCCTCTTCCAGTGCTTTTAAGCTCCGTATATCTGCATCACAAGAAGCATCTATACCTTCCTCCATTAAACTGAAGCTAATAACTCTTTCGAGTGGATCGTTAATAAGGATAGAGCTTACCAATTCCCTTGATTCTTCTTCATCATAGATGTTGAAGATATCATCAGTTAGCTACTCCCCTTTCATGGCTGCGAGCAATGCGAACTCCACTTCATCGCCGCCAACGTTAAATTTCAACTTGGCGTTCTTGCAATCCACGTTGCAACCCAAAGTTGCTAGAAATGGTCTCCCGAGAATAATAGGAACAGGATAATCTGCGGGAATGTCAAGTACAACAAAATCTATAGGTAGATAGAAGTTACCTAACTTGACCGGAAGGTCCTCCAAGATGCCCACGGGATGGGTGATGGAGCGGTCCGCCATGTAAAGTCGAATCTTGACCGGCTTGGGCTCTCCAAGTCCGATCTTCACACATAGCTCCAGCGGGATGATGCTCACGCTGACTCCTAGATCACAAAGGGCTTCACAAGTGGCATCCCCAACTTGGATGGGAATGCAAATTAAGCCGGGATCTCTCAATTTAGGTGGCATCTTCTCCTTCATGATTTGTATGAGCTCCGAGGATTTAGATGTCATCCTAACTTCACCAAAGTCTTCCAGCTTCCTTTTCCTTGATAGGATTTCCTTCAAGAACTTCCCATAGGCGGGCAT
Source organism: Fagopyrum homotropicum (assembly GCA_033239125.1). Classification (NCBI taxonomy): domain Eukaryota; kingdom Viridiplantae; phylum Streptophyta; class Magnoliopsida; order Caryophyllales; family Polygonaceae; genus Fagopyrum; species Fagopyrum homotropicum. Next base: position 31,091,779 of record BSWB01000002.1, on the reverse strand, counting down.
TCCTAGAATGGCATCAAGGAAAGGAATGTTAATATGCGGCTTATTCATCAAGTCAAGGAACTTACCAAAGTGTTTGTCTAGATATGCTCTGGCCCTTGACTGGGGGAATGGGAGTGGTGGTTTGTATGCAGGAGGTGGAACATAAACTTCAGTTTTCCCCTCCGCTTTCTGTGGCTCCACCTCGGTTGGCATCTCGGTCGAAGTGTTCTTCGACTGCATCTGGACCGAGGTGGTCTTCGTCGGTACTGGCACCGACCGAGGCACTGGATCTGCAGTTTTCAGTCCACTCCTCGTAGTTATGGCCATGATCTGGCCCTTAGGGTTGTTTTCCGTCCTTGTTGGAAGCTTCCCTGGATCTCTTGGCGCTTCATTCGCCCTACTTGCAAGTTGTTGTTCAAAGGCTTTTTGGGCCTTCGAAAATGAAGTCATAGAAGTCTCCATAGCGTTGAGCTTGATCAAGATAGCCTCCAAAAATGCGTCTTTCTTTTCCGGCTGAGACGAACTTGATCCTTGCCCCTGGCTTTTTAATGGAGTAGAAGAAGAAGAAGAAGGGGGAAGAGAGGAAAGGGTTAGAGGAATCGTTAGAATTGGAGTTTGAATGATTGTTACCGTTATTTTGGTTGTTCGCCCTCCAGTTATTGCTATTGGATCCTCTATTGTTGTTGTTGTTGTAATTGTTGTTCCGGGAACCGTTGTTGTTGTTACGGTATCCGTTGTTGTTGTTCCTTTTCCCTTGCTCTTCCTTCTTGGTTTGAGCAACCAAGAGTTCCTTCAATTGCTTCACGTCATTCTTTAAAGACGTGAGTTGATTATTGTTGGGCTGAGTTTCCTGAAAGTTAACTCTTTTAACCCCACCTTCAGCTCCTTGGTGGGTGTACTTCTCCATATGCAAGTCTTGCTTCTCGATGAAGTCCCAAGCCTTGTCAATCGCCATGTCCATGAAGGTACCAGCGGAGAGTAGTTGGAGATTGAACTGGGTGCTTCCGTCCAGTCCCTTGAAGTAAATCTCCAATAACTCTAACTTTGGAATCCCATGATGTGGGCAATCCAAAAGAATGTCCTTGAACCGCTCCCATGACTTGGACAAGCTCTCCTTGTCCTTCATAATGAAAGCGTTGATCTTCCCTCTCATTTCAGCGGTCTTCGAGGGGGGGAAGAATTTCGTCAAGAATTCCGTAGTCATCTCCTCCCATGTGCTGATTTTTCCTGGAGGAAGAGATTGATACCAAGTAAGAGCTCTATCTTTTAAAGAAAACTAAAAAGGTCTTAGCTTGTAGTTGTTATTTTCGATCCTCGGAGGTCTCAAGGTCTCCATCAAGATCTCATAGTTTTGAAGATGTTGATGTGGTGATTCCTTCTCTAGCACTCCGAACTGGCATTGGCGAATCATGGATAGAACTTGCGGTCGAAGTTCATAGTCATGGTCCGCTGGATCTCCTAGATTAACTCCTGGACGCCTCAGTTGTTGATTAGGGTCCATCCTTTGACCTAGGGTTTGTGGGATTCCTGCAAGAAGAACATTTCGGACTGGCATCCGAGGTGGGAGTATCTCGGCCAGGGCGTCAGGTACTAGAACCTGCCTCGGTCGAGGGTCAGCAACTGGATCCTGCATCGGTCGAGGATCTGGGACTGGATCTTCCCTCGGTCAAAGTAGAATCTGGTCTCGTATGACGGCCATCTCTGCTTCGATTGCTTCAGTCTTGGTGCGAGTTTCTTCCTTCTCTCACCTTAGTTCTTCCCTGCTGAGGCGTAGCAGCTCTAACGCCTCTTTCAACTCGGCCTCAAGATCGCGGTTGTCTTGTTGGGCCATCTTTGCTTCTCTTAAGCGTCGCTTGTATGTCTTTTCTGGTTCGGGATCGTAGGGAACGATTTCCTTCCCAGTGCGGGTTCTTCGCATATACCTAAGAAAAGAACCTGCAAAAGTCACTCAAGTAGAGTGGTTAGTAGACACGGGGGCAAGTGCCCCAAAAGCAAACCGTAACCGGCTCGGTCTAGACCAAGTTGTTCACGCTAGGATGTAGCACAAAAAGAAGCTTTACATTTATAACTCGAACTAAATCCTAAACTACCTAGCGAAACCCGCAGTGTACGGGTCGTTTTGTAGAAAGGAAAGTATTCCGAGGTCGAACACAAGGACTGAGGTGAAATTAAGTCATTCAATGATCGAAGATAGTGTGAATCTAGACTAAGATAAGATGAGGAATAAAGAAAATAGAAAACACAATGTTTTTGGAGGGTTTTGGGTGATCAAACAAAGATCACAAGTATGTGAACACAATCAAGCAACACAAACACACACTAACACAAAGGATAGGAAAATGGAAGTAACAAAGCGGATTCTAGAGTTTGGAAGTCCCGGTTATGGCATAGACTCAAGCTATCTATTCATTCCTCGGGTTAACTATGATATGTTGGGATTAAGCGTTTCTAGATTGGGATCAATTACCGGGTAGGTCTCATGGTCCACTAGTCCATTCCTAAGGTCTCATTACCGGGTAAGTCTCTAAGAACCTAAGGATAGGAATTCTACACAAACCGGATTATTACCTAGGGGTCTACCCTATCCTTACCGGGTAAGTCTCGGAAAAGGAAGTCCTAAACAACTATCCTAGCACACTTAGTCCAATGGCGGCTTGTGAGGCTCACCACTACCTAGGGTTTGTCATCTTTTGAATCTAAGAGTAAGAATCACCGGGTAAGTCTCTTCTAAACACTTAGTTGCTAACACTAGGTCACCCTAGGATAGAATTAGCTCAACAAACACTAGGATTTCAACACTCTAACTAACTAAAGCTAGATCCATCGAACCAGGGAGAATCACGGGCTGTTCTACCACAACCACGGCCGTGGTTTGGCATGAACAAACCATGGACTTCAACAGAGGCTACATCCAAGTAATCAAGTCATCCAAGGGCAAAACTAAGTCCATCCTATCATAGTCCAAGCCATAACCCTTCTTTCCTTACCCTAGAATCGCAATCTATCTAGCCAACAACATTCATTTCAAGATCAATCTCCACAAATAAAGCATGCTTGCAAGTCATGGTCAAATAATGAAGAACAATCCAAAGAAAAGACATTATAAGCATGGAATAGAAATTACCAAATTCTTACAAAGCTCCAAGAGCTAATCCAAGTTGTCAACAATGAACTCCTTTCTCAAAACCACTCTAATCTCACTCTAAAACGAGAATCTACACTAATCTCTTCCAAGAACACCCCTAATGGGTGCTTGGAAGAGAGGCAACAATGGAGAAGTGTTTTGGGGAAGAAGATAGGTCAAAAGAAAGGAAAAAGATCCCCAATTACACCCTGCAAAATCCTTTAAATACCCACTAAGATGCAAGAACAATGGAAGAGATCGTGGCCAGCTGTCAATGTGGTCCTGGCAGGAATCACGGGCAAGTCCACGGCCGTGGTCTTGGTCCAGACCATGGTTTGGTCCAAAAGCTTCTCCTAGGCTCGTTAAGCCATGATTTGGTGCATGGATTGTGTTGGCAAGGTTCCATGAGTCCTCCTTAGCCCTTAGCTTGCATTCCAATGAGTCCGGAAGTGTGTCATCTCGAGGAATGATCCTCGGGGATGTATCGATTAGGCTCTTAAATCTCCCAAAATACCTACAAAGCAAGCAAAAGTCCGAGTAGACGTCTATCTCGACAAAATACGTGATTTGAGTGCAAACGCCGTGAACTAATGCTAAACCATGCATGAATGAGCGGAAAATCTATCTAAATGAGTGTCTAAATCTAAGTCATAAATCGTGTTATCACAAGTCCCCGGCAACGGCGCCAAAAACTTGTTCGCTCCAAACGGTGTGTGCAAGCTTTAAATTTATAACCCTAGACGTAAGCTTCAAACAAGGATGCGAACCCGTAGTGTACGGGTCAATCGTAGTAAAAAGCAAGGAATTCCAGGGGTCGATCACAGGGACTTAGTGAAACAAAGTCCAATCACGGTATGCTTATGTAAATACTAACCACAAGAGCAATTAAAACAATCAAAGATGAATAAGAAGTCAATAAAGCAAACATGCAATTCTATAGATTAAAGCATCTAGTTGTGGTTCCAACTCAAGATCTAAAGATAAGCGGACAAAGCTGAGGTTTTTGCATAGGGAAGGTGTTACTAAAGTGGAATAGATCACCGGGTAAGTCTCACTACTCACTAATCCTAAACCGTAACTCCTATTACCGGGTAAGTCTCAAGGAATTAAGATAAAGAACTATATCCTCAAACTAACACACCACCTAAGGGAATAGAATCAACCTTTACCGGGTAAGTCTCAGGCTAACTCACAAAGATGGGATGAAAGCACACTCAAACCCCAATAAAGGATAAACCTTTATTACCTACACTTATGATCGTAGGTACACAAACTAAGGAATTACCGGGTAAGTCTCATCCTAAGCTTGCATTGAATCAGGAAAGGTGTAATAAGAATAGGATTTGACAAACTCTAACACTTAACTCTCAGTTTCGGATCAGATAAGTCACCTCGGTCAGCCAAATTCCACCCCGGCCGAGATGTTCATCGACTGAGCGAGATGCTTAGGGTTAAGGTTAAAGACTCGAACTTTCAGGGTCCTACTGGAATCTAAGATTATTCTATCATTGTTTTTCCCACAACCTTCATCCAATCACCCTAGAATCACACAAGGAAATTAGCCACTCATCATCATTATGAAAGTATTAATCAAATATATGGGAAGAAGGTGAATATTTGAACAAGAAGAATTTAATGAAAAGACTTCAATAACTGAATCAAATATCACAACAAAGCGTTCCTTGGATATAAATCCAACAAGCAAGACAACAAGGAAGAGAATCTATGGTAATCTTACAAGAAAACCTCCAAAAGCTATAAAAGCTACAATCTTCAATCTTCCTTCAACCTTCAAAAAGGTTCTTCAAATCTCCCAATTAGAGTATGGCTGTTGTGGTGTATAAACCCTGATCGGTGGTATAGCATCATGTTGGATTTGTGGAAATCCAACCCTTTTTATAGGAAAATAACCCTCCAAAGATAAGATATCTTAAAAAAGATCTCTTCCTATAAAATAGGTAAAATATAAGATCTAATATATCTTCTTCCTTCCAGGAGCCAAGCCCAAAAAATATAAGATCACTTTCCAAAGATAAAAGATCTCAGCCAAGAATAAAATATTCTCGCCGCGTCCTAGGTATTCGCCTCGGTCGAGTCGACTTCCCTGGATCACCTCGGTCGAGATGAATATGTGGTCAACCGAGGTGAGTCACAACTGAATGTGAAATCTCTCAAAACTGGTCCAAAGTGAATCTTTAATCCATGGCTATGCTTCCTGGATGGTTCCTTATGTTCCTCAATGTAGCTCCAATGACTCCATAGCTCCTTTTTGCTCCTTTTTGATGCAAAACGTGCTATTTTACCTACGATTACAACAAAACTAGGTGTAGACCTCGATTCTCGCAAAGGTAGATGAAATGGTAATATAATCACATAATATACATACAAACATGCAGATTATAAAAGATAAAACGTCCAAACAAACCCCAAAATATAGACCATAATCCATGCTATCATTCATCCCCCACATTAGCATCTCTCACATCTCCAACGGGAATGCGAGGAGCAACCGGTGGTCTTTGGGTGTTACGAACGGGGTGAATCACCGGATCAATTTCCTCAAGTGGTGGCATATCATCATCCTCATCGTCGGATGATTCAACTCTAATGGACTTAGTTGGTTTATTGACCTTCTTCTTCCTAGCTTCATTTAATTCCAACTTCATGTCCATCATCATGGCCTTAAGTTCATCAATTTGGAATTGATGACTTGTTAATTCTTCTAGACGAGCCTTTTCACTCAACTTAAGTTGAAGTTGAGTTTCATCCAACTCAGCTTGGATGTTTCTTTCATAGTTTTCGGCCATCTTTTTCTCTTTCAACTTTCTTCTTAAAGTTCTCTCAAGTTCTGGATCGAAAGGAACTAGATCTTTGGTAGATCAAGTCTTTCGCATATACCTAAAGAATCTACAAAAAAGCACTCACAAAAAGATATCAAATAACAAGAGCAAAAGCTCACAAGCTAGACAACCGAAAACCGGAATTGTTCTTGACCAACTCCCCGGCAACGGCGCCAAAAACTTGTTCGCCTCTAAACGTGCGTGCAAATAAGTTTTAGATTTATAAAACTAGAATAAAAGAAATCGAACCCGCACTGTACGGATCGGCATAGATTAGCAAGTATTCTAGAGTATCGAACTCAGGGAATTGGTGAAACAAAATCAGTTTCAAGTAGTTGAGAAATCAAAAGTGTAGAAGCTTTGCAAATATTGGGAAAACAACAACCCTAATGATCCAGGTATCTAATTGTGGCAATCGATTCAAGATATACTATATATAAGGACAGAGTTGAGAATTGAAAAGGTATACTAAAGTAAGGTAATGTACGGTGAAGTTCCAAAACCCTATATAACTCACCCAAAGACACTCTCTATAAAGGTTGTTGAGGCTGCAGTATAGAAAGGATCTAAAGGTAAGCATTAATCTCAAATACCCATACTTGTAACCCAAGGAATCAAAGATAAGCCAAAATGGTTAAGGTTGTGACACTCGAAACCGAAATAGAGGATGTTGAGTCTCACTACTACCTAGAAAAGGCAAGCCAAGGCTAGGTTAAAGCTAATCTTTAACTTTGGATCAAAGCAAAAGCAAAGTTCGTAAACCAGGGGAAATCACGGCTAGATCTTGAGAATCACGGCCGTGGAAACCAAGAACAGGCCGTGATTTAGGGTGTCGACGATGTTTCTCACACTCTCAGGGTCCAATTTGTTTACGATCGATCTATCATCATCTAATCCACAAATATCAACCCTTCACCTTAGAATTGCTAAAGGGTTTTTAGCCAATAATCATTGTCATGATACCAATAATAAAATTAAGAAGAATGAATGATGAAAACCCTCGAAAACTCAAATAAAACTCAAAGTCAATCTCAAAATCCAAACATAAAGTAATATGTTTATGAATTCGAAAGAATAGGAATAGACACCCTCAAAAAGATCTAGAGAAGTCACAAAGAACGGGATGTCAATCCGTCCTTCAATGAAAACCCTAAAATATCTCCAAAAGTACACAATCTTCGAAATACGTCCTTCACGAATCTCCAATCCTTAAGGTTGAAATGAAACCCTAAGGAGAACTCTAAACAACGGTTAAGCGAGGCTAAGCACGGATCCCGAAAACTCCTTTCTCCAGCCTTTTCATAGGGTGAGGTAGGGTTACGAGAAAGCTCAATGACGTGGATGATGTGGAAAAATATGACACGTCACAGAATCACCAAAATCACGGCTAAGAACAACTTTCCACGACCGTGGTTTAGAGCGTGGAACCAGATTATGGTGCCAAAAGATTTCCACAACCGTAATTTAGACCGTGTAACTCTCTGGAGTGCTCCAAACTCACGTCCATGTTCATGTTGCTAGATCCACGGCCGTAATTTAGGGCGTGGTTCCTTAGATCCTTTGTTTTTGCCTCAGTTTTGTGACATCATTCATCCTTGCTCCTTTCTTAGCTTCTCACATGCATCTCCTTGCTATCAAGTGTGATCAAACACTCCTTTCCTTCCATATTTTGCTCCAATCCAAGCTTTATTCACCTAAAAACAAAACGAAGCTAGTGTAGATATCTATATCGACAAAGTGGGTGAACTAGCTCACAATTGCTTCAAACACATATCTAATAACACTATAAAGAGGGAAAAACAACTAAAACAAGTGCCTAAAATATAGTCATATTTCATGCTAACAGGAGCCTTCGAGTTCGGTTTCGTACCAGGCTCTAACTCTATGCCGAAGTCCACGTTCCTCTTGGGCTAAAGCTGGATGGCTTAACGAACACATCCACAAACTCGCAGACTACTGGGATGTCCTCTAATGCTGGACTCTCTCCATCCTTCATGGCATAATCCAAAAGGCCTCGCAACTCTATGCGATTAATCCAGCTACTCGTATTGGACTAATAACCATACGCGTCCTCCCAAGGTCCCAACCTCGGAAGACCTCTATCTAACCCAACTCGGTAGAAACCGTCACGGTCCTACTACCAACGTCTAACACAACACGATGTCTATCCATCCAATCCATACACAAAATGACTTCCTCACGCACCAACGGCATGGAAAGAAGTCAACAAACAAATCACAAGTCCCAAATGTATTGAACAACTATGTACCTCTTACATGACCCTCATCTGGTAACCCTACCAAGAGAGGTCTATTCTCAACTATATCTAAGGTCCGTCTATCAGCGCATGCATCAAAAAGCAAAGAGTGCGTAACACCCATACCAAACAGAACTCCAACGGCTCCACTACATATTATTACTCAAAACTCGAACATATGCTCCTCTAGTATCACTAAGGTCATCGCCATAGTATTTGCCTCTACTCCTTCTGCACGAAAAGGTGGAGAGTCTCTCTGAGAAGGAACATTTTCTTGGTGATAAAAGGGAGCCAAATGGCCTAGTTCACCACATGTAAAGCACGTCACTAAATATATCTTACACTCCGGTCGCAGGTGTCCAAACTCTCCACAGTTTAAACAAGATCTAATCCCATCAAAAGTCCGTGTGGACAAGGGATCACTCGAACGTCCATGTGTCAGACTCTATCTAACACTTGAAGGGTTTGCTTCATCACTCACTAGTTTGGTCCGTTGTTTCTTCTTTGATCCGGAAGCTTCAGTTGGTCCCACAGATGTTGGTAAACCCGATGTAGGTCTACCCTCTCTTCCATCTCTTGTACTTAATGTATATATTCTCGAAATTCAGACTCCTAAGGTCTGCCCTCTCCTACAAGCAGACCAACAGCGGAATCCGGTCCCTGACCTAACACTACAGGAGGAAGAGAGGGGTATATCCCTACCTTGTCCTATTGTAGATATCGCTCTAGTTTGAGCCAACTGTAGGGTATGCGCACTTAATCCTATAAGGCTATATATATGCCATATGTATAGATATATATATATATATATATATATATATATATATATATATATATATATATATATATATAATACTTAATATTACATGCATACACATCAACACATAGAAGATAGCTATATATATATATATATATATATATATATATATATATATATATATATATCTATACTGTCGAGATCCTCAGATGGGTGACGACTTCTGTACATACTATCCCAAAACATTTGTACTCACTTCAAAACCAAAACCTTTTCAAAAGTCAGACCCCTTTCGGGTTCTATTTATTTATCCACTCTACCTTTATTGCAGATAGCAAGTGCCATTGTTGTTAACCTAAGGCTCTGATACCAACTCAGTAACACCCCAAAAATCCGCGGGACATGGAGTGTCACATTGGGTTAGGATCTCACAATGGATCTTGACCCTAGCCAGACAACAAGTTCACTGGATGTTACAACAAGCACAGGTAGATTAAAACCAAATACATAAAGTTGTATAAGATACATCAAAAGGGTTTATAACATACAAGCCGAGTACAAAACAACATCCATAAACCACAACCACAAAAGACATCCCATATCCCACGCAATACTAATGTAAAGTAGTCATTGGCTGGTCACCACATCTGGCTCACTCTGCAGTTTTCCTAACCTGCAGTTCATCTACAACACGGTATGAAACCATTAACTACAGTAATGAATAAGTATGAAGTAATAGCACATACACACATCAGGAACTCATACATGCAATGCCAAACACATTCATTTATTATCTTTCAATTACGTTATTCTATTACTAATTCAACTTATTTTGTGACACGAAGAGCCTAAATAACCTCGTCCCTTCCCCCGTTAACACATGGGTTTTGCATGGGGGTGATCATCACTCGTCCCCCCTGTGTTACTGGCTTCCAGGCACCCCCTCCTACCCTCGAGCGGAGGCATATGTGGTCACGACCCGTTATAATACACTTGAGCCATTTAATGTAATAAATAGTTATCCTAGTCCGGTCTAGGTGATAAATGCACAATCATATGAACACACACAACCATCACAATCACACAAACCCACAACTGAACGCTAAGTAAGTCTTATGGACTTACCTAATACACTCGTAACCTGTACCACGTCACAGCTTCCCCTTGGGGAAGTAATGAACGCCTGCAATAGCAAGGCACACACAATCACATACTACAAAGGTTAGGAGACTTGTCTCACTAACCACAACCAACCTATATCTCAAATCTAAACCTCAGATCCTCAACACATTCATAAATGCCTAAGACATATCCTCAACATAACATCTCATCATACTCGTACACATACTAAACCTTAAAGCCATAACTGATATCCATAACGTCATCATGATCCTCAACTCATTTTGACACCTAGCATGCATCTAATCATTATTCCTCAATCTCAAATTTAATTCTAATTTAATTAATTAACCTCTAATTAGTTAATTAAATTTTACCAGAATAACTTTTTGCCCGTAGGCCATTTCTAAACCCACCTGTCATCAGATTTCATCAAACAAACAACCCATAAACACCAGAATAATATAATGATCATAATGAAATTTTTAATTATCCATTTTGAAAAGACTAAGGTCAATTTAGCCAAATCGCAGTACGGAAAATGAATAAATTCATAACTTATTTGTTACTAACCCGATTGACGATCTGAAAGAAGATTCGGAATCACAACGACACAGGCTACGCATGTAAAACATCAAATTCACCGGAATCTGAGCGACAGAACCGTCCTGGTGACATATATGATCGATTAGGTCTTCATCTGCTCGGAAATGCAAAAGCTCGGTACCGATATGAAGAGAATGAAGAGAGGAATCCAGAAACTCAAACGGAATTAAAATCGAATTAGAAATAGAGAGTAGATGTGAGTTTGAAGTTTGAGAGAAATCAAAGCTTTTACGAGGAACCATGAAAGGAAATGAATTAATAAACGATTTTCCGCTATTTATAGTGAAGACGATAATTATCCCTTAGCGAAGTCGATAATTATCCTTTAACCGATCCAAAGGCGGGTTGAACCCCCTTCTCCAAACTTCTCAAAATTGGAATAATAGATCATGAATATTGTAGGGATAGTTATTCCGCAATTGCCTCGGAAAACGTGTATTTTTAAGCCGTCTTTGTTAGTCGTTAAGAAACGAAATAACGCCTCTTTTGCCCGTTTTGCCTTTCCATGTTATTTCATATCTAGGACATGTCCGATGCCCTGATCATTTCTCTCAACTTCATTTTTATTAATTGGAGCCCCCAAATGCTCCAAATAACACCGGAGGGAAAAAATAATTTCCCGGGAAAAAAAGTGAAAATTTCCCCAAAAGCCCAAAATTACGCCAGAAACATAACGGTGGGACTTATACTCATAACTTGTGCAATCTTCGCGAGTTATATGTCAATTACTATCAATGATTAAGTTAATCAACATTAATTAGAATTCGGAAATCCTAACTATTACATCAAGGGTGGGAAATCATTTAAGGAAATGTGATGCTAATCTGGAAAAGAGGAACAACACAATAAAAAACTTTTAAGAACACAACTTCACCATACATGCTTTGCATGTAAAATTTTTCTTTTCTTTATACTTTACTTTTTAAGAACACAACTTCACCATACATGCTTTCATTCGAAATTTTTTCTTTCTCTCCAAATGCAAGGTAAATTAAGGTAAAAATCCACATTATGCATTATTATAATGGTATATAATTCATGTCATCAAAATACCTCATACTTGCTTCTTGCTTGTCCGCAAGCAAGAATCAAACCTAGAATACAAGATGCCATGGATTATATATATGAAAAACTCAAAAACCTTTTGTTTTGGAAGTGCTTCTTCGTATTGGATCACCCTCAAAGTGATGTTTCAAGACATAGGAAGACAAAACATGTATCAATAATAATCACAATAAGAACTAGCTATTTTTTCCTTCTCAAAGACACAAACAAAGGACATGATAAAAAGATGTAAAGACAATCAAAGTCAAACAAATCTAAGCCATGAAGTCTTAAACACGTGCATAAAAGTCTCAAGGTCTTCCAATCAAAGAAGAAGGTCTAAGAAACGTGTCAAGGGTGGGAAATCTTTTAAGGAAATGTGATGCTAATCCGGGAAAGAGGAACAACACAATACTTTCAAGAACCAAACTTCACCACACATGCTTTGCATGTAAAAGTTTTGCTTTCTTTGTACTTTACTTTTTGAGAGTAGGACAGCGGTGTACAATAATCGAAGCCTAGGAGATCGGCGTTTCTCAATTTTCGAGATGCCTCAAACCCTTGATGCACATACCATATCCCGTTAGGACTTGTCTTTCAATCGGACTTTTGCAAGACACAAACACCCGGCTATGTGAATGGTGCTAAGTTACTCACCCTCATGTTCAACGTCCTCAAACCTATAATTTGCTAAACTTTCACTTAACACTTTCACAATGGCCCTCCCACATCAAGCATGCCTTTTACAACTACATATCCTAATTCCCGGATGGTCAAACAGAGGTCAAATATTTCATTGAGGAGCTAGCATGAATAAGATATGAACAAGAGAAAGAAGTGAATTGCCTTGGTCATTCCTATATGATGCAAAAGAACTTATAATATAGCTTCGATCATTATTTCATTCTCCTATCAAGACATCAAGATCTTATGAATCATTCATGTATTCAAGTAAGAAAATCAAGTTCATTCATGTTACAAATCAAATCATCAAGTGCAACACAAAGTACATAAAGTGCAAAAAAATGAAAGAGATTGTAAGTACCCCCACCCCATACTTAACCTTCACATTGTCCCCAATGTGAGAAGTCAAACATAAGATGGAGAAAAATACTTACAATGTAAAATGGAGTGGAAACTCAATCCTCAGTCGGTGGCGGTGGTCGATATGGATATCTCGGAGCGGTGGGATCATAGAAGTGGCCAAGCTGATGATAATACATGTCCCTCTTCTCGCCATCGTAGGAAGATTGTCTAACCTCCGTCTCCTAGCAGTACTTCATGAACTGAGTGTTCAGGGTGTGGTAGTCGGTGTGGAGGGCCTGATAATCAGTGCGAAGACCTTGATAGTCGGAACATAGACCCTGAAAACCAGTAATCAATGCTCCAATCTGTCGGTGGAGCCTAGATCCGCGCCCACATCCTCTACCACGTCTGGGAGCATGTGCAAAAGAATGACGGGGTGGCTGCATCTCATCCTCAGTCTCCTCGGTGCCTCTACTCATCTTGCTAAGTCCAGCACCATGGGTGTCAGTGTCCATAGCGTCCGTAGCATGACCGCTGTATGTATCACTCTCAAACTCTAGAATAGATCCCTAGTATGCTGCAGCTCTGTCCTCAAAGTCCTCCTCATCATCATCATCCTATCCCTCCTCTTCATCGTCATAATAAGTAGGTTGATTGGCCACCTCATCAAACATAAGCTCGATGGTCTCCTTTCAGTTTCTCCTATTCCGAATGGTGTATTCGGACTTCCACTCGATCTCAACCGGCTTCTTGGTCGGCTTCCTTTCCCAGGGCATAGGTACATGCAATGCTCTCATGCCTCGAGGAATCATAACCTGCCTCGCCGCTCATTGCTGTGCACGAAGAGGATGGGCGCTCTCCGCTAAGCTGCAATTTGAAAAATCAAGCTCTAATGCCTTTGCCACATGAGTGACAAGGCCTCCAGCACAAATATCGCCCTTCGACTTGTTGGCTATCTTCCCGAGATAGTCAGCAAACATAGTGGCGGTGTCCGGAATAGTACCGGTGGTCATACAATGGAGAAGGTACAGCTCATCCGCCTTCAGCTTCTGTGGCAAATAATGAGAGAGAGGGACGAATTACTGTAATTGTGGGTAGTGGTCTTTGATCCGGGGAGAGAGGGCTTGATGTGTTGCTGTTTCCGATGACGAATTAGGCCCGTGGTGGTGATGCAAAAGGATGGTGCAGATGGAGAGAGCTCGAGTCAACGGGGGAGATGGGTTGCAGAGCGCGAGTGCAGGGGTTGCAGTAGATTGCTGCTTGTTGTCGCGTGATGGTTGTAGTGGATTGACAGAGATAGATCGGGGAAAGGGGAAACAAAGAGGGACCAGGAGGCTTGTGTTGCTTGTGTGAGGAGAGAATGGTGAGGTTGAGTCCCTGAGAGAGTGAAACTGGGGCATTGTTGGGTGAGGAGACGAGGGGCCGAGTAGAGAGGCAGGGAAGGCTAGTACCAGGGCTAAGTGGGCTGCACAGGCTAGGCTGGGGACGAGGGGTCGGAAGTACTCAGCTGCACGCAAGCCTTCTTACACAAGCAGTGCGTGAAGTAATGGGAACGGGATTTCTAAATCGGAAACTTCCAGATTTTTTTTATTAAATAAAATACGGAAAATATATATATGGATTGAGTATATGGGTAAACTCGCAAAACGTACATTGAAATACAAAAACCATTCTCGCAATTTATTTTTACGATATAATATAATAATTTAAACACGTGAAATAAAATATATCGTTAAAAGCCGGAGAAATTAATATCGGAAACGCTCGCAATAAACGGGGCGTTACATTAGATCCCCCTAAAAACAAGTTTCGTCCTGAAACTTGCTATACATCAAACTTCTTGGTCCCTAAGGCCGAGGTATGAACTCTCAAACTAAGATGACTTAAACCTTTTAATCTATACACACAAACCACCGCAAGATATATAACTGGTCATAAAACACATTCCCTCATGGGGCACAAAACCAAATATAACATCACACATATACACAACTAAGGGAAGAACTAGGTCTAACCCGTCGATTCTATCGATGCTACTAGCTCAACAAAATACTCAACCAAAGATACTATCCTCCGTCTTCCTATTAGGTCATTGGTTTCCCGTCTGCTACTAGATCATCATGACTGACCACACGTCTCGAATCATGCTTGCACTCTCTCGACTGATACACATGAAACACCGGGTGAACACTCTCTACCCTTGGCAGCAACGCCACCTTATAAGACACTTCTCAACCTTGCGTTAAGATCTCATAAAGGCCGATATATCGGAACTCAACTTCCTTCTCGTGTCTTTTGTAATGTAGCATTTCCATTGTTTTCCCTTTGATTTCTCTATCAAAGAATATCGAACTTCTAATGTACACTGTTGGATTTGGTTCTTGTAAAACCAAACTTTGATTTTATGTTTCCACAATTCTTGTTGCAATTCCAAGTAACGAAGGAAGTACTTGACTCCACACTACTTCTATTGACTATACACGTATGTTATTACTTTTACATCGCTCCGCAATACTCGATCAAGACTGTCTTGAAGAATCACTTGTACATTTCAAACTCATAATACCTCAAGGTAAATCAAAACAATTGCACCAATGAATCCCCTCTTAACTCTCAGCAAATCTTTTGCCAATTCTTAGTCCCATTCAATACTTTATCGTCATCCGTATTAGCTAACCATAAATGGTGTTATACAGCTTCTCTCTTCCCAAATCCGGTAAAGCTCAGCACATTCAAGAAAACTTGTAACTTCTTCCACATCTTTCGGGGTTTCCCATCCCGAGATAACTTGTCATACAACTCTCTTTTTAAAGAGTTGATCCAAAATATCTCATCCGGGCATCAGTAAGCCCCATATGGAATAATTACAACTCGTAGTGACTTTGATTTGTCCAAAATGCCGTACTTGCAATATCTCAGACTCGAAATCTCAATTGGTGACAATCAGAAGTTAAATCATTCTCATAAGAGCCTACTGACTCTGGTAACCGATAGAGTAGATCAGCCATTCGTTGTAAAGAATACTTGTCCTTCGACTCATGGAAATCGATGTTCAATTGGAGAGAGCTGTCTCTTTTTTTTTCTTTTTTTAACAACAATTCTAGTGCTCTCATAATAACTTCAAATTAAGAGTTCAAGATATATAACTTATGGTGTACTCTGTGACAGTGCATTGGTTCTAATGAACCTTTATCAACAAGTCTTTGCAATTGCTCCTTTGATTGCATCCTCAATTCGAGTATCTTTACGGGTATAATTTATTGATGTCTTTTGTACAACGCCATAGAAATGGGAGTTCAGCCCAAATCAATCTTAGCGGTAAATTCACATTTTGATGCATTGGAATTTGTTCTATCTCGGGTTCTATCTTTTCTCTACACATCATATATCGTAATAACCGACACCACCTAGTCCTAACACTTGACAAGTGGTCCACCCCGACCTGTTGGGGTGGCGTCCTTCAACACGTGTATTGTTCCTTCTGTAGCTACTATGTTCACCGTCCTCTTTCAAAGATCCTTCATCTCCAGAAATCAAGGAACTTGCTCTTGTCTTCGGACTCTTGAAGCCTTGGTTAAGCAATAATTCAGCTTAATCCCTCTTCTCACTTCAAAGGAAAGGCGATATAACATCTCTTAATCTCGCAAATGTGTTCCGTCACAAGGGTTCTAACCACGAGACTTAATTATGTCTAATAACAAACCGATATAATCTTCTTCTCTTTCTCCGACATCCCAACCTATGGGAGGAGCTCTCCGTATCTTGGATCAGCTTTCACAATAGACATCTCTTTTTTTTATGTAGGCGTAGAGTCAGATGACCGTAGAGGCTTTGACCTTAATCTTTTATGTACTTCTTGTACAACCCATATCGACATCAAACTTCCAAAACTTTAGTCTTCTCTTACTCTTATTGGCCACCTTATGTATCTCTTGGTACCCATGAACAACTTCACAACCGTACCAGTATGCCTTTAGCCAAAACTCCCCAACCACCATCACTGAATGATCCACTCATCACTTCACCAAGCACTAACCATCGTAACTCTAAGATTCCAGCGTTGCTCTAATCTAGGTCCTCTCTTTCACGCCATAGTCACCATGTCTCTTCCATGTGAGTTTGAAACATCTATCTCACATTTTGCTCGCGAAAACATACCCTCAATTTCATTACCACAAACATACCATGCATCCTATTTATGTATTCCCCTTTACGTACATCAACAATAGAAAAACCTCACTTCCTCCCGCTCCTCTATCCCCTTAACTCCTATCAAACCTTAACAGTTCTTATCCCTGTCGTTTCCCCCTATGTTGATCCCATGCCCTAAGAAAATCGCACCAGTTCGTTACAATCCATCTCCACACGGTACGTTACTATCAGTTGCTCGAATCAATAATTTGCTACATGATTAAGAGATTTGCACTTCCCTTGATATACCTCTTTATTTCCGACATTCAACCACCACGAATATTCCCCATTCTTGTTACCCCTCTTCACGATCCCATCTCCCGGGTTACTCTCCCAACCTACAGTCACCGGTATACAACCCGCACTTGTGCATTCTTAGTTGTCACCAGTCAACTCATGATGTCCTTCTCCAAGATTAACGACTTACCCTCCGACCATACTTTCATGCTACCATACTCCTAAAGGATAACCTCTAGAGGTATTCCGCCTTAAACTTCACTAGCTCATTTACTTTACTTCAAACTCAGTTAGCTTTTCTACGCTCCCCTCTTCATTCCATTTCTGTAAGATAACTATACCACCCTAACTATTTCGTGTCATATGACCCAACTTCATAGGCTTAACCGTTCTTCATAATATCTTGTAAGTGCATCTTCCCCACATCTCTATCGTTAGTAACCACTCTCTTTTTTTTCTTGGTTGGTAATTTGAGTCTTTCAATCCAAACTCCTTGTTTAATCTTTCATCTTCTGAAGATCATCATCCACACACCCTTTCTCCTTCTTAGCGTTGCTCAATCTCATCTCAATGATAGGAAATGATTGACTTCACTAGGTAATTTTACTATGTGAACTTTCACCATGTGATCCTCCTCGTAACTCTCGTATCTCCAAAGAAGTCTCCCGCTTAAGCTCTCGCAAAAACCGTCACTTCACTTTCTAGTGCCTCCGTAAGCTGAAATCACATATTTCTTAAATCTTTGTAATAATTCGACACACTTTACTTCCTGAATCCATGCTTAGGAGCACTTAGGATAACTTGAAGTCTTAATCAAATACCACTTCCGCCCTCGCTAGAATACACTCCTTTCATTCCCGCTTCATGTCTTTAGTTGTCCATGCGTCTTCTTGAAGAACCAAAAGTTCATCCTCTCTAGTTGGTTTCGTTGTTGTTCAACAGTTGCTTCCTTGCAACCACTCTCATGTCTTCATGTCGCAACCTTACTTGTATGACTTCCTTCTCCGTTTTACTTAATTTAACTCGAGGTTCTCTTCCACTTGTTTGTCCTTCATTTACGTCATCTCTAATCCTTTACTTCGACGTCCTCTTAGAGGAGTCCGAGAAACACCAAGGTCTTTGTCAGGACATGATACTCAACTCGGTTTGGGAGCATATATCCTTATATACCCACTATCCTAAGCCAAACGGCATCATCCAAGAGGTCATGATAGCTTTCTATCATCTCAACTATAAGGTCTAACATCCGTATGTCACTATATATCCTAGTACACGTATATAACTATATAAGTCCTATGTCCACATGCTATCTACATAACACATCCAAAGAAACCATTCTCATAAAACGATTTCCAAGCACTAATATAATACTATCATGCCACATGTACAACTCATATCAATATAAAGGTCATGCCACCATAACAACATAACAAGTCCACCATGCATAATATAATCAACATATAATAATAGTCCAAAAATATCCTAGATCCACGATATATATCTACATATATACACATATCTATAAATATATACTAAAAATCCATTAAATATGCTGCCGAGATCTACGGAAGGAGTGGTGATCCGTACATTCTATCCCAACTAACTATGCTCATGATTTTGAAAACGAAATTCATTTTAAAACTCGGAACCCTTGAGGGTTCCGTTTCTCTCTATTCGGCCTTTAGAAGATTGTGAGTGCCATTGTTGTCAACCTAGGGCTTTGATACCACTTTTGTAACAACCCGAATCCGCGGGAATCGGGATGCTATAGGTTAGGACCTCACAATGGGTCCCGACCCTTAGCATGACAACAATTTCACCGGATCTTACAACAAGACACAAATTAAAGGCAAAACCAAAATACATTTTTATGCAATGATATGAATCCCAAAAGCATACAACCAAAAGACCACAACCGAGTCAGCGACTCCAACGACCAAACGTCAAAAACATACAATATACAATACTTATATATAGATATATGTATATCCTACAAGACTCCACCCACAAACTCATCCTACAATGTACGGACCCCGGCTGCCCACTCTTCCGGATCTCTCAGCCGCGTCCCTAACATGTAGGGCAACTACAATATATTCGGTATAAAATTGTTAGCTAGCATTCATGGCATTAGAATCATCGAATTGGCACACACACACATAAGGCATCATAAACACACAACATGCTCCAAAACACACAATCCGGTTTATTATTCTTCCATTTATGTCATCCCATTACTAATTCCATTTATGGTGTGACACGAGAATCTTAACGATCTCGCCCTTGTCCCCTTTCACCATACGAGTTTGTACTTGATGCGGATCAACATCACCCGTTGGTGTGGTCGCAAGGCACCTCCCAGTCATCTCCATTTTGGTCTAGACAAGCGGTCACCGCCCGTTATCAAACACTTGGGCCAAATATAAAGATATAAAGTTGGTGGTCCTATTACCGGTTTAAATGTTATAACATAAACAATAACACACACATAAACAATAAACACACACCACAAAACACGCATCGAAACTAATACAAAGAATACGAGCTAAGTAAGTCTAGAGACTTAGCTATACCAAAGCTAAACCCCCTAAATCCCATACTTGATTTCCTGCAGGAATGTAACTCAACGCCTGATCAGACCAGGCACACAATCAATAACTAATCAATAAGCTAGAATCCCTCGGGCTTCTAGTCTACCAAAAACAATATGAGGTCACAACCTAGCATGCTAGGTCCAACTCCTAATCTCGAAGATCATCCTAAGATCGTACCAAATATAACTCGACAAAAGCTCATAAACCAATCCACGATCCTAAGGTTCAAGACCACTACTTGGCATGCACTATAACTTATGCTATATCCAACATAGCATGATACTACTAAACATAACTTGATCGAGGAAGAATGTTCTCACACGAGTTCGAAGGCAGAAGATGATCTATGAATGTCGAATGGATTCGTTTGGCCTTGGTCGGGACCTAAAACCACAACTAATCAAATTTAGTTTATACTCTAAATTTGCTCGTAATATGTAATATATATATATATATAAATATATATTGTAACACCCCAAATTCTGAGAACTCAGGGAGCTACTGGTTAGGACCTCACAATGGGTCCCGACCTTGGTTTAACAACAACTTCACTAAGATCTTACAACAAGGCACAAATGTAATTAAAAACAATTTCCAAAATATAATATTTTTACTGGTATGGAAGTACACATGTGACAGCCTTACAAACATATATAAAGATACATAACATGCATGACGTATGGAAGACTCCCCCGTCCCCATCTAATGAGTACGTGGACCCGGCTGACCATCCGTTCCGGATCACTCTGCAACTGTCTATCTCTACAAATCTACAACACGGATAAACCGTTAGCTAACAATCCAAATATAAGTAGAATAACAACAGCACAAACACACGTAGAAACAAAATAAACAAACATCATGCTGGCACTCAACCGTTTATTATCTATTATTTAAGTGATTCATCTTATTCAATTTACAGTTGTGGCACGAGAGCTATTAACAGTTCTCGCCTCCGTTCCTTATCCAACTGGGTGTAGGTCTAGCTGACCTCCGCCGGTAGCATCACTACAAACCGAGTATGGACTACTCCCTAAAGAAACCCCCAGCGCTCGCAAGCTAACTGAGCAGAATGCCACCGGCCGTTACTCTTAGGCCAAGTATAGGTCGGTAAATATTTATCACAACCTATAACTCTAACATCTCAATCACACACCACTATCATCATTCATGCTCATATTTAGAAGTCAGCTAAGTAAGCCCAAAGGACTTACCTGATATAAAGCTCGACTCTCTGTAAACCAACTCGCTCTATAAACTGTAGCAACTCAGTTGCCAGTCAAAGGAGATAAGTGCATTAGCACACTCCTACGTAGTTAGAAGTTTAAGACTTCTAAAATAGAATAATGTATTAAGACATAACTAGTTGCAGTATTAATTTAGGGTAAAATGACCATTTTACCCCTGGTCCCGAAATTCCCGAAAATTCTAAAATTCATGGCTAAACTCCTATTTGAGATTCTAAAATCATATTCTAACTCCCAAAGCTTCGTTTGGTTCCAAGCTAACATTTTTCCTATGTTTCTATTTTCCGGGAAATCGTAAAGGTCTAACTTCGATTCCAAATATAAAAATTCGTAACCGCTTATAAAAATTCCGACTTAAATCCCTAAATTATCTATGATGTCCTATCTAACTTTAGGAGAAAGAATTTCTCCAAACAGTTCATTCAACAGTTTTATAAAAATTCCTAAAGTTGACTACTCCCTTTACAAATTCTATACTTAGCCCAAATCTGAGTAGACTTTGAAAAATCATAACTCCTAAACCACTCACTGGATTTATCCCAAATTTTGATATGTTCTACTATAAAATCTTATCTATAATATATCCAAAATTTAGCTGCAAAGGAGATCAAAATCCTATTTAAAACTATATCCCAAAACCGAATTTCAGCACAACAGAAAAACTGCTTACGACTCAATCTTGGAAAAATCGTAAATCCCAAACCACTCGCTGGATGCCTCTCAAACTTTAATATGTTCTACAACAATATGTAAACTATATCATATCCAAAATTCAAGTCCAACGGATATCAAGAGCTTATTTAAAATCATCTCACAAAACAGCATCACTTGCTGTTTTCCCCAACACTCAGCACGTATATAAAAACGTCAACTTTGAAACACAATAACTCTCAAACCGTAACTCCGATTCTTCCCAAATTTTAATATGATCTACAACCAGATGTCAACTATATCATATCAAAAATTCAAGCCTAACAGAGATCAAAAGCTTATTCAAAACTATCTCACAAAACAGCATCCCATGCTGTTTTTCTCAACTCAGCACATTTATAAAACTGAACTTTGAAACCCCATATCTCTCAAACCATAACATGGATTCCTCTGAAATTTTAGTATGTTCTACTACAATATCTCATCTATAACCTATACAAATTTCAGCCAAAAAGGAGGAGTCTTGCATACCCAAATCTGGCCCCGAAGTTGGATCCTCAACATAGTTTTGAAAACTCAGAAAATGAAACAGCTTCTTGAGATTGCTCCTAGGCTGTTATATATATTGATTCAAAACAGATTGGGACGACTATCAACATCTGTATATATGGAGGGAAACATAAAGAAGATAGGTACGGGTCTTACTCGACCGACAGGGACGAGGGGAGGCATCTACAGCAAGTCATGTGGTTCCTCGAATGATGCAAGGCGAAGGCTAGACGCAGGGGAAGAGGCTGCATCTTTTGTTGTTGCTTGCTGGCGTGACAGAAGGTCTTCTCCCTTGCTCTTGTTGGTGGTTACTCAGCACAAACAGAGAGATTAGTTCCTCTCACATGACAAGGGACGAAGGAGATAGAGGAGGTCGAAGGTCTTACTCGTTCGATCGGACTTGAGGCTATAGCTGGTCCTTTGTGTGCACATACGAGGAGGAGGGAGGCCTTACTGCACTGGTCTCTCCCACGCAGAATGATTCCAACGGTTGCTGTCTGTGACTCCAGAAAGAAGCAGGAGATTGACGTCTTAGAGGTACAGATTCCAAGTCGTTGCAGTGTGTTGAGAGGGAAGAAGCAGGAGCATCGTCCGGCTGTGTCCCATCTGGTGAAGGCTGTAGAAGACTCCGATCATCCCGAAGAGGGGAGGACGTGGGCTGGAGGCAAACTCGACAGATCTGTATGTGGTATATGTGCTAGGCGTGCCGAGATGGTCTTGTAGCCTAGGCAGAAGGAAGATAGTCGACCACTGCTGCACATGAACGAGGAGATCTACAGCATCCATTCGAGCATGAATCTGGACGCCAAAGGAAACCGTTGCTGCGTGATTTCAGGGCGATTGATGAGGAAGATCTCTAACGCTCCTCCGGCATACAAACGTGCGTAGAAGGGCTTCTGGAGAATGGCTGCACGGCTGAAGAGGAGGACACGTGAGGTTGGGCTTCTTGGGCTGGCTAGGTTGGCGTGGTGGGCTGGAGCAATAAGGAAAAAGAGACATGGGATGGGCTGAAATAAAATACAAGAAGAAGAGGCTAATGGGTCAAGGCCTTGTCAAGGCTTTGTCACAACTTGTCATTACCTTTTCAAGTCCATGCATGGGTTTGTCATGAAGTCGTCTTGGTCTCGTCAATTCTCGTCAAGGTCTCGTCTTGGTCTCGTCATGACTTTGTCTACGACACGTCAAGATACAAACTAGGGTTTGGCGGGTTAGGTTTTGCTATCAAAATCTTATCATTTTATGTGCGGTAAGGTTGCATAAAATGATAAAAATTTTGATGTTGTGTCCGACTAGGTAGACATATAAGGATCTACGGATCAAAATCCGGTTTGCTACGGAATTAAACGGAATAAAAATTCCGGATATTACATATATATATATAAACTTTAGGTAAAACTCGTTTTTCAAAAGCCAATGTTAAAACTCGTAATTAACCCTTCCGGGGCAAAATATGAATCCTGGAAACTTGGTTATAAACCCGCAATTAAAACCTTGAGCCATAAACCAAACGTAATCCAACAAGGGCATAACATATAGTATAAATCAATATAAGTATAACCCCGCAATTAAAATCCAAGGTTAAAAACCGCTAACACATTTTCCGGGGCAATTCGTACAACTTCATAAATATGAGTCATAAATTGTAAATAAGAAAATGAACCATAATTTGTAATTAATTTCTACAGGGTCATAAAAGCGACAATCCAAAAAGTTGATTACAAATCTGCAATTTAAAAGTTACGGGTACAATCTGTAATTATTCAAATCAACAAGGCCGGAGTGTAATTATACCAAATATGTAACGCCCCAAATTTTGGCGCGCTTGCGATATTTATTATTTCCGACTCTTATCGATATTTTGATTAGCTTAAAAATTTTACGTCGTAAATTAAATTCTACGAGTATGTATACCGATATATTTTATTATCGCAACTAAATATTACATAATCTCGTAAGTCATTCGCGAAAATGGTTTTGTATTTCAAAGTATATTTGTTTTTGCAATTTATTTATATACTCGATTAGCATATTCTCTTCCTGTATATTTAAATTTCAAAAAGGATCGGAAAGTTTCCCGATCCGAAATTTTCGTTCCGGTTTATTTGGATCGAGTTAGCCTTCTTTTCTTTTCTTTTTCTTTTTCTTTCTTTCCCTCTTTTCCTGTGCCGCGTGGCATCGTTTTTGAGGAGGTGGCCTTTCATTGCCGACGCCTCATTGCCTGACGCTGGCCAATCTATCTTGTTGAGCTTGCACCCAGCAGGGCTACCGATCTCCCCCACCCTCTTTCTTAGACTTGCAGCTCTCCTACCCCCACCACTTGCAGCTCTCTTCTTCCCCAAGGAGAAGATCTCTCCCTGGCCTCCACCATTTTCCACCGTCTCCCTAACTCTCCTTCTCTGTCATCCGTTCTCACCCTCGTCCACAACAGGAGAACAACCACCTGCAAAAACTCTCACCCTCAACACTCTATCTCGAACAGCTTCTACAACCTCACCACCATGGATGCCCTTGAACACCTAGCAGTCATCAGCTCCTTGACTCGCAACCTCTTCCGCCTGTCTTTTATGGAGCTTGAACCTCGCCGGAAAAGGAGCCCAGAAGCCCTCTTAGAAGCACCCTAATCGGAGCCTGTGCTACTCCACTGCCCTACCAACGCCCTGATTTTCTTCTCCCTTTTATTTTTGCACCGCCAGTCCGAACAAAGAAGGGAGATGGCCGTTCCTCTCCTTCTCCTCTACTGCCACTAGGACCACCGCCACTGCCATCGTCGGAGGAGCCCAACTGTCCCGCCCTTGCCGCCTGCCGGAGCCTCACCGAGGGTGCCTACCTCACCGCTTTGCTGGATCTCCCGCCGGCCCTGCGAATGCCTTCCCAGCGCTGCCCTGCATTTGTTAAAATGGAAGAAGGGCTTTTACCCTAATTACAATCGGCCCCCCTTAATTTATGGTTAATTACAAATTGTACCCATGCTTTATGTATTTGTGTTAATTGACCCATAATTTGAGGTTCCTGCATTTATACCCCTGTAGTAGTTATTTTCGGAAAATGGCCAAGATTATTAATTACGTTTATGCCCGCATTTATAAAATTTTGTATTTTATACGAAAAATGGATTAGCGGTTTGGAACCTTGGATTTTAGATTCGGGATATTCTCCTCTTTCTAATACACGGTGTTTTATGTCTTTGATTGGAATAAATTCGGTTTACGGCTCAAGGTTTTAATTTTGGTTTTATGACCAAGTTCTAGTATTGTACTTTTGCCCCGGAAGGTTAATTACGAGTTTTAACGTTGGCTTTTGGAAACGACTTTTACCTTAGATTTATATATATTATATATATTCCGTTCAAATTTAGCATATGAGCTAAATTTGCTTAATTTTGGTGTTAGGTTCGGATGCGTCCCGATAAAGGCCTAATGAGTCCAAAGTCGACATCCATTGATCGACTTCCGTCTTTTGATGTCGTGTGAGTATCCTTTCCTGCGATCTAGTAATGTTTAGTATTAGTATCATGCTAGGTTGGATCTAGCATAACTTAGAGTTAATACCAAGTAGTGGTTATGGACCTTAGGTGAGTTTTGAGGATTGTCGATTGTTGTAAGACGTTGAGTGTTTGGTTGATCTTGTGAGTATTTGAGGCTTGAGGTTGTGGTTATATGGTTGTTGAGATTATAAGCTAGGATATGCTTATCCTAGCATGGTGATGTTACCGTTGTGTTTGTTGGACTAGCCATGTTATCCTAGTAGTGTTGTGAGTTATGATCTTGTGAGATCCGAGGGTTTAGAAGTCTTGGGACTTCTAGCTTCTGTTGAGTGTGATGTGAGCATGAGGGATTCTAGGATGCGGTCCTAGAATTGAGAGTCAAATGATCTTGCGTAGATCATTTGTATAGAAGTCTAAGACTTCTATTGTGAGTGGGTTGTTGTTGATATAGTTATCTTCTTGTGAGCAGGTTATGGGCTTCCTCCCTAAGGAAGCAAGAGTGTTGTGAGTTGAGTGTGGTGACGAGGTAATTCTCCGAACTTATTTAGCTCGTATTCCTTGTATTAGCATTGATGTGTGTTTGGTGGTGTGTGTTTATTGTTTATAACAACTAAACCGGAATTAGGATTACTGACCTTTATATTATTTTGGCCCAAGTGTATGATAACGGGCGGTGACAACTTGACTGGCTCCCACTAGAGCTAGGAGGTTCTCGGCGACTATCCCGTGCTCGTAGACGGTCAGATGCATCAGTACCATTCCATGCCGGTATGTAGGGGCCGAGGCGAGTTTCGGTGACTCTCGTGTCACAACCTAAGTTGAATTAGAACGGGATACGACTTAATAATAATAAAGATAATAAACCGGATTGGTGTGCTTTTATGTATGTTATATGCTTGTGATGAGATTACTTGTGTATGTGCCTTTCCCATTAATTCTATTGCTTCGAATATGAATGCGGCCGAGAGATCCGGAAGAGTGGGCAGCCGGGGTTCCGTACATTTTAGGAGTCGGTTTTGGTTAGAGTCGAGTTTGTATATTATTAATGTATATCGTATATCGCGTGGTGGCATTTGGCCCTTGGTGTTGCATATCGGCTGAAGTCTTTTGTTGTTTCTTTCGGGTTTTCTTTCATCGCATAAAAATGTATTTAAGTTTTGGCCTTTATTTGTGCCTTGTTGTAAGATCCGGTGAAATTTTTGTCAAGCTAAGGGTCGGGACCCATTGTGAGGTCCCAACCTGTAGCGCTCCGTGTCCCGCGGATTTGGGGTGTTACAAAAGTGGTATCAGAGCCCTAGGTTGACAACAATGGCACTCGTAATCTTCTAAAGGCCGAATAAGGAAGAAAAAGAACCCCGCGGGTTTTGAGTTTTCGTTTTCAAAATCGCATGCATGAGTCGGGGTAGAATGTACGGACCACCACTCCTTCCGCGGATCTCGGCAGCTTAGTTTATTGGATTTTTGATATGCATATATATGTATATATAGATATGGATATGAGGTTTGTAGTTATACATGATGGAATTGTTGTGTATCTTTGTGGATTGTAAGTTGCTTCATGAACTTGATATATATGTATATTTATACATGTGGACTATAGTGCGTTTTAGACCTTGTTATGTATAGTAGTGGCATGACCTTATATAGATATATGCTTATATATGTGATATGATAGGATCTTATTATCTTTTGAACCTTGCATTGTGGTAATGTATTTTCTGGATTTGGCATATTAGTAGTGATATGAACATAGGGCCTATATAGTCGTTTATGCAGATTCTTATTATATATAGTAGTAGATAGTACGGGACCTAATAGAAAAGATGATAAGTATAGTATCATCACCTTTAAAGACGATATGGTTGGGTTGGGATAGCGTTCATACGTGAAGGAGTACCCTCAAATATCGAGTTGAGCATTTCGTGTTAACAAACACAATGACGTTCTCGGATTCCCTTAAAAGTATGTTAGGGGAGGATTAGAGATGACATAAACGAAGGACAAATGAGTAGAACGAAGAACTCGAGAAGACTTAAGAGAAATCAAGATGGAAGAAATACATGAAAAGTGAGCAACATTAAAGTGTAGAAGCGATTCTAAAGAGGCCACGATCGAAAAACGACGAGACCAAGGGAGAAAACGAACTTAGGTTCTTCAAGAAGAAGCGTGAACAACTAAAGATCTAAATCGAGTAGGAGATGAGTACATTGTTGCAAGGTTGAAGGTGGTATTCCATTAAGACATGAAGTTTCTTTAGGCGCTCCTAAGCATTGGAGTCAAGACGAAAAGAGTTATCGAACCATTTGCTAAAGATTTAAGATACCGTAAGTTAAGCTTACGAGGTACCAATAAGTGAAGTGCCAACATTACTTAGAGTTATGAGAAGAAGGGCATGGTGGGGATTCACATGGAGTTGACCGGTTTCCGTTATGATGATAAGAAACGCAACAAGGAGCTTTTATTTATGAAAAGACGTATGATGTCAACCAAGAGAAACGCAAGCAGTTACTGAGTAACGTTAGAGATTTGAGAAGACACACTTACGAGATGTCATGAGGCGCGATTAAGCCTATGAAGGCGAGTTATACGGCGTGCAAGGCCGGAAAAAGTATGGCTACCTTATGGAAGAGAAAGAAAGCATGAAACATGGAAAGAGCTTATGGAGTTTAAGGCAGAGTACCTCGAGGAGGATAGCTTTCGGGAGAATAGTGATGCGAAGTATAGAAGAATGGTAAGTCGTCGACCTTAGAGAAGGTCAACTTTAAGCTGACCGGCGACAACCAAGAACGCACGTGTGCGGGTTGTCTATTGATGAGCGTAGATGAAAAGAGTAGACAAGACTATGGCTTGAAGGAACGGTAACAAGAACTTGGAATATTCCCGGTGGTTCAATATCAGCAATAAGGAGTTATATTAATGGAAGTGCAAATGTTATAATCAAGTAGCATTGATGGGTTCAAGCATATGATTGTAACTGACCTCCCGGGGAGTGATAGTAATGTTCATACACGACCTTCTTAGGTCATGGGATTGACATGGGGGAATGACACGGATTTGAACTCTTAAAGATTGATTAAGGTGAAGAGAACTAGAAGAAGCAAGGGGAAAGTGAGACTTCTATTGTTGTTATGCGTAAAGGGGATGCATGGTGTGCTTGTTCTAATGAACGGATGATATGGCTTCGCAAGCAAAAGTTGTGTCAAAATCTTCTAGATTCAAGAAGAGAAGCCATAGTGGTTATAGCGTGAAACGGAGGATCTGAATTTTTAGCAATGCTTCAAGCTAGAGTTGATGGCATTAACACTTGGGAAGTAATGTGCTGGGTTTTCGATGGTTGTGGTTGGGAAATTTTGCCTAGCGTTCTCCACGGGGCATACTAGTACGGTTGTGAGATTGTTCATAGAATACCAAGAGCTGCTTAAGGTGACCAACAAGAGTAAGAAAAGACCGAAGTTTTGAAGTTGGTTGTCGACAAGAGATGTACAAAAACTCCATGGAAGATTGAGGTTAGAACCTCTACCGTCGGGTTGACTTTACAAAAGGAAAGTGAAGTATAATTTCTACTTGAAGAAAGGATGTCTACGGTGAAAGCTTGTGTAGAATACGAAGAGCTCCTCCCATATGTTGGGATGTCGTGGAAAGTGAAGAAGATAAGGTCAATTGTTTTGAAACACGGTTAAGTCTTGCAGTTTGGACCCTTATGGCTGCACATAAGTGAGAAACCCTTGAAGATTTTTACAATCATGTCATCTAAGAGGGAGAATGATATTAAGATAAAAGAATACTTAAATAAGGCTACAGGAGTCAGGAGACTCGAGCAAGTCTCTCGAGTTCAAGAGATGGCGGATTTTGGAAAAAAGACGATAAACATTGTAGCTAAAGATGGAACAATGCACGTGTTTAAAGGACGTCACACCAACATATCGAGTTAAATCCTTAGTATCATGACCACTTGTAAAGTGATAAGACAAGATTGTGTCGGTTATTACGATATGTGACGGGAAGAGAAAAGATGAAACCGAAGATATCATGGATTCCAATACATCGAAATGTGGATTTTGCCACTGAGGTTGATCTTGGCACAACTCCGATGTCCAAGGCGCCATATAGGATGACACCTTTGAAGGTACATGAGTTGAAGAAGCATTTGAACGGTCAGTTGCAAAAGCTTGTTAATACAGCTTCATTAGAACCAATGCACTTCCATAGAGAAACACTAGACGTTATCTTGAACTCTTGATTTGAAGTTATATCGGAATATATCTTAAACTCTTGATTTAAAGTTATTATGTAGAACACAAGTTTGCGAAAAGAGAGACGATTATCTCAGTTTGTACTTCGATTACTGTTAGCCGAACAAGTTAACAATGAAGGACAAGTATCCCTCACCACTGATAGACGATCTACTCGACGGTTGCAAGGGTCGGTGGTCTATTCTAAGATTGATTTAAGGTCTGATTATCGTCAATTGAAAATTCGAGACTGGGATATTGCAAATACGGCATTTTGGACAGACCATCACCACTACAAGTTGTAATGATTCCATATGGGACTACTAATTCCCCGGATAATATACTTTGGTCTACTCTCGAAGAAGAGAGAAGTTGTATGACAAGTTGTCTCGGGATGGAAACCCTGAAGGATGTGAAAGAAGTTGCAGGCTTTCTTGGATGTGCCGGTCATTCCTGGATTTGGGGAGAGATCCTCAAAAGTAATAGCATCAATGGCTAACCTACTTTGGAAGACAAAGGAGTTTTGAAAATGAACAAGGGTCATAAGAGTTGTTAAGAGTTAGGAAAAGAGTCGTTGGGCAATTGTTTTGACATTCCCTCAAGGTATGATGGATTTAGTGTTTTACAAGTGATTCTTCAAGACAAGGTTTGGGTTAAGTACTGATGTAAAAGTGAGAAGTAACAACATACATGCCTTGTTAGTAGAAGTAGTGGGAAGTAGAGTACTCCCTTCCATACTTGAAATTGCAACAAGAATTGGGAAAACATAACATCAAAGTTTGGTTTGACAAGAATCAAAGCCAACGGTGTAAATTGGGAGTCCGATCTTCTTTTATAGAGACAATCAAAAAGAAACATAATGGAAATGTTGTATTGAGAAAGACCCAAGAAGAAAGTCGAGTTTCCAATATATCGGACCTTTTTGAGATCTTAGCACGAGTTGGAGAAGTTTCTTACAAGTTAACATGCCACCTGGCGTTTCATACTTATCAATCGAGAGAGTACATACATGACTCGAGACATGTTGTCAGTCATAGTGATCTAGTGGTAGGAATCGATGAGGCTAACTGGAAGAGAAAAGATAGTATCTTTGTTGCGTTTAAATCTAAGCTAGTAGCATTGATAGAATTAACGGGTTAGACCTAGTTCTTCCCTTGGTTGAGTCTTGTGCATGTGTGGTATTATGTGTAGTTGTGCCCGTGCGGGAATGTGTTGTACGATCTGCTAGATCTTGCGGTGGTAGTTCGAGTATTTTGTGTGTATAGATTAGAAGGTTTATGCCTTCTTAGTTTGAGAGTTCATACATCGGCCTTAGGGACCGAGAAGTTCGACGAATAGCAAGTTTCGGGACGAAACTTGTTTTTTAGGGCGATCAGATGTAACGCCCCAAATTTTGCGAGCTTGCGATATTTATTATTTCCGAATCTTATCGATATTTTGATTAGCTTAAAAATTTTACGTCGTAAATTAAATTCTACGAGTATGTATACCGATATATTTTATTATCGCAACTAAATATTACATAATCTTGAAAGTCATTCGCGAAAATGGTTTTGTATTTCAAAGTATATTTGTTTTTGCAATTTATTTATATACTCGATTAGCATATTCTTTTCCTGTATATTTAAATTTCAAAAAGGATCGGAAAGTTTCCCGATCCGAAATTTTCGTTCCGGTTTATTTGGATCGAGTTAGCCTTCTTTTCTTTTCTTTTTCTTTTTCTTTCTTTCCCTCTTTTCCTGTGCCGTGTGGCATCGTTTTTGAGGAGGTGGCCTTTCATTGCCGACCCCTCGTTGCCGTGACGCTGGCCAATCTATCTTGTTGTGGCTTGCACCCAGTAGGGCTACAACCTCACCACCATGGCTGCCCTTGAACACCTAGCAGTCATCAGCTCCTTGACTCGCAACCTCTTCCGCCTGTCTTTTATGGAGCTTGAACCTCGCTGGAGAAGGAGCCCATAAGCCCTCTTAGAAGCACCCTAATCGGAGCCTGTGCTACTCCACTGCCCTGCCGCCGCCAAGATTTTCTTCTCCCTTTTATTTTTGCACCACCAGTCCGAACAGAGAAGGGAGATAGTCGTTCCTCTCCTTCTCCTCTACTGCCACTAGGACCACTGCCACTGCCATCGTCGGAGGAGCCCAACTGTCCCGTCCTTGCCGCCTGCCGGAGCCTCACCGGGGGTTCCTGCCTCACCGCTTTGCTGGATCTCCCGCCGGCCCTGCGAATGCCTTCCCAGCGCTGCCCTGCATTTGTTAAAATGGAAGAACGGCTTTTACCCTAATTACAATCGGCCCCCCTTAATTTGTGGTTAATTACAAACTGTACCCATGCTTTATGTATTTGTGTTAATTGAACCATAATTTGAGGTTCCTACATTTATACCCCTGCAGTAGTTATTTTCGGAAAATGGCCAAGATTATTAATTACGTTTATGCCCGCATTTATAAAATTTTGTATTTTATACGGAAAATGGATTAGCGGTTTGGAACCTTGGATTTTAGATTCGGGATATTCTCATCTTTTTAATACATGGTGTTTTATGTCTTTGATTGGATTAAATTCGGTTTACGGCTCAAGGTTTTAATTTCGGTTTTATGACCAAGTTCTAGTATTGTACTTTTGCCCCGGAAGGTTAATTACGAGTTTTAACGTTGGCTTTTGGAAAACAACTTTTACCTTAGATTTATATATGTTATATATATTCCGTTCAAATTTAGCATATGAGCTAAATTTGCTTAATTTTGGTGTTAGGTTCGGATGCGTCCCGATAAAGGCCTAATGAGTCCAAAGTCGACATCCATTGATCGACTTCCGTCTTTTGACGTCTTGTGAGTATCCTTTCCTGCGATCTAGTAATGTTTAGTATTAGTATCATGCTAGGTTGGATCTAGCATAATTTAGAGTTAATACCAAGTAGTGGTTATGGACCTTAGGTGAGTTTTGAGGATTATCGATTGTTGTAAGACGTTGAGTGTTTGGTTTATTTTGTGAGTATTTGAGGCTTGAGGTTGTGGTTATATGGTTGTTGAGATTATAAGCTAGGATATGCTTATCCTAGCATGGTGATGTTACCGTTGTGTTTGTTGGACTACCCATGTTATCCTAGTAGTTTTGTGAGTTATGATCGTGTGAGATCCGAGGGTTTAGAAGTCTTGGGACTTCTAGCTTCTGTTGAGTGTGATGTGAGCATGAGGGATTCTAGGATGCGGTCCTAGAATTGAGAGTCAAATGATCTTGCGTAGATCATTTGTATAGAAGTCTAAGACTTCTATTGTGAGTGGGTTGTTGTTGATATAGTTATCTTCTTGTGAGCAGGTTATGGGCTTCCTCCCTAAGGAAGCAAGAGTGTTGTGAGTTGAGCGTGGTGACGAGGTAAGTCTCCGGACTTACTTAGCTCGTATTCCTTGTATTAGCATTGATGTGTGTTTGATGGTGTGTGTTTATTGTTTATAACAACTAAACCGGAATTAGGATTACCGACCTTTATATTATTTTGGCCCAAGTGTATGATAATGGGCGGTGACAACTTGCCTGGCTCCCGCGAGAGCTAGGAGGTTCTCGGCGACTATCCCGTGCTAGTAGACGGTCAGATGCATCAGTACCATTCCATGCCGGTAAGTAGGGACCGAGGCGAGTTTCGGTGACTCTCGTGTCACAACCTAAGTTGAATTAGAACGGGATACGACTTAATAATAATAAAGATAATAAACCGGATTGGTGTGCTTTTATGTATGTTGTATGCTTGTGATGAGATTACTTGTGTATGTGCCTTTCCCATTAATTCTAATGCTTCGAATATGAGCTAACGGTTTTATACCGATTGTTGTAGATTGCCTTGCAGGTTAGGAATGCGGCCGAGAGATCCGGAAGAGTGGGCAGCTGGGGTTCCGTACATTTTAGGAGTCGGTTTTGGTTAGAGTCGAGTTTGTATATTATTAATGTATATCGTATATCGCGTGGTGGCATTTGGCCCTTGGTTTTGCATATCGGCTGAAGTCTTTTGTTGTTTCTTTCGGGTTTTCTTTCATTGCATAAAAATGTATTTAACTTTTAGCCTTTATTTCTGCCTTGTTGTAAGATTCGGTGAAATTGTTGTCAAGTTAAGGGTCGGGACCCATTGTGAGGTCCCAACCAGTAGTGCTCCGAGTCCCGCGGATTTGGGATGTTACAAAATAAACGGGCCGAATTAAATTAAACCAAAAAGGGTTTTCCTTCCCGCTAGGTCATACACGCAGGGTTGGGAAAGGAAGACAAGGCTGAACCGGTGGCCCATTGGCTCTCCCGAGGTGGCGATGAGGCGAGGGGGGTTTCGATCTCCGATGACGAAGACGAAGACGAGGGAACTTCCAAGAGTTCTAGGCGGCTTTGAAGGCAGCAAAGCACACGGATTCGTCCAGCGACTGGGATGGCAGACCCCATGCCTCCGGTGGCAAATAATGAGAGAGAGGGACGAATTACTGTAATTGTGGGTGTTGGTCTTCGATCTGGGGAGAGAGGTCTTGATGTGTTGCTGTTTCCGATGACGAGTGAGCCCCGTAGTGGTGATGTAGAAGGATGGTGTAGATGCAGAGAACTCGAGTCCAGGATTCATTGAGGAGAGACCGAGTCCAGGATTTCTTAGAGGGTGGGCTTGAGGATGTCCTAGTTATCGAGGTGATTAGACGTTTCCGAACGGAGTTGGCTTTTGCTGGGGCCCGCTACACCTCCGGCGCACCAGCATGTGTGTCCCTTTTCTGGGAGATTTAGGGAGTCTACCCGTGCATACCTTGCGGGATTCCGTTGTGAATCCCTGGCCGAGTACCAGGACCGAGCCTCGGCATACGAGAGTGATAACTTCACCTTGATTATGAGTTGGTTATATTTATGATGAAAGACTTAAACATGTATCTAGTGGTTTTATGAACTAACAAATATCGATCATATTTCTATACTGTTTGGTTTGTGTTTGTTAAATGTGTGTATGCTTTGGAAAGAATTTTAAGGGACGGAGCTTAAGCCTTGAAAGGAGTTTCAAGGGGCCTTGTACAAACATGTTTAGATCAAGTTTCAAGTGACTGAGCTGCAGCCTTGAAAGAAGTTTCAAGGCCCTTGAAAAACAATACAAGGAGAATTCGGCTGAAGCGGTTTAAACGGGCAAAGACCTTGAAAGGAGTTTCAAGGGCTTTGAAAAGTAATACAAGGAGAATTCGGCTGAAGTTGTTTGAACGTGCAAATGACTTTGAAAAGGGATACAAGGGCACGCTCAGCTGAAGACATTTCAACACATAAAGAATTTGAACGGAGTTTCAAGGATTTTTGAAAAGCGTTTCAAGGGACATTGGAATGGATATCAAGGGACAAGTAAATTTTGGAATGGAATTCAAGGGCCTTGAAATACGAAACAAGGGAAAATTTGGATGGAGCATTTTTCAACCAACGAAGATTCAAACCAAAACAAGCTTTATTACCATGGATTACCAGAAAATTTTCAAGATTCAACAAGAAGATTTAGGCTAACAACAACAAGAACGATTGAATGGATTGAATGGCTCACGATTAAGAAAATTTCAACAATACTTCTACACAAAGGATCTCGGTCAAGTAAAGATGGATATCAACGATGCAACTATTTTAGCTCAACAAGAAGATCCTCAAATGGTGCAAGATCTTAGCTAACTAGAAGTACATTCAAGATACAAGGAGAAGATCTCGACCACCATGAAATGGAGAAAGATCTTAGCTAACAAGAAGAACATTCAAGATGCAAGGAGAGGATCTGGGCCACCATGAAAAGATCGCAACAAGATCTTAAAATTTGACGCAAATGAATGAGGTAGTTTCAAGATAGAAGATCTCAACGTTCAAAGGGAAAAACTTCAACGATATTCCAAGAAGGAGAAAATCTAGAAGATTTTCAAACAAAGGAAGAAGATCAAGGATCTCAAACAAGAAGGATTTTTGAACGTTACATTCAAGAGAGAGAGAAAGAACATCAAGGATCTCCAACAAGATATATCTTTTAACATTATAATCAAGGGAGAGAAGATCTAGGATCTCCAACAAACAAGATCTTCAACAACCAAGATCTTCAAAGATCTTCAAACAGCATATCTTAAGAGAAGATCTAGGACTTCAACAAACAAGATCTTTAACCAACAAGATCTTCAAACAACCAAGATCTCATATCCTAAGGAGAAGATCTAGGATTTCAACAAACAAGATCTTCAAACAAGATCTTCAACAACAAGATCATAAAGATTTTAACAACCAAATATAACAAGAAGATCTCGGCACAAGATCTCCAACGGATCTACAACAAGAAGATCTCGGATCATAAAAGAATATCTTCAACGGCTGATTTCCAAAGAAGAGATTACGGTGATGAAGATATTTAACGAGCATCAAAAGAAGAAGAAGAAAAAGAGAGAGGATCTTGGATAAATTCACAACAAGCGGCAATTAAGGGAAGCAAGAGAAGAACGACGACTACAACAACGGCTACTTCACCTTCAACAACTCACGTTTTCTATGGAGGAATTAGAACGTTGCAACAGCCTTTTCAACGGCTGAAAGACTCCTCATAAAAGACTATAAATGAAGATGAAGTATGAAGACACAAGACACCTAAAGCAATCAAGGAAACATATACGTCTTCAAGCTATCACCATCTTCATTCTTTCCACAAGTTTTCCTCTTCTTATACTCACAACGTTTATATTCTACAGTGAGGAAAACACTTAGAGCTTCATTGGCATATCTAAAGAGTGTTATATAGAGTGTGTGTTACTTTGCAAAGTAACTAAGCTATTATAGCAAGGTGAAGAGTCGGAGCTAGATCGTAGCGTTGGCTACAGTGAGAGAAGGGGATTTCTTCTAGTTTGTATCTAGGACTCTTTGAATCTGATAATAGATAGTTAGATCCTAAGGCTATACTGACTGATGGTATTTCTAAGTTCGTCTATACCCAATCAAAAGTAAATCCCGACTTAGCACTAAGAACAAGTATAATGGATAAGTAAGGGTCGAACCCAAGAGAGTTAAGGTATTTTAGATGCAATTATCGATTATAGTAACAAGTAACAAAAAGGGGGGTTTTGGTTGAATTGATGCACACAAAAACTTAAGAAAACGATTAACGCGACAAGTGACCGAAGATATTTCTATGGTCGTCTATACCCAATCAAAAGTAAATCCCGACTTAGCACTAAGAACAAGTATAGTGATTAAGTAAGGGTCGAACCCAAGAGAGTTTGAGGTTTTAGATGCAATTATTGATTTCAAGTAACAAGTAACCGAAGGGGGGGGGGGGGTTGGTTGAAATAAGTACACACAAAAACTTTAAGAGAAACAATTAACGCAACAAGTAAGGCAATGATAGGTGAATCTACACTAGGTTGATTCTAGGCATGCAATTGCTACTTTGGTGCGTTCCTTTTCCAAGTTTTTAGGTAATCTCCCGTCTCGATCATACATATGTGTTGAGCCAACCAGCATCAACACAACTTAACTTATTAAAGTTCCGTAAACCTACAAGAACAAATAACAAGTTAGCATTCAAACAAAGACTAAGGGATATAAAGAGAAGATTAAAAGCGTTAAACTTATCTTTATATTTGTGTTCCTTTTCTTTAAGTAATTACACCATCCTTCTATATCACCACTATTAATCCTAGTTGTATACATGCACTTTAGAACCTAAGGTGATCAATCTCAAGCAATAGTTATCATGCAATTAAACAATGAAGATCAAGGAAACACAAATCATTACTGAATAAAAACTTATATTAAAATGAACTTACAAACTAAGTAACAAAGCAGCTTCAAACCAACCCAATGTAGCAAGGGAGTTAGCAACTCATTACAATGGAAAACTCATGTCTAAAATGGATTTTGTGGGGAAAAGCATGGATGATTCTAGCAATCAGCCATGGACTATTTATACTACAAAAGATACTTAATTAGGAGTAAATAGCCGGTCTAAAGCAGCCACCTTTAATGCCATAAAGGTGGTGTAAACAGCCGGAGTAAAGCTTCTGGCGTTAAACCGCAGGGGCGGCCTTCAGGAACCGCAGGGGCGCACTATTACAAATTACCCCCCTAGACCACGGTTATTTTGTACATGGGAGCCCGGTTAAGGAAGCGTGGTTAACGGGAGCGAGGTCCGGGCATTCGCACCACGGAAAATGTCACCGGGTTAATTTTTTCAGACCCCGGTTTTTATAACCGGGGTAATTTTCGGACCCCGGTTATTATAAAAAAAAAGTGGGGTCCGAAATTACCCGATTATTATAAAATAACCGGGGTCCAAGTTCAAAATTTTTTTTAAAAAAAAAACACCACGGTTCTTAAAGAACCGTGGCTACAAGGTTTGAATAAAAAAAACTCCACGCTTTGAGATAAATTCAACAGAACAGAAATAATTAATCTGAACATACAATTACATTTGAGTACATCTAAAAAAATAAATTCAAAACATCATCAAAATAATTAATATATACAGTGGTAGACGTGTGCTGAATTGTAGACATTCTGTATATGATTCTGTTGCAATTCATGGGTGTGGGTCAGCCAATAGCAACAACCAAGCATTGTTGAATGTCCAGCCTTGTTTCTCTAACCAAGACAACACTTGGAACTCATTATTGTCAATTTCCAGCCATGTTTTCAATTGGAAATCACCTGCAGGCTGCAATCTAGGGTGAAAAAAAATCAGCAACCATCACAATTTTGAAAAAAAACCCAGCAAGCATCACATTGCAGTTTGGTGTTTGAAGGTGAACAAGTTTGGTGTTGGAAGCACTCACAAAAGTTCACATACTGGTAAAAACAATATTGGCTCTTATGTAATAATTAAGCATATTTATCTTTACACTATACTGGGTATCGAAATAGAGACAACAACAGTTACCAAACTCACTTCCATTAAGAAGAAGATTGATACTTGCAGGACAACAAAGTAATTGTTTAAGAAATTGTAAATTGCAGGGCCATCTCACAAACTTCATCACTCTTAACTTTAAAAATTCAGCTAAGTCACAAACGTTTAAAATTCAGCTAAGTCACAAACGCACTTCCATTATAAAGAAGATTGCTTGATACTTGCAAGTAATTATAGCAAGTTGTTTAAAAATCAAATCGGGCATACTAGCAAGACAAAAGTAATTGCTTGGTTGTAAACCAAAATTTAAGTTAAAATTTTCAGAAAGTAAAAATTTTCACATTCTATTTCAAATTATATACTTTACATTGAATCTAACAATTAACACAAATACTCATTACTAGATGCAAAATCATACAAAACTCTCACGAGTAGGTACATATCCACAATAATGTTACTTTTATTTGTTAAGTGAAATCACAGTGATCACATGAACTGTTCTCTAGACAATATCTCGGAGAATGAACCTGAATTCAACCAGATCAGAAGGCTAATCAGAAAGCTGGTAAGTCAAAATCTCAAACAGCCTAGCAACTGAAAATTTTTAGTTGACTTGGCTTCCTTTATTGCCTATGCTTTCAAAAAACTAATAGGTATCAATTGTAGTTTTACTAATACTAGATTAACATACAGCAAAAGATTAAGATGACCTCAATCAGTTTGTACAAAATATACTATCAAACTCTCATGCACAAATAAAAAGTAACTTCAAGAACTAAGAACTCTAGATGATAAAGTAAGACAACAATTTTACTTCATGGTAATCTGTATAAACTATCATTGTGATCCATTTTTCCAATGTCCAGATCTTCAAGCTATTTGCACTTTGCAGTATTAAAATAGTCTAAATAGATATACTACAGTCGTGGAGAATGAGTTGGAACCCTGTAGGATATGAACAATAACAAGGATTGCACTTATTTCACCTTTGATCAAAATTCTCGTATATCTTCGAATCAAAACCTATTATCCCAGAATAAACTTTCAATAAGCAAGTACATAATCAGTATGAAACAATATTTTTATAAGAACCAAATTCAGCTGGTACCAAAATTTTTAGAAAATGATAAGGATTCCTTCCTATCCTCAAACTACAGATACGAGACAAAAGGAGAGCACTAACATGCAATTGCGGATCTGCACATGAGCTCTTCAAGGAAAAGAAACTGTAGCAGCTTTGGTTGCCTCAGCAGCTTACTCAGCAAGATTCCTAGAAACATCTCGTACAATACTCAAATTTGGATGCACCCTACAACAAGGGAACCCACAAGAACATTCGATTTAATTGGAAATGAGGGTGAAATCTCATATCTCAGAGAAATATGTTTGGATGAACAACTGAAATAAAAACAAAATAATCAGAAAACAACAAAGAAGAATCAGATGATCTTACTATGGAAATGATAAACTTAAATTCTTTCACTAATCTTCCAATTCTTCGGTTCTTGAACAAATTTCACTTTTAGGAATATCAAACCTTAACAGTAAGAGCAACGATCTCGAATCTGAGACCGGAACTGCAAAACCTAATCGCACAATATCATAAGGAGCAACAAAATCGTTAATGACACTACGTAATCAAGAGATCAATCCTTGCAGATTCATTTCTATTTCCAAAGATATACAAGGTATGGTAGAAGCTGAAGTCTCACCAAACACATTAACAGAGAAATAAAATCTGAATTTTACACATTAATAAAGAATTTGAGATTCATTTCTCGTACAATACTCTAATTGCCTTCAAAGCACAATGAATTTCAATTGAAGGTTCCAATGAGCAAACACCAATAAATTTTCTGCCATAATATCAACGAACAACATATCATGAAAATTCTAAAAAAAACACTAGAAGTTAATATTAGAGCCACAAAAAATATGAGACGTATTTATCATAGAAATTAGACAAATAGAGACACATCACAATCTCAGTAGGCTTTGTGAAAGGTTCCTTTGTGAAAGATTCTTACACCTCTTTAGAGTACTAAACAAAACAATGATAAAATGGTCAAAACCTACAAACATAAATTTTCAACAGCTCGGTATAAAACCCAAATCAGGCAGGGCTTTGCCTGGTGATACTCTTGGAATTACAAAGGAAACAGCATAGTGGGTTTCAAGTAATTTATGTGTATCAAGTAAAGGTAAAACGAGACTAGCCTGTGGGTATGACAGTTTCGTATCCTTTACATTGCGTAAACCAAATGAACCCAGTGTACAGGAATCGAAGATAGTCGAGGTCGTCCACTTCACAGGCTTCAACATGGTCATCATCGCAGTTGAGAATATATTAGCTTTGAGGTTTATATAGTTACTGGATAAAGTTTTTCAGCTGAATGTTTTGTTAGATTTGTTAACACTGATTTTACCCTTGAAATTTGAGAATTGGTTCATCTTGCACTTGCACCTGCACTCATGAATAGGTTTGAAACCAAAATCATAAAAGGAAAAAACGGGCACATACTCACCGGTAACCAGAAGCAGTCCAGAAGGGAGCTGCTTGAGGAAGACAACTCTCTTGCCCTTGAATCTCTCGGCCAACAAGATCAACACAGTCCCCGGAGTGATGCTAGCCCTAACAGCACAATCCAACATAAAATTAGAACAGTAGAAAAGTAGATATGGAATGAAGCGAATACATGGTAGAGACGAACCTAAGTTTGGTAGGTTTGGGGTTTCGCTTGTTAAGAAGTGGCTTCTTGACGTCCGCGGTGGGATAAAACTTTGACGACTTCTCAGCTGGAGATTGGAGAAGTATCTTCATCAATATGAAATCATAATGGATTTTTCCTCTTGCTACCCTTAAGGTTTGAACTTTTCTTCTTATTATCCACCAAGTTTCAAAATTCCTCTTGGGGCCTCAAGGTTGCATTTGTTTCCTATTTATACCCATTCTTAATATATTACATTATAATTCATTATCAAATAATTAAAAAATCAGAATAATAAATTTAAAATAGATTATAACTTCTTTAAGTTTTAAACTAATAAATTTATAATGATAGTGTTTTTTTTTTAAAAAATCTTATTAAAAAAATGAAAGTAAATTAAAGATAATTTTTATTTTTGAACTAAAATAAATCAAAAATAAATTTTTTTAAGAGTCCTAAAAATATATTTTTTTTAAAGTTAATTTTCTATAATTTATTTTAATTAGAAAATAACAATAATATATTTTTTATGAGTTAATTTATTATTTTTTATAATATACTTTTTCATAATCTTAAAATTAAAAAAAACATAATTTTTAAAAATTTTTGAATTAATGTAAATTATATAAAATTTAAATTCAAAATAAATAAATTTATTATATTTTCGAATTAATATAAATTATGTTTTTATTTAAATCGAAAGTAAAAATTAAAATAATTTAATTTAATTAAAAATGAAAAATGAAAAATATATTTATTTCAAAAAATAAATATAAATATATATATATATATATATAATTAAATATAAATAAAATTTTGAAAATTTTTTGAGAGTCTAGAGAATTAAAATATAATAAATTTATTTATTTTGAATTTAAATTTTACATAATTTATATTAAATCCAAAATTTTAAAAAAAAAGTTACATTTTTTTAAATTTTAAGATTATGGAGAAGTATATTATAAAAAATAATAAATTAACACATAAAAAATAATATTGTTATTTTCTAATTAAAATAAATTATAGAAAATTAACTTCAAAAAATACTATATGTTTAATTTTCTGAATTCTTAAAAAATTTTAAAAATTTATTTTTGATTTATTTTAATTCAAAAATAAAAATTATCTTTATTTTACTTTATTTTTTTTAATTAGAAAATTATTTTAAAAAAATACTATCATTATAAATTTATTAGTTTAAAATGT
Source organism: Fagopyrum homotropicum (assembly GCA_033239125.1). Taxonomy (NCBI): domain Eukaryota; kingdom Viridiplantae; phylum Streptophyta; class Magnoliopsida; order Caryophyllales; family Polygonaceae; genus Fagopyrum; species Fagopyrum homotropicum. The sequence continues at coordinate 31,049,071 of BSWB01000002.1, read as the reverse complement.
AAGTAAGTCATAATCTATTTTAAATTTATTTTTCTGATTTTTTAAATTATTTTATAATGAATTTTATTGTAATATATTAAGAATGGGTATAAAGAGGAAACAAATGGAACCTTGAGGGCACCAAGAGAAATTTTGAAACTTGGTGGATACCAAGAGGAAAAGTCCAAACCTTGAGGGTACCAAGAGGAAAAATCCAATCATAATTAATGTTTACACTTTGCACTTCTTCTACATAATAATACTATGAATTAACTAAAACATGTAATGTGGGGGATATGGTTGTTACATAGGATATTCTACATGAGAATCATATTCAATTATTCCACACTTTGTAATTTATATGGATGATTTAGGTTGCCCTTTTAATATCCTGTTACATAATTCTTACTATCTACAGGAAAATAAGAAATTTGATGCGTTCTTCTGAACTACTTGCTTCTTTATTGGCTACTCATTTATGCACATGTCCATGTGATCGTAGAGAACATTCATAATCAACTTTGATATTGTACTTACAAATTGGGTCAATTTGCACTTGCTTTCCCTTCTTTTTCACTTTGTAGATAATGCCCTAAAAGTGAAAGTAAACCAACAGTTGAATTTAGATAAGTAGCTCCATGAAAACTACTTGTCACTACAACAGAGTTATCCACTAACTACATGCCTGACTAGAACATATGATAATCTATGAATTTGGATTCAAACAAAGAAATCTTGAATGAATTGTGATAAAAACAAGGCAAGGTTATACTAAGAAAGGACATGAAGCATACAAATGAGTTCTTGGCCTTTGAACTGCTGCAGTTGAACTTGGAATGTTTGAAACTAATGCAGAAAAGGGTATTTATCAGTACAAGACTGCAACCATATAAATCATCCAAATAAAGAAGCTTTTCTTATTAATAATACAGATTTATATTCAAGTTATCAAAGGATTATGGAAAAACACAAATATCACAAATATAAGCGTTCCTTTGGATAACAAATCCAACTAGACGATCAACACAAAAATAGTCTAAGGAAAGCTCACAAACTCGTTCAAAGCTATCTTCTCACAAGGAAATCTTCCTTCTTCCTTCAATCTTGAAGGGAAATCTTCTTCAACTTGCAGCGTGTTGTGGTGTATAGGCGCTCTTAAGCCCTTTTCCGGATGGTAGCGGATGTTGGACTTGTGGAAAATCCAACCCTTTTTATAGGAAAATTGCCTCCCAAAGATAAGAGATCTTAGAAAGATATTTTCCCATAAAATAGGTGAAAATATATCAGCTAAATATCTTCTTCCTTCTAGAAATCCAGCCCAGAAATATAAGATCTTCTTTCCATAATTAAAAGATCTCATCCAAATAAAATATATCTCGCCTTGTCCAAGGTGTTCGCCTCGGTCGGGGCGATCCTCAAACTCACATCGGTCGAGGTGACATAGTGGTTGACCGAGGTGAATCTTAAATGAAGGTGAAATCTCTCAAATCTGGTCCAAAGTGAATCTTCTCTGTTAATTCCTTTCTTCCTGGGCCTTTCCTTAAGCTCCGGAATGTAGCTCCAATGATTCCTTATCTCCTTTAGCTCCATTTAGGTTCAAATCGTGCCATTTTACCTACGATTACAACGAAACGTGGTGTAGACCTCGATTCCCGCAAAGGTAGATGAAATGGCAATATAATCACATAATATACATCCAAACATGCAGATTATTGAAGATAAAACGTCTAAACAAGTCCCAAAATATAGACTATAATACATGCTATCAAAATACCCCATACTTGGCCCTTGCTTGTCCCCAAGCAAGTTCCAAATCTAAAATACAAGATAGAATGGATTATAAGTCATAAAGATCAATAAAAAGCCTTTCAGAACATTTTGGTGGTGCGCTCCACCCATAGATCACTCTAAGAGAATGCTTCATGGAATTTAAAATCAAAATATGATCAAAATATTTTATTAATATAAGAAAGTTGTTCATCTTTGCATAAAATCATAGAATGCATAATAAATCATAATTATCGAAATTAATCATGTATAATCCAGTTTAAACCACCAAGTCAATCAACAAGCTCGAGGTCTCAAGGGCTTTCCAAAAGAAAGGTCAAAGAAATGTGTGAGGGTGGGATGTATATATAGGGAATGTGGTGCTGCAATCCGGGAAAAGGATCTTCACTTCACTTTGCTTTGAACTTCACATCTTCCACAATAAGCTTTGCTTATTTTACTTTTTTACTTTACTTTTTGGGAAGCATGGACAGAGGTGCAAAATAACCGAAGCCTATTAAATCAGCAATCATCAATTTCTCGAGATGCCTCAAACCCTTGATGCACATACCATGACCCGTTAGGAATATCGCTCAATCCGATTTTGGCAAGACACAAACACCCGGCTATGTGAATGGTGCCGAGTTACTCATCATCATGATTGACTTCCCCAAACCTATTTGTTTCTTTCTAACACTTCCATCCAACATCTCAACTTTTCTTTCACATTCTTTTCACTTTTGCTTGCTTCCAAATTCCCGGATAGGTAAAGGAAGGTAAATATGTATATGAGGGGCTAAGCATGATCAAGAAGAAGAAGAGAAGAAAATGAATTGCCTTGGTCTTTCCAGGAAGAGAGTGAGAGAACTCATCATGTGGTGTCAACCTTCAAATTCAACATAATTTGGATAAAAACAAAGTATTAAATATGCCAAAATTTCAAACAAAACATTTAGCAACTTAAACATAATATAAAACCTTTCAAGCATATAAAGATTTCAAAACCAATCTGGAAACAAAATCTTCACTGAGATCATATCTAGAGAAGAAGCACAAAAAATCGTTTCGAAAAATTTAAGTTAAACCACCTCGGTCGAGGTGTTCTAAGTCAACCGAGGTGAATCACCTCGTTCGGCCAGAATCATCCCGGTCGAGGTCAAAATTTTTTTTTTAAACCAGTTTTTGACGTTTTTTTTTTCTCAATCAAATAACCTGTATGCATGTGTGTAATTTCAGATAAGCACATGAAGCATAAATAAGATCATAAATATCCAAATATCCAAATAGAGTCATACAAGCATACACACATAAAAGTCGAATAATACATCCACTTACCCTATACTTGGGACACATTGTCCCAATGGGTCAAATAAGTCATAAGAAAAGAAAAACTCACCAGACAAAGCGGAGCTGCATAATAAATAAAGAAAGGAAGTCCTGCGAGCTCTAATCTCAATCCGGTGGTGGCGGTGGTGGCACATATGGATGTAGGGATGGGTCAAACGGGTAGCCAATGACCTGCTAAAACTGAATCTCAGCCATCCTGCGCTGGTAGTGCTGGCTCTCCCTGATCTCCATCATCTCAAGGGACAAGACGGCGTAGGAGTCGATCATCTGATCCGTCAATGCATCTATCCGCCGATGGGCTAAAGGATCTCTCTGTCTGCGTGGTCGACGCCTAGTCGGATGTGGTGGTGCTGGTGCATCCTCCTTTGTCTACTCCTCGTCGAGGTCGACGACTGGCACACTGGGACCAACTATATCTGCCCCTGTCTCCATAGCAGCTCCACCATCACCCTCCTCATCAGCCTCCTCCTCAGCCTCCTCATCCTCCTGTACCGGGGTTGCCGCATCTCTAGCATCCTCAATGTACGGGATCCAAGCAGTGGACCAGTACTGAGGGTCAAACACCAAAAATTGAGATGACCATCTAATACCCTGAAGGGCAGTCTGCTCCCAAGGCATCGCCACATATGGTGTAGTAAGTCCACGAGGAACTAGAATCCTCCTCGTGATCATCTCTTGCAGTCAAAGCGGCTTGGCAGCCGCCACCATGGTGCAAGCACTCAAGTAAAGGCCAATGTAACTCGCAATGTGAGTCACAAGGCTGCCACAACAGATATCTCCCTTCGCCTTCGCCTTGATCCTGTGGAGATCCTGAGCCAGCATCACACCGAAGTCGGGAACTCTTCCGGTGACCATACAGTATAAACTCAGCAGCTCCCCCTGTCTCTTCTGGGGCGTATCAGTACGTGCCAGAAGAGTCTCACTAAAGATCCGGTGAGCTAGTCGGAAAGTGAGGTGGAAGACGATGCGCTCCCTGGAGTCTCCAAGCCTCCACCTGTCAGCATGCTCAACCACGTGAGCTATCTGACCTCAAAACTCCCGTGCCACTACCCTAGAGGGTAAATCCTGTACTGTCGGGGCCGAGAAACCAAAGATATCTCTGAAATGATCCATAGGAATGATGTAGTTCCGGTTCATTAGCCGGAATTTGATGCTCCTCGTTTCTGGAACGTGAGTCATAGAACTCACGAACTCCATGGTCGGCTCGAGGTAGGCTGGAGCTCTAATCTCCATGAATCTCTCCAGCCCTACCATAGCAATCATCCGCCTCAGTTCATCATCCACATAGAGGCAATCAAAGGCGGTGATATCTAAGAACCGCGGTGTAATCACTGGACGCGCAAAAATGCGGTCATAATCTACCTGGTGATGCTCATGGATCACCGGTACAGAGTGTCGGGAAGAAGAAGAAGAAGGAGAAGGTGAAGATCTATATCTCAGAACAAGCTGCCTGTCTGAACTCATTTTTTTTATTTCTCTCAGTCTGACAAGCACCTCGGTCGGTTGTCAGATCTCAAGAACACCTCGGTCGAGAAGCAGGTCGACTGGACCGAGGTGATGTCTTATTTGATCTTTCTCGAAGAAATCCAGTTATTTTCCCCCAATATCACTACCAAATGTTCCTATGGGGTACTTAAACATTTTTCAACACAATGCAAGGGCAACCAAAGCCCAAATTGACTGAAAACAGTGGAGAAAAGAGGGAGTTAGGGTTTTTCCGATGTACCCCAGATTCGGTCGATTGGAGGCGTTTTTGTTGCAGATTATCGCTTGCAAACTGATCCTCTACTCTTTCTTTGCAGTTTGGAAGCAAGAATCGTCGAAAACGATCGAAAATCGGGAAGACGAGGTAGATTTGTGCCGCGGTCGAGAAGGTGAGAGACGGAAGAGATAGAATCGATCTCCCTTTTATACCCTTTTCAGAAAGTGTTGTCACCTCGGCCGAGATGGTCCCGACTGGACCGAGGTGATACGGACCGAGGTGAGTTGTCAGAAGCTCTAGTCGCCTCGGTTGCTCAAGAATCATCTCGGTCGAGGTGCTGTGACAGCAACCGAGATATTTCTCAGTCAAACTCCGTCTTCTCAAATTCTCGAACTTCTGTCCTTCTAGTGTTGTTCCTGAGTTATATTCCTTCCTTAAAGGGTACCTGGTTTCTGTCTAGGACGCCAAAAACAAAGCAAAGCAAAGAAAAAGCAAAAGCAAACTATCTAAAACTAGACTAGAAAAAAGAAAAGAAAGCAATACCTTGGGTTGCCTCCCAAGAAGCGCTTGATTTAAGGTCGCTAGCTGGACCGTACGGTGTCCCTAAACATGTACCATGGTGCAATCTCCTCAACCTGAACTTCCGGTTGGTATTTCTTAATTCTATGACCATTGACCTTGAAGTTTCCACTTGTCTCTCACCAAATCTCAACTGCACCATGAGGGAAAACATGTTTCACAACGTATGGTCCTGTCCATCTAGATTTCAACTTACTTGGAAAGAGGCGAAGGTGGGAGTTGAAGAGTAGAACTAAGTCTCCTTCTTTGAATTCCTTAGGAATGATACGCTTGTCATGCCATTTCTTCTTCCTTTCCTTGTAGATCTTAACATTCTCGTAAGCGCTCAAACGCAGCTCCTCCAGCTTGTTGATGTCCAATAGCCGCATCTCACCGGCTTCTTAGATGTCGAAGTTCAACCATTTTATCGCCCAATAAGCTTTGTGTTCCAGCTCCACGGGCAAATGACAAGACTTCCCATATACCAAATTATAAGGGGTGGTTCCTATGGGAGTCTTGAATGCGGTTCTGTATGCCCAAAGAGCGTCGTCCAACTTCATGGACCAATCCTTCCTCGTTCTAGAGACGGTCTTCTCCAAGATTGCCTTAATTTCTCTATTTGAGATTTCGACCTGTCCACTAGTTTGAGGGTGATAAGGGGTTGCTACCTTGTGGGTTACCCCATACTTCGATAGAACCGCCTTAAACTTCCGGTTGATGAAATGTGTTCCTCCATCGCTGATTATGATGCATGGGGTCCCAAAACGTGGAAAGATAGTTCTATTGAAGAATTTCACAACCACCTTGGCGTCATTAGTGGGAGAGGCTATGGCTTCCACCCATCTAGAGACGTAATCGATGGCTAGGAGAATGTAAAGATTTCCTCCGGATGATGGGAAGGGTCCCATGAAGTCAACTCCCCATACATCAAAGATCTCAACCTCCTGAATGTTGTTGAGTGGCATCTCGTTTCTTCTAGATAAGTTCCCTATTCTTTGGCATGCATCACAAGAGACAACAAACGTTTGCACATCCTTGAATAATGTAGGCCAAAAGAAACCGGAACATAATACCTTGACACTAGTAACTTCGTCTTCCGGAATGCATCTTCGAAGCATCACATCCGGACCTCTCTTGAATAGTAGAGGTTCGTCCCAATAGTAATGTCGTACATCTTTAAAGAATTTCTTCCTTTGAGAGTACGTCAATCCGGGTGGTATTTCTTGACAAACAAGATAATAACAATGTCAGCATACCAAGGTTCTTTCTTTTCAGAGGTTTGGTGGAGAAAAAGCTCCACCAACTGGGAATGAGATTCAGAGAAGGGAGTAGAAAGTTTGTTATTATCAGTTGACTTCTTCTCGCTTGCAACCTCGGTCGAGGTGCAGAGTGGGTGACCGAGATGTTCTTCAGCTAAGAACACCTCGCTTGGTCTAGAAGGTGCCTCGGTCGAGGTACTGCAACTGGGACCGAAACTAGAGATCTTCTTCTCCTGGATTATTGCTTCAAATTTAGCTCCTGGATCTTCTTCCAGTGCTTTTAAGCTCCGTATATCTACATCACAAGAAGCATCTATACCTTCCTCCATTAAGCTAAAGCTTATAACTTTTTCAAGTGGATCATTAATTAGGATAGAGCTCACCAATTCTCTCGATTCTTCATCATCATAGATGTTGAAGATATCATCTCCTAGCTGCTCTTCCTTCATTGCAGCAAGCAATGCAAACTCCACTTCATCTCCGCTAATGTTGAATTTCAACTTGGCGTTCTTACAATCCACGTTGCAACCCGAATTTGCCAGAAATGGTCTCCCAAGAATGATAGGAACGGGATAATCTGCGGGAATGTCAAGTACTACAAAGTCTATACGTAAGTAGAAGTTACCTAACTTAACCGGAACGTCTTCCAAAATACCCACAAGATGGGTAATGGAGCGATCCGTCATGCATAGCCTTATCTTCACCGGCTTGAGCTCTCCAAGGCCGATCTTCACGCATAGCTCCAGCGGAATGATGCTCACGCTGGTTCCTAGATCACACAAGGCTTCGCAAGTCACATCCCCAACTTGTATGGGAATGCAAAACGAGCCGGGATCCCTTAATTTGGGTGGCATCTTCTCCTTCATGATTTTGATAAGTTCCGAGGATTTAGATGTCATCCTAACTTCACCGAAGTCTTCCAACTTCCGTTTTCTTGATAGGATCTCTTTCAAGAATTTCCCATATGCGGGCATCCCTAGAATAACATCAAGGAAAGGGATGTTAATATGTAGTTTATTCATCAAGTCAAGGAACTTACCAAAGTGTTTGTCTAGATGTGCTCTAGCCCTTGACTGCGGGAATGGAAGTGGTGGTTTATAAGCAGGAGGTGGAACATAAACTTCAGATTTCTGCTCCGCTTTCTGAGGCTCCACCTCGACTAGTACCTCGGTCGAAGAGTTCTTCTCCTGTACCTGGACCGAGGTGTTCTTCGTCTGGACTGGCATCGACCGAGGCACTGGATCTGCAGTTTTCAATCCACTTCTCGTCGTTATTGCCATGATTTGTCCTTTGGGGTTGCTCTCTGTTTTTGCTGGGAGCTTCCCTAGATCTCTTGGCGCTTCATTCGCCCTGTTAGAAAGTTGTTGTTCAAAGGCTTTTTGAGCCTTCGAAAATGAAGTCATGGATTTCTCCATAGCACTAAGCTTGATCAAGATGGCCTCCAGCACTACGTTTTTCTTTTCTGGCTAGGACGAGCTTGATCCAGGCTCTTGGCTCTTCAATAGAGTAGAAGAAGAAAGGGACGAGCTTGATCCAGGCTCTTGATCCAATCACCTTAAAATCACACAAAGAAATTAGCCACTCATCATCATGAAAGCAATAATCAAATATTTGGGAATAGAATGAATATTTGAACAAGAAGAATTTAATAAAAAGACTTCAATAACTGAATCAAATATCACAAATATAAGCGTTCCTTTGGATAACAAATCCAACTAGACAATCAACACAAAAATAGTCTAAGGAAAGCTCACAAACTCCTTCAAAGCTATCTTCTCACAAGGAAATCTTTCTTTATCCTTCAATCTTGAAGGGAAATCTTCTTCAACTTGCAGCGTGTTGTGGTTTATAGGCGCTCTTCAACCCTTTTCCGGATGGTAGCGGATGTTGGATTTTTGGAAAATCCAACCCTTTTTATAGGAAAATTGCCTCCCAAAGATAAGAGATCTTAGAAAGATATTTTTCCATAAAATAGGTAAAAATATATCAGCTGAATATCTTCTTCCTTCCAGAAATTTAGCCCAAAAATATAAGATCTTCCTTCCATAATTAAAAGATCTCAGCCAAATGAAATATATCTCGTCGCGTCCAAGGTGTTCGCCTCGGTCGGGGCGATCCTCAAACTCACCTCGGTCGAGGTGACATAGTGGCTGACCGAGGTGAATCTTAACTGAAGGTGAAATCTCTCAAATCTGGTTCAAAGTGAATCTTCTCTGTTAATTCCTTGCTTCCTGGGCCTTTCCTTAAGCTCCGGAATGTAGCTCCAATGATTCCTTATCTCCTTTAGCTCCATTTAGGTTCAAATCGTGCCGTTTTAACTACGATTACAACGAAACTTGGTGTAGACCTCTATTCCCGCAAAGGTAGATGAAATGGCAATATAATCACATAATATACATCCAAAAATGCAGATTATTGAATATAAAACATCTAAACAAGTCCCAAAATATAGACTATAATACATGCTATCAGGCTTCCCTTATCAAATTCATTATATAACAACTACTTATTCACTTCTAGTTATCCTAGGAATCTCCCATCTTTTATACATTGTGGAAACTACCATGTGAAATTATAGTGTATTGTTTATCCCTAAATGCATATTTGAACAGGGAAATTCAGCTTCTTATCGGTAAAATTGACATTTTTTTCCTGAATTTTTACCATTATGTTCAGCTTCTTATCCACTTCTAGTTATTAAGGAGGATGTATTAATATGTAATTGTTAGAATGTGTTTGATAAAAATTTAGATTACACAATAACTGACTGAAGAAACTAAACAGTCTACACATGAAAGAGATTAAACACATAAAAATGATGCACATTGGATGTTGAAATTGCATAGCAAGAACCCATACTAGAGTATTTTCCACAGAATTTTCAACTACAACAGTTGAATTGCTCTGAAAGAAGAGAAGTTAACCCAGCTGAGCACCAATCATATACATATTCTAATACCGTTTCATATGAAAAAGGTTATTTGACAATATGGAGGCAAGTATCTTAACAGCCAAATACTTTAATCCTAAAAAGCGTAATACAACAATCTTCAAATGAAAAGCGCAATACACCAATCTAATAAAACTATTGGTCTGGAGGTTCACTCAGTTAGAAGAAGAACTAAATCCTTAAAAGCGCAATAAAACAATCTTCAAATGAAAGTTTAATAAATACTATCAAGGGAGAGGTTAGCACACTATCAAATCTTCCACCAAGCCTTAACAAAGGAACCAAATTTTCAATCCTCACCCCTGTACTTACCCCTAATTTTGGCATATTAGTATTACAAGACATAATTATTCAATCCAAACAGTGCATTGTCTCTTGGGAATGCGGGCACTAGATCATTTCCTCAGGATAAATGTGCTAAGTAGGAAGGTGACATGGTGGATGAAATTCATTACAATTTGCATTAGTGTGTTTTCTAGTTTGTAGTGAAGTTTTGGCTGAGTTGAAGCTTGGACCAAAGAATGCCCTGGAACCTAATGAAGAAGAGGAGAGAAAAAGAGTATGGTTGTCACTCACCTGTGAGTTTGTGACGGAGTATCTTTCAGAAGCAGCCCCAACGAGATTAGGTTTCGTAATTTCGGCACTAGTCCGTGGTCTTCTGCTGATCTGCGCGAGAATGGAGAACAAAATTGAATTGATAAGTGGAACTAGTGAAGAAGAGAAGAGTGTATGGCCGGCGGTCTTCATCTGTTGAGTAACTGGAGAAGAAGAGTGAAGCAGTCCCGTTTGACATCTAAGAGAAAAGCGCTAAAGGAGAAGCGCCCGCTCGTAGTCGACGGAGAGTGAAACCGATGGTTAGGGTTGGGCAAACGTAACTCCGCTAAAACGACGCCGTTCAATTAGGATGGTTTACTACGGTTATTTAATAACCGGGGTCCGAAATCGTTAAGTCACCACGGTTAGTAATATAATCGGGGTCCGAAATTTTAATACCCCAGTTAAATCGAATAACCGGGGTCTAAAATTTTTTTTAAAAAAAAAAGAAAAATCAATTAACCTCGGTTATACATATAACCGTGGTCCGAAAATATCTTTGATCACGGTTCTTTCAAACCGCTCCAACATAAGCGAGGTCTAGAGGGGGGTTTTGTACTAGTGACGGTTTAGGCTGAATCGGTTGATCTTCTTCCTGACCGTAGGGGCGGCTTAGGCAATTCCGCTGAGGCGGATCTTCAATGCTTCTTCAACGTCTAACTCTTCAATTGCTGGTCGTTACTGGTGTCAAAGCGCAGGGGCGCCTTGAGGCCAGCGTAGGGGCGGTGACACAGACTCTTCACCTTCCAGCTCCTAGGGCGAGGCGCAGTCAAGGCGCAGTGAGAGGCGTAGAGGAGCTGGTCTTCGTCTTGTCAAGGCAAGTCACCGCAGGGGCGCCGATGGGTGGCGCAGGGGCGGTGACCTGCTTCTTGGCCGGTGCTTGTGAAGGCGCAGAGAGCGCTTCAGTGAGAAGTGTCACCCGCTAGGGCGGCTGCAAGGACCCGCTGGGGCGGTGAAGTAGCAGAAGCTTCACTTCGTGATCTCTCTTCACTCTTAAGTGCTTATAACTCCTTTTTTAGCTTCTTTTAGTCTTCTTCTTCTGGATCAAGGAGTTAGTAGCATAAACTGACACTAATGCAATAAAAAGACTCTAAAAACTACCCTAAATGATAGTGATTCCATCACCTATCAACAAGTAATACAATGATGGGTGAATCTACACTAGGTTGATTCTAAGCATGCAATTGCTACTTTGGTGTGTTCCTTTTACAAGTTTTTAAGTAATCTCCCGTCTCGATCATATATATGTGTTGAGCCAACCGGCATCAACACAACTTAACAGGTTAGTGTTCCATAAACCTACAAAATAATTAACAAGTTAGCTTTCAAACAAAGACAAAGGGATATAAAGAGAAGATTAAAACCGTTGAACTTATCTTTATATTTGTGTTCCTTTTCTTTAAGTAATTACAACCCGTTATTACTTAAAGTTGCTACTAGATTAAAGACCCGAACCCGGAACCTATTAATCCTAGTTGTTTGCATGCAAATTAGAACCTAAGGTGATCAATCTCAAGCAATAGTGAACATGCAATTAGACAATGGAGATCAAGGAAACACAAAGCATTGCTGAATAAAAACTTATATTAAAAAGAACTTACAACCAAAGTAACAACGCAACTTCAAACCAACCCAATGTAGCAAGGGAGTTAGCAACTCATTACAATGGAAAATTCTATTCTAAAATGGATTTTTGTGTGGAAAAGCATATCGTTTTAGCAATCAGCCAAGGGCTATTTATACTACATAAGACACTAATTAGGAGTAAATGGCCGGCCTTAAACAACCACCTTTAATGCCATAAAGTTGGTGTAAACAGCCAGTGTAACGCTTCTGGCGTTAAACCGCAGGGGTGGCCTTCAGGAACCGCAGGGGCGGTTTAGGCAAAATCGGTTGATCTTCTTCAAGGCCGCTAGGGCGGCTACACAATTCCGCTGGGGCGGATCTTCAATGCTTTTTAACGTCTGACCCTTCGTCTTCCTGGCGTTTCTGATGCCAAGCCGCAGGGGCGTCCTTATGTCAGAGCAAGGGCGGTGACACGGCCTCTTTGTCTTCCAGCTCGATTTTTAGGCACAGGCAGGGGCACAGTGGAAGGCGCAAGGGAGCTAGTCTTCGTCTCTTCAGGGCAGATTACCGCAGGAGCTCCTAGGAGTGGCGCAGGGGCGGTGACATACTTCATGGCAGGCGTTGGCGAAGACGCAGGGAGCGCTCTGCTGGAAAGTGTCACCCGCTGGGGCGACTGCAAGGACCCGCTGGGGCGGTGAGACAACAGAAGCTTTGCTTCGTGATCGATCTTCACTCCTAAGTGCTTATAACTCCTTCCTTAGCTTCTTTTAGTCTTCTTCTTCTGGACCAAGGAGTTAGTAGCATAAACCGACACAAATGTAATAAAAAGACTCTAAAAACTACCCTAAATGATAGTGATTCCATCACCTATCAAACTCCCCCATACTTTGACCTTTTACTCGTCCCGAGTAAAAACAAATGATAGCAACTAGACTCAAAGGCCTCAGAAAGGATTAGCAAGCAGAAAGACAATGAAAACAAGAGAAAAGCCAAGAAAGAAAGAAGGAAAAGAGAGGAAATGTGAGAAAAAGAAATACTACCATCCTTATCGCTCCAAGAGTGACCTAACCGGACAACCTCCTTATGACTCCCCTTCTTATGTCGCCGAACGCCGGAAGGAAATCCTACACTCGGTGTCGCTCATTTTGCCAAGGCGCCCTTTCGGGTTTTCACCTTGCCACTCTTCTTCTTTTCTCACTTGAAATCACATCCCTCAAGTCCAATATTGCACCAACCTAAGGTTGGTCGGACTACCTTCTTTTTACCTAAACCGCCCTTTCGGGTTTTCAGTTTATCCAAGGATTTGATGCCTCTTTTCAATTCTTTGGCTCTTTTTTTTTCTTTTTACTGAATATCAAACTGAATTTAAAAATGCAAGAACAAACTTAAAAACAACTCAATGAAACTATACAAGTAATGATATGTCCCTCCCCCATACTTGAAGTACACTTTGCCCTCAAAGTGGAAATGAAGAAAAGATAAATGTGGGGAAAAGGAAAAAGAAGTGTACCCCTCAGTGGGATGGTCCGGCTGGACCATCCGGACCCTTCTCCGGTGGATACGGGAAGTGGCTGAAGAAGTGCTCCTGCCGGTGGTAGATATCCTTAATGCGGCTCTGCTGGGGCTCCATTCGTGCCCAAAAGAGGTCTCAAAGCTGGCTTGCCAAGCCAGCTGCTGAGCCTCAAGGTGCTGCTGCTGGGCGGCTTACCAAGCCTCCTCCCGCTGGTCGAGGTGGGAGGTCATAGACGTAGCAAAGCTCGTCTGCTAGCTCTTTTGCTACTCCAGCATGGTCCTTTGATACTCCGTCTGCCACGTCCGGTGCTGGGTGTTCATGGCCGCCATCTGAGCTTGAAGGCTCGCAAGGGCCGGATCCTCCTCTAGTGCCGCAGTGGGCATCTCCTCATCATATAGGATGGGCAGGTGCTCCTCCTGATGAGCCCGGCTGGAGCTGGCAGCATGCTTCTCCACAATGGCCACTAGTGGCCGCCTCGGCACGAAGGGATCTACCGGAATGTATAGCTCAATGCGGCTCTTTGAGGCAATAAAGGAGATCACCCCACCGCCGATAATGCCCCTCGGATCGTTCCTCATAATCCGCTTCAAAGCGGAAAGGAAGAGATACGGCCAATCCATCACCTTCTCGCTTTGTGGAAGGCAAGAGCAGAGTAGTGGGAGATCCTTTAGGGCGACCTTGTTCTCCTCTTTGTGTCCACAGAAGACACTCATCAGGATCTTGGAGAGGAGCCTCAAGGAGGGGTGAGTGAGCTTGTTGGAGTACTCACCTCCAGCATGGAACTCTGACCCGGTAGCCACCTGCCAAAACTCACACAAATCCAGGGTAGGTATTGTCTCCCACCAGCTCTCGGAGGGGTTTAAAGTCACCCCAAAGGCCTCCTGTAGCTGGAAATAGTCCAGTGTTTATTTCACCTTGTTGAACTTGAAGGTGAGGCCGGTACACACATGATCCTCCTTCTCCATTGTGAAAGTGGAGATGACTTTTCGGCTGAGCTCGTTATATGTTGGGGAACTCCTATGTAGGAATTCTCGGAGCCCGGCATTTTCAAAAAAGGACTACATACTCTCTAACATGCCGAGTTTCTCCAAAGTAGGAATATGCAAAAATTGAGTTGCATACACAACTCGATCCTGCACAATCCTGTAACGCTCCTTTTCTGTCTTAGACATCCTGTGTTCCCTTGGTGCTTCCATTCTTGAAGATGATCAAAGCAAAAGATTAGTGAATGTTGAAACAAGGATGGGAAATCGACCTTTCTGTTGTATTTTCCGCAGGAGCGGGTGAAGCAGGCGCATGGGTGGTGAGGCGAAGGTGCGGGTGCTTGCAGGCGCGGGGGAGAACTACAAAAGGCGATTTGCGAGAAACTGCGAAAGTGGTTGTATTTGGAGTTGCTCCGGTGGCGGCCTTTGGTTCAGGCGTCGTCGGAGGTGATGCAGTAGTAGAGAAGGTCGTAGTATGCTGAGAGAGTTGCAAGTGGGAGGAAGATTGGGGTAGTCACGAGAGAGGGTGGCGCAAGGGCGTTGGAAGGGTGTGGACTTGGTTGTCGGAGGTGGCACAGGGGAGTCGACGAGGTGGTTGGTGAGCAAGAGGGCGCTGGAGCGTGAGTGAGGGAGTGGGGTTTTGAGGGTTCGTGTTTTTGGTGAAGAAGGTTGGTGAGTGGGGTGTGGTAGGTGAAGGTATTTTCGAGATCTACTTTTTTTTCTTTTCTTGGAAAACCCGCAAGGGCGGGAGTTTGTCGTCGCGGGGGCGGTGACAAGTGAGAGGAGTCACGTAGTCTCAGCGCCGGGGGCGGCGCTGAGGATGCGTGTCAAGGTTGGCCGCCGTAGGGGTGTAGGGATGTTACCGCGTCGGCGGTGACGAGCATCTCGCAGGAGCAGGCCCAGCGCCGCGGGCGGCACTGGGCATGAGTGTCACCGCAGGGGCGGGGATACAAAGCCGCTGGTGTTGTTCCTTTGACAAAGGCTCCTCTTATTCCCTCGGGTTGCCTCCCGAGAAGCACCTTTATTTTACGTCGTTGGCTCGACGTAAATCTTTAGCCTTTGTCCGTTCACTTTGAACACCTTGTGCATTTGGGGATCATAGAGATACACAGCTCCATGAGGGTATACTTCAGCTACTATGAATGGCCCTGTCCATCTCGAACGCAGCTTTCTTGCAAAGAGTTTCAAACGAGACTGAAAGAACTTGGCATCCAAAACTTTTTTTGCAGTTTTGTTTGCCCCAAAGTGCCCCCACATGCTTCAGAATGACAGAAAGTTAGGACGGATTGTACCTCATTGTCCGGAATGCAACGTCGGATCACTTGGTCACTACAATGCTTCCAAAGGTAAGGATCGTCCCAAACGTAGTGTGAAGCTTCAGCCTTTACCTTCTCTCGTTGTGCCTTGGTGAAGTCTGGGGGATATTCCTTCCTGACAATGAAGTTCATAATATCAACAAACCAAGGTTTAAAAGATTGGAGTTCAAGACAAACCTCTGTCGACAATTCCGCAGGGGCGCCTAGACTAAGCCGCAGGGGCGGCTGACCGCAAGGCGGCTGGTGTGAGGCGCAGGGGCGCTTATACAACAGAGATTTGTGTAAAATGTATCGTCTGGAAAACTTCCGACTATCTCTCTTCCTTCTCCTAGATCTTCCTCTTCTTGCACTAGTCTGCTCAAATGATCGGCCACCAGGTTCTCAACCCCCTTCTTGTCCCTTATCTCTAGGTTAAATTCACTTTGAAGGAGCACCCATCGGATCAATCGTGGCTTTGCCTCCTTCTTTTCCATGAGGTACCTAAGAGCTGCATGGTCAGTGAAGATAATTACCTTTACCCCAAGTAGGTATTGCTGAAATTTCTCAAGGACAAAAATCACCGCCAACATTTCCTTCTCGGTGGTAGAGTAATTCCTTTGCGCTCCATTGAGTGTCATAGACGCATAATGGATTACATGGGAGGTCCGTCCGTCTTTTTGTCCTAAGACAACTCCAACGGCGTAGTCACTGGCGTCACACATGATTTCGAAAGGTTTCTCCCAATCCAGGGAACGGATGATTGTTGCGGTGGTAAGACATGCCTTCAAAGTGTCGAAAGCTTTCTTGCAATCCTCATCTACTATGAAGGTGACGTCTTTCTTGAGAAATTCACATAGGGGTGCCGAGATTTTTGAAAAATCTTTGATGAAACGTCGGTAGAAACCTGCATGACCAAGAAAAGATAGGATTTCCCGAACATTAGTAGGATAAGGTAAATTTTGGATTACATCAACCTTTGCCTTATCTACCTCTATCCCTTTTGAGGATATTACATGTCCTAACACAATTCCTTGTTCGACCATGAAATGACATTTTTCCAAATTAAGAACCAAATTAGTTTCCACACATTTTTCAAGAACAAGTTTCAGATGTCCTAAACATGCGTCAAAACTATCTCCATGGACGGTAAAATCCTCCATGAAGACTTCAATGTAATTCTCTATGTATTCGGAGAAAATACTTATCATGCACCGTTGGAAAGTGTCGGGTGCGTTGCAAAGTCCAAATGGCATTCTACGGTATGCCAAAGTGCCGAATGGGCAAGAGAACGTTGTCTTCTCTTGATCTTTTGGTGCAATGGCTATTTGGAAATAGCCCGAATATCCATCTAGGAAACAATAGTACTGATGACCAGCAAGACGTTCAAGCATTTGATCAATAAATGGTATTGGGAAATGGTCTTTTCGTGTTACCTTATTGAGCTTGCGGTAGTCAATGCAAACTTTCCATCCAGTTTGTGTTTCGTTTGGAACCATCTCTCCATGTTGATTTTCCACCATGGTAATGCCTCCCTTCTTTGGAACTACTTGGGTTGGGCTAACCCAAGTGCTATTCGTCCTCAAGTAGAATCCTATGCGTGCAAGTTGAAGGGCTTATCCCTTTGATGTCCGTAATGGTCCATCCAAGGACCGTCTTGTTCTCTTTTAGTACCTTCACCAACTTGTCTTCTTGACCGGTAGTCAACTTGTTGGAGATGATCACCGGAAAGGTATTGTATTCTCCAAGGAAAACCTACTTGAGGTGTGACAGAAGGTCCTTCAATTCTATTTCAGGTGCCTGTACTATGGACGGAACAAGCTTCTCGCTTGGGGTTAGTAAAGTGGGCCCAATGGCCAAATTTGAGATAGGCAACCTTTTGTGCCCATCTAGTTGGGCCGGGACCTCTTTCATGCTGGATGTTAATACATAATCTGTCTTAAAACTATCAATGTCATGCTCAATCACATTTTTCAATTCATTAATGTCAGAGTTATCAAAAACATCTTGCACAAAAGGTTCAACAATGTTAATAGTACATAAAGAATGATCATCACTAGGGAATCTCATTGCATCATAGATGTCAAATTCCACTACTTCTCCATCAAACTCCATGGTTAATTTGCCACTAACATAATCAATTTTAGTCCTAGCAGTTTTCAGAAATGGCCTACCTAGTAGAATGGGTGCAGCATGTGAATCATTTTCCATATCCATTACAAAGAAATCAAAAGGAAATATTAGGTTGTCTACCATTACTATTACATCTTCAATTATCCCTTTCGGGTATACATTAGATCTATCAGCAAGTTGTGCTACAATCCTAGTTTCCATTAATGATCCAAGGCCAAGTGATTTGTAAATTGAATATGGCAAAACATTGATAGAAGCACCAAGATCAAGCATTGCTTTGTCAAAGCGGGTTTCCCCTATAACACAAGGAATGCTTACCATGCCTGGATCGCTGCACTTCTTGGGCATTCTCCGTTGGAAAACTGCCGAAACATGCTCACTTACTTGCACCTTTTGTTTCCCCTTCAGCTTCTGATTCCTCTTGATAGTGCAGAGTTCCTTCAAAAAACGAGCATACTTAGGAATACTTTCACCAATTTAAGTAGGGGAATGTTTACCTCGCATTTGGAGAAAGTCTCAAACTGGTCCTTGTCCTCAATGACTCTTCTTTCCTTCAGAGCCTCTGGAAAAGGAGTTGGTGGTTTCTCATAGTACAGTGGCGGAAAGTTTGGCCGGTCGTAAGCATCCCTGTCAGCAGAACCTTCTGTTGTAATTTCCGCAGGGGCGTCAGCTTGTAAGCGCAGGTGCGTCTCAGGTGTTATCACCGCAGGGGAGGGGACATCCAGCCGTAGGGGCGTTGTTTGCCCTGTGCTGGGCGCAGTTGCAGCCGCAAGGGCGGTTGTGGGTGCGGTAAAATCATCAGAAGGTTTGCTTGGTGATTCTTTTGCTGGTTTTTGTTGGATTTGCTTCCCACTCCTTAATGTTAGGGCACTAACATTTTCCTTGGGGTTTATAAACATCTGGGAAGGCAATCCTCCGGCAAGTCTTGACTCGGTCCTTGAAATGGCTTCCGCCATTTGACCAACCTGTTTCTCAAGGTTCTTGATGCTAGATTCTGTTGTTTGGACATGAGTACCAAAGTGTTTAGTCAAAACCTGCAACATATCTTCAGTTGATTGGTACTTACCTTGACGGGGCTGCTGTTGTTGGTTTTGTTGATCCCTCCAAAGAAAGTTCTGTTGGTCACGCCAGTTTGGCGTGAAATTCTGTGCATAGGGATCGTTCCTAGGCCTTTACTGTTGTGGTTGTCCATAACCCATTGCGTTCACCTCAGCATTGTCATCCTGGACTTGTGGACACATGTCCGTTGGATGGTATGGGTTGGCACATACTCCACAAGCTTTTAGCTGTCGTGGGGTTCCCATAAGTGTTAGCCTCTTCACCATTTCCTTCAATTCCGCAAGCTCGGTGGAAATCTCGCTCTTTCCAGAACTCCCAACATTAACTCCTTTCTTTGCCTGGGTCCTTCCAAAGTTCCGAGTACCTTCCGCTAGTTCCTGTATCTTTTCCAAAACAAGGTCAGGAGTAGAATTAAGAATATTACCTCCACAAGTTGCATCAACGATCCTCCTTTCATTGTCTAGCAAGCCATTGTACAAGTACAAGACTAGATCTTGAGTTGAATATCCGTGAAAAGGACAGCTGGATCGGAGACATGCAAACCTCTCGAAGTACTCGTAGAGAGTTTCATTCGCCTCTTGCTCGATGTTGCGTATAGCTTTGTTCAAGCTATTGGCCTTCTTGGCTGGAAAGTATTTCTCCAAAAATGCCTTATGAAGGTTCTCCCAAGTGTCGATACTCTCAGATGGAGGGTGGTAATACCAATCATCCGCATAATCTTTGAGTGTGAAACCGAATGCCCTCATCTTGATTTGTTCTTCGGTAATGTTGGCCGGCTTCATGCTCAGACACACGGTATGGAACTTCCCAAGGTGCTTGATGGGGTCTTCACCACTCAGCCCATGGAAGGATGAAAGCAAGTGAATGAGGCCTGGTTTGAGCTCAAAATTTATTCCTTCCCCTAATGCTAGTATAGTGACCGCGAGAGGGTTTTGAGCCAAAGTGGGTTGCGTAAGTTGACGAAGAGTACGGTCAGCCATCTCTTGGTGACGTTGTTGTTGTCTTCGATGCCGGATGTGCGTCGTTTCAATTTCTGGATCAAAAGTAGCAAGATTTGGGTTAGTAGCACGGGTTTGAACCATAAAAATGTTTCAAACCAATAATAATTAATAACAATAAAACACTAAAACTCCCCGGAAACGGCGCCAAAATTTGACTGACGGTTTTTTTAAGGTTGTCTATACCCAATCAAAAGTAAATCCCGACTTAGCACTAAGAACAAGTATAGTGGATAAGTAAGGGTCGAACCCAAGAGAGTTAAAGTGTTTTAGATGCAATTATCGATTATAGTAACAAGTAACAAAAAGGGGGGTTTTGGTTGAATTGATGCACACAAAAACTTAAGAAAACGATTAACGCCACAAGTAATACAATGATGGGTGAATCTACACTAGGTTGATTCTAAGCATGCAATTGCTACTTTGGTGTGTTCCTTTTACAAGTTTTTAAGTAATTTCCCGTCTCGATCATATATATGTGTTGAGCCAAGCGGCATCAACACAACTTAACAGGTTAGTGTTCCGTAAACCTACAAGAATAATTAACAAGTTAGCTTTCAAACAAAGACTAAGGGATATAAAGAGAAGATTAAAATCGTTAAACTTATCTTTATATTTGTGTTCCTTTTCTTTAAGTAATTACAACCCGTTATTACTGAAAGTTGCTACTAGATTAAAGACCCGAACCCGGAACATATTAATCCTAGTTGTTTGCATGCACTTTAGAACCTAAGGTGATCAATCTCAAGCAATAGTAAACATGCAATTAGACAATGGAGATCAAGGAAAAACAAAGCATTACTGAATAAAAACTTATATTAAAAAGAACTTACAACCAAAGTAACAACGCAACTTCAAACCAACCCAATGTAGCAAGGCAGTTAGCAACTCATTACAATGGAAATTTCTATTCTAAAATGGATTTTTATGTGGAAAAGCATATCCTTTTAGCAATCAGCCAAGGGCTATTTATACTACATAAGACACTAATTAGGAGTAAATGGCCGGCCTTAAACATCCACCTTTAATGCCATAAAGGTGGTGTAAACAGCCGGAGTAACGCTTCTGGCGTTAAACCGCAGGGGCGGACTTCAGGAACCGTAGGGGCGGTTTAGGCAGAATCAGTTGATCTTCTTCAAGGCCGATGGGGCGGCTAAACAATTACGCTAGGGTCGATCTTCAATGCTCTTCAACGTCTGACCCTTCGTCTTCCTGGCGTTTCTGATGCCAAGCCGCATGGGCGTCTCTATGTCAGCGCAGGGGCAGTGACACAACCTCTTCGTCTTCCAGCTCCCATGTTGAGGTGCAAGCATGGGCGCAGTGGAAGGCGCAGGGGAGCTGGTCTTCGTCTCTTTAGGACAGATCACCACAGGAGCGCCAAGGAGTGGCGTAGGGGCGGTGACATACTTCATGGCTAGCGCTGGCGAAGACGCAAGGAGTGCTCTAGTGGAAAGCGTCACCCGCCGGGGCGGCTGCAAGGACCCGCTGGGGTGGTGAGACAACAGAAGCTTTTCTTCGTGATCGATCTTCACTCCTAAGTGCTTATAACTCCTTCCTTAGTTTCTTTTAGTCTTCTTCTTCTGGACCAAGGAGTAAGTAGCATAAATTGACACAAATGTAATAAAAAGACTCTAAAAACTACCCTAAATGATAGTGATTCCATCACCTATCATATACCTTGGGACGAAGAGTAGGCTACTTAGAGCCGAACTTCGTAAACATATCCTCGTGTCGATCTTTTACATTCCGCACTATATCTTGCTATTGTAACTAACTTTGTTTTTAGCAGGAGTACGAAGTCAAGGCCCTTGAAAGTTTTTTCAAAGCCCTTGAAATTAAAGTATCACAAATAGCTCAGATTGACATCAAGGCCCTTCGAAGAAGTTTCAAGGCCTTGAGAATTATTTTGCGAAAAGTTCCCATAATTTATTCAACCCCCCTTCTAGAGTATCTTTTAACCTTTTAATTCACCTACCGGTTCTTCAGAGAGAGACATGCCAGGAGCTAGGAGAGTGGCGCAGTCCGGAGGACCGGACAAGCATTAGAGGACGGGACCCACTAGTTTAGGGGTAGGATCCTCAAGGCAGAGCCGTAGTCCGGCCTAGGGACGTACATGACATCCGCCTGCTAATCAGTCGCCAGACAGAGGGAGGCATAGTTTTAACTGTAGAGGACAAGATCATCTTAGGCTTGATTATAGGAAGCTTATAGTGACGTGTTTCTCTTGCGGTCAGACGTGCCACAGGGTAGATTTTTGCAGACGGGGTGGGGCACCGTCACATCAGGGGTCTTCACCTTCTGGCGGGGCAGGTGGAGGGAAAAGGCCACCTCAGGTTCAAGGTCAGAGTTTCCAGCAGAGGGGACAGAGTCAAACACGTACACAGGGGCTAACTCAAGGTCAAGGCCGTGGTACAGGCCGTGGTGGAGGTACATAGGAGACCCATGGCACACAGGTCAGGGTGTTTGAGTTGAGGAGTGTTGTGGATCCAGCAACGCCGGCAGCTACAGGTACGATTCATATCCATGGACTTTTGGTCCGAGTTTTATTTGATACAGGTGCCACACACTCTTTTATATCTGATGATTGTGTAGCTAGGTTTTCCTTAGCTACGGTAGAGGGTAGACCCTTCATTGTGGGGTTACCCAATGGGGGTAGGGTTAGTGGTACCCGAGAGGAACGCGGTTGTCCCATACGTTTGGAAAACCGAGATTGGTTAGCCGACTTCTATGTCATGCACTTAGTGCATGAAGAAGTCATCCTTGGCATGGACTGGATGGACCGCCATTGAGCCATTTTGGATATCAGCCTGAGGACTGTGACAGTTACCACGGAGACGGGACACGAGGTGATTTTCCGAGGTTGGGACCTCAGCAAGACTTGTACAGTCATTAGTGTGGTCCAATCCGCGAGACTTATTGGGCAGGGATGCGAGGCCTTCTGGTTCTATGCCATGAAGGAGGAGACGGGACCATCGCTGGAGGATATTCCTGTGGCGTGTGAGTTTGAAGATGTCTTCGGGGAGCCACCCGAATTACCACCGCAGAGGAGCGTTGATTTTACTATTGAGTTGGAGCCCGACACGAGGCCGATCTCCAAGGCTCCATAACGTATGGCACCGATCGAGTTGTTGGAGGTGAAGAAGCAACTCGAGGAGTTAGTTGAGAGAGGTTTTATGCACACCGGTCCTCTTTTTCAAGAAGAAGGACGGATCTTTGCGGCTTTGTATCGATTACCAAGAATTGAACAAAGTCACCATAAAAAACAAGTACCCTCTACCGTGCATCGATGATCTTTTAGACCAGTTACAGGAAGCCACCGTTTTTTCACGCGTTGATTTGAGGTCGGGCTACCACCAGCTGAGGGTGAGAGATGAGGACGTGCCGAAGACAACATTCAGGATGAGATACAGCCATTACGAGTTTGTCGTGATGCCCTTCGGGCTCATGAATGCACCCACCGTCTTCATGGAGTTGATGAACGACATCTTCATCGACTTCTTGTACCAGTTCGTCGTGGTGTTTATAGATAATATCTTAGTCTACTCCCGGAATAGGGAGGAGTATGCGGGGAACCTGAGGACAGTTCTTCGAGTCTTTCAGGATAGAGAGATTTATGCAAAGCTCTCTAACTGCGAGTTTTGGATGTCCGAGGTGGCATTCTTAGGTCATATAGTTTCCGTCGAGGGTGTCATGCTTGACCCGGCGAAGATAGAGTCCTTTTCTTCATGGTCGCCTCCTAGGAAGGTCAAGTTGGTGCGTAGTTTCTTGGGCTTAGCGTGGTTTTACCGCCGATTTGTTGAGGGTTTCCCCGTGATTGCACGCCCACTCACTTCCTTGCTGAGGAAGTCTACAAGCTTCGTCTGGTCCGAGCCTTGTCAGAGCAACTTTGAGGAGCTAAAGAGGAGATTGACCTCCGCTCCTGTCTTGGCCCTGCCCGAGGACGTAGAGGATTTCGTTGTATATAGTGACGCCTCCATGCTCGGCTTGGGGTGCATTTTGATGTAGAGGGGTAGGGTTATTGCGTACGCTTCTCGGCAGCTGAAGCCGTACGAGAAGAATTATCCCACCCATGATCTTGAGCTAGCAACAGTGATTCATGCCCTGAAGATCTGGCGGCACTACTTGTACGGGGCTACGTGTCAAATCTTCACATACCATAAGAGTCTGAAGTATATATTCACTCAACGGACGTTGAATAACCGCTAGAGGAGATGGTTAGATCTGATTAAGGACTTTGATTTGGAGATTTTGTACCACCCGGGAAAGGCGAACGTAGTCGCCGTCGGACCCAGATTTGAGAGAGCAGATTCTGTGTGAGCCACATTCTACACCTTACTCTGTGCATCCGGGCACGAGTAAGATGTACCAGGACCTTAGGAGATCTTACTGGTGGTACGGGCTCAAGCCCGATGTAGCGAGATATGTTGCCCGATGCGCGACGTGCAAGCAAGTCAAGATCGAGCACTAGAGACACGGAGGAGAGCTTCACCCACTGCCCATGTCGCAGTGGAAGTGGGAGGATATATCGATGGACTTCGTTACTGGGTTGAGACCGAGTAGGAGCTTCGACGCGATTTGGGTAGTTGTAGATCGGTTGACGAAGACCAAACGTTTCATCCCCATCCAGGAGACGTGGCCGGTGAGTCGTCTAGCCGAGGAGTTTACCCGTCAAATTGTGAGATTGCACGGAGTACCGAGGACCATTCTCTCAGATAGGAACGGGTGTTTTATCTCGAGGTTTTAGCAGCAGGTACACGCCGCCCTAGGTTTGAGTCTTCATTTCACTACCGTATACCATCCATAGACCGACGGCCAGTCAGAGCGGACTATT
The DNA here is from genome assembly GCA_033239125.1 of Fagopyrum homotropicum. Classification (NCBI taxonomy): domain Eukaryota; kingdom Viridiplantae; phylum Streptophyta; class Magnoliopsida; order Caryophyllales; family Polygonaceae; genus Fagopyrum; species Fagopyrum homotropicum. The sequence goes on along the minus strand of BSWB01000002.1, from coordinate 31,024,540 downwards.
CAGACCTTAGAGGACATGTTGTGTGCATGTGTACTAGATTGGGGGCAGTTATGGCCAAACCACCTCCCATTGGTGGAGTTTTCATATAATAATAGCTTGCACGTGTCGATACAGGATGACATGGCTAGGGTTTCTTTGATACGAGAGAGGATATTTACCGCCCAGAGTCGTCACAAATCATACGCAGATAGGAGGCGTAAACCTCTCGAGTTCCGGGTAGGAGCCTAGGTGTGGCTGAGGGTATCACCGACTCGGGGTTTCAGACGATTCGGCATTAAGGGGAAGTTGAGCCCCGATATGTCGGTCCATTCGAGATAGTAGAGAGAGTTGGTGAGGTGGCATTCCGACTAGCATTGCCACCACGATTGGAGGGTATACATCCGGTATTCCATGTGTCTAAGCTGAGGGAGTACATCCATGACCCCAGGCACATCATTAGTCATGAGGACCTTGTGGTCGAGCCGGACCATACTTTTGCAGAGCACCCGATAGCGGTTTTAGAGCAGAGTACGAGACGCCTTCGATCGAAGGAGATACCGATGCTCAGGGTGCATTGGTCAAGGCAAGGAGCCGATGAGGCTACCTAGGAGACGGAGGATAGTATCCGGAGGAACTATCCCGAGTTTTACGTAGGTTTAGAGACACCGATAGGACAGTCGGGTTAGTCCCGAGCTTCTTCCTTGATCCTTACCTATGTGCTTATGATGTGATATGTTTTGTATGTTTATGTGATTACCCCGTGAGGCGTTTTCATGAGTTGAGAGTGACGTTGGGCTTGAGATCGATAGTTTGCTTTGTGAGTTCCGTACGTTTTGAGCGTGCTTTGCGAGTACTATTAGCAAGTTTCGGGATGAAACTTGTTTTTAGGAGGGTTTGTTGTAACATCTAGAAATTTTATTTCCAGAGTTTGAGTTGTTTCCGACTTTTCCGCGTCTGTGGCTTATTTCCAATGGGCACGTTTTCCGACCTTGGGAAGAGGAGTGAGGGGGCATAGGGCTGCTGAACCTTGGATATCCCCACCTCTTTGTGTTAGCCTCATTACTCTCTCCCTAGTTTCCCATTTCTCCCCTTACGTTCTGTTACACTTAGGATGTGTGACACGTAAAAAGCCATAAATTTATAACTCGTTATATTTTTCCTAACTCCTAGCAAACCCGCAGTGTACGGAACGTTTTGTAGTAGCGATAGTATTCCGAGGTCGAACACAAAGACTGAGGTGAGATTGAATCGATTAGTGACTAAGTTTAGTGAAGATCTAGGCTAAGAAAGGAGAAAGAAATAAAGAAATGAAAATCTAAATGTTTTTGGTTTGGTTTTTAGGTGATCGATCAAAGATCACAAATCATGCAAAACAAACAATCAACTAAGCTAGCAATTCAACACAAACAAACAAGCTAAACACGAGATATGAGATCAATAGAGAAAAATGGATTCTAGGGGTTGGAAATTCCGATTATGGCATTGGACTCAAGCTATCTAATCATTCCTTGGATCAACTATAGTATGTTGGGAGTGAGTGTTTCTAGAATGAGATCAGTCACCGGGTAGGTCTCATGGTCCACTAGTCCGTTCCTAAGGTCTCATCAAAGATCCTAAGGAATGGAATTCTACACAAACCGGATGGTATTCTAGGGATCTAACCTCTCTTCACCGGGTAAGTCTCGGAAAGGCAAGTCCTAAACACCTATCCTCGCACACTCAGTCCAATAGCGGCTTATGAAGCTCGCTACTACCTAGAGTTTGTCATCTTCGGTATCTAAGAGCAAGAATCACCGGGTAAGTCTCTTCTAACACTTAGTTTCTAACACTAGGTCACCCTAGGATAGAATTAGCTCAACAAACACTATGATTTCAACAATCTAACAACCTAACACTTGGATTTATCATTTCAAACAAATTCATCAAAATCACGGGGTGTTCATCTAGGTCCACAGCCGTGGTTTGTCTAGAACAAACCGTGGATTCTAACAGTGAATAGGTTCAACCAAACGAGTCATCCAAGCATACATTTAAGTCTATCCTATCATAGTCCAAGCCATAACCATCCTTTCCTTACCCTAGAATCGCATCTATTTAGCTAACAACATACATCATCACAATCGAAATCATAAAGCATAAAATCATGGCTTCCATTTGCAAGATAATGAAGAGAAAATGATGAACAAGTGAAACAAGTAAAACCAAGCTGAAAATGAGAATTAGAAGGACTCACAACCCTTCAAAAGAAGGTTCAATTGATTCTTACAACCCTCGAAAACGATTCCGGAAATCTTTGCTATAAAATCTATCAAAGGGCTAACAATGGTGTCTTCTACTCTTCTTCTCCAATGGAGCTCTTCTCCTCCTCCAATGGTAGCTTCCTTCCAAGCCCCCAATTGAGAGAATCTTCTTGTTGAGAGTATGGGAGAGAATTGTAGTGAGAGTGATGTGATTGGCAAATGGAAGATAGAAGATGCCTTTTCAGCCTTGCAGGACCACCTATTTATCCTACAAATTTGCAAGGGTCGGCCATGAAGATCGTGGCACAGCTGTCACAACCGTCTGGCAAAAACCACGGTCCAATTCTACGGCCGTGGAAGTCCCAGTGACCGTGGTTTTGGTGCCTCAGCTTGTTATGGATCATTAAGCTACGATTTGGTGCATGGCATGCACCAAAAAGGTCCCATGAGTCTTCCTTGGCTCCTAGCTTGCATCCTAATGAGTCCGAGGGTGTGTCATCTTGAGGAACGATCCTCAAATGTATCGATTAGGCTCCTAAATCTCCCAAAATACCTACAAAGCAATGCAAAAGTCCGTGTAGACGTCTATCTCGACAAAATACGTGAATTGAGTGCAAACGTCGTGAACTAGTGCTAAACCATGCATGAATGAGTGAAAAATCTATCTAAATGATTACCTAAACCTAAGCCATAAATCGTATTATCAAAAATACCCCATACTTAAGGTTTGCTCGTCCTCGAGCAAGTCCCCAACTATAGACTAAGAGATGACATGATTTATGCATGCAGAAAAATAACAAAATCTTTTTGGAGTTGTGCTTCTAATATTGGATCACCTTCATAGTCATGTTTCATGGCAATGGGCAAGCGATCATGCATCAACAAAATGAAGGTACGGAAAGACAATTGTACTTAACTCGAAAGCATGCATGAAATGTAAAAATGAAGAAGTCAAGATGATCAAGAGCATATCCAATCTAGATTACTAAGCCTTACACACATGCAAATAGGTCACAAGGGCTTGGGAAATAAAAGGCCAAGAAACGTTGTAATTAGGGTGGAATTTTTCTAGGCTATGTGATGCTAATCCGGGAATGGAACTAACTTCACAACTTCGTTTTTGCTCAACTTCCCAACAAGTGTATAATTTTCTCCATCTTTTCTTTGTTTTCTTTTTCTTTTTCACTTATTTTTGAGACAATGGCATTGGTATACAAAAGCCGAAACCTTGGTGATTAGCCGTCCTCGGGTTTTTTAATTTTTCGAGGTGCATCCACACCGGGCACACATACCAAAGCTCGTTTGGACTATCGGTTTATTTGACTTTGGCAAGGCACAAACACCCGATTATGTGAATGGTGCCGAGTTACTCGTCATTAAACCAACGTCCCCAAACCTATATTTTTGTCTACACTTTCAAAACAAATTCAGCACTTCATTCATAACATTCTTTCATCAACAACTTCACCCCACACTTGCTTTTCATACACTCAACACACTAACATGCTCCTATTCCCGGATGGGTCAAAAGAGGTCAAATTTATATCAATTGAGGTGCTCAAACAACATGACCAAGATGAGAAGTAGAGAAAGATGATGTGCAAGAACTAGCATTTAATTTTGACTTTCAATACTCAATCCAATCAAGACAAACATCATAATCACAAATCATTCATGGGATTCAAGATAAGTACTTCAAGTCCACATATGCATTCATCTATTCACACACAAGGCCATACATAGCCAATTCACAAGACAATTTCATCATAAGGATCATTCCCAAGCTTAAAAGTACTAAAAAAATAAATTTTTTTTTTATTTTTTTAATTTTTTTTCAAAATATCTATGTACAATGCAAGAGGTGTGAAGCATGCGACAATATTAAACTATCCTAGATGCTAATCATGCAAAGGATCATGCAAACCCCACCCCATACTTAGAAACACATTGTCCCCAATGTGGCATTCAAGTAAAGAAGAGTGAAAGAGGGTTCTCACAATGTAAAAATGGTTTGCTTCGGTATTTGGGATTACTCAAGTAGATTGATGGTGGATGATCCTATCAACAATGGTAGAGAGCTCTAAATGTTCATCATGGCGTCGGGACCCGCGCTAGGCGCTGCTAGCCGTCCAAGTTCCGCGTCCGCTCCACCCATAATTGATGAGGGATTCATCATCATCATCCATATTCCATACAAGGTTTCCATGCTACCAAGATTCTAGCACACACACAGCACACCAAACACACAAAAACAGAAAAATCAAAGACAAAAACAAAAACGAAAAGGGAAAAACGTTACCAACGGGTTGCATCCCATCAAGCGCTTCTTTAAGGTCATTAGCTTGATCAAACTCGGGGGCGTCTCATTCTAGGTGAAGTGGGGCAATCATATCCACCGGAGCTCCCGGGATATACTTCTTCAACCGGTGCCCATTCACCTTAAAGTTTCTACAATGCTCCCCTCCTATCTCAACCGCTCCATGGGGAAAGATTTTCTTCATTATATAAGGACCGGTCCACCTTGACTTTAGCTTTCCGGGGAAGAGCCGCAGCCTTGAGTTGAAGAGAAGGACAAGGTCGCCTTCACTCAACTCCTTCGGGATGAGGCGCTTGTCGTGCCACCGTTTGGTCTTCTCCTTGTAGATCCGGGCGTTTTCATAAGCATCCAACCGGATCTCCTCAAGAGCGTTCATATCAAGTAACCTCTTCTCTCCGGCCTCCTTGAGGTCAAAATTCAACCATCTTATAGCCCAATATGCTCTATGCTCCATTTCTACCGGAAGGTGGCAAGACTTGCCATAAACTAGCTTGTAAGGAGTGGTGCTAATTGGTGTCTTGAAAGCGGTTCTATAAGCCCACAAAGCATCATCGAGCTTCATAGCCCAATCCTTTCTCGTCCTAGATACCGTCTTCTCAAGAATTCCCTTTATCTCCCGGTTGGAGATCTCTACTTGGCCACTAGTTTGGGGATGGTAAGGTGTTGCCACCTTATGGGTCACCCCATACTTAGCCAAAAGTGCCCCGAAGTTCCTATTGGTGAAGTGCTTCCCTCCATCACTTATGATCACCCTTGGTGTTCCAAACCTAGGAAAGATCACTCGGTTGAAGAACCGCACCACCACCTTGGCGTCATTTGTGGGAGAGGCGATTGCCTCCACCCATCTCGAAACATAGTCAACTGCCAATAGGATGTAGAGGTTGACACATGAAGAGGGGAATGGCCCCATGAAGTCCACACCCCACACATCAAATATCTCCACCTCTTGTATGTTGTTCAAGGGCATCTCATTCCTCCTTGAGATATTGCCCGTCCTTTGGGAAGCATCACAAGCCACCACAAAATTCTGCACACCCTTGAACAAACTCGGCCAAAAGAAGCCCGATTGCAACACCTTCGCACATGTCTTGTGGGAGCTAGCATGCCCTCCACATGGCAAGGAATGACAATGGCGGATCACACTCTCCACCTCATCCTCCGGTATGCATCTTCTAAACACTCCATCCGGCCCTCTCTTAAACAAAAGTGGCTCACTTCAATAGTAATGCCTCACATCCTTGAAGAACTTCTTCTTTTGGGCATATGACAAACCGGGAGGCACTTCCTCACACACAAGATAGTTCACAATATCGGCATACCATGGCTCACTTCCTCTAGACACTTAGAACAAGCACTCCTCCATCATTTGCAATTGCTCATCCCGGAATGAGTCATCAATCGGGATGTCATCTCTCTCAAGTTCCAATGGAGGTAGTCTACTAAGGTGGTCCGCCAAATAATTTTCGGACCCCTTCTTGTCCCGGATTTCCAAATCAAACTCTTGAAGAAGAAGGATCCACCGAATCAACCTAGGCTTGGCATCCTTCTTTGTAAGGAGATAACGGATCGCATCATGATCCATATAAACAATGACCTTCGCTCCAACAAGATATGAGCGGAACTTCTCAAATGCATACACAACCGCTAGCAATTCTTTCTCGGTGGTAGCATAATTGAGTTGGGCATCATCTAGCGTCTTGCTAGCATAATAAATGGCATGTGTGCGCCCATCTTTCTTTTGCCCCAAAACAGCCCCAACGGCTACATCACTCGCATCACACATGATTTCAAACGGTAAACTCCAATCCGGAGGTTGCATGATAGGTGCGGAGATCAAAGCATTCTTCAACCTACAAACAGACTCAAGGCAATCCTTGGAGAAAACAAACTCAACATCTTTCATTAGTAGGTTAGTAAGAGGCTTAGAAATTTTAGAGAAATCTTTGATAAATCTCCGGTAAAAACCGGCATGCCCTAGAAAACTCCTTACCCCCTTCACCGAGGTAGGTGGTGGCAACTTCTCTATCGTCTCTATCTTAGCCCTATCAACCTCAATGCCACGGTTGGATACCAAGTGTCCCAACACAATACCTTCACTTACCATGAAGTGGCATTTTTCCCAATTCAAGACTAGATTAGTCTCCTCACATCTTTTCAAAACCAAAGACAAATTAACTAGGCAATCATCAAAGGAAGATCCATAAACAGAAAAATCATCCATAAACACTTCCATGATGTTTTCAATATACTCCGAAAAGATAGCCATCATACACCTTTGAAAGGTGGCCGGTGCATTATGTTCACGTCTAGGAATAGATGCGCAAAAGTTTTACAATTTATAAACTCGTTATATTTCTCCTAACTCCTAGCGAACCCGCAGTGTACGGGACGTTTGTAGTAGGGATAGTATTCCGAGGTCGAACACAAAGACTAAGGTGAGATTGATTCGATTAGTGATTAAGTTTAGTGAAGATCTAGGTTAAGGAAAAGGGAAAGAAATAAAGAAATGAAAATCTCAATGTTTTTGGTGGGTTTTAGGTGATCAATCAAGGATCACGAATCATGCGAAATAAACAATCAACTAAGTTAACAAATCGAAACAAACAAACAAGCTAAAACGAGATACGAGATCAAAGAGAAAAGAGTGGATTCTAGGGATTGGAAATTCCGGTTATGGCATAGGACTCAAGCTATCTAATCATTCCTTGGATTAACTACAATATGTTGGGAGTGAGTGTTTCTGGATTGGGATCAATCACCGGGTAGGCCTCATGGTCCACTAGTCTGTTCCTAAGGTCTCATCACCGGGTAAGTCTCAAAGAGCCTAAGAGATGGAATTCTACACAAACCGGATTGTCACCTAGGGATCTAACCAATCCTCACCGGGTAGGTCTCGAAAGGGTTAGTCCTAAACAACCATCCTAGCACACTTAGTCCAATGGCGGCTTATGAGGCTCACCACTACCTAGGGTTTGTCATCTTTGAATTCTAAGAGTAAGAACCACCGGGTAGGTCTCTTCTAACACTTAGTTGCTAACACTAGGTCACCCTAGGATAGAATTAGCTCAACAAACACTAGGGTTTCAACATCTTAACACTCTAGAACTTGGACACATCAATTCAAACAAATCAGACAAATCACGGCGTGTTCTACACTTCCACGGCCGTGGACTGGGAGGAACAAACCGTGGACTTCAACAGAGGTTTCGTTCTAGTGATGAATCATCCATAGGCAATTCTAAGTCCATCCTATCATAGTCCTAGCCATAACCATCCTTTCCTTACCCTAGAATCGCATCTACTTAGCCTACAACAATCATCATAACAATCGAAATCATCAAACATAAAATCATGGCTTCCGTTTGCAAGATAATGAAGAGAAAGAGATGAACAAGTGAAGCAAACAAACCAAGCTGAAAATAAGATTAGAAAGACTCACAACCCTTCCAAAAGAAGGTTCAAACGATTCTTACAACTCTAGAAATCAATTCCGGAAATCCTCACTACAAAACCTATCAAAGTCTAGCAAATGGTGTGTTCTTGTCTTCTTCTCCAATGGAGCTCTTCTCCTCCTCTAATGGTAGCTCCCCTCTTGAGAGAATCCTCTTGTTGAGAGTGTATTTGATTGGATTTTTTTTGATTCTCCAAATTGATTGGATGATAGAGCAATGTGTAGTGGATGCCTTCTCTCAGCCTTGCGGGACCACTTTTATACTACAACCTTGCTAGAGTTGGCCATGAGATCATGGCACAGCTGTCACAACCGCCTGGCAAAAACCACGGTTGGTTCCACGGCCGTGGAAGTGCTAGCAACCGTGGTTTGGTGCTTCAGCTTCGCCTTGGATCATTAAGCTACGATTTGGTGCATGGCTTGTGTTGACAAGGTTCCATGAGTCCTCCTTAGCCTCTAGCTTGCATCCTAACGAGTCCGAGGGTGTATCATCTTGATGAACAATCCTCAAACGTATCGATTAAGCTCCTAAATCTCCCAAAATACCTACAAAGCAATGCAAAAGTCCGTGTAGACGTCTATCTCGACAAAATACGTGAATTGAGTGCAAACGTCGTGAACTAGTGCTAAACCATGCATGAATGAGTGAGAAATCTATCTAAATGGTTACCTAAACCTAAGTCATAAATCGTGTTATCAAAAATACCCCATACTTAAGGTTTGCTCGTCCCCGAGCAATCTCCCAACTATAGACTAAGAGATGACATGATTTATGTATGCAGAAAAATGGCAAAATCTTTTTGGAGTTGTGCTTCTAATATTGGATCACCTTCATAATCACGTTTCATGGCAATGGACAAGAAATCATGCATCAAACAAGTGAAGGCATGGAAAGACAATTGTACTTAACTCGAAAGCATGCATAAAATGTAAAAATGAGGAAGTTAAGATGATCAAGAGTATATCCAATCTAGATTACCAAGTCTTACAAACATGCAAATAGGTCATAAGGTCTTGTGAAATAAAAGGCCAAGAAACGTTGTGATTAGGTGTGGATTTTTCTAGGCTATGTGATGCTAATCCGGGAATGGAACTAACTCCACAATTTTGTCCTCGATCAACTTCCCCCAAGTGTATATTTTCTCCATCTTTTCTTTCTTTTCTTTCTTTTCTTTCACTTATTTTTGAGACAATGGTATTGGTGTACAAAAGCCGAAACCTTGGAGATTAGCCGTCCTCGGGTTTTTTCTATTTTTCGAGGTGCATCCACACCGGCCACACATACCAAAGCTCGTTAGGACTATTGGTTTATTTGACTTTGGCAAGGCACAAACACCCGATTATGTGAATGGTGCCGAGTTACTTGTCATTTAAACCAACGTCCCCAAACCAATATTTTTGTCTACACTTTCACAACAAATTCAGCATTTTATTCATGACATTCTTTCATCAACAACTTCAACGCACACTTGCTTTTCACACACATCAACACACTAACATGCTCCTATTCCCGGATGGGTCAAAAGAGGTCAAATTTATATCAATTGAGGTGCTCAAAGATCATGATCAAGATGAAAAGTAGAGAAAGGTGAATTGCCTCATTCATTCCTAGATTATATGTAAGAACTAGCATGTAATTTCGACTTTCAATACTCAATCCAACTAAGACAAACATCATGATCACAATCCATTCATGGGATTCAAGATAAGTACTTCAAGTCCACATATGCATTCATCAATTTAACACATAAGGCCATCCATAGCCAATCCACATGACAAGATTCATCATTAGGGTCATATCCAAGCCTAGAAAGAACAAAAATTTTAAATTTTCTGATTTTTTGGATTTTTCCGAAATGAGTATATACAATGCAAGACATGTGATAATATTAAACTATCCTAGATGCTCCTCATGCAAAGGATCATGCAAACCCCACCCCATACTTAGAAACACATTGTCCCTAATGTGTAAATGAAGTAAAGAAGAGTGAAAGAAGGTTCTCACAATGTAAAAATGGTTTGCTATGGTATTTGGGATTTCTCAAGTGCATTGATGGGTGATGATCCTATCAACAATGGTAGAGAGCTCTAACCATTCATCAAGGCGTCGGGACCCGCGCTAGGCACCGCTAGCCGTCCAAGTTCCGCGTCCGCTCCACCCATAATTTATGAGGGGTTCATCATCATCATCATCCATATGCCATGCAAGGCTTCCAATGCTACCAAGACTCTAGCACACACACAAAGCACAAAAACACACAAAAACAGAAAAATCAAAAACAAAAACAAAAACGAAAAGGGAAAACGTTACCAATGGGTTGCCTCCCATCAAGCGCTTCTTTAAGGTCATTAGCTTGACCAAACTCGGGGGCGTCTCATTCTAGGTGAAGTGGGGAAATCATATCCACCGGAGCTCCCGGGATATACTTCTTTAACCGGTGCCCATTTACCTTGAAATCTCCACAATACTCCCCTCCTATCTCAATAGCTCCATGGGGAAAGATCTTCTTCACCACATATGGCCCGGTCCATCTTGATTTTAGCTTTCCGGGGAAGAGCCGCAGCCTTGAGTTGAAGAGAAGGACAAGGTCGCCTTCACTCAACTCCTTCGGGATGAGGCGCTTGTCATGCCACCGTTTGGTTCTCTCCTTGTAGATCTGGGTATTCTCATAGGCATCCAACCGGATCTCCTCAAGAGTGTTCATATTAAGCAACCTCTTCTCTCCGGCCTCTTTGAGGTCAAAATTTAACCACTTAATAGCCCAATAAGCTCTATGCTCCATCTCTACCGGAAGGTGGCAAGACTTGCCATAAACTAGCTTGTAAGGAGTGGTGCCAATTGGTGTCTTGAAAGTGGTTCTATATGCCCACAAGGCATCATCGAGCTTCATAGCCCAATCCTTTCTCGTCCTAGAGACCGTCTTCTCAAGAATTCCCTTTATCTCTCGGTTGGAGATCTCCACTTTACCACTAGTTTGGGGATGGTAAGGTGTTGCCACCTTATGAGTCACCCCATACTTAGCCAAAAGTGCCCCAAAATTCCTATTAGTGAAGTGCTCCCTTCCATCACTTATGATTACCCTTGGTGTTCCAAACCTAGGGAAGATCACTCGGTTGAAGAAACGCACCACAACCAAGGCATCATTTGTGGGAGAGGCGATTGCCTCCACCCATCTCGAAACATAGTCAACCGCCAATAGGATGTAGAGGTTGCCACAAGCAGAGGGGAATGGTCCCATGAAGTCCACACCCCACACATCAAATATCTCTACCTCTTGTATGTTGTTCAAGGGCATCTCATTCCTCCTTGAGATATTGCCCGTCCTTTGGCAAGCATCACAAGCTACCACAAAGCTTTGCACATCCTTGAACAAACTTGGCCAAAAGAAGCCCGATTACAACACCTTCGCACATGTCTTGTGGGAGCTAGCATGGCCTCCACATGGCAAGGAATGACAATGGCGGATCACACTATCCACCTCATCCTCCGGTATGCATCTTCTAAAGACTCCATCCGGCCCTCTCTTGAACAAAAGTGGTTCACTCCAATAGTAGTGTCTCACATCTTTGAAGAACTTCTTCCTTTGGGCGTATGAGAATCCGGGAGGCACTTCCTCACACACTAGATAGTTCACAATGTCGGCATACCATGGCTCGCTTCCTCTAGATACTTGGAACAAGCACTCCTCCACCATTTGTAATTGCTCATCCCGGAATGAGTCATCAATCGGGATGTCATCTCTCTCAAACTCCAATGGTGGAAGTCTACTAAGGTGATCCGCCACAGAATTTTCGGACCCCTTCTTGTCCCGGATTTCCAAATCAAACTCTTGAAGAAGAAGGATCCACCGAATCAACCTAGGTTTGACATCCTTCTTTGTAAGGAGATAACGGATCGCAGCATGATCCGTATACACTATGACTTTCCCTCCAACAAGATATGAGCGGAACTTCTCAAATGCATACACAACCGCCAACAACTCCTTCTCGGTGGTAGCATAATTGAGTTGGGCATCATCTAGCGTCTTGCTAGCATAATAAATGGCATGTGTCCGCCCATCTTTCGTTTGCCCCAAAACAGCCCCAACAGCTACATCACTTGCATCACACATGATCTCAAACGGTAAACTCCAATCTGGAGGTTGCATGATAGGTGCGGAGATCAAAGTGTTCTTCAATCTACAAAAAGCCTCAAGGCAATCCTTGGAGAAAACAAACTCAACAACTTTCATTAGTAGGTTAGTAAGGGGCTTAGAAATTTTAGAGAAGTCTTTAATAAACCTCCGGTGAAACCCGGCATGCCCTAAGAAACTCCTTACCCCCTTCACTGAGGTAGGTGGTGGCAACTTTTCTATCGTTTCAATCTTGGCCCTATCGACCTCAATGCCACGGTTGGACACCAAATGTCCCAACACAATACCTTCACTTACCATGAAGTGGCATTTTTCCCAATTTAAGACAAGGTTTGTCTCCTCACATCTTTTCAATACCAAAGACAAATTAGCTAGGCAATTATCAAAGAAAGATCCATAAACAGAAAAATCATCCATAAATACTTCCATGATATTCTCAATGTATTCCGAAAAGATAGCCATCATACACCTTTGGAAGGTGGCGGGTGCATTACACAACCCAAATGGCATCCTCCTATATGCAAAAGTTCCCCATGGACATGTAAATGTGGTTTTCTCTTGGTCATCGGGGTGGATAGGGATTTGGAAGAATCCACTATAGCCATCTAGGTAGCAAAAGTGAGAGTGTTGAGCTAACCTTTCTAGCATTTGGTCAATGAAAGGAAGGGGGAAGTGATCTTTCCTAGAGGCCATGTTCAACTTCCTATAGTCAATACACATCCTCCATCCCGTAATCGTCCTAGTTGGGATTAGTTCATTGTTTTCATTAGTCACTACGGTCATCGCAGCTTTCTTAGGAACTACATGAACGGGACTAACCCACTTACTATCCGAGATAGGGTAGATGATTCCCGCATCTAGCAACTTAATGATCTCTTTCTTGACTACCTCTTTCATTATAGGAATCAATCTTCTTTGATGTTCAATAGAGGGTTTATGGTTATCTTCCATCAATATCTTATGCATGCACAAAGAGGGCTTAATGCCAACTAAGTCATCAATAGTATAGCCAATGGCTTTCCTATGCAATCTTAGCTCATGCAACAACTTAGCAAGTTGATCATCATTCAAGCATGCATTCACAATCACCGGATATGTAGAATTATCACCAAGAAAAGCATACTTCAAATGATAGGGGAGAGGTTTGAGTTCAAGTTTAGGAGGACCTTTATCGAGTGGAGACGATCCAAATAACGTTGGTTGGGATGAATCCAAAGCAAATGAGGGCTCTCCAAGGCTCCTTGAAGCTTGATCATCAACAAGGGCTGCTTTTGGGGAAACCACGGTTGGTTCCACGGACCTTGGCACATCCACGGCCGTGGAAGTTGCCAAGCTTGCTCTTCGGAGCTTTCCAGAGAGTTCTACGGCCGTGGAACACCTTCCACGACCGTGGTTCCTACAGGAACTCAGCGCACTCTCGTGGTCTTCAATTTCAGCTCTTGTCTCGTTTTCTAATGCTTCTAAGGCCTTGATTTCTTCATTGCAAGCTTCCTCAACACCTTCCTCCATCAAACTTAAGCTAAGAACCTTTTCCAAGGGGTCCTTGATCGAGATCAAGCTCACAACTTCTCTAGACTCCTCTTGCTCGACTATGTTGAATACATCCTCATCAAGGGTTGGCCCTTTCATCATTGTGGACAGCTTGAACTTGATATTCTCTTCTCCAATGTTGAAGGAGAGAATTCCATTCTTGCAATCCACTAGGCATCCGGAAGTGGCTAGAAAAGGCCTTCCTAAGATGATGGGAACCGGATAATCCGCCGGAATGTCCAAGACAACAAAATCAACCGGCACATAGAACTTCCCTAGTTGCACCGGAATGTCCTCTAAGATCCCAACCGGGTGAGTGATAGAACGGTCCGCCATATAGAGGGTCATCTTGACCGGTTTCGGCTCTCCTAGCCCAACCTTGTTGCATAGTGCAAGCGGTATGATGCTTACACTTGCTCCAAGATCACAAAGGGCTTCATACTTCACTTCTCCCACTCCGATTGGCACGCAAAAGGATCCCGGATCCCTTAGTTTAGGAGGCATTTCCTCCTTCATCGTTTGAATCAACTCCGAGGACCTCTTAGTCATCCTTACTTCCCCATACTCCTCCAACTTCCTTTTGTTGGAGAGTATTTCTTTCAAGAACTTGCCATACGCCGGCATATCTAAGATAGCATCCATGAACGGAATATTAATATGCAATTTAGACATAAGTTCAAGGAATTTAGCAAAGTGCTTGTGCAAGCGAGCTCTTGCTCGTGATTGTGGGAACGGTAGCGGTGGCTTGTATGGAGGCGGTGCCACATATGTTGGCTCAACATCCTTGCTCTTGCCTCTATCTTCTAGCAATATCTCTTCTTCTACCACTACTTGCTTTCCCCTAGCATTTTCCTTGGGCAAAGGATCCTTCATACTCAACCCACTCCTCGTTGTAATGGCCAACACTTGGCCTCTTGGGTTGTCTTCGGTTCTTCCGGGAAGCTTTCCCGGATCTCTATGAGCTTCACCCGCCTTTTGGAACACTTGTGCTTCCAACACCTTTTGAGCTTTAGAAATGGATGTCATCGTGCTCTCAAGACCACACAACCTTCCAAGCAACTGCTCAAACATCATCTCGGTTCTATCTTTTGGAAGTTGGGTAAATCCGGGTGGAGGCTCTTGTGAAGCTTTTGGTGGTGGAGCTGCGCTTGTGGAAGCGGGAGGGTTCAAGGCTCCATCCGGGTTAGAATAGGAAAACCCGGGATGGTTATGGTTGAGCCGGTAATTGTTGAATTGCCGGTTGTTGTTGAAGTTCCTTGGGCCTTGATAGTTGTTGTAATTGTCCCTTCCCAAGTAGTTCACATCTTCCTCCTTGGAAGACAAGTTTGCTTGCACTTGCACTTGAGGGGTTGCTTGATTCTTCAAAGTTGTAGCACACAACTCCCTCAAAGACTTTAGCTCGTTGTTGATGGCGTCAAGCTTGAAATTGCTCATGGTGACTTCACTCACCTCATATGCTCCCGTCTTTCTCCCTTCACTCTTTCTATGGGAGTACTTCTCAATCACTAGAGCTTGCTTCTCTACAAACTCCCAAGCCTCATCCACATGTTAGTCCATGAAAGTCCCACCGGAAAGAGATTGGAGCTTGAATTGGCTATCTTCATCAAGTCCCTTGAAGTAGATCTCCAATAGCTCAATCTTCGGTATACCATGGTGTGGACAATCTAGGAGAAGGTCTTTGAAGCTCTCCCAAGAGTTGAACAAGCTCTCTCTATCCTTCATTACAAAGGCGTTGATCTTCCCTCTTAACTCGGTAGTCTTGGAAGGTGGGAAGAACTTAGTCAAAAACTCGGTTGTCATCTCCTCCCAAGTACCAACTCGCCCTTGTGGAATAGATTGATACCAAGCCAAGGCTATATCCTTAAGAGAGAAGGAGAAAGCCCTAAGTTTATGGTTGTTGCTCTCCAATCTAGGCGGTCTAAGAGTCTCCATCAAGATCTCATAGTTCATCAAGTGTTGATGAGGAGACTCTCCTTCCATCCCTCCAAATTGATTATGCCGGATCATTTATAGAACTTGAGGGCGGAGTTCGTAATCATGGGCTGCGGGATCTCCTAAGTTCACACCCGGACGGTGTGCTCTTTGTGCCGGATCCATACGTTGCCCTAACATTTGTGGCTCTTCAATAGCAATGGGCACAACCCGAATGTTAACCGCCGCCGGCTGCGGTTGTGGTGGAGGTGGAGGAGGTTGTTGACGGTTAAGCTCTCTTTGCACAAGAGATTGCCTAATCTCCTCAATCTCCCTCCTAGTTGCCTCTTGCCTCTCATTGGCAAGTCTCCTTTCATTCTCCAAAGCTTCATCCCTTATCCTAATTTGCTCCAAAGCCTCATCCAACTCAGCTTGGAGATCTCTTCTGGCCATCTATTTTCCCTTTTTAATGCTCTTGGATCTAGATCTAAGGGTTTTCTCCGGTTCGGGATTGAATGGAGCTAAATCCTTGCCACGAGATCTTCACATACACCTAAAGAGTTGAGAAATGTCCTGAAAAGCAAAGACACAAACCAAAGAGAGATCAAAAGCAACAAGAAAGATCTACACTACAAACAATCACAAAAAGACTCAATCTAGACCTAGTCCCCGGCAACGGCGCCAAAAACTTGTTCACGTCTAGGAATAGATGCGCAAAAGTTTTACAATTTATAAACTCGTTATATTTCTCCTAACTCCTATCGCACCCGCAGTGTACGGGACGTTTGTAGTTGGGATAGTATTCCGAGGTCGAACACAAAGACTAAAGTGAGATTGATTCGATTAGTGATTAAGTTTAGTGAAGATCTAGGTTAAGGAAAAGGGAAAGAAATAAAGAAATGAAAATCTTAATGTTTTTGGTGGGTTTTAGGTGATCAATCAAGGATCACGAATCATGCGAAATAAACAATCAACTAAGCTAACAAATCGAAACAAACAAACAAGCTAAAACGAGATACGAGATCAAAGAGAAAAGAGCGGATTCTAGGGATTGGAAATTCCGGTTATGGCATAGGACTCAAGCTATCTAATCATTCCTTGGATTAACTACAATATGTTGGGAGTGAGTGTTTCTGGATTGGGATCAATCACCGGGTAGGTCTCATGGTCCACTAGTCCGTTCCTAAGGTCTCATCACCGGGTAAGTCTCAAAGAGCCTAAGTGATTGAATTCTACACAAACCGGATTGTCACCTAGGGATCTAACCTATCCTCACCGGGTAGGTCTCGAAAGGGTTAGTCCTAAACAACCATCCTAGCACACTTAGTCCAATGGCGGCTTATGAGGCTCACCACTACCTAGGGTTTGTCATCTTTAAATTCTAAGAGTAAGAATCACCGGGTAGGTCTCTTCTAACACTTAGTTGCTAACACTAGGTCACCC
Organism: Fagopyrum homotropicum; assembly: GCA_033239125.1. Lineage (NCBI taxonomy): Eukaryota > Viridiplantae > Streptophyta > Magnoliopsida > Caryophyllales > Polygonaceae > Fagopyrum > Fagopyrum homotropicum. The sequence continues at coordinate 31,007,536 of BSWB01000002.1, read as the reverse complement.
TAGGATAGAATTAGCTCAACAAACACTAGGGTTTCAACACACTCTAGAACTTGGACTCATCAATTCAAACAAATCAGACAAATCACGGGGTGTTCTACACTTCCACGGCCGTGGACTGGGAGGAACAAACCGTGGACTTCAACAGAGGTTTCGTTCTAGTGATGAATCATCCATAGGCAATTCTAAGTCCATCCTATCATAGTCCTAGCCATAACCATCCTTTCCTTACCCTAGAATCGTATCTACTTAACCTACAACAATCATCATAACAATCGAAATCATCAAACATAAAATCATGGCTTCCATTCGCAAGATAATGAAGAGAAAGAGATGAACAAGTGAAGCAAACAAACCAAGCTGAAAATAAGATTAGAAAGACTCACAACCCTTCCAAAAGAAGGTTCAAACGATTCTTACAACTCTACAAATCGATTCCGGAAATCCTCACTACAAGACCTATCAAAGTCTAGCAAATGGTGTGTTCTTCTATTCTTCTCCAATGGAGCTCTTCTCCTCCTCTAATGGTAGCTCCCCTCTTGAGAGAATCCTCTTGTTGAGAGTGTATTTGATTGGATTTTTTTTAATTCTCCAAATTGATTGGATGATAGGGCAATGTGTAGTGGATGTTGTTCGCCCAAAAAGTGCGTGCAATCAAGTTTTAAATTTATAAAACTAGAATAAAAGCAAGCGAACCCGCAGTGTACGGATCGGCGTAGATTAGCAAGTATTCCAGAGTATCGAACTCAGGGATTTGGGGGATCAAATTCAGTTAACAAATTATCGAGGAAGTAAAGTATAGAAGCTTTGCAAATATTGGGAAAACAACAATCCTAAAGATCCAAGTATCTAATTGTGGCAATCGATTCAAGATATACTATAGATATAAGGACAGAGTTGAGGTTTGCAAAGGTATACTAAGGTAAGGTAATGTACGGTGAAGTTCCAAAACCCTATATGACTTATCTAAAGACACTCTCTATAAAGGTTGTTGAGGCTTCATTATAGAAAGGATCTAAAGGCAAGAATTAATCTCAAATACCCAAACTTGTAACCCAAGGATCAAAACTAACTAAACCGATTAAGGTTGTGACACTCGAAATCGAAGTAGAGGTTGTTGAGGCTTCACTACTACCTAGAAAAGGGCAAACCTAGACTAGATTAAAGCTAATCTTTAACCTTGAATCAAAGTAAAAGCAAAGTTCGTAAACTGAGGTAAATCACGGGTAGATCTTGAGAATCACGGCCGTGGAAACCTAAGAACAGACCGTGATTTAGGGTGTCGACGATATTTCTCTAACTCTCAGGGTCCAATCAATTTACGATCGATCTATCATTATCTAAGCCACAACTATCAACCCTTCACCTTAGAATTGCTAAAGGATTTTAGCCAATAACCATCATCATCAATTCAATAATCAAGTTTAAAGAGAAAATGAATGAAAACCTCAAAAACTCAATGACTATCAAATAACCAATCTCAATCCAATAACAATTGTTTGTATTGAATGAATGTAAAAAAAAAGGAATAGAAATCCTCACAACAATCTTAAGGAACAGTGAAGAACGGAGTGTCAATCCGTCTCCAAAGGTAAACCTAAGATAATTTCGAAGTACACAATCTCCAAAATGCCTCCTTCTCCGAATCTTCCCTGTACGCAATAAAATCTTCAAGCCTCCCTCTCTTTGGGGATCCAAATCCTGGGGCTATCACCGTTCTCCTTTCAATGTTGAAGGCTATCGAATATATGTAGGGATCTCTCTAGGGTTTAAAGATAAAACCCTAAATATTTGGGCTGAAAAGAAGTCGAGTGCGCTGGTATCAGAAGATACTCTGGGCCACGTCATAAGGTATCCGAAAATACTTTGGCACGTCAGACGGTATCAGAGAATACTTTGGGCCGCGTCCGAAGGTATCAGAAAATACTTTGGGCCGCGTCAGATGGTATCAGAAAATACTTTGGGCCGCGTCAGATGGTATCAGAAGATACTTTGGTGCGTCCTAACTTCCTTTTATTGCTCCTTTTGTCCCGCAAGGCTTAATCCTTAAATGTGCCATCTTTGCTCCATAATTCGCCAAATTACCTACAAATGCAATAAAACTTTGTGTAGACCTCTATTCTTGCAAAGTAGGTGAATATAACCATAAATGCCATGAATGTATGTCTATGCATGCAAAATAAAGGGAAAATCTATATAAATACATGCCTAAAAATAGGTCATAATTCATGTCATCAAAATACCCCATACTTGCCCCTTGCTTGTCCCTAAGCAAGACTCAAATTTAGAATACAAGATGTCATGGATTATGTATGTATGAAAACTCAAAAACTTTTCTTTTGGTAGTGCTTCTTCTTATTGGATCACCCTCAAAGTGATATTTCAAGGCATAAAAAGGCAAAGTATGTATTAATGATAACTATAAGATGAACTAACTTCCTTTTCTTTCTTGAAAACACAAATAAAGGACATGATAAAGATGTAGAGGTAATCAAAGTCAAACAAATCTAAGCCATGAAGCCTTAAACACATGCATAAAAGTCTCAAGGTCTTCTAATCAAAGAAAAAGTTCAAGAAACGTATTAAGGGAAGGAATTTTTTTGGCAATTGTGGTGCTAATCCGGGAAAGAGGAACACATAATACCTTCAAAATTTTTCTTCACCGCACATGCTTCGCATGTAGAAAGCTTTGCTTTCATTATACTTTACTTTTTGAGAGTATGGACAGCGGTGCACAAAAACCGAAGCCTAGGAGATCTGCGTTTCTCAATTTTGAGATGCCTCAAACCCTTGATACACATACCATATCCCGTTAGGACTTGTCGTTCAATCGGACTTTGGCAAGACACAAACACCCGGCTATGTGAATGGTGCCGAGTTACTCATCCTCATATTCAACGTCCCCAAACTTATGAATTTATGCACTTTCTTTTAATACATTTTTCTTGGCCCTCCCACATCAAACATGCCTTTTTCTATCACTTATCCTGATTCCCGGATGGTAAAAGGAGGGGTACATATTTCATTGAGGGGCTAGCATGATCAAGATATGAGAAAAGAAAAGAAGTGAATTGCCTTAGTCATCCTTATATGATGTAAAAGAACTTGCAATATAGCTTCAACTATTATTTCATTCTCTTATCAAAACAACTAAATCATATAACTTATTCATGTGTTCAAGTAACAAAAGTAAACTCATTCATGCTATGATTAACATCTCAACACCACTAAGCATCTTTTTGCCTATCCACATACACATTTCTCATCATAGAGGTCATTTCCATCATAAGAAGCACAAAAAATTTTAAAATTTTTCAAAAATTTCAAATCATATGATGCAAGACATAAAACATGCAAATGGTATTGCAAATACCTCCACCCCATACTTAAAACTCACATTGTCCCCAATGTGAAGAAAAGAAAAGGAAGAAAAGGATACTCACAATGTAAGATGACGAATCAGGCATCGCGAATCATTCATTGAGTGGTGATGGTGGGAGTCTATATAAGCGCAATAGGGAACTCCGGATATTCCAATCGGTGTCGAAGAATGAAGAAGGGGAACGTCTTTTGGCCGAACAAAAATTTTCCGAAAAAAAAAAATTATTATTTTTTTTTTTTTTTTTTTTTTTTTGAAAAAAATCGACCGATTTTTCAAAAAATCGGCCGAGTTTTCTGCCCGATTTTTTCGTCGGCCCGATTTTTCCTGAGGGGGTCGATCTCTGGGTCGATTTTTCTTTCTGTTGTAAAAAATCGACCTGTTCTGAAGCCTAAATCGACCGATCTTCTTTTGGGTAGTCGATTTCTTGCCTTTTGTTCCTTGAAAACGTCCTTAGGCACATTTGTATTGCCTTTTTCCATCAATTCCTCAAGATTATACCTAGTTCCTGCGATCCATGACACAAACAAACCGAGAGCGCATCGAGAAGGAAAAAAACAAAGCAAAAACAAAACAAACAAGCTAACTATCCTAAGAAAAAGAAAAGGGAAAAAGATGCATACCTTGGGTTGCCTCCCAAGAAGCGCTTGGTTTAACGTCGCTAGCTGGACCTATCTCCATAGATGACTCAATGTACCTTGAACATCTTGGATTTCTCATCAAACTCATCAATTAATTCCACAAAAGAGGTTCCTAATTTCACCGGCAAATGGTAAGATCTCCCACGTACAAGCTTGTACGGTTTGATTCTCACCGGGATTCTCCTAGCTTTCCTATGCTTCAATGGGACATTATTCAGCCTTGCGTCCCATCCTTTCCTGGATCGAGAAATCAGTTTCTCGAGAATCCTCCTAGCTTCCCCATCTCTAGATTGGGGATGATGTATGGTGTTCGTCATGTGAATGACCCCATACTTGAACAAAAGACACTTCATCGCCTTAACGGTGAAGTGCTTGCTAACTCCACTCCTTGTAGTCCAAGGAGCATCTACTTCCAACATTTTTAATGGAGGTTTCATCTTCATCTTAGGAGGTTCTTTTGGAAGAGACCTCCAACTCTCCGGCGCATTCCTAGAAAAATAAGAAATTTTAATAGGAATTTCAATGGAAGTAAGAGAATGTACCTTGTAAAGTTCTTCAAGGCTTTGGACAACTTTCATGTTGGAATGATGATCCACACATAAAATATCTCCCAACTCAACTGGATCCTCTTTAACCTGGGCCACAGTTTCAATAATTTGGCTAAGGTTCTCCACGTTCTCTTCTTCTTCCAGCTCAACCATTTCTTCTTCCACCTCGACCGCAGCTATAACAGTTGGTTCGAGGTCTTCCACACCTTCCTCTTTTTCATTGAGGACTTCAAGAGGGGTTTCAAGCTCAATAGGAGGAACGCTCAAAACTTGTAATTCTTCCTTGCTAGATGAATGATTTTCCAAGGGTTTTTCAACCTTAGAAATATTCTTTTTTGCGTCTTCTATCACTTTTAGATTATATTCATCATAGGCTTTGAATCTTTCTTCGATCATCTCAAATTTCTTCATCAATTCTTCAAATTTCGAGTCCTCCGCATCTTTGGGAGGTTTCTTCTTAACCTTCTTTGGGTAGTGCAGCTTTTCCCATTTTGCAAATTCATATTCAATGGTTTGTTCACGTTCTCTTTCGCTGTCAAACCAATAGAAGGCGTATTTCTCTTCCAAATATTCATAATGGTCCGCCCTAGCACCTTGCCATGCAAACCAGGCTGGATCAAATGCAGGTTCATTGCTCCATGCAGCCATTGGTGAACCTGAAAACTCAAAAACACATACCGAAAAGATTAAAAGCAAAAACAAAAGCTCCCAAGCCAGACAACCGAAAACCGAAATTGGTCTAAACCAAATCCCCGGCAACGGCGCCAAAAACTTGTTCGCCCAAAAAGTGCGTGCAATCAAGTTTTAAATTTATAAAACTAGAATAAAAGCAAGCGAACCCGCAGTGTACGGATCGGCGTAGATTAGCAAGTATTCCAGAGTATCGAACTCAGGGATTTGGGGGATCAAATTCAGTTAACAAATTATCGAGGAAGTAAAGTATAGAAGCTTTGCAAATATTGGGAAAACAACAATCCTAAAGATCCAAGTATCTAATTGTGGCAATCGATTCAAGATATACTATAGATATAAGGACAAAGTTGAGGTTTGCAAAGGTATACTAAGGTAAGGTAATGTACGGTGAAGTTCCAAAACCCTATATGACTTATCTAAAGACACTCTCTATAAAGGTTGTTGAGGCTTCATTATAGAAAGGATCTAAAGGCAAGAATTAATCTCAAATACCCAAACTTGTAACCCAAGGATCAAAACTAACTAAACCGATTAAGGTTGTGACACTCGAAATCGAAGTAGAGGTTGTTGAGGCTTCACTACTACCTAGAAAAGGGCAAATCTAGACTAGATTAAAGCTAATCTTTAACCTTGAATCAAAGTAAAAGCAAAGTTCGTAAACTGAGGTAAATCACGGGTAGATCTTGAGAATCACGGCCGTGGAAACCTAAGAACAGACCGTGATTTAGGGTGTCGACGATATTTCTCTAACTCTCAGGGTCCAATCAATTTACGATCGATCTATCATTATCCAAGCCACAACTATCAACCCTTCACCTTAGAATTGCTAAAGGATTTTAGCCAATAACCATCATCATCAATTCAATAATCAAGTTTAAAGAGAAAATGAATGAAAACCTCAAAAACTCAATGACTATCAAATAACCAATCTCAATCCAATAACAATTGTTTGTATTGAATGAATGTAAAAAAAAGGAATAGAAATCCTCACAACAATCTTAGGAACAGTGAAGAACGGAGTGTCAATCCGTCTCCAAAGGTAAACCTAAGATAATCTCGAAGTACACAATCTCCAAAATGCCTCCTTCTCCGAATCTTCCCTGTACGCAATAAAATCTTCAAGCCTCCCTCTCTTTGGGGATCCAAATCCTGGGGTTATCACCGTTCTCCTTTCAATGTTGAAGGCTATCGAATATATGTAGGGATCTCTCTAGGGTTTAAAGATAAAACCCTAAATATTTGGGCTGAAAAGAAGTCGAGTGCGCTGGTATCAGAAGATACTCTGGGCCACGTCATAAGGTATCAGAGAATACTTTGGGCCGCGTCCGAAGGTATCAGAAAATACTTTGGGCCGCGTCAGATGGTATCAGAAAATACTTTGGGCCGCGTCAGATGGTATCAGAAGATACTTTGGTGCGTCCTAACTTCCTTTTATTGGTCCTTTTGTCCCGCAAAACTTAATCCTTAAATGTGCCATCTTTGCTCCATAATTCGCCAAATTACCTACAAATGCAATAAAACTCTGTGTAGACCTCTATTCTTGCAAAGTAGGTGAATATAACCATAAATGCCATGAATGTATGTCTATGCATGCAAAATAAAGGGAAAATCTATATAAATACATGCCTAAAAATAGGTCATAATTCATGTCATCAGATGCCTTCTCTCAGCCTTGCAGGACCACTTTTATACTACAACCTTGCTAGAGTTGGCCATGAGATCGTGGCACAGCTGTCACAACTGCCTGGAAAAACCACGGTTGGTTCCACGGCCATGGAAGTGCCAGCAACCGTGGTTTGGTGCTTCAGCTTCGCCTTGGATCATTAAGCTACGATTTGGTGCATGGCTTGTGTTGACAAGGTTCCATGAGTCCTCCTTAGCCTCTAGCTTGCATCCTAATGAGTCCGAGGGTGTATCATCTTAATGAACGATCCTCAAACGTATCGATTAAGCTCCTAAATCTCCCAAAATACCTACAAAGCAATGCAAAAGTCCGTGTAGACGTCTATCTCGACAAAATACGTGAATTCAGTGCAAACGTCGTGAACTAATGCTAAACCATGCATGAATGAGTGAGAAATCTATCTAAATGATTACCTAAACCTAAGTCATAAATCGTTTTATCACATTACACAACACAAATGGCATTCTCCTATATGCAAAAGTACCCCATGGACATGTAAATGTGGTTTCCTCTTGGTCATCGGGGTGGATAGAGATTTGGAAGAATCCACTATAGCCAACTAAGTAGCAAAAGTGAGAATGTTGAGCTAACCTCTCTAGCATTTGGTCAATAAAAGGAAGGGGGAAGTGATCTTTCCTAGAGGCCATGTTCAATTTTACTACGGTCATCCCACCTTTCTTAGGAACCACATGCACGGGACTAACCCACTTACTATCCGAAATAGGGTAGATGATTCCCGCATCTAGCAACTTAATAATCTCTTTCTTGACTACCTCTTTCATTATAGGATTCAATCTTCTTTGATGTTCAATAGAGGGTTTATGGTCATCTTCCATCAATATCTTATGCATGCACAAAGAAGGTTTTATGCCAACTAAATCATCAATAGTATAGCCAATGGCTTTCCTATGCAATCTTAGCTCATGCAACAACTTAGCAAGTTCATCATCATTCAAGCATGCATTCACAATCACCGGATATGTAGAATTATCACCAAGAAAAGCATACTTCAAATGAGAAGGGAGAGGTTTGAGTTCAAGTTTAGGAGGACCTTTATCGAGTGGAGACGATCCAAATAACGTTGGATGAGATGAATCCAAAGCAAATGAAGGCTCTCCAAGGGCTGCTCCTGGGGAAACCACGGGCAAATCCACGGATTCTGGCATATCCACGGCCGTGGACCTTGCAAAGCTTGCTCTTCGGAGCATTCCAGAGAGTTCGACGGCCGTGGAAGTCCCTTCACGACCGTGGTTCCTACTGGAACTCAGCACACTCTCGTGGACTTCAAATTCAGCTCTTGTCTCCTTTTCTAATGCTTCCAAGGCCTTGATTTCTTCATTGCAAGCCTCCTCAACACCTTCCTCCATAAAAATTAAGCTAAGAACCTTCTCCAAGGGATCCTTGATCAAGATCGAGCTCACAACTTCTCTAGACTCCTCTTGCTCGACAATGTTGAATACATCTTCATCAAGTGTTGGCCCTTTTATCATTATGGACAGCTTGAACATGATATTCTCCTCTCCAATGTTGAAGGTGAGAATTCCATTTTTACAATCCACCAAGCATCCGGAAGTGGCTAGGAAAGGTCTCCCTAAAATGATGGGAACCGGATAGTCCGCTGGGATGTCCAAGACAACAAAATCAATCGGCACATAAAACTTCCCGAATTGCACCGGTATGTCCTCTAAGATTCCTACCGGATGAGTAATAGAGCGGTCCGCCATGTAAAGGGTCATCTTGACCGGTTTTGGCTCTCCTAGCCCAACCTTGTTGCAAAGTGCAAGCGGTATGATGCTTACACTTGCCCCAAGATCACATAGGGCTTCATACTTCACTTCTCCCACTCCAATTGGCACACAAAAGGAACCCGGATCTCTTAGCTTAGGAGGCATCTGCTCCTTCATTGTTTCGATCAATTCCGAGGACCTCTTTGTCATCCTCACTTCCCCATACTCTTCCAAGTTCCTCTTGTTGGAGAGTATTTCTTTCAAGAACTTGCCGTATGCAGGCATACCTAAGATAGCATCCATGAACGGAATGTTAATATGCAATTTAGACATAAGTTCATGGAATTTACCAAAGTGTTTGTCCAAACGAGCTCTTGCTCGTGATTGTGGGAATGGTAGTGGTGGTTTGTATGGAGGTGGTGCCACATATGTTGGCTCATCATCCTTGCTCTTGCCTCCATCTTCTTGCAATATCTCTTCCTCAACAACTACTTGCTTTCCCTTAGCATTCTCCTTGGGAAAGGGATCCTTCATGCTCAACCCGCTCCTTGTTGTGATGGCCAACACTTGATCTCTTGGGTTGTCTTCGGTTCTTCCGGGAAGCTTTCCCGGATCTCTATGCGCTTCACCCGCCTTTTGGAACATTTGTGCTTCCAATACCTTTTGAGCCTTAGAAATAGAAGTCACCGTGCTCTCAAGACCACTCAACCTTCCAAGCAATTGCTCAAACATCATCTCGGTTCTATCCTTTGGAGGTTGAGTGAATCCGGGTGGAGGTTCTTGTGAAGCCTTTGGTAGTGGAGCTGCGCTTGTGGAAGCGGGAGGGTTCAAGGCTCCATCCGGGTTAGAATAGGGAAACCCGAGATGGTTGTGGTTAGGCCGTTAATTGTTGAATTGCCGGTTGTTGTTGACGTTCCTTGGACCTTGACAGTTGTTGTAATTGCCCCTTCCCATGTAGTTCACATCTTCCTCTTTGGAAGACAAATTTGCTTGCACTTGCATTTGAGGGGTTGCTTGATTCTTCAAAGTTGTAGCACACAACTCCCTCAAAGACTTTAGCTCGTTGTTGATGGCGTCAAGCTTGAAATTGCTTATGTTGACTTCACTCACCTCATATGCTCCCGCTTTCCTCCCATCACTCTTCCTATGGGAGTACTTCTCAATCACCAAAGCTGGTTTCTCTACAAACTCCCAAGCTTCATCTACATTCTTTTCCATGAAAGTCCCACCGGAAAGAGATTGGAGCTTGAATTGGCTATCTTCATCAAGTCCCTTGAAGTAGATTTCCAATAGCTCAATTTTTGGTATACCATGGTGTGGACAATCTAGGAGAAGGTCCTTGAACCTCTCCCAAGACTTGAATAAACTCTCTCTATCCTTCATCACGAAGGCATTGATCTTCCCTCTTAACTCGGTAGTCTTGGAACGTGGGAAAAACTTAGTCAAAAACTCGGTTGTCATCTCCTCCCAAGTACTCACTCGCCCTTGTGGAATAGATTGATACCAAGCCAAGGCTTTATCCATAAAAGAGAAGGAAAAGCCCTAAGCTTATGGTTGTTGCTCTCCAATCTAGGCGGTCTTAGAGTCTCCATCAAGATCTCATAGTTCATCAAGTGTTGATGAGGAGACTCTCCTTCCATCCCTCCAAATTGATTATGCCGGATCATTTGTAGAACTTGAGGGCGGAGCTCGTAACCATGGGCTGCGGGATCTCCTAAGTACACACCCGGACGGTGTGCTCTTTGTGCCGGATCCATACGTTACCCTATCGTTTGTGGCTCTTCAATAGCAATGGGCACAACCCGAATATTATCCGCCGGCTGCGGTTGTGGTGGAGGTGGAGGAGGTTGTTGACGATTAAGCTCTCTTTGTACAAGAGCTTGCCTAATCTCTTCAATCTCGCTCCTAGTTGCCTCTTGCCTCTCATTGGCAAGTCTCCTTTCGTTCTCCAAAGCTTCATCCCTTATCCTAATTTGCTCTAAAGACTCATCCAACTCAGCTTGGAGATCTCTTCCGGCCATCTCTTTTCCCTTTCGAATGCTCTTGGATCTAGATCTAAGGGTTTTCTCCGGTTCGGGATCGAATGGAGCTAAATCCTTGCCACGAGATCTTCGCATACACCTAAAGAGTGAGAGACGCCCTGAAAAGCAAAGACACAAACCAAAAAGAGATCAAAAGCAACAAGAAAGACCTACACTATAAACAATCACAAAAATAACTCAATCTTAACCTAGTCCCCGCCAACGGCGCCAAAAACTTGTTATGCTTAGGATGTGTGACACGCAAAAAGCCTTAAATTTATAACTCGTTATATTTCTCTTAACTCCTAGCGAACCCGCAGTCTACGGGACGTTTTGTAGTAGGGATAGTATTCCGAGGTCGAACACAAAGACTGAGGTGAGATTGAATCGATTAGTGACTAAGTTTAGTGAAGATCTAGGCCAAGAAAGGAGAAAGAAATAAAGAAATGAAAATCTAAATGTTTTTGGTTTGGTTTTTAGGTGATCGATCAAAGATCACAAATCATGCAAAACAAACAATCAACTAAGCTAGCAATTCAACACAAACAAACAAGCTAAACACGAGATATGAGATCAATAGAGAAAAACGGATTCTAGGGGTTGGAAATTTCGATTATGGCATTGGACTCAAGCTATCTAATCATTCCTTGGATCAACTATAGTATGTTAGGAGTGAGTGTTTCTAGAACGGGATCAGTCACCGGGTAGGTCTCATGGTCCACTAGTCCGTTCCTAAGGTCTCATCAAAGAGCCTAAGGAATGGAATTCTACACAAACCGGATGGTATTCTAGGGATCTAACCTCTCTTCACCGGGTAAGTCTCGGAAAGGCAAGTCCTAAACACCTATCCTAGCACACTCAGTCAAATAGCGGCTTATGAAGCTCACTACTACCTAGAGTTTGTCATCTTCGGTATCTAAGAGCAAGAATCACCGGGTAAGTTTCTTCTAACACTTAATTTCTAACACTAGGTCACCCTAGGATATAATTAGCTCAACAAACACTTGGACTTCAACAATATAACAACCTAACACTTCGATTTATCATTTCAAACAAATTCATCAAAATCACCGGGTGTTCATCTAGGTCCACGGCCGTGGTTTGTCTAGAACAAACCGTGGATTCTAACAGTGAATAGGTTCAACCAAACGAGTCATCCAAGCATACATTTAAGTCTATCCTATCATAGTCCAAGCCATAACCATCCTTTACTTACCCTAGAATAGCATCTATTTAGCCAACAACGTACATCATCACAATCGAAATCATAAAGCATAAAATCATGGCTTCCATTAGCAAGATAATGAAGAGAAAATGATGAACAAGTGAAACAAGTAAAACCAAGCTGAAAATGAGAATTAGAAGGACTCACAACCCTTCAAAAGAAGGTTCAATTGATTCTTACAACCCTCGAAAACGATTCCGGAAATCTTTGCTATAAAATCTATCAAAGGGCTAACAATGGTGTCTTCTACTCTTCTTCTCCAATGGAGCTCTTCTCCTCCTCCAATGGTAGCTTCCTTCCAAGCCCCCAATTGAGAGAATCTTCTTGTTGAGAGTATGGGAGAGAATTGTAGTGAGAGTGATGTGATTGGCAAATGGAAGATAGAAGATGCCTTTTTCAGCCTTGCAGGACCACCTATTTATCCTACAAATTTGCAAGGGTCGGCCATGAAGATCGTGGCACAGCTGTCACAACCGTCTGGAAAAAACCACGGTCCAATTCCACGGCTGTGGAAGTCCCAGTGACCTTGGTTTTGGTGCCTCAGCTTGTTATGGATCATTAAGCTACGATTTGGTGCATGGCATGCACCATCAAGGTCCCATGAGTCTTCCTTGGCTCCTAGCTTGCATCCTGATGAGTCCGAGGGTGTGTCATCTTGAGGAACGATCCTCAAATGTATCGATTAGGCTCCTAAATCTCCCAAAATACCTACAAAGCAATGCAAAAGTCCGTGTAGACGTCTATCTCGACAAAATACGTGAATTGAGTGCAAACGTCGTGAACTAGTGCTAAACCATGCATGAATGAGTGAAAAATCTATCTAAATGATTACCTAAACCTAAGCCATAAATCGTGTTATCACGTTCTTTCACTTCCTTCCACTCCTCTCTTCCTTCTTGCTTGCTGTCACCTTCTTTGGCCTTGGAAAAGCTTGGTAGGAGCTGCAGGTTGAGTTTTCCGGATCTGTTGTGGTAAGTAAACTCTCTCCCCTTCCTCTTGTTGATAACTTTTCGTCCTTCGTCTTCTCTTCACCTCCATGGCTATGGTGGAAGATTTTGAAGAGAAATCTAGTAAACCTTTACATGCCCCTTTCTTTAGCTCGCTTAGGTCGTAATGAGGAAGCTAGGACATGTGGTGAAGGTTTGGAGGAGGCCCGGCAAGAGAAGGAGGCACTAAGAGCAAAGAACCAATCGAAAAAACAAAGAAGACGGAGTTTCTGCTGTTCGACCGTGGGGGTGGAACACTAGAAGCGCGGGGGAGGATTGAGGCCACCGCAGGGGCGGCCTGAGTCACCGCAAGAGCGGCGCAAGAGTTCTGCAGCGGCGGTCACAGGGTTCCGCTGGGAGCACCAGCTTGCTTCCGCGGCTGCGTTTTCTTCACCAATAGGTTCCTTCCTCCCTTCCTCTTCATCCCTTCCTTAGACCTTACATTGTTTCTTAGATAGAAGCATGATTAGGTTGGACCTAGGGCTTATGAGAATGCCATTTAGTGGCTTGAACCTAGGTGCCCCTGAATCTTTAGTGATGTTGTGTGTGTGAGGGCCTTGTGGTCTCTCTTCATCTTACCCTCTTAGTCTAGCATTGATGTGTGCTTGATCTCTCTTTGGTTGTGGGATGTTGTCCCCTCCTTCCCTTGCTTATTTTGGTTCTTGATCTCCTAAAGGTTCAAGAGAGCCTCCCTAGCTTCTAATTGTTGAACCGCTTGTTTGGTTTTAGGTTTGGAGAGTCTTGGAGTGTGTTGTGAGTTGTTGTTGACATATATATCTTGGTGATCAGGCTTTGGTTTTTGAGCGGAAGTATTTCTAAGGTCGTCTATACCCAATCAAAAGTAAATCCCGACTTAGCACTAAAATAAGTAAAGTGGTTAAGTAAGGGTCGAACCCAAGAGAGTTTAGATTTATTTCGTCAAATTATTGATTATTGAAACCAGTAACAATAGGGGGGGTTTGGTTGAAGTAACGCACACAAAACTTGTAAAAACAAATAACTTAAACGACAAGGAAATGATGGGTGAATCTACACTAGGTTGATTTTTAGCATGCAAATGCTACTTTGGTGAGTTCCTTTTACAAGTTTCAAGTAATCTCCCGTCTCGATCATATATATGTGTTAAGTCAACCGCCATCAACACAACTTAACAAGTTAGTGTTCCGTAAACCTACAAGAACAAGTAACAAGTTAGCTTTCAATTAAAGACTAAGGGATACAAAGAATGGATTAAAACCTTTAACCCTATCTTTATATTTGTGTTCCTTTTCTTTAAGCAATTACAACCCGTTATTACTTAAAGTTTACTACTAGACTAAAGACCCGAACCCGGAATCTATTAATCCTAGTTCTTTGCATGCACTATAGAACCTAAGGTGATCAATCTTAAGTGTTCATCAAACATGCAGTTAGGCAATAAAGATCAAGGAAACACAAAGTATTACTGAATGAAACTTATATTAAAGAAACTTACTACTTGTTCGCTCCAAACGGTGTGTGCAAGCTTTAAATTTATAACCGAGGAAATATGCTTAAAACAAGGATGCGAACCCGCAGTGTACGGGTCAATTGTAATAAAATCAAGAAATTCCAGGGGTCGATCACAGGGGCTTAGATGAAACAAAGCAAGTATAGGTTGTCAATGCAATTGCTACTAACCACAAAAGCGATTAAAATAATCAAAGATGATAAAAAGTCAATTAAGGAAAATATGCAATGCTAGGGATTAAAGCATCTAGTTGTGGTTCTAACTCAAGATCTAAGGATAAGCGGACAAAGCTGAGAATTTGCAAAGGGAAGGTGTTTCTAAAGTGGAATAGATCACCGGGTAAGTCTCACTACTCACAATCCCAAACCACAACTCCTATTACCAGGTAAGTCTCAAGGAATTAAGGAAAAGAACTATAACCTCAAACCAACACACCACCTAAGGGAATAGAATCAACCTGTACCGGGTAAGTCTCAGGCTAACTCACAAAGGTGGGTTGAAGGCACACTCAAACCCCAATAAAGAATAAACCTTTATTACCTACATTTATGATGTTGGGTAAACAAACAAAAAAATCACCGGGTAAGTCTCATCCTAGGCTTGCATTGCACCAGAAAAGGTGTAATAAGAATAGGATTTGGCAAACTCTAACACTTAACTCTCAGTTTTGAATCAGAAAAGGTCACCTCGGTCAGACAGAATCCACCCCCGCCAAGGTGTTCATCGACTGAGCGAGGTACTCTAGGGTTAAGGATAAAGGCTCGAGCTTTCAGGGTCCTACTAGGTTCAAGATCATTATATCATCGTCTTTCCCACAACTTTCAGCCAAACACCCTAGAATCACACAAAAAAATTAGCCACTCATCATCATGAAAGCAATAATCGAATATATGAGGAAAGAATGAATATTTGAACACAAAAACCTTAAGAACAAGGCTTTAATAACTGAATCAAATATCAAACAAATCAGCGTTCCTTCAATCACGAATCAAACAAGACAATAAACCAAGAAGTAGCCTAAGGAAAGCTCACAAACTCCTTCAAAGCTATCTTTTAACAAGGAAATCTTCCGTCTTCCTTCAATCTTGAAGGGAAATCTTCTGCAACTGCAGGATCTTCGAACTGCTGTGGCTGTGCGGGTATGCGGGGGGTAGCACGTGTTGAATTTGTTGAAAATCCAACCCTTTGTAAATGAAAATTGCCTCCAAAAGATAAGAGATCTTAGAAATATATTTTCCCATAAAATATATCTAATTAAATAAGCTGAATATATCTTCTTCCTTAGCCCAAAAATATAAGATCTTCTTTCCATAATTAAAAGATCTCAACCAAAAAATATATCTCCTTGCCGCGTCAGGATATTCACCTCGGTCGGGGCATTCCTCAAAATCACCTCGGTCGAGGTGACATTGTAGCTGACCGAGGTGAATCTCAACTGAAGGTGAAATCTCTCAAATGTGCTCATAAGTGAATCTTTAATCCATTTCCATGCTTCCTGAATTCTCTTTTAAACTCCTAAATGTAGCTCCAATGATTCCTTAGCTCCTTTAGCTCCAAAACGTGCCGTTTTAACTACAATTACAACGAAACTAGGTGTAGACCTCGATTCCCGCAAAGGTAGATCAAATGGCAATATAATTACATAATATACATCCAAACATGCAGATTATTGAAGATAAAACGTCTAAACAAGTCCCAAAATATAGACTATAATTCATGCTATCAAAATACCCCATACTTAGCCCTTGCTTGTCCCCAATCAAGTTTCAAATCTTAAGCACAAGATAGAATGGATTATAAGTCAAAAAGATCAATGAAATGTATTTCGAAACATTTTTGTGGTGTGCTCCACTCATAGATCACTCTAAGAGAATGCTTCATGAAAAATAAAATCAAGACATGATCAAAACATTTTATAAATATAAAAAAGTTTTTCATCTTTGCATAAAATCGTAGAATGCATAATAAATTATAATTATCGAAATTAATCATGTATAATCCAGATTAAACCACCAAGTCAATCAACAAGCTCGAGGTCTCAAGGGCTTTCCAAAAGAAAGGTCAATGAAATGTATTTCGAAACATTTTTTTGCGGCTTCCTCCTCAGTCTCCTCGTCGTCTAAATCGACGACTGGCACACTAGGACCAGTTATATCTTTCCCTGTCTCCATGGCAGCTCCGCCATCATCCTCCTCATCCTCATCCTGTACCTGGGTTGTTGCTGATGCGTCTCTAGCGTCCTCAATATATGGAATCCACGCAGTGGACCAATACTGAGGGTCAAAAACTGAAAACTGGGATGACCACCTAATACCCTGAGGGGCCGTATGCTCCCAAGGTATCACCACGTACGGCGTACTAAGTCCACGAGGCACTAGAATCCTCCTGGTGATCATCTCCTGTAGACCCAGCGGCTTGGCAGCCGCCACCATAGTACATGCGCTCAAATCAAGGTCCATCACTGTAGCTATGTGAGTCACTAAGCCGCCACAACAAATATCTCCCTTCCCCTTGGCCTTGATCCGGTGTAGATTCTCAGCTAGCATGGCCCCAAAATCAGGAACTCCCCTACTCACCACTACAGTATAGACTCAGAAGCTCACCGTGTCTAATCTTTTGGGGCATCTCAATGTGCGCCAGAAGGGTCTCACTAAAGATCCGGTAGGCTAGTCGGAAAGCAAGGTGGAAGATGATATGCTCCCTGGAGTCTCCAGGTCTCCACCTATCAGCATGCTCTACTACGTGAGCAATCTGTCCCCAAAACAGTCGAGCTACGGCTCGAGAAGGGAGGTCGGGAACTGTGGGGGTCGGGAAGCCAAAGACGTCTCTCCACTGGTTCATGGGAACGATGTAGTTCCGGTTCAGCAACCGGTACTTGATGCTCCTCATCTCTGGAACGTGAGTCACAGAACTCACGAACTCTAGTGTGGGCTCGAGGTAGGCTGGAGCTCTAATCTCCCTAAACTGCTCCAGCCCAACCATCAAGACCATCCTCCTCAATCATCATCTACGTGGAGGCAATCAAAAGCGGAGATATCAAGAAATCGCAGTGCAATCACAGGGCGCGTGCAGATCCGGTCGTAATCAGCCTAGGGACGCTCATGGATCACAGGTATGGAAAGTCGGGAAGAAGAAGAGGGTGAGGATATGTCTCTTAGAACAATACGGCGATCTGAACTCATTTTTTTCTTTCTTAGTCTGACAGGTCACCTCGGTTGGTTGTCAGGTCTCAAGAACACCTCGGCCGAGGCACAGGTCGACTGGACCAAGGTGATTCGCTGTTTGATTCCAACTCTCAAATTTCCAGTTCTTTTCACTCAAAATCACTACCAATTGTTCCTATGGGGTACTTAATTCTTTTCCAACAGAAAGAATTGGCAACCAAAGCCACTCTCTTCGAAAATCAGTGAAAGAAGAAGAGATTAGGGTTTTATCGATTTACCCAAGATTCGATCGATTGGAAGCGTTTTTGTTGTTGATTGTTGCTTGCAAACTGATCCTCTACTCTTTCTTTGCAGATTGGGAGCAAGAATCGTCGAAAATGATCGAGAATCAGGGAGGTGAGGTGAATCTGTGCGCCGTGGTCGAGAAGGTGAGGGAGGGATGAGAGAGAAATCAGTCCCCTTTTATACCCCTCACTGAATCTGCTGTCACCTCGGTCGAGATGGTCCCGACTTGACCGAGTTGATACGGACCGTGGTGAATTTCTGTAAACCCTAGTCGCCTCGGTTGCTCAAGAATCATCTCGGTCGAGGTGCTCTCACAACAACCGAGATGTGTCTCAGTCAACTCCGTCTTCTCAATTTCTCGAACTTCTGTCCTTCTAGTGTTGCTCCTAAGTTGTATTCCTTCCTTAGAGAGTACCTGGTTTCTAACTAGGACGCCAAAAACAAAGCAAAGCAAAGCAAAAGCAAACTATATAAATCTAGGCTAGAAAAAGGGAAAAGAAAACAATACCTTGGGTTGCCTCCCAAGAAGCGCTTGATTTAAGGTCGCTAGTTGGACCGTATGTCATCCTTAAACATGCTGGAGGGTGTCCTCACCCCATACTTCACCTTCATCGATGGATGAGGTGAAGAAGTCTGTCAAACGTTCCACCAAATGTAATTTCTCATCGAGGAATGAAGCATCTATGGCTAGATCATCGTTCTCACGTGAAGAGGGAGGTAGCCAGCTGAGGTGATCCGCAATAGAATTTTCGGATCCCTTCTTATCGCGGATCTCTAGGTCAAACTCTTGAAGCAAGAGAATCCAGCGAATAAGTCGCGGCTTTGCGTCCTTCTTGGCAAGAAAATAGCGCATAGCTGCATGGTCAGTGTAGACAATAAATTTCGCCCTAACTAAGTAAGAACGAAATTTCTCAAAAGCATATACAACCGCCAAAAGCTCCTTTTCGGGGGTGTCGTAGTTTTGTTGGGCTTCATCTAGTGTCTTGCTAGCATAATAAATGGCGTTGGTCCGGTCATCCTTCTTTTGTCCAAGCACCGCTCCTACCTCCACATCACTCGCATCGCACATGATCTCAAAGGGCAAGGTCCAGTCCGGAGGTTGGATAATGGGAGCGGAGATCAACGCCTCCTTATTCCTGTAGAATGCATCGAGACACTCCTGCGAAAACTCAAAAACAACATCTTTTTTCAAGAGTTTAGTTAGTGACTTAGAGATCTTGGAGAAATCTATGATGAACCTCCTGTAGAAACCTACATGCCCGAGAAAACTCCGCACACCCTTAACAGAACAAGGAGGAGGAAGTTTCTCAATAGTCTCGATCTTAGCTCGATCGACCTCAATACCTCGATTGGAAACGAGTTGTCCTAGCACAATGCCTTCATTAACCATAAAGTGACACTTCTCCCAATTCAAAACGAGATTAGTGTCTTCACATCTTTGTAAAACCAGAGAAAGGTTAGATAGGCAATCATCAAAAGAGGAACCATATACCGAAAAGTCATCCATGAATACCTCCATGATATCCTCTATGTATTCAGAAAAGATGGCCATCATACATCGCTGGAAGGTAGCGGGTGCATTACATAATCCAAATGGCATCCTCTTGTAAGAAAATGTCCCCCATGGACAAGTGAAAGTGGTCTTTTCTTGATCATCCGGATGGATAGGGATCTAGAAGAAACCACTATAACCGTCTAGATAGCAAAAATGTGAATGTTGGGCTAACCGTTCGAGCAACTGATTGATGAAGGGGAGTGGAAAATGGTCCTTCCGAGTGGCCGTCTTCAGCTTCCTATAGTCGATGCACACTCACCAGCCAGTGACGGTCCTTGTTGAGATCAACTCGTAATTCTTATTCGTCACAACGGTCATCCCTCCTTTCTTCGGAACTACGTGCACTAGGCTAACCCACTTGCTATCCGAGATAGGAAATATGATACCTGCATCCAACAACTTAAGAATTTCTTTCTTCACAACCTCTTTCATGATCGGATTTAACCGTCTTTGAGGTTCCCGTGAAGTCTTATGATCATCCTCCATTAGAATTCTATGCATGTAGAAAGAAGGCTTAATACCAATAAGATCATCAATAGTATAACCCAAAGCCTTTTGATGTTTTCTCAGGACATGCATCAGTTTAGATAATTCAGTTTCGGAAAGGGAAGCACTAACAATGACGGGATAGGTGGAATCCGGTCCAAGGAATACATACCTTAAGTGTTTCGGAAGCGGCTTAAGCTCCACAACTGGGTGTGCTTTCTGAGGGGGATCCTTGCTCCTCCATCCAGTGGAGTAGATTTAAAACGAAGAATTGGACTTTCAGAAGTCTCAGTCGACATCATCTCGTTTTCGACCTCGGTAGAGGTCCAGAATGGGTGACCGAGAAGTTCTTCAACGAAGAACACCTCGCTTGGTCCAAAAGGCGCCTCGGTCGAGGTACTGCAACTGGGACCGAAACTGTAGATCTTCTTCTCCCGGATTAGTCTTTCAAATTTAGCTCCTGGATCTTCTTCTAGTGCTTTTAAGCTCCGTATATCTGCATCACAAGAAGCATCTATACCTTCCTCTATTAAGCTAAAGCTAATAACTTTTTCAAGAGGGTCACTAATAAGGATAGAGCTCACCAATTCCTTGATTCTTCTTCATCGTAGATGTTGAAGATATCATCCTCCAGTGGCTCCCCTTTCATTGCAGCAAGCAATGCAAACACAACTTGATCACCGCCAATGTTGAATTTCAACTTGGCGTTCTTACAATCCACGTTGCAACCTGAAGTTGCTAGAAATGGTCTCCCGAGAATGATAGGAACGGGATAATCTGCGGGAATATCAAGTACTACAAAGTCTATAGGTAAGTAGAAGTTACCTAACTTAACCGGAACGTCTTCCAAAATACCCACGGGATGGGTAATGGAGCGATCCGCCATGTATAGTCTTATCTTCACCGGCTTGGGCTCTCCAAGTCCGATCTTCACACATAGCTCCAGCGGGATGATGCTCACGCTGGCTCCTAGATCACACAAGGCTTCACAAGTTACATCCCCAACTTGAATAGGAATGCAAAACGTGCCGGGATCTCTTAATTTTGGTGACATCTTCTCCTTCATGATTTGAATAAGTTCCGAGGATTTAGATGTCATCCTTACTTCACCAAGGTCTACCAGCTTCCTTTTCCTTGATAGAATCTCTTTTAAGAACTTCCCATATGCCGGCGAATAGTAGTTGGAGGCTGAATTGGGTAGCTTGATCCAATCCCTTGAAGTATATCTCCAACAACTCTATCTTTGGAATCCCATGATATGGGCAATCCAAGAAAACGTCTTTAAACCTCTCCCATTACTTGGACAAACTTTCCTTGTCCTTCATGATGAATGCATTGATCTTCCCTCTCATTTCAGAAGTTTTAGAGGGGGGAAAGAATTTAGTTAAGAACTTCGTCGTCATCTCCTCCCAAGTGTTGATCTTTCCGGAAGGGAGAGATTGATACCAAGTAAGCGCCCTATCTTTCATGGAAAAGTAGAAGGTTCTGAAGGTCTCAAGGTCTCAAGGTCTTAAGGTCTCCATCAAGATCTCATAGTTTTGTAGATGTTGGTACGGAGACTCTCTCTCTAAACATCCAAACTGGCATTGGCGGATCATGGAAAGAACTTGCGGTCGAAGTTCATAATCATGCTCCACTGAATCACCTAGGTTGACTCTGGATGCCTGACTTGTTGGTTTGGGTCCATCCTCTGCCCTAGGGTCTGTGGAATATTTGCAAAAAATACCTCTCGGACAGACATCCGAGGTGGAAGTATCTCGGCCGCGGCAGCTGGAGTAGGGTCCTGCCTTGGTCGAGGGTTCGGATTCGGTCGAGGTAGATACAGTTCCCGAAAGGCTGCCATATCTGCTTCGATCGCCTCCGTCCTTGTGCGGGTCTCTTCCTTTTCCTGCCGCAAGTCTTCTTTACTGAGGCGCAGTTGTTCCAAAGCCTCCTTTAATTCGGCCTCAAGATCGCGATCGTCTCGGTTGACCATTTTCGCTTCTTTCAAGCGTCTTTTGTATGTCTTTTCTGGTTCGGGATCGTAGGGAACGATTTCCTTCCCAGCGCGGGTTCTTCGCATAAACCTAAGAAAAAGAACCTGCGAAAGTCACTCAAGTAGAGTGGTAAGTATCAATGGGGGAAAATGCCTCAATAGACAACTGCAACCGGCGCGGTCTAGACCAAGTCCATGGCAACGGCGCCAAAAACTTGTTCGCTCCAAACGGTGTGTGCAAGCTTTAAATTTATAACCGAGGAAATATGCTTAAAACAAGGATGCAAACCCGTAGTGTACGGGTCAATTGCAATAAAAGAAAGAAATCCCAGGGGTCGATCACAAGGACTTAGGTGAAACAAAGCAAGTATAGGTTGACAATGCAATTGCTACTAACCACAAAAGCGATTAAAATAATCAAAGATGATAAAAAGTCAATTAAGGAAAATATGCAATTCTAGGGATTAAAGCATCTAATTGTGGTTCCAACTCAAGATCTAAGGATAAGCGGACAAAGCTGAGAATTTGCAAAGGGAAGGTGTTTCTAAAGTGTAATAGATCACCGGGTAAGGGTCACTACTCACAATCCCAAACCACAACTCCTATTACCGGGTAAGTCTCATGGAATTAAGGAAAAGAACTATAACCTCAAACTAACACACCACCTAAGGGAATAGAATCAACCTTTACCGGGTAAGTCTCAGGCTAAATCACAAAGGTGGGTTGAAGGCACACTCAAACCCCAATAAAGGATAAACCTTTATTACCTACACTTATGAACTTGGGTAAACAAACAAAGGAATCACCGGGTAAGTCTCATCCTAGGCTTGCATTGAACCAGGAAAGGTGTAATAAGAATAGGATTTGGTAAACTCTAACACTTAACTCTCAGTTTTGGATCAGAAAAGGTCACCTCGGTCAGACAGAATCCACCCGGCCGAGGTGTTCATCGACTGAGCGAGGTACTCTAGGGTTTAAGATAAAGGCTCGAGCTTTCAGGGTCCTAATGGGATCAAGATCATTCTATCATCGTCTTTCCCATAACTTTCAGCCAATCACTCTAGAATCACACAAAGAAATTAACCACTCATCATCATGAAAGCTATAATCGAATATATGAGGAAACAATGAATATTTGAACATAAAAACCTTAAGAACAAGGCTTTAATAACTGAATCAAATATCAAACAAATCAGCGTTCCTTCAATCACGAATCAAACAAGACAATAAACCAAGAAGTAGCCTAAGGAAAGCTCACAAACTCCTTCAAAGCTATCTTCTAACAATGAAATCTTCCTTATTCCTTCAATCTTGAAGGGAAATCTTCTGCAACTGCAGGATCTTCGAACTGATGTGGCTGTGCGGGTATGCGAGGGGTAGCACGTGTTGAATTTGTGGAAAATCACACCCTTTTATAGGAAAATTGCCTCCCAAAGATAAGAGATCTTAGAAAGATATTTTCCCACAAAATATATCTAATTAAATCAGCTGAATATATCTTCTTTCTTCCAGAAATCCAACCCAAAAATATAAGATCTTCTTTCCATAATTAAATGATCTTTGCCAAAAAATATACCTCCTTGCCGCGTCAGGATATTCGCCTCGGTCGGGGCGTTCCTCAAAATCACCTCGATCGAGGTAACACTGTAGCTGACCGAGGTGCATCTCAACTGAAGGTGAAATCTCTCAAATCTTGTCAAAAGTGAATCTTTAATCCATTTCCATGCTTCCTGAATTCTCTTTTAAACTCCTGAATGTATCTCCAATGATTCCTTAGCTCCTTTAGCTCCTTTAGCTCCAAAACGTGTCGTTTTACCTACGATTACAACGAAACTAGGTGTAGGCCTCGATTCCCAAAAAGGTAGATGAAATGGCAATATAATTACATAATATACATCCAAACATGCAGATTATTGAAGATAAAACGTCTAAACAAGTCCCAAAATATAGACTATAATTCATGCTAACACTAACAAAGTAACAATGAAACTTCCAACCAACCCAATGTAGCAAGGGAGTTAGCAACTCATTACAATGGAAAACTCAATTCTAAAATGGATTTTTGTGTGGAAAAGCATGGATGATTCTAACAATCAGCCAAGAATTATTTACACTACAAAAGACACTAATTAGGAGTAAATAGCCGGCCTTAAACAGCCACGTTTAATGCCATAAAGGTGGTGTAAACAGCCGGAGTAAAGCTTCTAGCGTTGAAACGCAGGGGCGGCCTTCAGGAACCACAGGGGCAGTATTGGCAGAATCGCTTGAACTTCTTCGTCGCCGCAGGGGCGGCAAGGCCATTCCGCAGGGGCGGATCTTTAATGCTTCTCCCTAACGTCTGACTCTTCAACTTCCAGCCGTTACCGATGCCTAGGCGCAGGAGCGCCATAGTGCCGACGCAGGGGCGGTGACACAGACTCCTCATCTTCCAGCTCCCGGGTTGAGGAGCAGGCAGAGGCGTTGGGGCGTTGGTCTTCACTTCTTCAGGATAAGTCACCGTAAGGGCGCCTAGGAGGGGCGCTGGGGCGGTGACCATCTTCATGGTTGGCGCTAGCGAAGGTGCTGCTAGGCGCTCCGGAGTAAAGTGTCACCCACTGGGGCGGTGACACTATGCTACGGGGGCGGTGAGGCTGCAGAAGCCTTGCTTCGTGGACTAAATCACTCCAAAGTGCTTATAACTCCTTCCTTAGCTTCTTTTAGTCTTCTTCTTGTGGACCAAGGAGTTAGTAGCATAAACCGACACAAATGCAATAACAAGCCTCTAAAAACTAGCCCAAATGATAGTGATTCCATCACCTATCTAACTCCCCCATACTTAGACCTTTTACTCGTGCCGAGTAAAACAAATGACCGCAACTAAACTCAAAGGCCTCGGGAAGCATGGGTAAGTATAAAAGACAATGGAAACAAAAGAAAAACCAAGAAAGAAAGAAGGAAAAGAGTGGAAATGTGAGAAAAAGAGAGAAATACTACCATCCTTATCGCTCCAAGAGTGACCTACCCGGACAACCTCCTTATGACTCCCCTTCTTATGTCGCCAAACGCCGGAAGGAAAACCTACACTCGGTGTCGCTCATTTTGCCAAGGCGCCCTTTCGGGTTTTCACCTTGCCACTGTTCTTCTTTTCTTTGATGTTCACACTTAACTCACATCCCTCAAGTCCAATTTTGCACCAATCTAAGGTTGGTCGGACTACCTTCTTTTTGCCTAAACCGCCCTTTCAGATTTTCGGTTTATCCATGGATTGTTCATGCCTTTTTTTCATTTTCTTTGTCTTTTTCTTCTTCTTCTTTTTTTTTTTAATGAAACTGAATTTGAAAACATATGACTCAAATGCAAAACAAACTCAAAAACAACTCAATGAAACTGTACATGCAATGATATCTCCCTCCCCCCATACTTGAAGTACACTTTGCCCTCAAAGTGGAAATGAAGCAAAGATAAATGTGGGGAAAGGGAAGAGAACTATACTCCTCAGTGGGATGGCCCCGCTGGACCATCCGGACCCTCCTCCGGTGGGTATGGAAAATGGTGATAGCATGAATTATAGTCTATATTTTGGGACTTGTTTAGACATTTTATCTTCAATAATCAGCATGTTTGAATGTATATTATGTGATTATATCGCTTTTTCATCTACCTTTGCGGGAATCGAGGTCTACACCAAGTTTCGTTGTAATCGTAGGTAAAACGTCACATTTTGGATTAAAATGGAGCTAACGAGCTAAGGAGTCATAGGAGCTACATTCCAGAGCTTAAGGAAAGACCCAGGAAGCATGGAAATGGATTAAAGATTCACTTTGGACCAGATTTGAGAGATTTCACCTTCAGTTGAGATTCACCTCGGTCAGCCACAGTGTCACCTCGACCGAGGTGATTTTGAGGATCGCCCCGACCGAGGCAAATACCCTGACGCGGCAAGGAGATATATTTTTTGGCTGAGATCTTTTAATTATGGAAAGAGGATCTTATATTTTTGTGCTGGATTTCTGGAAGGAAGAAGATGTATTCAGCTGATTTAATTAGATATATTTTATGGGAAAATATCTTTCTAAGATCTCTTATCTTTGGGAGGCAATTTTCCTATAAAAAGGGTTGGATTTTCCACAAATTCAACACATGCTTAGAGGCTGAAAAATCCCACACAACACGCAGCAGTTGAAGATCCTGCAGTTGCAGAAGATTTCCCTTCAAGATTGAAGGAAGAAGGACGATTTCCTTGTGAGAAGATAGCTTGAAGGAGTGTGTGAGCTTTCCTTCGGCTATTTCTTGGTTTATTGTCTTATTTGATTCGTGGTTGAAGGAACGATGATTTGTTTGATATTTGATTCAGTTATTGAAGCCTTGTTCTTAAGGTTTTTGTGTTCAAATATTCATTCTTTCCTCATATATTCGATTATTACTTTCATGATGATGAATGGCGAATTTCTTTGTGTGATTCTAGGGTGATTGGCTGAAAGTTGTGGGAAAGACGATGATAGAACGATCTTAAATCCCAGTAGGACCTTGAAAGCTCGAGTCTTTATCCTTAACCCTAGAACATCTCGCTCAGTCGATGAACACCTCGGCCGGGGTGGATTCTGTCTGACCGAAGTGACTATTCTGATCCGAAATTGAGAGTTACGTGTTAGAGTTTGCCAAATCCTATTCTTATTACACCCTTCCTGGTTCAATGCAAGCCTAAGATGAGACTTACCTGGTGATTCCTTTGCTTGTTTACCTAAGATCATAAGTGTAGGTAATAAAGGTTTATCCTTTATTAGGGTTTGAGTGTGCCTTCATCCCATCTTTGTGACTTAGCCTGAGACTTACCCGATAAAGGTTGATTCTATTCCCTTAGGTGGTGTGTTGGTTTGAGGTAATAGTTCCTTTCCTTAGTGCCTTGAGACTTACCCGGTAATAGGAGTTTTGGTTTGGGGTTGTGAGTACTAAGACTTACCCGGTGATGTATTCCACTTTAGAAATACCTTCCCTTTGCAAAATCTCAGCTTTGTCCGCTTATCTTTAGATCTTGAGTTGGAACCCCAACTAGATGCTTTAATCCCTATAATTGCATATTTTCCATAATTGGCTTTTATCATCTTTGATTGTTTTAATCACTTTTGTGGTTAGTAATAATTGCATTGACAACCTATACTTGCTTAGGTTTCACCTAAGTCCCTGTGATCGACCCCTGGAATTTCTTGCTTTTATTACAATTGACCCGTACACTGCGGGTTAGCTCCTTGTTTTAAGCATATTTCCTCGGTTATAAATTTAAAGCTTGCACACACCGTTTGGAGCGAACAAATGGCGGAAGAAGTGCTGCTGCTAATGGTAGATGTCCTCAATGCGGCTCTGCTGGGCCTCCATCCGGCGCCTGAAAGAGGTCTCAAAACTGGCTTGCCAAGCCAGCTGCTGAGCCTCAAGCTGCTGATGTTGGGCCGCCTGCCAAGCCTCCTGTAACACCCCAAATTCTGAGAACTCGGGGAGCTACTGGTTAGGACCTCACAATGGGTCCCGACCTTAGTTTGAAAACAATTTAACTTGGATCTTACAACAAGGCACAAAAGTATATAAATCATTTGAAAACTTTAAACAATATACACATGAAGAATATGTATCAGCCTTACAAAGCAAAGGTACCAAAACGACACATAAGAAGAACAAAAGACATCCCGTCCCCAACTAAATAAGTACGTGGACCCGGGCTGACCATTCCCTTCGGATCTCTCTACAACTGTTTTAACCTGCAAGACATCTACAAGCGGTATAAAACCGTTAGCTAACATTCTATGCATAAGTATAAAGGTAAAAGCACAAACACACATCATACACATCAACATTCAACACTCAATCCTTTTATTATCTTTAATTAGGTGATAGGTTATTACTAATGATACTTATTTTGTGACACGATGGATTCCCAAACCTCGCCCCTGTCCCCGTTTACCAACGCGGAATGGTACTAATGCATCTGACCGTCTACCGGACTGGGCTGGTCGCAGGGAACCTCCTAGATTCTCGCAAGAGCTAGGCAGATGATATCACGACCCGTTATCATACACTTGGGTCAATTACGTAAATAATAAAAGTCGGCCTAATCCGGTTTCGTTGTTTATCGTAACTAGCAAACACCACTCATACACATTACACTCATACAAGAAAGCCAGCTAAGTAAGTCCGTGGACTTACCAGAATCAATCTCGACTCTCTCTTGACCACCACTAAATCCGTAAGTGCAGAACTCAGTTGCCTGTCAGAGGAGGCACGTGGGTCAACACATTTCCCTGGATACTTATAAGTCTAAAACTCTTAAGATATACGATTCTATGTGCAGAAGTTATTACAATGTTAATTTAAGGTAAAATGACTATTTTACCCGTAGTCTCAGAACTTCCAAAAACTCGGAATATGTACTTAAATTATAATTTGAGGTTAACTAACCATATTCTACTCCCTAGGATGATTTTAGGTAACAACTAGAAAAACTACCCATTTTCTATTTCCCGAAAAGTCACTAAAGTCCAACTACAACTTCAATTATAAAATTCGAATAAACTTATAAAAATTTCGAAATAATTATCTAGATCATCTATGATATCCATTCTACTCATAGAGAAATAATTTCTTAAAACTGCTAGAGCATCACTTCTACAAAAATTTCTAAAGTTGGTTACAACACTTAACAAACAACACACTGTCTTAACTTTGAAAAATCATAACTCCTAAACTACTCGTTGGATTTATCCCAAATTTTGATATGTTCTACTATAAAATCTTATCTATAATATATCCAAAATTCAGCCTCAAAGGATAAGTATTTCATATTTAAATCTGGTCACAAAGTTGGTTGCTCGCACATATAGGAATTGAGAAACTGCAACAGCTCAACTACTCTACTTTGGGACCTTATAACTTCTTATCCGACCGTTCATTTCTTCTGAAATTTTGACACGGTAAACTACATTTATCCAACTATTACCTATTAAAAATTCAACGGTGGATCTCTAACCTAACTCTTTAACATTGATCTACAATAGTTACCATTTCTAACTTACAAACTGAGATTTAAAATTGAGTTTCTCACTTCCATTTCTACTGCTCACATTTACAACAATAACAACATTCCTATAGGACTCTAGTTCAAATCCTGTTGTCAGCATTTCTCATCCTTTACACTACCTAGAAGTCCCTAATTCGATTCTTATGGAGCATCATCATCATCTACATACAATTAACCTCTCCTGATATCTAAGGAGGTTTGAAGAGGTCCGGACCACGCAGCTTGCATTGTTTGTCCCTTGCTGGTGCGTTGGCTGCAGACAGACCCTCTACCTCCTACTAATGACGCTGTAAAGGGAAGAGGGTTGAGATGATGGAACAAGGGAAGCAAGGGTCCAAGGGTTAGATGGCTTACATGACTGCACTGGTTCTGTGGCTTGTCGACAGGGGCTACATCTTCAGCCTTGGGCCAACTGCATCAAGCGAAGGTGCCAATTTAGTTCCTGTGGAATCGACCTCTGCAAACTGAGCACAAAGGCAACGATGCACGAGTCTTCAAGGACCGTATATTACAAAGATGAAGAGAGGAGGTAAATGAATCCCTACCCGGATGGACAAAGGGAGAGCAACAAACCAATCAGCTACTACTGCGAGGAGGGGAGCAAGGCGTGAACCGCTGCTGCTTTGTGCTCGGCGATTGAAGAGGAGGACGAGGGAGTCGTCTGCTGCCTGCTGCGAATCGGAGAGGAAGGCGCTGGATAGCGAGGCTCTCCATCTCTTGGCTGCTGTGGCGTTGAAGAGGACCGCTGAAGACCGACGTTACGCTGAAGGCCTTTGAAGACAGAAGGGAAGGCGAGCAGTTGTACGCAAATCCGGCGTTGCCCATGCCCTCATTACGTCCTTGGGCCAGTGCACAAGCAAGGGTAGTTGGGCCACTACAAGAAGTTGCGGATGGGCTGAAAAAGGCCAAGGGAATGCAAGGAAAGGTAAGCTGAAACAAGGTAAGTAGAAGTGGGCTGAAAGTTTGTCAAAAATCTGTCAAAACTCTTCATGGCCTTGTCAGGCCCATAAATGAATTTGTCACAGATTTGTCGGGCTTTGTCATGGCCTCGTCTCAGCTTAGTCATGATCTCGTCACAGCTTGTCATGATCTCGTCTAAAGTCATCGATAGGAATAAATTATAATAACTAGGGTATGATATAAATCTATCATTTTTTGTGAATTAAATTCTACATAAAATAATAAATAATTATAGGAATTAGAGCTTGATATAATTTTATCATTTTATGTGAATTAAATTCTACATAAAATAATAAAATTTGTGAAGAAAGAAATACTAGATAGAATGTTAAATCGTCAACGGCTCGAAGTCCGATTTGATTTCGAATTAAACGGAATAAAAAAAATTCCGGATATTACATCAGTGCTCCCTTAAAAGAAGTTTCGTCCCGAAACTTAAAAGAAGGCAACATAATGTCGGAATCCATACTAAAGAACTAAAGCGCCAAAAACGTCATAATCGGTCAAGTTCTTATTGTTTCCGGACTTGTCAGAAGAATATTTCCGGGTATTACATCAATTCCCCCTTAACAATAAGTTTCGTCCCGAAACTTAGGATAAGACAATCCTGATCGGCCTTTAAGGCACTAAACGGGTATATCTGATCACTACTCAAAAGTCTCATCATTTCCACATCTAAGTATCCCGCACATCAAGGTTACCAAAAGAACACATCACTGACTAAACACTCAATAATGAAATAAACAAGTAGTCAAACAATATCACACATACAAGGTCAAGCCCTAACTCATCACTCCCGAGGTTACAACTATCGCTACATAAGTCTTTGAAATGTTACGTCTCCTACTATCCCCAATATTTAGGTAGCCTTATCGGCTTCTCATAAAACCACTAAATCTTAAATCTTTTCAGGTACTTAGATCACAAGCGCCTGCTACCACGTTGTAGAGTGGTTACCGGATATCTCACTGGTATTATCCGGCTCAAATGTTTGACCCTCTAATCTGATGACGTAACTCGTGTCTGGTAGGTATCTCTCCAACTGAAATTTTCAAACTCAGTTCCCAAACTTAGTCTCCGTGGAAAACCGAACTCTCCAATAGGGTGAGGAAAACTAGTCCATCAGTCACTTTTAAACCGCTTTAAAACTTCTAATGGTTTGCCTTACTCAAATCACTTCTAGATCCTTTGATGACCCTACGGAAAAATAATCTATTCAACTTCCTTCCCTTCGTTATGACCACTTGCTTCCGGCCTTTTGAAAAGGATCTGACTACACAATCAGGTCCAAGGTCTTGGACATCCACCAACACTTACCAAGTGCTCAATGCTCTTAGTATCACGACCCACTTGGTCTTGTCTTTTAATATTACTTAGTCATCTTATTCCTCATGTAAGAAATCGTCACCTTTACCCTTTTCAGGTCTAACACTCGAGACAACTAAAATAAAATCTAGTGGTCATCCTCTTCGTTTATTTGGCATTGTTATATTATTTATAGATCTCTAATATATCGTTAGCTCTAACCCAAGCTTCCCACGCATTACCCAAGACCTTAAGTGACATAGAATATGTCCGGAATGACGGTATTAGACACAAAGCGATCCTATATCACAATTTTTTGATCATAAATGCTAGATACATGCTAACACACTGTCAACATTGAACTCTTGTACCCTCCACTTTTATCGGACTCAAAACGCAACAAGGCTTTGTTCTGACATAATGATACACATAAAATCTACTCCCAGATTATGCTTTCTTTAAGAACGCTTACTAGGTTGCAAGTATGCTCTTGTCGCTTCTCTTTCTTATGCATCTTCGACTCAGAATGGTAGTTACTCACTTGGAACTTTCTAGTGCAAGACATGCACAATACTTTTATTACATCATTAATTCTTTCCTAATCCATCCCGAAAACTCAGTCCAGGGTATTCTATTAGTATGAAATTCCAAAACTACTTGTCTAGCAACATGTAGCAAAGCCGTCACTCTTCACTCGGATCCATAATAGGGTACCAGTCTCTTTCTATTACCTCTACATGCACATAAGTTTCCGTACAACATTTTTAGTAACTCCACATAGCCTATCTCACGGTCCTTCCAACTAGAATGCATTTCACCAACTATCACCATCTTAAACTCGATACGACATCCATCAGTACCATTGAGCTTCTTGCTCTGTGGGTTAGGACCCACCACGCTTCCGCTGCGCTACTCTGATTATTTTGTTGTCACCCCTTAATCATAAGGACGTGTTCTGTGAGTCCAAAATGATTAACCGGATGAAGTACCAAGTACTTTCCTTACTTGTTTTCCTGAAATAAAATCATTATTGGAAAGCAACCATCTTCCGTTTACTTCCTTAATTCTTGCAACACCGATCCAAACTCCCTGACTCGACCAGAGTTTGGTCTTAACCAGACAAGAAATAACCTTTAACGCAATCCTCTCGATATCTTTTGCTCATCCCAGACGGTTGACGTTGCCTACTTGAGGAAATCCTCCAAGGCGTCGGTAAAGCTACTCCATAGATCCACCGTCACAATTATCTCTTCTTAACGGCACATAACTCGTCAATACTAAACAATACTTGCACGTCCTTGGTTGACATCGGACAATCTATAATTGACTTATCGCCATTTCATACCTCTACTAATATTAAACTTTTGGTGCATACCACCTACTAGATTAATCCTTTTATCCTTCTTTAGTTCGTCTTATCTTTCCCTCTTCTGCTTCCTTTGGGACACTATCTTTCTCAAGTCTCATTGTGCCATTCGCCTGACGTTAAAAGTCGTTTCTAACACTCCACGATAGATGGTAAGCGTCTTGTAAATCCAATGACTTTTAATTACCTCCCAATTGTAGTCCCTTTACAGGGACCGTCTATGTTGATGACCTATGTTCTGTTATAAATGGGGGTTACCTTGGACTCTTGAGTCCACCACACAATTCTCACACGCCCCAGTTCCTTAATCAGCGTTGTTTGTAATATTTCCTTCCAAATCTCTGTTGACTATGTTACAGGGCTTCGATCCTTTCGATATTGGCGTTGTGATTCTTCTTAGAATTATTATCTTGAAAGAAGACAAAACGTCTCTAGGCTTGTGAAGTCTACCTTTCGCTCTTACATTAAGTTGTAAGTCTCCATTCCATGTTAATTGTGATCTGTCAAAATTTCCTTACCTAGTAGGTTAATAGTTGCTCACAACAATCCTTTTATACTTCTTTAGTTCTATCTACCTTCCACCCTTCCGCTTCTTATGGCCTAACTCCATTATAGGAATCAATCTTCTTTGATGTTCAATAGAGGGTTTATGGTTATCTTCCATCAATATCTTATGCATGCACAAAGAGGGCTTAATGCCAACTAAGTCATCAATAGTATAGCCAATGGCTTTCCTATGCAATCTTAGCTCATGCAACAACTTAGCAAGTTGATCATCATTCAAGCATGCATTCACAATCACCGGATATGTAGAATTATCACCAAGAAAAGCATACTTCAAATGATAGGGGAGAGGTTTGAGTTCAAGTTTAGGAGGACCTTTATCGAGTGGAGACGATCCAAATAACGTTGGTTGGGATGAATCCAAAGCAAATGAGGGCTCTCCAAGGCTCCTTGAAGCTTGATCATCAACAAGGGCTGCTTTTGGGGAAACCACGGTTGGTTCCACGGACCTTGGCACATCCACGGCCGTGGAAGTTGCCAAGCTTGCTCTTCGGAGCTTTCCAGAGAGTTCTACGGCCGTGGAACACCTTCCACGACCGTGGTTCCTACAGGAACTCAGCGCACTCTCGTGGTCTTCAATTTCAGCTCTTGTCTCGTTTTCTAATGCTTCTAAGGCCTTGATTTCTTCATTGCAAGCTTCCTCAACACCTTCCTCCATCAAACTTAAGCTAAGAACCTTTTCCAAGGGGTCCTTGATCGAGATCAAGCTCACAACTTCTCTAGACTCCTCTTGCTCGACTATGTTGAATACATCCTCATCAAGGGTTGGCCCTTTCATCATTGTGGACAGCTTGAACTTGATATTCTCTTCTCCAATGTTGAAGGAGAGAATTCCATTCTTGCAATCCACTAGGCATCCGGAAGTGGCTAGAAAAGGCCTTCCTAAGATGATGGGAACCGGATAATCCGCCGGAATGTCCAAGACAACAAAATCAACCGGCACATAGAACTTCCCTAGTTGCACCGGAATGTCCTCTAAGATCCCAACTGGGTGAGTGATAGAACGGTCCGCCATATAGAGGGTCATCTTGACCGGTTTCGGCTCTCCTAGCCCAACCTTGTTGCATAGTGCAAGCGGTATGATGCTTACACTTGCTCCAAGATCACAAAGGGCTTCATACTTCACTTCTCCCACTCCGATTGGCACGCAAAAGGATCCCGGATCCCTTAGTTTAGGAGGCATTTCCTCCTTCATCGTTTGAATCAACTCCGAGGACCTCTTAGTCATCCTTACTTCCCCATACTCCTCCAACTTCCTTTTGTTGGAGAGTATTTCTTTCAAGAACTTGCCATACGCCGGCATATCTAAGATAGCATCCATGAACGGAATATTAATATGCAATTTAGACATAAGTTCAA
Source organism: Fagopyrum homotropicum (assembly GCA_033239125.1). Taxonomy (NCBI): domain Eukaryota; kingdom Viridiplantae; phylum Streptophyta; class Magnoliopsida; order Caryophyllales; family Polygonaceae; genus Fagopyrum; species Fagopyrum homotropicum. Next base: position 30,973,082 of record BSWB01000002.1, on the reverse strand, counting down.
GGAATTTAGCAAAGTGCTTGTGCAAGCGAGCTCTTGCTCGTGATTGTGGGAACGGTAGCGGTGGCTTGTATGGAGGCGGTGCCACATATGTTGGCTCAACATCCTTGCTCTTGCCCCCATCTTCTAGCAATATCTCTTCTTCTACCACTACTTGCTTTCCCCTAGCATTTTCCTTGGGCAAAGGATCCTTCATACTCAACCCACTCCTCGTTGTAATGGCCAACACTTGGCCTCTTGGGTTGTCTTCGGTTCTTCCGGGAAGCTTTCCCGGATCTCTATGAGCTTCACCCGCCTTTTGGAACACTTGTGCTTCCAACACCTTTTGAGCTTTAGAAATGGATGTCATCGTGCTCTCAAGACCACTCAACCTTCCAAGCAACTGCTCAAACATCATCTCGGTTCTATCTTTTGGAAGTTGGGTAAATCCGGGTGGAGGCTCTTGTGAAGCTTTTGGTGGTGGAGCTGCGCTTGTGGAAGCGGGAGGGTTCAAGGCTCCATCCGGGTTAGAATAGGAAAACCCGGGATGGTTATGGTTGGGCCGGTAATTGTTGAATTGCCGGTTGTTGTTGAAGTTCCTTGGGCCTTGATAGTTGTTGTAATTGTCCCTTCCCAAGTAGTTCACATCTTCCTCCTTGGAAGACAAGTTTGCTTGCACTTGCACTTGAGGGGTTGCTTGATTCTTCAAAGTTGTAGCACACAACTCCCTCAAAGACTTTAGCTCGTTGTTGATGGAGTCAAGCTTGAAATTGCTCATGGTGACTTCACTCACCTCATATGCTCCCGTCTTTCTCCCTTCACTCTTTCTATGGGAGTACTTCTCAATCACTAGAGCTTGCTTCTCTACAAACTCCCAAGCCTCATCCACATGTTAGTCCATGAAAGTCCCACCGGAAAGAGATTGGAGCTTGAATTGGCTATCTTCATCAAGTCCCTTGAAGTAGATCTCCAATAGCTCAATCTTCGGTATACCATGGTGTGGACAATCTAGGAGAAGGTCTTTGAAGCTCTCCCAAGAGTTGAACAAGCTCTCTCTATCCTTCATTACAAAGGCGTTGATCTTCCCTCTTAACTCGGTAGTCTTGGAAGGTGGGAAGAACTTAGTCAAAAACTCGGTTGTCATCTCCTCCCAAGTACCAACTCGCCCTTGTGGAATAGATTGATACCAAGCCAAGGCTATATCCTTAAGAGAGAAGGAGAAAGCCCTAAGTTTATGGTTGTTGCTCTCCAATCTAGGCGGTCTAAGAGTCTCCATCAAGATCTCATAGTTCATCAAGTGTTGATGAGGAGACTCTCCTTCCATCCCTCCAAATTGATTATGCCGGATCATTTATAGAACTTGAGGGCGGAGTTCGTAATCATGGGCTGCGGGATCTCCTAAGTTCGCACCCGGACGGTGTGCTCTTTGTGCCGGATCCATACGTTGCCCTAACATTTGTGGCTCTTCAATAGCAATGGGCACAACCCGAATGTTAACCGCCGCCGGCTGCGGTTGTGGTGGAGGTGGAGGAGGTTGTTGACGGTTAAGCTCTCTTTGCACAAGAGATTGCCTAATCTCCTCAATCTCCCTCCTAGTTGCCTCTTGCCTCTCATTGGCAAGTCTCCTTTCATTCTCCAAAGCTTCATCCCTTATCCTAATTTGCTCCAAAGCCTCATCCAACTCAGCTTGGAGATCTCTTCCGGCCATCTATTTTCCCTTTTTAATGCTCTTTGATCTAGATCTAAGGGTTTTCTCCGGTTCGGGATTGAATGGAGCTAAATCCTTGCCACGAGATCTTCACATACACCTAAAGAGTTGAGAAATGTCCTGAAAAGCAAAGACACAAACCAAAGAGAGATCAAAAGCAACAAGAAAGATCTACACTACAAACAATCACAAAAAGACTCAATCTAGACCTAGTCCCCGGCAACGGCGCCAAACACTTGTTCACGTCTAGGAATAGATGCGCAAAAGTTTTACAATTTATAAACTCGTTATATTTCTCCTAACTCCTATCGCACCCGCAGTGTACGGGACGTTTGTAGTAGGGATAGTATTCCGAGGTCGAACACAAAGACTAAAGTGAGATTGATTCGATTAGTGATTAAGTTTAATGAAGATCTAGGTTAAGGAAAAAGGAAAGAAATAAAGAAATGAAAATCTCAATGTTTTTGGTGGGTTTTAGGTTATCAATCAAGGATCACGAATCATGCGAAATAAACAATCAACTAAGCTAACAAATCGAAACAAACAAACAAGCTAAAACGAGATACGAGATCAAAGAGAAAAGAGCGGATTCTAGGGATTGGAAATTCCGGTTATGGCATAGGACTCAAGCTATCTAATCATTCCTTGGATTAACTACAATATGTTGGGAGTGAGTGTTTCTGGATTGGGATCAATCACCGGGTAGGTCTCATGGTCCACTAGTCCGTTCCTAAGGTCTCATCACCGGGTAAGTCTCAAAGAGCCTAAGTGATGGAATTCTACACAAACCGGATTGTCACCTAGGGATCTAACCTATCCTCACCGGGTAGGTCTCGAAAGGGTTAGTCCTAAACAACCATCCTAGCACACTTAGTCCAATGGCGGCTTATGAGGCTCACCACTACCTAGGGTTTGTCATCTTTGAATTCTAAGAGTAAGAATCACCGGGTAGGTCTCTTCTAACACTTAGTTGCTAACACTAGGTCACCCTAGGATAGAATTAGCTCAACAAACACTAGGGTTTGAACACACTCTAGAACTTGGACTCATCAATTCAAACAAATCAGACAAATCACGGGGTGTTCTACACTTCCACGGCCGTGGACTGGGAGGAACAAACCGTGGACTTCAACAGAGGTTTCGTTCTAGTGATGAATCATCCATAGGCAATTCTAAGTCCATCCTATCATAGTCCTAGCCATAACCATCCTTTCCTTACCCTAGAAACGTATCTACTTAACCTACAACAATCATCATAACAATCGAAATCATCAAACATAAAATCATGGCTTCCATTTGCAAGATAATGAAGAGAAAGAGATGAACAAGTGAAGCAAACAAACCAAGCTGAAAATAAGATTAGAAAGACTCACAACCCTTCCAAAAGAAGGTTCAAACGATTCTTACAACTCTAGAAATCGATTCCGGAAATCCTCACTACAAGACCTATCAAAGTCTAGCAAATGGTGTGTTCTTCTCTTCTTCTCCAATGGAGCTCTTCTCCTCCTCTAATGGTAGCTCCCCTCTTGAGAGAATCCTCTTGTTGAGAGTGTATTTGATTGGATTTTTTTTAGTTCTCCAAATTGATTGGATGATAGGGCAATGTGTAGTGGATGCTGTTCGCCCAAAAAGTGCGTGCAATCAAGTTTCAAATTTATAAAACTAGAATAAAAGCAAGCGAACCCGCAGTGTACGGATCGGCGTAGATTAGCAAGTATTCCAGAGTATCGAACTCAGGGATTTGGGGGATCAAATTCAGTTAACAAATTATCGAGGAAGTAAAGTATAGAAGCTTTGCAAATATTGGGAAAACAACAATCCTAAAGATCCAAGTATCTAATTGTGGGAATCGATTCAAGATATACTATAGATATAAGGACAAAGTTGAGGTTTGCAAAGGTACACTAAGGTAAGGTAATGTACGGTGAAGTTCCAAAACCCTATATGACTTATCTAAAGACACTCTCTATAAAGGTTGTTGAGGCTTCATTATAGAAAGGATCTAAAGGCAAGAATTAATCTCAAATACCCAAACTTGTAACCCAAGGATCAAAACTAACTAAACCGATTAAGGTTGTGACACTCGAAATCGAAGTAGAGGTTGTTGAGGCTTCACTACTACCTAGAAAAGGGCAAACCTAGACTAGATTAAAGCTAATCTTTAACCTTGAATCAAAGAAAAACCAAAGTTCGTAAACTGAGGTAAATCACGGGTAGATCTTGAGAATCACGGCCGTGGAAACCTAAGAACAGACCGTGATTTAGGGTGTCGACGATATTTCTCTAACTCTCAGGGTCCAATCAATTTACGATCGATCTATCATTATCCAAGCCACAACTATCAACCCTTCAACTTAGAATTGCTAAAGGATTTTAGCCAATAACCATCATCATCAATTCAATAATCAAGTTTAAAGAGAAAATGAATGAAAACCTCAAAAACTCAATGACTATCAAATAACCAATCTCAATCCAATAACAATTGTTTGTATTGAATGAATGTAAAAAAAAAGGAATAGAAATCCTCACAACAATCTTAAGGAACAGTGAAGAACGGAGTGTCAATCCGTCTCCAAAGGTAAACCTAAGATAATCTCGAAGTACACAATCTCCAAAATGCCTCCTTCTCCGAATCTTCCTTGTACGCAATAAAATCTTCAAGCCTCCCTCTCTTTGGGGATCCAAATCCTGGGGCTATCACCGTTCTCCTTTCAATGTTGAAGGCTATCGAATATATGTAGGGATCTCTCTAGGGTTTAAAGATAAAACCCTAAATATTTGGGCTGAAAAGAAGTCGAGTGCGCTGGTATCAGAAGATACTCTGGGCCGCGTCATAAGGTATCAGAAAATACTTTGGCACGTCAGACGGTATCAGAGAATACTTTGGGCCGCGTCCGAAGGTATCAGAAAATACTTTGGGCCGCGTCAGATGGTATCAGAAAATACTTTGGGCCGCGTCAGATGGTATCAGAAGATGCTTTGGTGCGTCCTAACTTCCTTTTATTGCTCCTTTTGTCCCGCAAGGCTTAATCCTTAAATGTGCCATCTTTGCTCCATAATTCGCCAAATTACCTACAAATACAATAAAACTCTATGTAGACCTCTATTCTTGCAAAGTAGGTGAATATAACCATAAATGCCATGAATGTATGTCTATGCATGCAAAATAAAGGGAAAATCTATATAAATACATGCCTAAAAATAGGTCATAATTCATGTCATCAAAATACCCCATACTTGCCCCTTGCTTGTCCCTAAGCAAGACTCAAATTTAGAATACAAGATGTCATGGATTATGTATATATGAAAACTCAAAAACTTTTCTTTTGGTAGTGCTTCTTCTTATTGGATCACCCTCAAAGTGATATTTCAAGGCATAAAAAGGCAAAGTATGTATCAATGATAACTATAAGATGAACTAACTTCCTTCTCTTTCTTGAAAACACAAATAAAGGACATGATAAAGATGTAGAGGTAATCAAAGTCAAACAAATCTAAGCCATGAAGCCTTAAACACATGCATAAAAGTCTCAAGGTCTTCTAATCAAAGAAAAGGTTCAAGAAACGTATTAAAGGAAGGAATTTTTTTGGCAATTGTGGTGCTAATCCGGGAAAGAGGAACACATAATACCTTCAAAATTTTTCTTCACCGCACATGCTTCGCATGTAGAAAGCTTTGCTTTCATTATACTTTACTTTTTGAGAGTATGGACAGCGGTGCACAAAAACCGAAGCCTAGGAGATCGGCGTTTCTAAATTTTGAGATGCCTCAAACCCTTGATGCACATACCATATCCCGTTAGGACTTGTCGTTCAATCGGACTTTGGCAAGACACAAACACCCGGCTATGTGAATGGTGCCGAGTTACTCATCCTCATATTCAACGTCCCCAAACTTATGAATTTATGCACTTTCTTTTAATACATTTTTCTTGGCCCTCCCACATCAAACATGCCTTTTTCTATCACTTATCCTGATTCCCGGATGGTAAAAGGAGGGGTACATATTTCATTGAGGGGCTAGCATGATCAAGATATGAGAAAAGAAAAGAAGTGAATTGCCTTAGTCATCCTTATATGATGTAAAAGAACTTGCAATATAGCTTCGACTATTATTTCATTCTCTTATCAAAACAACTAAATCATATAACTTATTCATGTGTTCAAGTAACAAAAGTAAACTCATTCATGTTATGATTAACATCTCAACACCACTAAGCATCTTTTTGCCTATCCACATACACATTTCTCATCATAGAGGTCATTTCCATCATAAGAAGCACAAAAAATTTTAAAATTTTTCAAAAATTTCAAATCATATGATGCAAGACATAAAACATGCAAATGGTATTGAAAATATCTCCACCCCATACTTAAAACTCACATTGTCCCCAATGTGAAGAAAAGAAAAGGACGAAAAGGATACTCACAATGTAAGATGACGAATCAGGCATCGCGAATCATTCATTGAGTGGTGATGGTGGGAGTCTATATAAGCGCAATAGGGAACTCCGGATATTCCAATCGGTGTCGAAGAATGAAGAAGGGGAACGTCTTTTGGCCGAACAAAAATTTTCCGAAAAAAAAAAATTGTTTTTTTTTTTTTTTTTTTTTTTGAAAAAAATCGACCGATTTTTCAAAAAATCGGCCGAGTTTTCTGCCCGATTTTTTCGTCGGCCCGATTTTTCCTGAGGGGGTCGATCTCTGGGTCGATTTTTCTTTCTGTTGTCAAAAATCGACCTGTTCTGAAGCCTAAATCGACCGATCTTCTTTTGGGTAGTCGATTTCTTGCCTTTTGTTCCTTGAAAACGTCCTTAGGCACATTTGTATTGCCTTTTTCCATCAATTCCTCAAGATTATACCTAGTTCCTGCGATCCATGACACAAACAAACCGAGAGCGCATCAAGAAGGAAAAAAACAAAGCAAAAACAAAACAAACAAGCTAACTATCCTAAGAAAAAGAAAAGGGAAAAAGATGCATACCTTGGGTTGCGTCCCAAGAAGCGCTTGGTTTAACGTCGCTAGCTGGACCTATCTCCATAGATGACTCAATGTACCTTGAACATCTTGGATTTCTCATCAAACTCATCAATTAATTCCACAAAAGAGGTTCCTAATTTCATCGGCAAATGGTAAGATCTCCCACGTACAAGCTTGTACGGTTTGATTCTCACCGGGATTCTCCTAGCTTTCCTATGCTTCAATGGGACATTATTCAGCCTTGCGTCCCATCCTTTCCTGGATCGAGAAATCAGTTTCTCGAGAATCCTCCTAGCTTCCCCATCTCTAGATTGGGGATGATGTATGGTGTTCGTCATGTGAATGACCCCATACTTGAACAAAAGACACTTCATCGCCTTAACGGTGAAGTGCTTGCTAACTCCACTCCTTGTAGTCCAAGGAGCATCTACTTCCAACAGTTTTAATGGAGGTTTCATCTTCATCTTAGGAGGTTCTTTTGGAAGAGACCTCCAACTCTCCGGCGCATTCCTGCAAAAATAAGAAATTTTAATAGGAATTTCAATGGAAGTAAGAGAATGTACCTTGTAAAGTTCTTCAAGGCTTTGGACAACTTTCATGTTGGAATGATGATCCACACATAAAATATCTCCCAACTCAGCTGGATCCTCTTTAACCTGGGCCACAGTTTCAACAATTTGGCTAAGGTTCTCCATGTTTTCTTCTTCTTCCAGTTCAACCATTTCTTCCTCCACCTCGACCGCAGCTATAACAGTTGGTTCGAGGTCTTCCACACCTTCCTCTTTTTCATTGAGGACTTCAAGAGGGGTTTCAAGCTCAATAGGAGGAACGCTCGAAACTTGTAATTCTTCCTTGGTAGATGAATGATTTTCCAAGGGTTTTTCAACCTTAGAAATATTCATTTTTGCGTCTTCTATCACTTTTAGATTATATTCATCATAGGCTTTGAATCTTTCTTCGATCATCTCAAATTTCTTCATCAATTCTTCAAATTTCGAGTCCTCCGCATCTTTGGGAGGTTTCTTCTTAACCTTCTTTGGGTAGTGCAGCTTTTCCCATTTTGCAAATTCATATTCAATGGTTTGTTCACGTTCTCTTTCGCTGTCAAACCAATAGAAGGCGTATTTCTCTTCCAAATATTCATAATGGTCCGCCCTAGCACCTTGCCATGCAAACCAGGCTGGATCAAATGCAGGTTCATTGCTCCATGCAGCCATTGGTGAACCTGAAAACTCAAAAACTCATACCGAAAAGATTAAAAGCAAAAACAAAAGCTCCCAAGCCAGACAACCGAAAACCGAAATTGGTCTAGACCAAATCCCCGGCAACGGTGCCAAAAACTTGTTCGCCCAAAAAGTGCGTGCAATCAAGTTTTAAATTTATAAAACTAGAATAAAAGCAAGCGAACCCGCAGTGTACGGATCGGCGTAGATTAGCAAGTATTCCAGAGTATCGAACTCAGGGATTTGGGGGATCAAATTCAGTTAACAAATTATCGAGGAAGTAAAGTATAGAAGCTTTGCAAATATTGGGAAAACAACAATCCTAAAGATCCAAGTATCTAATTGTGGCAATCGATTCAAGATATACTATAGGTATAAGGACAGAGTTGAGGTTTGCAAAGGTATACTAAGGTAAGGTAATGTACGGTGAAGTTCCAAAACCCTATATGACTTATCTAAAGACACTCTCTATAAAGGTTGTTGAGGCTTCATTATAGAAAGGATCTAAAGGCAAGAATTAATCTCAAATACCCAAACTTGTAACCCAAGGATCAAAACTAACTAAACCGATTAAGGTTGTGACACTCGAAATCGAAGTAGAGGTTGTTGAGGCTTCACTACTACCTAGAAAAGGGCAAACCTAGACTAGATTAAAGCTAATCTTTAACCTTGAATCAAAGTAAAACCAAAGTTCGTAAACTGAGGTAAATCACGGGTAGATCTTGAGAATCACGGCCGTGGAAACCTAAGAACAGACCGTGATTTAGGGTGTCGACGATATTTCTCTAACTCTCAGGGTCCAATCAATTTACGATCGATCTATCATTATCCAAGCCACAACTATCAACCCTTCACCTTAGAATTGATAAAGGATTTTAGCCAATAACCATCATCATCAATTCAATAATCAAGTTTAAAGAGAAAATGAATGAAAACCTCAAAAACTCAATGACTATTAAATAACCAATCTCAATCCAATAACAATTGTTTGTATTGAATGAATGTAAAAAAAAAGGAATAGAAATCCTCACAACAATCTTAAGGAACAGTGAAGAACGGAGTGTCAATCCGTCTCCAAAGGTAAACCTAAGATAATCTCGAAGTACACAATCTCCAAAATGCCTCCTTCTCCGAATCTTCCAAGTACGCAATAAAATCTTCAAGCCTCCCTCTCTTTGGGGATCCAAATCCTGGGGCTATCACCGTTCTCCTTTCAATGTTGAAGGCTATCGAATATATGTAGGGATCTCTCTAGGGTTTAAAGATAAAACCCTAAATATTTGGGCTGAAAAGAAGTCGAGTGCGCTGGTATCAGAAGATACTCTGGGCCGCGTCATAAGGTATCAGAAAATACTTTGGCACGTCAGACGGTATCAGAGAATACTTTGGGCCGCGTCCGAAGGTATCAGAAAATACTTTGGGCCGCGTCAGATGGTATCAGAAAATACTTTGGGCCGCGTCAGATGGTATCAGAAGATACTTTGGTGCGTCCTAACTTCCTTTTATTGCTCCTTTTGTCTCGCAAGGCTTAATCCTTAAATGTGCCATCTTTGCTCCATAATTCGCCAAATTACCTACAAATGCAATAAAACTCTGTGTAGACCTCTATTCTTGCAAAGTAGGTGAATATAACCATAAATGCCATGAATGTATGTCTATGCATGCAAAATAAAGGGAAAATCTATATAAATACATGCCTAAAAATAGGTCATAATTCATGTCATCAGATGCCTTCTCTCAGCCTTGCAGGACCACTTTTATACTACAACCTTTCTAGAGTTGGCCATGAGATCGTGGCACAGCTGTCACAACTGCCTGGAAAAACCACGGTTGGTTCCACGGCCATGGAAGTGCCAGCAACCGTGGTTTGGTGCTTCAGCTTCGCCTTGGATCATTAAGCTACGATTTGGTGCATGGCTTGTGTTGACAAGGTTCCATGAGTCCTCCTTAGCCTCTAGCTTGCATCCTAATGAGTCCGAGGGTGTATCATCTTAATGAACGATCCTCAAACGTATCGATTAAGCTCCTAAATCTCCGAAAATACCTACAAAGCAATGCAAAAGTCCGTGTAGACGTCTATCTCGACAAAATACGTGAATTCAGTGCAAACGTCGTGAACTAATGCTAAACCATGCATGAATGAGTGAGAAATCTATCTAAATGATTACCTAAACCTAAGTCATAAATCGTTTTATCACATTACACAACCCAAATGGCATTCTCCTATATGCAAAAGTACCCCATGGACATGTAAATGTGGTTTCCTCTTGGTCATCGGGGTGGATAGAGATTTGGAAGAATCCACTATAGCCAACTAAGTAGCAAAAGTGAGAATGTTGAGCTAACCTCTCTAGCATTTGGTCAATAAAAGGAAGGGGGAAGTGATCTTTCCTAGAGGCCATGTTCAATTTTACTACGGTCATCCCACCTTTCTTAGGAACCACATGCACGAGACTAACCCACTTACTATCCGAAATAGGGTAGATGATTCCCGCATCTAGCAACTTAATAATCTCTTTCTTGACTACCTCTTTCATTATAGGATTCAATCTTCTTTGATGTTCAATAGAGGGTTTATGGTCATCTTCCATCAATATCTTATGCATGCACAAAGAAGGTTTTATGCCAACTAAATCATCAATAGTATAGCCAATGGCTTTCCTATGCAATCTTAGCTCATGCAACAACTTAGCAAGTTCATCATCATTCAAGCATGCATTCACAATCACCGGATATGTAGAATTATCACCAAGAAAAGCATACTTCAAATGAGAAGGGAGAGGTTTGAGTTCAAGTTTAGGAGGACCTTTATCGAGTGGAGACGATCCAAATAACGTTGGATGAGATGAATCCAAAGCAAATGAAGGCTCTCCAAGGGCTGCTCCTGGGGAAACCACGGGCAAATCCACGGATTCTGGCATATCCACGGCCGTGGACCTTGCAAAGCTTGCTCTTCGGAGCATTCCAGAGAGTTCGACGACCGTGGAAGTCCCTTCACGACCGTGGTTCCTACAGGAACTCAGCACACTCTCGTGGACTTCAAATTCAGCTCTTGTCTCCTTTTCTAATGCTTCCAAGGCCTTGATTTCTTCATTGCAAGCCTCCTCAACACCTTCCTCCATCAAAATTAAGCTAAGAACCTTCTCCAAGGGATCCTTGATCAAGATCGAGCTCACAACTTCTCTAGACTCCTCTTGCTCGACAATGTTGAATACATCTTCATCAAGTGTTGGCCCTTTTATCATTATGGACAGCTTGAACTTGATATTCTCCTCTCCAATGTTGAAGGAGAGATTCCATTTTTACAATCCACCAAGCATCCAGAAGTGGCTAGGAAAGGTCTCCCTAAGATGATGGGAACCGGATAGTCCGCTGGGATGTCCAAGACAACAAAATCAATCGGCACATAAAACTTCCCGAGTTGCACCGGTATGTCCTCTAAGATTCCTACCGGATGAGTAATAGAGCGGTCCGCCATGTAAAGGGTCATCTTGACCGGTTTTGGCTCTCCTAGCCCAACCTTGTTGCAAAGTGCAAGCGGTATGATGCTTACACTTGCCCCAAGATCACATAGGGCTTCATACTTCACTTCTCCCACTCCAATTGGCACACAAAAGGAACCCGGATGTCTTAGCTTAGGAGGCATCTGCTCCTTCATTGTTTGGATCAATTCCGAGGACCTCTTTGTCATCCTCACTTCCCCATACTCTTCCAACTTCCTCTTGTTGGAGAGTATTTCTTTCAAGAACTTGCCGTATACAGGCATACCTAAGATAGCATCCATGAACGGAATGTTAATATGCAATTTAGACATAAGTTCATGGAATTTACCAAAGTGTTTGTCCAAACGAGCTCTTGCTCGTGATTGTGGGAATGGTAGTGGTGGTTTGTATGGAGTTGGTGCCACATATGTTGGCTCATCATCCTTGCTCTTGCCTCCATCTTCTTGCAATATCTCTTCCTCAACAACTACTTGCTTTCCCTTAGTATTCTCCTTGGGCAAGGGATCCTTCATGCTCAACCTGCTCCTTGTTGTGATGGCCAACACTTGGCCTCTTGGGTTGTCTTCGGTTCTTCCGGGAAGCTTTCCCGGATCTCTATGCGCTTCACCCGCCTTTTGGAACATTTGTGCTTCCAATACCTTTTGAGCCTTAGAAATAGAAGTCACCGTGCTCTCAAGACCACTCAACCTTCCAAGCAATTGCTCAAACATCATCTCGGTTCTATCCTTTGGAGGTTGAGTGAATCCGGGTGGAGGTTCTTGTGAAGCCTTTGGTGGTGGAGCTGCGCTTGTGGAAGCGGGAGGGTTCAAGGCTCCATCCGGGTTAGAATAGGAAAACCCGAGATGGTTGTGGTTAGACCGTTAATTGTTGAATTGCCGGTTGTTGTTGACGTTCCTTGGGCCTTGACAATTGTTGTAATTGCCCCTTCCCATGTAGTTCACATCTTCCTCTTTGGAAGACAAATTTGCTTGCACTTGCATTTGAGGGGTTGCTTGATTCTTCAAAGTTGTAGCACACAACTCCCTCAAAGACTTTAGCTCGTTGTTGATGGCGTCAAGCTTGAAATTGCTTATGTTGACTTCACTCACCTCATATGCTCCCGCTTTCCTCCCATCACTCTTCCTATGGGAGTACTTCTCAATCACCAAAGCTGGTTTCTCTACAAACTCCCAAGCTTCATCTACATTCTTTTCCATGAAAGTCCCACCGGAAAGAGATTGGAGCTTGAATTGGCTATCTTCATCAAGTCCCTTGAAGTAGATTTCCAATAGCTCAATTTTTGGTATACCATGGTGTGGACAATCTAGGAGAAGGTCCTTGAACCTCTCCCAAGACTTGAATAAACTCTCTCTATCCTTCATCACGAAGGCATTGATCTTCCCTCTTAACTCGGTAGTCTTGGAACGTGGGAAGAACTTAGTCAAAAACTCGGTTGTCATCTCCTCCCGAGTACTCACTCGCCCTTGTGGAATAGATTGATACCAAGCCAAGGCTTTATCCATAAAAGAGAAGGAAAAAGCCTTAAGCTTATGGTTGTTGCTCTCCAATCTAGGCGGTCTTAGAGTCTCCATCAAGATCTCATAGTTCATCAAGTGTTGATGAGGAGACTCTCCTTCATCCCTCCAAATTGATTATGCCGGATCATTTGTAGAACTTGAGGGCGGAGCTCGTAACCATGGGCTGCGGGATCTCCTAAGTACACACCCGGACGGTGTGCTCTTTGTGCCGGATCCATACGTTGCCCTATCGTTTGTGGCTCTTCAATAGCAATGGGCACAACCCGAATATTATCCGCCGGCTGCGGTTGTGGTGGAGGTGGAGGAGGTTGTTGACGATTAAGCTCTCTTTGTACAAGAGCTTGCCTAATCTCTTCAATCTCGCTCCTAGTTGCCTCTTGCCTCTCATTGGCAAGTCTCCTTTCGTTCTCCAAAGCTTCATCCCTTATCCTAATTTGCTCTAAAGCCTCATCCAACTCAGCTTGGAGATCTCTTCCGGCCATCTCTTTTCCCTTTCGAATGCTCTTGGATCTAGATCTAATGGTTTTCTCCGGTTCGGGATCGAATGGAGCTAAATCCTTGCCACGAGATCTTCGCATACACCTAAAGAGTGAGAGACGCCCTGAAAAGCAAAGACACAAACCAAAAAGAGATCAAAAGCAACAAGAAAGACCTACACTATAAACAATCACAAAAATAACTCAATCTTAACCTAGTCCCCGCCAACGGCGCCAAAAACTTGTTATGCTTAGGATGTGTGACACGCAAAAAGCCTTAAATTTATAACTCGTTATATTTCTCTTAACTCCTAGCGAACCCGCAGTGTACGGGACGTTTTGTAGTAGGGATAGTATTCCGAGGTCGAACACAAAGACTGAGGTGAGATTGAATCGATTAGTGACTAAGTTTAGTGAAGATCTAGGCCAAGAAAGGAGAAAGAAATAAAGAAATGAAAATCTAAATGTTTTTGGTTTGGTTTTTAGGTGATCGATCAAAGATCACAAATCATGCAAAACAAACAATCAACTAAGCTAGCAATTCAACACAAACAAACAAGCTAAACACGAGATATGAGATCAATAGAGAAAAACGGATTCTAGGGGTTGGAAATTTCGATTATGGCATTGGACTCAAGCTATCTAATCATTCCTTGGATCAACTATAGTATGTTAGGAGTGAGTGTTTCTAGAGCGGGATCAGTCACCGGGTAGGTCTCATGGTCCACTAGTCCGTTCCTAAGGTCTCATCAAAGAGCCTAAGGAATGGAATTCTACACAAACCGGATGGTATTCTAGGGATCTAACCTCTCTTCACCGGGTAAGTCTAGGAAAGGCAAGTCCTAAACACCTATCCTAGCACACTCAGTCAAATAGCGGCTTATGAAGCTCACTACTACCTAGAGTTTGTCATCTTCGGTATCTAAGAGCAAGAATCACCGGGTAAGTTTCTTCTAACACTTAATTTCTAACACTAGGTCACCCTAGGATATAATTAGCTCAACAAACACTTGGACTTCAACAATATAACAACCTAACACTTCGATTTATCATTTCAAACAAATTCATCAAAATCACCGGGTGTTCATCTAGGTCCACGGCCGTGGTTTGTCTAGAACAAACCGTGGATTCTAACAGTGAATAGGTTCAACCAAACGAGTCATCCAAGCATACATTTAAGTCTATCCTATCATAGTCCAAGCCATAACCATCCTTTCCTTACCCTAGAATAGCATCTATTTAGCCAACAACGTACATCATCACAATCGAAATCATAAAGCATAAAATCATGGCTTCCATTAGCAAGATAATGAAGAGAAAATGATGAACAAGTGAAACAAGTAAAACCAAACTGAAAATGAGAATTAGAAGGACTCACAACCCTTCAAAAGAAGGTTCAATTGATTCTTACAACCCTCGAAAACGATTCCGGAAATCTTTGCTATAAAATCTATCAAAGGGCTAACAATGGTGTCTTCTACTCTTCTTCTCCAATGGAGCTCTTCTCCTCCTCCAATGGTAGCTTCCTTCCAAGCCCCCAATTGAGAGAATCTTCTTGTTGAGAGTATGGGAGAGAGTTGTAGTGAGAGTGATGTGATTGGCAAATGGAAGATAGAAGATGCCTTTTTCAGCCTTGCAGGACCACCTATTTATCCTACAAATTTGCAAGGGTCGGCCATGAAGATTGTGGCACAGCTGTCACAACCGTCTGGAAAAAACCACGGTCCAATTCCACGGCTGTGGAAGTCCCAGTGACCGTAGTTTTGGTGCCTCAGCTTGTTATGGATCATTAAGCTACGATTTGGTGCATGGCATGCACCATCAAGGTCCCATGAGTCTTCCTTGGCTCCTAGCTTGCATCCTGATGAGTCCAAGGGTGTGTCATCTTGAGGAACGATCCTCAAATGTATCGATTAGGCTCCTAAATCTCCCAAAATACCTACAAAGCAATGCAAAAGTCCGTGTAGACGTCTATCTCGACAAAATACGTGAATTGAGTGCAAACTTCGTGAACTAGTGCTAAACCATGCATGAATGAGTGAAAAATCTATCTAAATGATTTCCTAAACCTAAGCCATAAATCGTGTTATCACGTTCTTTCACTTCCTTCCACTCCTCTCTTCCTTCTTGCTTGCTGTCACCTTCTTTGGCCTTGGAAAAGCTTGGTAGGAGCTGCAGGTTGAGTTTTCCGGATCTGCTGCGGTAAGTAAACTCTCTCCCCTTCCTCTTGTTGATAACTTTTCCTCCTTCGTCTTCTCTTCACCTCCATGGCTATGGAGGAAGATTTTGAAGAGAAATCTAGTAAACCTTTACATGCCCCTTTCTTTAGCTCGCTTAGGTCGTAATGAGGAAGCTAGGATATGTGGTGAAGGTTTGGAGGAGGCCCGGCAAGAGAAGGAGGCACTAGGAGCAAAGAACCAATCGAAAAAACGAAGAAGACGGAGTTTCTGCTGTTCGACCGTGGGGGTGGAACACTAGAAGCGCGGGGGCGGATTGAGGCCACCGCAGGGGCGGCCTGAGTCACCGTAAGAGCGGCGCAAGAGTTCTGCAGCGGCGGTCACAGGGTTCCGCTGGGAGCACCAGCTTGCTTCCGCGGCTGCGTTTTCTTCACCAATAGGTTCCTTCCTCCCTTCCTCTTCATCCCTTCCTTAGACCTTACATTGTTGCTTAGATAGAAGCATGATTAGGTTGGACATAGGGCTTATGAGAATGCCATTTAGTGGCTTGAACCTAGGTGCCCCTGAATCTTTAGTGATGTTGTGTGTGTGAGGGCCTTGTGGTCTCTCTTCCATCTTACCCTCTTAGTCTAGCATTGATGTGTGCTTGATCTCTCTTTGGTTGTGGGATGTTGTCCCCTCCTTCCCTTTCTTATTTTGGTTCTTGATCTCCTAAAGGTTCAATAGAGCCTCCCTAGCTTCTAATTGTTGAACCGCTTGTTTGGTTTTAGGTTTGGAGAGTCTTGGAGTGTGTTGTGAGTTGTTGTTGACATATATATCTTGGTGATCAGGCTTTGGTTTTTGAGCGGAAGTATTTCTAAGGTCGTCTATACCCAATCAAAAGTAAATCCCGACTTAGCACTAAAACAAGTAAAGTGGTTAAGTAAGGGTCGAACCCAAGAGAGTTTAGATTTATTTCGTCAAATTATTGATTATTGAAACCAGTAACAATAGGGGGGGTTTGGTTGAAGTAACGCACACAAAACTTGTAAAAACAAATAACTTAAACGACAAGGAAATGATGGGTGAATCTACACTAGGTTGATTTTTAGCATGCAAATGCTACTTTGGTGAGTTCCTTTTACAAGTTTCAAGTAATCTCCCGTCTCGATCATATATATGTGTTAAGTCAACCGTCATCAACACAACTTAACAGGTTAGTGTTCCGTAAACCTACAAGAACAAGTAACAAGTAACAAGTTAACTTTCAATTAAAGACTAAGGGATACAAAGAATGGATTAAAACCTTTAACCCTCTCTTTATATTTGTGTTCCTTTTCTTTAAGCAATTACAACCCGTTATTACTTAAAGTTTACTACTAGACTAAAGACCCGAACCCGGAATCTATTAATCCTAGTTCTTTGCATGCACTATAGAACCTAAGGTGATCAATCTTAAGTGTTCATCAAACATGCAGTTAGGCAATAAAGATCAAGGAAACACAAAGTATTACTGAATGAAACTTATATTAAAGAAACTTACTACTTGTTCGCTCCAAACGGTGTGTGCAAGCTTTAAATTTATAACCGAGGAAATATGCTTAAAACAAGGATGCGAACCCGCAGTGTACGGGTCAATTGTAATAAAATCAAGAAATTCCAGGGGTCGATCACAGGGGCTTAGATGAAACAAAGCAAGTATAGGTTGTCAATGCAATTGCTACTAACCACAAAAGCGATTAAAATAATCAAAGATGATAAAAAGTCAATTAAGGAAAATATGCAATGCTAGGGATTAAAGCATCTAGTTGTGGTTCTAACTCAAGATCTAAGGATAAGCGGACAAAGCTGAGAATTTGCAAAGGGAAGGTGTTTCTAAAGTGGAATAGATCACCGGGTAAGTCTCACTACTCACAATCCCAAACCACAACTCCTATTACCAGGTAAGTCTCAAGGAATTAAGGAAAAGAACTATAACCTCAAACCAACACACCACCTAAGGGAATAGAATCAACCTGTACCGGGTAAGTCTCAGGCTAACTCACAAAGGTGGGTTGAAGGCACACTCAAACCCCAATAAAGAATAAACCTTTATTACCTACATTTATGATGTTGGGTAAACAAACAAAAAAATCACCGGGTAAGTCTCATCCTAGGCTTGCATTGCACCAGAAAAGGTGTAATAAGAATAGGATTTGGCAAACTCTAACACTTAACTCTCAGTTTTGAATCAGAAAAGGTCACCTCGGTCAGACAGAATCCACCCCCGCCAAGGTGTTCATCGACTGAGCGAGGTACTCTAGGGTTAAGGATAAAGGCTCGAGCTTTCAGGGTCCTACTAGGTTCAAGATCATTATATCATCGTCTTTCCCACAACTTTCAGCCAAACACCCTAGAATCACACAAAAAAATTAGCCACTCATCATCATGAAAGCAATAATCGAATATATGAGGAAAGAATGAATATTTGAACACAAAAACCTTAAGAACAAGGCTTTAATAACTGAATCAAATATCAAACAAATCAGCGTTCCTTCAATCACGAATCAAACAAGACAATAAACCAAGAAGTAGCCTAAGGAAAGCTCACAAACTCCTTCAAAGCTATCTTTTAACAAGGAAATCTTCCGTCTTCCTTCAATCTTGAAGGGAAATCTTCTGCAACTGCAGGATCTTCGAACTGCTGTGGCTGTGCGGGTATGCGGGGGGTAGCACGTGTTGAATTTGTGGAAAATCCAACCCTTTTTAAATGAAAATTGCCTCCAAAAGATAAGAGATCTTAGAAATATATTTTCCCATAAAATATATCTAATTAAATAAGCTGAATATATCTTCTTCCTTAGCCCAAAAATATAAGATCTTCTTTCCATAATTAAAAGATCTCAACCAAAAAATATATCTCCTTGCCGCGTCAGGATATTCACCTCGGTCGGGGCATTCCTCAAAATCACCTCGGTCGAGGTGACATTGTAGCTGACCGAGGTGAATCTCAACTGAAGGTGAAATCTCTCAAATGTGCTCATAAGTGAATCTTTAATCCATTTCCATGCTTCCTGAATTCTCTTTTAAACTCCTAAATGTAGCTCCAATGATTCCTTAGCTCCTTTAGCTCCAAAACGTGCCGTTTTAACTACAATTACAACGAAACTAGGTGTAGACCTCGATTCCCGCAAAGGTAGATCAAATGGCAATATAATTACATAATATACATCCAAACATGCAGATTATTGAAGATAAAACGTCTAAACAAGTCCCAAAATATAGACTATAATTCATGCTATCAAAATACCCCATACTTAGCCCTTGCTTGTCCCCAATCAAGTTTCAAATCTTAAGCACAAGATAGAATGGATTATAAGTCAAAAAGATCAATGAAATGTATTTCAAAACATTTTTGTGGTGTGCTCCACTCATAGATCACTCTAAGAGAATGCTTCATGAAAAATAAAATCAAGACATGATCAAAACATTTTATAAATATAAAAAAGTTTTTCATCTTTGCATAAAATCGTAGAATGCATAATAAATTATAATTATCGAAATTAATCATGTATAATCCAGATTAAACCACCAAGTCAATCAACAAGCTCGAGGTCTCAAGGGCTTTCCAAAAGAAAGGTCAAGAAACGTGTGAGGGTGGGATGTATATAGGAAATATGGTGCTAGAATCCGGGAAAATGGATCTTTTACTTCACTTGTTTTGAACTTCACATCATCCACCAATAAGATTTGCTTATTTTACTTTTTTACTTTACTTTTTGGGATGCATGGACAAAGGTGCACAATAACCGAAGCATAGGAGATCAGCAATCATCAATTTCTCGAGATGCCTCAAACCCTTGATGCACATACCATGACCCATTAGGAATATCGCTCAATCCGAATTTGGCAAGACACAAACACCCGGCTATGTGAATGGTGCCGACTTACTCATCATCATGATTGACTTCCCTAAACCTATTTGTTTCTTTCTAAACTTTCAGCCAACATCTCAACTTTTCTTTCACTTGCTTTTCACTTGCTTGCTTCAAAATTCCCGGATAGGTAAAGGAAGGCAAATATATATATGAGGGGCTAAGCATGATCAAGAAGAAGAAGAGAAGAGAATGAGTTGCCTTGGTCTTTCCAGGAAGAAAGTGAGAGAACTCATCATGTGGTGTCAACCTTTAAATTCAACATAATTTGGAAAAAAATAAAGTATTAAACATGCCAAAATTTCAAACAAAGCATTTTGCAACTTAAACATATCATAAAACCTTTCAAAACATATAAAGATTTCAAAACCAATCTGCAAACAAAATCATCAGTGAGATCATATCCAGAGAAGAAGCACAAAAATAATTTCGAAAACTTTTTCAGTTAAACCACCTCGGTCGAGATGTTCTAAGTCAACCGAGGTGAATCACCTTGTTCGGCCAGAATCATCCCGGTCAAGGTCAAAATTTTATTTTATTTTTAACCAGTTTTTGACGTTTTTCTCAATCAAATAACCTATATGCATGCATGCAATCTCAGTTAAACACATAGAGCATAAAGAAAATCATAAAATCCAACTGGAGTCATACAAGCATACATAATGATAAATAAATACATCCGCATACCCCATACTTGGGACACATTGTCCCAATGGGTCAAATAAGTCTAAGGAAACAAAATACTTACCAGACATAAGTTGAGCTGCATAATAAATAAAGAAAGAAATCCTGCAAGCTCTAATCCTGATCCGCTGGTGGTGGTGGATATGGCACGTATGGATGTTGGGATGGGTCAAACGTATAGCCCATGACCTGCTGGAACTGAATCTCAGCCATCCGGCACTGGTAGTGTTGGCTCTCCCGTATCTCCATCATCTCTAGGGATAAGGCGGCGTAGGAGTCGATCATCTGATCCGTCAACTCATCTATTTGGCGATGGGCTACAAGATCTCAGTGTCTGCGGGGTCGACGCCTAGTCGGGCGTGGTGGTGCAGCGGCTTCTTCCTCAGTCTCCTCGTCGTCTAAATCGACGACTGGCACACTAGGACCAGTTATATCTGTCCCTGTCTCCATGGCAGCTCCGCCATCATCCTCCTCATCCTCATCCTGTACCTGGGTTGTTGCTGATGCGTCTCTAGCGTCCTCAATATATGGAATCCACGCAGTGGACCAATACTGAGGGTCAAAAACTGAAAACTGGGATGACCACCTAATACCCTGAGGGGCCGTATGCTCCCAAGGTATCACCACGTACGGCGTACTAAGTCCACGAGGCACTAGAATCCTCCTGGTGATCATCTCCTGTAGACCCAGCGGCTTGGCAGCCGCCACCATAGTACATGCGCTCAAATCAAGGTCCATCACTGTAGCTATGTGAGTCACTAAGCCGCCACAGCAAATATCTCCCTTCCCCTTGGCCTTGATCCGGTGTAGATTCTCAGCTAGCATGGCCCCAAAATCAAGAACTCCCCTACTCACCACTACAGTATAGACTCAGAAGCTCACCGTGTCTAATCTTTTGGGGCATCTCAATGCGCGCCAGAAGGGTCTCACTAAAGATCCGGTAGGCTAGTCGGAAAGCAAGGTCGAAGATGATATGCTCCCTGGAGTCTCCAGGTCTCCACCTATCAGCATGCTCTACTACGTGAGCAATCTGTCCCCAAAACAGTCAAGCTACGGCTCGAGAAGGGAGGTCGGGAACTGTGGGGGTCGGGAAGCCAAAGACGTCTCTCCACTGGTTCATGGGAACGATGTAGTTCCGGTTCAGTAACCGGTACTTGATGCTCCTCATCTCTGGAACGTGAGTCACAGAACTCACGAACTCTAGTGTGGGCTCGAGGTAGGCTGGAGCTCTAATCTCCCTAAACTGCTCCAGCCCAACCATCAAGACCATCCTCCTCAATCATCATCTACGTGGAGGCAATCAAAAGCGGAGATATCAAGAAATCGCAGTGCAATCACAGGGCGCGTGCAGATCCGGTCGTAATCAGCCTAGGGACGCTCATGGATCACAGGTATGGAAAGTCGGGAAGAAGAAGAGGGTGAGGATATGTCTCTTAGAACAATACGGCGATCTGAACTCATTTTTTTCTTTCTTAGTCTGACAGGTCACCTCGGTTGGTTGTCAGGTCTCAAGAACACCTCGGCCGAGGCACAAGTCGACTGGACCAAGGTGATTCGCTGTTTGATTCCAACTCTCAAATTTCCAGTTCTTTTCACTCAAAATCACTACCAATTGTTCCTATGGGGTACTTAATTCTTTTCCAATAGAAAGAATTGGCAACCAAAGCCACTCTCTTCGAAAATCAGTGAAAGAAGAAGAGATTAGGGTTTTATCGATTTACCCAAGATTCGATCGATTGGAAGCGTTTTTGTTGTTGATTGTTGCTTGCAAACTGATCCTCTACTCTTTCTTTGCAGATTGGGAGCAAGAATCGTCGAAAATGATCGAGAATCAGGGAGGTGAGGTGAATCTGTGCGCCGTGGTCGAGAAGGTGAGGGAGGGATGAGAGAGAAATCAGTCCCCTTTTATACCCCTCACTGAATCTGCTGTCACCTCGGTCGAGATGGTCCCGACTTGACCGAGTTGATACGGACCGTGGTGAATTTCTGTAAACCCTAGTCGCCTCGGTTGCTCAAGAATCATCTCGGTCGAGGTTCTCTCACAACAACCGAGATGTGTCTCAGTCAACTCCGTCTTCTCAATTTCTCGAACTTCTGTCCTTCTAGTGTTGCTCCTAAGTTGTATTCCTTCCTTAGAGAGTACCTGGTTTCTAACTAGGACGCCAAAAACAAAGCAAAGCAAAGCAAAAGCAAACTATATAAATCTAGGCTAGAAAAAGGGAAAAGAAAACAATACCTTGGGTTGCCTCCCAAGAAGCGCTTGATTTAAGGTCGCTAGTTGGACCGTATGTCATCCTTAAACATGTTGGAGGGTGTCCTCACCCCATACTTCACCTTCATCGATGGATGAGGTGAAGAAGTCTGTCAAACGTTCCACCAAATGTAATTTCTCATCGGGGAATGAATCATCTATGGCTAGATCATCGTTCTCACGTGAAGAGGGAGGTAGCCAGCTGAGGTGATCCGCAATAGAATTTTCGGATCCCTTCTTATCGCGGATCTCTAGGTCAAACTCTTGAAGCAAGAGAATCCAGCGAATAAGTCACGGCTTTGCGTCCTTCTTGGCAAGAAAATAGCGCATAGCTGCATGGTCAGTGTAGACAATAAATTTCGCCCTAACTAAGTAAGAACGAAATTTCTCAAAAGCATATACAACCGCCAAAAGCTCCTTTTCGGGGGTGTCGTAGTTTTGTTGGGCTTCATCTAGTGTCTTGCTAGCATAATAAATGGCGTTGGTCCGGTCATCCTTCTTTTGTCCAAGCACCGCTCCTACCTCCACATCACTCGCATCGCACATGATCTCAAAGGGCAAGGTCCAGTCCGGAGGTTGGATAATGGGAGCGGAGATCAACGCCTCCTTATTCCTGTAGAATGCATCGAGACACTCCTGCGAAAACTCAAAAACAACATCTTTTTTCAAGAGTTTAGTTAGTGACTTAGAGATCTTGGGTAAATCTATGATGAACCTCCTGTAGAAACCTGCATGCCCGAGAAAACTCCGCACACCCTTAACAGAACAAGGGGGAGGAAGTTTCTCAATAGTCTCGATCTTAGCTCGATCGACCTCAATACCTCGATTGGAAACGAGTTGTCCTAGCACAATGCCTTCATTAACCATAAAGTGACACTTCTCCCAATTCAAAACGAGATTAGTGTCTTCACATCTTTGTAAAACCAGAGAAAGGTTAGATAGGCAATCATCAAAAGAGGAACCATATACCGGAAAGTCATCCATGAATACCTCCATGATATCCTCTATGTATTCAGAAAAGATGGCCATCATACATCGCTGGAAGGTAGCGGGTGCATTACATAATCCAAATGGCATCCTCTTGTAAGAAAATGTCCCCCATGGACAAGTGAAAGTGGTCTTTTCTTGATCATCCGGATGGATAGGGATCTAGAAGAAACCACTATAACCGTCTAGATAGCAAAAATGTGAATGTTGGGCTAACCGTTCGAGCAACTGATTGATGAAGGGGAGTGGAAAATGGTCCTTCCGAGTGGCCGTCTTCAGCTTCCTATAGTCGATGCACACTCACCAGCCAGTGACGGTCCTTGTTGAGATCAACTCGTAATTCTTATTCGTCACAACGGTCATCCCTCCTTTCTTCGGAACTACGTGCACTAGGCTAACCCACTTGCTATCCGAGATA
Source organism: Fagopyrum homotropicum (assembly GCA_033239125.1). Taxonomy (NCBI): domain Eukaryota; kingdom Viridiplantae; phylum Streptophyta; class Magnoliopsida; order Caryophyllales; family Polygonaceae; genus Fagopyrum; species Fagopyrum homotropicum. The sequence goes on along the minus strand of BSWB01000002.1, from coordinate 30,949,288 downwards.
GGAAATATGATACCTGCATCCAACAACTTAAGAATTTCTTTCTTCACAACCTCTTTTATGATCGGATTTAACCGTCTTTGAGGTTCCCGTGAAGTCTTATGATCATCCTCCATTAGAATTCTATGCATGTAGAAAGAAGGCTTAATACCAATAAGATCATCAATAGTATAACCCAAAGCCTTTTGATGTTTTCTCAGGACATGCATCAGTTTAGATAATTTAGTTTCGGAAAGGGAAGCACTAACAATGACGGGATAGGTGGAATCCGGTCCAAGGAATACATACCTTAAGTGTTTCGGAAGCGGTTTAAGCTCCACAACTGGGGGTGCTTTCTGAGGGGGATCCTTGCTCCTCCATCCAGTGGAGTAGATTTAGAACGAAGAACTGGACTTTCAGAAGTCTCAGTCGACATCATCTCGTTTTTGACCTCGGTAGAGGTCCAGAATGGGTGACCGATAAGTTCTTCAACGAAGAACACCTCGCTTGGTCCAAAAGGCGCCTCGGTCGAGGTACTGCAACTGGGACCGAAACTGTAGATCTTCTTCTCCCGGATTAGTCTTTCAAATTTAGCTCCTGGATCTTCTTCTAGTGCTTTTAAGCTCCGTATATCTGCATCACAAGAAGCATCTATACCTTCCTCTATTAAGCTAAAGCTAATAACTTTTTCAAGAGGGTCACTAATAAGGATAGAGCTCACCAATTCTCTTGATTCTTCTTCATCGTAGATGTTGAAGATATCATCCTCCAGTGGCTCCCCTTTCATTGCAGCAAGCAATGCAAACACTACTTGATCACCGCCAATGTTGAACTTCGACTTGGCGTTCTTACAATCCACGTTGCAACCTGAAGTTGCTAGAAATGGTCTCCCGAGAATGATAGGAACGGGATAATCTGCGGGAATATCAAGTACTACAAAGTCTATAGGTAAGTAGAAGTTACCTAACTTAACCGGAACGTCTTCCAAAATACCCACGGGATGGGTAATGGAGTGATCCGCCATGTATAGTCTTATCTTCACCGGCTTGGGCTCTCCAAGTCCGATCTTCACACATAGCTCCAGCGGGATGATGCTCACGCTGGCTCCTAGATCACACAAGGCTTCACAAGTTACATCCCCAACTTGAATAGGAATGCAAAACGAGCCGGGATCTCTTAATTTTGGTGACATCTTCTCCTTCATGATTTGAATAAGTTCCGAGGATTTAGATGTCATCCTTACTTCACCAAGGTCTACCAGCTTCCTTTTCCTTGATAGAATCTCTTTTAAGAACTTCCCATATGCCGGCGAATAGTAGTTGGAGGCTGAATTGGGTAGCTTGATCCAATCCCTTGAAGTATATCTCCAACAACTCTATCTTTGGAATCCCATGATATGGGCAATCCAAGAAAACGTCTTTAAACCTCTCCCATGACTTGGACAAACTTTCCTTGTCCTTCATGATGAATGCATTGATCTTCCCTCTCATTTCAGCAGTTTTAGAGGGGGGGAAAGAATTTAGTTAAGAACTCCGTCGTCATCTCCTCCCAAGTGTTGATCTTTCCGGAAGGGAGAGATTGATACCAAGTAAGCGCCCTATCTTTCATGGAAAAGTAGAAGGGTCTGAAGGTCTCAAGCTCTCAAGGTCTTAAGGTCTCCATCAAGATCTCATAGTTTTGTAGATGTTGGTACGGAGACTCTCTCTCTAAACATCCAAACTGGCATTGGCGGATCATGGAAAGAACTTGCGGTCGAAGTTCATAATCATGCTCCACTGAATCACCTAGGTTGACTCTGGACGCCTGACTTGTTGGTTTGGGTCCATCCTCTGCCCTAGGGTCTGTGGAATATTTGCAAAAAATACCTCTCGGACAGACATCCGAGGTGGAAGTATCTCGGCCGCGGCAGCTGGAGTAGGGTCCTGCCTCGGTCGAGGGTCCGGATTCGGTCGAGGTAGATACAGTTCCCGAAAGGCTGCCATATCTGCTTCGATCGCCTCCGTCCTTGTGCGGGTCTCTTCCTTTTCCTGCCGCAATTCTTCTTTACTGAGGCGCAGTTGTTCCAAAGCCTCCTTTAATTCGGCCTCAAGATCGCGATCGTCTCGGTTGACCATTTTCGCTTCTTTCAAGCGTCTTTTGTATGTCTTTTCTGGTTCGGGATCGTAGGGAACGATTTCCTTCCCAGTGCGGGTTCTTCGCATAAACCTAAGAAAAAGAACCTGCGAAAGTCACTCAAGTAGAGTGGTAAGTATCAATGGGGAAAATGCCTCAATAGACAACTGCAACCGGCGCGGTCTAGACCAAGTCCACGGCAACGGCGCCAAAAACTTGTTCGCTCCAAACGGTGTGTGCAAGCTTTAAATTTATAACCGAGGAAATATGCTTAAAACAAGGATGCAAACCCGTAGTGTACGGGTCAATTGTAATAAAAGAAAGAAATTCCAGGGGTCGATCACAAGGACTTAGGTGAAACAAAGCAAGTATAGATTGACAATGCAATTGCTACTAACCACAAAAGCGATTAAAATAATCAAAGATGATAAAAAGTCAATTAAGGAAAATATGCAATTCTAGGGATTAAAGCATCTAATTGTGGTTCCAACTCAAGATCTAAGGATAAGCGGACAAAGCTGATAATTTGCAAAGGGAAGGTGTTTCTAAAGTGGAATAGATCACCGGGTAAGGGTCACTACTCACAATCCCAAACCACAACTCCTATTACCGGGTAAGTCTCATGGAATTAAGGAAAAGAACTATAACCTCAAACCAACACACCACCTAAGGGAATAGAATCAACCTTTACCGGGTAAGTCTCAGGCTAAATCACAAAGGTGGGTTGAAGGCACACTCAAACCCCAATAAAGGATAAACCTTTATTACCTACACTTATGATCTTGGGTAAACAAACAAAGGAATCACCGGGTAAGTCTCATCCTAGGCTTGCATTGAACCAGGAAAGGTGTAATAAGAATAGGATTTGGAAAACTCTAACACTTAACTCTCAGTTTTGGATCAGAAAAGGTCACCTCGGTCAGACAGAATCCACCCGGCCGAGGTGTTCATCGACTGAGCGAGGTACTCTAGGGTTTAGGATAAAGGCTCGAGCTTTCAGGGTCCTAATGGGATCAAGATCATTCTATCATCGTCTTTCCCATAACTTTCAGCCAATCACTCTAGAATCACACAAAGAAATTAACCACTCATCATCATCAAAGCTATAATCGAATATATGAGGAAAGAATGAATATTTGAACACAAAAACCTTAAGAACAAGGCTTTAATAACTGAATCAAATATCAAACAAATCAGCGTTCCTTCAATCACGAATCAAACAAGACAATAAACCAAGAAGTAGCCTAAGGAAAGCTCACAAACTCCTTCAAAGCTATCTTCTAACAATGAAATCTTCCTTATTCCTTCAATCTTGAAGGGAAATCTTCTGCAACTGCAGGATCTTCGAACTGATGTGGCTGTGCGGGTATGCGGGGGGTAGCACGTGTTGAATTTGTGGAAAATCACACCCTTTTATAGGAAAATTGCCTCCCAAAGATAAGAGATCTTAGAAAGATATTTTCCCACAAAATATATCTAATTAAATCAGCTGAATATATCTTCTTCCTTCCAGAAATCCAACCCAAAAATATAAGATCTTCTTTCCATAATTAAATGATCTTTGCCAAAAAATATACCTCCTTGCCGCGTCAGGATATTCGCCTCGGTCGGGGCGTTCCTCAAAATCACCTCGGTCGAGGTAACACTGTAGCTGACCGAGGTGCATCTCAACTGAAGGTGAAATCTCTCAAATCTGGTCAAAAGTGAATCTTTAATCCATTTCCATGCTTCCTGAATTCTCTTTTACACTCCTGAATGTATCTCCAATGATTCCTTAGCTCCTTTAGCTCCTTTAGCTCCAAAACGTGTCGTTTTACCTACGATTACAACGAAACTAGGTGTAGGCCTCGATTCCCACAAAGGTAGATGAAATGGCAATATAATTACATAATATACATCCAAACATGCAGATTATTGAAGATAAAACGTCTAAACAAGTCCCAAAATATAGACTATAATTCATGCTATCACTAACAAAGTAACAATGAAACTTCCAACCAACCCAATGTAGCAAGGGAGTTAGCAACTCATTACAATGGAAAACTCAATTCTAAAATGGATTTTTGTGTGGAAAAGCATGGATGATTCTAACAATCAGCCAAGAATTATTTACACTACAAAAGACACTAATTAGGAGTAAATAGCCGGCCTTAAACAGCCACGTTTAATGCCATAAAGGTGGTCTAAACAGCCGGAGTAAAGCTTCTAGCGTTGAAACGCAGGGGTGGCCTTCAGGAACCACAGGGGCAGTATTGGCAGAATCGCTTGAACTTCTTCGTGGCCGCAGGGGCGGCAAGGCCTTTCCGCAGGGGCGGATCTTTAATGCTTCTCCCTAACGTCTGACTCTTCAACTTCCAGCCGTCACCGATGCCTAGGCGCAGGAGCGCCATAGTGCCGACACAGGGGCGGTGACACAGACTCCTCATCTTCCAGCTCCCGGGTTGAGGAGCAGGCAGAGGCGCTGGGGCGTTGGTCTTCACTTCTTTTAGGATAAGTCACCGTAAGGGCGCCTAGGAGGGGCGCTGGGGCGGTGACAGTCTTCATGGTTGGCGCTAGCGAAGGTGCTGCTAGGCGCTCCGGAGTAAAGTGTCACCCGCTGGGGCGGTGACACTATGCTACGGGGGCGGTGAGGCTGCAGAAGCCTTGCTTCGTGGACTAAATCACTCCAAAGTGCTTATAACTCCTTCCTTAGCTTCTTTTAGTCTTCTTCTTGTGGACCAAGGAGTTAGTAGCATAAACCGACACAAATGCAATAACAAGCCTCTAAAAACTAGCCCAAATGATAGTGATTCCATCACCTATATAACTCCCCCATACTTAGACCTTTTACTCGTCCCGAGTAAAACAAATGACCGCAACTAAACTCAAAGGCCTCGGGAAGCATGGGTAAGTAGAAAAGACAATGGAAACAAAAGAAAAACCAAGAAAGAAAGAAGGAAAAGAGTGGAAATGTGAGAAAAAGAGAGAAATACTACCATCCTTATCGCTCCAAGAGTGACCTACCCGGACAACCTCCTTATGACTCCCCTTCTTATGTCGCCAAACGCCGGAAGGAAAACCTACACTCGGTGTCGCTCATTTTGCCAAGGCGCCCTTTCGGGTTTTCACCTTGCCACTGTTCTTCTTTTCTTTGATGTTCTCACTTAACTCACATCCCTCAAGTCCAATTTTGCACCAATCTAAGGTTGGTCGGACTACCTTCTTTTTGCCTAAACCGCCCTTTCAGATTTTCGGTTTATCCATGGATTGTTCATGCCTTTTTTTCATTTTCTTTGTCTTTTTCTTCTTCTTCTTTTTTTTAATGAAACTGAATTTGAAAACATATGACTCAAATGCAAAACAAACTCAAAAACAACTCAATGAAACTGTACATGCAATGATATATCCCTCCCCCCATACTTGAAGTACACTTTGCCCTCAAAGTGGAAATGAAGCAAATATAAATGTGGGGAAAGGGAAGAGAACTATACTCCTCAGTGGGATGGCCCCGCTGGACCATCCGGACCCTCCTCCGGTGGGTATGGAAAATGGTGATAGCATGAATTATAGTCTATATTTTGGGACTTGTTTAGACATTTTATCTTCAATAATCAGCATGTTTGGATGTATATTATGTGATTATATCGCTTTTTCATCTACCTTTGCGGGAATCGAGGTCTACACCAAATTTCGTTGTAATCGTAGGTAAAACGTCACATTTTGGATTAAAATGGAGCTAACGAGCTAAGGAGTCATAGGAGCTACATTCCAGAGCTTAAGGAAAGACCCAGGAAGCATGGAAATGGATTAAAGATTCACTTTGGACTAGATTTGAGAGATTTCACCTTTAGTTGAGATTCACCTCGGTCAGCCACAGTGTCACCTCGACCGAGGTGATTTTGAGGATCGCCCCGACCGAGGCAAATACCCTGACGCGGCAAGGAGATATATTTTTTGGCTGAGATCTTTTAATTATGGAAAGAGGATCTTATATTTTTGTGCTGGATTTCTGGAAGGAAGAAGATGTATTCAGCTGATTTAATTAGATTTATTTTATGGGAAAATATCTTTCTAAGATCTCTTATCTTTGGGAGGCAATTTTCCTATAAAAAGGGTTGGATTTTCCACAAATTCAACACATGCTTAGAGGCTGAAAAATCCCACACAACACGCAGCAGTTGAAGATCCTGCAGTTGCAGAAGATTTCCCTTCAAGATTGAAGGAAGAAGGACGATTTCCTTGTGAGAAGATAGCTTGAAGGAGTGTGTGAGCTTTCCTTCGGCTATTTCTTGGTTTATTGTCTTATTTGATTCGTGGTTGAAGGAACGATGATTTGTTTGATATTTGATTCAGTTATTGAAGCCTTGTTCTTAAGGTTTTTGTGTTCAAATATTCATTCTTTCCCCATATATTCGATTATTACTTTCATGATGATGAATGGCGAATTTCTTTGTGTGATTCTAGGGTGATTGGCTGAAAGTTATGGGAAAGACGATGATAGAACGATCTTAAATCCCAGTAGGACCTTGAAAGCTCGAGTCTTTATCCTTAACCCTAGAACATCTCGCTCAGTCGATGAACACCTCGGCCGGGGTGGATTTTGTCTGACCGAAGTGACTATTCTGATCCGAAATTGAGAGTTACGTGTTAGAGTTTGCCAAATCCTATTCTTATTACACCCTTCCTGGTTCAATGCAAGCCTAAGATGAGACTTATCCGGTGATTCCTTTGCTTGTTTACCTAAGATCATAAGTGTAGGTAATAAAGGTTTATCCTTTATTAGGGTTTGAGTGTGCCTTCATCCCATCTTTGTGACTTAGCCTGAGACTTACCCGATAAAGGTTGATTCTATTCCCTTAGGTGGTGTGTTGGTTTGAGGTAATAGTTCCTTTCCTTAGCCTTGAGACTTACCCGGTAATAGGAGTTTTGGTTTGGGGTTGTGAGTACTAAGACTTACCCGGTGATGTATTCCACTTTAGAAATACCTTCCCTTTGCAAAATCTCAGCTTTGTCCGCTTATCTTTAGATCTTGAGTTGGAACCCCAACTAGATGCTTTAATCCCTATAATTGCATACTTTCCATAATTGGCTTTTATCATATTTGATTGTTTTAATCACTTTTGTGGTTAGTAATAATTGCATTGACAACCTATACTTGCTTAGGTTTCACCTAAGTCCCTGTGATCGACCCCTGGAATTTCTTGCTTTTATTACAATTGACCCGTACACTGCGGGTTCGCATCCTTGTTTTAAGCATATTTCCTCGGTTATAAATTTAAAGCTTGCACACACCGTTTGGAGCGAACAAATGGCGGAAGAAGTGCTGCTGCTAATGGTAGATGTCCTCAATGCGGCTCTGCTGGGCCTCCATCCGGCGCCTGAAAACGGTCTCAAAACTGGCTTGCCAAGCCAGCTGGTGAGCCTCAAGCTGCTGATGTTGGGCCGCCTGCCAAGCCTCCTGTAACACCCCAAATTCTGAGAACTCGGGGAGCTACTGGTTAGGACCTCACAATGGGTCCCGACCTTAGTTTGAAAACAATTTAACTTGGATCTTACAACAAGGCACAAAAGTATATAAATCATTTGAAAACTTTAAACAATATACACATGAAGAATATGTATCAGCCTTACAAAGCAAAGGTACCAAAACGACACATAAGAAGAACAAAAGACATCCCGTCCCCAACTAAATAAGTACGTGGACCCGGCTGACCATTCCCTTCGGATCTCTCTACAACTGTTTTAACCTGCAAGACATCTACAAGCGGTATAAAACCGTTAGCTAACATTCTATGCATAAGTATAAAGGTAAAAGCACAAACACACATCATACACATCAACATTCAACACTCAATCCTTTTATTATCTTTAATTAGGTGATAGGTTATTACTAATGATACTTATTTTGTGACACGATGGATTCCCAAACCTCGCCCCTGTCCCCGTTTACCAACGCGGAATGGTACTAATGCATCTGACCGTCTACCGGACTGGGCTGGTCGCAGGGAACCTCCTAGATTCTCGCAAGAGCTAGGCAGATGATATCACGACCCGTTATCATACACTTGGGTCAATTACGTAAATAATAAAGTCGGCCTAATCCGGTTTCGTTGTTTATCGTAACTAGCAAACACCACTCATACACATTACACTCATACAAGAAAGCCAGCTAAGTAAGTCCGTGGACTTACCAGAATCAATCTCGACTCTCTCTTGACCACCACTAAATCCGTAAGTGCAGAACTCAGTTGCCTGTCAGAGGAGGCACGTGGGTCAACACATTTCCCTGGATACTTATAAGTGTAAAACTCTTAAGATATACGATTCTATGTGCAGAAGTTATTACAGTGTTAATTTAAGGTAAAATGACTATTTTACCCGTAGTCTCGGAACTTCCAAAAACTCGGAATATGTACTTAAATTATAATTTGAGGTTAACTAACCATATTCTACTCCCTAGGATGATTTTAGGTAACAACTAGAAAAACTACCCATTTTCTATTTCCCGAAAAGTCACTAAAGTCCAACTACAACTTCAAATATAAAATTCGAATAAACTTATAAAAATTTCGAAATAATTATCTAGATCATCTATGATATCCATTCTACTCATAGGAGAAATAATTTCTTAAAACTGCTAGAGCATCACTTCTACAAAAATTTCTAAAGTTGGTTACAACACTTAACAAACAACACACTGTCTTAACTTTAAAAATTCATAACTCCTAAACTACTCGTTGGATTTATCCCAAATTTTGATATGTTCTACTATAAAATCTTATCTATAATATATCCAAAATTCAGCCACAAAGGATAAGTATTTAATATTTAAATCTGGTCACAAAGTTGGCTGCTCGCACATATAGGAATTGAGAAACTGCAACAACTCAACTACTCTACTTTGGAACCTTATAACTTGTTATCCGACCGTTCATTTCTTCTGAAATTTTGACACGGTAAACTACATTTATCCAACTATTACCTATTAAAAATTCAACGGTGGATCTTTAACCTAACTCTTTAACATTGATCTACAATAGTTACCATTTCTAATTTACAAACTGAGATTTAAAATTGAGTTTCTCACTTCCATTTCTACTGCTCACATTTACAACAATAACAACATTCCTATAGGACTCTAGTTCGAATCCTGTTGTCAGCATTTCTCATCCTTTACACTACCTAGAAGTCCCTAATTCGATTCTTATGGAGCATCATCATCATCTACATACAATTAACCTCTCCTGATATCTAAGGAGGTTTGAAGAGGTCCGGACCACGCAGCTTGCATTGTTTGTCCCTTGCTGGTGCGTTGGCTGCAGACAGACCCTCTACCTCCTACTAATGACGTTGTAAAGGGAAGAGGGTTGAGATGATGGAACAAGGGAAGCAAGGGTCCAAGGGTTAGATGGCTTACATGACTGCACTGGTTCTGTGGCTTGTCGACAGGGGCTACATCTTCAGCCTTGGGCCAACTACATCAAGCGAAGGTGCCAATTTAGTTCCTGTGGAATCGACCTCTGCAAACTGAGCACAAAGGCAACGATGCACGAGTCTTCAAGGACCGTATATTACGAAGATGAAGAGAGGAGGTGAATGAATCCCTACCCGGATGGACAGAGGGAGAGCAACAAACCAATCAGCTACTATTGCGAGGAGGGGAGCAAGGCGTGAACCGCTGCTGCTTTGTGCTCGGCGATTGAAGAGGAGGACGAGGGAGTCGTCTGCTGCCTGCTGCAAATCGGAGAGGAAGGCGCTGGATAGCGTGGCTCTCCATCTCTTGGCTGCTGTGGCGTTGAAGAGGACCGCTGAAGACCGACGTTACGCTGAAGGCCTTTGAAGACAGAAGGGAAGGCGAGCAGTTGTACGCAAATCCGGCGTTGCCCATGCCCTCATTACGTCCTTGGGCCAGTGCACAAGCAAGGGTAGTTGGGCCACTACAAGAAGTTGCGGATGGGCTGAAAAAGGCCAAGGGAATGCAAGGAAAGGTGAGCTGAAACAAGGTAAGTAGAAGTGGGCAGAAAGTTTGTCAAAAATCTGTCAAAACTCTTCATGGCCTTGTCAGGCCCATGAATGAATTTGTCACAGATTTGTCGGGCTTTGTCATGGCCTCGTCTCAGCTTAGTCATGATCTCGTCACAGCTTGTCATGATCTCGTCTAAAGTCATCGATAGGAATAAATTATAATAACTAGGGTATGATATAAATCTATCATTTTTTGTGAATTAAATTCTACATAAAATAATAAATAATTATAGGAATTAGAGTTTGATATAATTTTATCATTTTATGTGAATTAAATTCTACATAAAATAATAAAATTTGTGAAGAAAGAAATACTAGATAGAATGTTAAATCGTCAACGGCTCGAAGTCCGATTTGATTTGGAATTAAACGGAAAAAAAAAATTCCGGATATTACATCAGTGCTCCCTTAAAAGAAGTTTCGTCCCGAAACTTAAAAGAAGGCAACATAATGTCGGAATCCATACTAAAGAACTAAAGCGCCGAAAACGTCATAATCGGTCAAGTTCTTATTGTTTCAGGACTTGTCAGAAGAATATTTCCGGGTATTACATCAATTCCCCCTTAACAATAAGTTTCGTCCCGAAACTTAGGATAAGACAATCCTGATCGGCCTTTAAGGCACTAAACGGGTATATCTGATCACTACTCAAAAGTCTCATCATTTCCACATCTAAGTATCCCGCACATCAAGGTTACCAAAAGAACACATCACTGACTAAACACTCAATAATGAAATAAACAAGTAGTCAAACAATATCACACATACAAGGTCAAGCCCTAATTCATCACTCCCGAGGATACAACTATCGCTACATAAGTCTTTGAAATGTTACGTCTCCTACTATCCCCAATATTTAGGTAGCCTTATCGGCTTCTCATAAAACCACTAAATCTTAAATCTTTTCAGGTACTTAGATCACAAGCGCCTGCTACCACGTTGTAGAGTGGTTACCGGATATCTCACTGGTATTATCCGGCTCAAATGTTTGACCCTCTAATCTGATGACGTAGCTCGTGTCTGGTAGGTATCTCTCCAACTAAAATTTTCAAACTCAGTTCCCAAACTTAGTCTCCGTGGAAAACCGAAGCTACACTCTCCAATAGGGTGAGGAAAACTAGTCCATCAGTCACTTTTAAACCGCTTTAAAACTTCTAATGGTTTGCCTTACTCAAATCACTTCTAGATCCTTTGATGACCCTACGGAAAAATAATCTATTCAACTTCCTTCCCTTCGTTATGACCACTTGCTTCCGGCCTTTTGAAAAGGATCTGACTACACAATCAGGTCCAAGGTCTTGGACATCCACCAACACTTACCAAGTGCTCAATGCTCTTAGTATCACGACCCACTTGGTCTTGTCTTTTAATATTACTTAGTCATCTTATTCCTCATGTAAGAAATCGTCACCTTTACCCTTTTCAGGTCTAACACTCGAGACAACTAAAATAAAATCTAGTGGTCATCCTCTTCGTTTATTTGGCATTGTTATATTATTTATAGATCTCTAATATATCGTTAGCTCTAACCCAAGCTTCCCACGCATTACCCAAGACCTTAAGTGACATAGAATATGTCCGGAATGACGGTATTAGACACAAAGCGATCCTATATCACAATTTTTTGATCATAAATGCTAGATACATGCTAACACACTGTCAACATTGAACTCTTGTACCCTCCACTTTTATCAGACTCAAAACGCAACAAGGCTTTGTTCTGACATAATGATACACATAAAATCTACTCCCAGATTATGCTTTCTTTAAGAACGCTTACTAGGTTGCAAGTATGCTCTTGTCGCTTCTCTTTCTTATGCATCTTCGACTCAGAATGGTAGTTACTCACTTGGAACTTTCTAGTGCAAGACATGCACAATACTTTTATTACATCATTAATTCTTTCCTAATCCATCCCGAAAACTCAGTCCAGGGTATTCCATTAGTATGAAATTCCAAAACTACTTGTCTGGCAACATGTAGCAAAGCCGTCACTCTTCACTCGGATCCATAATAGGGTACCGGTCTCTTTCTATTACCTCTACATGCACATAAGTTTCCGTACAACATTTTTAGTAACTCCACATAGCCTATCTCACGGTCCTTCCAACTAGAATGCATTTCACCAACTATCACCATCTTAAACTCGATACGACATCCATCAGTACCATTGAGCTTCTTGCTCTGTGGGTTAGGACCCACCACGCTTCCGCTGCGCTACTCTGATTATTTTGTTGTCACCCCTTAATCATAAGGACGTGTTCTGTGAGTCCAAAATGATTAACCGGATGAAGTACCAAGTACTTTCCTTACTTGTTTTCCTGAAATAAAATCATTATTGGAAAGCAACCATCTTCCGTTTACTTCCTTAATTCTTGCAACACCGATCCAAACTCCCTGACTCGACCAGAGTTTGGTCTTAACCAGACAAGAAATAACCTTTAACGCAATCCTCTTGATATCTTTTGCTCATCCCAGACGGTTGACGTTGCCTACTTGAGGAAATCCTCCAAGGCGTCGGTAAAGCTACTCCATAGATCCACCGTCACAATTATCTCTTCTTAACGGCACATAACTCGTCAATACTAAACAATACTTGCACGTCCTTGGTTGACATCGGACAATCTATAATTGACTTATCGCCATTTCATACCTCTACTAATATTAAACTTTTGGTGCATACCACCTACTAGATTAATCCTTTTATCCTTCTTTAGTTCGTCTTATCTTTCCCTCTTCTGCTTCCTTTGGGACACTATCTTTCTCAAGTCTCATTGTGCCATTCGCCTGACGTTAAAAGTCGTTTCTAACACTCCACGATAGATGGTAAGCGTCTTGTAGTTCCGATGACTTTTAATTACCTCCCAATTGTAGTCCCTTTACAGGGACCGTCTATGTTGATGACCTATGTTCTGTTATAAATGGGGGTTACCTTGGACTCTTGAGTCCACCACACAATTCTCACACGCCCCAGTTCCTTAATCAGCGTTGTTTGTAATATTTCCTTCCAAATCTCTGTTGACTATGTTACAGGGCTTCGATCCTTTCGATATTGGCGTTGTGATTCTTCTTAGAATTATTATCTTGAAAGAAGACAAAACGTCTCTAGGCTTGTGAAGTCTACATTTCACTCTTACATTAAGTTGTAAGTCTCCATTCCATGTTAATTGTGATCTGTCAAAATTTCCTTACCTAGTAGGTTAATAGTTGCTCACAACAATCCTTTTATACTTCTTTAGTTCTATCTACCTTCCACCCTTCCGCTTCTTATGGCCTAACTCCATTTCTCTAGTCCGATTGTGTCATTCATCTGACATAAATAGTCGTTTCAATTTTTCCACGATAGGTTGCAAGCTTCTTTGAAATTCTTATGGCCGTAATGATCATCCACTTGCAGTTCCTTTTGCATGGACCATCTATGTTGATGGCTTAGGTCCCATGATAATTCGGGTTACTCTGGACTCTCAAGTCTAGCAAGGCCGTTCTCCCATACAGATTTCTTCACTGGAGTTAGTGGTAATATCGCCTTCATGAACTCCGTTGCCTGCTACCGGCTTCCATTCTTTGGATATTGGCGTCGCGGTTTCTTTCCAACTTCTTATATCTCTGAGGAGGTCAAAACCCTCCACGCTTGTGGGGTCTGCCTTTTCGCTTTTACACTCAATTGTAAGTCTTCATTCCGTGCATCTTAGATTCTCACACCCGGATTGACACTTTGTCTCTTCTGGTTTCTCATGCCCACAATGGTCTATGCGGTAACCGCCTCGATTATAATGTTCTTGATTCCGCAATCTTGGTTGTACTCAATTCTACTTGTCCCGTTCCAATATTGTTATCTCTACTCCGCACTATTGTAGTCTCTTGCATGGTTCTTCTAATTCCGTCTCTCGGCCTCGTATGCCCGAGTTCCATGTACAATCTTCTATTCCTTCTAATTAAAATGGCCTAGCGATTTCTTCCTCATCTGATTGTGCTTGTGGTAAAAATTATCTTCAAAACTTTACTTCCTTGGTCACTTGTTCTCTGGATTATTTGTACGGATCACCAAGCGGCCCACCCGAGTATAATACTCAATTCAAGGTCTGATTCCATTGCCTCGTGTTGAAAACTGTTCAAGTTCGCAATGGATTTATCATGAGGCGATAATCGCTTCGTGATATCACGACTAAATGATATAAAATATTCTTTAGGATACTAACAAGCTAAGCATACACATGTATATAACATATAATAGTAAACCTCCTAAAAATTCTATATACTCACTCCTATCGATCCAAGTTGCAGAGATCCACGGAGAGCGATGGTGGTCCGACGTACTACTAACCCAACAACCGGACTATGCGTGTGTGTAAAAACAGAAATCCGTTTTGAAAATTTTAGACCCCTTTCGGGTTCTAGTTATTTTATACATTTGGTCTTTCAGAAGATTTCAAGTGCCATTGTTGCCAACCCAGAGCTCTGAAACCATATTGTAACACCCCAAATTCTGAGAACTCGGGGAGCTACTAGTTAGGACCTCACAGTGGGTCCCGACCTTAGTTTGACAACAATTTAACTTGGATCTTACAACAAGGCACAAAAGTATTTAAATCATTTGAAAACTTTAAACAATATATACATGAAGAATATGTATCAGCCTTACAAAGCAAAGGTACCAAAACGACACATAAGAAGAATAAAAGACATCCCGTCCCCAACTAAATAAGTACGTGGACCCGGGTGACCATTCCCTTCGGATCTCTCTACAACTGTTTTAACCTGCAAAACATCTACAAGCGGTATAAAACCGTTAGCTAACATTCTATGCATAAGTATAAAGGTAAAAGCACAAACACACAACATACACAATCAACATGCAACACTCAATCCTTTTATTATCTTTAATTAGGTGATAGGTTATTACTAATGATACTTATTTTGTGACAAGATGGATTCTCAAACCTCGCCCCTGTCCCCGTTTACCAACGCGGAATGGTACTAATGCATCTGACCGTCTACCGGACTGGGCTGGTTGCAAGGAACCTCCTAGACTCTCGCAAGAGCTAGGCAGATGATGTCACGACCCGTTATCATACACTTGGGTCAATTACGTAAATAATAAAGTCGGCCTAATCCGGTTTCGTTGTTTATCGTAACTAGCAAACACCACTCATACACATTACACTCATACAAGAAAGCCAGCTAAGTAAGTCCGTGGACTTACCAGAATCAATCTCGACTCTCTCTTAACCACCACTAAATCCGTAAGTGTAGAACTCAGTTGCCTGTCAGAGAAGGCACGTGGGTCAACACGTTTCCCTGGATACTTATAAGTCTAAAACTCTTAAGATATACGATTCTATGTGCAGAAGTTATTACAGTGTTAATTTAAGGTAAAATGACTATTTTACCCGTAGTCTCGGAACTTCCAAAAACTCGGAATATGTACTTAAATTATAATTTGAGGTTAACTAACCATATTTTACTCCCTAGGATGATTTTAGGTAACAACTAGAAAAACTACCCATTTTCTATTTCCCGAAAAGTCACTAAAGTCCAACTACAGCTTCAAATATAAAATTCGAATAAACTTATAAAAATTTCGAAATAATTATCTAGATCATCTATGATATCCATTCTACTCATAGGAGAAATAATTTCTTAAAACTGTTAAAGCATCACTTCTACAAAAATTTCTACAGTTGGTTACAACACTTAACAAACAACACACTGTCTTAACTTTGAAAAATCATAAGTCCTAAACTACTCACTGGATTTATCCCAAATTTTGATATGTTCTACTATAAAATCTTATCTATAATATATCCAAAATTCAGCAACAAAGGATAAGTATTTCATATTTAAATCTGGTCACAAAGTTGGCTGCTCGCATATATAGGAATTGAGAAACTGCAACAGCTCAACTACTCTACTTTGGGACCTTATAACTTCTAATCACGCCGTTCATTTCTTCTGAAATTTTGACATGGTAAACTACATTTATCCAACTATTACCTATTAAAAATTCAACGATGGATCTTTAACCTAACTCTTTAACATTGATCTACAATAGTGATCATTTCTAACATACAAACTGAGATTTAAAATTGAGTTTCTCACTTCCATTTCTACTGCTCACATTACAACAATAACAACATTCCTATAGGACTCTAGTTCGAATCCTGTTGTCAGCATATCTCATCCTTTACACTACCTAGAAGTCCCTAATTCGATTCTTATGGAGCATCACCATCTACATTCAATTAACCTCTCCTGATATCTAAGGAGGTTTGAAGAGGTCCTTACCACGCAGCTTGCACTGTCTGTCCCTTGCTGGTGCGTTGGCTGCTGACAGAACCTCTACCTCCTACTAATGACGCTGCAAAGGGAAGAGGGTTGAGATGATGGAACAAGGGAAGCAAGGGTCCAAGGGTTAGACGGCTTACATGACTGCATTGGTTCTGTGGCTAGTCGACAGGGGCTACATCTTCAGCCTTGGGCCTACTGCATCAAGCGAAGGTGCCAATATAGTTCCTGTGGAATCGACCTCTACAAACTGAGCACAAAGGCAACGATGCACGAATCTTCAAGGACCGTATATTACGAAGATGAAGAGGGGAGGTAAATGAATCCCTACCCGGATGGACAAAGGGAGAGAAACAAACCAATCAGCTACTGCTGCGAAGAGAGGAGCGAGGCGTGAACCGCTGCTGCGTTGTGCTCGGCGATTGAAGAGGAGGACGAGGGAGTCGTCTGCTGCCTGCTGCGAATCGGAGAGGAAGGCGCTGGATAGCATGGCTCTCCATCTCTTGGTTGTTGTGGCGTTGAAGAGGACCGCTGAAGACCGACGTTGCGCTGAAGACCGTTGAAGACAGAAGGGAAGGCTAGCAGTTGCACGCAGATCCGGCGTTGCCCATGCCCTCATTACGTCCCTGGGCCAGTGCACAAGCAAGGGTAGTTGGGCCACTATAAGAAGTTGCGGATGGGCTGAAAAAGGCCAAGGGAATGCAAGGAAAGGTGGGCTGAAACAAGGTAAATAGAAGTGGGCTGAAAGTTTGTCAAAAATCTGTCAAAACTCGTCATGGCCTTGTCAGGCCCATGAATGAGTTTGCACAGATTTGTCGGGCTTTGTCATGGCCTCGTCTCAGCTTAGTCATGATCTCGTCACAGCTTGTCATGATCTCGTCTAAAGTCATCGATAGGAATAAATTATAATAACTAGGGTATGATATAAATCTATCATTTTATGTGAATTAAATTCTACATAAAATAATAAATAATTATAGGAATTAGAGCTTGATATAATTTTATCATTTTATGTGAATTAAATTCTACATAAAATAATAAAATTTGTGAAGAAAGAAATACTAGATAGAATGGGAAACCGTCCACGGCTCGAAGTCCGATTTGATTTGGAATTAAACGGAATAAAAAAATTCCGGATATTACACCTCCTGCCGCTGGTCGAGGTGGGAGGTCATAGAGGCAGCAAAACTCGTCTGCCAACTCTCCTGCTACTCCACCATAGTCCTATGATACTCCGTCTGCCATGTCTGGTGTTGGGTGGTCATGGCCGCCATATGAGCCTTAAGGCTCGCCAGGGCCGAATCCTCCTCTGGTGCCGCAGTGGGCATCTCCTCATCGTCAGGGATAGGCATGTGCTCCTCTTGATGGGCCCGGATGGAGCTCGCAGCATGCCTCTCTACAACGGCCACCAGCGGCCTCCTCGGCACAAAAGGATCTGCCGGGATGTAAAGCTCGGAGAGCTCATTCCCGAATGGTAAAGGACGGGGAAGGTAAGTGAGGTGGCTCCCATCTTCAAGGGAGATCCAAAATATGTTCTCCCCGTCTCGTCGGGGGAGCTTGCACCTCCTAAGCATCCCCTCTGTGTAAAGGGGAGCCTCTAGCCCATCCTCTAGGCTGGAAAGATCCATAACCTGTGAGGCGATCAAGGAGATCACCCCACCGCCGACAATGTCCCTCGGCTCATTCTTCCTAATCCGCTTCAAAGCGGTAAGGAAGAGGTTCGGCCAATCCATTACCTTCTCATTCTGGGGAAGGCAAGCGTATAGGAGGGGAAGGTCCTTGAGGGCGACCTTGTTTTCTTCTTTGTGTCCACAAAAGACACTCATCAGGATCTTGGAGAGGAGCCTCAAGGAGGGGTGAGTGAGCTTGTTGGAGTACTCACCCCCAATATGGAACTTTGACCCGGTAGCTGCCTGCCAAAACTCACACAAGTCCGGGGTCGGGACTGGCTCCCACCAGTTCTCGGAGGGGTTTAGAGTCACCCTAAAGGCCTCCTGTATCTGGAAGAAGTCCAGTGTGTATTTTACCTTGTTGAACTTGAAGTGAGCCCAACACACATGTGGTCCTCCTTCTGCATGGTGAAGGTGGTTGTGAACTGTCTACTGAGCTTTGGATACGTCGGAGCACTCTTCTTTAGGAAGTCTCCAAGCCCCGCATAGGCCAGAAAGGATTGCATGCTCTCCAGCATGCCTAGTTTCTCCAGGGTAGGAATATGCAAAAACCGAGTTGTATACATAACTCGATCCTGCACAATCCTGTGACGCTCCTTCTCTGCTTTGGACATCTTGTATTCCATTCTTGTAGATTATTGAAGCAAAAGATTAGTAATTTCCAAAAATAGGGAAAGAAATTGAACCTTATGTTGTGTTTTCCGCAGGGGCAGCTGAAGCAGGCGCAGGGGCGGTAAGGCGCAGGTGCGGGTGCTTGCAGGCGCGGGGACGGGAGAAGTGCAGAGGCGATTTCTGGGGAGCGATGGAAGTGGTGTTGCTGGGACTGTTCCGGTAACTGCCTTGGTGGTTGAGTCGTCGCTGACGGTGTAGCAGGAGTGGAATGTTTGGAGTGAGTGAGGAAGAAGGTTGTAGTAATGTGAGAGAGTATGGAGGGCGTTGGAGAGAGTGGCGCAGGTGCGTCGCGTGTGATGGCTGGTTGTCGGAGGCGGCGCAGGGGCGTCGTAGAGGTGGTTGGTGAGCAAAAGGGTGTAGGAGCGTGAGTGTGGTGTGAGGGAGTAGGGTTTGGAGAGGATGTGTGTTTGGTGAAGAAGGAAGGTGGGTGGGGAGTGGTAGGTGTAGGCATTTTTTCGAGATCCTTATTTTTTTTCTTTTTTGGGTAAACCCGCAGGGGCGGGTGCTTATTGCCGCGGGGGAGGTGACAAGGGAAAGGGGTCACGCAGGCTCAGCATCGGGGGCGGCGTTGAGGATGTGTGCCAAGGGTGGCCGCCGCAAGGGGCATAAGGAATCACCGCGGGGGCGGTGACCATCATGTTGTAGGCGCTAGCCCAGCGCCGGGGGAGGCGCTGGGCAGGGGTGTACCCGCTGGGGCGGGGACACTGAGCCGCAGGGGCGGTTTTCTTGACAGAGCCTCCTCTTCTTATTCCTTCGGGTTGCCTCCCGAACAGCGCCTTTGTTTTATGTCGTTGGCTCGACGTAAGGGCTCTACTTCTCTGATTGTGCTTCTTCCAGCTCCATCTCATCAATTGGATCGTTCTTCACTCCTTCGAGGTAAGGCTTTAGCCTTTGCCCGTTGACCTTGAATACCTTGTGCGTTTGAGGATCATAAAGATCCACAGCACCATGACGATATACTTCGGCTACCACGAACGGCCCTGTCCATCTTGAGCGTAGCTTACCTGCGAAGAGTTTCAAACGTGATTAAAGGAGAATTACCTTATTACCTACCTTGAAGTCCTTCCGGAGAGTGTTTCGGTCATGCCATGCCTTATTCTTTTCTTTGTATGTAGTGGCATGGTCATATGCATCTAATCTCAACTCCTCCAACTCTTGCAACTGGAGTTTCCAAAATTCTCCCACTTCCTCTATGTTCATGTTGCACTTCTTTACAACCCACCAAGCTTTATGCTCTAGTTCCACCGGGAGGTGGCACGCTTTCCCAAACACAAGCATGAACGGAGACATTCCTATCGGATTTTTGTAGGCTGTCCGATATGCCCATATCGTGTCGTTTAGCCTTGCACTCCAATCCTTCCTTCCGGGAGAGACCGTCTTTTCAAGGATGGTCTTTAATTCCCGGTTGGGTACCTCAGCTTGGTCGTTCGTTTGTGGATGATAAGTTGTTGACATTCGTTGGTGGACGTGGTACTTCTTAAGAAGAGTCGTGATCGTCTTGTTGCAGAAATGGGTACCCCTATCACTGATTAAAGCTTTCGGAATTCCAAATCTTGCAAAGATAGTTTCCTTAAGAAATGCTGCAACCACTTTTGAATCATCAGTTTTGGTGGCCTTTGCTTCCACCAACTTAGAAACATAGTCCACCGCAAGTAAAATATATGTGTACCCGAATGAAATAGGAAAAGGACCCATGAAATCAATTCCCCAAACATCAAATATTTCGCAAAATATAAGAGAGGATTGGGGCATTTCATGTCTCCTTGAAAGATTACCTACCCTTTGGCATCTATCACACACTTTGCAAAACGCAAAAGCGTCTCAAAAAATGTGTGGCCAAAAGAAACCGGCATCCAAAACTTTCCTTGCAGTTTTGTTTGCCCTAAAGTGCCCCCCACATGCTTCGGAATGACAGAAAGTTAGGACAGATTGTACCTCATTATCCGGAATGCAACGTCGGATTAGTTGGTCGCTACAATGCTTCCAAAGGTAAGAATCGTCCCAAACGTAGTGTTGAGATTCCGCCTTTACCTTCTCTCATTGTGCCTTAGTGAAATCTAGGGGGTACTCCTTCCTGACAATGAAATTCACAATGTCAGCAAACCAAGGTTTAAAAGAATGGAGTTTGAAACAAACCTCTGTCGACAATTCCGCAGGGGTGCCTAGACTGAGCCGCAGGGGCGGAACGTGTCAGGCGCAGGGGTGGTTACACAACAGAGATTTGTGTAAAATGTGTCGTTTGGAAAACTTCCAGCTATCTCCTTCCCTTTTCCTGGATCCTCCTCTTCCCTTACCAACCTACTCAAGTGATCGGCCACCAGGTTCTCAACTCCCTTTTTGTCCCGTATTTCCAGGTTGAACTCACTTAGAAGGAGCACCCACCGGATCAAACCAAACTTTGCATCCTTCTTAGCCATAAGGTGCCTAAGAGCTGCATAGTCAGTATATATAATTACCTTTACCCCAAGTAGTTACTGTCTGAATTTCTCAAGGGAAAAAACCACCGCTAACATCTCTTTCTCAGTGGTAGAGTAATTCCTTTGCGCTCCATTGAGTGTCATAGACGCATAATGAATTACATGTGAAGCGTGCCCATCTTTTTGCCCTAATACAGCTCCAACGGAGTAATCACTGGCGTCACACATGATTTCAAAAGGTTTTTCCCAATCCGGAGAACGGATGATTGGTGCACTAGCGAGACACACCTTCAAAGTGTTGAAAGCTTTCTTGATACTCTCATCCACTATGAAGGTGACGTCTTTCTTGAGCAATTCGCATAAGGGTGCTGAGATCTTTGAGAAATCCTTTATGAACCGTCGGTAGAAACCTGCATGACAAAGAAAAGAACGGATTTTCCGGACATTAGTAGGATAAGGTAAACTTTGAATTACATCAACTTTTGCCTTATCTACCTCTATCCCCTTGGAGGATATTACATGTCCTAGCACAATTCCTTGTTCTACCATGAAATGGCATTTTTCCGAATTAAGAACTAAATTGGTTTCAACACATTTTTCAAAAACCAGTTTTAAATGTCTTAAACATGCATCAAAACTTTCTCCATGGACGGTAAAGTTGTCCGTGAAGACTTCAATGAAGTTTTCTATATATTCAGAGAAATACTTATCATGCACTGTTGGAAGGTGCCGGGTGCGTTGCAAAGTCCAAATGGCATCCTGCGGTACGCAAAAGTGCCAAATGGGCAAGTGAACGTCGTCTTTTCTTGATCTTCCAGCACAATGGCTATTTGGAAGTAGCCCGAGTATCCATCAAGAAAGCAGTAATAGGGATGACCTGCAAGACATTCCAACATTTGGTCAATAAAGGGTAATGGGAAATGATCTTTGCATGTTACCTTGTTGAGTTTGCGGTAGTCAATGCAAACCCTCCATCCGGTTTGCGTCTTGCTCGGGACCATTTCTCCATGTTGATTTTCCACCAAGGTGTTGCCGCCTTTCTTTGGAACTACTTGGGTTGGACTAACCCAAGTGCTGTCCGAAATAAGGAAAATCATATCCCCTTGAAGGAGCTTCAACAACTCCTTCTTGACCACATCCATCATCGGCGGGTTCAACCGTCATTGAGGTTGTCTAGAGGGCTTAGCTTCCTCCTCAAGTAAGATCCTATGCATGCAATTTGACGGACTTATTCCTTTGATGTCCGCAATGGTCCATCCAAGGGCTGTTTTGTGTTCTTTCAACACCCTCACCAACTTGTCTTTCTTGACCGGTAGTCAACTTATTTCAGATGATCACCGGCAACGTATTGTTATCTCCAAGGAAAACGTACTTGAGGTGGGATGGAAGGTCCTTCAATTCAATTTCCGGTGCCTGCACTATAGATGGAACAAGCTTCTCGCTTGGGGTTAGCAACGTGGGCCTAATAGCCAAAGTGGAGATAGGTAGCCTCTTATGCCCATCTAGTTGAGCTAGGACCTCTTTCATGCTTGATGTTAATACATATTCTGATTTGAAATTATCAATGTCATGCTCAATTATGTTTTTCAACTCTTCAATATCAGAATTATCAAACACATCTTGCACAAAAGGTTCAACAATGTCAATTAGTACACAAAGAGTGATCATCACTAGTAAATTTCATTGCATCATAAATGTCAAATTCCACTACTTCACCATCAAAATCCATGGTTAGTTTACCACTAACATAATCGATTTTAGTCCTAGCAGTTTTTAGAAATGGTCTACCTAACAATATGGGTGCCGCATGCGAATCATTTTCCATTTCCATTACGAAAAAATCAGTTGGAAAAATTAGGTTGTCTACCATTACTAATACATCTTCAATTATCCCTTTCGGGTACACATTAGATTTATCAACAAGTTGTACTACAATCCTAGTTTCCGCTAATGGCCCAAGGCCCAGAGATTTGTAAATAGAATATGGCAAAACATTTATAGAAGAACCAAGATCAAGCATGGCTTTGTCAAAGTGGGTTTCCCCTGTAACGCAAGGGATGCTTACCATGCCAGGATCGCTGCACTTCTTAGGCATTCTCCATTGGAAAACGGCCGACACATGCTCACTCACTTGCACCTTTTGTTTCCCCTTCAGCTTTTGGTTCCTCTTGATAGTGCAAAGTTTCTTCAAAAAACGAGCATACTTAGGAATACTCTTCACCAACTTAAGTAGGGGAATATTTACATCGCATTTGGCGAAGGTCTCAAAGAGATCCTTATCCACAATGATTCTCCTTTCTTTAAGAGCCTCAGGAAAAGGGGCTGGTGGTTTCTCAGAGTATAATGGTGGAAACTTAGGACGAACGTAAGGATCCATCTCAGCAGAGATTTCTGTTGAGTTTTCCGCAGGAGCGTCAGTGATTAGGCGCAGGGGTGGCTCAGGGGATATCACCGCGGGGGCGGGGAACATCCAGCCACAGGGGCGGCGTCTGCTCAGGACTGGATGCAGTTGCAGCCGCAGGGGCGGCTATGGGTGCGGTAGACTCGCCAGAAGGTTTGCCGTGTGGTTCTTTTGCTGGTTTCTGTTTAATTTGCTTCCCACTCCTTAATGTTAGGGCACTAATATTCTCCTTGGGTTTTATGACCATTTGGGAGGGGAGTCCTCCGGAAAACCTAGCTTCGGTTCTTGATATGGCTTCCGCCATTTGCCCAACTTGTTTATCAAGGTTCTTGATGCTGGGTTCTGTTGTTTGGACATGAGTAGCAAAGTGTTTTGTCAAAACCTGCAACATATCCTCATTTTATTGGTACTTACCTTGTCGGGGCTGTTGTTGTTGATTTTGTTGATCTCTCCAACGGAAATTCTTTTGGTCACGCCAATTTGGCATGAAAATCTGCACATAAGGATCGTTCCTAGGCCTTTGTTGTTGCGGTTGTCCATATCCCATCGCATTCACCTCAGCATCGTCATCCTGGACTTGTGAACACATGTCCGTTGGATGATATGGATCAGCACATACTCCGAAAGCTTTGAGTTGTTGTGGGGTTCCCATAAGTGTCAATATCTTCACCATCTCCTTCAATTCCGCAAGCTCCGTGGATATCTTACTCTTCCCGGAATTCACAGCATGAACACCTCTCTTGGAAGGAGTCCTTCCAAAGTTCCGGGTTACTTCCGCTAGTTCCTGCATCTTTTCCAAAGCAAGGTCAGGAGTAGAGTTAAGAATATTACCTCCACAAGCCGCATCGACAATCCTCCTTTCATTATCGAGCAAGCCATTGTACAAGTACAAGACTAGTTCTTGGGTCAAATATCCGTGGAAAGGACAGTTGGATCGGAGGCGTGCGAATCTTTCGAAGTACTCATAAAGAGTCTCGTCCGCCTTTTGCTCGATGTTGCTTATAGCTTTCTTCAAGCTATTGGCCTTCTTGGTTGGGAAGTACTTTTCCAAAAATGCCTTGTGAAGGTTCTCCCAAGTGTCGATGCTCCCGGATGGAAGGTGGTAATACCAATCATCCGTGGAATCTTTGAGTGTGAAACCGAATGCCCTCATTTTGATTTGCTCTTCAGTGATATTGGTCGGCTTCATGCTCATACACACAGTATGAAACTTCCCAAGGTGCTTGATGGGGTCTTCACCACTTAACCCATGGAGAGATGGGAGCAAGTGAATGAGAGTCGGCTTGAGATCAAAATTGACTCCTTCTCCTAATGCCGGTATAGCAACCGCAAGGGGGTTTTGAGCCAAAGTGGGCTGCGTAAGTAGACGAAGCATACGGTCAGCCATCTCTTGTTGACGTTGTTGTTGTCTTCGTTGCCGAATGTGTGTCCTCTTAATTTCTGGATCAAAGGAAGCAAGATCTGGATTAGTAGCACGGGTTTGAACCATAAAAATAGTTCAAACCAATAATTAATAATAACAAATAAACTTAAACTCCCCGGCAACGGCACCAAATTTGACCGGAAGTATTTCTAAGGTCGTCTATACCCAATCAAAAGTAAATCCCGACTTAGCACTAAAACAAGTAAAGTGGTTAAGTAAGGGTCGAACCCAAGAGAGTTTATATTTATTTCGTCAAATTATTGATTATTAAAACCAGTAACAATTGGGGGGGGGGGGGGGGGTTTGGTTGAAGTAAAACACACAAAACTTGTTAAAACAAATAACTTAAACGACAAGGCAATGATGGGTGAATCTACACTAGGTTGATTCTTAGCATGCAAATGCTACTTTGGTGAGTTCCTTTTACAAGTTTCAAGTAATCTCCCGTCTCGATCATATATATGTGTTAAGTCAACCGGCATCAACACAACTTAACAGGTTAGTGTTCCGTAAACCTACAAGAACAAATAACAAGTTAGCTTTCAATTAAAGACTAAGGGATACAAAGAATGGATTAAAACCGTTAACCCTATCTTTATATTTGTGTTCCTTTTCTTTAAGCAATTACAACCCGTTATTACTTAAAGTTTACTACTAGACTAGAGACCCGAACCCGGAATCTATTAATCCTAATTCTTTGCATGCACTTTAGAACCTAAGGTGATCAATCTTAAGTGTTAATCAAACATGCAATTAGGCAATAAAGATCAAGGAAACTCAAAGTATTACTGAATGAAACTTATATTAAAGAAACTTACCACCAAAGTAACAATGCAGCTTCAAACCAACCCAATGTAGCAAGGGAGTTAGCAACTCATTACAATGGAAAACTCAATTCTAAAATGGATTTTTGTGTAGAAAAGCATGGATGATTCTAACAATCAGCCATGGACTATTTATACTACAAAATACACTAATTAGGAGTAAATAGCCGACCTTAAACAGCCACCGTTAATGCCATAAGGGTGGTGTAAACAGCCGGAGTAAAGCTTCTGGCGTTGAACCGCAGGGGCGGCCTTCAGGAACCGCAGGGGTGATATAGGCAGAATCGCTTGAACTTCTTCATGGCCGCAGGGGCGGCTAGGCCATTCCGCAGGGGAGGATCTTTAATGCTTCTTCCAAACGTCTGACTCTTCAACTTCCAGCCGTTACTGATGTCTAGGCGCAGGGACGCCATAGTGCCGACACAAGGGCGGTGACACAGACTCCTCATCTTCCAACTCCCGGGTTGAGGCATAGGCAGAGTTGTTGGGGCGCTGGTCTTCACTTCTTCAGGATAAGTCACCGCATGGGCGTCTAGGAGGGGCGTTGGGGCAGTGACAATCTTCATGGTTGGCGTTGGCGAAGGTGCTGCTGGGCGCTCCGGAGTAAAGTGTCACCCGCTGGGGCGGTGACACTGCTCCGCGGGGGCGGTGAGGTTGCAGAAGCCTTGCTTCGTGGACTAAATCACTCCTAAGTGCTTATAACTCCTTCCTTAGCTTCTTTTAGTCTTCTTCTTCTCGACAAAGGAGTTAGTAGCATAAACCAGAACAAATGCAATAACAAGACTCTAAAAACTAGCCTAAATTATAGTGATTCCATCACCTATCAGTTTTCCTTTTCGGAAAGTGAGATCGTTGGTTTGATTAGCTTGAGACGAGGTAAGTCCTTGGACTTACTTAGCCGCTTTTATGCCTTATTTGAGTATATTATTATTGGTGTTTGTTTACCGCTTTTGAACATGAAAACGGATCAGGATCTACTTTACCTTATTTATTGGCCCATTGTTACTATTATTATTATCGGGCGGTGATATCACTGTCCAGCCTGCCGAGGGAGACTAGGGGGATCTCTACGACCAGGCCATACACGGTATACGGGCGGGATTCTTCATCACTCCCTCAGGGTATACGGGTTGAGCGCCGCCACACTCCTGTTGGTTACACGGGGACAAAGGCAAGAGTTATAAGACTCTCGTGTCACACTTTGAACGAATGGATTAGATATGGGATAACCTAAAAAGATATTAAGTAATGCATGTGTATATTGTGTGTTTGTGCTCCTATGTGTTTTTGTCCCATATTATTCATATAATGCCTAGAATGTGAGCTAACGGTTTTAAACCGTTTTGTGTAGATGCCTTGCAGGTTAGGGATGCCACCGAGTAAGGTGGAGAAGTGGACAGCCGAGTGGTCTCCGTACATTATAGGACGGGGGCGTTGTTGGGTTTTTTTTTCTAGTTTGTCGGATTATGGCTTGTTGTACTTTTGGATTACTTTACGTTTTATTTCGTTTTGAGGACTCGGCTGAGTTTCCAACTTGTATCCCTTCCTTCCTTTTCCTTCATACATTATAAACTATTTTGAGTTTTATGCCTTTATTTGTGCAACGTTGGAAAGGTCCGGTAAGATTGTTGTCAAGCTAAGGGTCGGGACCCATTGTGTGGTCTCACCCGTAGCATTCCGATATCCTGCGGATTCGGGTTGTTACACGGTACCATTTTGTTATGAAAAAAAAATGAAGCATTAGTGCATGGCACTCAAAATCGTTTAAGATTACTAAGTTTCTGATAAACATATTACTAAATTTAAATGGCTTTTTTTTTTTTGGGTTTTTCTTGTTGGGTTGTAATATATCCTATTTGGTTAGGCATAAATAAAAGAGGACCAAATTGAAATGGCATATTTTTTTGTTTGGGAATTGTTGGGTTGTCATCACACAGTCACTAATTATATTTTGAATTTGATTAGTAGTAGACTAATAGTGCTATTTTTGAATTTGAGTAACTAGTAATCTTGCTACTCATTTGTAGTGAACACCTACTATGTACGTGTGTGTGTGTGTATATATATATATATACGTGCATGTATGTAATACCAGTAATAGTTATAGTGAACATCCACGTGCATAAACTTAATTAAGGTGTTCATCTAATTGAGTTGAATTTATATTTAATATAACATATATAAGTATAGATATTTGTCGACTAATAATTTTTTAATTTTCCTAATTCATACGACAGTATTAGAGGTAAGACGGTAATTGAACAATCAATACACTATCGTTTAAATTTGTTAAAAGTATAATTTTCTAACACGAATGGAAACAAACCTATGATATACATTTATTTTTTAACGTCAATATTTTATAATTTATTTTTAACATCTTCATTTTCTACCCAACCCTGTCGGTTTCTCCTCCGATTCAGTTTTAACCTGTTATCATGTCAGTTTGGATACTCCCCGTTACGGGCCCAACCAGAATTATGTCATAACCATGTCCGCTTCAGACGAACCTAAGCGTAATCCGGAAAGGGAGCCGAATGAACCCTTCTCGATCACTATGTAAAACCCGGAAATTTTATTCCAGAGATTCGATATGATTTTCTTTTTAAAAAAAAATTACCTGACTGGATCTAATTTTATTCGATCTAATATCATTGTAAGTTATGAATATATTTTCTTTCAAAAAAACTACATACATGATCTTCGTTTTACTAACACAAGAAAGAACTCGCAATTTGACGACGCTCATTGAAACCATGCACTAACCGCCGGCGCCATTTTTTTATGAAAAAAAATGAAGCATCAGCGCATGGCACTCAATATCGTTTAAGATTACAAAGCTTCTGATAACCATTTTACTAAATTGAATGACCTATTTTTTTTTTTTGGGTTTTTTCTTTACTGGGTTGTAATATACTCTATTTGGTTAGGCATAAAAAAGAGGACAAAATTGAAATGAACTACTTTTTTGTTTGGGAATTGTTGGGTTGCTATCACTCAATCACTAATTATATTTTGAATTTGATTAGTAGTAGACTAGTAGTGCTATGTTTGAATTTGAGTATGTAGTAGTCCATAGTCCTGCTACATATTTGTAGTGAACACCTACTACGTGTATATATATATATATATATATATAATATACATGTGCATATATATAATAAGAGTAATAGTTATAGTGAACATACATGTGCATAAGCTTAATTAAGGTGTTCTCTAATTGAGTTGAATTTATACTTAATAAAACATATATAAGTATAACTATTTGACGACTAATATTATTTTAATTTTCCTAATTCATACGACGGTAATAGAGGTAAGACAATAATTGAACAATCAGTACACTATCGTTTAAATTTGTTAAACGTATAATTTTCTAACATGAATGGAAACAAAACTATGATATACATTTATTTTTTAACGTCAACATTTTATAATTTATTTTTAACATAAACATTTAAATGAATTTTATAAAAAAAAATTTTAGCACTTTCAACTTAATTGTTTAAAATTAGAAGAAAAATTTAAAAAAAATTAATGCAAACCTTTTAATTTAGCCCAAAATCTAATGTAAATCTTCCTCCAAGTAAAATATACTCTTCACTAGAATCTTGCTCATTTAGTCAATGATAAATTAGTATTCTTTTTGTTACCCGGTCTGTTGTAATTTTCAATCCTTAAATTACTGAGATTTTTAATTTATTGATAATTGTTTTAAACATCAATGAATTCCTCGTTTGATTTGATTGATCATATATACATCAATGAATTCCACAGTTTGGTATGAGTGCGTTGGGACCCACCTGATAGCATGAATTATAGTCTATATTTTGGGGTTTGTTTGGACGTTTTATCTTCAATAATCTGCATGTTTGTATGTATAAGATGTGATTATATTACCATTTCATCTACCTTTGCGGGAATCGAGGTCTACACCTAGTTTTGTTGTAATCGTAGGTAAAATGTCACGTTTCGCATCAAAAAGGAGCAAAAGGAGTTATGGAGTCATTAGAGCTACATTCAGGAACATAAGGAAACATCCAAGAAGCATAGCCATGGATTAGAGATTCACTTTGGACTAGATTTGAGAGATTTCACATTCAGTTGTGACTCACCTCGGTTGACTACACAGTCACCTCGACCGAGATGATCCAAAGGAGTCGACTCGACCGAGGCGAACACCTGGGACGCAGCGAGAATATTTTATTCTTGTCTGAGATCTTTTATCTTTGGAAAGAGATCTTATATTTTTGGGCTTGGCTCCTGGAAGGAAGAAGATATACTAGATCATATATTTTACCTATTTTTATGGGAAGAGATCTTTCTAAGATATCTTATCTTTGGAGAGTAATTTTCCTATAAAAAGGGTCGGATTTCCCACAAATCCGACATCCGCTATCACTCGGAATATCCTGCATACATTCGCTTACACCGCTGCAGCCATACCCAGTTGGGAGATTTGAAGAACCTTTTTGAAGGTTGAAGGAAGAAAGTCTATAGCTTTTATAGCTTTTGAAGGGTTTTTTTTCGTAAGATCATCTTAGATTCCCTTCTTTGTCATTGTCTTGTTGGATTTCTATCCAAGGAACGCTTGTTGTTTTGATAATTGATTCAGTTATTGAAGCCTTTCTCTTAAGGTTTTCTTGTTCAATTATTCTCTTTCTTCTCATATATTTGATTAATACTTTCATGATGATGAGTGGCTAATCTCTTTGTGTGATTCTAGGGTGATTGGCTGAAGGTTGTGGGAAAAACAATGATAGAATGATCTTAATCACAGTAGGACCCTAAAAGTTCGAGTCTTTAACCTTAACCCTAAGCATCTCGCTCAGTCGATGAACATCTCGGCCGGGGTGGAATTCGTCTGACCGAGGTGACTTATTTGACCCGAAACTGAGAGTTAAGTGTTAGAGTTTGCCAAATCCTATTCTTATTACACCTTTCCTGGTCCAATACAAGCCTAGGATGAGACTTACCCGGTAATTCCTTAGTTTGTTTACCTAAGATCATAAGTGTAGGTAATAAAGGTTTATCCTTTATTGGGGTTTGAGTGTGCTTTCATCCCATCTTTGTGAGTTAGCCTGAGACTTACCCGGTAAAGGTTGATTCTATTCCCTTAGATGGTGTGTTAGTTTGAGATTATAGTTCTTTATCTTAATTCCTTGAGACTTACCCGGTAATAGGAGTTACGGTTTAGGATTAGTGAGTAGTGAGACTTACCCGGTGATCTATTCCACTTTAGTAACACCTTCCCTATGCAAAAACCTCAGCTTTGTCCGCTTATCTTTAGATCTTGAGTTGGAACCACAACTAGATGCTTTAATCCCTAGAATTGCATATTTCCTTTATTGACTTTTATCATCTTTGATTGTTTTAATTGCTTTGTGGTTAGTGATTGCTAAAGCTTACCGTAATTGGACTTTGTTTCACTAAGTCCTGTGATCGACCCCTGGAATTTCTTGCTTTTTACTACGATTGACCCGTACACTGCGGGTTCACATCCTTGTTTAAAGCTTACATCTAGGGTTATAAATTTAAAGCTTGCACACACCGTTTGGAGCGAACAAGTTTTTGGCGCCGTTTCCGGGGACTTGGTCTAGACCGAGCCGGTTACGGATTGCTTTTAGGGCACTTGCCCCCGTGTCTACTAACCACTCTACTTGAGTGACTTTCGCAGGTTCTTTCTTAGGTTTATGCGTAGAACCCGCACTGGGAAGGAAATCGTTCCTTACGATACCGAACCAGAAAAGACATACAAACGACGCTTAAGAGAAGCGAAGATGGCCAACTAAGACAATCGCGATCTTGAGGCCGAATTAAAGGAGGCGTTAGAACAGCTACGCCTCAGCAGGGAAGAACTAAGGCAAGAGAAAGAGGAAACTCGCACCAGGACTGAAGCAATCGAAGCAAATATGGTAGCCTTACGAGACCAATATCAACTTCGACCGAGGGAAGATCCAGTTCCCGATGCTGGACCGATGCAGGTCCCAGTCGCTGACCCTCGACCGAGGCAGGTCCCAGTACCTGACGCCCCGGCCGAGGTACTTCCACCTCGGATGCCAGTCCGAGGCGCTCTTTTTGCAAGAATCCCGCAAACTCTAGGTCAAAGGATGGACCCCAATCAACAACTGAGGCGTCCAGGAGTTAACCTAGGAGATCCAGCGGACCATGACTACGAACTTCGACCGCAAGTTCTGTCCATGATTCGCCAATGGCAGTTCGGAGGACTAGAGAAGGAATCTCCGCATTAACATCTTCAAAACTATGAGATCTTGATGGAGACCTTGATGGAGACCTTGAGACCCTCAAGGATTGAAAACAACAACTACAAGGTAAGACCTTTTTACTTTTCTTTAAAAGATAGAGCTCTTACTTGGTATCAATCTCTTCCTCCACGAAAAATCAGCACGTGGGAGGAGATGACTACGGAATTCTTGATTAAATTCTTTCCCCCCTCTAAGACCGCTGAAATGAGAGGGAAGATTAATGCATTCATTATGAAGGACAAGGAGAGCTTGTCCAAGTCATGGGAGAGGTTTCAGGACATTCTTTTGGATTGCCCACATCATGGGATTCCAAAGATAGAGTTGTTGGAGATATACTTCAAAGGACTGGACGGAAGCACCCAGTTCAACCTCCAACTACTCTCCGCCGGTACCTTTATGGACATGGCGATTGACGAAGCTTGGGACTTCATCGAGAAGCAAGCTTCGCATATGGAGAAGTACACCCATCAAGGAGCTGAAGGTGGAGTTAAAAGAGTTAACTTCTAAGAAACTCAGCCTAACAACAATCAACTCACGTCTTTGAAGAACGACGTGAAGCAATTGATGGAACTCTTGGTTGCTCAAACCAAGAAGGAAGATCAAGGACAAAGGAACAACAACAATGGATACCGTAACAACAACAACGGTTCCCGGAACAACAATTACAACAACAATAGAGGATCCAATAGCAACAATTGGAGGGCGAACAACCAAAATTCTGGTAACAATCATTCTAACTCCAATTCTAACAATTCCTCTAATCCTTTCCTCTCTTTCCCTTCTTCTTCTTCTACTCCATTAAAGAGCCAGGGGCAAGGATCAAGTTCGTCTCAGCCAGAAAAGAAAGACGCAGTGCTGGAGGCTATCTTGATCAAGCTTAGTGCTATGGAGACTTCTATGACTTCATTTGCGAAGGCCCAAAAGGCCTTTGAACAACAACTTGCTAGTAGGGCGAATGAAGCGCCAAGAGATCCAGGGAAGCTTCCAGCAAGGACGGAAAGCAACCCTAAGGGCCAGATTATGGCCATAACAACGAGGAGTGGACTGAAAACTGCATATCCAGTGCCTCGGTCGGTGCCAATACCGACGAAGACCACCTCGGTCCAGGTGCAGTCGAAGAACACTTCGGCCGAGATGCCAACTGAGGTGGAGCCACAGAAAGCGGAGGGGAAAACTGAAGTTTATGTTCCACCTCCTGCATACAAACCACCACTTCTATTCCCCTAGTCAAGGGCCAGAGCACATCTAGACAAGCACTTTGGTAAGTTCCTTGACTTGATGAATAAATTACACATTAACATTCCTTTCCTTGATGCTATTCTAGGAATGCCCGCCTATGGGAAGTTCTTGAAGGAGATCCTATCAAGGAAGAGGAAACTGGAAGACTTTGGTGAAGTAAGGATGACATCTAAATCCTCGGATCTTATTCAAATCATGAAGGAGAAGATGCCACCTAAGTTGAGAGATCCCGGCTCATTTTGCATTCCCATTCAAGTTGGGGATGTCAATTGTGAAGCCTTATGTGATCTAGGAGCCAGCGTGAGCATCATTCCGCTAGAGCTATGTGTGAAGATCGGACTTGGAGAGCCCAAGCCGGTCAAGATTCGATTGTACATGGCGGACTGCTCTATTATCCATCCCGTGGGCATTTTGGAAGACGTTCCGGTCAAGTTAGGTAACTTCTATTTACCAATAGACTTTGTTGTACTTGACATTCCCGCAGATTATCCTGTTTCTATTATTCTCGGGAGGCCATTTCTAGCAACTTCGGGTTGCAACGTGGATTGTAAGAACGCCAAGTTGAAATTCAACATTGGTGGCGATGAAGTGGAGTTTGCATTACTTGCAGCCATGAAAGGAGAGCAGCTTAGTAATGATATCTTCAACATCTACGATGAAGAAGAATCAAGAGAATTGGTGAGCTCTATCCTTATTAACGATCCACTCGAAAGAGTTATTAGTTTCAGTTTAATGGAGAAAGGTATATATGCTTCTTGTGATGCAGATATACGGAGCTTAAAGGCACTGGAAGAAGATCTAGAAGCTAAAACTGAGAAGCTAATCCAGGAGACGAAGATCTCCAGTTTCGGTTCCAGTTGTAGTACCTCGACCGAGGGACTTTCTGGACTGAGCGAGGCGACTGAAGAACATCTCGGTCAACGCCTCTGCGCCTCGACCGAGGTCGAAGGCGAGATGACTTCAACTGAGACTTCCGAAAGTCCAGTTTCTGAATCTACTCCACTGAAAGGAGGAAGCAAGGATCCCCCTCAGAAAGCACCCCCAGTTGTGGAGCTTAAACAACTCCCAAACCACTTGAGGTATGTCTTTCTTGGACCGGATTCCACTTATCCCGTTATTGTTAGC
This sequence comes from Fagopyrum homotropicum, assembly GCA_033239125.1. Taxonomy (NCBI): domain Eukaryota; kingdom Viridiplantae; phylum Streptophyta; class Magnoliopsida; order Caryophyllales; family Polygonaceae; genus Fagopyrum; species Fagopyrum homotropicum. The sequence continues at coordinate 30,914,874 of BSWB01000002.1, read as the reverse complement.
GCTTCCCTCTCCGAATCTAAATTGTCTAAACTAATACAAGTCCTGAGAAAACATCAAAAGGCTTTGGGCTATACTATATATGATCTTATTGGCATTAAGCCCTCTTTCTGTATGCATAGAATTCTAATGGAGGATGATCATAAGACTTCACGGGAACCTCAAAGACGGTTAAATCCGATCATGAAAGAGGTTGTGAAGAAGGAAATTCTTAAGTTGTTCGATGCAGGTATCATATATCCTATCTCGGACAGCAAATGGGTTAGCCCGGTGCATGTAGTTCCGAAGAAAGGAGGGATGACCGTTGTGACGAATAAGAACAACGAGTTGATCCCAACCAGGACTGTTACGGGCTGGAGGGTTTGCATTGATTATAGGAAGCTGAACACGGCCACTCGGAAGGACCATTTTCCACTTCCCTTCATTGATCAAATGCTCGAACGGTTGGCCCAGCATTCACACTTCTGCTACTTAGACGGCTACAGTGGATTCTTCCAGATTCCTATCCATCCGGATGATCAGGAGAAGACCACTTTCACTTGTCCATGGGGGACATTTGCTAATAGGAGGATGCCATTTGGATTATGCAATGCACCCGCTACCTTCCAGCGATGCATGATGGCTATCTTTTCTGAATATATAGAGGAGATCATGGAGGTATTTATTGATGATTTTTCAGTATATGGTTCCTCTTTTGATGATAGCCTATCTAACCTTTCTCTAGTGCTACAACGATGTGAAGACACTAATCTTGTTTTGAATTGGGAGAAGTGTCATTTTATGGTTAATGAAGGCATTGTGTTAGGACACCTCGTTTCTAATCGAGGCATTGAGGTCGATCGCGCTAAGATCGAGACTATTGAGAAACTCCCTCCCCCTTGTTCTATTAAAGGTGTGAGGAGTTTTCTCGGGCATGTAGGTTTCTACAGGAGATTCATCAAGGACTTCTCCAAGATTTCTAAACCTCTAACTAACCTCTTGAATAAAGATGTTGTTTTTGAGTTTTCGCAGGAGTGTCTTGATGCTTTTTACAGGATTAAGGAAGCGTTGATCTCCGCTCCCATTATCCAACCTCCGGATTGGACCTTGCCCTTTGAGATCATGTGTGATGCTAGTGATGTAGCCGTAGGAGCGGTGCTTGGACAGAAGAAGGATGGCCGGACCACCGCCATTTATTATGCTAGCAAGACGCTAGATGTAGCACAACGCAATTACGCTACCACCGAGAAGGAGTTATTGGCGGTTGTATATGCTTTCGAGAAGTTTTGTTCTTATTTAGTAGGGGCGAAAGTCATTGTCTACACCGACCATGCAGCCATCCGTTACTTGCTGGCTAAGAAAGATGCCAAGCCACGCCTTATTTGATGGATTCTCTTGCTTCAAGAGTTTGACTTAGAGATCCGTGATAAGAAGGGATCCGAAAATTCTGTTGCGGATCACCTCAGCCGGCTACCTGCATCTTCACGCGAGAAGGACGACCCACCCATAGACGACTCATTCCCCGATGAGCACTTACACTTGTTGGAGCGTTTGACAGACTTAATTACTTCACCCCACGATGGAGGTGAAGTATGGGGTGAGGGCACCTCCCATCACGTTTGAGAGACGCATTATCGTCCAGCTAGTGACCTTAAACCAAGCGCTTCTTGGGAGGCAACCCAAGATATTGCTTTCTTTTCCCTTTTTCTAGTCTAGCTTAGATAGTTTTGCTTTTGCTTTGCTTTGATTTTGGCGTCCTAGACAGACAACAGGTGACATCTAAGGAAGGAGTACAAACCAGGAGCATAACTGGAAGGACAGAAGATCGAGAATTCGAGAAGACGGAGTTTGACTGAGGGACATCTCGGTTGTTGTCAAAGCACCTCGACCGAGGTGATTCTTGAGCAACCGAGGCGATTAGGGTTTCTGAAGATCCACCTCGGTCCGTACCACCTCGGTCCAGTCGAGACCACCTCGACCGAGGTGACAACATTTCCAAAAAGGGTATAAAAAGGGGTGAAATTTCTCTCTCCTCACTTTACCTAACCTCCTCGACCGCGGCATCCCCTTCACCTCGTCTCTTCGATTCTTGCTTGTTTTCGAAGATTTTCGCTTCCAAATTGCGATTAAAGCGTAGAGGATCGTGTTGCAAGTGCGGATCTGCAAGAAAATCGAACCGAAACTGCCGAACGAGGTAAAAGTAGAAAAAACCCTAACCTCGCTGTTTTTGCTTCGATTTGAGCTTTGGTTGCCCTACATTTGCTGAAGAACAGATTAAGTACCCCATAGGAACCAGTTGTAGTGATTTTGGGGGAAAAAAAACTGGATTTTAGAGGAAATTCGTCGCGCAGTTATTCGCCTCGGTCCAGTCGTATTGTGCCTTGGCCGAGGTGTTCTTCAGTGTTGTCAGGCCGACCGAGGTGATCTGACAGAGAGAGTTTAGAAAATGAGTTCTGATAGACAGCTTGCCGTTAGGGAAAGATCCTCCCCTTCTCCTTCTTCCTCTTCTTCCAGACCTTATCGACCGGTGATCCACGAGCGACACCAGGTCGATTATGACCGTATTGCAGCCCGTCCAGTGATTGCACCACGCTTTCTGGACGTTTCGGCTTTTGATTGTCTCCATGTGGATGGAGACCTTAGACGGATGATATCGACGGTAAGGCTAGATCAGTTTACTGAGATCCGTGCACCTGTCTACCTAGAGCCCACCTTAGAGTTTGTTAGCTCTTTCACCTACCTCCCCACAGAGCATTCTGTGAAGTACCGGTTGATGAACCGGAACTTCATAGTTTCTTTAGAGTATTGGAGGGACATTTTTGGTTTCCCAGCCCCGACCGTTGTTGATTTCCCTTCCCGGACTGTAGCTAGGGAGTTTTGGGGTCAGATTGCTCACGTAGTTGAGCACGCAGACAGGTGGAGCCCTGGAGACTCCAGGGAGCGCATTATTTTCCACCTAGCTTTTAGGTTAGCCCACCGTATTTTCAACGAGACGCTTCTGGCACGTATTGAGATGCCCCAGAAGGTCCGACAGGGGGAGCTTTCCAGCCTTTACTACATGGTGACTGGAGGGATCCCCGACTTTGGCTTGATGCTGGCAGAGGATCTGCACAGGTCAAGGCCAAGGCGAAGGGGGACATCTGCTGCGGAGGGATTGTGACCCACATTGCCAGCTATCAGGACATGGACCTCAGCGCTTGTACTATGGTGGCGGTTGCCATGCCGCTAGGGCTACATGAGATGATTACCCGGCGGATTCTGGTTCCCCGAGGACTGACTACGCCATATGTGGCCATGCCCTGGGAGCCTACTACACCATAGGGGATCAGGTGGTTAGCCCAGTTTACAGTTATGACCCTCATTACTAGCAGACTGCTTGGGTCCCACTGATGGAGGATGCGAGAGAGGCAGCAGCTGCACCAGTTGAGGAGGAGGATGAGGAGGAGACTGCTGATGCTGATGATGACATGGATTGTGGAGTTCCGATGGATACAGGGACAGATACTGCCGGGACGAGTGCGCCGGTTATTGATCTAGATGATGATGATGATACTGAGCCTGCACCAGCCACATCACCAGTGAGACCTGCTAGGTGTAGGGTATGCCGACACAGAGATCCAAAGGCTCACCGTCGGATCGATGATCTGACGGATCAGATGATTGATTCTTATGCTGCCTTATCACTGGATATCCGCGAGATGCAGGAGCGACATCATTACCAGCACATGATGGCTCAGATTCAATTTCAGCACATCATGGGCTACACGTTCGACCCATCTCAGTATCCAATGTGCCACCACAACCACCACCGGATCGTGACTACTGAGAGATGCAGGATTTTCTTTCTTATTTATTATGCAGCTCAGCTTTATGTCCGGTGAGTATTTTATTTCCTTAGACTTATTTTGACCCACTAGGGATAGTGTGTCCCAAGTATGGGGTGTTTATTGATGTATTATCTGACTCTTATGGATGTATGACTCGACTTTATATGATATTTATGTTTTATTTATGCTTCATTTTGCTTCTATATGTTTATCTGAGATTGCATGCATACATACAGGTTATTTGATTAAGAAAACGTAAAAAAAATGGTTTTAAAAAAAAAATTTTGACCTCGACCGGGGCAGTCCTGTCCGAACGAGGTGCTTCACCTCGGTTGACCTAAGAACACCTCGACCGAGGTGGGTTAACTGAGAGTTTTCGAAACAATTTTTGTGCTTCTTATCTGGATATGATCTCAGTGAAGATCTTGCTTACTGACTGGTTTTAAAATCATTATGTGTTTGAAAGGTTTTATAATATGTTTAAGTTGCTAAATGCTTTGTTTGAAATTTTTGGCATGTTTAATACTTTGTTTTTATCCAAATTATGTTGAATTTGAAGGTTGACACCACGTTATGAGTTCTCTCACTTTCTTCCTGGAAAGACCAAGGCAATTCATTCTTCTCTCTTCTTCTTCTTGATCATGCTTAGCCCCTCATATACATTTTTGCCTCCCTTTACCTATCCGGGAATTTGGAAGCAAGCGAAGTGGTGAAAGCAAGTGAAGTAAAAGTTGAGAAGTTGGCTGGAAGTGAAAGTGTTAGAAAGAAAGAAATAGGTTTGGGGAAGTCAATCATGATGATGAGTAACTCGGCACCATTCACATAGCCGGGTGTTTGTGTCTTGCCAAAGTCGGATTGAGCGATATTCCTAACGGGTCTTGGTATGTGCATCAAGGGTTTGACGCATCTCAAAAAATTGATGATCGTTGATTTCCTAGGCTTCGGTTATTGTGCACCTCTGTCCATGCATCCCAAAAAGTAAAGTAAAAGAAAAAGTGTGAAATAAGATAAGCTTATTGGTGGAAGATGTTGAAAGTCAAAGTGAAAGTGAAGTATATCCTTTTCCCGGATTCTAGCACCATATTACCTTATATGCATCCCTACCCTACACGTTTCTTGACCTTTCTTTTGGGAAGCCCTTGAGACCTCGAGCTTGTTGATTGACTTAGTGGTTTAAACTGGATTATGCATGATTAATTTCGATAATTATGACTTATTATGCATTCTACGATTTTATGTAAAGATGAACAACTTTCTTATATTTATAAAATGTTTTGATCATATTTTGATTTTGAATTCCATGAAGCTTAGAGTGATCTATGATTGTTGCACACCATAAAATGTTTTTGAAAGACTTTTTCATTGATTTTCTTGACTTATAATCCATTCTATCTTGCCTTTTATATGCGGAACTTGCTTGGGGACAAGCAAGGGCTAAGTATGGGGTATTTTGATAGCATGAATTATAGTCTATATTTTGGGGTTTGTTTGGACGTTTTATCTTCAATAATCTGCATGTTTGTATGTATAATATGTGATTATATTACCATTTCATCTACCTTTGCGGGAATCGAGGTCTACACCTAGTTTTGTTGTAATCGTAGGTAAAATGGCACGTTTTGCATCAAAAAGGAGCAAAACGAGTTATGGAGTCATTGGAGCTACATTCAGGAACATAAGGAAACATCCAGGAAGCATAGCCATGGATTAGAGATTCACTTTGGACCAGATTTGAGAGATTTCACATTCAGTTGTGACTCACCTCGGTTGACTGCAGAGTCACCTTGACCGAGGTCATCCAGAGGAGTCGACTCAACCGAGGCGAACACCTGGGACGCGGCGAGAATATTTTATTCTTGGCTGAGATCTTTTATCTTTGGAAAGAGATCTTATATTTTCGCGCTTGGCTCTTGGAAGGAAGAAGATATACTAGATCATATATTTTACCTATTTTTATGGGAAGAGATCTTTCTATGATATCTTATCTTTGGAGAGTAATTTTCCTATAAAAAGGGTCGGATTTCCCAAAAATCCGACATCCGCTATCACTAGGAATATCCTGCATACATTCGCTTACACCGCTGCAGCCATACCCAGTTGGGAGATTTGAAGAACCTTTTTGAAGGTTGAAGGAAGAAAGTCTATAGCTTTTATAGCTTTTGAAGGGTTTTTTTTGTAAGATCATCTTAGATTCCCTTCTTTGTCATTGTCTTGTTGGATTTCTATCCAAGGAACGCTTGTTGTTTTGATAATTGATTTAGTTATTGAAGCCTTTCTCTTAAGGTTTTCTTGTTCAATTATTCTCTTTCTTCTCATATATTTGATTAATACTTTCATGATGATGAGTGGCTAATCTCTTTGTGTGATTCTAGGGTGATTGGCTGAAGGTTATGGGAAAAACAATGATAGAATGATCTTAATCACAGTAGGACCCTGAAAGTTCGAGTCTTTAACCTTAACCCTAAGCATCTCGCTCAGTCGATAAACATCTCGGCCGGGGTGGAATTCGTCTGACCAAGGTGACTTATTTGACCCGAAACTGAGAGTTAAGTGTTAGAGTTTGCCAAATCCTATTCTTATGACACCTTTTCTGGTCTAATGCAAGCCTAGGATGAGACTTACCCGGTAATTCCTTAGTTTGTTTACCTAAGATCATAAGTGTAGGTAATAAAGGTTTATCCTTTATTGGGGTTTGAGTGTGCTTTCATCCCATCTTTGTGAGTTAGCCTGAGACTTACCCGGTAAAGGTTGATTCTATTCCCTTAGATGGTGTGTTAGTTTGATATTGTAGTTCTTTATCTTAATTCCTTGAGACTTACCCGGTAATAGGAGTTACGGTTTAGGATTAGTGAGTAGTGAGACTTACCCGGTAATCTATTTCGCTTTAGTAACACCTTCCCTATGCAAAAACCTCAGCTTTGTCCGCTTATCTTTAGGTCTTGAGTTGGAACCACAACTAGATGCTTTAATCCCTAGAATTGCATATTTCCTTTATTGACTTTTATCATCTTTGATTGTTTTAATTGCTTTGTGGTTAGTGATTGCTAAAGCTTACCGTAATTGGACTTTATTTCACTAAGTCCCTGTGATCGACCCCTAGAATTTCTTGCTTTTCACTACGATTGACCCGTACACTGCAGGTTCACATCCTTGTTTTAAGCTTACATCTAGGGTTATAGATTTAAAGCTTGCACACACCGTTTGGAGCGAACACCACCGCACATTTGTAAAGCAATAAAGTTGAAGGATAGTATGCATTATTACAGGAGAATCGCAAAAATGGTAAATAATCATTTCATATTATTAAAAGCATATACGTTTGGTTTGTCCAAGCAAGCAAAGTTGAAAGATGGTATGCATTATTGCAGCAGAATTGCAAAAATGGTAAATAACCATTTTATATTATTAAAAGCTATTTTTTTTGGCTTATCCTTAAATACCAAGGCCTTCCATTAACATTTCCTTTCTCCCTCACCTACTCTTACTCTCTCCCTCTACAAGATGCTTCACGTGGGATCTCATTTAGCCAAGTTCGAAATCGAGTTCATGTGTGTTATAATAATAACTTGTTAGGACGACCGATGTTATTATGTTTTAAGGCCCAAGTGTATGTATAACGGGCCGTGACATTACTACCCAGCTCTGACAGAAGACTAGGAGGTTCTCTATACCTAGACCATACAGGTACAAGGTGAGATGCATCGGATCCATTCCTGATGGTTACACGGGAGCGGAGGCGAGATTTGGGAATCCCTCGTGTCACAAAATAAGTATCATTAGTAAGAGTGAATGACTTAAATGAAGATAATAAATGGATTGTTTGAAAGCATGATGAGTGTTTACTTTTGCTATGTGTGTGTGTGCTATTATTATTCTTCTAATGTTTAGATAGCTAGCAAATGGTTGTTTTGTTGTGTTTTTAGATTTACCGCAGGTTAGAGCAGCAGCTGAGTGATCCAGAAGTAGTGGTCAGCCGGGTCTCCGTACTCCTTAGAGTGGGGGTTGGGTTGTTGCTTTGTCGTTCTTTCCTTTTGTTAAGACAGTTAGTCTTTTTCCTTTGTTTAAGTACTATAGGCTGCTACAACTTGTTGCATTCATCCTTTTAAAAACACATCTTTATGAATTTCGGTTTTTCTTATTTGTGTCTTGTTGCAAGATCCTAGTAATATTGTTGTCAAACTGAGGTCGGGACCCATTGTGAGGTCCTAACTAGTAATGTCCCGAGTTCTGAGAATTCGGGGTGTTACAACATGGTATCAAAGGTCTAGGTTGGCAACAATGGCACTTGAAATCTTCTGAAAGACCGAATAAGTACTTAAGTAGAACCCTAAAAGGGATCTGAGTTTTAAAAAGAACTTTTGGTTTTCAAAATGCACGCATAGTCTGGTGGGGGATAGAAAGTACGGTTTACCACCACTACTACCGCGGTTCTCGGTATGCTTAGTATGGACTTTAGGTTTTACTTTATGTTGACTTATTAGCTTGATTATAAAGATATGTGATATAGATAAGTATATGCCGAAGATTAGTAGAAATTATAGTTATGTTATGTCCTTAACGGAGATAACATAATGAGTTTCTCACCCCTTTGACACATCTAAGTAGATTTTGAAGGGTGTCAACGTGAGGATTAGTATGCACATCTTATGTGCATTAGGGTAGACGAACGGCGAAAAACTCCTTCGAGCTTGTTGAGGAACGCCAAGACAAAAAAGTGAAGACTAAAAGACAACACCAACTATGATTACAAGAAGGGAATCCCGAGTCAACTCAATAGGATCAAATGAAGAATATACATGAGGGTAGTTTCAGCTGCGCGTTGGATGACCGACAAGTATACAAATTGGAAGAGACAACCCATAGGTTCTTTCAAGATGGTGTAAAGCAACGTTACAAACAAAGGGGATGCCTTCAGAAACACAAATAGGCATGAAGGTCAAGGTGAAATATAATAGCGATCCAGACAAGAGGCATTGAATCTAAGCTTAATAATGGACCAAAAGGTGAAAGTTTGAGGCTAGAAGCATAGCGGAATATGATCACTCTCGACAAGCTACTTGCCACCACAATCAAGATGGGAAACCGAGACAATCATAAGCGTAGGAGTCAAGACAAAATACATTGTCCATCCCGATACGAAGAAATTAAAGAGACGCAAAGTGGAAGCATACAGCTTGCTAAAAGGGGAAGACCGATTTCACCAACATGGAAGTGGTGTGACCTCCTAGAACACACAAGAATTACAACAAGGATTGGGATACAGTAAAGACCGGATTTTTATGAAGGCGGAAGTACAAGCAGCACCCCAAGGAAGGACGGTGCAAGAGAATAGTCTTGGGGAAAAAGAGGGTCTCTAATAACTTCTCACTCACGAAGGGATTTAAGTTAATAACACTAGCGGGTCATAACAGAGAACCACAAGTGGACAATAGCTCGGGTAAAAAAGAATCATGGAGAAATGCCTACAAGTTATCGTAGAAGAATTGATAAGTCCGTTGACGGGAGATGAAGATACAACTAGACTCGTAAGAGTCTAGTATTCTTATAGGAGTGTAATTTGTAGAAGGAGCTAAAGGAAAATAAATAGAAGAGATATATTTTTACCTTGTATATCAAACCTCAAAAGAGATAGAAGAAAAGTAAGTCTAAGATCTTATATAAGGTCAACTACAGACTAGTTGGTAACAACAGAGAATTTACACGTCTTGGCTAACTAGTGATGGTTGGTTGACAAATAAGAAGAATAACCACAAGGTTAAAAGGTACCGACATTTGGTGAATTTTTTTCAGAGATCAACGACGACAATGGTGAAGTTAAATCAATACAAGTACTAGTAGTCTTGATGGTATTGAATTATTCCAATATGATAACTCTAATAAAGAAATTAAAGAGAAGCTCTTGACGGTCGGTAATGACTATTGATGATAGTAATGGTGTAAAGGGAATTGTTGTGAGTAGTTACTTACTACTGACTAAGGAAAGATACATATCAAAGTTAGTATGAAGGGATCCATGTAAGAAGAACTAGAAGAGTATGAAGAAACAGATGATTGTGAACATGTTCTATGTCTTTGCATTCCACACAAGTAGGACTGATGGTGCTCCTCCGAGAAAAGGTGGGGTCAAACTGTCTAGATTGACAGGGGAAACCCTTGTGATTAAAGATGTGACATAGAATAATTGGAATTACAGAGGAAGGCACAAACATAGAGAGTACGATTTAAAGCCTTGGTGAAATGTGTGGTCGAGTTGTGAGGTGATTGCAAATGAAATCTACATGTTGGCTAGAACAGACATGAGAAGGAGTAAAGTTGAATGACTAAAGGCTATTATATGGATCTGGTAATACCCCAATAAGATGATTACCGAAAAGTGTATATATAAAAGTTTAATGAGAAATGGAGGTACTCCAATGAAAATTCAAGCTGGACTGATGACATAAGAGTTGATGAAAGTAATAAGACCAACCAACGTAGTCCGTAAGGCGTATACGAGGAAACTCAAAGGGATTTAACTATCCTACTGGTGGTAAAGATTTAAAAGAAGGTAAAACGACATGAGTATAAGGAAAACATAATAAATGCGATCCGAGGAATTTGATATTTGAGAAAAGCACATGCATCAGATCTTTGTATTCCAAGGGTACAGATGACTTTGTGGTATAAAGTGACATATCCAAGCTGAGCTTGGGGTATGTTTTGATGCAGAGGGGTAAGGTCATAGCCTATGCGTCTCGGTAGTTGAAGACGTAGGAGGAGAACTACCCCACACACGACCTAGAGTTAGCTGCAGTAATCCATGCTCTTAAGATCTGACGTCACTATCTCTGTGGGGCGATATATCAGATCTTCATAGATCATAAGAGTATGAAATACATATTCACTCAACAGGAGTTGAATAACCACCAGAGGTGGTGGTTAGAGTTGATCAAGGATTTCGACCTTGAGATTTTCTACCACCCGGAGAAAGCGAATGTAGTTCTTGACGCTTTGAGTCGGAAGACGCCTCGGGGGAGGCGATAGCCGGTCGACAGTACAGTCGCAATTGCAGAGAGATTTGGCTTGGTTAGAGGTAGAGATTCACCTTCCAAATACAATCCATGAGTTGGCTACCTTGGAGTTACTTCCTGATCTGTTAGGTAAGATCCGACAGAAGCAGGATACCGGCCCGACTTTGACAAGGATCCGATGCAGGATGCCTCGAGATGAGGCACCTCAGTTCACGATTGGTGTTGATGGAGTGATGAGACGTCAGGACCGTATGTGTGTGCCATCAGACGGTGAGTCGAGACAGAGGATATTAGGTGAGGCTAATGCTACCCCATACTCAGTACATCCCGGAGCGAGTAAGAGGTACAAGGATGTGAGACCTTCCTTCTGGTGGGGTGGTTTAAAGCCCGACGTGGCTCGGTATGTAGCTCAGTGTGCCACCTGCCAGCAGGTCAAGATTGAGCATCGTAGATCCGGGGGAGAGCTCCACCCACTACCAGTACCACAGTGGAAGTGAGAGGATATATCCATGGATTTTGTCACAGGGTTGAGGCTCAGCACAGGTTTTGATGCTATTTGGGTAGTGGTAGACCATCTGACGAAGACCGCACATTTCATTCCGATTAAGGAAACGTGGCCTGTAAGTCGTCTAGCTCAGAAGTTCACCAGACACATTGTGAGATATTATAGAGTACCGAGGACTATTGTCTCCGACAGAGATGGACGTTTTTACCTCGAAGTTTTGGCAGCAGGTACATACTGCTTTGCGGACGAGTCTCCACTTTAACACCGCCTACCACCCACAGACCGACGGTCAGTCTGAGAGGACCATCCAAACATTAGAGGACATGTTGCGGGCTTTTGTACTAGATTAGGGGCAGGTATGTCTAGATCATCTCCCACTGGTAGACTTTTCGTATAATAACAGCTGGCACACGTCTATTAGGATGGCCCCTTATGAGGCTTTGTACGGGCGTAGATGTCGCACAATATTATGCTGGGATGAGCCTAGTAGAGCTGATGGAGTAGCTCCAGATTAGATACAGGATGACATCGCTCGGATTGCCCTATTCCGAGAGCGGATGTTAGCAGCTCAGAGTCGTCAGAAATCCTACGCCGACAAAAGGCGTCGACCCTTGGACTTTATGGTGGGTGCTCACGTGGTTGAGAGTGTCACCGACGAGAGGAGTCCGGCGTTTCGGCATTAAGGGGAAGTTGAGTCCCCGATATGTCAGACCTTTTGAGATCTTAGAGAGAGTTGGAGAGGTGGCCTACAGATTAGCACTACCGTTGAGACTCGAGGGTGTCCATCCGGTCTTCCATGTATCTCAGTTGAGAGAGTACATCCCGGATCCGAGACTCGTCATTAGCCATGAGGACATGATAGTTGAGGCCGACCATACTTTTGTAAGAGTACCCAGTAGCTGTCTTGGAGCGCAGTACTAGACGTCTGCGGTTCTAGGAGATACCGATGTTGAGGATCCAATGGTCTAGACGAGGAGCTGATGAGGTCACTTGGGAGACAGAGGAGAGTATTAAACGTAATTATCCCGAGTTCTCTACAGGGTTAGATGTTACTTCTATATCGACGAGTTAGTACTCGGATGATGTGTTGTTTGACCTTCAGTTTTTGTTTTATTGGATTGAGTGATTATGTTTTATTTGATGTGTGTGTGAGTATGATGTTTGAGTAGTTACATGGTAGAAAACAAAAAATTTTATGAAATTAAGGATTACAATGAAAGTCGAATGATTAGTTACATTATTCTAAGTTTAGGGACAAAACTTATTTTAAGGGGGCACTGATGTAATAACCGAAAAGTTTAAACTCCGTTTAAATCCGGATCCAACCGGATTCTGGTTCGCCAACCTTATTCTCTTAAACAAAATAAAATGATATTTAATTTATATCATTTTATGTGACCTGGATTCACATAAAATGATAAATTACGTAACCGGAAATAATTCCGTACGAGTAACGAGTGTAACACTCTGAATCCGCGAGACTCGGGATGCTACGGGTTAGGACCTCACAATGGGTACCGACCCTTAGCTTGACAACAATTTCACCGGACCTTTCCAACATGGCACAAATAAAGGCAAAATCAAAATTCCATTTAATGCAAATGATAAGAAACCAAAATGAAAACAACCAAAGACTTCAGCTGAGATCCAACAAAATACCGGACGCCAACAACACGGCATACAAAACACAATAATCGAGAGACAAAACACAACTCAACTCTATCCAAAAACCATTCCTAAAATGTACGGACCCCGGCTGCCCACTCTTCCGGATCTCTCGCTGCATTCCTAACCTACAAGGCAATCTACAACAATCGGTATAAAACCGTTAGCTCATATTCGAAGCATTAGTATCAATGGGAAAGGCACATACACAAGTAATCTCATCACGAGCATACAACATACATAAAAGCACACAATCCGATTTATTATCTTTATTATTATTAAGTCGTATCCTGTTCTAATTCAACTTAGGTTGTGACACGAGAGTCACCGAAACTCGCCTCGGTCCCTACTTACCGGCATTGAATGGTACTGATGCATCCGAACGTCTACCAACACGGGATAGTCGCCGAGAACCTCCTAGCTCTCGCGGGAGCTAGGCAAGTTGTCACCGCCCGTTATCATACACTTGGGCCAAAATAATATAAAGGTCGGTAATCCTAATTCCGGTTTAGTTTTTATAAACAATAAACACTAAACACACACCACCAAACACACATCAATGCTAATACAAGGAATACGAGCTAAGTAAGTCCGGAGACTTACCTCGTCCCAAAGATAATCTCGCTATATCCCGCTCTCAGCTTCACGCAGGAAGACACTCAATACTTGTCAAAAGGCACACGATCAACAACTCTCTCATATGCTAGAAGTCCTTAGACTTCTAGTCCCAATGATTTCGCAAGATCATAAACCATAACTATGCTAGGATAACAAACTCCTAGTCCTCCCGATCTCACAAGGTCAACCATCATAAACACTCAATACACTTCAAAGCACACAACTTAAATCCATAACAAACTCACAAGATAACATCAACCCTTAAGCCTTAGAACATTCCACAAACCTCAACCACTCACCTCAGGTTCCGAGCCACTACATGACATTCACTCTAAGTTATGTAAATTATCCAACCTAGCATGATACTAATACTAAACATAACTAGATCGAGGGAAAGGATCCTCACACGACGTCAAAAGACGGAAATTGATCATCGGATGCCGGCTTGGAATTGTTAGGTCTTCATCGGGACGCTTCCGAACCTAACACCAAAACTATACAAATTTAGCTTATACGCTAAATTTGGTCAGAATATATAAAATACATAAAACTAAGGAAAAACTTGTTTTTAAATCCGAGGTCAAAACCCGCAAACATTATTTTCCGAGGGAAAAATACAAAACGTTACAACGTGTGTCATAAATCCGTAATTAAATCTCCGGGCCATAAATATGGAACTCAAGAAGTTAATCTATTTTCCGAAAGTAACTCTTTGGGACAAATCCGCAATTATATTTTCCGGGTAATCTTTACAACATCACAAATCCAAGGTAAAGCTCGTTTTCAAAGCTAAGGATAAACAACCCGCTCAAACGTTTTCCGGGGTAAAACAGAATTCCAAAAATATGGGTCAATTCCGAAACTTAATTTCTGCAGGGGTTAATTTGCAATGATCCAAAACTGTGACTTAACAATGTAAATACATAATATGGGTACCATTATGCAATATCACCAAATAAGGGGGGGGCAACTACAATAAAAAAAAAAGAGAAGGGTTTAACCCTGTTCACCTTCAAAACAAGAGGCAAGAGCAGGGCGGCGTCCAGGCCAGGTGCTCCTCCTGCAGCGAGGCGACGCCGGCAGGGGAAGAATTGTGGTATCGGCGGTAAGGAGGCAACCCCATCTCCGGCAGCCATGGTTGCATCCTTGCGACACCCGAGAACAGAGAAGAGAGATGGTGTTTTCGGCTCCCTAACGGTTACAGTGGCGGCCAGGCGGGGTTCTTGGTGAAGGTCACATCAAAAGCAAGAGGAGGAGATCGGAAGGCTACAGGGCAGCGCTGGTGCTCCTCGACGGCCCAGGGCAAGACGGCTCTTCCTCCGCGTTGAGGCGAAGGTTCCGGTGAATCGACAAGAAGAGAATAGAGGGAAGGTCATTGCTTATTAGGGAGGCGGAACCAGGGCAGAGTATATCTAGGCGGCGAGTTCCAGTGGAAGGTGATCTCTTCAGTCCTGGTGTTGGCGGAAAGGCTACATGTCCCAAGTGGTGTTGGTTTCCGATGGCAATGCTCGACAGAGGGTGTTCCTGGCGATTGCAACGAAATAAGGGTAAAGGAAGGGATATTGAAGGCGGTTGCAGGGGTGAGAAGCTCGAGAGAGCCTAGATTGAGGTTGCAAGGTGTAGCAGAAGGCTTGAGCTGCTTCCTTCGTAAAGATGGTGAGGAGAGATGAGTGCAGATGGTGGAGGCTAGCAAAAGAGAGATTGATGAAGTTGAGTGTAGGCTTGAGAAGAGCGGTGAGGTTGAGAGGGGTCATCAGAGGGAGGTGAAGAGAGACATAGGGTTGAGTGTAACAAAGGCCAAAACAGAATGGAGAGTAGAGGGTCGAGGGGTCACTGAGCGTTGAAGCTCATCAGGGGTGAAAGGTCAGGGCCAACACATCAGGGTGAAGGAGAGAGAGAAGAAAGAAGAAAGAAAAGAAAAGAAAAAGGTAAAATAAATAAAATAAAATAGAATAGAATGGAAAAGAGTAAAACACTAGACTTGTTTAAAAGCAATTCGGAACGGGATTTCTGGATCGAGAAATCATCCGAATTCTTCCGTAAAAATAATAGTAATACGTATCCAAAATATAAATATACTCGGAAAAATATTTTACGTCTTAAAATACTTTTAACAAAATATTTAATCTGATAAATTATCGATATAAGTCGGAGAAATAAATATCGAAACCGCGTCAAAAATTGGGGCGTTACATCAGATCCTCTAAAAACAAGTTTCGTCCCAAAACTTTCTATATGCCGAACTTCTCGGTCCCTAAGGCCGAGGTATGAACTCTCAAACTAAGAAGGCTTAACCTTCTAATCTATGTCCACAAACTACTCAAACTACCACCGCAAGATATAGTAGGTTATAAAAGACATTCCCGCACAAGTCACAACTACACATAATATCACACATGCACATAACAAAACTAAGGAAAGAACTAGGTCTAATCCATCGATTCTATCAAAGTTACTAGCTCGGCGTAAACTCAACAAAAGATGTAATCGTCCCTCTTCCAATTAGCCTCATTGGTTCCTTGTCGGCCACTAGATCATCATGACTGACCACACGTCCTGAATCATGCATGCACTCTCTCGGCTGATACACATGAAACATCGGGTGAACACTCTCTACTATTGGCGGCGACGCCAACTTATAAGACACTTCTCCAACTATCGCTAAGATCTCAAAAGGTCGATATATCGGAACTCAACTTCTTTTTCGGGTCTTTCTCAATGCAACATTTCCATTAGGTTTCTCTTTGATGTCTCTATCAAAGAAGATCGAACTTCCAATTTACACCATTATCTTTGGTTCTTGTCAAACCAACTTTGATGTTACATTTCCTCAATTCTTGTGGCAATTCCAAGTCACGAAGGAAGTACCTTACTTTGCATCGCTTCTACTAACGATACCAGTATGCTATTACTTTTACATCGCTCCTCAATACCCAATCAAGACCTTGTCTTGGAGAATCACTTGTCCACTTCAAACTCATAATACCTCAAGGTAAATCGAAACAGTTGCACCAATAAATCCCCTCTTAACTCTCATCAACTCTATGTTCAATTCTTCGTCCCATTCAATACTTCATTATCATCCGTAGTAGGTTACCATAAAAGGTGTTACACAAATTCTCCCTTCACACATCTGGTAAAGCTCAAAACATCTAAGATAAATTGTAACTCCTTTCATATCTCTCGGGATTTGCCATCCCGAGACATCTTGTCATACGACTTCTCGCTCTAGTGACTCTTGTTGGTCCAAAATGCCGTGTTTGTAATATCTGAGTCTTGAATTCTCAATTGGTGGCAATCAGCCATTAAATAAATTTTTAGAAGAGACTACAGACCCTTGCTACCGGTTGAGTAGATCTTTAATTTGTGGTAAGGGATACTCGTTCTTCATTGTTATCTTGTTCAGATCACGGTAATCGATGTTCAAATGGAGAGAACTGTCTGACTTTTTCACAACAATATTGGTGTTCTCATAACAACTTCAACTCAAGAGTTCAAAATATAATTAAATATGAGATTCAAATCAAGAGCTCAAGATAACATTTGGAGTTCCCCATAGCATTTCACTAATTCTAAAGACATCTTATCACTAAGTTCTTGCAATTTCTCCTTCACTTGTTTCCACAACTCATGTCTTTACACAAGTGTCATTCCATACGGTGCCTTCGATATCGGAATTGAATAAAGCTCGACCTTAGTAGAAAAATCCGCATTCCGATGTATTGGAATCTGTGATATCTTAGGTTACATCTTTTCTCTTCCCGTCACATATCGTAATAACCGACACAATCTTGTCTTATCACTTTACAAGTGGTCATGACACAATTGATCTACCCCGGTCTTTTGAGGTGACGTCCTTCAAACACGTGTATTGCTCCATCTTTAGCTACAATGTTTACCGCCCTCTTTCAGAGATCTTTTATCTCTTGAACTCGAGAGACTTGCTCGAGTCTTCTCACTCTTGTAGCCCTATTTAAGTATTCCTTTAACTTAATCCCATTCTTCCTCTTTGATGACATGATTGTAAAAATCTTCTAATGTTTATCACTTATGTGAAGCCATAAGGGTCCAAATTGCAGGACTTAACCGTGCTTCAAAATAATTAACCTTAACTTCTTCGCTTTCCATGACATCCCAACATATAGGAGGAGTTCTTTGTATACTACATAAGCTCTCACCATAGACATCCTTTCTTCAAGTCGATGTAGAAATTATACTTCACTTTCTTTATGTAAAGTCAACCCGACGGTAGAGGTTCTAACCTCAATCTTCCATATAGTTTTTGTACGTCGCTTGTCGACATCAACTTCAAAACTTCGATCTTCTCTTACTCTTGTTGGTCACCTTATGCATCTCTCGGTATTCTATGAACAACTTCACAACTGTACCGGTATGCCTTATGGAAAATGCTAGAAGAAACTCCCCATCTAAAACCACTATAATATCAAACTCGTTACATCTCCAAGTACTAACATCATAACTCTAAGCTTGCAGCGTTGCCCTAATGTAGGTCCTCTCTTTCACACCATAGCCACCATGTCTCTTCCGTTTGAGTCTAGAAACTTGACTCGTCTCTTGCCCGCGGTAACATATCATTCATTTCATACCCTGCATCCTCTATATACTCCCATTTACATACCACCTCCATGACACCTTACCTTCTTCTTGATTCACTACTTCCCCTTTACCGTGGTCAAACTTTAAAACCTCTAACTCGTGTCGTTCTCCCATATGCCAATTTCATGACCTACAAAGGTCGCATAAGGCCATCCAAATCGCTTTGTATGCCCATAATCTTGTTTGCTCATCCCCTCTACACTCACAAATAGACAACCCGCACACGTGTGTTCTTGGTTGTCACCAATTAACTTATAACTGACCTTCTCCGATGTCATTGACTTACCATTCTTCTTACCCTCCATGTTACCATACTCCTAAAGGCTACCCTCTCATGGTACTCTGTCTTAAACTTCACTAGCCCTTTTTACTCTACTTCTAACTTCGTTAGCTCCTATTACGCTCCTCTTTTCCCTCCGCTTTCGATAGATAACTATACCTTCCCGATTCTTTTGTGTCATATGACCCACCTTCGTAGATTGAACCGCTCTTCATGATATTTTGCAAAAACACTTCTCAACTATTTGACATTAATTAGCCTCCACTCACGTCCCTCTTGATTGGTATCTTACGTCTTTCGATCCAAGATCCTTGTTTCATTTTTCATCTTATGAAAATCATCATCCTCACACACTCCCTCCTCCTTACCGTTGTTCAGTCTCATCTCAATGACGGAAAACGATTGAATCCACAAGGTAATTCTACTATGTGAACCTTCTCCATGTAGTCCTCCTCGTAACCCTCGTATTTTTTACTCTTCACTTCTTGGTACCTCGCAAGTTTAACTTACAGTATTTTAAATCCTTCCCACATGTTTCGTTCACTTCTCTCATCTGAACTCCAATGCTTAGAAACGTCTAAGGAAAGCTTGCATCTTAATGGAAAACCACCTTAACCTTGCTAAAACGTACTCATCTCCTCCTCGATTTACATCTTTAGTTGTCCATGCTTCTTCTCGAAGAACTTAAGTTCGTTCTCCCCCTTGGTCTCGTCGTCGTTCGATCATGCCCTCTTTAGAACCGCTTCTACACTTTAATGTTGCTCCCCTTTCTTGTATTGCTCCCATCTTGATCCCCCTTAAGTCGTCTCGAGTTTTCTTTACTTGGTTGTACTTTGTTTACGTCATCTTTACTCCTCCTCTTCGACATCCGCTTAAAGAAGTACAAGAACTCCAAGGTGTTCGCCGAACATAGCTCTCAACTCGATACTTGAGCATATTCGTCCTCGTATGTACACTATCCTAAGTAAAATGAGGTCATTCAAGGATGATGATATCATACGGTCAACTTAGCTAAAAGGTCCCTTAACTTCATATGCTACTATATATAATAAGAATACTTATACATAACTATATAAGTCCTAAGTCCATATCACTACCAACATAACACATCCAACATTCCATCAACAATATAAGGTCCCAACAAAAAAACCGTCCACATATATAACTATACACATATATCCAGTTCATCAAGGAACATACAACCACAAAGATACACATAAATTCTATCATGCATAACTACAAACCTCATATCCATATCTACATATACATATCCAAATCTAATAAGCTAAGCTGACGAGATCTACGGAAGGAGTGGTGGTCCATACATTCTACCCCGACTCATGCATGTGATTTTGAAAACGAAAAGTTAGAACCCGTGTGGGTTCTGTTTATTCCTCATTCGGCCTTTAGAAGATTGCGAGTGCCATTGTTGTCAACCTAGGGCTCTGATACCACTTTTCTAACACCCCGAATCCGCGAGACTCGGGATGCTACGGGTTAGGAACTCACAATGGGTCCCGACCCTTAGCTTGACAACAATTTCACCGGACCTTTCCAACATGGCACAAATAAAGGCAAAACCAAAATGCCTTTTAATGCAAATGATAAGAAACCTAAAGGAAAACAACAAAAGACTTCAGCCGAGATACAACACAATACCGGATGCCAAAAACACGGCATACTAAACACAATAATCGAGAGACAAAACACAACTCAACTCCATCCAAAAACCCTTCCTAAAATGTATGGACCCTGGCTGCCCACTCTTCCTTATCTCTTGGCCGCATTCCTAACCTACTAGGCAATCTACAACAATCGGTATAAAACCGTTAGCTCATATTCGAAGCATTACTATCAATGGGAAAGGCACATACACAAGTAATCTCATCACAAGCATACAAGATACATAAAATCACACCAATCCGGTTTATTATCTTTATTATTATTA
The DNA here is from genome assembly GCA_033239125.1 of Fagopyrum homotropicum. NCBI lineage: Eukaryota > Viridiplantae > Streptophyta > Magnoliopsida > Caryophyllales > Polygonaceae > Fagopyrum > Fagopyrum homotropicum. The sequence continues at coordinate 30,894,428 of BSWB01000002.1, read as the reverse complement.
AGTCGTATCCCATTCTAATTCAACTTAGGTTGTGACACGAGAGTCACCGAAACTCGCCTCGGTCCCTACTTACCGGCATGGAATGGTACTGATGCATCCGACCGTCTACCAGCACAGGATAGTCGCCGAGAACCTCCTAGCTCTCACGGGAGCTAGGCAAGTTGTCACCGCACGTTATGATATACTTGGGACAAAATAATATAAAGGTCGGTAATCCTAATTCCGGTTTAGCTGTTATAAATAATAAACACTAAACACAAACCACCAAACACACATCAATGCTAATACAGGGAAAACGAGCTAAGTAAGTCCGGAGACTTACCTCGTCCCAAAGATAATCTCGCTATATCCCGCTCTTAGCTTCCCGCAGGAAGACACTCAACGCCTGTCAAAAGGCACACGATCAACAACTCTCTCATATGCGAGAAGTCCTTAGACTTCTAGTCCCAATGATCTCGCAAGATCATAAACCATAACTATGCTAGGATAACAAACTCCTAGTCCTCCCGATCTCACAAGGTCAACCATCATAAACACTCAATACACTTCAAAGCACACAACTTAAATCCATAACAAACTCACAAGATAACATCAACCCTTAAGCCTTAGAACATTCCACAAACCTCAACCACTCACCTCAGGTTCCGAGCCACTACATGACATTCACTCTAAGTTATGTAAATTATCCAACCTAGCATGATACTAATACTAAACATAACTAGATCGAGGGAAAGGATCCTCACACGACGTCAAAAGACGGAAATTGATCATCGGATGCCGGCTTGGAATTGTTAGGTCTTCATCGGGACGCTTCCGAACCTAACACCAAAACTATACAAATTTAGCTTATACGCTAAATTTGGTCAGAATATATAAAATACATAAAACTAAGGAAAAACTTGTTTTTAAATCCGAGGTCAAAACCCGCAAACATTATTTTCCGAGGGAAAAATACAAAACGTTACAACGTGTGTCATAAATCCGTAATTAAATCTCCGGGCCATAAATATGGAACTCAAGAAGTTAATCTATTTTCCGAAAGTAACTCTTTGGGACAAATCCGCAATTATATTTTCCGGGTAATCTTTACAACATCACAAATCCAAGGTAAAGCTCGTTTTCAAAGCTAAGGATAAACAACCCGCTCAAACGTTTTCCGGGGTAAAACAGAATTCCAAAAATATGGGTCAATTCCGAAACTTAATTTCTCCAGGGGTTAATTTGCAATGATCCAAAACTGTGACTTAACAATGTAAATACATAATATGGGTACCATTATGCAATATCACCAAATAAGGGGGGGGCAACTACAATAAAAAAAAAAGAGAAGGGTTTAACCCTGTTCACCTTCAAAACAAGAGGCAAGAGCAGGGCGGCGTCCAGGCCAGGTGCTCCTCCTGCAGCGAGGCGACGCCGGCAGGGGAAGAATTGTGGTATCGGCGGTAAGGAGGCAACCCCATCTCCGGCAGCCATGGTTGCATCCTTGCGACACCCGAGAACAGAGAAGAGAGATGGTGTTTTCGGCTCCCTAACGGTTACAGTGGCGGCCAGGCGGGGTTCTTGGTGAAGGTCACATCAAAAGCAAGAGGAGGAGATCGGAAGGCTACAGGGCAGCGCTGGTGCTCCTCGACGGCCCAGGGCAAGGCGGCTCTTTCTCCGCGCTGAGGCGAAGGTTCCAGTGAATCGACAGGAAGAGAATAGAGGGAAGGCCATTGCTCATTAAGGAGGCCGAACTAGGGCGGAGTATATCTGGGCGGCGAGTTCCAGTGGAAGGTGATCTATTCGGTCCTACTGTTGGCAGAAAGGCTACATGTCCCTAGTGGTGTTGGTTTCCGGTGGCAATGCTCGACAGAGGGTGTTCCTGGCGATTGCAACGAAATAAGGGTAAAGGAAGGGAGATTGAAGGCGGTTGCAGGGGTGAGAAGCTCGAGAGAGCCTAGATTGAGGCTGCAAGGTGTAGCAGAAGGCTTGAGCTGCTTCCTTCGTAAAGATGGTGAAGAGAGATGAGTGCAGATGGTGGAGGCTAGCAAAAGAGAGATTGATGAAGTTGAGTGTAGGCTTGAGAAGAGAGGTGAGGTTGAGATGGGTCATCAGAGGGAGGTGAAGAGAGACAGAGGGTTGAGTGTAACAAAGGCCAAAACAAAATGGAGAGTAGAGGGTCGAGGGGTCACTGAGCGTTGAAGCTCATCAGGGGTGCAAGGTCGGGGCGAACACATCAGGCTTAAAGAGAGAGAGAGAAGAAAGAAGAAATAAAAGAAAAGAAAAAGGAAAATAAATAAAAATAAAATAAAATAGAATGGAAAAGAGTAAAACACTAGACTTTTTTAAAAGCAATTCGGAACGGGATTTCCGGATCGGGAAATCTTCCGAATTCTTCCGTAAAAATAATAGTATACGTATCCAAAATATAAATATACTTGGGAAAAATATTTTCGTCTTAAAATACTTTTAATAAAATATTTAATCTAATAAAATATCGATTTAAGTCGGAGAAATAAATATCGAAACCGCGTCAAAAATTGGGGCGTTACAACGAGTATTAGTTTCAGCTTTGTTTTCTTTATTAGAAGAGTAGGCCCATTTGAATATCCTTCTGCCATCCCAATAACCTCTTATTCCTTATTAATTAAAATCTAGCTTAACCTAACCTTGTTTTACTCTAATCCAAACCGCCTAAACCATCCTAACCTACATACGCTGCATGTCTGAGAGTTGGGACATCGCGCCACACGCCTGGAAGTTAACACCACCGCCGCCCGCCGGAGACGCCACCAAGGCACTACCCAGCCGGCCGTAGGAGGAGCTTCGGTAAGCCTTTACAGATTTTCCCCCTTTTTAATCTCATCTTCTACCTCCTGCCTACACTAACCGACCGATCTGTGCACCGCCACTCCTCACAATCTCCGGCAACGAAACTTCGTTGAGAATTGCAAAGGTATGCTGAAGTAAGGTAATGTACGGAGAAGTTCCAAACCTTCTATGTCTAACCCAAAGAACTCTCTATAAAGGTTGTTGAGGCTTCAATATAGAAAGGATCTAAGGACTAAAATTGATCTCAAATACCCAAACTTGTAACCCAAGGATCAAGATAAACTCAAACGGTTAAGGTTGTGACACTCGAAACCGAAATAGAGGATGTTGAGTCTCACTACTACCTAGAAAAAGGTAAGTCAAGGCTAGGTTAAAGCTAATCTTTAACTTTGGATCAAATTAAAAGCAAATTTCGTAAACTGAAGTAAATCACGTTTAGATCTTGAGGACCACGGCCGTGGAAACCCTAGAACAGGCCGTGGTTTAGGGTGTCGACAATGTTTCTCACACTCTCAGGGTCCAATCTATTTACGATCGATCTATCATCATCTAAGCCACAACTATCAACCCTTCACCTTAGAATTGCTAAAGGGTTAGCCAATAATCACCATTTTGATATCAAAAATCAAATTAAGAAGAATGAAAGATGAAAACCCTTGAAAACTCCAATAAAACTCAAAACCAATTCTCAAATCCGAAACACGAGAAGCAATTTAATGGATTCAGAATATAACACAAAACCTCACAACGATCTTAGGCAAGAACGAAGAACGGGATGTCAATCCGTCTTCAATATCAAAACCTAAGAAAAAGGGCTAAACTTCCACCACAAGCAATCTTCGAGAATCCAAATTGCCGGCGCTTCCGCAACTCTCGCGGTCTCGATCAACCCTAAGCGAGTCCTTCCAACAAGGGTAAGGCAACCGTCTTCAACTCTAAGCGGCCATCCCAAAAACTCTCTTTTCCAACCTTTTTATAAGGTTAGAAAAAGATACCGTCAACGCCCAATATTTAGATGACGTGGCAAATAATAGTTCGTCAAAAGATTGCCTAAATCACGGTCTCAAAAGGTGTTCGCCGAACGTAGCTCTCAACTCGATACTTGAGCATATTCGTCCTCGTATGTACACTATCCTAAGTAAAATGACGTCATTCAAGGATGATGATATCATACGATCAACTTAGCTAAAAGGTCCCTTAACTTCATATGCTACTATATATAATAAGAATACTTATACATAACTACATAAGTCCTAAGTCCATATCACTACCAACATAACACATCCAACATTCCATCAACAATATAAGGTCCCAACAAAAAAACCGTCCACATATATAACTATACACATATATCCAGTTCATCAAGGAACATACAACCACAAAGATACACATAAATTCTATCATGCATTACTGCAAACCTCATATCCATATCTACATATACATATCCAAATCTAATAAGCTAAGCTGACGAGATCTACGGAAGGAGTGGTATTCCATACATTCTACCCCGACTCATGCATGTGATTTTGAAAACGAAAAGTTAGAACCCGTGTGGGTTCTGTTTATTCCTCATTCGGCCTTTAGAAGATTGCGAGTGTCATTGTTGTCAACTTAGGGCCCTGATACCACTTTTGTAACACCCCGAATCCGCGAGACTCGGGATGCTACGGGTTAGGATCTCACAATGGGTCCCGACCCTTAGCTTGACAACAATTTCATCGGACCTTTCCAACATGGCACAAATAAAGGTAAAACCAAAATGCCTTTTAATGCAAATGATAAGAAACATGAAGGAAAACAGGAAAAGACTTCAGCCGAGATACAACACAATACCGGATGCCAAAAACATGGAATACTAAACACAATAATCGAGAGACAAAACACAACTCAACTCCATCCAAAAACCCTTCCTAAAATGTATGGACCCTGGCTGCCCACTCTTCCTTATCTCTTGGCCGCATTCCTAACCTGCAAGGCAATCTACAACAATCGGTATAAAACCGTTAGCTCATATTCGAAGCATTACTATCAATGGGAAAGGCACATACACAAGTAATCTCATCACAAGCATACAAGATACATAAAAGCACACCAATCCAGTTTATTATCTTTATTATTATTAAGTCGTATCCCGTTCTAATTCAACTTAGGTTGTGACACGAGAGTCACCGAAACTCGCCTCGGTCCCTACTTACCGGCATGGAATGGTACTGATGCATCCGACCGTCTACCAGCACAGGATAGTCGCCGAGAACCTCCTAGCTCTCGCGGGAGCTAGGAAAGTTGTCACCGCACGTTATCATACACTTGGGACAAAATAATATAAAGGTCGGTAATCCTAATTCCGGTTTAGTTGTTATAAACAATAAACACTAAACACGCACCACCAATCACAAATCAATGCTAATACAAGGAATACGAACTAAGTAAATCCGGAGACTTACCTCGTCCCAAAGATAATCTCGCTATATCCCGCTCTTAGCTTCCCGCAGGAAGACACTCAACGCCTGTCAAAAGGCACACGATCAACAACTCTCTCATATGCGAGAAGTCCTTAGACTTCTAGTCCCAATGATCTCGCAAGATCATAAACCATAACTATGCTAGGATAACAAACTCCTAGTCCTCCCGATCTCACAAGGTCAACCATCATAAACACTCAATACACTTCAAAGCACACAACTTAAATCCATAACAAACTCACAAGATAACATCAACCCTTAAGCCTTAGAACATTCCACAAACCTCAACCACTCACCTCAGGTTCCGAGCCACTACATGACATTCACTCTAAGTTATGTAAATTATCCAACCTAGCATGATACTAATACTAAACATAACTAGATCGAGGGAAAGGATCCTCACACGACGTCAAAAGACGGAAATTGATCATCGGATGTCGGCTTGGACTTGTTAGGTCTTTATCGGGACGCTTCCGAACCTAACACCAAAACTATACAAATTTAGCTTATACGCTAAATTTGGTCGGAATATAAAAAATACATAAAACTAAGGAAAAACTTGTTTTTAAAACCGAGGTTAAAACCCGCAAACATTATTTTCCGAGGGAAAAATACACAACGTTACAACGTGTGTCATAAATCCGTAATTAAATCTCCGGGCCACAAATATGGAACTCAAGAAGTTAATCTATTTTCCGAAAGTAACTCTTTGGGACAAATCCACAATTATATTTTCCGGGTAATCTTTACAACATCACAAATCCAAGGTAAAGCTCGTTTTCAAAGCTAAGGATAAACAACCCGCTCAAACGTTTTCCGGGGTAAAACAGAATTCCAAAAATATGGGTCATTTCCGAAATGTATTTTCTGCAGGGGTTAATTTGCAATGATCCAAAACTGTGACTTAACAATGTAAATACATAATATGGGTACCATTATGCAATATAACCAAATAAGGGGGGGGGCAACTACAATAATAAAAAAAGAGAAGGGTTTAACCTTGTTCACCTTCAAAACAAGAGGTGGCGGCAAGAGTAGGGCGGCGTCCAGGCCAGGTGCTCCTCCGGCAGCGAGGCGACGCCGGCAGGGGAAGAATTGTGGTGTCGGCGGTAAGGAGGCAACCCCATCTCCGGCAGCCATGGTTGCATCCTTGCGACACCCGAGAACAGAGAAGAGAGATGGTGCTTCCGACTCCCTAGCGGTTACAGAGGCGGCCAGGCGGGGTTCTTGGTGAAGGTCACATCACAAGCAAGAGGAGGCGATCGGAAGGCTGCAGGGCAGCACTGGTGCTCCTCGACGGCCCAGGGCAAGGCGGCTCTTTCTCCGCGTTGAGGCGAAGGTTCCAGTGAATCGACAGGAAGAGAATAGAGGGAAGACCATTGCTCATTAAGGAGGCCGAACCAGGGCGGAGTATATCTGGGCGGCGAGTTCCAGTGGAAGGTGATCTATTCGGTCCTGGTGTTGGCGGAAAGGCTACATGTCCCTAGTGGTGTTAGTTTCCGGTGGCAATGCTCGACAAAGGGTGTTCTTGGCGATTGCAACAAAATAAGGGTAAAGGAAGGGAGATTGAAGGCGGTTGCAGGGGTGAGAAGCTCGAGAGAGCCTAGATTGAGGCTGAAAGGTGTAGCAGAAGGCTTGAGCTGCTTCCTTCGAAAAGATGGTGAGGAGAGATGAGTGCAGATGGTGGAGGCTAGCAAAAGAGAGATTGATGAAGTTGAGTGTAGGCTTGAGAAGAGAGGTGAGGTTGAGATGGGTCATCAGAGGGAGGTGAAGAGAGACAGAGGGTTGAGTGTAACAAAGGCCAAAACAAAATGGAGAGTAGAGGGTCGAGGGGTCACTGAGCGTTGAAGCTCATCAGGGGTAAAAGGTCGGGGCCAACACATCATGCTTAAGGAGAGAGAGAAGAAAGAAGAAATAAAAGAAAAGAAAAAGGAAAAATAAATAAAAATAAAATAAAATAGAATGGAAAAGAGTAAAACACTAGACTTTTTTAAAAGCAATTCGGAACGGGATTTCCGGATCGGGAAATCTTCCGAATTCTTCCGTAAAAATAATAGTATACGTATCCAAAATATAAATATACTTGGGAAAAATATTTTCGTCTTAAAATACTTTTAATAAAATATTTAATCTAATAAAATATCGATTTAAGTCGGAGAAATAAATATTGAAACCGCGTCAAAAATTGGGGCGTTACAACGAGTATTAGTTTCAGCTTTGTTTTCTTTATTAGAAGAGTAGGCCCATTTGAATATCCTTCTGCCAGCCCAATAACCTCTTATTCCTTATTAATTAAAATCTAGCTTAACCTAACCTTGTTTTACCCTAATCCAAACCGCCTAAACCATCCTAACCTACATACGCTGCATGCCTGAGAGTTGGGACATCGCGCCACACGCCTGGAAGTTAACACCACCGCCGCCCGCCGGAGACGCCACCAAGGCACTACCCAGCCGGCCGTAGGAGGAGCTTCGGTAAGCCTTTACGGATTTTCCCCCTTTTTAATCTCATCTTCTACCTCCTGCCTACACTAACCGACCGATCTGTGCACCGCCACTCCTCACGATCTCCGGCAGCGAGACTTCGTTGAGAATTGCAAAGGTATGCTGAAGTAAGGTAATGTACGGAGAAGTTCCAAACCTTATATGTCTAACCCAAAGAACTCTCTATAAAGGTTGTTGAGGCTTCAATATAGAAAGGATCTAAGGACTAAAATTGATCTCAAATACCCAAACTTGTAACCCAAGGATCAAGATAAACTCAAACGGTTAAGGTTGTGACACTCGAAACCGAAATAGAGGATGTTGAGTCTCACTACTACCTAGAAAAGGTAAGTCAAGGCTAGGTTAAAGCTAATCTTTAACTTTGGATTAAAGTAAAAGCAAATTTCGTAAACTGAAGTAAATCACGTTTAGATCTTGAGGACCACGGCCGTGGAAACCCTAGAACAGGCCGTGGTTTAGGGTGTCGACGATGTTTCTCACACTCTCAGGGTCCAATCTATTTACGATCGATCTATCATCATCTAAGCCACAACTATCAACCCTTCACCTTAGAATTGCTAAAGGGTTAGCCAATAATCACCATTTTGATATCAAAAATCAAATTAAGAAGAATGAAAGATGAAAACCCTCGAAAACTCCAATAAAACTCAAAACCAATTCTCAAATCTGAAACACGAGAAGCAATTTAATGGATTCAGAATATAACACAAAACCTCACAACGATCTTAGGCAAGAACGAAGAACGGGATGTCAATCCGTCTTCAATATCAAAACCTAAGAAAAAGGGCTAAACTTCCGCCACAAGCAATCTTCGAGAATCCAAATTGCCGGCGCTTCCGCAACTCTCGCGGTCTCGATCAACCCTAAGCGAGTCCTTCCAACAAGGGTAAGGCAACCGTCTTCAACTCTAAGCGTCCATCCCAAAAACTCTCTTTTCCAACATTTTTATAAGGTTAGAAAAAGATACCGTCAACGCCCAATATTTAGATGACGTGGCAAATAATAGTTCGTCAAAAGATTGCCTAAATCACGGTCTCAAAAGGTGTTCGCCGAACGTAGCTCTCAACTCGATACTTGAGCATATTCGTCCTCGTATGTACACTATCCTAAGTAAAATGACGTCATTCAAGGATGATGATATCATACGATCAACTTAGCTAAAAGGTCCCTTAACTTCATATGCTACTATATATAATAAGAATACTTATACATAACTACATAAGTCCTAAGTCCATATCACTACCAACATAACACATCCAACATTCCATCAACAATATAAGGTCCCAACAAAAAAACCGTCCACATATATAACTATACACATATATCCAGTTCATCATGGAACATACAACCACAAAGATACACATAAATTCTATCATGCATTACTGCAAACCTCATATCCATATCTACATATACATATCCAAATCTAATAAGCTAAGCTGACGAGATCTGCGGAAGGAGTGGTACTCCATACATTCTACCCCGACTCATGCATGTGATTTTGAAAACGAAAAGTTAGAACCCGTGTGAGTTCTGTTTATTCCTCATTCGGCCTTTAGAAGATTGCGAGTGTCATTGTTGTCAACCTAGGGCCCTGATACCACTTTTGTAACACCCCGAATCCGCGAGACTCGGGATGCTACGGGTTAGGAACTCACAATGGGTCCCGACCCTTAGCTTGACAACAATTTCACCGGACCTTTCCAACATGGCACAAATAAAGGAAAAACCAAAATGTCTTTTAATGCAAATGATAAGAAACATGAAGGAAAACAACAAAAGACTTCAGCCGAGATACAACACAATACCGGATGCCAAAAACACGGCATACTAAACACAATAATCGAGAGACAAAACACAACTCAACTCCATCCAAAAACCCTTCCTAAAATGTATGGACCCTGGCTGCCCACTCTTCCTTATCTCTTGGCCGCATTCCTAACCTGCAAGGCAATCTACTACAATCGGTATAAAACCGTTAGCTCATATTCGAAGCATTACTATCAATGGGAAAGGCACATACACAAGTAATCTCATCACAAGCATACAAGATACATAAAAGCACACCAATCCAGTTTATTATCTTTATTATTATTAAGTCGTATCCCGTTCTAATTCAACTTAGGTTGTGACACGAGAGTCACCGAAACTCGCCTCGGTCCCTACTTACCGGCATGGAATGGTACTGATGCATCCGACCGTCTACCAGCACAGGATAGTCGCCGAGAACCTCCTAGCTCTCGCGGGAGCTAGGCAAGTTGTCACCGCACGGTATGATATACTTGGGACAAAATAATATAAAGGTCGGTAATCCTAATTCCGGTTTAGCTGTTATAAATAATAAACACTAAACACAAACCACCAAACACACATCAATGCTAATACAGGGAAAACGAGCTAAGTAAGTCCGGAGACTTACCTCGTCCCAAAGATAATCTCGCTATATCCCGCTCTTAGCTTCCCGCAGGAAGACACTCAACGCCTGTCAAAAGGCAAACGATCAACAACTCTCTCATATGCGAGAAGTCCTTAGACTTCTAGTCCCAATGATCTCGCAAGATCATAAACCATAACTATGCTAGGATAACAAACTCCTAGTCCTCCCGATCTCACAAGGTCAACCATCATAAACACTCAATACACTTCAAAGCACACAACTTAAATCCATAACAAACTCACAAGATAACATCAACCCTTAAGCCTTAGAACATTCCACAAACCTCAACCACTCACCTCAGGTTCCGAGCCACTACATGACATTCACTCTAAGTTATGTAAATTATCCAACCTAGCATGATACTAATACTAAACATAACTAGATCGAGGGAAAGGATCCTCACACGACGTCAAAAGACGGAAATTGATCATCGGATGTCGGCTTGGACTTGTTAGGTCTTTATCGGGACGCTTCCGAACCTAACACCAAAACTATACAAATTTAGCTTATACGCTAAATTTGGTCGGAATATAAAAAATACATAAAACTAAGGAAAAACTTGTTTTTAAAACCGAGGTTAAAACCCGCAAACATTATTTTCCGAGGGAAAAATACACAACGTTACAACGTGTGTCATAAATCCGTAATTAAATCTCCGGGCCACAAATATGGAACTCAAGAAGTTAATCTATTTTCCGAAAGTAACTCTTTGGGACAAATCCACAATTATATTTTCCGGGTAATCTTTACAACATCACAAATCCAAGGTAAAGCTCGTTTTCAAAGCTAAGGATAAACAACCCGCTCAAATGTTTTCCGGGGTAAAACAGAATTCCAAAAATATGGGTCATTTCCGAAATTTAATTTTTGCAGGGGTTAATTTGCAATGATCCAAAACTGTGACTTAACAATGTAAATACATAATATGGGTACCATTATGCAATATCACCAAATAAGGGGGGGGGCAACTACAATAAAAAAAAAGAGAAGGGTTTAACCCTGTACACCTTCAAAACAAGAGGTGGCGGCAAGAGCAGGGCGGCGTCCAGGCCAGGTGCTCCTCCGGCAGCGAGGCGACGCCGGCAGGGGAAGAATTGTGGTGTCGGAGGTAAGGAGGCAACCCCATCTCCGGCAGCCATGGTTGCATCCTTGCGACACCCGAGAACAGAGAAGAGAGATGGTGCTTCCGGCTCCCTAGCGGTTACAGAGGCGGCCAGGCGGGGTTCTTGGTGAAGGTCACATCACAAGCAAGAGGAGGCGATCGGAAGGCTGCAGGGCAGCACTGGTGCTCCTCGACGGCCCAGGGCAAGGCGGCTCTTTCTCCGCGTTGAGGCGAAGGTTCCAGTGAATCGACAGGAAGAGAATAGAGGGAAGACCATTGCTCATTAAGGAGGCCGAACCAGGGCGGAGTATATCTGGGCGGCGAGTTCCAGTGGAAGGTGATCTATTCGGTCCTGGTGTTGGCGGAAAGGCTACATGTCCCTAGTGGTGTTGGTTTCCGGTGGCAATGCTCGACAAAGGGTGTTCTTGGCGATTGCAACGAAATAAGGGTAAAGGAAGGGAGATTGAAGGCGGTTGCAGGGGTGAGAAGCTCGAGAGAGCCTAGATTGAGGCTGAAAGGTGTAGCAGAAGGCTTGAGCTGCTTCCTTCGTAAAGATGGTGAGGAGAGATGAGTGCAGATGGTGGAGGCTAGCAAAAGAGAGATTGATGAAGTTGAGTGTAGGCTTGAGAAGAGAGGTGAGGTTGAGATGGGTCATCAGAGGGAGGTGAAGAGAGACAGAGGGTTGAGTGTAACAAAGGCCAAAACAAAATGGAGAGTAGAGGGTCGAGGGGTCACTGAGCGTTGAAGCTCATCAGGGGTGAAAGGTCGGGGCCAAGACATCAGGCTTAAGGAGAGAGAGAGAAGAAAGAAGAAATAAAAGAAAATAAAAAGGAAAAATAAATAAAAATAAAATAAAATAGAATGGAAAAGAGTAAAACACTAGACTTTTTTAAAAGCAATTCGGAACGGGATTTCCGGATCGGGAAATCTTCCGAATTCTTCCGTAAAAATAATAGTATACGTATCCAAAATATATATATACTTGGGAAAAATATTTTCGTCTTAAAATACTTTAAATAAAATATTTCATCTAATAAAATATCGATATAAGTCGGAGAAATAAATATCGAAACCGCGTCAAAATTTGGGGCGTTACAACGAGTATTAGTTTCAGCTTTGTTTTCTTTATTAGAAGAGTAGGCCCATTTGAATATCCTTCTGCCAGCCCAATAACCTCTTATTCCTAATTAATTAAAATCTAGCTTAACCTAACCTTGTTTTACCCTAATCCAAACCGCCTAAACCATCCTTACCTACATACGTTGCATGTCTGAGAGTTGGGACATCGCGCCGCACGCTTGGAAGTTAACACCACCGCCGCCCGCCGGAGACGCCACCAAGGCACTACCCAGCCGGCCGTAGGAGGAGCTCCAGTAAGCCTTTACGTATTTTCCCCCCTTTTTAATCTCATCTTCTACCTCCTGCCTACACTAACCGACCGACCTGTGCACCGCCACTCCTCACGATCTCCGGCAGCGAGACTTCGTTGAGAATTGCAAAGGTATGCTGAAGTAAGGTAATGTACGGAGAAGTTCCAAACCTTATATGTTTAACCCAAAGAACTCTCTATAAAGGTTGTTGAGGCTTCAATATAGAAAGGATCTAAGGATTAAAATTGATCTCAAATACCCAAACTTGTAACCCAAGGATCAAGATAAACTCAAACGGTTAAGGTTGTGACACTCGAAACCAAAATAGAGGATGTTGAGTCTCACTACTACCTAGAAAAGGTAAGTCAAGGCTAGGTTAAAGCTAATCTTTAACTTTGGATTAAAGTAAAAGCAAACTTCATAAACTGAAGTAAATCACGTTTAGATCTTGAGGACCACGGCCGTGGAAACCCTAGAACAGGCCGTGATTTAGGGTGTCGACGATGTTTTTCACAGTCTCAGGGTCCAATCTATTTACGATCGATCTATCATCATCTAAGCCACAACTATCAACCCTTCACCTTAGAATTGCTAAAGGGTTAGCCAATAATCACCATTTTGATATCAAAAATCAAATTAAGAAGAATGAAAGATGAAAACCCTCGAAAACTCCAATAAAACTCAAAACCAATTCTCAAATCCGAAACACGAGAAGCAATTTAATGGATTCAGAATATAACACAAAACCTCACAACGATCTTAGGGAAGAACGAAGAACGGGATGTCAGTCCGTCTTCAATATCAAAACCTAAGAAAAAGGGCTAATTTTCCGCCACAAGCAATCTTCGAGAATCCAAATTGCCGGCGCTTCCGCAACTCTCGCGGTCTCCATCAACCCTAAGCGAGTCCTTCCAACAAGGGTAAGGCAACCATCTTCAACTCTAAGCGGCCATCCCAAAACTCTCTTTTCCAACCTTTTTATAAGGTTAGAAAAAGATACCATCAACGCCCAATATGTAGATGACGTGGCAAATAATAGTTCGTCAAAAGATTGCCTAAATCACGGTCTCACAAGGTTCGACGACCGTGGCTTAGAGCGTGGAAATGGATTACGGTGTCTCATGCTTTCCACGACCGTAATTTATACCGTGTAACTTACCGGAGTGCTCCAAACTCAAGTCCACGTTCATGATGCTAAGGCCACGGTCGTGGTTTTAGGCGTGGTCTTCAAATCCACTTCTCCACGACCGTAATTCAGGGTGTGGAAGTGTATAATGATCGTTGTTGCCTTTGTCTCGTGTCATTGTTCGTCCTAGCTCCTTCCTTAGCTTCCTCGATGTATCTCCTCATCCTCGTGCATGATCGATCACTCCTTTTTCTCCATCAAATGATCCAATTCCAACTCTTATTCACCTATAATCAACACAAAGCTAGTGTAGACCTCTAAATCGAAAATATAGATGAACAAGCTAACAATTGCTTCAATACCTTATCCATTAACACAATAATGAGTGAAAATTAACCAAAATAAGTGCCTATAATATCGCAATATTTCATGCTAACAAAATACCCCATACTTGCCACTTGCTTGTCCCCAAACAAGGTTTTCAAAAGCTTAGAACACAAGTTAGAATGAAATATGCATGCAAACTCAAAACAAAACTTCTTTTAGGTAAATGTGCTTCTAGTCAATAGATCATCCTCAAACCTTACTTCATTCATCCTTGAAAATGCTCACATACATAAACCAAAGAATGTAGAGTAAAGAAACATCACAAATTGCTTAGACATCAAGACAAACATCATAACCTTCAAGAATTTTCAAAATCAAGCATGTGAAACTTTAATTTAGATCACCAAGTCAAATAACACTCTTTTGATCTTAAGGACTTTTCAAGTAAGGTCTAGAATGCGGAAAGGAGGGAAACTTGTAAATGATGTGATGCATGAATCCGGGAAAAGGAATAACTCAACTCTTTTTTTACTTTGATTTGCAACATCATCAACTTAGAGCTTTGCTCTTTTCTTTTTCACATTATTTTTCGACTTTACTTTTTGGAGTTATGGACAGCGGTGCCGAAAAACCGAAGCCTAGGAGATTGGCGTTTCTCAATTTCGAGATGCCTCAAACCCTTGATGCACATACCATAATCCGTTAGGAATATCGCTCAATCCGACTTTGGCAAGACACAAACACCCGGCTATGTGAATGGTGCCGAGTTACTCATCTTCATGATTGACTTCCCTAAACCTATTGTTTCTATTCTTTGAATGCAAAAATGCTTTCATGGCCCTCCCACATCAAATATGCCAAAACTCAACTCCTCCAAATTCCCGGATAGGTAAGGGAGGCAATTACTTTTATTGAGGGGCTAATGATCAAAGAAAGAAGTAAGAAAATAGAATTGCCTTAATCATTTCATAAAGAAGTATGAGAACTTATCATGTGATTTCAACCTTAATTTCTCAATATGATTTAGATAAAACTCTCACATTATGAAACTTGCAAAAAAGGATAAACAACACATTCAATTTCTTTTCAATTCATAATTTCGTTTAAGCATACAATTGTCATCAAAAACTCAATCCACAAGTAAGAACTATCATTGAAATCATCTTCAATGTTAGAAGCACAAAACTCTTTAAAAATTTTCAAAATTTTCAAAATTTTCAAATTTTTATGGGTTTTTCAAAGCGTTTTTCATGCAATGCAATAACGAAACGTGTGACTATGAAATGAAACATGCAAAGTGTCATGGATAGAAGCAAGCAAATGTAGTAGAGTTATTACAACACATAGTCACACCCCACCCCATACTTAGAATAAACATTGTCCTCAATGTTCAAAAAGAAATAAAGAAAAGAAGAAAAGCAAAATGAACTCACTACACGGTGGTGGGGCGGCTGAAACTGGTGGTCATCAACTCGTCACTGCGGAGGAGGCGGTGGTGGAAATGGACAGAAGTCGGGGCTGAAGTTCCGCCCAAACTGTTGGCGGTATATGTCTCTCATCATCATGTCATGCTCCTCAGCCCGCGCGTCCCGAGTATCCTGATGAATCTCTAAGTCTCCCACCCTCCTGGATAGGTCGGTAGCCCACTCCGGTAGCTGCTGGTACCAAGCCGGTGGCTAGCCGTGCCATGCCGGTGCGTCTTGGGGAGTCGGTGCTGCCAGTGCCTGTGCATACCATGGTGTTGGAGCTCCCATCCACTCCGGCTGCGCTCCGTACCAAGCGGGAGGAGCGTCCATCCAAGTCGGCCTCTCACTCACGCTAGCACGGCGAGAGGAAAAGGCTCCAAGAGGTCCGGAAGGTCGCGGGGAACGTCTAGGAGGGTCGGAAAAGTGTGCCGGCTGATCCAGAAAAGTGCCAAACTCCTGCTCATCACCTCCTCCCTCAAAACCATCATCTCCTCTCATCTCTTCCTCAACATCTGCAGCCGGGACCTCATCCTGGACATAAGGAGGTGGTGCTAACCTATTTGCATGCATAACAGCGAAAGTCTTTGATGACATGAATTATATACCATTATAATCATGCATATTGTAGAGGTTTACCTCGATTTACCCCGCATTTAGAGGGAACTTGTGTACCTTTTATGCTTTATTCAGTTATATTTCGGAAATGGAGGTCTACACGAGTTTTGGTTGAATTATAGGTAAATTGAATGGATTCGGAAGCAAAAGTAGAGCAAGAAGTATCTAAGGTCATTAAGGAAGCTAAAGGAGCCTTAGAGGAGTCACGAGGAGCAAAGGAGTTGCGTAAAGAAGCATGAGGAAGAGGAAGAAAACAAGCCAAAAGACGAGCACTCTCTGTTGAAGAAAATCGTGCCATTTACTATATAAATCGGATGATTTTTGTCATTAAAAATCGAACAGTTTTATAGGTAAACGGCCAGCCCGATCTTCTTTGCTTTTCGGCCAAATGATAAAGACGGCACAAGCTCATCTCTTTTGGGCTAGAGAAGTATTTTGCCAAACGGCCCATTACCAAGAAACTATAGGTTGGAACCCTAGGAACGAAAACGAGGAGGCCGCAACGGGAAATCTTTACACGTTAGTGAGAGATTGAAGATTCTTGGAGAAGGATTGAAGCACTTTTGCCGGGAAGTCAATCTTGATCATTGTTTGTGAGATTTCTGTATTCCATTGAAGTCTTTGTGGTTTTTGAACATGATATTGAGTTAATTGAGAGATACATTGATCAGTTTTGAGATTGGTTTATGATTTTGAAGGTTATTGAGTTTTTATTCAAGATTCGGGTTTATTTGAATTATTTCACTCAATCTTTATTTTGATTTGATTTTGAAAATGGTTGGCTAAAACCTTTGTGATTCTGGGAAGAATAGTTGATGATTGAGGCTTAGATGACGATAGACTGAACTCATTTAAACATTTGGACCCTGAGAGTTTAGATTTTAACTTTGCAACAAACAAGAAAATCGCCTTGTTCTTGAAAAAATCGTCCGATTTTCTTATGGTAGGTCGATTTAATTCACTGTCGAGCTTTAATTGATTTATTCTTTAACCAAAGTTAATCATTGCCTCAATCCCAACCTTGATTAACCTTTTTAACCTCTATCTAAGTGTGTGAAGAGACTTCAACCTTGATTCTACATTTAATAGATTAAGATTACAAGATTTGGGTAATAAAGAGACTCAACATCCTTTATTAAGAATTTAAGTGTGCTTTCTGTTCTTTACCTTGGAGAGTCATATCTTGAGGTTTTAGATAGTTAGTTTGAATATAATTCTTGTCCTTAGATCTTTCTATATTGCAGCCTCAACAATCCTTATAGAGAGAACCTTTGGACTAGATAAATAGGTTTCGGAACTTCACCGTACGATATCTACCTTTGAACACATAATCTTGGCAATATAAACTATGTCCTTATATCCTTTAGAAGTGTCTTGAATCGAAAGACGCAGTCGGATACTTGAATCCTTGGAATCATTTCCCCTTTATTTAATCACAAAAGCTTTTGCATTTTCGCTAGATAATTGAATTTGAATTTACTCTCACCAAATCCCTGAGTTCGACTCTGGAATTCTTACCTTATTACAGTCGATCCGTACACTACGGGTTCGCTTTGTTTTGAGTTCTAGATATAAATATTAAGACTTTGACGCACACACTTTTTGAGCGAACAAGTTTTTGGCGCCGTTGCCGGGGATTTGGTCTAGACCAAATTTGGTTTTCGGTTGTCTAGCTTGAGAGCTCTTGCTCTTGTGATTTTATTAGTCTACTTGAGTGATCTTTGCAATTTCTTTAGGTATATGCGAAAGACTAGATCCACTAAAGATCTAGTTCCTTTCGATCCCGAATTGGAGAAAACTTTAAGAAGAAAGTTGAAGGAAAAGAAAATGACTTAAAATAGCGAGAGAAACCTCCAGGCTGAACTGGACGAAGCTCAACGTCAAATTAAGTTGAGCGAGAAAGCACGTGTAGATGCTAAAACGAGTCATCAATTTCAGATTGATGAACTAAGGGCTATGATGTTGGACATGAAGTTGGAGTTGAATGATGCTAGGAAGAAAAAGAAAGTCAAGAAGCCAACCAAGTCCATTAGGAATTATTCATCCGACGATGAAGAACTAGACCCGGACATGCCGGAACTTGAGGAGATCAATCCATTGATCCATCCTGTTCGAAACAACCCAATACCACCGGTTGTTCCTCACTTTCCAGCTAGGGATGTGAGAGTTGCTGATGAAGGTGATAGACCTCGAACTTTGGGGCAACGGATGGATCCAATTCAGCAACCACGCCGTCTAGGTGTGGATTTCGGAGCTGAAGACATCCAGGAGTTTAGCTTTTCACCACAAGTTATCACCATGGTTCGCCAAAGTCAGTTTGGTGGAGCAAGTGCTGAATCTCCACATCAACACTTGCAGAATTTTGAGATTTTCATGGAGACTATGAAGCCGAAGAAGGCCACTATAAGCAATTACAAGATCAAACCGTTCTTCTTTTCTTTGAAGGACAAGGCTCTAGCTTGGTACCAAACACTTCCAACTGCAAAGCTGACCACATGGGAGGAATTATCTTCAGAATTCCTCACCAAGTTCTTCCCGCCATCCAAAACGGCGGAATTGAGAGGTAAGATAAATGATTTTTCTATGAAACCTAACGAAAGTTTGTTTCAATCTTGGGAAAGGTTTTAGGATCTCTTGTTGGATTGCCCACACCACGGCATTTCAAAGCTGGAATTATTGGAGATCTACTATAAAGGATTGGATGTGGAAACACAATTCAACCTCCAATCTCTCTCTTGTGGCACATTCATGGACATGAGAGAGGATGACGCTTGGGACTTCATTGAGAAGCAAGACCAAGTGATTGAGAAGTATTCCCACCGGAAGGTGGATCCAAATAGTCGAAATCAAGGCGATCCAGGAGCTAAATTAAACCACGCTGCTCAAACATAAATATTTTCCCTCAACAATGAAATCAAAGAGTTGAAGGAAGTAATCAAAAGGAGTCTTGAAAAGACTAAGGAGCAGGAAGCCAACTATATGGGAAGAGATAGCAATCAAAGGAATGATTACCGGAACTCTAACAGGAATAACAACAATAGGAACTCCAATAACAACAATTGGAAATCAAATCAACAAAATCCAGGTAATCCTTATTCCCATGCTGAAAAAGCTCTAACACCCCCATCTACTTCTGCTCCTTTGAAAAGCCAGGAACAGTCATGAAATGGATCGAACAAACCCGATCCCATGCTGGAGACGATCTTGGGGAAACTACAAGGATTGGAGAGCTATATAACTTCAGTTGATAAAGCTCACAAAGCTTTGGAAAACCAAGTATTTAGCAAAGCCGGAGAAGTTCCAAGAGATCAAGGGAAACTTCCTGGGAAGACAGAAGATAACCCAAAGGGAAGGGTTATGGCAATCACTACTAGGAGTGGTATAACAACTGCCAATCCTCAACCTAAAGTGGTTGACCACCAAGGAAGGAGAGGGAAAAGAGAAGGAAGATGTCTATGTTCCTCCTCCCGCCTACAAACCACCTCTACCATTTCCTCAATCTAGAGCGCGAGCACGCTTAAATAAACACTTCGGTAAGTTTATTGAGCTAATGAGTAAGCTGCATATTAATATACCTTTTATTGATGCAATTCTAGGTATGCCAGCTTATGGGAAATTTCTCAAGGAAATCCTCTCTAACAAGAGGAAATTAGAAGACATTGGAGAAGTTAAGATGAGTATGGAGTCACCCGAACTCATCAAGACTATGACAGAGAATATGCCACCTAAGCTACGTGATCCAGGATCCTTTTGCATACCCATCACTTTGGGAGAGGCTACTTATGATGCACTTTGCGACCTTAGAACAAGTGTGAGCATCATACCGCTTGCTTTATGCAAGGCCGTTGGTCTAGGAGAGCCTAGACCGGTGAAGATAACACTCTACATGACTGATCGTTCCACCACTAAGCCAGTTGGGATACTAGAAGACATTCCTGTAAAACTCGGTAAGTTTTACATTCCTATAGATTTTGTCGTTCTTGACATCCCTGCAGATTATCTAGTTCCCATCATTCTTGGGAGACCATTCCTTGCAACATCCGGATGCATGGTAGATTGCAAGAATGGCCAGTTATCCTTCAATATAGGTGAAGAGAAAGTGGAATTCGTACTCTCCTCTTTAATCAAGGAGCCAACCTTGAGAGAAGATGTCTTTGACATCTTTGATGAAGAAGAGTCTAGAGAGGTAGTAAGTTCAATCTTAATGAAATACCCTCTTCAAAAGGTTCTTAGCATGAGCATCATGGAGGAAGGAGTAGAACATGATTGTGACGATGATGTGAAAGCATTAGAAGATGTGGAGGAAGAACAAGGAGTAGGATTTGAAGAACTAGAATTCACTCCTGAAACTGTGAAAAAAATCGACCTACACGAAATAAACCGTTCGATTTCTGGAAAGGTAAGTCGATTTTTGACAACAGGGAGAAAAATCGACCCACAAATCGTCCGATTTTCCCCAGAGGAGGTCGATTTATTGAAGAATTCTCTGGACCCTACAAACTTGACTGCAGTTGTTCTCAACTCTGGTGATACACCTTCCCCACCTTCAGAGGCTTCTCCCATGACATTAGATGGTCATGAATCATCGGTCAAAGCACCTCCATCATTGGAATTGAAGCCCCTCCCTACACACCTAAGGTATGCATTTCTTGGCACTAATTCTACATATCCGGTTATAGTTAATGTGAATTTGAATGATGTTGAGCTAGAGAAGCTCATGAATGTTTTAAGGCAACATAGGAGAGCATTAGACTATACTATTGATGATTTGGTAGGTATAAAACCTTCCCTATGTATTCATAAAATTTTAATGGAAGAAGATTACAAGCCTTCACGTCAACTTCAAAGACGGTTAAATCCGGCAATGAAGGAGGTCGTGAAGAAATAAATCCTTAAGCTACTTGATGCAGGTATCATCTTTCCTATTTCCGATAGCAAGTGGGTGAGTCCAGTACAGGTAGTACTAAAGAAAGGAGGCATTACCATTGTTGCCAACAAAAACAACGAACTTATTCCCACAAGGACAGTTACAGGGTGGCGAATGTGCATCGACTACCGTAAGCTGAACGTGGCTACTATGAAGGACCATATCCCCCTTCCTTTTATTGATCAAATGTCGGAGAGGTTAGCCCAACACTCTTACTTTTGTTATCTAGATGGATATAGTGGTTTCTTTCAGATTCCCATTCACCCGGATGATCAAGAGAAGACGACTTTCACGTGCCCTTGGGGTACGTTCGCCTATAGAAGAATGCCGTTCGGTCTATGCAACGCTCCAACGACCTTCCAGAGGTGTATGATGGCAATCTTCTCCGAATACGTAGAGAATATCATGGAAGTCTTCATGGACGACTTTACGGTATATGGTTCTTCCTTTGATAACTGTCTCTCTAACCTTTCATTAATTCTTAAGAGATGTGAAGATGCTAACTTAGTTTTAAACCGGGAAAAGTGTCACTTCATGGTCACTGAAGGGATTGTGTTAGGTCATCTAGTATCACAAAGAGGAATAGAGGTTGATAGAGCTAAGATAGAAACCATTGAGAAGTTACCTCCTCCTTCCTCTGTAAAAGGAATTAGAAGTTTCCTATGACATGCAGGCTTCTATAGGAGATTCATAAAGGATTTTTCTAAGATTTCAAAACCCTTAACTAATCTTTTAATGAAAGACGCAACTTTCGAATTCTCGAAAGATTGTTTAGATGCTTTTTGTAGGATTAAAGAGGCTTTGATTTCAGCACCAATCATCCAACCACCCGATTAGACTCTTCCTTTCGAGGTCATGTGCGATGCAAGCGACGTCGCTATAGGAGCCGTACTTGGACAGAAGAAAGATGGTCGCACTCATGCCATCTATTATGCTAGCAAGACGCTAGACGAGGCTCAATCCAACTATGCCACCACGGAAAAGGAACTCTTAGCTGTAGTTTATGCTTTTGAAATGTTTCGTTCCTATCTTGTAGGTGCAAAGGTGATTGTCTATACAGACCATTCAGCAATTCGCTACTTATTCACAAAAAAGGATGCGAAGCCAAGGCTCCTAAGATGGATTTTACTCTTACAAGAGTTTGATTTGGAGATTCGTGATAAGAAGGGATCGGAAAACTCCGTTGCTGATCATCTTAGTCGTCTTCCACACCTCACCGACGAGACAGATGAACTTCCTATAGACGACTCATTCCCTGAGGAGCAACTACACGAGATTGAAGAGTGTCTTCAACAAATCTCAAAAGGTAATGATCCATGGTTTGCTGACATTGTGAATTACCTTGTTTGTCAGGAGATTCCCCCCGGACATTCTTATGCTCAAAGAAAAAGATTCCTTAAGGACATCCGGCACTTCTATTGGAACGAACCTCTTCTATTCAAAAGAGGTCCCGATGGCATATACAGGAGATGTATCCCAGAAGATGAGGTGGGAAGCATCATCCGTCATTGCCATTCTCTTCCGTGTGGTGGACATGCTAGCTCCCACAAGACTTGTGCTAAGGTACTTCGTTCCGGCTTCTTTTGGCCTACACTATTCAAAGATGTGCAAAAATATGTTGTTGCTTGTGATGCTTGTCAAAGGACAGGTAATATATCTAGAAGGAATGAGATGCCTCTCAACAACATACAAGAAGAAGATATTTTCGATGTATGGGGAGTAGACTTTATGGGACCCTTCCCATCTTCTTGCGGAAACCAATATATACTTCTTGCCGTAGACTATGTTTCGAGATGGGTTGAAGCAATCGCTTCTCCTACTAATGATGCAACGGTAGTGGTGAAGTTCTTCAATAGAACGATCTTCCCAAGGTTCGGAACTCCCCGAACCATCATTAGTGACGAAGGAACGCATTTCACGGCCCGTCGATTTGAGACTCTATTGGCTAAGTATGGGGTGACCCATAAGATAGCTACAATATATCATCCGCAAACTAGCGGACAAGTTGAGATATCTAATAGAGAGATCAAGGGAATCTTAGAGAAAACTGTCTCTAAAACAAGGAAGGATTGATCAATGAAGCTTGACGATGCATTATGGGCATGCAGGACTGCCTTTAAGACACCGATAGGTACGACTCCATATAATCTTGTTTATGGTAAATCTTGTCATCTTCCTGTAGAGCTAGAGCATAAAGCATATTGGGCTATCAAGTGGCTCAACTTTGACATGAAAGAAGCCGGAGAGAAGCGATTTTTAGATATCAACGAGCTGGATGAGATCCGACTAAATGCGTATGAAAACGCAAAGATCTACAAGGAAAGGACAAAGCGCTGGCATGATAAGCATATCATTCCAAAGGATCTGAAAGAAGGAGATCAAGTCCTTCTATTCAACTCAAGGCTTCGACTATTCCCAGGTAAGCTTAAATCTCGTTGGACAGGACCTTATGTAATTAAACAAATTTTCCCCTATGGTGCAGTTGAAGTATGGGGTGAACAAAGCGGAAATTTCAAAGTTAATGGCAAATGGTTGAAAAAATACACACCGGAAGCTCCGGTTGAGGAGATAGCTCATATCCTCCTCAATTGAACACAAACCATACACCGTCCAACTAAAGACGATAAATCAAGCGCTTCTTGGGAGGCAACCCATGATAGTATAATTTTTCCCTTCTTTCATCACTTAGTTAGCTTAGTTTAGTTGTTTTGTTTCTTTTATTTTCGCTCTTGTTTGTTTCTCGATGCACTCTTGGTTTGTCGTGTCATTAATCGAAGGAAATCAGGTCCGATTTGAGAGATCAATGAAGTGAGGGAGCATAAATTAGTTCAAATATCAATTTTGAAGAAGAACAAGGAAGGAAATCGAGTTACACAAAGCAAAACGTTCGATTCAGGAACAGAGCAAGTCGATTTTTGGCAACAGGAGGAAAAATCGACCCCCAAATCGACCCCCTCTAAAAAAATCGTCTGATTTTTCTTTGTGTTTTGAGAAAAAGGAAGAAAATCGCCCCGACAAAAAAATCGCCCAGATAAATCGTCCGATTTTCTTCATTAAATCTCAAGCCTATATAAAGACTTAAACACTCGATTCCCTCATTTCACACAACCTCCATTCCCGATTTCCTTCTCTCAAAAGATCCGAAAATCGCCCACCCTCTCAATTCCTCATTCCTTAATCGTTTTGAACGATTCTTGGCCCTAAACTGAAGCATTTTCAACAAGGAACAAGAATCTAGCAACAACAAGCTCGGCAATCGACTCATTCATCCGGAATTCAGGTTTTTCATTCCGAAACCTAAGTTTTTCATTCGAAATTGATTCTTGCCTAGAAGTTGTTTGTTTGCTGCGATTGATTGAGGGGTTTGCTTAGAAATTACTTTAGGAGACTGTGTGTGGTGATAGTTGAGTCAAAACTTTACAGAATTGTGAGAATCGTTGAAATCGACAGAAAAATCGACCTAACCCAGAAAAATCGGACGATTTTTGCCAAGAACAGGTCGATTTTTAGTTACAGAAATGGATTCCTTGAAGAGAATAACTAGAAATGCGGGGAAGAAGAAGGAATCTTCTTCCAAAGCCCCTCCCCCACCTCCACCACCCTCTTAAACCATTCCAAAGCTTCCACATCCCACATCCAAACACAAGAAAAGATATGAACGTATCTTAGATCGCCCATTCACCCCTTCTCGATACATTGTTCTAGACGACTTAGACTCTTTGTTTGCTCGAGAGGATGTGGACATGATGTTAGATAAAGTTGGGCTGAGTTAGTTTGCTATGATTAGAGAAGATGCTTACAACGAGATCACCTTAGAATTCCTTAGCACATTTGAGCATGACCCTAGAGAGAGGGCGGTCTCTTTCCGTCTCATGAACTGCAACCATGATATGAGTATTGATGACTTTGGAGATTTGTTTGGTTTCTCTTACTCTAATGCAGGCACATTTGCGAGAGGAGTAAGCGCTAGCGCTTTTTGGGAAACCATTTCGGTGGGAGAATATGGAGGAGATAAGTGGATACCCAGGAATTCGAAGGAGACTAGTATGTACAACCTCTCCTTTAAGGTAGTACATAGGATCCTTAGTGAGTGCCTATTTGCTCGTACGGAGACCCCACAGAAGCTCAAGGTTGACGAGCTCTTCATCTTGTATTGTATGACATGCACTACCGTCCCCGACATCACCTCCATACTTGCTGACTATCTAGGAAAGATAGACAACAAGGCTAAGGGTGACATTTGTGCTGGAGGCCTTGTCACTCATGTGGCTAAGGCATTGGAGTTAGACTTCTCGGGTTGCACTCTAGCTGAGAGTGCCCAGCTCTTAGGTTCACAGAGATTGGTCGTTCGACAGGTTTTGATTCCTCGAGGGAGAGGAACCCTTCATGTGCCCATGCCATGGGCAAAGGATCCAAAGAAGAAGCCATCCGAGATTATTTAGAAGTCCGAGTACACTATTCAGAATAAGAGGAATTGGAAGGAAACGTTTGAATTGATGCTTGAGGAGATATCTCCCCCTTTGTATTATGATGATGATGCAGGTGACACTGAGGACGAGGAGGATGATGAGGATGGAGCACACCAGGCGAACATGCTTGAGTTCG
Source organism: Fagopyrum homotropicum (assembly GCA_033239125.1). NCBI lineage: Eukaryota > Viridiplantae > Streptophyta > Magnoliopsida > Caryophyllales > Polygonaceae > Fagopyrum > Fagopyrum homotropicum. The sequence continues at coordinate 30,868,679 of BSWB01000002.1, read as the reverse complement.
AGAGTGAAACTTATAGTGGTCACGCCACGGATGCCATGGACACCGACACTCATGGTGCAGGACCTAGCAGGACTAGTAGAGGCACTGAGGAGACAGAGTATGACATGCAGCCACCTCGCCACTCTTTTGCACATGCCGTAGGCCATGGACGAGGATGTCGACCTCCCCGCCACTTTAGAGACTTAGTCTCTAGCTTGCAGAACCTCCGCATCGGCTATCACGCTCTCCACACCGACTATGACACCTTGAACACTCAGTTTAGGGAATACCGGCAGGAGACGGACGCTAGGCATTCCTCCTACGATGGCCAGATGAGATACTTATACTACCATCAGTTCGGCCACTTCTATCATCCTACTCCACCGATGTATCCGTATCCTCCACCTCCACCACCACCGACCGAGGATTGAGCTTCCACTTCTTTTACATTGTAAGTATTTTTCTCCTTCTTATACTTGATTTTCACATTGGGGACAATGTGGATGTTAAGTATGGGGTGGGGTACTTACAATATCTTTTACTTCATCTTAGCACTCTATGCACTTTACACTACTTTTGATGATTTGGGTTGTAATAACTCTTACACTACTTGCTTTCCACTATGACATTTGCATTTGCATGATCTTTTTCAAATATTATGACTTTTCAAAAAAATATTTGTGCTTCTTATGATGGAAATGACCTCTATGATGATAATTGTTATGTGAATAGGCAAAAAGATGACTTGGTTATGTTGAGATTTTAATCTTAGCATGAATGAACTTTCTTTTGTTGTTTCAACACATGAATGAATTATATGATCTAGATTTTTTGATAAGAGAATGAAATAATGGTTGAAGCTATACTATAAGTTCTTTTGCATCATATGAGAATGACCAAGGCGATTCACTTCTTCTACATTCATTTCTTATCCATGCTAGCTCCTCAATGAAATATGTGACCCTCCTTTTACCATCCGGGAACTACGATAAGTGGTTGAAAAAGGCATGTCTGATGTGGGAGGGCCATGAAAGCAAAATGCTTGCATTCAAAAGTATAGAAAAAATTGTAGGTTTGGGGAAGTCAATCATGATGATGAGTAACTCGGCACCATTCACATAGCCGGGTGTTTGTGTCTTGCAAAAGTCGGATTGAGCGATATTCCTAACAGGATATGGTATGTGCATCAAGGGTTTGAGGCATCTCGAAATTGAGAAACGCCGATCTCCTAGGCTTCGGTTATTGTGCACCTCTATCCATACTCTCAAAAAGTAAAGTATAAAGAAAGCAAAGCTTTCACATGAAAAGCATGTACAAAAAAAAAAAAGAGTAAAGTTCTTGAAGGTATTATGTTGTTCCTGTTTCCCGGATTAGCACCACAATTGCCTAAAAGAAATTCCCTCCTTTAACACGTTTCTTAGACTTTTTCTTTGCTTAGAAGACCTTGAGACTTTTATGCATGTATTTAAGACTTCATGGCTTAAACTTGTTTGATTTTAATTGTCTCTACATCTTTTTCATGTCCTTTATTTGTGTTTTTGAGGAAGAAAAGATAGTTAATCCATGTTATTGTTATCATTGATGCATGTCTTGTCTTCCTATGCCTTGAAACACAACTTTGAGAGTGATCCAATAAGAAGAAGCACTATCAATTAAAAGATTTTTGAGTTTTCATACTTATATAATCCATGACATCTTATATTCTAAATTTGAACCTTGCTTAGGGACAAGCAAGAGGCAAGTATGGGGTATTTTGATGACATGAATTATATACCATTATAATCATGCATATTGTAGAGGTTTACCTCGATTTACCCCGCATTTAGAGTGAACTTGTGTACCTTTTATGCTTTATTCAGTTATATTTCGGAAATGGAGGTCTACACGAGTTTTGGTTGAATTATAGGTAAATTGAATGGCTTCGGAAGCAAAAGTAGAGCAAGAAGCATCTAAGGTCATTAAGGAAGCTAAAGGAGCCTTAGAGGAGTCACGAGGAGCAAAGTAGTTGCCTAAAGAAGCATGAGGAAGAGGAAGAAAACAAGCCAAAAGATGAGCACTCTCTGTTGAAGAAAATCGTGCCATTTACTATATAAATCGGACGATTTTTGTCATTAAAAATCGAACGGTTTTATAGGTAAATCGGCCGGCCCGATCTTCTTTGCTTTTCGGCCAAATGATAAAGACGACACAACCTCATCTCTTTTGGGCTAGAGAAGTGTTTTGCCAAACGGCCCATTAGCAAGAAACTATAGGTTGGAACCCTAGGAACGAAAACGAGGAGGCCACAGCGGGAAATCTTTACACGTTAGTAAGAGATTGAAGATTCTTGGAGAAGGATTGAAGCACTTTTGCTGGGAAGTCAATCTTGATCATTGTTTGTGAGATTTCTGTATTCCATTGAAGTCTTTGTGGTTTTTGAACACGATATTGAGTTAATTGAGAGATACATTGATCAGTTTTGAGATTGGTTTACGAATTTGAAGGTTATTGAGTTTTTATTCAAGATTCGGGTTTATTTGAATTATTTCACTCAATCTTTATTTTGATTTGATTTTGAAAATGGTTGGCTAAAACCTTTGTGATTCTGGGGAGAATAGTTGATGATTGAGGCTTAGATGATGATAGACTGAACTCATTTAAACATTTGGACCCTGAGAGTTTAGATTTTAACTTTGCGACAAACAGGAAAATTGCCCTGTCTTGAGAAAATCGTCCGATTTTCTTATGGTAGGTCGATTTAATTCCCTGTCGAGCTTTAATTGATTTATTCTTTAACCAAAGTTAATCCTTGCCTAATTCCCAACCTTGATTAACCTTTTTAACCTCTATCTAAGTGTGTGAAGAGACTTCAACCTTGATTCTACATTTAATAGATTAAGATTACAAGATTTGGGTAATAAAGAGACTCAACATCCTTTATTAAGAATTTAAGTGTGCTTTCTGTTCTTTACCTTGGAGAGTCATATCTTGAGGTTTTAGATAGTTAGTTTGAATATAATTCTTGTTCTTAGATCTTTCTATATTGCAGCCTCAACAACCCTTATAGAGAAAACCTTTGGACTAGATAAATAGGTTTCGGAACTTCACCGTACGATATCTACCTTTGAACACATAATCTTGGCAATATAAACTCTGTCCTTATATCCTTTAGAAGTGTCTTGAATCGAAAACCGTAGTCGGATACTTGAATCCTTGGAATCATTTCCCCTTTATTTAATCACAAAAGCTTTTGCATTTTCGCTAGATAATTGAATTTGAATTTACTCTCAACAAATCCCTGAGTCCGACTCTGGAATTCTTACCTTATTACAGTCGATTCGTACACTGCGGGTTCGCTTTTCTTTGAGTTCTAGATATAAATATTAAGACTTTGACGCACACACTTTTTGAGCGAACAGTCTCCTTCCAACTATGGCGTCCGGCCATAATGGAATACTCGGGGAGCCACGGAATACCTCTACCTCTTCTATCCTCCCATGGCATACCGGCGGTAGGTGGGCCGCGGTGTCTAGGAAAGATAATACCCCTACTCATAAGCTATTGAGACCCAAAGGTCTCGCCGCTATCATAGTGCAGGCGGAGTAATCTATCCAAAGCTGCGAGGCAATGTGTGTGACCATCCCACCATATCCAATGTTACCGGCTCTCTTATTCTTCAATTTACTCATGGTGGAGGCTAAGAGGGTAGCACAATCTGCGGGTCTACCATAAAGCATAGAGTAGAGGAGGAAAAGCTCGTCGGTCTTAATCTTTTGAGGAATTTCGGTCCTAGGGAAGAGGCACTCGGAAAGGACCCTATGAGCTATCTTTAAGGCTAAGTGGTAGATGAGCTTAGCCTTTGTGTCGTCCGGTTGACAACGATCCTCACTAGCGTAAATCATCGCTATCTCACTCCAAAAATCCTAAGCGTGTACCCCGCTAGAAAACCGACCATTGAAGGTCTATTGGAACCCAAAGAAGGCTCCAAACTGCAGGATCGAGAACTCGTAGTTATTCTCCATCAACCTAAAGGAAACCGTCCTATCGACGGCGTTGTGCTCAAAGGAAGTGACAAACTCCCTAGTGATCTCCTCATAAGCATCTTCTCTTATAGCGGAGAAGATAATCAAACCGGCTCTATCCAAGAGCCATGTCAAATCACCTACTACATTCAGCGGGTCTAACTCCTCTAGCAATAAGTATCTTGGTCCTATGACCGGTCTCTTCTCCATCCTTTCTAAGGAATCGAGGTAATCCTCATGGATGGTTGGAATTCTAGGAGGTGGGGGTGATGGTGGTTCATTAGGAAGGTTTTGGGAGGAGGAGGAGGAGGAATTGTCACCTTTCCTCTTCTTGGTCCTGCTCGACTTTCTTCTAAACAAATTATCCATCTCAATAGAAATCACGGTCTGTTCTATAGCTTCCACGGCCGTGGAACTCCCAGTGACTGTGGTTCGACTCTGTTTTTTACAAATATCAACCAAATCACACCAAATTTAGCAGACACGGTCCTAGGTTAATTTCAATTCCAATTCCAATTAGTTATTCTAAAAATCTTGCAAGAATTGAGCCAAATCGACAAAGTAGAGAAAGAGGAGAAAAACCTAGGGTTTGGAATTTTAAAATCCAAATTCCTTCTTGTGCAGGGATTGTTCACTCCGATTGTTGATTGGATCTTGTAGAGGGTCGAAAATACTTCAGTTTGGGATTAAGAATCGTTCGAAACAAATTCCGAACAAAGATTTGAGAGGAGGGTAGTGAATTCGGCGTTTAGGGCGTGGAAGAGGGTCGTGGAATTGAAGATTGTGGTGTTTTTGTGAAGGAAAATGGTTTATATAGTGGCCGTAAAAATTTTGGAAAATCACGATCACTCGGGGTGTTCCACGGCCGTGGTTTTGTACGGACCCGTGGTTTTGGTGCTTTTTCTCAGGTTTTGGAAGAATTACGGTCACTGTAGCCTCCACGACCGTGGTTTAGGGCGTGGAACTCTCTGTATTGTGCCAAAACCCAAGTTTCGTCAATTCCTTCCAACCTTTTCTTCTTTCCATTGCTCGTTCCTCGTTCCTGCATCCAAATACACGACATACCGGGAGATATCGAGGGGAAAATAAAGCAAAAAAGACTAAACTAATCTATTCTAAAAACGAAAACAAAAGTGCAATAGCTTGGGTTGCCTCCCAAGAAGCGCTTGTTTAAGGTCCGTAGCTAGACCGTACCTGGAATTATTCGAGTGCGGTAGGCGCGAACTCCTCACCTTGGAGCTCCCATGAATACTTCTTGAGTCGTTGACCATTCACCTTGCAACTTCCACTCTTTTCACCCCATACTTCAACTGCGCCATGGGGAAAAACATGTTTGATTAGATAAGGTCCGGTCCAACGAGATTTAAGCTTACCTGGAAAGAGCCGAAGTCTCGAATTGAAGAGGAGAACTTGATCTCCTTCTTTAAGATCCTTTGGAATGATATGCTTATCATGCCAACGCTTCGCTCTCTCCTTGTAGATCTTGGCGTTCTCGTAAGCGTTTAAGCAGAGTTCTTCAAGCTCGTTAAGGTCCAAGAGGCGTTTCTCGCCCACTTCCTTCATGCTGAAGTTCAACCACTTTTCCGCCCAATACGCCTTGTGTTCTAGCTCCACCGGTAAGTGACAAGACTTACCATAAACGAGGTTGTATGATGTTGTTCCTATGGGAGTCTTGTACGCAGTCCGGTATGCCCATAATGCATCATCTAGCTTCAAAGACCAATCCTTCCTTGTCTTCGAAACTGTTTTCTCTAGGATGCCCTTAATTTCTCTATTTGAAATCTCCACTTGTCGACTAGTTTATGGATGATAAGGAGTGGCGATCTTGCGAGTCACCCCATACTTAGCTAGTAGAGCTTCGAATTGTCGGGCAATGAAGTGTGAACCTCCATCACTAATAATGGTCCGCGGTGTCCCAAACCTTGGGAAAATGGTTCTATTAAAGAATTTTATGACAACCGTGGCATCATTAGTTGGAGAGGTTATGGCTTCAACCCATCTCGAAACATAGTCCACAGCTAGGAGTATATATTGATTCCCGAAAGATGATATAAAAGGTCCTATGAAGTCGACTCCCCAAACGTCGAAGATCTCTACCTCTTGAATGTTGTTAAGAGGCATCTCGTTCCTCCTAGATATGTTTCCTGTTCTTTGACAAGCATCGCAGCAGGAAACAAATGTTTGCACATCCTTAAATAAAGTAGGCCAAAAGAAACCGGACTGCAATACCTTAGTGCTAGTTTTGTTGGAACTAGCGTGTCCTCCACAAGGTAGTGAATGACAATGACGGATTATGCTTTGCATCTCGTCTTCCGGCACACATCTTCGAATGATGCCGTCTGGACCTCTCTTGAAGAGTAGAGGTTCGTTCCAAAAGTATTGCCGGACATCCTTGAAGAACTTCTTCCTTTGTGCGTAGGATAGTCCGCGAGGTATTTCCTGACAAACCAAACAGTTAACAAAATCAGCAAACAAAGGTTCGTTACCTCTAGTTATCTTGTCGATGCACTCCTCTGTGATGTGTAAGTGTTCGTCCAGGAAGGAGTCATCTATAGGTAGGTCGTCATCTTCTAGGTGTGGTAGACGACTCAAATGATCCGCAACAGAATTTTCCGAGCCTTTCTTGTCGCGGATCTCAAGATCGAATTCTTGTAGAAGAAGAATCCATCTAATCAGTCTCGGTTTTGCATCCTTCTTGGCAAGCAAATACCGAATCGCCGAGTGGTCCGTGTATACAATCACCTTCGATCCTACAAGATAAGAACGAAATTTCTCAAGTGCATATACAACGGCCAAAAATTCCTTTTCCGTAGTGGCGTAGTTGAGCTGCGCTTCATCTAGCGTCTTGCTAGCGTAATAGATGGCGTGTGTGCGGCCTTCCTTCTTTTGTCCTAGCACCGCTCCAACAGCTACGTCACTTGCATCGCACATAACCTCGAACGGAAGACTCCAATCCGGAGGTTGGATGATCGGAGCGGAGATTAGAGCTTCGCGGATCTTGTAGAATGCATCTAAACAGTCCTGCGAGAAATCAAAAACTGCATCTTTCATCAATAGATTAGTAAGCGGTTTTGATATCATAGAAAAGTCTTTGATGAAACGTCTATAAAATCCAACATGTCCTAGAAAGCATCTTATCCTCTTCACCGAAGATGGAGGAGGTAGTTTCTCTTTGGTCTCAATCTTAGCTTTGTCTACCTCAATCCCTCTACTAGAGATCAAGTGTCCGAGTACAATGCCTTCCTTCACCATGAATTGACACTTCTCCCAATTAAGAACTAGGTTAGTGTCTTCACAGCTTTGTAGCACCAGAGAAAGGTTAGAAAGACAATTATCAAAAGAGGAGCCATAAACAGAAAAATCGTCCATGAAAACCTCCATAATCTCCTCTATGTACTCCGAGAAGATGGCCATCATGCACCTTTGGAAGGTGGTTGGGGCGTTGCAAAGCCCGAACGGCATTCTCTTATAAGCGAACGTACCCCACGGGCACGTGAATGTGGTCTTCTCTTGATCGTCCGGATGTATCGGAATCTGAAAGAAGCCACTATAACCGTCAAGATAACAAAAGTACGAGTGTTGTGCTAACCTCTCAAGCATTTGGTCGATGAATGGTAATGGGAAGTGATCGTTCCTCATCGCATTTTTTAGCTTGTGATAGCCTATGCACATCCTCCATCCCGTCACTGTTCTTGTAGGAATGAGCTCGTTGTTTTTGTTGGTGATGACCGTCATTCCTCCTTTCTTCGGGACAACTTGTACAGGACTCACCCACTTACTATCGGAGATAGGATAGATAATACCTGCATCAAGTAGCTTAAGAATCTCCTTCTTGACAACCTCCTTCATGGTCGGATTTAACCGCCTTTGAGGTTGTCGTGAAGGCTTAAAATCTTCCTCCATTAGAATCTTGTGCATGCATAGTGATGGTTTAATTCCTACAAGATCCTCTATAGTGTAACCTAAAGCCTTTTTATGTTTATTTAAAATGGTTATCAGCTTATCATGTTCATCTTCGCTCAAATCGGAACTAACAATTACCGGAAAAGTAGAGTTAGTTCCTAAGAATGCATACCGAAGATGTGTGGGAAGTGGCTTCAATTCCATTACCATTGGAGTCTTTAATGGCTCTTGAGGAGTGTCCAATGCCTCCTTAGAAGTCTCTAAGGGTGTGGGAGTTGTTGAAGAAGGCTCAAGAGAATTGGTGGAAAGAACGTAATTGTCTTTAGAATTTCCTGAAATTACGGTACCTCTGATACTTCCACGGCCGTGGTTTTGGGCGTGGAAGTCAATTACGGCACCTCTGGTAGTTCCACGGCCATGGTTTTGGCTGTGTAACTTACTAGAGCTCTCTGAATAGCTGATTACGGTCATCATGGGTGAAACCAGGGCCGTGGAATAGCACGACTGACCGTGATTCCTCACGTTTTCTGACCCATCGTAGAGTTTTTCAAACTCTTCTTCATGCACTTCTTGTAGCTCCTCCAAGGCTTCAATCTCCTCATTGCAATCCTCTTCTTCTCCTTTCTCCATGATGCTCATGGTGATAACCTTCTACAATGGGTCCTTGAATAGAATCGAGTTTACTTCCTCTCTAGATGCCTCCTCGTCATAGATATCGAACATGTCCTCTCCAAGAGCTGGCTCTTTCACCAAGGTTGAGAAAACAAATTCAACCTTCTCTTCTCCTATGTCGAAGGCAAGTCTAGCATTCTTGCAATCCACCATGCAGCCGGATGTTGCAAGAAACGGTCTTCCGAGTATGATCGGGACTGATAGCATGAATTATAGTCTATATTTTTGGGTTTGTTTGGACGTTTTATCTTTCATAATCTGCATGTTTGTATGTACATTATGTGATTTTACTACCATTTCATCTACCTTTGCGAGAATCGAGGTCTACACCTAGTTTCGTTGTAATTGCAGGTAATATGGTACGTTTTGCATCAAAAAGGAGCAAAAGGAGTCATGAGTCATTTGGAGCTACATCCAGGAAGCATAGCCATGAATTAAAGATTCACTTTGGACCAGTTTTGAGAGATTCTACATCCAGTTCTAAGTCACCTCGGTTGACCAGAGATTCATCTCGACCGAGGTGATCCAGAGACGCCGACTCGACCGAGGCGAACACCTAGGACGCGGCGAGAATATTTTATTCTTGGCTGAGATCTTTTAAAATTGGAAAGTGATCTTATATTTTTGGGCTTGGCTTCTGGAAGGAAGGAGACATGCAGAATCATATATTTTCCTATAAAAAGGGTCGGATTTCCCACAATTCGAACATCCCGCATACACCGAACATCCGCTATCAGCGCAAGTAATCCGCCTATACTGAAAAATACGCAGCAGCCGCGTACTCCAATTTGGGAGAGAGTTGAAGAACCTTTTTGAAGGTTGAAGGAAGATTGAAGTCCATAGCTTTTATAGCTTTTATTGAAGGGTTTTGTAAGATTGTCTTCAATTCCCTCAATTGTTGTCTTGTCTTGTTGGATTATTATCCAAGGAACGCTTTTGTGTGATATTTGTTTCAGTTATTGAAGTCTTTTTATTAAATTCTTCTTTGTTCAAATATTCACCTTCTTCCCTTACATTTAATACTTTTATGATGATGATGAGTGGCTAATTTCCTTGTGTGATTCTAGGGTGATTGGCTGAAGGTTGTGGGAAAAACAATGATAGAATAATCTTAGATTCCAGTGAGATCCTGAAAGTTCGAGTCTTTAACCTTAACCCTAAGCACCTCGTTCAGTCGATGAACATTTCGGCCGAGGTGGAAACTGGCTGACCGAGGTGACTTATCTGATCCATAACTGAGAGTTAAGTGTTAGAGTTTGCCAAATCCTATTCTTATTATACCTTTCCTGGTTCAAAGCAAGCTTAGGATGAGACTTACCCGGTAATTCCTTAGTTTGTGTACCAACGATCATAAGTGTAGGTAATAAAGGTTTATCCTTTATTGGGGTTTGAGTGTGCTTCCATCCCATCTTTGTGAGTTAGCCTGAGACTTACCCGGTAAAGGTTGATTCTATTCCCTTAGATGGTATGTTAGTTTGAGGTTATAGTTCTTTATCTTAATTCCTTGAGACTTACCCGGTAATAGGAGTTACGGTTTGGGATTAGTGTGTAGTGAGACTTACCCGGTGATCTACTCCACTTTAGAAACACCTTCCCCACGCAAAAATCTCATCTTTGTCCGCTTATCTACAGATCTTGAGTTGGAACCACAACTAGACGCTTTAATCCCTAGAATTACATGTTTGCTTTATTTGACATCTTATTCATCTTTGATTGTGTTAATTGCTCTTGTGGTTAGAATTGACATAGCATACCGTATTGACTCTGTTTCACCGAGTCCCTGTGATCGACCCCTGGAATTTTCTTGCTTTTACTACGATTGACCCGTACACTGCGGGTTCGCATCCTTGTTTTAAGCTTAAGTCTAGGGTTATAAATTTAAAGCTTGCACACACCGTTTGGAGCGAACAAGTTTTTGGCGCCGTTGCCGGGGACTTGGTCTAGACCGAGCCGGTACGGTTTGCTCTTGGGGCATTTGCCCCGTTTTGTCTAACCACTCTACTTGAGTGACTTTCGCAGGTTCTTTCTTAGGTATATGCGAAGAACCCGCACTGGGAAGGAAATCGTTCCTTACGATCCCGAACCAGAAAAGACATACAAGCGACGCTTAAGAGAAGCGAAGATGGCCCAACAAGACGATCGCGATCTTGCGGCCCAATTAAGAGAGACGCAGGAGCTGCTACGTCTCAGTAAAGAAGAGCTAAGGCAAGAAAAAGAAGAGAATCATGCCAGGACTGCAGCAATCGAAGCTGAGATTGCAGCCATTCGGGACCAGATTCTACTTCGACCGAGGGAGGATCCAGTAGTTGATCCTCGACCGAGGCAGATTCCAGTACCCGATGCCCCGGCCGAGGTACTTCCACCTCGGATGCCAGTCCGAGATGTTCTTCTTGCAGGAATTCCACAAACTCTAGGTCAAAGGATGGACCCTAATCAACAACTGAGGCGTCCAGGAGTGAACCTAGGAGATCCAGCGGATCATGACTATGAACTTCGACCGCAAGTTCTAGCCATGATTCGCCAATGCCAATTCGGAGGACTAGAGAAGGAGTCGCCGCATCAACATCTTCAAAACTACGAGATCTTGATGGAAACCTTGCGACCATCCAGAATTGAGAACAACAACTACAAGCTAAGACCTTTTTACTTTTCTTTAAAAGATAGAGCTCTTACTTGGTATCAATCTCTCCCTCCAGGAAAAATTAGCACATGGGAAGAGATGACTACGGAATTCTTGACCAAATTCTTTCCACCCTCGAAGACCGCTGAAATGAGGGGAAAGATCAATGCTTTCATCATGAAGGACAAGGAGAGCTTGTCCAAATCTTGGGAGCGGTTCAAGGATATCCTTTTGGATTGCCCACATCATGGGATTCCAAAGATTGAGTTATTGGAGATCTACTTCAAAGGGCTGGATGGAAGCACCCAGTTCAATCTCCAACTACTCTCCGCCGGTACCTTCATGGACATGGCGGTTGACGAGGCTTGGGACTTCATTGAGAAGCAAGCCTTGCACATGGAGAAGTACACCCACCAAGGAGCTGAGGGTGGAGTTAAAAGAGTCAACTTTCAAGAGACTCAACCCAACAACAACCAGCTCACGTCCTTGAAGAACGACGTGAAGCAATTGAAGGAGCTCTTGATGGCTCAAACTAAGAAGGAAGAGCAAGGGCAAAGGAACAACAACAACAACAATAACGGGTACCGTAACAACAACAACGGACCCCGAAACAACAACTACAACAACAACAATAGAGGATCCAATAGCAACAATTGGAGGGCGAATAACCAAAATCACGGTAACAATCACTCAAACTCCAATTCTAATGATTCCTCTAACCCTTTCCTCTCTTCTCCTTCTTCTTCTTCTACTCCATTGAAAAGCCAAGGGCAAGGATCAAGTTCGTCTCAGCCGGAAAAGAAGGACGCAGTCCTGGAGGCAATCTTGATCAAGCTTAGTGCTATGGAAAATTCTATGACTTCATTTTCGAGGGCCCAAAAGTCCTTCGAACAACAACTTGCTAATAGGGCGAATGAAGCGCCAAGAGATCCGGGGAAGCTTCCAGCAAAGACGGAAACTCACCCTAAGGGCCAGTGCATGGCCATTACGACGAGGAGTGGACTCAAAACTGCAGATCCAGTACCTCGCTCGACGCAGACCACCTCGGTCCAGATCCAGTCGAAGAACACCTCGACCGAGATGCCAACCGAGGCGGCGCAACAGAAAGCAGGAGGAACGACAGAAACTTATGTTCCACCACCTGCATATAAACCACCACTTCCATTCCCTCAGTCCAGAGCCAGAGCACATCTTGACAAGCACTTTGGTAAGTTTCTTGACTTGATGAATAAGCTACATATTAATATTCCTTTCCTTGATGCTATTTTAGGTATGCCCGCCTATGGGAAATTCTTAAAAGAGATCTTATCAAGGAAGAGGAAACTGGAGGATGTTGGTGAAGTTAGGATGACATCTAAATCTTCGGAGCTTATCAAGATCATGAAGGAAAAGATGCCACCTAAGTTGAGAGATCCCGGCTCATTTTGCATCCCTATTCAAGTCGGGGATGTCACTTGTGAAGCCCTTTGTGATCTAGGAGCCAGCGTGAGTATCATCCCGCTGGAGCTATGCACTAAGATCGGTCTTGGAGAGCCCAAGCCGGTCAAGATTCGACTTTACATGGCGGATCGCTCCATCACCCATCCCGTGGGCATTTTGGAGGACGTTCCGGTCAAGTTAGGTAACTTCTATCTACCTATAGATTTTGTCGTACTTGACATTCCCGCAGATTACCCTGTTCCTATCATTCTCGGGAGGCCATTTCTAGCAACTTCGGGTTGCAATGTGGATTGCAAGAACGCCAAGTTGAAATTCAACGTTGGTGGCGATGAGGTGGAGTTCGCACTACTTGCAGCCATGAAAGGGGAGCAACTAACTGATGATATCTTCAACATCTACGATGAAGAAGAATCAAGGGAATTGGTGAGCTCTATCCTTATTAATGATCCACTCGAAAGAGTTATTAGCTTCAGTTTAATGGAGGAAGGTATAGATGCTTCTTGTGATGCAGATATACGGAGCTTGAAAGCACTGGAAGAAGATCCAGGAGCTAAAACTGAGAAGCTAGTCCAGGAGACGAAGATCTCCAGTCTCGGTTCCAGTAACAATACCTCGACCGAGGCACTTTCTGGACGGAGCGAGGCATCTGAAGAACACCTCGGTCAACGCCTTTGCGCCTCGACCGAGGTCGATAGCGAGACAATGTCAACTGAGATTGCTGAGAATAACAATTTCTCTACTCCCCTCTCTGACATTCACCCACAGTTGGCGGATCATTCCCTCCACCAACTTTCTGATAATAAAGGTCCTTGGTATGCTGATATTGTGAATTATCTTGTTTGCCAGGAAATACCGCCCGGATTGACGTACTCTCAAAAGAAGAGATTCTTCAAGGAAGTACGACATTACTACTGGGATGAGCCGCTGCTATTCAAGCGCGGACCGGACGGGATGCTTCGAAGGTGCATTCCGGAAGATGAAGTTAATAGCGTCATAAGGCATTGTCATTCACTTCCTTGCGGAGGACATGCTAGCACCGATAAAACATGTGCTAAGGTATTGCGTTCCGGTTTCTTTTGGCCTACATTATTTAAGGATGTACAATCTTTTGTTGTTTCTTGTGATGCATGCCAAAGAACAGGGAACCTATCAAGAAGGAACGAAATGCCACTTAACAACATCCAAAAAGTGGAAATCTTTGATGTATGGGGGATTGACTTCATGGGACCTTTCCCATCCTCCGGAGGAAACCTCTACATTCTCCTTGCCGTTGATTACGTCTCTAGATGGGTTGAAGCCATTGCTTCCCCCACTAACGACGCCAAGGTGGTTGTGAAGTTCTTGAATAGAACTATCTTTCCACGATTTGGAACTCCACGCATCATCATCAGCGATGGAGGAACGCATTTCATCAACAGGAAGTTTAAAGCACTTCTATCGAAGTATGGGGTAACCCACAAAGTATCAACCGCTTATCACCCTCAAACTAGTGGACAGGTCGAGATCTCGAATAGAGAAATCAAGGCAATTTTGGAGAAGACCGTTTCTAGAACGAGGAAGGATTGGTCCATGAAATTGGACGATGCTCTTTGGGCGTACAGGACAGCATTCAAGACTCCCATAGGTACCACCCCTTATAATTTGGTATATGGGAAGTCTTGCCATTTGCCCGTTGAATTGGAGCACAAGGCGTATTGGGCTATCAAATGGTTGAACTTTGATATCAAGGAGGCTGGTGAGAAACGACTTTTGGAACTTAACGAGCTGGAAGAGCTGCGTCTAAACGCCTATGAGAATGCCAAAATCTACAAGGAAAGGACGAAGAGATGGCATGACAAGCGTATCGTTCCAAAGGAGCTTAACGAGGGAGATTTAGTTCTACTCTTCAACTCCCGCCTCCGTCTTTTTCCAGGTAAGTTAAAATCTAGATGGACCGGACCTTATGTTGTGAAACATGTTTTCCCTCATGGTGCAGTTGAGATATGGGGCGAAACTAGCGGAAGCTTCAAGGTCAACGGTCATAGACTTAAGAAGTACCAACCGGAAACGCCGGTTGAGGAGGTTGCACCAATCTACCTCCTTTGAGACGCATTATGGTCCAGCTAGCGACCTTAAATCAAGCGCTTCTTGGGAGGCAACCCAAGGTATTGCTCTTCTTTCCCGTTTTCTAGTCTAGCTTAGATAGTTTTTGTTTTTGCTTTGCTTTGCTTTGTTTTTGGCGTTCTGGACAGACAACAGGAAGGAGCACATCTGGAAGGAAAGAAGTTCGAGATTCAGAGAAGACAGAAGCACCTCGGTCACTGTCAGAGCACCTCGACCGAGTTAATTCTTGAGGCAACCGAGGCGACTAGGGTTTCTGCAGAACCACCTCGGTCCATACCACCTCGAGCCAGTCGAGACCATCTCGACCGAGGTGACAGCAGATCCAGTAACAGTATAAAAAGAAAAAAATTTTACAGTTTCGTTTTTTTACTCTCCTCGACCGCGGTGAACAGAAGTACCTCGCTCTCCTTCGTCTCTCGCTCGTTTTCGAAGATTTCTGCTTCCAAACCGCGATTAAAGAGTAGAGGAGTCGATTGCTACTACAGATCTGCAGGAAATTTGAGCGTTTCGACCGAAACGAGGTAAAAACGTTCGAAAACCCTAACTCGCTCGTTTACTGCATATTGGGCTTTGGTTGCCCTTGATTCTGTTGAGGAAATCTTTAAGTACCCCTTAGGAAGCATCGGTAGTGATTTTTGGGGGAAAAGAACTGAAATTCAGAGAGTGGAAATCGAACTGTCTTCGCCTCGGTCCAGTCGCTCTGCACCTCGGTCGAGGTGATTCTTGGTATTTGTCAGTCGACCGAGGTAGTCTGACAGTGTGTTTTGAAGATGAGTTCAGATCGCCGTTTAGCTCTGAGAGACAGATCCTCCCCTTCCCCTTCTCCTTCCTCATCCCGTCCCTACCGCCCGGCCATCCACGAGAGATGCCGGGTAGACTATGAGAGGATAGCTGGCCGTCCAGTCATCGCACCACGATTTCTGGATGTGTCCGCTTTTGACTGCCTAGGGTTAGATGTTGACCTTAGGAGGATGATTGCTACAGTAGGGCTAGATCAGTTCACTGAGATCCGAGCCCCAGCCTACTTAGAGCCGACACTCGAGTTTGTTAGCTCCTTCTCCTACCTTCCCACAGAGCGGTCTGTGAAGTACCGGCTGATGAGCCGGAACTTCATCGTTCCTTTAGAGGTTTGGAGAGAGATCTTTGGCTTTCCTGACCCCACTGCTGTAGACTTCCCCTCCCGATCCGTAGCTAGGGAGTTCTGGGGACAGATAGCCCACATTACTACACACGCAGACAGATGGCGCCCTGGAGATTCCAGGGAGAAGGTCATCTTCCACCCAGCCTTCAGACTTGCCCACAGGATCTTCAGTGAGACACTTCTGGCGCGTACTGAGACGCCCCAGAAGATCAGACAGGGTGAGCTTTTCAGCCTCTATTGCATGGTTACAGGAGGCTTCCCAGACTTTGGCTTGCTCCTTGCAGAGGATCTGCATAGGATCAAGGCCAAGGCGAAGGGAGATATTTGCTGTGGAGGTCTAGTCACCCACATCGCCACTTACCACGGGATGGACCTCAGCGTTTGTACATTGGCGGCGGCTCCGAAGCCGCTGGGATTGCAGGAGATGATCACACGGAGGATTCTAGTTCCCCGTGGTTTGACCACTCCATACGTCGCCATGCCTTGG
This sequence comes from Fagopyrum homotropicum, assembly GCA_033239125.1. Classification (NCBI taxonomy): domain Eukaryota; kingdom Viridiplantae; phylum Streptophyta; class Magnoliopsida; order Caryophyllales; family Polygonaceae; genus Fagopyrum; species Fagopyrum homotropicum. Next base: position 30,852,333 of record BSWB01000002.1, on the reverse strand, counting down.
GAGCGGACTGCACCTCAGGGTATCCGCTGGTCTGCGCAGTTCACAGTCTTTGATCCGCATTTCTGGCAGACTGCTTGGGATACACTCATGGAGGATCATAGAGAGGCAGCAGCTGCCCCTGCTGAGGCTGAGGATGAGGATGACGACGATGATGAGACAGTGGATGAGAGAGGAGGTGGCGTCCCGATGGACACAGGGACAGATACAGCTGGGACGAGCGCGCCACCTATTATTGATTTAGATGACGAGGAGGACACTGAGCCGGCGCCAACCGCGACATCTCCAGTCAGACCTGTTGGACGCAGGAGGCGTGGAGTGAGGGACAGAGCTGCACACCGACGGATCGATGACCTGACAGATCAGGTTATCGACTCATATGCTGCACTTTCGCTGGATATCCACGAGATGCAGGAGCGGCAGCATCATCAGCACATGATGGCTCAGCTACAGTTTGAGCGTATCATGGGCCATCCCTATGATCCGACTCAGTTCCCCTACATACCACCACCACCGCCGGATCAGGACTACTGAGGAGCTGCAGGGTTTCTTTATTATATTTTTTTATGCAGTTCGGCTCTTATCCGGTGAGTTCTCCTGTTTTAGACTTTTATTATACCCACTGGGACAATGTGTCTCAAGTATGGGGTATTTGTCTGTATTATTTGACTACGTGACTACTTGATGTATTCGACACTTATGATGTATTTTATTTATCGGATATTTTCATATTTATGCTTCATTTGCCTTTATATGATTATCTGATATTACATGCATACTTACAGGTTATTTGATTGAGAAAAACGTCGAAACTGAAAAAAAATGGGGTATATAAAAAATTTTTTGACCTCGACCGGGGAGATTCTGGCCGAACGAGGTGATTCACCTCGGTTGAACCAAGAATACCTCGACCGAGGTGGTGTTAACTGAGAGTTTTCGAAAGCGAATTTTTGTTACTTATCTGGATATGATCTCAGTGAAAATCTTGTTTACCTACTGGTTTTAAATTCTTTATGTGTTTGAAAGGTTTTATGATATGTTTAAGTTGCTAAATGCTTTGTTTGAAATTATTGGCATGTTTAATACTTTGTTTTTATCCAAATTATGTTGAATTTGAAGGTTGACACCGCAGGTTAAGTTCTCTCACTTTCTTCTTGGAAAGACCAAGGCAATTCATTCTTCTCTCTTCTTCTTCTTGATCATGCTTAGCCCCTCATATACATTTTGCCTCCCTTTACCTATCCGGGAATTTGGAAGCAAGCGAAGTGGTGAAAGCAAGAAAGTTGAAAAGTGGGCTGGAAGTGAAAGTGTTAGAAAGCAATAATAGGTTTGGGGAAGTCAATCATGAAGATGAGTAACTCGGCACCATTCACATAGCCGGGTGTTTGTGTCTTGCCAAAGTCGGATTGAGCGATATTCCTAACGGGTCATGGTATGTGCATCAAAGGTTTGATGCATCTCAAGAAATTGATGATTGCAGATTTCCTAGGCTTCGGTTATTGTGCACCTCTGTCCATGCATCCCAAAAAGTAAAGTAAAGAAAAAGTGCAAAATAAGCAAAGCTTATTGGTGGAAGATGTTGCAAGTCAAAAGTGAAAGTGAAGTTCATCCTTTTCCCGGATTCTAGCACCACATTACCTTACATACATCCCTACCCTACACGTTTCTTGACCTTTCTTTTGGGAAGCCCTTGAGACCTTGAGCTTGTTGATTGACTTAGCGGTTTAAACTGGATTATACATGATTAATTTTGATAATTATGATTTATTATGCATTCTATGATTTTATGCAAAGATGAACAACTTTTCTATATTCATAAAATGTTTTGAGCATATTAAGTTTTTAAATTCCAGGAAGTACTCTCTTAGAGTGATCTATGATAGTTGCACACCATAAAATGTTTTTGAAAGGCTTTTTCACTGATTTTCTTGACTTATAATCCATTCTATCTTGTCTTCTATATGCGGAACTTGCTTGGGGACAAGCAAGGGCTAAGTATGGGGTATTTTGATAGCATGAATTATAGTCTATATTTTTGGGTTTGTTTGGACGTTTTATCTTTCATAATCTGCATGTTTGTATGTACATTATGTGATTTTACTACCATTTCATCTACCTTTGCGAGAATCGAGGTCTACACCTAGTTTCGTTGTAATTGCAGGTAATATGGTACGTTTTGCATCAAAAAGGAGCAAAAGGAGTCATGAGTCATTTGGAGCTACATCCAGGAAGCATAGCCATGAATTAAAGATTCACTTTGGACCAGTTTTGAGAGATTCTACATCCAGTTCTAAGTCACCTCGGTTGACCAGAGATTCATCTCGACCGAGGTGATCCAGAGACGCCGACTCGACCGAGGCAAACACCTAGGACGCGGCGAGAATATTTTATTCTTGGCTGAGATCTTTTAAAATTGGAAAGTGATCTTATATTTTTGGGCTTGGCTTCTGGAAGGAAGGAGATATGCAGAATCATATATTTTCCTATAAAAAGGGTCGGATTTCCCACAATTCGAACATCCCGCATACACCGAACATCCGCTATCAGCGCAAGTAATCCGCCTATACTGAAAAATACGCAGCAGCCGCGTACTCCAATTTGGGAGAGAGTTGAAGAACCTTTTTGAAGGTTGAAGGAAGATTGAAGTCCATAGCTTTTATAGCTTTTATTGAAGGGTTTTGTAAGATTGTCTTCAATTCCCTCAATTGTTGTCTTGTCTTGTTGGATTATTATCCAAGGAACGCTTTTGTGTGATATTTGTTTCAGTTATTGAAGTCTTTTTATTAAATTCTTCTTTGTTCAAATATTCACCTTCTTCCCTTACATTTAATACTTTTATGATGATGATGAGTGGCTAATTTCCTTGTGTGATTCTAGGGTGATTGGCTGAAGGTTGTGGGAAAAACAATGATAGAATAATCTTAGATTCCAGTGAGATCCTGAAAGTTCGAGTCTTTAACCTTAACCCTAAGCACCTCGTTCAGTCGATGAACATTTCGGCCGAGGTGGAAACTGGCTGACCGAGGTGACTTATTTGATCCATAACTGAGAGTTAAGTGTTAGAGTTTGCCAAATCCTATTCTTATTATACCTTTCCTGGTTCAAAGCAAGCTTAGGATGAGACTTACCCGGTAATTCCTTAGTTTGTGTACCAACGATCATAAGTGTAGGTAATAAAGGTTTATCCTTTATTGGGGTTTGAGTGTGCTTCCATCCCATCTTTGTGAGTTAGCCTGAGACTTACCCGGTAAAGGTTGATTCTATTCCCTTAGATGGTATGTTAGTTTGAGGTTATAGTTCTTTATCTTAATTCCTTGAGACTTACCCGGTAATAGGAGTTACGGTTTGGGATTAGTGTGTAGTGAGACTTACCCGGTGATCTACTCCACTTTAGAAACACCTTCCCCACGCAAAAATCTCAGCTTTGTCCGCTTATCTACAGATCTTGAGTTGGAACCACAACTAGACGCTTTAATCCCTAGAATTACATGTTTGCTTTATTTGACATCTTATTCATCTTTGATTGTGTTAATTGCTCTTGTGGTTAGAATTGATATAGCATACCGTATTGACTCTGTTTCACCGAGTCCCTGTGATCGACCCCTGGAATTTTCTTGCTTTTACTACGATTGACCCGTACACTGCGGGTTCGCATCCTTGTTTTAAGCTTAAGTCTAGGGTTATAAATTTAAAGCTTGCACACACCGTTTGGAGCGAACAGGGACCGGATAATCTATAGGAATATCAAGCACGACGAAGTCTATAAGAACATAGAACTTGCCAAGCTTGACCGGGATGTCTTCGATGATACCGACGGGATGAGTTGTGGATCGATCCGCCATGTATAACGTCATCTTCACCGGTTTAGGTTCACCTAAGCCGATCTTCCTGCATAGAGCAAGCGGAATGATGCTAACGCTTGCTCCCAAGTCACATAAATCGTCATATGTGACATCTCCCATTCCGATTGGAATACAAAATGACCCCGGATCCTTTAGCTTTGATGGCATCTTCTCTTTCATTGTTTTGATGAGATCCGATGACTCCGAACTCATCTTGACTTCTCCAAAGTCTTCTAGCTTCCTCTTGTTAGAGGGGATCTCCTTTAAGAACTTCCCGTAAGCGGGCATACCTATAATTGCATCAATGAAAGGTATGTTAATGTGCAGTTTGCTCATGAGTTCAATGAACTTACCGAACTGCTTATCTAGACGCGCTCTCTCTCTAGATTGCGGGAATGGTAGGGGAGGTTTGTAAGCTGGAGTAGGAATGTAGATGTCTTCCTTCTACTTCCCCTTTTCCTTCTCTTTTTCGACGGGAACTTCAACAAATTTAGGTTGCGGATCGGTTGCAGTTACTTAGCTCCTAGTTGTGATAGCCATCACCCTTTCTTTCGGGTTATCCTCCGTCTTTCCGGGAAGTTTTCCTTGATCTCTATGAACTTCCTCGGCCTTGCTGAATAGTTGGGTTTCTAAAGCCTTTTGAGCTTTATCAACCTTAATAACATGGTTCTCCAGTCCTTGAAGCTTTCCCAAGATTGTTTCCAACATGGGATCGGGTTTCTCCTTTCCCGAGCTGCTTCAGCTATTAGATCCTTATCACTGACTTTTCAAAGGGATGGAAGAAGAAGATGGTGGTGTTACTAAATTTCCTCAATTGAAATAAGAATTACCGGAATTTTGTTGTTGGTTGGAATGCCAATTGCCATTCGAATTCCTGTTGTTGTTGTTGTTCCAATTGTTATTCCGATTTTTGTTGTTCCAATTGTTCCGGTTATTGTTGTTGCTCCGGTTATTGTTGTTGTTCCGGTTGGTTCCTTCATTCCCTTGACGGTTGTTGTTTTCTAAGTAACCAACATCTTGCTCCTTTGGCTTTTGAAGGCCAGCTCTTGTAACACCCCAAATTCTTAGAATTCGGGGAGCTACTACTTAGGACCTCACAATGGGTCCCGACCTTAGTTTGACAACAATTTTACTAGGATCTTACAACAAGGCACAAAAGTATTAAAAACATTTGAAAACTGTAAACAATATATACATGAAAGATGTGTATCAGCCTTACAAAGCAACGGTAAAAAAAATGGCACATATGAATAACATAAGACCACCTCGTCCCTAACTAAATGAGTACGTGGACCCGGCTGACCATTTCCTCCGGATCTCTCTACAACTGTCTTAACCTGCAAGGCATCTACAAAGCGGTATAATACCGTTAGCTAACATTCTATGCATAAGTATAAAGGTAAAAGCACAAACACACAACACACACAATCAACATGCAACCCTCAATCCTTTTATTATCTTTAATTAGGTGATAAGTCATTACTAATGATACTTATTTTGTGACACGAGGGATTCCCAAACCTCGCCCCTGTCTCCGTTTACCAACGAGGAATGGTACTAATGCATCTGACCGTCAACTTGACTGGGCTGGTCGCAGGGAACCTCCTAGACTCTCGCAAGAGCTAGGCAGATGATGTCACGACCCGTTATCATACACTTGGGTCAATTACACAAAATAATAAAGTCGGCCTAATCCAGTTTCATTGTTTATCATAACTAACAAACACCACTCATACACATTACACTCATACTAGAAGCCAGCTAAGTAAGTCCGTGGACTTACCTGAATCAGATCTCGACTTTCTAATTCACCAATCGATCTGTACAGTAGGAATTCAGTGGCTTGTCAAAGGAGGCAAGTGTGTCAGCACACTTTCTAGGTGATTAGAAGTCTAAGACTTCTAAGATAGTAGGTCTTAATAGAACGGAATTGATTACAGTATTAATTTATGGTAAAATGACTATTTTACCCTTGGTCCCAAAACTTCTAAAAATTCCATAATTTATGTCTAAACTCTTATTTGATACTAAAATGTCATATTCTAACTCCTAAAGATGAGTTTGGTTACAAACTGGCAATTTACACATTCTTCTTATTTTCCGAAAGGTCATTAAGGTCCAACTTCGGCTTCAAATATATAACTCGAATAAATTTATAAATTTCCGAAATAATTCCTTAGGTCCTCTATGATATCCCATCTACTCATAGGAGAAAGAATTTCTTAAAACTGTTAGAGCATCACTTCTACAAAAATTTCTAAAGTTGGTTACAACACTTAACAAACAGCACACTGTCTTAACTTTGAAAAATCATAACTCCTAAACTACTCGCTGGATTTATCCCAAATTTTGATATGTTCTACTATAAAGTCTTATCTATAATATATCCAAAATTCAGCCGCATAGGAGATCAAAAGCCTATTTAAAAATATCTCACAAAACTGCATCACAAGCACCTTTCCTCAACACTTAGAAATTTCAGCACAACAGAAAAACTACTTACGACTCAATCTTTGAAAAATCACAAATCCCAAACCACTCGCTGGATTCCTCCCAAATTTTAATATGTTATACAACAATATATCAACTATATCATATCCAAAACTCAAGCCCAACGGAGATCAAGAGCTTATTCAAAACCATCTAACAAAACAGCATCACCTGCTGTTTTCCCCAACACTCAGCACGTATATAAAAACTGTATGAGGCGTCAACTTTGGAACACCATAACTCTCAAACCGTAGCTCGGATTCCTCTCAAATTTTAGTATATTATACTATACAATATCGACTAAAACATATCCGAAAATCAGCAGTAAAGGTGGAGTCTAACCTACCCAAAACTGGAGCCGAAGATGACTGTTCTTCACTTCATGCAAACTCAGAAAAGACCTTTATCCTTACTGCTCTTCTTAGGCTGGTCCGCGTAGGCTTAGGAGACATAAAGGTCACTCGTTAAGCATGAATATCGTGGATGGAAGTGCAAAGAAGGAAGGGTATAAGCTTTCCCGACTCCGAGGCTCGAAGGCACGAGGAAGAAGGTACCAAGGTTTCTGCTGAGTATTTGTTTTGCACAGAAAGGGAGAAGCCACGGTCCTTGATTGCTCGAGGCTGCATCAGCAAGAATAAGGAGGCGGTTACTATCCTTGGAGGCGCACCAGCAGCTCGGCGTTGTGCACTACAGGGCTGGAGGAAAAGGCTCGTCTGCTGCTGTGTGAAGGATGGTACGATGGAGGAGGAGAGGAGAGCGTGAGGAAGAGCGTGAGGAGGAGCGGCGTCCGTCTGCTGCAGATGCGTAATCTTAGCCATGAAGGAAATCGTCTCTGCAGTTGCCTAGGGTTGCCGGACGTCTTTGTTTGCAAGAGCTGCTAGGGCTGGCGATTGGGCTGCGAGGACGCCTTCTTCCTGGGCTGCGAGCAGCTGTGTCAGGCGAAGGTGCTGCTGCAATCTGGGCTGGTTGGAGGCACGAGAAGGACTGGGCTGAGGCAATAGTAGGTCCGGTGTGGGCTGGAGCAAGGCAACAAAGTGGGCTGAAGGTTTGATAAGTATGCCATGGTGGGCTGAAACCAAGAAAACAAAGTGGGCTGAAGGTTGTCACAGTTTGTCAAAAACTCTTCATGGCTTTGTCAAGCCCATGCATGGCCTTGTCACAAAGTTGTCGGGCTTCGTCATGACCTCGTCACAGCTTTGTCACAGTTTCGTCTCAGCCTTGTCATGATCTCGTGAAAGCTTTGTCACAATATCGTCTCAGCCTTGTCATGATCTCGTCTTAAGTCGTCGTTAAGGATTAATTATAAGAATTAGGGTTTGATATAATTCTATCATTTTATGTGAATTAAATTCTACGTAAAATGATAAATAATTATAAGAATTAGGGTTTGATATAATTCTATTATTTTATGTGAATTAAATTCTACATAAAATGATAAAATTTGTGAAGAAAGAATTACTAGATAGAATAGGAAACGTCAACGGCTCGAAGTCCGAATTGATTCGGAATTAAACGGAATAAAAATTCCGGATATTACATCAGTACCCCCTTAAAATAAGTTTCGTCCCGTAACTTAGAACAAGATACTTAATTAAATGACTTCCATAAATAAACTGGTATGTCCTAGTCTCACTAAATTTTTATTTGTTTCCTAACCTTCTCTAACCCTATCAAAGCGTAACGGAAAAAAAATTGGTCGTTACATCAGATCCCCCTCAAAATAAGTTTCGTCCCGAAACTTAGGGTACGACAATCCTGATCGGCCTTTAAGGCACCAAAGTTGTCGGGCTTCAACTCCTTGATTTCGGTGTTGAGGGAGAAGATTTGAGTTTGCGCAGCTTGTGTTAGCTTCGGTTCTTGCTCCACTCGGTTAGATCCTGCTTTCCGGTGGGAGTATTTCTCAATGACTTGGGCTTGCTTCTCAATGAAGTCTCAAGCGTCATCCTCCCTCATGTCCATGAACGTACCACATGAAAGGGATTGGAGCTTGAATTGTGTTTCCACATCCAACCCCTTATAGTATATCTCCAATAATTCAAGTCTTGAAATGCCATGGTGTGGGCAATCCAATAGCAAATCCTGAAACCTTTCCCAAGATTGAAACAAATTTTCGTTAGGCTTCATAAGGAATGCATTAATCTTACCTCTCAATTCCGCAGTCTTGGATGGCGGAAAGAACTTAGTTAGAAATTCCGAAGATAGATCCTCCCACGTATTAAGTCTTCCATTTGGAAGAGCTTGATACCATGCTAGAGCCTTGTCCTTCAAAGAGAAGAAGAACGGCTTAATCTTATAGTTGTTGGTAGTGGTCTTCTTCGGCTTCATCGTCTCCATGAGAATCTCGAAATTCTGCAAGTGTTGATGTGGAAATTCAGCACTTGTTCCGCCAAATTGATTTTGGCGAACCATAATCATCACTTGCGGACTAAAGCTGAATTCTTGGATATCTTCAGCTTCAAAGTTCAAGCCTAGGCGGCGCGGTTGTTGAATCGGATCCATCCTTTGACCAAGTGTTCGCGGCTCTTCATCTACACGAGCGGCTCTCGCACCCCTACGATTGGCGGCTGGTCTTGGATCATTCCGGACTGGATTGATTGTTGGATCAATGTCCTCTAGCGGTGGCATAAAATCATCACTCTCATCATCGGATGATTCAGCTCTAACCGATTTAGTCGGTTTGTCTTTCTTATCCTTCTTGGAGCTAGTCATTTCCAACCTCATTTCCAGTATCATGGTCTTGAGCTCATTAATTTACAATTGATGACGCTCCGCTTCTTCCCTACGAGTCTTTTCACTCCACCTTAGTTGTGCTTCAGAATCATCCAACTCTGTTTGGAAATCCCTTTCTTTTATTTCAGCCATCTTTCTTTCTTTGAGCTTCTCCCTCAAAGTCTTCTGAAGTTCTTGATCAAGAGGTATGAGGTCTTTGTTGGATCTAGACCTACACATGTACCTCAGAAAACCTGCAAATATCACTCAAAAGAGATATCAAATAACAAGAGCAAAGCTCCCAAGCTCGACAACCGATAACCGAATTCGGCCTAGACCAAATCCCCGGCAACGGCGCCAAAAACTTGTTCGCCACTAAGCATGCGTGCAAATAAGCTTTAAATTTATAAAACTAGAATAAAAGCAACGAACTCGCAGTGTACGGATCGGCGTAGTTTAACAAGTATTCCAGAGTATCGAACTCAGGGATTTGGGGGGAACAAATTTAATTTCCAGAAATCGAGCAAGTAAAGTGTAAAGCTTTGCAAATATTGGAGAAAACAGCAACCCTAAAGATCCGGATGTCAAATTATGGCAATCGATTTAAGATATACTAAAGAATTAAGGACAGAGTTGAGAATTACAAAGGTATGCTAAAGTAAAGTAATGTACGGTGAAGTTCCAAACCTTATATGTCTAACCCAAAGAACTCTCTATAAAGGTTGTTGAGGCTTCAGTATAGAAAGGATCTAAGGACCAAAATTGATCTCAAATACCCAAACTTGTAACCCAAGGATCAAGATAAACTCAAACGGTTAAGGTTGTGACACTCGAAACCGAAATAGAGGATGTTGAGTCTCACTACTACCTAGAAAAGGTAAGCCAAGGCTAGGTTAAAGCTAATCTTTAACTTTGGATTAAAGTAAAAGGAAAGTTCGTAAACTGAAGTAAATCACGGGTAGATCTTGAGAACCACGGCCGTGTAAACCCTAGAACTATCCGTGATTTAGGGTGTCGATGATGTTTCTCACACTCTCAGAGTCTAATCTATTTACGATCGATCTATCATCATCTAAGCCACAACTATCAACCCTTCACCTTAGAATTTTTAAAGGGTTTTAGCCAATAATCATCATTTTGATATCAAAAATCAAATTAAGAAGAATGAAAGATGAAAACCCTCAAAAACTCCAATAAAACTCAAAACCAATTCTCAAATCCGAAACGCGAGAAGCAATGTTTAATGGATTCACAATATAACACAAAACCTCACAACGATCTTAGGCAAGAACGAAGAACGGGATGTCAATCCGTCTTTAATATCAAAACCTAAGAAAAAGGGCTAAACTTCTGCCACAAGCAATCTTCGAGAATCCAAATTGTCGGCGTTTCCGCAACTCTCGCGGTCTCGATCAACCCTAAGCGAGTCCTTCCAACAAGGGTAAGGAAACCGTCTTCAATTCCAAGCGGCCGTCCCAAAAACTCTCTTTTCCAACCTTTTTATAAGGTTAGAAAAAGATACCGTCAAGGCCCAATATGTAGATGACGTGGCAAATAATAGTTCGTCAAAAGATTGCCTAAATCGGTCACACAAGGTTCCACGACCGTGGTTTAGAGCGTGGAAATGGATTACGGTGTCTCATGCTTTCTACGACCGTAATTTATACCGTGTAACTTACTGGAGTGCTCCAAACTCAAGTCCATGTTCACGATGCTAAGTCCACAGCCGTGGTTTTGGGCGTGGTCTTCAAATCCACTTCTCCACGACCGTAATTCAAGGTGTGGAAGTGTATAATGCTCGTTGTTGCCTTTGTCTCGTGCCATTCTTCATCCTAGCTCCTTCCTTAGCTTCCTCGATGTATCTCCTCATCCTCATACATTATCGATCACTCCTTTTTCTCCATCAAACGATCCGATTCCAGCTCTTATTCACCTATAATCAACACAAAGCTATTGTAGACCTCTATATCGAAAATATAGATGAACAAGCTAACAATTGCTTCAAAACCTTATCCATGAACACAATAATGAGTGAAACTTAACCAAAATAAGTGCCTATAATATCGCAATATTTCATGCTAACATATACGTTTATGTAGACATAGGAATAGGAGATATAGGTACGTGTGTCTGTGTATATATATATATATATATATGTGGTAGTACAGTTTATCTATATATATATATTTATATAAATATATGGTGGAGAGTATAGATGAAGGAATTAGAGAAGGTGAGGATATATATATATATATATATATATATATATATATATGAATAAGAAGTGTACGGGTATATATACATAGATGAAGGAAATAGAAGATCCGAGTATATATATATATATATATATATATATATATATATATATATATATATATATATATATATATTTATTTATTTATATATATATATATATATATATATATATATATATATATATACTCTAGTGCAGTGTACATATATATAGGTTATATAGATGTAGGAATGGTTTTGATAAGTGTACATGTATAAGTGTTAGTGCAATATAGGTAGGTATTATATAGGTGTATACGTATAGATAGATTTAAGAATGTGATTAGATAATGTGAGTGTATAAATATATATATATACACGAATAGATTGGAGATTTGGGTATATATGTTTATATGTTTGGGTGTAGGGTACATATATATATACATTTAGATGACGGAAATTAAGGATACGAGTTGATATATTTATATATGCATCAGTGAAGTACGTAGACGTACATATATAGTGGTATAGAATGGGGTATATATATAGGTATATATATAAGTACGAGATGGGAGATATGAATATATGTAGATATATATATGAGTATACCGAGTAGATACATAAATACGTGGGTAGAGGGGAAAGGTTAAGGTATGTATGTAAGTATACATACATGTATAAGAGTAGAGTAGTAACCGGGAAGGAGGAGGAGTGTTGTCCTCTTTGACGAGTTGATTCGGGATTTAACCTTATAACCTCTAGTAAGCTATCCGTGAGAACCAAATTATGGAAACAAGTTGTAAAAGTGAATATTAGATTTTAATGATAGACTTTGAGAATTTCCGATATCAGGAGTAAAATAATCTTTTACCTTAAGAATCTGTAGTTGCATAAATTCTTCTCATGAGATCGAACCTCTTAGAAGTTTATAACTTCTAAGAGTATGGGATGTGATTTTGATTCCCATGCCTTAATTGACAGGCGGTGGAGTTACCACGAGTACGGACCGAGTTGAGACTTGTTAGAGTGTCACTTGATTCACGTAAGTCCTTGCGACTTATTTAGCTAGTTTTTGGATATTAGTTGGGTGATAATAATAACTTGTTAGGACGACTGATGTTATTATGTTTTAAGGCCCAAGTGTATGTATAACGGGCCATGACATCACTGCCTAACTCTGACAGGAGACTGGGAGGTTCTCTGTACCCAAACAATATAGGTACAAGGTGAGATGCATCGGATCCATTCCTGATGGTTACACGGGGCGGAGGCGAGGTTTGGGAATCCCTCGTATCACAAAATAAGTATCATTAGTAAGAGTGAATGACTTAAATGAAGATCATAAATGGATTGTTTGAAAGCATGATGAGTGTTTACTTTTGCTATGTGTGTGTGTGATATTATTATTCTTTTAATGTTTAGATAGCTAGCTAATGGTTATTTTGTTTTGTTTTTAGATTTACCACAGGTTAGAGCAGCAGCCGAGTGATCCGGAAGTAATGGTCAGCCGGGTCTCCGTACTCCTTAGAGTGGGGGTTGGGTTGTTGTTTTGTCGTTCTTTCCTTTTGTTAAGACAGTTAGTCTTTTTCCTTTGTTTAAGTACTATAGGCTGCTAGACCTTGTTGCATTCATCTTTTTAAAAACACATCTTTATGAATTTCGGTTTTTCTTATTTGTGTCTTATTGCAAGATCCTAGTAATATTGTTGTCAAAGTGAGGTCGGGGCCCATTGTGAGGTCCTAACTAGTAATGTCCCGAGTTTTGAGAATTCGGGGTGTTACAAGTTCTCCTTCGGGACAAGTATTCATCTTATTTTGAATCCGGACCAGTTCCGAACCCGATTTAGTTAAACATCTTCATTTAAATGAATAAATAATAATGATAATGATAAATGTACCAACATACATATTTAAAATTAGAAGAAAAATAAAAAAAATTAATGCAAACCTTTTAATTCAGCCCAAAATCTAATGTAAATCTTCCTCCAACTAAGATATACTTGTCACTAGAATCATGCTCATTTAGTCAATGATAAATTTGTATTCTTTTTTGCTACCCAGTCTGTTGTAATCTTCATTCCTAAAATTACTGAGATTTTTAATTTATTAATAATTGGTCTAAACTTTGTTTTTATGTACCACCTGTATAACAAGTTTTGTTTTCTCGTCAACATTTTAATTAAAAATTAAAAAACAAATATTTATATATAAAATAAATTATTCAAATCTTGTAACCGAATCAAAAACAATAATCTTTCATTATGATACCAAATACCAAGTCAGAAATCAACTTAGGTTTGTTAACAAACATTTTGTTACTTCTCATAGCTATCATATTCATTATTAACGCAGGCCCATCGAATTTCCCATAACAAATTTAGACAACTCATGCATTCATGCCATCATACATATCGCCCCTTATTGTGATTTGCACCATGCGATGATAAGCAAAAATGTAAATTTATGCAATATTAATATAGAAAAAGGCTCAACAAAAGCAAAGTATCATTATACGGTAATAGAGCATGTGGGGAGGATTTATTTGAATAATAAGGAAAGATGTAGAAATGATTTACACCATTCGATGATAAGCAAAGATGTAAATTTATGCAATATTAATATAAACACAAAAAAGGCTCTACAAAAGCAAAGTAGCATTATGCAGTAATAGAGTATGTGGGGAGGATTCATTTGAAATATAAGGAAAGGTGTTGAAATTATTTGCACCATTCGATATAAGCAAAGATGTAACTTTATACAATATTAATATAAACATAGAAAAAAGCTCAACAAAAGCAAAGTAGCATTATGCGGTAATAGAACTTTTGGGGAGGATTCATTTGAAAAATAAGGAAAGATGTTAAAATGGTTGCTAGTCAAACCATTTGTTTTTTTAGCAAAGACAAACCGAAAGCGAAGAGGAAGGCCCTTCAAGTTTTTATACGTTTAAATTGATTGATTTGATTCCATAGTTTGTATGTTAAGAAACGGAATAAATTCCTCGTTATATTTGATTGATCATATATACATCAATGAATTCCACAGTTTGGTATGAGTGCGTTGGGACCCACCGCACATTTGTAAAGCAATCAAAGTTGAAGTATATTATGCATTATTATAGGAGAATCGCAGAAATGGTAAATAACCATTTCATATTATTAAAAGCATATACGTTTGGTTTGTCCAAGTAAGCAAAGTTGAAAAACCTTGAAGTAGGACCCTACCCGTTTGTAAAGCAAGCAAAGTTGAAAGATGGTATGCATTATTGCAGTAGAATCGCAAAAATGGTAAATAACCATTTCATATTATTAAAAGCTATATTTTTTATTTGTCCTTAAATACCAAGGCCTTCCATCAACATTTCCTTTCTCCCTCACCTACTCTTACTCTCTCCCTCTACAACATGCTTCACGTGGGATCTCCTTTTTTCGAGTTCGAAATCGTGTTCGCCTTCGGGACGAGTATTCATCTTATTTTGAATCCGGCCCAGTTCCGAACCCGATTTAGTTAAACATCTTAATTTAAATGAATAAATAATAATAATATTGATAATTGTACCAACATACATATTTAAAATTAGAAGAAAAATAAAAAAAAATTAATGCAAACCTTTTAATTCAGCCCAAAATCTAATGTAAATCTTCCTCCAACTAAAATATTCTTTGTCACTAGAATCATGCTCATTTAGTCAATGATAAATTTGTATTCTTTTTGTTACCCGGTCTGTTGTAATCTTCATTCCTAAAATTACTGAGATTTTTAATTTATTAATAATTGGTCTAAACTTTGTTTTTATGTATCACCTCGCTCATGTTGGAGCGGTTTGAAAGAACGGTGATCAAAGGTATTTTCGGACCACGGTTATATCTATAACCGAGGTTAATTTATTTATTTTTTTTTTAAAAAAAAATTAGACCCCGGTTATATGATTTAACCGTGGTATTAAAATTTCGGACCCCGGTTATATTACTAACCGTGGTGACAAAACAACTTCGGATCCCGGTTATAAAATAACCGTAGTAAACCATGCTCATTAAACGAGGTTGTTTTAAGCCCTAATTAGGCAGTTGTGCCTTTCTCTCTTAGACGTTTGCCCAGCCCTAAAAGCTCCAATCGAAAGCGCGATATGGCATTGTCGGAGTCAGTGTAGGAGGCAGCTACTACAAAACCCTTCGACCATGTCTTCCATCACAGACGACGACGAAACAGTCGGCCCTGAAGGAGACTCTAAAATCATCAGGGACTACCATGACCCTCCACCGGCGCCGCTCTTCGACCCGCTTGAGTTCTCCAAGTGGTCCTTCTACAGGGCTTTGATTGCCGAGTTCATCGCCACCCTCCTCTTCCTCTACATCACCGTCTTCACTGTATTTGGTTACAAAAGCAGTCCGCCGCCGACCAGTGCGGCGGTGTCGGTATCCTCGGCATCGCCTGGGCCTTCGGCGGCATGATCTTTGTCCTCGTCTATTGCACCGCCGGAATCTACGGTACCTACTTAAACCTTCATTATTTCTTCTAATTTTTTTAATTTAATTTGTTTTTCTATCAACATTCACCCATAAAATTGTACGTTTTTCTAAAAACTTATTGACCTAACTTTGGACGTTTACTGATTAAGTTGAAGCAACTTTTCTGAAATAACATAATTTCTTGACCATCGATATGCAGGTGTTCTTTCAAAAGAATGGTGTGTTTGTTATGTCCCTTCGGGAATTGGTTGAATTTGTTGTTGATCCCACTATTACTGATGAATCTGTGGAAGGATACCTTGAAGAGGTCTATTTTTATCCTTTGATCACATTCTATAGGCTCGTTCATACTGTAATAAGAAGACCTCTGCCTAGTTGGATATTTTCCAAGCAGAGTGGGAAAGGCACATAAAGTTGCTTGTCGACTTCAGCTGCTTGTTAAATTAAAATTAAAGCAACAAATACATTTGAATCACTTGATTGTATAACATATGATTTTGCATGCTAATATTAGATGGTAGTTTTGGTCAGCACCTTGGAGATTGCCTGTCAATTCATCGGTTTCTCTTATTTGCTGATGCAACTTGTCTATTTATAATTTTAGGGTGCTCCTAAGGAGGCCGAGGAAAGTGACGATGACTCTGGACTCTGGAGATGAAAGCTCTGAAGATGATGACGAGCCTTCGGAGGAAGCACCATCCAAGGTGAGACAATACTTTTGATAGTTTCATAAACTCATTACAGGCTTCATTGCATTCCTTCATGCTGCTGATACACGTGCACATATTATTCTAGACATATAGGAGAGTGTAGAAAAGCAATAAGTTTCCTTAATTTTTATGTACATTCTGTCTGAAGCAAAATGTTTTTCAAGCTTCTAATGGAACCAAAGTATCAGAAGAATCATCTGATGATGATTCTGAAGAAGAAAGTGACGAGGAAAGTGAAGAAGAAGAGCCATTGAAGGCCTCAAAGAAAAGGTTTTTCTCATTAATTGTTAAACACTGAAATTTTGCTAATTCTTCAGTTTTCACAAAAAAATGAATTTTACTAAGACAGGCAGTCACCAACGGGGAGCTTAAATAATGAAATAGCACCATGCATTTTTTTTTCAACATATATATTTGTAATCAAAAGATTTTACTTTCTATATTATAAGGAGGTACATAGTTTTGTTTATTGGTATAGCTACATCACGGGTTGGATATTAAAGCTTGTGGATGATAAATATGACATCTAATGAAGGTTTGATTTTATTCTGTTCAATAAACAGAACATTGATGCTTAAATGGTTGATGCTGCAACCCCTGCTTCAAAGAAAAGAAATATGAGAAGGATGCGGTGAGTGTTTGATTACCTTTGTCATTAGTCTATTTCTTTCCAACAAGAACCTGAATACAAATTGTTGTTTGTGCAGCCAAACGCTCCTGCTACTCAAGAACAAGGCTCTAAAGCTCTATTTGTAGGAAATTTGTCCTTCAAAGTTGAGTCAGATAATGTATATGTCCTCCACATCTATGAACTATTTCTGGTCAATTTCTATTCAGGATTTTTGCTTATGCACTTGCTATTATTGCAGGACAGAGTTCTTTACAGATGTTGGAGAAATTGTAGATATTCGTTTTGTTAACGATCAAGATGGGCGTTTCAAGGGTTTCTGTTACGTTGAATTTGCTACTGCTGCAGCTGCTCAAAAGGTAAAAATTTGATGTTCTTTCTTTACAGTGGTTCATTTGGCAATGTTGTTCTGATGATGTCTTAGTGAAATGACAATTAAACATTGCATTCAGTTATGCCAGGAATGATAATATTGCATTCAGTTTTGAGAGACCTTAAGGGGGGAAATTAGTTCCACCCATTTAATGGTACACCATTAAATGGGTCAGAATTGTGACACTTGACTTCTATGATTCGATGGAAGTTGTGAACTGGTGTGTCAATGTTTGTTTTCGCATGAGTAGTAAAAGGAGAAGGAGAACTAAGCTAGTTAAAGATCTAACACAATTTAGCCTTTTGAGGCTGCTTGTTCCAATGGTGTTTGTTGTTTGTGACCATAATGTTGTTTATGGAGGTTTTCATTGTTAGAAACATTTGATTTTAGATGAGTATTTATTTCTGATGAAACAAATTTTATAATATTTCTAACTTAGTGATCACTAGTGTGCAAATTATTAAATGCAGAGGTGTATATATCTTGAAGGAATATCAATTCAACCGTATATTTGCAACTTGTTTATATTTTGAAATGTTTAAGAATAATAGTTCTGACTATTAACTTTTTTATTGCATAAAATTTACAAGATGTACATCTGACGTCACTAGCCATTTCCAAAACATGTTTATATTTTGAAATGTATATATCTTGAAGGAATACCATCTGAAGTTGAAGGCACTGAGCACTAGACTCGAGCCATGTTCAAAGATGCAACGAAGAAGAGAAATAAATAGGCTTCTGGAACACGTGAAGAAAACTCGTGGAGTCAAAGGTTTCACCAACATTGAACCGATAGAGTCGGACGCCATATTGACAGAAGACTATGACATTCTCCTCCCAGCAGCTCTCGGAGGAGTTATCAGCAGGTTCTCTTTCACAAGATGACTTTGTTTAATTAATCATTATATTCATCAGCAACATCTAATAAATTTAAAAATGAAGTTATTGATTCCTTGTCAAAATATGATGTCTGTTTCAGGGAGAATGCCCAAGCTATCAAGACTAAATTCATTATTGAGGAGTAACTACATGTACATGTTGGAATATAGATATGTTGCATTTTAGAATTGTCTAAGAGAACTTTGGAGTACCTTGAAGTTGTACCACACATGTGAGAGTTTTAAGTAATTGAAATTGAATTATTAGGAGATTATGCTTAATAGTGGTGTGATTTAAAATTGCAGCAATATCATGCAGCCACGGTTCTAAAGAACCGTGGTGTTTTTTTTTAAAAAAATTTAGAATTGGGACCACGGTTATTTAAAATAACCGTGGTCCGACATCTGTATTTTTTTTAAAAAAAATTAAAAGTCGGACCCCGGTTATTTATAAAAAACCGGGGTCCGAAAATATTAACTCGGTGACATTTACCGGGGTGCGAACGCTTGGACCTCGCTCCCGTTAACCACACTTCAATAACCGGTTCCCATGTACAAAATAACCGGGGTCTAGAGGGGGTATTTGTACTAGTATATGAAGTTTTGTTTTCTCGTCAACAATTTAATTAAAAACTAAGAAACAAATATTTATGTATAAAATAAATTATTCAAATCATGTAACCGAATAAAAAACAATAATCTTTCATTATGATACCAATTACCAAGTCAGAAATCAACTTAGGTTTGTTAACAAACATTTTGTTACTTCTCATACCTATCATATTCATTATTAACGCAGGCCCATCAAATTTCCCCTAACAAATTTAGACAACTCATGCATTCATGCCATCATACATATCGCCCCGTATTGTGATTTGCACCATGCGATGGTAAGCAAAGATGTAAATTTATGCAACATTAATATAAACATAGAAAAAGGCTCAACAAAAGCAAAGTAGCATTATGCAGTAATAGAGTATGTGGGGAGGATTCATTTGAAAAATAAGGAATGATGTTGAAATGATTTGCACCATTCGACATAAGCAAAGATGTAAATTTATGCAATATTAATATAAACATAGAAAAAAGCTCAACAAAAGCAAAGTAGAATTATGCGGTAATAGAACTTTTGGGGAGTATTCATTTGAAAAATAAAGAAAGATGTTAAAATGGTTGCCGGTCTAACCTTTTGTTTTTTTAGCAAAGACAAGCCGAAAGCGAAGAGGAAGGCCCTTCAAGCTTTTATACGTTTAATTTCATTGATTTGATTCCATAGTTTGTATGTTAAGAAACGGAATAAATTCCACGTTTTATTTGATTGATCATATATACATCAATGAATTCCACAGTTTGGTATGAGTGCGTTGGGACCCACCGCACATTTGTAAAGCAATCAAAGTTGAAGTATAGTATGTATTATTATAGGAGAATCGCAAAAATGGTAAATAACCATTTCATATGATTAAAAGCATATACGTTTGGTTTGTCCAAGCAAGCAAAGTTGAAAAACCTTGAAGTAGGACCCAACCCATTTGTAAAGCAAGCAAAGTTGAAAGATGGTATGCATTATTGCAGTAGAATCGCAAAAATGGTAAATAACCATTTCATATTATTAAAAGCTATATTTTTTATTTGTCCTTAAATATCAAGGCCTTCCATTAACATTTCCTTTCTCCCTCACCTCTCTTACTCTCTCCCTCTACAACATGCTTCACGTGGGATCTTCTTTTTTCGAGTTCGAAATCGTGTTCGCCTTCGGGACGAGTATTCATCTTATTTTGAATCCGGCCCAGTTCCGAACCCGATTTAGTTAAACATCTTAATTTAAATGAATAAATAATAATAATATTGATAATTGTACCAACATACATATTTAAAATTAGAAGAAAAATAAAAAAAAATTAATGCAAACCTTTTAATTCTGCCCAAAATCTAATGTAAATCTTCCTCCAACTAAAATATTCTTTGTCACTAGAATCTTGCTCATTTAGTCAATGATAAATTTGTAATCTTTTTGTTACCCGGTCTGTTGTAATCTTCATTCCTAAAATTACTGAGATTTTTAATTTATTAATAATTGGTCTAAACTTTGTTTTTATGTATCACCTGTATATGAAGTTTTGTTTTCTCGTCAACAATTTAATTAAAAACTAAGAAACAAATATTTATGTATAAAATAAATTATTTAAATCATGTAACCGAATAAAAAACAATAATCTTTCATTATGATACCAATTACCAAGTCAGAAATCAACTTAGGTTTGTTAACAAACATTTTGTTACTTCTCATAGCTATCATATTCATTATTAACGCAGGCCCATCAAATTTCCCCTAACAAATTTAGACAACTCATGCATTCATGCCATGATACATATCGCCCCTTATTGTGATTTGCACCATGCGATGGTAAGCAAAGATGTAAATTTATGCAATATTAATATAAACATAGAAAAAGGCTCAACAAAAACAAAGTAGCATTATGCAGTAATAGAGTATGTGGGGAGGATTCATTTGAAAAATAAGGAATGATGTTGAAATGATTTGCACCATTCGACATAAGCAAAGATGTAAATTTATGCAATATTAATATAAACATAGAAAAAAGCTCAACAAAAGCAAAGTAGAATTATGCGGTAATAGAACTTTTGGGGAGTATTCATTTGAAAAATAAAGAAAGATGTTAAAATGGTTGCCGGCCTAACCTTTTGTTTTTTTAGCAAAGACAAGCCGAAAGCGAAGAGGAAGGCCCTTCAAGCTTTTATACGTTTAATTTCATTGATTTGATTCCATAGTTTGTATGTTAATGTAATATCCGGAATTTTTCATATCATTTAATTCCGTAGCAAACCGGATTTCGATCCGTTGACCCTAATATGCCTACCTAGTCGGACACAATATCTCAAATTTTATCATTTTATGTAATCTCGCTTCACATAAAATGATAAGATTTGTATATCAAACCCTAATCTATCAAACCCTAGTTTATATCATGACATGTCCTTGACAAAGTCATGACGTCCTTTTGACAAGATCAAGACGAGACCATGACGAGATTTGACGAGACCATGACGAGATCATGACAAGGTCATGCATGGGCTTGACGAAGCCACGACACGTTTTGACAAGGTTGTGACAAGTTTTGACAAAACTACACCACTCTTTTCCTACCTTATTTTCAGCCCATTCCCTTACTCCCCAGCAGCCCATGAAGCATCTCTTATCCAGCCCATGCCTTTGGCCTTCCCCGGGCCCAAACCTACCTATTTCTTTTCCTTGGCTGGCCTAACGGCCCTTTTTGCCTTCCTTTGTTCATGTGGCAGCCCACCTCTTTTCTGTTTCGTCTTCCCACGTTCAACAATGAAGCAGATAAGTGAGAGGGCGTGCCTTCAATGCTGGAATTCTCGCAGAGAATCGCGCGACCAGCATTCACCCCTTCTCTCCTCAGCGAGCACACGGCCGAATCTTTCCGTTTATACGCCACGGATCTGCGACCTTCCTACTCTCATTCCGATCGACCCCTACACGAAAAATTCAGCAGAAAATATCGGGAGACGAAGACGCTGTTGGAGCTTGCACCGGCGACAGGTCAGACTCACATCTTCGATGGCAATCTTCCTAGCGTGTCTTGGCGTCCTTTCCGCAGACCGCAGCAAGACTTGGATCTGCAGTGTAAAAAGATCAATCACCATTGTACCTCTATGCAGCCATATCCTATTCGACCCTGAAGGTCTCTCCTGCCCGGCTTGACAACAACGAACAACTTCCCCTTCTGTCGACAATAAGAGAGCAGGAGCTGGGGCGAGTCAAACCGTGTCCCCTTCCTCGTCGTCAACACACCGCAGAGGGAGCTTCCATCCTCGGTGTTGACGCTGATTGCTCAGACGCTGGGTAAGTGGTACTTGTTTATGTCGATCTTCTATACACATGATGAGGGGAGATTTTTTTTGATGTATGATTGATCGGTCGAGAGATCCAGATGTGAGTTGTATAGGTCTAGTTGTAGATCCTTTAGTTGTGGTTGTAAGGTCTCGAACCTAGGATCAGTTTTAGGCCTAATTTGGGATCATGCTAGATGGAAGATTTGAACCTAGGACCTATTTCAACTTCTTTTAATTCCAAAATTTCAGTGGTGAACTGCGGTGTTTCGAAGTAGGTTTCTAGACTTTAAACTTGTCATCTACCGTTGAATTTTTGATATGTTGTAGGTGGATATATGTAGTTTGCTGTGTCCAAATTTGAGAACAAATGAACGGTCGAATTAAAAGTTATCAGGTCCCAAAGTAGCGTAGTTGAGCTGTTGCAGTTTCTCGGTTTTCTATGTTGGCGAGCAGCCAACTTTATGACCAGATTTAGGTATGCTAAACTCATTATTTTTGGCTGAATTTTGGATATGACATATTTGACATATTGTTGTAGAACATATTAAAATTTGAGAGGCATCCAGCGAGTGGTTTGGGATTTATGATTTTTCCAAGATTGAGTCGTAAGCAGTTTTTCTGTTGTGCTGAAATTCGGTTTTGGGAGATAGTTTTAAATAGGATTTTGATCTCTTTTGCAGCTAAATTTTGGATATATTATAGATAATATTTTCTATTAGAACATATCAAAATTTGGGATAAATCCAGCGAGAAGTTTAGGAGTTATGATTTTTCAAAGTGTACTCAGATTTTGGCTAAATATAGAATTTTTAAAGGGAGTAGTCAACTTTAGGAATTTTTATAAAACTGTTGAATGAACAGTTTGGAGAAATTCTTTCTCCTAAAGTTAGATAGGACATCATAGATAATCTAGGGATTTAAGTCGGAATTTTTATAAGCGGTTACGAATTTTATATTTGGAATCGAAGTTAGACCTTTACAATTTCCCGGAAAATAGTAACATAGGAAAAATGTTAACTTGGAACCAAACGAAGCTTTGGGAGTTAGAAATGATTTTAGAATCTCAAACAGGAGTTTCGACATGAATTTTAGAATTTTCGGGAATTTCGGGACCAAGGGTAAAATGGTCATTTTACCCTAAATTAATACTGCAACTAGTTATGTCTTAATATATTATTCTATTTTAGAAGTCTTAGACTTCTAACTACGTAGGAGTGTGCTAATGCACTTATCTCCTTTGACAGGCAACTGAGTTGCTACAGTTTACAGAGCGAGTTGGTTTACAGAGAGTCGAGCTTTATATCAGGTAAGTCCTTTGGGCTTACTTAGCTGACTTCTAAATATGAGTATAAATGATGATGGTGGTGTGTGATTGAAATGTTTATGGAGATAGGTTGTGATATATAATTACCGACCTATATTTTGGCCTAAGAGTAACGGGCGGTGGCATTCTGCTCAGTAGCTTGCGGGCGCTGGGGGTTTCTTTCGGGACTAGTCCATACGTGGTTTGTAGTGATGCTACCAGTGGAAGTCAGCTAGACCTACACCAGTTGGATAAGGAACGGAGGCGAGAACTAATAATAATTCTCGTGCCACAACTTAAATTGAATAATGTGAATCACTTAAATAATAGATAATAAACGGTTGAGTGCCAGCATGATGTTTGTTTATTTTGTTTCTGCTTGTGTTTGTGCTGTTATCATTTTTTGCTTATATTTGGATAGTTAGCTAACGGTTTATCCGTGTTGTAGACCTGTAGAGATAGACAGTTGCAGAGAGATCCGGAACGGATGGTCAGCCGGGTCCACGTACTCATTAGATGGGGACGGGGGAGTTTTCCATACGTCATGCATGTTATGTATCTTTATATATGTTTGTAAGGCTGTCACATGTGTACGTTTATACCATTAAAAATATTATGTTTTAGAAATTGTTTTAAATACAGTTGTGCCTTGTTGTAAGATCCAAGTAATGTTGTTGTTAAACCAAGGTCGGGACCCATTGTGAGGTCCTAACCAGTAGCTCCCCGAGTTCCGAGAATTTGGGGTGTTACAACATGGTATCAGAGCTCTGGGTTGGCAACAATGGCACTTGAAATCTTCTGAAAGACCGAATGTATAAAATAACTAGAACCGGAAAGGGGTCTAAGATTTTCAAAACGGATTTCTGTTTTACACACGTGCATAGTCGGGTTGTTGGGTTAGTAGTACGTCGGACCACCATCGTTCTCCGTGGATCTCTGCAGCTTGGAACGATAGGTGAGTTAGTATATAGACATATATCGATAGGTTTTAGTGTAAATTATATATCTGTGTGTGTGTAGTATGCTAGTATCCTAAAGGATATCTTGTATTCTTTAGTTGTGATATCATGAAGCGATTAGCGCCTCATGATAAATCGGTAACGAGTTTGAAGAGTTTTCCACACGAGATAAGGGATTCAGACCAAGATTTGGTATGATACTCTGATGGACGTCCTGGTGACTTATAAATCATCCGAAGGACGGGTGGGCAAAGCAGTAAAGATGTTTAGAAAATTTTTACCGCCAGTACAACCGGAGGAGAAAGAAGTTCCCGAGTCAGCTTAGATAGAAGAAATTGAGAATCATGCAAGGGGCTTTGTCGTATGAAGTCGAGAGATGAATTAGAAGAACCATGCAAGAGACGACGAGAGCGTAGAATGGAGATAAAAATGGAGAAACAAGAATCATATAGAACGGAGTACAACCAAGAATTTTGGTGTAAAGGACGTGACTATCAAGACGGACGCCGCCATAAGCAAGCATGGACATGAGAGTACAAAGAAGATAGAGTGTCGACCCAGTTGTGAGAAGTTAAAAGGTACAAAGATAAAGAGTGAGTTTGATGACGAGAAATAAATCCTGTAACCATGGAAGCATGTGGAGTCCTTCAAGGATATGAGAGTTTTGAATGAAAGTCCGACATAAGTATCCAAGAAACTAGAAGTCTAAATTGAGACAACGAATTTTTATAAAGGCGACATGATCAAGACAAAACTAAACAAGGGGAAGAATGTGGAAAAGTGATTTGGTGGACTCAAGGGTCCGCAATAATTTCTCATTTACAAAGAGATTTAAGTTACCAACACTAACGGTTCATACCAGAGAACCGCAAACAGATGATGACTAAAGTAAGGAGAATCGCGAAGACACGCTTACAAGCTAATGTGGAAGACTTGATGAACTCATTGGCGACAGATGAATGCTAGGACTAGACTCAGAAGAGTATAGTGACCTCATAAGAGAACAAGAGAAGTGCAGATTGTGGAAGAAACTAAAAGAGTATTAACAAAGAAACTAGAGGAGATAGATTTTGACCAAGTCTATCAAACTTCAAAAGAGATAGAAGAACAATAAGTCTGTGATCTTATGGAAGGTCAACTACATACCAGTCAGTAATAATTGAGACATAACACGTGCGGGTCAACCAGTGGTACTGGTTATCAGATAAGGAGGATAACTATAGAATGATGAAAGAATTTTATAGACGTCTAGAGGACCCTTCAAGAGATCAACAACGACAAATGTGAAGCTAAATCGATCCGCGTGCTAGCACCTTAATAATAACATGGAGTGAGTTCGAGCAAGGATCCCTAATTAAGAACTTAAGAAGAAAGACTAGACGGTCAGAAAGGACCCCCTTTATGTCATTGAAGACCAAGGGAAGCGTGTGAAGAATTTACTGCCTACTGGCTAGGAAAAGGGTGCATATCACAGTTAGTACAGATGGATTATAAAAGAAGAACTAGAAGAGTAAGGAGTATATGATTTTGATAAGGTTCTATGTCAATCAAGACAGAGTGGGTGTAGCATTCCCAACTAGATAAACCGCAAGTGGAAGGAAGTTAAGATCATGAGAGTTTTGTAGACTTGATTACAAGCTATATTGGAAGACCTAGAAAAGACCATTGATGTCAGATGGACGACACAGTTAGACTCGAGAAATGGAGTTAGTTCACGGGGGAACTGGAAGTTTGTAATGTAGAATGAGCTAAAGGAGTATAAATTGATGAACTCGAGTAAGTAGTGCCCGCCAGGAAATTCAACGGCAAAAGAGGTATGAGAAAAGTAAGTCCCGGAAATGGAGATAAGTCAACTATTGACTGACCGACATCAACTGAGGACGTGCAAGAGTTGTTTGGGGGATTGACGAGCTATGTACAGTTAAGAAGAGATATCTGTGATTGAGGATTATTGAATTAACTATACCGATGCTTTGGAGGAGTTCCTCAAGTAGACAACGAAAATTTACTTAGACAACTAAAGGTATAGAGAGAATCGTGTCAGAGGTTACTTCTCGGTTGGTTAAGATCAAACTTCAGTCGAGTCAGGAAATTTGGATCCGTGTTAGAAGAATTCCAAAAGTAAACGGAAGAGGTCGTCTTCCAACCGTTATCTTAGTCGCTTAAGACAAGTAAGGAAGGTACTTGGTATTTCACCCGGATAGGACTTATGGTGTAATTGAGAGGGAGAGTTCTAGAGTCAATCATTGTGGACACATAGAAAATGTTCTTATAATTATCAAAGTAGCGCAGCAAAAGCGTGATGAGTCCTAACCCACAGAACAAGAAACTCTGGAGTACTGAAAATGACGTGTCGAGTTTAAGACGACGATAATTTGTGAAATATATTTCGTTTAGAAGGAACGTGAAATAGGCTACGTGGAGTGACAAGAAATTTTGTAGAGGAACTGTATCACCAACTAGATAGACGAGAAAGTATGTGCACGTAGAAGTATAGAAAGAAAGTGGTACCCCATTATAGATCCAAGTAAAGCATGCCGACCTAGCCACATGTTGGCAGATCAGAAAAATTGGAATTTAATACCTAGCATGGTACTTTAGAACGAGTTTCTTGATGGAATGAGAAAGGAAGTAACGAAGTAATAAGGGTGTTGTGTAGGGCCTGCACTAACAAGCTCAAGGGGGAGTAACTATCAAGTTGAATCGAAAGATAAATAAGAAAAGGAAGCTACGGGAGTGTACTTACAGACCAGTACTCGTACATATAGAAAACAAAATCTCAAGAATGGAGTATAAGAAGAATTTTTATCTCGGAACGGAGTCGAGTTGCGTTTTGAGTAAGAGGAATATTATAGGACACAATACAATGTTAACAACTATTAAGTAGTGTGAGCAAATGACGGTGATGTGAGATCACCTTGTATCTAATA
This sequence comes from Fagopyrum homotropicum, assembly GCA_033239125.1. Classification (NCBI taxonomy): domain Eukaryota; kingdom Viridiplantae; phylum Streptophyta; class Magnoliopsida; order Caryophyllales; family Polygonaceae; genus Fagopyrum; species Fagopyrum homotropicum. The sequence continues at coordinate 30,824,932 of BSWB01000002.1, read as the reverse complement.
CCGTCATTCCGAACATATTGTATGTCACTCAAGACCTTTGGCCTGAGTGTGTAGTCAAGTAAACACAACGAAGGGAAGAAAGTGGACTAGGTTATTTTCTGTACGGTCATCAAAAGACCTGGAGGTGAGTTGCAAAATGTGACCACTCGAGGTTGTAAAGTGGTTTATAAGTGATTGATGGACTAGTAATCCTCACCCTATTGGAGAGTGTAACCCTAGTTTTTACGGATTCAGTTAGAGGTATATTTACCAAACAAAAGTTAGGACATCGGCTTAGAGAATCGGGCAATGAAGCTGGATGATACCGGTAAGATATCTAGTTACCACACTAGAACATGGTAGTAGGCATTTGTGAGGTCTGTACATGAAAAGATTTCAGAGTTAGTGGTTTTTTTTTTTAAAAAAAAAAAAAAACGACGGGGCTACCAAGAATACTATGGATAGTATGAGACATAACCTTTCAGAGACCTTTATGGAGATAGTTGTAATCTAGGGAACGACGAATTAGGGCTTGACCCTATATATGTGTTATATTGTCTGACTGCTTGTTTATTTCATGCTTGAGTGCTTAGTCAGGATGTGTGTTATTGACGACCGTGATATGCGAGATACTTATATATGGAAACGATAACTCTTGTGCGATAACAAGTTGATACAGTAGATTCGTACCTTGAGAGCGGACCGTCCGGCTGGCGTACTTTAAGTTCGGGGCGAAATTTTCTAAGAGGGGATTGATGTAATACCGGAAATATTTCTTTCGGCTATTTTGGAAGCAAATTAGAACTCGACCGTTGTGACCTCTTTCCGGCGCTTTAGTTCTTTTGTATGACCTCTAATGTTACGAGTCTTCTTTTAAGTTTCGGGACGAAACTTATTTTAAGGGGGCACTGATGTAATATCCGGAATTTTTCATATCATTTAATTCCGTAGCAAACCGGATTTCGATCCGTTGACCCTAATATGCCTACCTAGTCGGACACAATATCTCAAATTTTATCATTTTATGTAATCTCGCTTCACATAAAATGATAAGATTTGTATATCAAACCCTAATCTATCAAACCCTAGTTTATATCATGACATGTCCTTGACAAAGTCATGACGTCCTTTTGACGAGATCAAGACGAGACCATGACGAGATTTGACGAGACCATGACGAGATCATGACAAGGTCATGCATGGGCTTGACGAAGCCACGACACGTTTTGACAAGGTTGTGACAAGTTTTGACAAAACTACACCACTCTTTTCCTACCTTTTTTCAGCCCATTCCCTTACTCCCCAGCAGCCCATGAAGCATCCCTTATCCAGCCCATGCCTTTGGCCTTCCCCGGGCCCAAACCTACCTATTTCTTTTCCTTGGCTGGCCTAACGGCCCTTTTTGCCTTCCTTTGTTGATGTGGCAGCCCACCTCTTTTCTGTTTCGTCTTCCCACGTTCAACAATGAAGCAGATAAGTGAGAGGGCGTGCCTTCAATGCTGGAATTCTCGCAGAGAATCGCGCGACCAGCATTCACCCCTTCTCTCCTCAGCGAGCATACGGCCGAATCTTTCCGTTTATACGCCACGGATCTACGACCTTCCTACTCTCATTCCGATCGACTCCTACACGAAAAATTCAGCAGAAAATATCGGGAGACGAAGACGCTGTTGGAGCTTGCACCGGCGACAGGTCAGACTCACATCTTCGATGGCAATCTTCCTAGCGTGTCTTGGCGTCCTTTCCGCAGACCGCAGCAAGAAAACACACACACTCAACCGACCCTTACCTCGCCCCTAAATGCTGCTCGGCATCTTCCCTGCACCCCGTACCACGCCCTCCATGGCCACCGCTTTTGTCAACAGAGGGTGTCGAGGTTAGTCCGATTCCCTTCCCTTCCTCTAAGTCAAGACTTGGATCTGCAGTGTAAAAAGATCAATCACCATTGTACCTCTATGCAACCATATCCTATTCGACCCTGAAGGTCTCTCCTGCCCGGCTTGACAACAACGAACAACTTCCCCTTCTGTCGACAATAAGAGAGCAGGAGCTGGGGCGAGTCAAACCGTGTCCCCTTCCTCGTCGTCAACACACCGCAGAGGGAGCTTCCATCCTCGGTGTTGACGCTGATTGCTCAGACGCTGGGTAAGTGGTACTTGTTTATGTCGATCTTCTATACACATGATGAGGGGAGATTTTTTTTGATGTATGATTGATCGGTCGAGAGATCCAGATGTGAGTTGTATAGGTCTAGTTGTAGATCCTTTAGTTGTGGTTGTAAGGTCTCGAACCTAGGATCAGTTTTAGGCCTAATTTGGGATCATGCTAGATGGAAGATTTGAACCTAGGACCTATTTCAACTTCTTTTAATTCCAAAATTTCAGTGGTGAACTGCGGTGTTTCGAAGTAGGTTTCTAGACTTTAAACTTGTCATCCACCGTTGAATTTTTGATATGTTGTAGGTGGATATATGTAGTTTGCTGTGTCCAAATTTGAGAACAAATGAACGGTCGAATTAAAAGTTATCAGGTCCCAAAGTAGCGTAGTTGAGCTGTTGCAGTTTCCCGGTTTTCTATGTTGGCGAGCAGCCAACTTTGTGACCAGATTTAGGTATGCTAAACTCATTCTTTTTGGCTGAATTTTGGATATGATATAGTTGACATATTGTTGTAGAACATATTAAAATTTGAGAGGCATCCAGCGAGTGGTTTGGGATTTATGATTTTTCCAAGATTGAGTCGTAAGCAGTTTTTCTGTTGTGCTGAAATTCGGTTTTGGGAGATAGTTTTAAATAGGATTTTGATCTCCTTTGCAGCTAAATTTTGGATATATTATAGATAAGATTTTCTATTAGAACATATCAAAATTTGGGATAAATCCAGCGAGTAGTTTAGGAGTTATGATTTTTCAAAGTGTACTCAGATTTTGGCTAAATATAGAATTTGTAAAGGGAGTAGTCAACTTTAGGAATTTTTATAAAACTGTTGAATGAACAGTTTGGAGAAATTCTTTCTCCTAAAGTTAGATAGGATATCATAGATAATCTAGGGATTTAAGTCGGAATTTTTATAAGCGGTTACGAATTTTATATTTGGAATCGAAGTTAGACCTTTACAATTTCCCGAAAAATAGTAACATTGGAAAAATGTTAACTTGGAACCAAACGAAGCTTTGGGAGTTAGAAATGATTTTAGAATCTTAAACAGGAGTTTCGACATGAATTTTAGAATTTTCGGGAATTTCGGGACCAAGGGTAAAATGGTCATTTTACCCTAAATTAATACTGCAACTAGTTATGTCTTAATATATTATTCTATTTTAGAAGTCTTAGACTTCTAACTACGTAGGAGTGTGCTAATGCACTTATCTCCTTTGACAGGCAACTGAGTTGCTACAGTTTACAGAGCGAGTTGGTTTACAGAGAGTCGAGCTTTATATCAGGTAAGTCCTTTGGGCTTACTTAGCTGACTTCTAAATATGAGTATAAATGATGATGGTGGTGTGTGATTGAAATGTTTATGGAGATAGGTTGTGATATATAATTACCGACCTATATTTTGGCCTAAGAGTAACGGGCGGTGGCATTCTGCTCAGTAGCTTGCGGGCGCTGGGGGTTTCTTTCGGGACTAGTCCATACGTGGTTTGTAGTGATGCTACCAGTGGAAGTCAGCTAGACCTACACCAGTTGGATAAGGAACGGAGGCGAGAACTAATAATACTTCTCGTGCCACAACTTAAATTGAATAATGTGAATCACTTAAATAATAGATAATAAACGGTTGAGTGCCAGCATGATGTTTGTTTATTTTGTTTCTGCTTGTGTTTGTGCTGTTATCATTTTTTGCTTATATTTGGATAGTTAGCTAACGGTTTATCCGTGTTGTAGACCTGTAGAGATTGACAGTTGCAGAGAGATCCGGAACGGATGGTCAGCCGGGTCCACGTACTCATTAGATGGGGACGGGGGAGTTTTCCATACGTCATGCATGTTATGTATCTTTATATATGTTTGTAAGGCTGTCACATGTGTACGTTTATACCATTAAAAATATTATGTTTTAGAAATTGTATTAAATACAGTTGTGCCTTGTTGTAAGATCCAAGTAATGTTGTTGTTAAACCAAGGTCGGGACCCATTGTGAGGTCCTAACCAGTAGCTCCCCGAGTTCCGAGAATTTGGGGTGTTACAGTTAAGAAACGGAATAAATTCCACGTTTTATTTGATTGATCATATATACATCAATGAATTCCACAGTTTGGTATGAGTGCGTTGGGACCCACCGCACATTTGTAAAGCAATCAAAGTTGAAGTATAGTATGTATTATTATAGGATAATCGCAAAAATGGTAAATAACCATTTCATATGATTAAAAGCATATACGTTTGGTTTGTCCAAGCAAGCAAAGTTGAAAAACCTTGAAGTAGGACCCAACCCATTTGTAAAGCAAGCAAAGTTGAAAGATGGTATGCATTTTTGCAGTAGAATCGCAAAAATGGTAAATAACCATTTCATATTATTAAAAGCTATATTTTTTATTTGTCCTTAAATATCAAGGCCTTCCATTAACATTTCCTTTCTCCCTCACCTCTCTTACTCTCTCCCTCTACAACATGCTTCACGTGGGATCTTCTTTTTTCGAGTTCGAAATCGTGTTCGCCTTCGGGACGAGTATTCATCTTATTTTGAATCCGGCCCAGTTCCGAACCCGATTTAGTTAAACATCTTAATTTAAATGAATAAATAATAATAATATTGATAATTGTACCAACATACATATTTAAAATTAGAAGAAAAATAAAAAAAAAATTAATGCAAACCTTTTAATTCTGCCCAAAATCTAATGTAAATCTTCCTCCAACTAAAATATTCTTTGTCACTAGAATCTTGCTCATTTAGTCAATGATAAATTTGTAATCTTTTTGTTACCCGGTCTGTTGTAATCTTCATTCCTAAAATTACTGAGATTTTTAATTTATTAATAATTGGTCTAAACTTTGTTTTTATGTATCACCTGTATATGAAGTTTTGTTTTCTCGTCAACAATTTAATTAAAAACTAAGAAACAAATATTTATGTATAAAATAAATTATTTAAATCATGTAACCGAATAAAAAACAATAATCTTTCATTATGATACCATTACCAAGTCAGAAATCAACTTAGGTTTGTTAACAAACATTTTGTTACTTCTCATAGCTATCATATTCATTATTAACGTAGGCCCATCAAATTTCCCCTAACAAATTTAGACAACTCATGCATTCATGCCATGATACATATCGCCCCTTATTGTGATTTGCACCATGCGATGGTAAGCAAAGATGTAAATTTATGCAATATTAATATAAACATAGAAAAAGGCTCAACAAAAGCAAAGTAGCATTATGCAGTAATAGAGTATGTGGGGAGGATTCATTTGAAAAATAAGGAATGATGTTGAAATGATTTGCACCATTCGACATAAGCAAAGATGTAAATTTATGCAATATTAATATAAACATAGAAAAAAGCTCAACAAAAGCAAAGTAGAATTATGCGGTAATAGAACTTTTGGGGAGTATTCATTTGAAAAATAAAGAAAGATGTTAAAATAGTTGCCGGTCTAACCTTTTGTTTTTTTAGCAAAGACAAGCCGAAAGCGAAGAGGAAGGCCCTTCAAGCTTTTATACGTTTAATTTCATTGATTTGATTCCATAGTTTGTATGTTAAGAAACGGAATAAATTCCAAGTTTTATTTGATTGATCATATATACATCAATGAATTCCACAGTTTGGTATGAGTGCGTTGGGACCCACCGCACATTTGTAAAGCAATCAAAGTTGAAGTATAGTATGTATTATTATAGGAGAATCGCAAAAATGGTAAATAACCATTTCATATGATTAAAAGCATATACGTTTGGTTTGTCCAAGCAAGCAAAGTTGAAAAACCTTGAAGTAGGACCCAACCCATTTGTAAAGCAAATGAAAGTTGAAATATGGTATGCATTATTGCAGTAGAATCGCAAAAATGGTAAATAACCATTTCATATTATTAAAAGCTATATTTTTTATTTGTCCTTAAATATCAAGGCTGTAACACCCCGAATTCTCAGAACTCGGAGTATTACTGGTTAGGACCTCACAATGGGTCCCGACCTCAGTTTGACAACAACATTACTAGGATCTTGCAACAAGACACAAATAAAGAAACCGAAATTCATAAAAACCACGTTTTTCGAGTAATGAATGCAACACTGTCTAGCAGCCTAAAGTACTTAAACAAAAGGAAACGACAACTGTCTTAACCAAAAGAAAGGAAAGACAAAAACAACCCCCAACCCCGCTCTAAGGAGTACGGAGACCCGGCTGACCACTACTTCCGGATCACTTAGCTGCTGATCTAACCTGCGGTAAAACTAAAACAACAACAAGAAGAACCGTTAGCTAGTTATCTAAATATTAGCAGAATAATTGCAGCACAAACACACTCAGATAAACATAAACACTCATCATGCTTTCAAACAAGTCCGTTTTATTATCTTGCTTTAATTTACTCGTTCACTCTAGTGATACTTATTTTGTGACACGAGAGATTCCCAAACCTCGCCTCCGCCCCTGTGTAACCATCAGGAATGAATCCGATGCATCTCACCTTGTACATGCATGGTCTGGGTATAGAGAACCTCCCAGTCTCCTATCAGAGCTGGGCAGTGATGTCACGGCCCGTTATACATACACTTGGGCCTTAAATGTAATAATAACAGTCGTCCTAGCAAGTTATTATTTTTAAACACGCAAATAGCACACACAACTACTATCATTCAACTAACACTCAGAAACTGGCTAAGTAAGTCGCAAGGACTTACCTGAGTCAAAACACTCTAACACTTCTCAAACAGTCCGTACTCGTAGTAACTCACGCGCCTGTCAATTAAGACATGTGTATCAAAATCACATCTCGATGTCCAACCTCATGCGAAGGAATTACGGAAGAACGATTCTCATACGGTAAAAGACCGTTTTACCCTTAGTGTCGATAATTCTCCGGGTCACTTCTTGACCTCTAATATTTCTTTTGGAACACTTTTCTAATATATGATTACTTCCAAAACAGTTTACTGAAGTTATAAAATTAATCTCGTCCACTCGTCATCTAGACTCACATTACTTTATTTTCGGGTATTATCTAATCTTGTATATATCTACATATCTATATATATATATATATATATATATATATATATATATATAATATATATATATACACGTGTATTTTATACACTCGGCATACAATCTCTTGTATAAGCTCACACCTGCTTTTACTAACCTTCCGTATTGCATACCCGTACCACCTCCATTCTATGGTTTATATATATATGTAATCAAACTCAGCTATATACATATTCCCTCACTTATATACGTATTCCATTCGTTTTTATATACATATATAATCTCGTAAACTCGCACTTATATTTGTGAACGGTTAAATATACTCAGGTCTATATATACTCAGGTCTATATATATATATATATATATATATATATATATATATACACATACGTTTACTGATACTTATCCCTTCATCTACAATATATACTTCTATCCTCCTTAATCATATATATATACTTCTGTACGTGACATCAAGCTAAGGGGAGTAGCAGAAGGAAGAGAGACGGAGACTCACCGGCTGTATCGATCGGTCCACTGCAGCAAAGGAGGAGAACACTCGCCCTGTTGGTGATCGGAACTACAAGGTTCAGCGGAATGGACGGAATAAGACGGTTCAGCAGAAGAAGAAAAACGAATCAGGCGGTACCTTGCGGTTAATCGGACTGGGCTCGAGGCGGCGATTCAATTGACACGATGTCCGGCTGGTTCGCGGTGCTGTGGTTGCTGATGCTGCGAGGCGTTGCGGCGGTGGCTCCGGTGATCGGAAGTGGCAGTGTGGTGCTGCTGTGGCTATCGACTGTAGAGAGGCGGAGTTACGGTCTTCAAACTCGAAACAAAAACGGGAAGAAGGAAGACGGAAGGAAGAAGGGGACCGGAGTCTTACCGGCTCGACTGGAGGCGGACGGCGGAGGCGCACAGGCTCGGTGGCAGCGGCGGTGGCTCCGGCGTCGATGGGAAGTGGTGGAGGCATCTGTCGATAGTTGTTGTTGTACGTACAAGCGAGACGGAGAGATGCGGCACAGGAGTAGGATTAGGATTTGATTAGTTTAATTAGGGTTTTAATTAAGGGTTAAATAATGAGCTTAGGAAAGTGGGCTGATGGCTTGGGCTTAGGGTTGGCCCAAATGAGCGGTGATCTCATGAATTAAAAACGGAACTCGTAACCCGTTAATTAAGTGCGGAAGTTTATAAAATACGGAATTAAGTTCCGTATTTTATAACTTATTATTATTCTTATTTTAACGTACGTAAATTATTTCCGGTCATTTAATTTATCATTTTATGCGAATATAGGTCACATAAAATGATAGAACTAAACTCGTTTATTTTATTTATTTATTTGTTTACGATTGTCGCATCGGACTTTGGTTAATGTCAGTTTACCGGAACTTAAATTTTTTGGTTATTACATCAGTGCCCCCATAAAAGAAGTTTCGTCCCGAAACTTAGAATGTTTCTCTTACACACACATTTCCGTCGGTACATTTTAGTTTTCTCGACATTTTCGTTTTCTACCATGCAGCTACTCAAGCATCAAACAAAAGTATCACAAAAACAAAATCACTCAAATCAATATAAAACCTGAAAGGTCAAACAACACAACATCCGAGTACTAACTCGTCACACAGGAGTAACCTCTAACCCCGCAAAGAACTCGGGATAGTTACGTCTAATACTCTCATCAGTCTCCCAGGTGGCCTCATCAGCTCCTCTCCTAGACCACTAGATCCTCAGCATAGGTATCTCCTTGGATCGTAGACGTCTGGTACTGCGCTCCAAGACAGCTACTGGGTACTCTACAAATGTATGGTCAGGCTCAACTGTCAGATCCTCATGGCTGATGACGTGTCTCGGATCCGGAATGTACTCTCTCAACTGAGATACATGAAAGACCGGATGGACACTCTCTAGTCTCGGCGGTAGTGCTAGTCTGTAGGCCACCTCTCCAACTCTCTCCAAGATCTCAAAAGGTCTGACATATCGGGGACTCAGCTTCCCCTTAATGCCGAAACGCCTGACTCCTCTCGTAGGTGACACTCTCAGCCACACCTGAGCACCCACTCTAAACTCCAAAGGTCGACGCCTTTTGTCGGCGTAGGACTTCTGACGACTCTGAGCTGCTAACATCCGCTCTCGGACTAGGGCAATCCGAGCGATGTCATCCTGTACCTGATCTGGAGCTACTCCATCAACTCTGCTAGGCTCATCCCAACATAAGGGTGTACGACATCTCCGCCCGTACAAAGCCTCATAAGGAGCCATCCCAATCGACGCGTGTCAGCTATTATTATACGAAAACTCTACCAGTGGAAGATGATCTGGCCATACCTGTCCTCAATCTAGTACACACGCCCGAAGCATGTCCTCTAAGGTCTGAATGGTCCTCTCAGACTGTCCGTCTGTCTGTGGATGATAGGCGGTAGTGAAGTGGAGACTCGTCCCCAAAGCAGTATGTACCTGCTGCCAAAATCTCGAGGTAAAACGTCCATCTCTATCAAAGACGATAGTCCTCGGTACCCCATGGAGTCTCACAATGTGTCTGGTGAACTCCTCAGCTAGACGACTCACCGGCCACGTTTCCTTAATCGGAATGAAACGTGCGGTCTTCGTCAGGCGGTCTACCACTACCCAGATAGCATCAAATCCTCTGCTGAGTCTCAAACCAGTGACAAAATCCATAGATATATCCTCCCACTTCCACTGTGGTACTGGAAGTGGGTGGGGCTCTCCTCCAGACCTACGGTGCTCAATCTTGACCTGCTGGCAGGTCGCGCACTGAGCTACATACCGAGTCACATCGGGTTTCAGACCACCCCACCAGAAGGACCGTCTCACATCCTTGTACATCTTACTCGCTCCAGGATGTACTGAGTATGGGGTATCATGAGCCTCACCTAGTATCCTCTGTCTCAACTCACTGTCTAACGGTACACAAACGCGGTCCTGACATCTCATCACTCCATCTGCACCAATAGTAAACTGTGGTGCCTCATCTCGAGACATCCTGTCTCGGATCCTGATCAAAGTAGGGCAAGTCTCCTGCTTCTGTCGGATCTCATCCAACAGATCAAGAAGTAACTCCATGGTAGACAACTGACCATCAGTATCGGGAAACTGCACCTCTATCTCCAACCAAGCCAAGTCCCTCTACAACTGTGGCTGTACTGTCAACCGGGCTATCGCCCTCTCTCTAGGCGTCTTCCGGCTCAAAGCATCAGCTACCACATTCGCCTTTCCGGGGTGGTAAAGGATCTCAGGGTCGAAGTCTTTGATCAACTCTAACCACCGCCTCTGGCGGTTATTCAACTCTCTCTGAGTGAATATGTACTTCAGACTCTTGTGGTCTGTAAAGATCTGACATGTCGCCCCATAGAGATAGTGACGCCAGATCTTAATAGCATGGACTACTGCAGCCAACTCTAGATCATGTGTGGGGTAGTTCTCCTCATACGTCTTCAACTGTCGAGACGCATAGGCTATGACCTTACCCCTCTGCATCAAAACACACCCCAAGCCCAGCTTGGATGCATCACTGTATACTACAAAGGCATCAATACCCTCAGGCTGTGCTAAAATCGGAGCGGACGTCAATCTCCTCTTCAGCTCCTCAAAACTCTGCTGACACGGCTCAGACCAGACAAACCGAGTGGTCTTCCTCAGAAGACAAGTAAGTGGTCGGGTAATCAAAGAGAACCCCTCCACAAACCGGCGGTAGTAACCTACTAAACCTAGAAAGTTGCGGACCTCCTTAACATTCTTAGGAGGTTGCCAAGAAGATACTAACTCGATCTTCGCTGGATCGACCTTAATACCCTCAGCAGTCACCTCGTGACCTAAGAAAGCCACCTCTGACATCCAGAACTCACACTTGGATAACTTAGCATACAGCTGGCTATCCTGTAGAATCTACAGAACTGTCCTCAAGTGTCCGGCATGCTCCTCTCGACTCCTAGAGTAGACTAGGATGTCGTCAATGAAGACCACTACAAACTGGTCTAAGAAGTCAATGAATATCCCATTCATCAACTCCATGAACACCGTTGGTGCATTAGTGAGCCCAAATGGCATCACTACGAACTCATAATGACCATACCTAGTCCGGAATGCCGTCTTAGGTATGTTCTGATCTCTCACCTTCAACTGGTGGTAACCTGACCTCAAGTCTATCCTCGAGAACACAGACGCTCCATGCAACTGGTCCAACAGGTCATCTATGCGCGGCAGTGGATACTTGTTCTTGATGGTGACTTTATTCAGTCCTTTGTAGTCTATGCATAACCGCATCGATCCGTCCTTCTTCTTCACAAATAATATTGGCGCCCCCACCCCAATGAGACACACTAGGGCGTATGAAGCCCTTCTCTGTTAACTCCTCTAATTGCTTCTTCAACTCAAGCAGTTCTATCGGTGTCATACGGTACGGGCCTTCGAGATTGGGCTCGTGCCCGGCTCGAACTCCATGCTGAAATCAACACTCCTCTGTGGGGTATCCCTGACAGGTCATCGTTGAATACTTCTATAAGCTCACATGCAACTGGTATCTCCTCTACTGTCAAGCTCTTCCACGAAAATTTTAATTAGAGTTATTGACCTTGAACGTATCAGTTTGACTTCACCATCGTATTCGTTGATCTCTGGGAGAATTTCTCCAGATGTCGATAAAATTCTTTTATAACCTTGTGGTTATTCTTCTTATCGGTTAACTAACCGTCACTAGTTAACCCGCACATGTAACTTTTAAGTTGTCCAAGTAGGATGTAGTTGACCTTCTACAACATCATGGACTTACTTTTCTTCCATCTCTTTTGAGGCTTGATATACTTGGTGAAATATATCTCTTTCAGTCTCTTTGTTTATTCTTCTTTAGCTCCTCCTACAATCTACACTTTTGTAAGATTGGTATACTCTTACGAGTCCAGTTGTGTCATTCTTCTTCCATCAACAGACTTTTCAATCCTTCTAGGGTAGCTTGTAGGTATATCTCCGTGATTCTTTTACTTGAGTTATCGTCTATTTGCGGTTCTCTATTATGAACTTGTAGTGTTGTTAGCTTAAATTCCTTTTGAATGAGAAGTTATTGGGGTCCCTCGGGTTCACCAATACTCCTCTCACACACTCTTCTTCCTTGGGTGTTGCTTGTAATGCTGCCTTTACAGAAGCTGGTTATTGTTGTATCACGGTCTAGGTCAAAATTCTCCTGTGTTCTATGAGATCCCTCCACTTCCACGTTGGTGAAATCCACCTTTCCCTTTCTGGCAATGCGTAAGCTTCCAAGTTGCAGCTCTTTAATTCTTTCTATTTGGATGGATAATGTATCTCGTGTTGACTTCCATACTTTTGACTGTCTCGGTTATCAATCTGGATTGTGGTGGCAATTAGCTTGTTGAGAGTGATCATATTTCGCCTTTCTTTTGGCATCAACTTTCACTTCCTAGTCTGTCAGTGAGCTTAAATTTTATGTCCCTTTTCTTGATCGCTACTATATCTCCCTTTTGACTTTCATGTCTATGGAAAATTTTTGACGTCATCCTCTTTGTTTGTGAAGTCACTTTACAGAACTTGAAAGAGCCTCTCCGTTGTCTTTGAGTCTTCACTTTTCCGTCTCGACGTTCCTCAACAAGCTCGAAGGAGTTATCCGACATTCGTCTACCCTAATGCACATAAGATGTACATACTAATCCTCACGTTGACACCCTTCAAAAACTACTTAGATGTGTCCAAGGGGTGAGAAACTCATTATGTTATCTCCGTTAAGGACATAACATAACTACAATTTCTACTAATCTTCGGCATATACCTATCTATATAACATATCTTTATAAACAAGCTAAAAGTCCAACTACAGTAAAACCTAAAGTCCATACTAAGCAAACTGAGATCCGCGGTAGTAGTGGTGGTCAGCCGTACTTTTCTATTCCCAACTGGACTATTCATGCATTTAAAAACCAAAAATCCTTTTTAAAACTCAGATCCCTTTTCGGGTTCTGCTCAAGTACTTATTCGGTCTTTCAGAAGATTTCAAGTGCCATTGTTGCCAACCTGGCTCTGATACCATGTTGTAACACCCCGAATTCTCAAAACTCGGAGTATTACTGGTTAGGACCTCACAATGGGTCCCGACCTCAGTTTGACAACAACATTACTAGGATCTTGCAACAAGACACAAATAAAGAAACCGAAATTCATAAAAACCACGTTTTTCGAGTAATGAATGCAACACTGTCTAGCAGCCTAAAGTACTTAAACAAAAGGAAAGGACAACTGTCTTAACCAAAAAAAAGGAAAGACAAAAACAACCCCCAACCCCGCTCTAAGGAGTACGGAGACCCGGCTGACCACTACTTCCGGATCACTCAGCTGCTGTTCTAACCTACGGTAAAACTAAAACAACAACAAGAAGAACCGTTAGCTAGTTATCTAAATATTAGCAGAATAATAGCAGCACAAACACACTCAGATAAACATAAACACTCATCATGCTTTCAAACAAGTCCGTTTTATTATCTTGCTTTAATTTACTCGTTCACTCTAGTGATACTTATTTTGTGACACGAGGGATTCCCAAACCTCGCCTCCGCTCCCGTGTAACCATCAGGAATGGATCCGATGCATCTCACCTTGTACCTGCATGGTCTGGGTATAGAGAACCTCCCAGTCTCCTGTCAGAGCTGGACAATGATGTCACGGCCCGTTATACATACACTTGGGCCTTAAACGTAATAATAACAGTCGTCCTAGCAAGTTATTATTATTAAACACGCAAATAGCACACACAACTACTATCATTCAACTAACACTCAGAAACTGGCTAAGTAAGTCGCAAGGACTTACCTGAGTCAAAACACTCTAACACTTCTCAAACAGTCCGTACTCGTAGTAACTCACGCGCCTGTCAATTAAGACATGTGTATCAAAATCACATCTCGATGTCCAACCTCATGCGAAGGAATTACGGAAGAACGATTCTCATACGGTAAAAGACCGTTTTACCCTTAGTGTCGATAATTCTCCGGGTTACTTCTTGACCTCTAATATTTCTTTTGGAACACTTTTCTAATATATGATTACTTCCAAAACAGTTTACTGAAGTTATAAAATTAATCTCGTCCACTCGTCATCTAGACTCACATTACTTTATTTTCGGGTATTATCTAATCTTATATATATCTACATATCTATATATATATATATATATATATATATATATATATATATATATATATATATATATATATATATATATATATATATATATATATATATATATATATATATATACTTCCGTGCATACTAACCTTCCTTCCAAATATATAACATCCGAAACTCTTAGGTATTTAGATATATATATATATATATAATTTCACATACTTTATAATTTCACTAACTCAACTCCTAAGTAAACTTTTATTCCAAAAAAAAATATATATATATATATATATATACACGTGTATTTTATACACTCGGCATACAATCTCTTGTATAAGCTCACACCTGCTCTTACTAACCTTCCGTATTGCATACCCGTACCACCTCCATTCTATGGTTTATATATATATGTAATCAAACTCAGCTATATATATATTCCCTCACTTATCTACGTATTCCATTCGTTTTTATATACATATATAATCTCGTAAACTCGCACTAATATTTGTGAACGGTTAAATATACTCAGGTATATATATATATATATATATATATATATATATATATATATATACACATACGTTTACTGATACTTATCCCTTCACCTACAATATATACTTCTATCCTCCTTAATCATATATATATACTTCTGTACGTGACATCAAGCTAAGGGGAGTAGCAGAAGGAAGAGAGACGGAGATTCACCGGCTGTATCGATCGGTCCACTGCAGCAAGGGAGGAGAACACTCGCCCTGTTGGTGATCGGAACTACAAGGTTCAGCGGAATGGACGGAATAAGACGGTTCAGCAGAAGAAGAAAAACGAATCAGGCGGTACCTTGCGGTTAATCGGACCGGGCTCGAGGCGGCGATTCAATTGACACGATGTCCGGCTGGTTCGCGGTGCTGTGGTTGCTGATGCTGCGAGGCGGTGCGGCGGTGGCTCCTGTGATCGGAAGTGGCAGTGTGGTGCTGCTGTGGCTATCGACTGTAGAGAGGCGGAGTTACGGTCTTCAAACTCGAAACAGAAACGGGAAGAAGGAAGACGGAAGGAAGAAGGGGACCGGAGTCTTACCGGCTCAACTGGAGGCGGACGGCGGAGACGCACAGGCTCGGTGGCAGCGGCGGTGGCTCCGGCGTCGATGGGAAGTGGTGGAGGCATCTGTCGATAGTTGTTGTTGTACGTACAAGCGAGACGGAGAGATGCGGCACAGGAGTAGGATTAGGATTTGATTAGTTTAATTAGGGTTTTAATTAAGGGTTAAATAATGGGCTTAGGAAAGTGGGCTGATGGCTTGGGCTTAGGGTTGGCCCAAATGAGCGGTGATCTCATGAATTAAAAACGGAACTCGTAACCTGTTATTTAAGTGCGGAAGTTTATAAAATACGGAATTAAGTTCCGTATTTTATAACTTATTATTATTCTTATTTTAACGTACGTAAATTATTTCCGGTCAATTAATTTATCATTTTATGCGAATATAGGTCACATAAAATGATATAACTAAACTCGTTTATTTTATTTATTTATTTGTTTACGATTGTCGCATCGGACTTTGGTTAATGTCAGTTTACCGGAACTTAAATTTTTTGGTTATTACAAAGGCCTTCCATTAACATTTCCTTTCTCCCTCACCAACTCTTACTCCCTCCCGCTACAACATGCTTCACGTGGGATCTCCTTTACCCGAGTTCGAAATCGTGTTCGCCTTCGGGACGAGTATTCATCTTATTTTGAATCCGGCCCAGTTCCGAACCCGATTTAGTTAAACATCTTCATTTAAATGAATAAATAATAATGATAATGATAATTGTACCAACATACATATTTAAAAGTAGAAGAAAAATAAAAAAAAATTAATGCAAACCTTTTAATTCAGCCCAAAATCTAATGTAAATCTTCCTCCAACTAAATATACTTGCCACTAGAATCTTGCTCATTTAGTCAATGATAAATTTGTATTCTTTTTGTTACCCGGTCTCTTGTAATCTTCATTCCTAAAATTACTGAGATTTTTAATTTATTAATAATTGGTCTAAACTTTGTTTTTATGTGCCACCTGTATAACAAGTTTTGTTTTCTCGTCAATAATTTAATTAAAAATTAAAGAACAAATAGTTATATATAAAATAAATTATTCAAACCATGTAACCGAATCAAAAACAATAATCTTTTATTATGATACCAATTACCAAGTTAGAAATCAACTTAGGTTTGTTAACAAACATTTCGTTACTTCTCATAGCTATCATATTCATTATTAACGCAGGCCCATCGAATTTCCCCTAACAAATTTAGACAACTCATGCATTCATGCCATCATACATATCGCCCCTTATTGTCATTTGCACCATGCGACGGTAAGCAAAGATGTAAATTTATGCAATATTAATATAGAAAAAGGCTCAACAAAAGCAAAGTAGCATTATGCGGTAAGAGAGAATGTGGGGAGGATTTATTTGAATAATAAGGAAAGATGTTGAAATGATTTACACCATTTGATGATAAGGAAAGATGAAAAATTTATGCAATATTAATATAAACATAGAAAAAGGCTCAACAAAAGCAAAGTAGTATTATGCAGTAACAGAGTATGTGGGGAGGATTCATTTAAAAAATATGGAAAGATGTTGAAATGATTTGCACCATTCGATATAAGCAAAGATGTAAATTTATGCAATATTAATATAAACATAGAAAAAAGCTCAACAAAAGCAAAGTAGCATTATGCGGTAATAGAACTTTTGGGGAGGATTCATTTGAAAAATAAGGAAAGATGTTAAAATGGTTGCCAGACAAACCTTTTGTTTTTTAGCAAAGACAAACCGAAAACGAAGAGGAAGGCCCTTCAAGTTTGTACACGTTTAATTTGATTGATTTGATTCCATAGTTTGTATGTTAAGAAACGGAATAAATTCCTCGTTTTATTTGATTGATCATATATACATCAATGAATTCCACAGTTTGGTATGAGTGCGTTGGGACCCACCGCACATTTGTAAAGCAATCAAAGTTGAAGTATAGTATGCATTATTATAGGAGAATCGTAAAAATGGTAAATAACCATTTCATATTGTTAAAAGCATATACGTTTGGTTTGTCCAAGCAAGCAAAGTTGAAAAACCTTGAAGTAGGACCCAACCCATTTGTAAAGCAAGCAAAGTTGAGAGATGGTATGCATTATTGCAATAGAATCGCAAAAATGGTAAATAAGCATTTCATATTATTAAAAGCTTTATTTTTTATTTGTCTTTAAATACCAAGGCCTTCCATTAACATTTCCTTTCTCCCTCACCTACTCTTACTCTCTCCCTCTACAACATGCTTCACGTGGGACCTCCTTTACCCGAGTTTGAAATCGTGTTCGCCTTCGGGACGAGTATTCATCTTATTTTGACTCGGGCCCAGTTTTGAACCCGATTTAGTTAAACATCTTCATTTAAATGAATAAATAATAATGATAATGATAATTGTACCAACATACATATTTAAAATTAGAAGAAAAATTAAAAAAATTAATGCAAACCTTTTAATTCAGCCCAAAATCTGATGTAAATCTTCCTCCAACTAAAATATACTTGTCACTAGAATCTTGCTCATTTAGGCAATGATAAATTTGTATTCTTTTTGTTACCCGGTCTGTTGTAATCTTCATTCCTAAAATTACTGAGATGTTTACTTTATTAATAAATGGTCTAAACTTTGTTTTTATGTACCACCTGTATAACCAATTTTGTTTTCTTGTCAACAATTTAATTAAATATAAAAACAAATATTTATATATAAAATAAATTATTCAAATCATGTAACCGAATCAAAAACAATAATCTTTCGTATGATACAAATTACCAAGTCAGAAATCAACTTAGGTTTGTTAACAAACATTTTGTTACTTCTCATAGCTATCATATTCATTATTAACGCAGGCCCATCGAATTTCCCCTAACAAATTTAGACAACTCATGCATTCATGCCATCATACATATCGCCCCTTATTGTGATTTGCACCATGCGATGGTAAGCAAAGATGTAAATTTATGCAATATTAATATAGAAAAAGGCTCAACAAAAGCAAAGTAGCATTATGCGGTAATAGAGCATGTGGGGAGAATTTATTTGAATAATAAGGAAAGATGTTGAAATGATTTACACCATTCGATGATAAGTAAAGATGTAAATTTATGCAATATTAATATAAACACAGAAAAAGGCTCAACAAAAGCAAAGTAGCATTATGCAGTAATAGAGTATGTGGGGAGGATTCATTTGAAAAATAAGGAAAGATGGTAACACCCCAAATTCGCGGGATTCGGGGCGCTGCAGGTTGGGACCTCACAATGGGTCCCGACCCTTAGCTTGACAAAAATTTCACCGGATCTTGCTACAAGACACAAATATAGGCAAAAACCGAAATACATTTTTATGCAATGTAAGAAAACCCGAAAGAAAACAAACACGGACTTCAGCCGAAAATAACTTTGAAGACCAAACGCCATACACGCGGCATACAAACCCAATAAATGAAGAATAAAAATACAACCCGACTCCAATCAAAACCCACTCCTAAAATGTTCGGAACCCCGGCTGCCCACTCTTCCAGGTCTCCCGGCCACATTCCTAACCTGCAAGGCAATCTACAACAATCGGTATAAAACCTTTAGCTAATATTCGCAGCATTAAAACCAAGGTGAAGGCACATACACACATACTTCAACATAACACATAACATGCTCAAAACACACAAATCCGGTTATTATCTTTTTATTATTAGGTCATATCCCGTTCTAATTCAACTTCTTTTATTACACGAGAATCTCCCGAAACTCGCCTCGGTCCCCACTTACCGCATGGAACGGTACGGATGCATTCGACCGTCTAACCACGCGGGCTAGTCGCTAAGAACCTCTTAACTCTACGCAAGAGCTAGATAAGTTGTCACCGCCCGTTATCATACAATTGGGCCAAATAACATATAAAAGGTCGGTAATCATATTTCCGGTTTTATAAGTTATAATGAAAGCAATAAAACTGTTCGCTCCAAACGGTGTGTGCAAGCTTTAAATTTATAACCCTAGACTTAAGCTTAAAACAAGGATGCGAACCCGCAGTGTACGGGTCAATCGTAGTAAAAGCAAGAAAATTCCAGGGGTCGATCACAGGGACTCGGTGAAACAAAGTCAATACGGTGTGCTTATGTCAATACTAACCACAAGAGCGATTAACACAATCAAAGATGAATAAGAAGTCAATAAAGCAAACATGCAATTCTAGGGATTAAAGCATCTAGTTGTGGTTCCAACTCAAGATCTATAGATAAGCGGACAAAGCTGAGATTTTTGCGTGGGGAAGGTGTTTCTAAAGTGGAGTAGATCACCGGGTAAGTCTCACTACACACTAATCCTAAACCGTAACTCCTATTACCGGGTAAGTCTCAAGGAATCAAGATAAAGAATTATAACCTCAAACTAACATACCATCTAAGGGAATAGAATCAACCTTTACCGGGTAAGTCTCAGGCTAACTCACAAAGATGGGATGGAAGCACACTCAAACCCCAATAAAGGATAAACCTTTATTACCTACACTTATGATCGTTGGTACACAAACTAAGGAATTACCGGGTAAGTCTCATCCTAAGCTTGCTTTGAACCAGGAAAGGTGTAATAAGAATAGGATTTGGCAAACTCTAACACTTAACTCTCAGTTATGGATCAGATAAGTCACCTCGATCAGCCAGTTTCCACCCCGGCCGAGATGTTCATCGACTGAACGAGATGCTTAGGGTTAAGGTTAAAGACTCGAACTTTCAGGATCCTACTGGAATCTAAGATTATTCTATCATTGTTTTTCCCACAACCTTCAGCTAATCACCCTAGAATCACACAAGTAAATTAGCCACTCATCATCATAATGAAAGTATTAAAATATATGGGAAGAAAGTGAATATTTGAACAAAGAAGAATTTAATGAAAAGACTTCAATAACTGAATCAAATATCACAACAAAGCGTTCCTTGGATAGCAATCCAACAAGACAAGACAACCAATGAGGGAATTAAAGACAATCTTACAAAACCCTCCAAAAAGCTATAAAAGCTATGGACTTCAATCTTCCTTCAACCTTCAAAAAGGTTCTTCGAAACTCCCAACTGGAGTAGGCTGCTGCTGTGTGCTATAAACCTTGATCGACGGTATAGCGTGATGTCGGAATTGTGGAAATCCAACCCTTTTTATAGGAAAATAACCCTCCAAAGATAATAAATCTTAGAAAGATATTTTCCCATAAATATAGGTAAAATATATGATTCTGCATATCTCCTTCCTTCCAGGAGCCAAGCCCAAAAATATAAGATCACTTTCCAAATTTAAAAGATCTCATCCAAGAATAAAATATTCTCGCCGCGTCCTAGGTGTTCGCCTCGGTCGAGTCGGCGTCTCTGGATCACCTCGGTCGAGATGAATCTCTGGTCAACCGAGGTGAGTCACAACTGAATGTGAAATCTCTCAAAACTGGTCCAAAGTAAATCTTTAATCCATAGCTATGCTCCCTAGATGTAGCTCCAAATGACTCATGACTCCTTTTGCTCCTTTTTGATGCAAAACATACCAAATTACCTGCAATTACAACAAAACTAGGTGTAGACCTCGATTCTCACAAAGGTAGATGAAATGGTAGTAAAATCACATAATGCACATACAAACATGCAGATTATGAAAGATAAAACGTCCAAACAAACCCCAAAATATAGACTATAATTCATGCTATCAAAAACACACACCACCAAACACACATCGAGTCTAATACGTAGAATACGAGCTAAGTAAGTCCGGAGACTTACCTTATCACCACACTCAACTCACAACACTCTCGCTTCACTTGGGAAGGAGCCCACAACCTGCTCACAAGAAGATAACTATATCAACAACTCGCTCAACTCAAGAAGTCTAATACTTCTACACAAATGATATACGCGAGATCATTTGACTCACATTCTAGGACCGCATCCTAGATTCTCTCATGCTCATATCACACTCAACACAAGCTAGAAATCCTTAGACTTCTAGGTCCTATGATCTCGCAGGATCATAACCCATAACACACTAGAAGAAACAAACCTAAACTCCAAAATACCACAAGATCATACAACCCACCTCGAGCCTCAAAACGCTCACAAGATCAACCATATAACTTAAAGCCTTATAAGAACCTCACAAGATAACCAACACCACAAGCTTAGAATCAACATCAATCCATCAAACAATATAGTATCCTCGAAACGCACCTAAGGTTCAAAGCCACTACATGGCATTAACTCTAAGTTATGCTAGATTCATCCTAGAATGATACTAAAACTTAACATAACTATATCGAAGGGAAAGAATACTCACACGACGTCGATAGACGGAAGTTGTTCAACGGATGTCGACTTGGACTCGTTAGGCCTTTATCGGGGCGCTTCCGAACCTAGCACCAAACTAAACAAATTTAGCTATTATACGCTAAATTTGGTATACTATAATATATATATATATATATGAATATAGGATGAAACTCATATTTCAAATCAAGGTTAAAAACCGCAAATGCATTTTCCGGGGCAAATCAAGAAGTTCCATAAACTTGGGATATATTCTGTAATTAAATGGGCTGTTTTCTGTCATTATTTTAACAGAGGGAAAAACTGCAAATACTAGAAATTAGGGTCAAAATTGCAAATACAAAATATAGGTTAGATCTTGCAATTTAGCCAAACAAAGGGGGGCCCGATTTCAAATACCCTAAAGGGCTTCTTCCTCGCTCGATTCACACGCTGCATGGAAACAAAAAGAGAAGCAGGCGGCGGCAAGCAACTCAGCAGGTGGATCCTCCAGGTGAGGTGCAAGCTGAGCCAGGGCAGGCGGGGAAGAGCTTCTCTAGTGGCCCAGCGGCGGTTACTTCCAGGTGAGGCGAAGGATGCTCCGATGGGCTTGACAGAGCTCGATAGAAGAATGAAATAAGGAGAGGAGAAGGCGGTGGAGCGTTGCAATGGCGACTCCGGTGGCTGAAGGCGGGGCAGAGCTCTCCGGTGGCTCAAGGCGGGGAAGAGCTCTCCGGTGTCGGGCGAGGGCAGGGTTCTCCGGCTTCAACAGGGAAACATCTCTCCCCTTGTTTGCTATTTCTAGGTGCAGGAGAGGCAGGCTGTTGACGGAGGTCGAGGTCGAAGCGGATGCAGCCTGCAGGCTCATGAGGAGAGGAGCTCGGTGGTGGCGAGATCTGTTGGTGCAGAAGTAGCAGGGAATTCCAGATGGTGATATGTTGAGTGAAACAAAGGAAGGGGAAGGAGATGAAACAAATATATGTTGGTGTTTCAGAGAGGCTCGAGAGCAAATCCGGGGAGGAATGAGGAGCAGGGTAAAGGGCAGTTTTGACTCAGGCGAGGAAGAGAGGTGAGGCAAGGATGTAGCTGTGCAAACAGAGAGGAAGAGGGGAGACTGAGAAGTAAAGGGAGAGATAGAAGTTGCTGCGTGAGGAGGTGAACGAGGGGTTGAGGTCATCATTGGGCGGGAGTTTGCAGCCAGGACAACACGCAACAGCTGCTGGCGTCAGGCAGGAAAAGCAAAAGGGAAGAAAAGAGGAAAAAGTTAAAATAAAATAAAATAAAAAGAGAAGACGGTAAACTCGATCGAGATTTTCGAAGCGGAAGACTTTTCCGAAAAAAAAAAGTAAAATTACGGAATATATGCATACGCATGAATTTTATTACTATACTTGTAAGAAAAAGAATAATTTCCGATATAAAACCATTCTCGTAAAATATGTACGAGATCAAAAAAATAATAATTAAAACTGATTAAATATTGAATATGAAATGTACTAATATATACATGTATACTCGTAAAAATAAAATTTACAATCTCAAAATACTCGCGAATATATTTAAGCTATTAAAATATCAATAAACATACGGAAAGATAAGTATCGAGAACACGCCTAAAATTTGGGGCGTTACATTAGATCCTCCTAAAAAATCAAGTTTCGTCCCGAAACTTTCTATGCATCGAACTTCTCTTTCTATAAGGCCGAGGTATGAACTCTCAAACTAAGAAGGCTTAGACATTCTAATCTATATACACAAACTGCTCAAACTACATCGCAAGATATAACAGGCCATATAACAAATTCATACACAAGGTGCAAACTTTACATAATTCAACCAAGGTAAGAACTAGGTTTAACCCGTCGATTCTATCGAAGCTACTAACTCGGCGTAAAACTCAACCAAAGATACTATACTCCATCTTCCAATTAGCCTCTTCGGTTCTTCGTGCGCGACTAAATCACCATAACTGACAATCTGTCTCGAGTCGTGTATGTACTCTCTTAACTGATACACATGAACACCGGGTGAACACTCTCTACTCTTGGCGGCCATGCCAACCGGTAACCCACTTTCTCAATTTACGGTAAGATCTCAAAAAGGTCCAACATATCGGAACTCAACTTCCTTCTCGCGTCTTTCTCAATGTGGCATTTCCATTAGGTTTCTCTTTGATGTCTCTATCAAAGAAGATAAAACTTCCAATTTACACCATAAGCTGTGGTTCTTGCCAAACTAAACTTCGATGTTATATTTCCTCACTTCTTGTTGTATATTCCAAGTAACGAAGGAAGTACCTTACTCCGCACCGCTTCTACTAACGATACCAATATGTTATTACTTTTACATCGCTCCTTAATACCCAATCAAGACCTTGTTTTGGAGAATCACCTGTCCACTTCAAACCCATAATACCTCAAAGTAAATCGAAATAGTTGCACCAATAAATCCCCTCTTAACTCTCAGCAACTCTATTGTCAATTCTCCGTCCCATTCAAAACTTCTTTTGTCTTCCGAAGTAGGTTAGCGATAAATGGTGTTACTTTGGCGAATATCTCCACAAATCTGGTAATAAACCACCCATCCGAGAAAACTTTTAGCTTCTTTCACATCTTTTGGGGTTTGCCATCCCGAGACAATTTGTCAAACATCTTCTCTCTTTTTCAAGAGTAGACCTAAAATATCCTATATGGGCATTAGTAAGCCCATATGGAATCGCTACAACTCGTAGTGACCATGGTTTGTCTGGAATGCCGTATTTGCAATGTCTCAGTCTCGAATTCTCAATTGGTGACAATCAGACCTTAAATCAGTTTTGAAGAGACAATCGACCCTTGCAACCGGTCAAGTAGATCATCCATTCGTTGTAAGGGATACTTGTCCTTCATTGTTATCTTGTTTGTCTCACGGTAATCGATTTACAAACGGACATAACCGTCTCTCTTTTCGCAAACTAGTGTTCTCCATAGAACTTCAAAGCAAGAGTTCAAGATATATCCCCACATGAACTTCAAATCAAGAGTTCAATATATACTTCTAAGTTCCCCATGCAGTGTATCGACGAACCCTTGTTCTCACGAGCTTGCAGTTACAATTGCTTCTTCAATTGCTTCCTTAATTCGAGTAACTTCACGGGTATCATTTATTGATGTCATCTGTACAGCGCCTTGGGAATGGGAGTGAGCCCAAATCGATCCTAGTGGTTGTAATATCCGGAATTTTAATTCCGTTTACTTCTGAGTCCATGTAATGATAATGCTTCAACCGCCACAAATCTTATTATTATATGTAAACTGAAACCCACATAAAATGATAATGCTTCTACCATCACAAATCTTATTATTTTATATAAACTAAAATTCACATAACATATTGAATTAAATAACAAACCCTAGTTTTATTAGATGTCTTTTGACGAGGCCTAGACAACCTCGTGACAAGGCCTTGAAAACCTCATTCTTACCTTGTATTCAACCATGCTCCTTGTGGATTTACTTGTCCAGCCCAGAAGGACCTTGGTTACGAGCCTAGTAGCTGCTCACTTCTTGCAGGCCGCACTGCTTGCCGATCCAGCCCAGTTGCTTCGCTTATGTGCTGGCCCAGCAGCAAATCGAGCCCAACTAGAGGGAGAAGATCAGCAGCGTTATTTTTCCTCTCAAATTCCACGTAACAGCTGCTATTTTTGGGAGAAAGATCGCCTTCTGTTCAGCCTAAAATCACGCATAGCAGATCTCTCTTCTCTCCTTATTTCCGTACAGATTCTCGCTGCCTCCTTCGTAACTCCTGCAAGCAAGTCCAGGTTCAGCATTCTTCCGTTCAGATCCACGAATAAACCTGTTCTCCTCTTTCTTCATTCAGCGACAGTAGATCTACGACAGCCTTCTACATCGAGCCAGCCCTCTGTCACTAAGATCGGGCTAGTGTTGACGCCGATACACATCACCAAAGTCGTCTCCGGGGGCCTAAGCACCGCACGCCACTGTGATCTGCACAGGTGAGTATCAACCGACTGGTTTCCTCGTACTCCTCCCTTCAACCTTACTCGTCCTAACCGTCTTCTAGTTGCACAGAAAACACCGACCGGACGGATCTTAGGTGCAGCAGACAAACCCCTACACACACCTGTGTCGACAGCCTAGAGTAGCAGCTTGTGCTGGTAAGTCCTCTCCATCCTCCTACTCGATGGCGACCCAAAGGAACCTTCTCTACTGAGCCTGTGTTTGATAACTGAGAAAGGCTCCTTCTCTGTGCAGTCCCCTTCGAGTCATCACCCTCTGAGATCGGTCAAAAGCTCCTCTAACTAGTGGCCGCTGAAGGGGGTGAGCCCTTCTCTCTTCTGCAGTCGAGTCTGCGCCTTCTAGACATTATGTTTATACAGATTATAAATGTTTTACGTTTTGCTGTGAAGAGAGATCAAACCAGGGAATGGAGGGGTAGTAAGTGAGTTTTGTTAAAGCCTCCTAGATTGTCCAATTTATGATCAGTGGATGACTTTGTGAGTAAATCAGATTATCATAGAAATGGAAGTGAGAAACTTCTTTTAAAACTCAGCTTTGTAAGTTGGAAACGGACACTGTTGTAGATCAATGTTTAAGAGTTAGGTTGAAGATCCACCGTTGAAAATTTAATAGGTAATAGGTGGATGTATGTAGTTTATTGTATTAAAATTTGAGAAGAAATGAACGGTCGGATTAGAAGTTATAAGCTTCCAAAGTGGGGTAGTTAAGCATTTTTTTTTTCCAACAACGAAATTTGGCTAAATATGGGAGATGTGACTGTTGCAATCAACTTTGGGAATTTTTATTGAATCGAGGGTTGAACAGTTTTGAGAAATTCTTGCTCCTAAGAATAGTTGGAATATCATAGATGATCTAGAGAAGTATTTCGGAATTTTTATAAGTTTTTATGAATTTCATATTTGAAGCTGAAGTTGGACCTTAATGATCTTTCGGAAAACAGGGAAACAAGTAAAGTGCCAGTTTGTAACCAAACTCAGCTTTAGGAGTTAGAATATGTCTTTGTAGTCTCAAATAAGATTTTAGACATGAATTGCGGAAATTTTGGATGTTTCGGGACCAAGAATAAAACAGTCATTTTACCATAAATTAGTACTGTAATCAGTTCTGTTCTAATAAGATCTTCTATCTTAGAAGTCTTAGACTTCTAATTACCTAGGAAGTGTGCTGACACACTTGCCTCATTTGACAGGCCACTGAATTCCTACTGGTACAAATCGAATTGCACATTCGAGAGTCGAGACCTATTTAAGGTAAGTCCTTTGGGCTTACTTAGCTAACTATCAGATATGAGTGTGAATGATGATAGTGGTGTGTGAATGATATGTGCTCTAGTATACCTTATAATAATCATCGACCGACTTACATATCTGGCCTAAGAGTAACGGGCGGTAGCATTCTGCTCAGTTAGCCCGAGGGCGCTGAGGGTTTCTCTCGGGACTAGTCCATACTTGGTTTGCGGGAACGCCACCGGCGGAGGTGTGCCAAATCATCACCAGTTGGATAAGGAACGGAGGCGAGAATCTTAAGATTTCTCGTGCTGCAACTTTTAAAATCGGATAGAGTGAATCACATAAGTTATCAGATAATAACCTAATTGTGTGCCAGCATGTTGAGTGTTTATATTCGTCTTCCGTGTGTTTGTGCTATTTATCCTTCTGCTTATATTTGATTAGTTAGCTAACTGTTTATCGTTGTGTAGACTTGCCACAGGTTAGAGCAGATGCCGAGTGATCCGGATGGTAGTGGACAGCCGGGGTGTCGTACTCCTTAGGATGGGGTGCAGTTTCCTTTGTTGGTCTTTCAATTATGACTGTACCTTTTTTTTAGTTTATGAGACTTTGTTGTTTCCGGCTGTCAGTTTCTGGTCAGATTCATTGTTTTGTTAAAACCTACTTTATGATTTATGATTTTCCTTATTTGTGCCTTGTTGTAAGATCTAGTTAAGTTGTTGTCAAATTAAGGTCGGGACCCACTGTGAGATCCTAACCAGTAGCTCCCTGAGTTGTGAAACTTGGGGTGTTACAACATGGTATCAAAGCTCTAGGTTGGCAACAATGGCACTTGAAATCTTCTAAAAGGTCATATAAGTAAATAAGTAGAACCCGAAAGGGGTCTGAGTTTTCCAAAGGAATTTGGTTTTAAAATGCATGCATAGTCAGGGTGGGATAGAAAGTACGGACGACCACCACTACCTCCGCGGATCTGGGTATTCTTAGCATTATCAGTTTAGACTTTTACTGCTTATGATAGATTAGATTAGATTATAACTATAGTTGTTATCGCTCGTGCAGATGGCACGTACTAGGGCTACACCAGCGACTGGCCGAGATAGGGGTCGTCCCCCTCTTCCTCCAGCTAGATAGGATCGAGCTGATAGGACCCCTGCTGTTAGAGGGCGTGGTCGTGGAGGCAGACCTCCACTAGGGAGAGGTCGAGGACGAGTCCCTCGAGAGGGTCCACCGGCAGCGAGCATGCTAGATGCTACTGTGGAAGAGGTAGCTGAGAGTGTAGGTCCCGAGGCCAGGAATGAGACCGTTGCTAGGTCTAGAGCGTTGAGAGCACGTTCGATTGAGTCAGGACGTGTTTCAATTGAAGCATCTGAGTACAAAGAGTACCGTGCATACGTCGAGCGTATGGAGGAGGCTGCCAGAGCAGAGAGACTTATCCAGGTACCACCAGTACCGGTTAGGTCAGTTCAGGTGACACAAGGAGTGCCTCAGGTGCCGGCTGTACCTGAGAGGAGAGTTGAGGCTGATAGAGCTCATGCTGGGTCTAGAGCACCGAGACCGGATGAGTGGTTGAAGGCTTTCAACTCTCAGAAAGTTCCCTCATTCAGTGGAGAGATAGGGTTAGAGGTGGAGCACTGGATTGGACAGATAGAGACTGCCCTAGAGGCGATACGTTGCCCAGAGGATCGACAGGTGGATTTGGTGCAGACATGTTTCCCGGAGGATGCTCATTCCTGGTGGCGGATCATTCGTAGCCGAGTCACCAGTTGGGAACAGATGAGGATCATTGTTAGAGAGAGGTATTGCCCTGTCTCGTTGAGAAGAGAGAGGTTTCAGGATTTCATTGAGGCGGGATTCAAGGATATTTCGATTGCTGCTGCCATCAAGAAATTTCAGAAGGAGTTAAAGTTGAGAAGTGGTGAAAGCAAGTGAAGTTAAAGTTGAGAAGTGGCTGGAAGTGAAAGTGTTAGAAAGTAATAATAGGTTTGGGGAGGTCAATCATGAAGATGAGTAACTCGGCACCATTCACATAGCCGGGTGTTTGTGTCTTGCCAAAGTCGGATTAAGCGATATTCCTAACGGGTCATGGTATGTGCATCAAGGATTTGATGCATCTCAAGAAATTGATGATTGCTGATTTCCTAGGCTTCGGTTATTGTGCACCTTTGTCCATGCATCCCAAAAAGTAAAGTAAAAAGAAAAAAATGTGAAATAAGCAAAGCTTATTGGTGGAAGATGTTGCAAGTCAAAGTGAAAGTGAAGTATATCCTTTTCCCGGATTCTAGCACCACATTACCTTACATACATCCCTACCCTACACGTTTCTTGACCTTTCTTTTGGGAAGCCCTTGAGACCTTGAGCTTGTTGATTGACTTAGCGGTTTAAACTGGATTATGCATGATTAATTTCGATAATTATGACTTATTATGCATTCTATGATTTTATGCAAAGATGAACAACTTTCCTATATTTATAAAATGATTTGATCATATTTGGATTTTAAATTGCATGAAGTATTCTCTTAGAGTGATCTATGATAGTTGCACACCATAAAAATGTTTTTGAAAGACTTTTCATTGATTTTCTTGACTTATAATCCATTCTATCTTGTCTTTTATATGCGGAACTTGCTTGGGGACAAGCAAGGGCTAAGTATGGGGTATTTTGATAGCATGGATTATAGTCTATATTTTGGGGTTTGTTTGGACGTTTTATCTTTCATAATCTGCATGTTTGTATGTATATTATGTGATTATATTACCATTTCATCTACCTTTGCGGTAGTCGAGGTCTACACCTAGTTTTGTTGTAATTGTAGGTAAAATGGCACGTTTTACATAAAAAAGGAGCAAAAGGAGCTATGGAGTCATTGGAGCTACATTGAGGAACATAAGGAACCATCCAGGAAGCAAGACCATGGATTAAGGATTCACTTTGGACCAGTTTTGAGAGATTTCACATTCAGTTGTGACTCACCTCGGTTGACCACAGATTCATCTCGACCGAGGTGATCCAGGGAAGTCGACTCGACCGAGGCGAATACCTAGGACGCGGCGAGAATATTTTATTCTTGGCTGAGATCTTTTATCTTTGGAAAGTGATCTTATATTTTTGGGCTTGGCTCCTGGAAGGAAGAAGATATATCAGATCTTATATTTTACCTATTTTTATGGGAAGAAATCTTTTCTAAGATATCTTATCTTTGGAGGGTTATTTTCCTATAAAAAGGGTTGGATTTCCACAAATCCAACATCTTGCATACGACAAGATCCGCTAACAATCCCGTTTACACCGAAAAACACGCAGCAGCCATACTCCAGTTGGGAGATTTGAAGAACCTTTTTGAAGGTTGAAGGAAGATTGAAGATTGTAGCTTTTATAGCTTTTGGAGGTTTTCTTGTAAGATTACCTTAGATTCTCTTCCTTGTTGTCTTGCTTGTTGGATTTATATCCAAGGAACGCTTTGTTGTGATATTTGATTCAGTTATTGAAGTCTTTTCATTAAATTTTTCTTGTTCAAATATTCACCTTCTTCCCATATATTTGATTAATACTTTCATGATGATGATGAGTGGCTAATTTCCTTGTGTGATTCTAGGGTGATTGGCTGAAGGTTGTGGGAAAAACAATGATAGAATAATCTTAGATTCCAGTAGGACCCTGAAAGTTCGAGTCTTTAACCTTAACCCTAAGTATCTCGCTCAGTCGATGAACATCTCGGCCGGGGTGGAATTTGTCTGACCGAGGTGACTTATCTGATCCGAAATTGAGAGTTACGTGTTAGAGTTTGCCAAATCCTATTCTTATTACGCCTTTCCTGGTTCAATGCAAGCCTAGGATGAGACTTACCCGGTAATTCCTTAGTTTGTGTACCAACGATCATAAGTGTAGGTAATAAAGGTTTATCCTTTATTGGGGTTTGAGTGTGCTTTCATCCCATCTTTGTGAGTTAGCCTAAGACTTACCCGGTAAAGGTTGTTTCTATTCCCTTAGATTGTGTGTTAGTTTGAGGTTATAGTTCTTTATCTTAATTCCTTGAGACTTACCCGGTAATAGGAGTTACGGTCTAGGATTAGTGAGTAGTGAGACTTACCCGGTGATCTATTCCACTTTAGAAACACTTTCCCTATGCAAAAACCTCAGCTTTGTCCGCTTATCTTTAGATCTTGAGTTGGAACCACAACTAGATGCTTTAATCCCTAGAATTGCATGTTTGCTTTATTGACTTCTTATTCATCTTTGATTGTTTTAATTGCTCTTGTGGTTAGTATTTACATAAGCATACCGTGATTTGACTTTGTTTCACTAAGTCCCTGTGATCGACCCCTGGAATTCCTTGCTTTTACTACGATTGACCCGTACAGTGCGGGTTCGCATCCTTGTTTTAAGCTACGTCTAGGGTTATAAATTTAAAGCTTGCACACACCGTTTGGAGAGAGCAAGTTTTTGGCGCCGTTGCCGGGGACTTGGTCTAGACCGAGCCGGTTACGGTTTGCTTTTGGGGCACTTGCCCCCGTGTCTACTAACCACTCTACTCGAGTGACTTTTGCAGGTTCTTTTCTTAGGTATATGCGAAGAACCCGCACTGGGTAGGAAATCGTTCCTTACGATCCCGAACCAGAAAAGACATACAAGCAACGCTTAAGAGAAGCGAAGATGGCCCAACAAGATAACCGAGATCCTCGACCGATGCAGGATCCAGTTGCTGACCCTCGACCGAGGCAGGTTACAGTACCTGACGCCCCGGCCGAGATACTCCCACCTCGGATGCCAGTCCGAAACGTTCTTCTTGCAGGAATCCCACAAACCCTAGGTCAAAGGATGGACCCTAATTAACAACTGAGGCGTCCAAGAGTTAACCTAGGAGATCCAGCGGACCATGACTATGAACTTCGACCGCAAGTTCTATCCATGATTCGCCAATGCCAGTTCGGAGGGCTAGAGAAGGAATCACCACATCAACATCTTCAAAACTATGAGATCTTGATGGAGACCTTGAGACCTCCGAGGATTGAAAATAACAACTACAAGCTAAGACCTTTTTACTTTTCTTTAAAAGATAGAGCTCTTACTTGGTATCAATATCTTCCTCCAGGAAAAATTAGCACATGGAAGGAGATGACTACGGAATTCTTGTCGAAATTCTTTCCCCCCTCGAAGACCGCTGAAATGAGAGGGAAGATCAACGCTTTCATTATGAAGGACAAGGAGAGCTTGTCCAAGTCATGGGAGCGGTTCAAGGACATTCTTTTCGATTGCCCACATCGTGGGATTCCAAAATTAGAGTTATTGGAGATTTACTTCAAGGGACTGGACGGAAGCACCCAGTTCAATCTCCAACTACTCTCCGCCGGTACCTTCATGGACATTGCGATTGACGAGGCTTGGGACTTCATCGAGAAGCAAGCCTTGCATATGGAGAAGTACACCCACCAAGGAGCTGAAGGTGGAGTTAAAAGAGTTAACTTTCAAGAAACTCAGCCCAACAACAATCAACTCACGTCTTTGAAGAATGACGTGAAGCAATTGAAGGAACTCTTGGTTGCTCAAACCAAGAAGGAAGAGCAAGGGCAAAGGAACAACAACAACGGATACCGTAACAACAACAACGGTTCCCAGAACAACTACAACAACAACAATAGAGGATCCAATAGGAACAACTGGAGGACAAACAACCAAAATAACGGTAACAATCATTCAAACTCCAACTCTAACGATTCCTCTAACCCTTTCCTCTCTTCCCCTTCTTCTTCTTCTTCTACTCCATTAAAAAGCCAGGGGCAAGGATCAAGTTCGTCTCAACCGGAAAAGAAAGACGCAGTTCTGGAGGCTATCTTGATCAAGCTCAAAACTATGGAGACTTCTATGACTTCATTTTCGAAGGCCCAAAAAGCCTTTGAACAACAACTTGCAAGTAGGGCGAATGAAGCGCCAAGAGATCCAGGGAAGCTTCCAACAAGGACGGAAAGCAACCCTAAGGGCCAGATCATGGCCATAACTACGAGGAGTGGACTGAAAACTGCAGATCCAGTGCCTCGGTCAGTGCCAGTACCGACGAAGACCACCTCGGTCCAAGTGCAGTCGAAGAACACTTCGGCCGAGATGCCAACCGAGGTGGAGCCACAGAAAGCGGAGGGGAAAACTGAAGTTTATGTTCCACCTCCTGCATACAAACCACCACTTCCATTCCCCCAGTCAAGGGCCAGAGCACATCTAGACAAGCACTTTGGTAAGTTCCTTGACTTGATGAATAAACTGTATATTAACATTCCTTTCCTTGATGCTATTCTAGGAATGCCTGCCTATGGGAAGTTCTTGAAGGAGATCCTATCAAGGAAGAGGAAGCTGGAAGACTTTGGTGAAGTTAGGATGACATCTAAATCCTCGGAGCTCATACAAATCATGAAGGAGAAGATGCCACGTAAATTGAGAGATCCCGGCTCATTTTGCATTCCCATTCAAGTTTGGGATGTCACTTGTGAAGCCCTTTGTGATCTAGGAGCCATCGTGAGCATCATCCCGCTGGAGCTATGTGTGAAGATCGGACTTGGAGAGCCCAAGCCGGTCAAGATTCGACTTTATATGGCGGATCGCTCCATCACCCATCCCGTGGGCATCTTGGAGGACGTTCCGGTCAAGTTAGGTAACTTCTATCTACCTATAGATTTTGTTGTACTTGACAATCCCGCAGATTATCATGTTCCTATTATTCTCGGGAGGCCATTTCTAGCAACATCGGGTTGCAACGTGGATTGCAAGAACGCCAAGTTGAAATTCAACATTGGTGGCGATGAGGTAGAGTTCGCACTACTTGCAGACATGAAAGGGGAGCAGCTAACTGATGATATCTTCAACATCTACGATGAAGAAGAATCAAGAGAATTGGTGAGCTCTATCCTTATTAACGTACCACTCGAAAGAGTTATTAGTTTCAGTTTAATGGAGGAAGGTATAGATGCTTCTTGTGATGTAGATATACGGAGCTTAAAGGCACTGGAAGAGGATCCAGGAGCTAAAACTGAGAAGCTAATCCAGGAGACGAAGATCTCCAGTTTCGGTTCCAGTTGCAGTACCTCGACCGAGGCACTTCCTGGACTGAGCGAGGCGACGGAAGAACATCTCGGTCAACGCCTATGCGCCTCGACCGAGGTCGATGGCGAGACGATTTCAACTGAGACTTCTGAAAGTCCAGTTTCTGAATCTATTCCATTGGAAGGAGGAAGCAAGGATCCCCCTGAGAAAGCACCCCCAGTTGTGGAGCTTAAACAACTCCCTAGTCACTTGAGGTATGTCTTTCTTGGACCGGATTCCACTTATCCCGTTATTGTTAGTGCTTCCCTTTCCGAAACTGAATATTCTAAGTTAATGCATGTCCTGAGAAAGCATCAAAAGGCTATAGGTTATACCACGGATGATCTTATTGGCATTAAGCCTTCTTTCTGCATGCATAGAATTCTAATGGAGGACAATCATAAGACTTCACGGGAACCTCAAAGACGGTTAAATCCGATCATGAAAGAGGTTGTGAAGAAGGAAATTCTTAAGTTGTTGGATGCAGGTATCATTTATCCTATCTCGGACAGCAAGTGGGTTAGCCCGGTGCATGTAGTTCCGAAGAAAGGAGGGATGACCGTTGTGACGAATAAGAACAACGAGTTGATCCCAACTAGAACCGTTACGGGCTGGAGGGTTTGCATCGATTATAGGAAGCTGAACACGGCCACACGGAAAGACCATTTTCCACTTCCCTTCATTGATCAAATGCTCGAGCGGTTGGCCCAACATTCACACTTTTGCTACTTAGACGGTTATAGTGGATTCTTCCAGATTCCTATCCATCCGAATGATCAGGAGAAGACCACTTTCACTTGTCCGTGGGGGACATTTGCTTATAGGAGGATGCCATTTGGATTGTGCAATGCACCCGCTACCTTCCAGCGATGCATGATGGCTATCTTTTCCGAGTACATAGAGGAGATCATGGAGGTATTTATGGATGATTTTTCTGTATATGGTTCCTCTTTTGATGATTGCCTATCTAACCTTTCTTTAGTACTTAAAAGATGTGAAGACACTAATCTTGTTTTGAATTGGGAGAAGTGTCATTTTATGGTTAATGAAGGCATTGTGCTAGGACACCTCGTTTCTAATCGAGGCATTGAGGTCGATCGCGCTAAGATCGAGACTATTGACAAAACTCCCTCCCCCTTGTTCTGTTAAAGGTGTGAGGAGTTTTCTCGGGCATGCAGGTTTCTACAGGAGATTCATCGAGGACTTCTCTAAGATTTCTAAACCTCTAACTAACCTCTTAAATAAAGATGTTGTTTTTGAGTTTTCGCAGGAGTGTCTTGATGCTTTTTACAGAATTAAGGAAGCGTTGATCTCCGCTCCTATTATCCAACCTCCGGATTGGACCTTGCCCTTTGAGATCATGTGCGATGCTAGTGATGTAGCCGTAGGAGCGGTGCTTGGACAGAAGAAGGATGGACGGACCACCGCCATTTACTATGCTAGCAAGACGCTAGATGTAGCACAACGCAACTACGCTACCACCGAGAAGGAGTTATTGGCGGTTGTATATGCTTTCGAGAAGTTTCGTTCCTATTTAGTAGGTGCGAAAGTCATTGTCTACACCGACCATGCAGCCATTTGTTACTTGTTGGCTAAGAAAGATGCCAAGCCATGCCTTATTCGATGGATTCTCTTGCTTCAAGAGTTTGAACTAGAGATCCGCGATAAGAAGGGATCCGAGAATTCTGTTGCGGATCACCTCAGCCGGCTACCTGCATCTTCACGTGAGAAGGACGACCCGCCCATAGACGATTCATTCCCCGATGAGCACTTACACTTGTTGGAGCGTTTGATAGATTTACTTACTTCACCCCACGATGGAGGTGAAGTATGAGGTTAGGGCACCTCCCATCACGTTTGAGAAACGCAATATGGTCCAGCTAGCGACCTTAAACCAAGCGCTTCTTGGGAGGCAACCCATGGTATTGCTTTCTTTTCCCTTTTTCTAGTCTAGCTTAGATAGTTTTTTTGCTTTTGCTTTGCTTTGTTTTGTTTTTGGCGATCCAGACAAGATAATAGGAGATATCTAAGGAAGGAGCATAACTGGAAGGACAGAAGTTCGAGAATTTGAGAAGACGGAGATTGACTGAGGCATCTCGGTTGCTATCAAAGCACCTCGACCGAGATGATTCTTGAGCAACCGAGGCGACTAGGGTTTTCTGAAGAACCACCTCGGTCCGTACCACCTCGGTCTAGTCGAGACCATCTCGACCGAGGTGACAGCAATCCAGAAAAGGGTATAAAAGGCGGAAGATTTCTCTCTCCTCGCTTTACTCTTTCCCCTCGACCGCGGCGATAGTCCACCTCGCTCCTCCGATTTCTTGCTCGTTTTCGACGATTTCTGTCTCCAAACTGCGATTGAGACTCAGAGGATCCCAGTACAACATCGATCTGCAAGAGAATCGAACCGATTCGGCCGAAACGAGGTAAAACGAACCGAAACCCTAACCTCTCCGTTTTGCTTCGATTTGGGCTTTAGTTGCCCCTGCATTTGTTGAGGAAAGGCTTAAGTACCCCATAGGAAGCAGTTGTAGTGATTTTTGGGGGAAAAGAACTGAATCTTCAGAAGGAATTAGAATCCAGTTTTCCGCCTCGCTCCAGTCGAGTTGTGCCTCGGCCGAGGTGATTCTTGAGTGTTGTCAGTCGACCGAGGTGACCTGACAGTTTGATTCTCTGAAAATGAGTTCTGACCGCCACCTTACCCTCAGAGATAGATCCTCACCTTCCCCTTCTCCTTCTTCTTCCCGACCTTACCGCCCGGTGATCCATGAGCGACACCGGGTGGATTATGAGCGTATCTCCGGCCGTCCAGTGATTGCACCACGCTTCCTGGACGTGTCTGCTTTTGATTGCTTCCAGGTAGACGAAGACCTTAGGAGGATGATTTCTACAGTTGGGTTGGATCAGTTTACTGAGATCCGAGCCCCAGCTTATTTGGAGCCGACCCTAGAGTTCGTTAGCTCCTTCACCTACCTTCCCACAGAGCAGTCTGTGAAGTACCGGTTGATGAACCGGAACTTCTTAGTGCCACTTGAGTACTGGAGAGATATTTTTGGCTTTCCTGAGCCCACCGCTGTTGACTTCTCGTCCCGATCAGTAGCTAGGGAGTTTTGGGGGCAGATTGCCCATATTGTTGAGCACGCAGATAGATGGCGCCCGGGAGATTCCCGGGAGAAGGTCATCTTCCATTTAGCCTTTAGGTTAGCCCACCGGATATTCAGCGAGACACTTCTGGCGCGTACTGAGACGCCCCAGAAGATCCGACAGGGAGAGCTTTTCAGTTTATACTGCATGGTTACTGGGGGTATCCCGGACTTTGGATTGATGCTGGCAGAGGATCTGCACAGGATCAAGGCCAAGGCGAAGGGAGACATCTGCTGCGGAGGGTTTGTCACCCATATAGCTAGCTATCAGGACATGGATCTCAGTGCTTGCACGATGGTGGCAGCTGCCAAGCCGCTTGGATTGCAGGAGATGATCACTCGGCGGATTCTAGTTCCCCGAGGTCTGACTACTCCGTACGTGACTATGCCGTGGGAGCTGACTGCGCCACAAGGGATCAGGTGGTCTGCCCAGTTCACTGTTTATGACCCACATTATTGGCAGACCGCTTGGGCTCCACTGATGGAGGATTATAGAGAGGCAACAGCTGCCCCAGCTGAGGAGGAGGCTGATGATGAGGAGACAGTTGATGAGAGAGAGAGTGGAGTCCCGATGGATACAGGGACAGATACTGCAGGGACGAGCGCACCAGTTATAGATCTGGACGATGAGGATACTGAGCCTGCACCTGCTGCATCACCTGCTAGACCTGCTAGGCGTAGGACACGCCGTCATAGAGATTCAGAGGCTCATCGTCGGATCGATGATCTGACGGATCAGATGATAGACTCTTATGCTGCTCTTACTGTGGACATGCATGAGAGATTTGCTGCCCAGCGCCGACAGATTGACAGCTGGACTCATCAGATGCTCGAGGGACAGCACTATCAGCGCAGGATGATGGAGATACAGTTCCAGCAGACTATGGGTTATCCGTTCGACCCGACACAGTATCCGTACGTGCCACCACCACCACCACCGGATCAGGATTATTGAGAGCTGCAGGATTTTTCTTTATTATTTTTTATGCAGTTCAGCTTATTATCCGGTGAGTACTTTTATCCTTTAGACTTATTTTGACCCACTGGGACAATGTGTCCCAAGTATGAGGTTTGATGTATTATTTGACACTTATGTATGACTCTATTGACCGGATATTTATATTTATGCTTCACTTCTGCATTTATATGTTTATCTGAGATTGCATGCATACTTACAGGTTATTTGATTGAGAAAAAACGTCGAAACTGAAAGAAAAATGGTTTTCAAAATTTTTTTTTGGACCTCGACCGGGGCAGTTCTGGCCGAACGAGGCGTTTCACCTCGGTTGACCTAAGAACACCTCGACCGAGGTAGGTTAACTGAGAGTTTTCGAAAACGATTTTTGTGTTACTTATCTGGATATGATCTTAGTGAAGATCTTGTTTACTGACTGGTTTTAAATTCTTTATGTGTTTGAAAGATTTTATAATATGTTTAAGTTGCTAAATGCTTTGTTTGAAATTATTGGCATGTTTAATACTTTGTTTTTATCCAAATTATGTTGAATTTGAAGGTTGACACCGCAAGATAAGTTCTCTCACTTTTTTCCTGGAAAGACCAAGGCAATTCATTCTTCTCTCTTCTTCTACTTGATCATGCTTAGCCCCTCATCTACATTTTACCTCCCTTTACCTATCCGGGAATTTGGAAGCAAGCGAAGTGGTGAAAGCAAGTGAAGTTAAAGTTGAGAAGTGGCTGGAAGTGAAAGTGTTAGAAAGTAATAATAGGTTTGGGAACAAATGAGGAGCATTGTTAGAGAGAGGTATTGCCCTGTCTCGTTGAGGAGAGAGAGGTTTCAGGATTTCATTGAGGCGGGATTCAAGGATATTTCGATTGCTGCTGCCATCAAGAAATTTCAGAAGGAGTTAAAGTTGAGAAGTGGTGAAAGCAAG
Organism: Fagopyrum homotropicum; assembly: GCA_033239125.1. Taxonomy (NCBI): domain Eukaryota; kingdom Viridiplantae; phylum Streptophyta; class Magnoliopsida; order Caryophyllales; family Polygonaceae; genus Fagopyrum; species Fagopyrum homotropicum. Next base: position 30,785,939 of record BSWB01000002.1, on the reverse strand, counting down.
TGAAGTTAAAGTTGAGAAGTGGCTGGAAGTGAAAGTGTTAGAAAGTAATAATAGGTTTGGGGAGGTCAATCATGAAGATGAGTAACTCGGCACCATTCACATAGCCGGGTGTTTGTGTCTTGCCAAAGTCGGATTAAGCGATATTCCTAACGGGTCATGGTATGTGCATCAAGGGTTTGATGCATCTCAAGAAATTGATGATTGCTGATTTCCTAGGCTTCGGTTATTGTGCACCTTTGTCCATGCATCCCAAAAAGTAAAGTAAAAAGAAAAAAATGTGAAATAAGCAAAGCTTATTGGTGGAAGATGTTGCAAGTCAAAGTGAAAGTGAAGTATATCCTTTTCCCGGATTCTAGCACCACATTACCTTACATACATCCCTACCCTACACGTTTCTTGACCTTTCTTTTGGGAAGCCCTTGAGACCTTGAGCTTGTTGATTGACTTAGCGGTTTAAACAGGATTATGCATGATTAATTTCGATAATTATGACTTATTATGCATTCTATGATTTTATGCAAAGATGAACAACATTCCTATATTTATAAAATGTTTTGATCATATTTGGATTTTAAATTCCATGAAGTATTTTCTTAGAGTGATCTATGATAGTTGCACGCCATAAAAACATTTTTGAAAGACTTTTCATTGATTTTCTTGACTTATAATCCATTCTATCTTGTCTTTTATATGCGGAACTTGCTTGGGGACAAGCAAGGGCTAAGTATGGCGTATTTTGATAGCATGGATTATAGTCTATATTTTGGGGTTTGTTTGGACGTTTTATCTTTCATAATCTGCATGTTTGTATGTATATTATGTGATTATATTACCATTTCATCTACCTTTGCGGGAATCGAGGTCTACACCTAGTTTTGTTGTAATCGTAGGTAAAATGGCACGCTTTACATAAAAAAGTCACAAAAGGAGCTATGGAGTCATTGGAGCTACATTGAGGAACATAAGGAACCATCCAGGAAGCATGGCCATGGATTAAGGATTCACTTTGGACCAGTTTTGAGAGATTTCACATTCAGTTGTGACTCACCTCGGTTGACCACAGATTCATCTCGACCGAGGTGATCCAGGGAAGTCGACTCGACCGAGGCGAATACCTAGGACGCGGCGAGAATATTTTATTCTTGGCTGAGATCTTTTATCTTTGGAAAGTGATCTTATATTTTTGGGCTTGGCTCCTGGAAGGAAGAAGATATATCAGATCTTATATTTTACCTATTTTTATGGGAAGAAATCTTTTCTAAGATATCTTATCTTTGGAGGGTTATTTTCCTATAAAAAGGGTTGGATTTCCACAAATCCAACATCTTGCATACGACAAGATCCGCTAACAATCCCGCTTACACCGAAAAACACGCAGCAGCCATACTCCAGTTGGGAGATTTGAAGAACCTTTTTGAAGGTTGAAGGAAGATTGAAGATTGTAGCTTTTATAGCTTTTGGAGGTTTTCTTGAAAGATTACCTTAGATTCTCTTCCTTGTTGTCTTGCTTGTTGGATTTATATCCAAGGAACGCTTTGTTGTGATATTTGATTCAGTTATTGAAGTCTTTTCATTAAATTCTTCTTGTTCAAATATTCACCTTCTTCCCATATATTTGATTAATACTTTCATGATGATGATGAGTGGCTAATTTCCTTGTGTGATTCTAGGGTGATTGGCTGAAGGTTGTGGGAAAAACAATGATAGAATAATCTTAGATTCCAGTAGGACCCTGAAAGTTCGAGTCTTTAACCTTAACCCTTAGCATCTCACTCAGTCGATGAACATCTCGGCCGGGGTGGAATTTGTCTGTCCGAGGTGACTTATCTGATCCGAAACTGAGAGTTACGTGTTAGAGTTTGCCAAATCCTATTCTTATTACGCCTTTCCTGGTTCAATGCAAGCCTAGGATGAGACTTACCCGGTAATTCCTTAGTTTGTGTACCAACGATCATAAGTGTAGGTAATAAAGGTTTATCCTTTATTGGGGTTTGAGTGTGCTTTCATCCCATCTTTGTGAGTTAGCCTGAGACTTACCCGGTAAAGGTTGATTCTATTCCCTTAGATGGTGTGTTAGTTTGAGGTTATAGTTCTTTATCTTAATTCCTTGAGACTTACCCGCTAATAGGAGTTACGGTCTAGGATTAGTGAGTAGTGAGACTTACCCGGTGATCTATTCCACTTTAGAAACACTTTCCCTATGCAAAAACCTCAGCTTTGTCCGCTTATCTTTAGATCTTGAGTTGGAACCACAACTAGATGCTTTAATCCCTAAAATTGCATGTTTGCTTTATTGACTTCTTATTCATCTTTGATTGTTTTAATTGCTCTTGTGGTTAGTATTTACATAAGCATACCGTGATTTGACTTTGTTTCACTAAGTCCCTGTGATCGACCCCTGGAATTCCTTGCTTTTACTACGATTGACCCGTACACTGCGGGTTTGCATCCTTGTTTTAAGCTTACGTCTAAGGTTATAAATTTAAAGCTTGCACACACCGTTTGGAGCGAACAGCCATGAAGGAGCGCAAGAGCCTGACAGTAGAGGAGATACTAGTTGCATGCGAGTTTGCAGAGGTATTTAGTGACGACCTGCTAGGGCTACCTCCACAGAGGAGTGTTGATTTTAGCATTGAGTTAGAGCCGGGCACGAGACCGATCTCAAAGGCCCCGTACCAGGATGGTACCTCGGTCGAGGTGTTCTTCGACTGGATCTGGACCGAGGTGGTCTGCGTCGAATGAGGTACTGGATCTGCAGTTTTGAGTCCACTCCTCATCGTTATGGCCATGCACTGGCCCTTAGGGTTGCTTTCCGTCTTTGCTGGAAGCTTCCCTGGATCTCTTGGCGCTTCATTCGCCCTACTTGCAAGTTGTTGTTCGAAGGACTTTTGGGCCCTCGAAAATGAAGTCATAGAAGTCTCCATAGCACTAAGCTTGATCAAGATAGCCTCCAGAACTGCGTCTTTCTTTTCCGGCTGAGACGAACTTGATCCTTGCCCCTGGCTCTTTAATGGATTAGAAGAAGAAGAAGAAGGGGAAGAGAGGAAAGGGTTAGAGGAATTATTAGAGTTGGAGTTAGAATAATTGTTACCAGGATTCTGGTTGTTTTGATTGTTCGTCCTCCAATTGTTGCTATTGGACCCTCTATTGTTGTTGTTGTAGTTGTCGTTCCGGGAACCGTTGTTGTTGTTATGGTATCCATTGTTGTTGTTCCTTTGCCCTTGCTCTTCCTTTTGGGTTTGTGCAACCAAGAGTTCCTTCAATTGTTTCACGTCAGTTTTCAAAGACGTGAGTTGATTGTTGTTGGATTGAGTCTCTTGAAAGTTGACTCTTTTAACTCCACCTTCAGCTCCTTGGTGGGTATACTTCTCCATGTGCAAGGCTTGCTTCTCAATGAAGTCCCAAGCCTCGTCAATCGCCATGGCCATGAAGGTACCGGCGGAGAGTAGTTGGAGATTGAACTGGGTGCTTCCGTCCAGTCCTTCGAAGTAGATCTCCAACAACTCGATTTTTGGAATCCCATGATGTGGGCAATCCAAAAGGATGTCCTTGAACCGCTCCCATGACTTGGACAAGCTCTCCTTGTCCTTCATAATGAAAGCATTGATTTTCCCTCTCATTTCAGCTGTCTTTGAGGGGGGGAAGAACTTGGTCAAGAACTCCGTCGTCATCTCCTCCCATGTGCTAATTTTACCTGGAGGAAGAGATTGATACCAAGTAAGAGCTCTATCTTTTAAAGAAAAGTAAAAAGGTCTTGGCTTGTAGTTGTTATTTTCAATTCTGGAAGGTCGCAAGGTTTCCATCAAGATCTCGTAGTTTTGAAGATGTTGATGTGGTGACTCCTTCTCCATCCCTCCGAATTGGCATTGGTGAATCATGGATAGAACTTGCGGTCGAAGTTCGTAGTCATGGTCCGCTGGATCTCCTAGGTTGACTCCTGGACGCCTCAGTTGTTGATTGGGGTCCATCCTTTGACCTAGGGTTTGTGGAATTCCTGCAAGAAGAACATCTCGGACTGGCATCCGAGGTGGAAGTATCTCGGCCGGGGCGTCAGGTGCTGGGACCTGCCTCGGTCGAGGGTCAGCAATTGGGACCTGCCTCGGTCCAGGATCGGGAACTGGGTTGTCCCTCGGTCGAAGTAGAATCTGGTCTCGTATGACGGCCATTTCTGCTTCGATTGCTTCAGTTTTGGTGTGAGTTTCTTCCTTCTCTTGCCTTAGTTCTTCTTTGCTGAGGCGTAGTAGCTCTAACGCCTCTTTCAATTCGGCCTCAAGATCGCGGTTGTCTTGTTGGGCCATCTTCGCTTCTCTTAAACGTCGCTTGTATGTCTTTTCTGTTTCGGGATCGTAAGGAACGATTTCCTTCCCAGTGCGGGTTCTTCGCATATACCTAAGAAAGAACCTGCAAAAGTCACTCAAGTAGAGTGGTTAGATGACACGGGGGCAAGTGCCCCAAGAGCATACCGTACCGGCTCGGTCTAGACCAAGTCCCCGGCAACGGTGTGTGCAAGCTTTAAATTTATAACCCTAGACTTAAGCTTAAAACAAGGATGTGAACCCGCAGTGTACGGGTCAATCGTAGTAAAAAGCAAGAAATTCCAGGGGTCGATCACAGGGACTCGGTGAAACAAAGTCAATAACGGTAAGCTTCGTGAATACTAACCACAAGAGCAATTAACACAATCAAAGATGAATAAGAAGTCAATAAAGCAAACATGCAATTCTAGGGATTAAAGCGTCTAATTGTGGTTCCAACTCAAGATCTAAAGATAAGCGGACAAAGCTGAGATATTTGCAAGGGGAAGGTGTTACTAAAGTGGAGTAGATCACCGGGTAAGTCTCACTACTCACTAATCCAAAACCGTAACTCCTATTACCGGGTAAGTCTCACGGAATCAAGATAAAGAATTATAACCTCAAACTAACACACCATCTAAGGGAATAGAATCAACCTTTACCGGGTAAGTCTCAGGCTAACTCACAAAGATGGGATGGAAGCACACTCAAACCCCAACAAAGGATAAACCTTTATTACCTACACTTATGATCGTTGGTACATAAACTATGGAATTACCGGGTAAGTCTCATCCTAAGCTTGCTTTGAACTAGGAAAGGTGTAATAAGAATAGGATTTGGCAAACTCTAACACTTAACTCTCAGTTTCGGATCAGATAAGTCACCTCGGTCAGCCAAATTCCACCCCAGCCGAGATGTTCATCGACTGAGCGAGATGCTTAGGGTTAAGGTTAAAGACTCGAACTTTCAAGGTCCTACTGGAATCTAAGATTATTCTATCATTGTTTTTCCCACAACCTTCAGCCGATCACCCTAGAATCACACAAGGAAATTAGCCACTCATCATCATTATGAAAGTATTAATCAAATATATGGGAAGAAGGTGAATATTTGAACAAGAAGAATTTAATGAAAAGACTTCAATAACTGAATCAAATATCACAACAAAAGCGTTCCTTGGATAGCAATCCAACAAGAGAAGACAACAAGGAAGGGAATTAAAGATAATCTTACAAAACCCTCCAAAAAGCTATAAAAGCTATGATCTTCAATCTTCCTTCAACCTTCAAAAAGGTTCTTCAAAACTCCCAACTGGAGTATGGTTGCAACGATGTATGTTGGATCTCGCAGCCTTCAATGGTGTATAACGTGCTAAGCGGGATGTAAGCGAGATGTATGCAGCATGTCGGATTTGTGGAAATCCAACCCTTTTTATAGGAAAATAACCCTCCAATGATAAAATATCTTAGAAAGATCTTCTCCCATAAAAATAGGTAAAATATAAGATCTTCTTCCTTCCAGGAGCCAAGCCCAAAAATATAAGATTACTTTCCAAAGATAAAAGATCTCAGCCAAGAATAAAATATTCTCGCCGCGTCCTAGGTGTTCGCCTCGGTCGAGTCGGCGTCTCTGGATCACCTCGGTCGAGATGAATCTCTGGTCAACCGAGGTGAGTCATAACTGAATGTGAAATCTCTCAAAACTGGTCCAAAGTGAATCTTAATCCATGGCTATGCTTCTTGGATGGTTCCTTATGCTCCTCAATGTAGCTCCAATGACTCCATAGCTCCTTTCGTTCCTTTTTGATGCAAAACGTGCCATTTTACCTACAATTACAGCAAAACTAGGTGTAGACCTCGATTCCCGCAAAGGTAGATGAAATGGTAATATAATCACATAATATACATACAAACATGCAGATTATGAAAGATAAAACGTCCAAAGAAACCCCAAAATATAGACTATAATTCATGCTATCATAGGGCTACCTCCACAGAGGAGTGTTGATTTTAGCATTGAGTTAGAGCCGGGCACGAGACCGATCTCAAAGGCCCCGTACCGTATGGCACCGATAGAGCTGCTTGAGCTGAAGAAGCAGTTAGAAGAGTTAGCAGAGAAGGGCTTCATACGCCCTAGTGTTTCTCCCTGGGGAGCACTAGTGTTATTTGTGAGGAAGAAGGATGGATCGATGAGGCTGTGTATTGATTACAGGGAGTTGAACAAGGTCACCATCAAGAATAAGTATCCACTGCCTCGCATAGATGATCTGCTGGACCAGCTGCATGGAGCGTTAGTGTTCTCGAGGATAGACTTGAGATCGGGTTATCACCAACTGAGGGTGAGAGACTAAGACATACCTAAGACAACATTCCGGACTAGGTATGGCCACTACGAGTTTGTAGTGATGCCATTCGGGCTCACTAATGCGCCAACAATATTTATGATTGTTGGTACACAAACTAAGGAATTACCGGGTAAGTCTCATCCTAAGCTTGCTTTGAACTAGGAAAGGTGTAATAAGAATAGGATTTGGCAAACTCTAACACTTAACTCTCAGTTTCGGATCAGATAAGTCACCTCGGTCAGCCAAATTCCACCCCGGCCGAGATGTTCATCGACTGAGCGAGATGCTTAGGGTTAAGGTTAAAGACTCGAACTTTCAAGGTCCTACTAGAATCTAAGATTATTCTATCATTGTTTTTCCCACAACCTTCAGCCGATCACCCTAGAATCACACAAGGAAATTAGCCACTCATCATCATTATGAAAGTATTAATCAAATATATGGGAAGAAGGTGAATATTTGAACAAGAAGAATTTAATGAAAAGACTTCAATAACTGAATCAAATATCACAACAAAAGCGTTTCTTGGATAGCAATCCAACAAGAGAAGACAACAAGGAAGGGAATTAAAGATAATCTTACAAAACCCTCCAAAAAGCTATAAAAGCTATGATCTTCAATCTTCCTTCAACCTTCAAAAAGGTTCTTCAAAACTCCCAACTGGAGTATGGTTGCAACGATGTATGCTGGATCTCGCAGCCTTCAATGGTGTATAACGTGCTAAGCGGGATGTAAGCGAGATGTATGCAGCATGTCGGATTTGTGGAAATCCAACCCTTTTTATAGGAAAATAACCCTCCAAAGATAAAATATCTTAGAAAGATCTTCTCCCATAAAAATAGGTAAAATATAAGATTTTCTTCCTTCCAAGAGCCAAGCCCAAAAATATAAGATCACTTTCCAAAGATAAAAGATCTCAGCCAAGAATAAAATATTCTCGCCGCGTCCTAGGTGTTCGCCTCGGTCGAGTCGGCGTCTCTGGATCACCTCGGTCGAGATGAATCTCTGGTCAACCGAGGTGAGTCATAACTGAATGTGAAATCTCTCAAAACTGGTCCAAAGTGAATCTTAATCCATGGCTATGCTTCCTGGATTGTTCCTTATGCTCCTCAATGTAGCTCCAATGACTCCATAGCTCCTTTCGTTCCTTTTTGATGCAAAACGTGCCATTTTACCTACAATTATAGCAAAACTAGGTGTAGACCTCGATTCCCGCAAAGGTAGATGAAATGGTAATATAATCACATAATATACATACAAACATGCAGATTATGAAAGATAAAACGTCCAAAGAAACACCAAAATATAGACTATAATTCATGCTATCATAGGGCTACCTCCACAGAGGAGTGTTGATTTTAGCATTGAGTTAGAGCCGGGCACGAGACCGATCTCAAAGGCCCTGTACCGTATGGCCCCGATAGAGCTGCTTGAGCTGAAGAAGCAGTTAGAAGAGTTAGCAGAGAAGTTCTTCATACGCCCTAGTGTTTCTCCCTGGGGAGCACTAGTGTTATTTGTGAGGAAGAAGGATGGATCGATGAGGCTGTGCATTGATTACAGGGAGTTGAACAAGGTCACCATCAAGAATAAGTATCCACTGCCTCGCATAGATGATCTGCTGGACCAGCTGCATGGAGCGTTAGTGTTCTCGAGGATAGACTTGAGATCGGGTTATCACCAGCTGAGGGTGAGAGACTAAGACATACCTAAGACAGCATTCCGGACTAGGTATGGCCACTATGAGTTTGTAGTGATGCCATTCGGGCTCACTAATGAGCCATATATTTATGGAGTTGATGAACGGGATTTTCATCGACTTCTTAGACCAGTTTGTAGTGGTCTTCATTGACGACATCCTAGTTTACTCTACGAGTCGAGAGGAGCATGCCGGGCACTTGAGGACAGTATTATAGATTCTACAAGATAGCCAGCTATATGCTAAGCTATCCAAGTGCGAGTTCTGGATGTCAGAGGTGGCTTTCCTAGGCCATGTAGTGACTGCTGAGAGGATTAAAGTCGACCCGGCGAAGATTGAGTCAGTGTCTTCTTGGCAACCTCCGAAGAATGTTAAGGTGGTTTGCAGCTTTCTAGGATTGGCAGGTTATTACCGCTGGTTTGTGGAAGGGTTTTCTCTGATTGTCCGGCCACTTACTTGTCTTCTGAGGAAGACTACTCGGTTTGTTTGGTCTGAGCCATGTCAGCGGAGTTTTGAGGAGCTGAAGAGGAGATTGACGTCTGCTCCGATTTTAGCACAACCTGAGGGTATAGAGGACTTTGTGGTTTACAGTGACGCATCCAAGCTCGGCTTGGGGTGTGTCTTGATGCAGAGGGGTAAGGTTATAGCTTATGCGTCTCGCCAGCTGAAGACGTATGAGGAGAACTACCCCACACATGACCTAGAGTTAGCTGCAGTTGTACACGCTCTTAAGATTTGGCGTCACTATCTCTATGGGGCGACCTGTCAGATGTTCACTGACCATAAGAGTCTGAAGTACATATTCACTCAACGGGAGTTGAATAACCGCCAAAGGCGGTGGCTAGAGTTGATCAAGGATTTCAACCTTGAGATTCTCTACCACCCCGGAAAGGCGAATGTAGTTGCTGACGCTTTGAGTCGGAAGACGCCTCGGGAGAAGGCGATATCCCGGTTGATAGTACAACCACAATTACAAAGAGACTTAGCTTGGTTGGAGGTAGAGATCCAGTTCCCCGATACAGCTCATCAGTTGGCTACCTTAGAGTTACTTCCTGATATGTTGGGTGAGATCCGACATAAGCAGGAGACCTGTCCGACTTTGACCCAGATCCGAGACCGGATGTCTCGAGATAAGGCACCTCAGTTCACTATTGGTGCTGATGGAGTGATGAGACGTCAAGACCGCATCTGTGTGCCATCAGACAGTGAATTGAGACAGAGGATCCTAGGGGAGGCTCATGCTACCCCATACTCAGTACATCCTGGAGCGAATAAGATGTACAAGGACGTGTGACGTTCCTTCTGGTGGGGTGGTTTGAAGCCGGACGTGGCTCGGTATGTATCTCAGTGTGCGACCTGTCAGCAGGTCAAGATTGAGCATCGCAGGTCCAGAGGAGAACTCCACCCACTACCCGTACCACAGTGAAAGTGGGAAGACATATCTATGGACTTTGTCACGGGATTGAGACACAGTAGGGGTTTTGATGCTATTTGGGTGGTAGTAGACCGTCTGATGAAGACCGCACGTTTCATTCCGATTAAGGAAACGTGACCGGTAAGTCGTCTAGCTGAGGAGTTTACCAGACATATTGTGAGACTCCATGGAGTGCCAAGGACTATCGTCTCCGACAGGGGTGGATGTTTCACCTCGAGATTTTGGCAGTAGGTACATACTACTTTAGGGACTAGTCTCCACTTTACCACGGCTTATCACCTACAGACCAACGGTCAGTCTGAGAGGACCATCTAGACATTAGAAGACATGTTGCGGGCTTGTGTACTAGATTGGGGACAGGTATGGCCATATCATCTCCCTTTGGTAGAGTTTTCATATAATAACAGTTGGCACATGTCTATTGGGATGGCACCTTATGAGGCTTTGTACGGACGGAGATGTCGCATACCATTGTGTTGGGACGAGCCTAGCAGAGCGGATGGAGTAGCTCCAGATTAGATACAGGATGACATCACCCGGATTGCCTTAGTCCGAGAGCGGATGTTGGCAGCTCAGAGTCGTAAGAAATCCTACGCCGATAAGAGGTGTCGACCACTGGAGTTTAGAGTAGGTGCACAGGTGTGGTTGAGAGTGTCACCGACGAGAGGCGTCCGGCGTTTCGGCATTAAGGGAAAGCTGAGTCCCCGATATGTCGGCCCATTTGAGATCTTGGAGAGGGTCGGGGAGGTTGCTTACAGATTATCACTGCCACCGAGATTGGAGGGAGTCCATCCGGTCATTCATGTATCTCAGCTGAGAGAATACATACCGGACCCCAGACACGTCATCAGCCATGAGGACCTGATAGTTGATCCTGACCACACTTTTGTGGAGTACCCAGTGGCCGTCCTAGAGCGTAGTACTATACGTCTGCGTTCTAAGGAGATACCGATGTTGAGGATCCAGTGGTCTAGACGAGGAGCCGATGAGGCTACCTAGGAGACAGAGGAGAGTATTAGACATAGCTACCCCGAATTCTTTGCGGAGTTTGGTACGCTCAGGATGTGTGTGATACGCAATAGGTTTTAAATTTATACTCGTTATATTTCTCCTAACTTCTAGCGAACCCGCAGTGTACGGGACGTTTGTAGTATGGATAGTATTCCGAGGTCGAACACGAAGACTGAGGTGAAATTGAGTCAACAAGTGAGCATAGATAGTGTGGATCTAGTCTAAGAAAAGATCAAGGAACAAAGAAATGGAAATCTCGGTATTTTTGGTTGGTTTTTGTGGTGATCAAGCAAAGATCACAAATCAAGCAAGATATCAAAACAAAATAACAATTCAAGATAGCAAGGTAAACAAGTAACACAAGCACAAAATATGTAATCAAAGAGAGGAAAGTGGATTCTAGAGGTCAAGATTTCCGGTTATGGCATTGGACTCAAGGTTCTAAGGATTCTAAGGACAAAGTTACGGTGTTGGGAAAGGGTGTTTCATTAATGGAAGCAATTACCGGGTAGGTCTCTCACTTCTCTAATCCCAAATCAAACTCCTATTACTGGGTGATAGCATGAATTATAGTCTATATTTTGGGGTTTGTTTAGACGTTTTATCTTTCATAATCTGCATGTTTGTATGTATATTATGTGATTATATTACCATTTCATCTACCTTTGCGGGAATCGAGGTCTGCACCTAGTTTTGCTGTAATTGTAGGTAAAATGGCACGTTTTGCATCAAAAAGGAACAAAAGGAGCTATGGAGTCATTGGAGCTACATTGAGGAGCATAAAGAACCATCCCGGAAGCATAGCCATGGATTAAGATTCACTTTGGACCAGTTTTGAGAGATTTCACATTCAGTTATGACTCACCTCGGTTGACCAGAGATTCATCTCGACCGAGGTGATCCAGAGACGCCGACTCGACCGAGGCGAATACCTAGGGCGCAGCGAGAATATTTTATTCTTGGTTGAGATCTTTTATCTTTGGAAAGTGATCTTATATTTTTGGGCTTGGCTCCTGGAAGGAAGAAGATCTTATATTTTACCTATTTTTATGGGAAAAGATCTTTCTAAGATATCTTATCTTTGGAGGGTTATTTTCCTATAAAAAGGGTTGGATTTCCACAAATCCTGGATCGTGCTATACCATCGATCAGGGTTTATACACCGCTGCAGCCATATTCCAGTTGGTAGATTTGAAGAACCTTTTTGAAGGTTGAAGGAAGATTGAAGATCATAGCTTTTATAGCTTTTGAAGGGTTTTGTAAGATTATCTTAGATTCCTTTCCTTGTTGTCTTGTCTTGTTGGATTGCTATCCAAGGAACGCTTTTTGTGTGATATTTGATTCAGTTATTGAAGTCTTTTCATTAAATTCTTCTTGTTCAGATATTCACCTTCTTCCCATATATTTGATTAATACTTTTATGATGATGAGTGGCTAATTTCCTTGTGTGATTCTAGGGTGATTGGCTGAAGGTTGTGAGAAAAACAATGATAGAATAGTCTTAGATTCCAGTAGGACCCTGAAAGTTCGAGTGTTTAACCTTAACCCTAAGCATCTCGCTCAGTCGATGAACATCTCGGCCGGGGTGGAATTTGGCTGACCGAGGTGACTTATCTGATCCGAAACTGAGAGTTAAGTGTTAGAGTTTGCCAAATCCTATTCTTATTACACCTTTCCTGGTTCAATGCAAGCCTAGGATGAGACTTACCCGGTAATTCCTTAGTTTGTTTACCTAAGATCGTAAGTGTAGGTAATAAAGGTTTATCCTTTGTTGGGGTTTGAGTGTGCTTCCATCCCATCTTTGTGAGTTAGCCTGAGACTTACCCGGTAAAGGTTGATTCTATTCCCTTAGATGGTGTGTTAGTTTGAGGTTATAGTTCTTTATCTTGATTCCTTGAGACTTACCCGGTAATAGGAGTTACGGTTTTGGATTAGTGAGTAGTGAGACTTACCCGGTGATCTACTCCACTTTAGCAACACCTTCCCCTTGCAAAAATCTCAGCTTTGTCCACTTATCTTTAGATCTTGAGTTGGAGCCACAACTAGACGCTTTAATCCCTAGAATTGCATGTTTGCTTTATTGACTTCTTATTCATCTTTGATTGTGTTAATTGCTCTTGTGGTTAGTATTCACGAAGCTTACCGTTATTGACTTTGTTTCACCGAGTCCCTGTGATTGACCCGTGGAATTTCTTGCTTTTTACTACGATTGACCCGTACACTGCGGGTTCGCATCCTTGTTTTAAGCTTAAAGTCTAGGGTTATAAATTTAAAGCTTGCACACACCGTTTGGAGCGAACAAGTTTTTGGCGCCGTTGTCGGGGACTTGGTCTAGACCGAGCCGGTACGGTTTGCTCTTGGGGCACTTGCCCCCGTGTCATCTAACCACTCTACTTGAGTGACTTTTGCAGGTTCTTTCTTAGGTATATGCGAAGAACCCGCACTGGGAAGGAAATCGTTCCTTACGATCCCGAACCAGAAAAGACATACAAGCGACGCTTAAGAGAAGCAAAGATGGCCCAACAAGACAACCGCGATCTTGAGGCCGAATTGAAAGAGGCGTTAGAGCTGCTACGCCTCAGCAAGGAAGAACTAAGGCGAGAGAAGGAAGAAACTCGCACCAAAACTGAAGCAATCGAAGCAGAAATGGCCGTCATACAAGACCAGATTCTACTTCGACCGAGGGACAACCCAGTTCCCGATGCTGGACCGAGGCAGGTCCCAATACTTGACGCCCCGGCCGAGATACTTCCACCTCGGATGCCAGTCCGAGATGTTCTTCTTCCAGGAATCCCACAAACCCTAGGTCAAAGGATGGACCCTAATCAACAACTGAGGCGTCCAGGAGTCAACCTAGGAGATCCAGCGGACCATGACTATGAACTTCGACCGCAAGTTCTATCCATGATTCTCCAATGCCAATTCGGAGGGATGGAGAAGGAATCACCACATCAACATCTTCAAAACTACGAGATCTTGATGGAAACCTTGCGACCTTCCAGAATTGAAAATAACAACTACAAGCTAAGACCTTTTTACTTTTCTTTAAAAGATAGAGCTCTTACTTAGTATCAATCTCTTCCTCCAGGAAAAATCAGCACATGGGAAGAGATGACTACGGAATTCTTGACCAAATTCTTTCCCCCTTCAAAGACAGCTGAAATGAGAGGGAAGATCAATGCTTTCATTATGAAGGACAAGGAGAGCTTGTCCAAGTCATGGGAGCAGTTCAAAGACATCCTTTTGTATTGCCCACATCATGGGATTCCAAAAATCGAGTTGTTGGAGATCTACTTCAAAGGACTGGACGGAACCACCCAGTTCAATCTCCAACTACTCTCCGCCGGTACCTTCATGGACATGGCGATTGACGAGGCTTGGGACTTCATTGAGAAGCAAGCCTTACACATGGAGAAGTACACCCACCAAAGAGCTGAAGGTGGAGTTAAAAGAGTCAACTTTCAAGAGAATCAATCCAACAACAATCAATTCACGTCTTTGAAGAATGACGTGAAGCAATTGAAGGAACTCTTGGTTGCTCAAACCAAGAAGGAAGAGCAAGGACAAAGGAACAACAACAATGGATACCGTAACAACAACAACGGTTCCCGGAACAATAACTACAACAACAATAACAATAGAGGGTCCAATAGCAACAATTGGAGGACGAACAATCAAAGCAACCAGAATCCTGGTAACAATTATTCTAACTCCAACTCTAATAATTCCTCTAACCCTTTCCTCTCTTCCCCTTCTTCTTCTTCTTCTACTCCATTAAAGAGCCAGGGGCAAGGATCAAGTTCGTCTCAGCCGGAAAAGAAAGACGCAGTTCTGGAGGCTATCTTGATCAAGCTTAGCGCTATGGAGAATTCTATGACTTCATTTTCGAGGGCCCAAAAGTCCTTCGAACAACAACTTGCGAGTAGGGCGAATGAAGCGCCAAGAGATCCAGGGAAGCTTCCAGCAAAAACGGAGGGCAACCCTAAGGGCCAGTGCATGACCATAACGACGAGGAGTGGACTCAAAACTGCAGAATCCAGTACCTCATTCGACGCAGACCACCTCGGTCCAGATCCAGTCGAAGAACACCTCGACCGAGATGCCAACCGAGGCGGAGCAACAGAAAGCGGAGGGGAAAACTAAAGTTTATGTTCCACCTCCTGCATACAAACCACCACTTCCATTCCCCCAGTCAAGGGCCAGAGCACATCTAGACAAGCACTTTGGTAAGTTCCTTGACTTGATGAATAAGCTGCATATTAACATTCCTTTCCTTGATGCTATTCTAGGAATGCCCGCCTATGGGAAGTTCTTAAAGGAGATCCTATCAAGGAAAAGGAAATTGGAATACTTTGGTGAAGTTAGGATGACATCTAAATCCTCGGAGCTTATTAAGATCATGAAGGAGAAGATGCCACCTAAATTAAGAGATCCCGGCTCATTTAGCATTCCCATTCAAGTTAGGGATGTCACTTGTGAAGCCCTTTGTGATCTAGGAGCCAACGTGAGCATCATCCCGCTGGAGCTACGCATGAAGATCGGACTTGGAGAGCCCAAGCCGGTCAAGATTCGAATTTATATGGCGGATCGCTCCATCACCCATCCCGTGGGCATCTTGGAGGACGTTCCGGTCAAGTTGGGTAACCTCTATCTACCTATAGATTTTGTTGTACTTGACATTCCCACAGATTACCCTGTTCCTATTATTCTCGGGAGGCCATTTCTAGCAACTTCGGGTTGCAATGTGGATTGCAAGAACGCCAAGTTGAAATTCAACATTGGTGGCGATGAGGTGGAGTTCGCACTACTTGCAGCCATGAAAGGGGAGCAGCTAACTGATGATATCTTCAACATCTACGATGAAGAAGAATCAAGAGGATTGGTGAGCTCTATCCTTATTAATGATCCACTCGAAAGAGTTATTAGCTTCAGTTTAATGGAGGAAGGTATAAATGCTTCTTGTGATGCAGATATACGGAGCTTAAAGGGACTGGAAGAGGATCCAGGAGCAAAAACTGAGAGGCTAATCCAGGAGATGAAGATCTCCAGTTTCGGTTCCAGTTGCAGTACCTCGACCGAGGCACTTCCTGGACTGAGCGAGGCGACTGAAGAACATCTCAGTCAACGCCTCTGCGCCTCAACCGAGGTCGATGGCGAGACGACTTCAACTGAGACTTCCGAAAGTCCGGTTTCTGAACCCACTCCACTGGAAGGAGGAAGCAAGGATCCCCCTCAGAAAGCACCCCCAGTCGTGGAGCTTAAACAACTCCCTAGTCACTTGAGGTATGTCTTTCTTGGACCAGATTCTACTTATCCCGTTATTGTTAGTGCTTTCCTTTCCGAATCTGAATTGTCTAAGTTAATGCATGTCCTGAGAAAGCATCGAAAGGCTATAGGTTATAACACGGATGATCTTATTGGCATTAAGCCTTCTTTCTGCATGCATAGAATTCTAATGGAAGATAATCATAAGACTTCACGGGAACCTCAAAGACGGTTAAATCCGATCATGAAAGAGGTTGTGAAGAAGGAAGTTCTTAAGTTGTTGGATGCAGGTATTATTTATCCCATCTCGGACAGCAAGTGGGTTAGCCCGGTGCATGTAGTTCCGAAGAAAGGAGGGATGACCGTTGATAGCATGAATTATAGTCTATATTTTGGGGTTTGTTTGGACGTTTTATCTTCAATAATCTGCATGTTAGCATGTATAATAAGTGATTATATTACCATTTCATCTACCTTTGCGGGAATCGAGGCCTACACCTAGTTTTGCTGTAATTGTAGGTAAAATGGCACGTTTTGCATCGAAAACTTGTCCACTTATCTTTAGATCTTGAGTTGGAACCACAACTAGACGCTTTAATCCCTAGAATTGCATGTTTGCTTTATTGACTTCTTATTCATCTTTGATTGTGTTAATTGCTCTTGTGGTTAGTATTCACGAAGCTTACCGTTATTGACTTTGTTTCACCGAGTCCCTGTGATCGACCCCTGGAATTTCTTGCTTTTTACTACGATTGACCCGTACACTGCGGGTTCGCATCCTTGTTTTAAGCTTAAGTCTAGGGTTATAAATTTAAAGCTTGCACACACCGTTTGGAGCGAACAAGTTTTTGGCGCCGTTGTCGGGGACTTGGTCTAGACCGAGCCGCTACGGTTTGCTCTTGGGGCACTTGCCCCCGTGTCATCTAACCACTCTACTTGAGTGACTTTTGCAGGTTCTTTCTTAGGTATATGCGAAGAACCCGCACTGGGAAGGAAATCGTTCCTTACGATCCCGAACCAGAAAAGACATACAAGCGACGCTTAAGAGAAGCGAAGATGGCCCAACAAGACAACCGCGATCTTGAGGCCGAATTGAAAGAGGCGTTAGAGCTGCTACGTCTCAGCAAGGAAGAACTAAGGCGAGAGAAAGAAGAAACTCGCACCAAAACTGAAGCAATTAAAGCAGAAATGGCCGTCATACGAGACCAGATTCTACTTCGACCGAGGGACGACCCAGTTCCCGATGCTGGACCGAGGCAGGTTCCAGTTGCTGACCCTCGACCGAGGCAGGTTCCATTACCAGACGCCCCGGCCGAGATACATCCACCTCGGATGCCAGTCCGAGATGTTCTTCTTCCAGGAATCCCACAAACCCTAGGTCAAAGGATGGACTCTAATCAACAACTGAGGCGTCCAGGAGTCAACCTAGGAGATCCAGCGGACCATGACTATGAACTTCGACCGCAAGTTCTATCCATGATTCTCCAATGCCAATTCGGAGGGATGGAGAAGGAATCACCACATCAACATCTTCAAAACTACGAGATCTTGATGGAAACCTTGCGACCTTCCAGAATTGAAAATAACAACTACAAGCTAAGACCTTTTTACTTTTCTTTAAAAGATAGAGCTCTTACTTAGTATCAATCTCTTCCTCCAGGAAAAATCAGCACATGGGAAGAGATGACTACGGAATTCTTGACCAAATTCTTTCCCCCTTCAAAGACAGCTGAAATGAGAGGGAAGATCAATGCTTTCATTATGAAGGACAAGGAGAGCTTGTCCAAGTCATGGGAGCGGTTCAAAGACATCCTTTTGTATTGCCCACATCATGGGATTCCAAAAATCGAGTTGTTGGAGATCTACTTCAAAGGACTGGACGGAAGCACCCAGTTCAATCTCCAACTACTCTCCGCCGGTACCTTCATGGACATGGCGATTGACGAGGCTTGGGACTTCATTGAGAAGCAAGCCTTACACATGGAGAAGTACACCCACCAAAGAGCTGAAGGTGGAGTTAAAAGAGTCAACTTTCAAGAGAATCAATCCAACAACAATCAATTCACGTCTTTGAAGAATGACGTGAAGCAATTGAAGGAACTCTTGGTTGCTCAAACCAAGAAGGAAGAGCAAGGACAAAGGAACAACAACAATGGATACCGTAATAACAACAACGGTTCCCGGAACAATAACTACAACAACAATAACAATAGAGGGTCCAATAGCAACAATTGGAGGACGAACAATCAAAGCAACCAGAATCCTGGTAACAATTATTCTAACTCCAACTCTAATAATTCCTCTAACCCTTTCCTCTCTTCCCCTTCTTCTTCTTCTTCTACTCCATTAAAGAGCCAGGGGCAAGGATCAAGTTCGTCTCAGCCGGAAAAGAAAGACGCAGTTCTGGAGGCTATCTTGATCAAGCTTAGCGCTATGGAGAATTCTATGACATCATTTTGGAGGGCCCAAAAGTCCTTCGAACAACAACTTGCGAGTAGGGCGAATGAAGCGCCAAGAGATCCAGGGAAGCTTCCAGCAAAAACGGAGGGCAACCCTAAGGGCCAGTGCATGGCCATAACGACGAGGAGTGGACTCAAAACTGCAGAATCCAGTACCTCGTTCGACGCAGACCACCTCGGTCCAGATCCAGTCGAAGAACACCTCGACCGAGATGCCAACCGAGGCGGAGCAACAGAAAGCGGAGGGGAAAACTGAAGTTTATGTTCCACCTCCTGCATACAAACCACCACTTCCATTCCCCCAGTCAAGGGCTAGAGCACATCTAGACAAGCACTTTGGTAAGTTCCTTGACTTGATGAATAAGCTGCATATTAACATTCCTTTCCTTGATGCTATTCTAGGAATGCCCGCCTATGGGAAGTTCTTAAAGGAGATCCTATCAAGGAAAAGGAAATTGGAAGACTTTGGTGAAGTTAGGATGACATCTAAATCCTCGGAGCTTATTAAGATCATGAAGGAGAAGATGCCACCTAAATTAAGAGATCCCGGCTCATTTAGCATTCCCATTCAAGTTAGGGATGTCACTTGTGAAGCCCTTTGTGATCTAGGAGCCAACGTGAGCATCATCCCGCTGGAGCTACGCATGAAGATCGGACTTGGAGAGCCCAAGCCGGTCAAGATTCGACTTTATATGATGGATCGCTCCATCACCCATCCCGTGGGCATCTTGGAGGACGTTCCGGTCAAGTTAGGTAACTTCTATCTTCCTATAGACTTTGTCGTACTTGACATTCCCGCAGATTATCCTGTTCCTATTATTCTCGGGAGGCCATTTCTAGCAACTTCGGGTTGCAATGTGAATTGCAAGAACGCCAAGTTGAAATTCAACATTGGTGGCGATGAGGTGGAGTTCGCACTACTTGCAGCCATGAAAGGGGAGCAGCTAACTGATGATATCTTCAACATCTACGATGAGGAAGAATCAAGAGAATTGGTGAGCTCTATCCTTATTAACGATCCACTCGAAAGAGTTATTAGTTTTAGTTTAATAGAGGAAGGTATAGATGCTTCTTGTAATGAAGATATACGGAGCTTGAAGGCACTGGCAAAAGATCCAGAAGCTAAAACTGAGACACTAATCCAGGAGACGAAGATCTCCAATTTCGGTTCCAGTTGCAGTACCTCGACCGAGGCACTTCCTGGACTGAGCGAGGCGACTGAAGAACATCTCGGTCAACACCTCTGCGCCTCGACCGATGTCGATGGCGAGACGACTTCAACTGAGACTTCCGAAAGTCCAGTTTCTGAATCCACTCCACTGGAAGGAGGAAGCAAGGATCCCCCTCAGAAGACACCCCTAGTTGTGGAGCTTAAACAACTCCCTAGTCACTTGAGGTATGTCTTTGTTGGGCCGGATTCCACTTATCCCGTTATTGTAAGTGCTTCCCTTTCTGAATCTGAATTGTCTAAGTTAATGCATGTCCTGAGAAAGTATCGAAAGGCTATAGGTTATACCACGGATGATCTTATTGGCATTAAGGCTTCTTTCTGCATGCATAGAATTCTAATGGAAGATAATCATAAGACTTCACGGGAACCTCAAAGACGGTTGAATCCGATCATGAAAGAGGTTGTGAAGAAGGAAGTTCTTAAGTTGTTGGATACAGGTATTATTTATCCTATCTCGGACAGCAAGTGGGTTAGCCCGGTGCATGTAGTTCCGAAGAAAGGAGGGATGACAGTCGTGACGAATAAGAACAACGAGTTGATCCCAACTAGGACCGTTACGGGCTGGAGGGTTTGCATTGATTATAGGAAGCTGAACACGGCGACTCGGAAGGACCATTTTCCACTTCCCTTCATCGATCAAATGCTCGAACGGTTAGCCCAGCATTCACACTTTTGCTACTTGGACGGCTATAGTGGATTCTTCCAGATTCCTATCCATCCGGATGATCAGGAGAAGACCACTTTCACTTGTCCATGGGGGACATTTGCCTATCGGAGGATGCCATTTGGATTGTGCAATGCACCCGCTACCTTCCAGCGATGCATGATGGCTATCTTTTCCGAATACATAGAGGAGATCATGGAGGTATTCATGGATGATTTTTCTGTATATGGTTCCTCTTTTGATGATTGCCTATCTAACCTTTCGCTAGTGCTTAAAAGATGTGAAGACACTAATCTCGTCTTGAATTGGGAGAAGTGTCATTTTATGGTTACTGAAGGCATTGTACTAGGACACCTCGTTTCTAATCGAGGTATTGAGGTCGATCGAGCTAAGATCGAGACTATTGAGAAACTCCCTCCTCCTTGTTCTGTTAAAGATGTGAGGAGTTTTCTCGGGCATGCAGGTTTCTACAGGAGATTCATCAAGGACTTCTCTAAGATTTCTAAACCTCTAACTAACCTCTTGAATAAAGATGTTGTTTTTGAGTTTTCGCAGGAGTGTCTTGATGCTTTTTACAGGATTAAGGAAGCGTTGATCTCTGCTCCCATTATCCAACCTCCTGATTGGACCTTGCCCTTTGAGGTCATGTGTGACGCTAGTGATGTAGCCGTAGGAGCGGTGCTTGGACAGAAGAAGGATGGCCGGACCACCGCCATTTACTATGCTAGCAAGACGCTAGATGTAGCCCAGCGCAACTACGCTACCACTGAGAAGGAATTGTTGGCGGTTGTATACGCTTTCGAGAAGTTTCGTTCCTACTTAGTTGGGGCGAAAGTAATTGTCTACACCGACCATGCAGCCATTCGTTACTTGTTGGCTAAGAAAGATGCCAAACCACGCCTTATTCGATGGATTCTCTTGTTTCAAGAGTTTGACCTAGAGATCCGCGATAAGAAGGGATCCGAGAACTCCGTTGCGGATCACCTCAGCCGGCTACCGGAATCTTCCCGCGAGACGGATGACCCACCCATAGACGATTCATTCCACGATGAGCACTTACACTTGTTGGAGCGTTTGATGGATTTACTTACTTCACCCCACGATGGAGGTGAAGTATGGGGTGAGGGCACCTCCCATCACATATAGAGACGCATCATGGTCCAGCTAGCGACCTTAAACCAAGCGCTTCTTGGGAGGCAACCCAAGGTATTGCTTTCTTTTTTCCGTTTTCTAGTCTAGCTTAGATAGTTTGCTTTTGCTTTGTTT
Source organism: Fagopyrum homotropicum (assembly GCA_033239125.1). Classification (NCBI taxonomy): domain Eukaryota; kingdom Viridiplantae; phylum Streptophyta; class Magnoliopsida; order Caryophyllales; family Polygonaceae; genus Fagopyrum; species Fagopyrum homotropicum. The sequence goes on along the minus strand of BSWB01000002.1, from coordinate 30,764,273 downwards.
TGTTTGTTTTTGGCGTCCTAGACAGATAACAGGAGACATCTAAGGAAGGAGCATAACTGGAAGTTCAGAAGTTTGAGAATTCGAGAAGACGAAGTTTGACTGAGACACCTCGGTCCAGTCGAGGCCACCTCGACCGAGTTGATTCTTGAGCAACCGAGGCGACTAGGGTTTCTGCAGAACCACCTCGGTCCGTACCACCTCGGTCCAGTCGAGACCATCTCGACCGAGGTGACAGCAGTTCCAGGAACAGTATAAAAGGAAAAAAAAAAAAAAATCTATTTTCACTTTTTACCTTCTTTGACTCGACCGCGGCGCCTTCTCACCTCGCTTCCTCAAATCTTGCTCGTTTTCGAAGATTTCCGCTTCCAAACTGCGATTGAAGGGTAGAGGATCCCATTGCAAGTACAGATCTGCGAAGAAATCGAACGAATCGACCGAAACGAGGTAAAAACAGTCGAAACCGTAACTCGTTCATTCGTTTCGATTTGGGCTTTGGTTGCCCCTGAATCTGCTGAGAAAAGGCTTAAGTACCCCATAGGAAGCAATTGTAGTGATTTTTGGGGGAAAAGAACTAGATTTCTGAGATTTGATTCGCAAACTGGTACGCCTCGGTCCAGTCGAATTGCATCTCGACCGAGGTGATTCTTGAGGATTTTCAGCAACCGAGGTGATCTGACAGTAGCTGAAAAAAAATGGTTTTTTAAAAAATTTTTTGACCTCGACCGAGTCTGTCTTGGCCAAACGAGGCGTCTCACCTCGGTTGACCCCAGAACACCTCGACCGAGGTGGGTTAATTGAGAGTTTTCGAAAACGATTTTTGTGTTACTTATCTGGATATAATCTCAGTGAAGATCTTGTTTACTGACTGGTTTTAAATTCTTTATGTGTTTGAAAGGTTTTATAATATGTTTAAGTTGCTAAATGCTTTGTTTGAAATTATTGGCATGTTTAATACTTTGTTTTATCTAAATTATGTTGAATTTGAAGGTTGACACCACATCATGAGTTCTCTCACTTTCTTCCTGGAAAGACCAAGGCAATTCATTCTCTTCTTCTTCTTCTTCTTGATCATGCTTAGCCCCTCATATACATTTTGCCTCCCTTTACCTATCCGGGAATTTGGAAGCAAGCGAAGTGGTGAAAGCAAGTGAAGTTAAAGTTGAGAAGTTGGCTGGAAGTGAAAGTGTTAGAAAGTAATTTTAGGTTTGGGGAGGTCAATCATGAAGATGAGTAACTCGGCACCATTCACATAGCCGGGTGTTTGTGTCTTGCCAAAGTCGGATTGAGCGATATTCTTAACGGGTCATGGTATGTGCATCAAGGGTTTGATGCATCTCAAGAAATTGATGATTGCTGATTTCCTAGGCTTCGGTTATTGTGCACCTCTGTCCATGCATCCCAAAAAGTAAAGTAAAAAGAAAAAGGTGTGAAATAAGCAAAGCTTATTGGTGGAAGATGTTGCAAGTCAAAGTGGAAGTGAAGTTCATCCTTTTCCCGGATTCTAGCACCACATTACCTTACACACATCCCTACCCTACACGTTTCTTGACCTTTTCTTTTGGGAAGCCCTTGAGACCTTGAGCTTGTTGATTGACTTAGTGGTTTAAACTGGATTATACATGATTAATTTTGATAATTATGACTTATTATGCATTCTATGGTTTTATGCAAAGATGAACAACTTTTCTATATTTATAAAATGTTTTGATCATATTTTGATTTTAAATTCCATGAAGAATTCTCTTAGAGTGATCTATGATTGTAGCACACCATAAAAATGTTTTTGAAAGACTTTTCATTGATTTTCATGACTATTAATCCATTCTATCTTGTCTTCTATATGCGGAACTTGCTTGGGGACAAGCAAGGGCTAAGTATGGGGTATTTTGATAGCATGAATTATAGTCTATATTTTGGGGTTTGTTTGGACGTTTTATCTTCAATAATCTGCATGTTAGCATGTATAATAAGTGATTATATTACCATTTCATCTACCTTTGCGGGAATCGAGGCCTACACCTAGTTTTGCTGTAATTGTAGGTAAAATGGCACGTTTTGCATCGAAAAGGAACAAAAGGAGCTATGGAGTCATTGGAGCTACATTCAAGAACATAAGGAACCATCCAGGAAGCATAACCATGGATTAAGATTCACTTTGGACCAGTTTTGAGAGATTTCACATTCAGTTGTGACTCACCTCGGTTGACCAGAGATTCATCTCGACCGAGGTGATTCAGAGACGCCGACTCGACCGAGGCGAACACCTAGGACGCGGCGAGAATATTTTATTCTTGGCTGAGATCTTTTATCTTTGGAAGGTGATCTTATATTTTTGGGCTTGGCTCCTGGAAGGAAGAAGATCTTATATTTTACCTATTTTTATGGGAGAAGATCTTTCTAAGATATTTTATCTTTGGAGGGTTATTTTCCTATAAAAAGGGTTGGATTTCCACAAATTCAGGATCATGCTATACGATCGATCAGGGTTTATAGCACGCAGCAACCACTCCAGTTGGGAGTTTTGAAGAACCTTTTTGAAGGTTGAAGGAAAATTGAAGACCATAGCTTTTATAGCTTTTTGGAGGATTTTGTAAGATTGTCTTTAATTCCCTTCCTTGTTGTCTTGTCTTGTTGGATTGCTATCCAAGGAACACTTTTGTTGTGATATTTGATTCAGTTATTGTAGTCTTTCCCATTAAATTCTTCTTGTTCAAATATTCACCTTCTTCCCATATATTTAATACTTTCATAATGATGATGAGTGGCTAATTTCCTTGTGTGATTCTAGGGTGATTGGCTGAAGGTTGTGGGAAAAACAATGATAGAATAGTCTTAGATTCCAGTAGGACCCTGAAAGTTCGAGTCTTTAACCTTAACCCTAAGCATCTCGCTCAGTCGATGAACATCTCGGCCGGGGTGGAATTCGGATGACCGAGGTGACTTGTCTGAGCCTAAACTGAGAGTTAAGTGTTAGAGTTTTCCAAATCCTATTCTTATTACACCTTTCCTGGTTCAAAGCAAGCTTAGGATGAGACTTACCCGGTAATTCCTTAGTTTGTATACCAACGATCATAAGTGTAGGTAATAAAGGTTTATCCTTTGTTGGGGTTTGAATATGCTTTCATCTCATCTTTGTGAGTTAGCCTGAGACTTACCCGGTAAAGGTTGATTCTATTCCCTTAGATGGTGTGTTAGTTTAAGGTTATAGTTCTTTATCTTGATTCCTTGAGACTTACCCGGTAATAGGAGTTAAGGTTTAGGATTAGTGAGTAGTGAGACTTACCCGGTGATCTACTCCACTTTAGTAACACCTTCCCCTTGCAAAAATCTCAGCTTTGTCCGCTTATCTTTAGATCTTGAGTTGGAACCACAACTAGACGCTTTAATTCCTAGAATTGCATGTTTGCTTTATTGACTTCTTATTCATCTTTGATTGTGTTAATTGCTCTTGTGGTTAGTATTCACGAAGCTTACCGTTATTGACTTTGTTTCACCGAGTCCTTGTGATCGACCCTTGGAATTTCTTGCTTTTTACTATGATTGACCCGTACACTGCGGGTTCGCATCCTTGTTTTAAGCTTAAGTCTAGGGTCACTCAAAGAGAGGAGGAGAAGCGGAGGTTGAAGGATTTGAAGAAGGTTCAAGATGTGACAGTAAGTGAAAATACGCCATGCTCAGGCATGAAAGAAGGGAGACATCTGCTGCGGAGGTCTTGTCACCCACATAGCTGCTTTTCATGGGATGGACCTCAGTGCTTGTACGATGGTGGCGGCTCCGAAGCCGCTTGGATTGTAGGAGATGATCACTCGGAGGATTCTAGTTCCCCGAGGTCTGACCACTCCATATGTTGCTATGCCGTGGGAGCGGACTGCGCCACAGGGGATCCGTTGGTCTGCCCAGTTCACCGTTTATGACCCACATTATTGGAAGACAACTTGGGCTCCACTGATGGAGGATCATAGGGAGGCAGCAGCTGTCCCAACTGAGGATGAGGAGGAGGAGGCTGACGATGACGAGGATACAGTAGATGAGAGAGATGGTGGAGTCCCGATGGATACAGGGACATATACTGCAGGGACGAGCGCGCCACCGATCATAGATCTGGATGAGGAGGATACTGAGCCTGCACCTGCTGCACCACCCGCTAGATCTGCTAGGCGTCGGACACGCCGTCATAGAGATTCAGAGGCTCATCGTCGGATCGATGATTTGACAAAGCAGATGATAGATTCTTATGCTGCCCTTACAGTGGACATGCATGAGAGATTTGCTGCCCAGCACCGACAGATTGACAACTAGACTCATCAGATGTTAGAGGGGCAGCACTATCAGCGCAGGATGATGGAGCTACAGTTCCAGCAGACTATGGGCTATCCGTTCGACCCGACTCAGTATCCGTATGTGCCACCACCACCACCACCGGATCAGGACTATTGATGAGCTGCAGGATTTTCTTTATTATATTTTTATGCAGTTCAGCTATTTATCCGGTGAGTACTCTTGTCTCTAGACTTATATTGACCCACTGGGACACTGTGTCCCAAGTATGGGGTGTTTGTATTTATGTGATGACTTTGATGTACTTATTTGATGACTTCGATGTACGACTTATTTGATCGGATATTTCATATTTTTGCTTCAGTTGCCTTTATATGTTTATCTGATATTACATGCATATTTACAGGTTATTTGATTGAGAAAAACGTCGAAAATGAAAAAAAATGGTTTTTTAAAAATTTTTTTGACCTCGACCGAGTCAGTCTTGGCCAAACGAGGCGTCTCACCTCGGTTGACCAAAGAACACCTCGACCGAGGTGGGTTAACTGAGAGTTTTCGAAAATGATTTTTGTGTTACTTATCTGGATATGATCTCAGTGAAGATCTTGTTTACTGACTGGTTTTAAATTCTTTATGTGTTTGAAAGGTTTTATAATATGTTTAAGTTGCTAAATGCTTTGTTTGAAATTATTGGCATGTTTAATACTTTGTTTTATCTAAATTATGTAGAATTTGAAGGCTGACACCACATCATGAGTTCTCTCACTTTCTTCCTGGAAAGACCAAGGCAATTCATTCTCTTCTTCTTCTTCTTCTTCTTGATCATGCTTAGCCCCTCATATACATTTTGCCTCCCTTTACCTATCCGGGAATTTGGAAGCAAGCGAAGTGGTGAAAGCAAGTGAAGTTAAAGTTGAGAAGTTGGGTGGAAGTGAAAGTGTTAGAAAGTAATTTTAGGTTTGGGGAAGTCAATCATGAAGATGAGTAACTCGGCACCATTCACATAGCCGGGTGTTTATGTCTTGCCAAAGTCAGATTGAGCGATATTCCTAACGGGTCATGGTATGTGCATCAAGGGTTTGATGCATCTCAAGAAATTGATGATTGCTGATTTCCTAGGCTTCGGTTATTGTGCACCTCTGTCCATGCATCCCAAAAAGTAAAGTAAAAAGAAAAAGGTGTGAAATAAGCAAAGCTTATTGGTGGAAGATGTTGCAAGTCAAAGTGGAAGTGAAGTTCATCCTTTTCCCGGATTCTAGCACCACATTACCTTACACACATCCCTACCCTACACGTTTCTTGACCTTTTCTTTTGGGAAGCCCTTGAGACCTTGAGCTTGTTGATTGACTTAGTGGTTTAAACTGGATTATACATGATTAATTTTGATAATTATGACTTATTATGCATTCTATGGTTTTATGCAAAGATGAACAACTTTTCTATATTTATAAAATGTTTTGATCATATTTTGATTTTAAATTCCATGAAGAATTCTCTTAGAGTGATCTATGATTGTAGCACACCATAAAAATGTTTTTGAAAGACTTTTCATTGATTTTCATGACTATTAATCCATTCTATCTTGTCTTCTATATGCGGAACTTGCTTGGGGACAAGCAAGGGCTAAGTATGGGGTATTTTGATAGCATGAATTATAGTCTATATTTTGGGGTTTGTTTGGACGTTTTATCTTCAATAATCTGCATGTTAGCATGTATAATAAGTGATTATATTACCATTTCATCTACCTTTGCGGGAATCGAGGCCTACACCTAGTTTTGCTGTAATTGTAGGTAAAATGGCACGTTTTGCATCGAAAAGGAACAAAAGGAGCTATGGAGTCATTGGAGCTACATTCAAGAACATAAGGAACCATCCAGGAAGCATAACCATGGATTAAGATTCACTTTGGACCAGTTTTGAGAGATTTCACATTCAGTTGTGACTCACCTCGGTTGACCAGAGATTCATCTCGACCGAGGTGATTCAGAGACGCCGACTCGACCGAGGCGAACACCTAGGACGCGACGAGAATATTTTATTCTTGGCTGAGATCTTTTATCTTTGGAAGGTGATCTTATATTTTTGGGCTTGGCTCCTGGAAGGAAGAAGATCTTATATTTTACCTATTTTTATGGGAGAAGATCTTTCTAAGATATTTTATCTTTGGAGGGTTATTTTGCTATAAAAAGGGTTGGATTTCCACAAATCCAGGATCATGCTATACGATCGATCAGGGTTTATAGCACGCAGCAACCATACTCCAGTTGGGAGTTTTGAAGAACCTTTTGAAGGTTGAAGGAAGATTGAAGACCATAGCTTTTATAGCTTTTTTGAGGGTTTTGTAAGATTGTCTTTAATTCCCTTCCTTGTTGTCTTGTCTTGTTGGATTGCTATCCAAGGAACGCTTTTGTTGTGATATTTGATTCAGTTATTGAAGTCTTTCCCATTAAATTCTTCTAGTTCAAATATTCACATTCTTCCCATATATTTAATACTTTCATAATGATGATGAGTGGCTAATTTCCTTGTGTGATTCTAGGGTGATTGGCTGAAGGTTGTTGGAAAAACAATGATAGAATAGTCTTAGATTCCAGTAGGACCCTGAAAGTTCGAGTCTTTAACCTTAACCCTAAGTATCTCGCTCAGTCGATGAACATCTCGGGCGGGGTGGAATTCGGATGACCGAGGTGACTTGTCTGAGCCTAAACTGAGAGTTAAGTGTTAGAGTTTGCCAAATCCTATTCTTATTACACCTTTCCTGGTTCAAAGCAAGCTTAGGATGAGACTTACCCGGTAATTCCTTAGTTTGTATACCAACGATCATAAGTGTAGGTAATAAAGGTTTATCCTTTGTTGGGGTTTGAATGTGCTTTCATCCCATCTTTGTGACTTAGCCTGAGACTTACCCGGTAAAGGTTGATTCTATTCCCTTAGATGGTGTGTTAGTTTGAGGTTATAGTTCTTTATCTTCATTCCTTGAGACTTACCCGGTAATAGGAGTTAAGGTTTAGGATTAGTGAGTAGTGAGACTTACCCGGTGATCTACTCCACTTTAGTAACACCTTCCCCTTGCAAAAATCTCAGCTTTGTCCGCTTATCTTTAGATCTTGAGTTGGAACCACAACTAGACGCTTTAATCCCTAGAATTGCATGTTTGCTTTATTGACTTCTTATTCATCTTTGATTGTGTTAATTGCTCTTGTGGTTAGTATTCACGAAGCTTACCGTTATTGACTTTGTTTCACCGAGTCCCTGTGATCGACCCCTGAAATTTCTTGCTTTTTACTACGATTGACCCGTACACTGCGGGTTCGCATCCTTGTTTTAAGCTTAAGTCTAGGGTCACTCAAAGAGAGGAGGAGAAGCGGAGGTTGAAGGATTTGAAGGCATCGAAAGACGGTTAATTGCTCTTGTGAGAAAGCATCGAAAGGCTATAGGTTATACCACGGATGATCTTATTGACATTAAGCCTTCTTTCTGCATGCATAGAATTCTAATGGAAGATAATCATAAGACTTCACGGGAACCTCAAAGACGGTTAAATCCGATCATGAAAGAGGTTGTGAAGAAGGAAGTTCTTAAGTTGTTGGATGCAGGTATTATTTATCCCATCTCGGACAACAAGTGGGTTAGCCCGGTGCATGTAGTTCCGAATAAAGGAGGGATGACCATTGTGACGAATAAGAACAACGAGTTGATCCCAACTAGGACCGTTACGGGCTGGAGGGTTTGCATTGATTATAGGAAGCTGAACACGGCAACTCGGAAGGATCATTTTCCGCTTCCCTTCATCGATCAAATGCTCGAACGGTTAGCCCAGCATTCACACTTTTGATACTTGGACGGCTATAGTGGATTCTTCCAGATTCCTATCCATCCGGATGATCAGGAGAAGACCACTTTTACTTGTCCATGGGGGATATTTGCCTATCGGAGGATGCCATTTGGATTGTGCAATGCACCCGCTACCTTCCAGCGATGCATGATGGCTATCTTTTCCGAGTACATAGAGGAGATCATGGAGGTATTCATGGATGATTTTTCTTTATATGGTTCCTCTTTTGATGATTGCCTATCTAACCTTTCTCTAGTGCTTAAAAGATGTGAAGACACTAACCTTGTTCTGAATTGGGAAAAGTGTCATTTTATGGTTAATGAAGGCATTGTACTAGGACACCTCGTTTGTAATCGAGGTATTGAGGTTGATCGAGCTAAGATCGAGACTATTGAGAAACTCCCTCCTCCTTGTTCTGTTAAAGGTGTGAGGAGTTTTTTCGGGCATGCAGGTTTCTACAGGAGATTCATCAAGGACTTCTCTAAGATTTCTAAACCTTTGACTAACCTCTTGAATAAAGATGTTGTTTTTGAGTTTTCGCAGGAGTGTCTTGATACTTTTTACATGGTTAAGGAAGCGTTGATCTCCGCTCCTATTATCCAGCCTCCAGATTGGACCTTGCCCTTTGAGATCATGTGTGACGCTAGTGATGTAGCCGTAGGAGCGGTGCTTGGACAGAAGAAGGATGGCCGGACCACCGCCATTTACTATGCTAGCAAGACGCTAGATGTAGCCCAGCGCAACTACGCTACCACTGAGAAGGAGTTGTTGGCGGTCGTATATGCTTTCGAGAAGTTTCGTTCCTATTTAGTAGGGGCGAAAGTCATTGTCTACACCGACCATGCTGCCATCCGTTACTTGCTTGCTAAGAAAGATGCCAAGCCACGCCTTATTCGATGGATTCTCTTGCTTCAAGAGTTTGACTTAGAGATCCGCGATAAGAAGGGATCCGAGAACTCCGTTGCGGATCACCTCAGCCGGCTACCGGAATCTTCTCGCGAGACGGATGACCCGCCCATAGACGATTCATTCCCCGATGAGCACTTATACTTGTTGGAGCGTTTGATAGATTTACTTACTTCACCCCACGATGGAGGTGAAGTATGGGGTGAGGGCACCTCCCGTCACATCTGAAACGCATTATGGTCCAGCTAGCGACCTTAAACCAAGCGCTTCTTGGGAGGCAACCCAAGGTATTGCTTTCTTTTCCCGTTTTCTAGCCTAGTTTAGATAGAGTTTGTTTTTGCTTTGTTTTGTGTGTTTTTTGGCGTCCTAGACAGATAACAGGAGACACCTAAGGAAGGAGCATAACTGGAAGTACAGAAGTTCGAGAATTCGAGAAGACGAAGTTTGACTGAGACACCTCAGTCCAGTCGAGGCCACCTCGACCGAGTTGATTCTTGAGCAACCGAGGCGACTAGGGTTTCTGCAGAACCACCTCGGTCCGTACCACCTCGGTCCAGTCGAGACCATCTCGACCGAGGTGACAGCAGTTCTAGGAACAATATAAAAGGGGAAAAATTTTCTTTTTCACTTTTTTTACCCACTTCGACTCGACCGCGGCGCCTCCTCACCTCGCTTCCTCGAATCTTGCTCGTTTTCGAAGATTTCCGCTTCCAAACTACGATTGAAGGGTAGAGGATCCCATTGCAAGTACAGATCTGCGAAGAAATCGAACGAATCGACCGAAACGAGGTAAAAATAGTCGAAACCCTAACTCGTTCATTCGCTTCGATTTGGGCTTTGGTTGCCCTTGCATCTGCTGAGAAAAGGCTTAAGTACCCCATAGGAAGCAATTGTAGTGATTTTTGGGGGAAAAGAACTGGATTTCTGAGAGTTGAATCGCGAACTGCTTCCGCCTCGGTCCAGTCGAACTGCGCCTCGGCCGAGGTGATTCCTGAGACTTGTCAGTGACCGAGGTGATCTGACAGTAGCTGAGAGAAAATGAGTTCCGAACGTCGCCTTGCCCTCAGAGATAGATCCTCACCTTCCCCTTCTTCCTCTTCTTCCTGACCTTACCGCCCGGTGATCCACGAGAGATGCCGGGTAGATTATGAGCGTATAGCTAGCCGTCCAGTGATTGCACCACGTTTCCTGGATGTGTCCGCTTTTGATTGCCTAGGGGTAGATGGAGACCTTAGGAGGATGATTACTACAGTTGGGCTAGATCAGTTTACTGAGATCCGAGCCCCAGCCTACTTGGAGCCGACCCTAGAGTTCGTTAGCTCCTTCACCTACCTCCCCACAGAGCAGTATGTGAAGTACCGGTTGATGAACCGGAACTTCTTAGTGCCGCTCGAGATTTGGAGAGAGATTTTCGGCTTTTCTGAGCCCACCGCCACTGACTTCCCTTCCCGATCTGTAGCTAGGGAGTTCTGGGGACAGATTGCCCATATTACTGAGCACGCAGATAGATGGCGCCTTGGAGATTCCAGGGAGAAGGTTATCTTCCACCTAGCCTTTAGGTTAGCCCATAGGATATTTAGCGAGACACTTCTGGCGCGTACTGAGACGCCCCAAAAGATCCGACAGGGCGAGCTTTTCAGTCTGTACTGTATGGTTACGGGGGGTTTCCCGGACTTTGGCTTGATCTTGGCAGAGGACCTGCACAAGATCAAGGCCAAAGCGAAGGGAGACATCTGCTGCGGAGGGCTTGTCACCCACATAGCTGCTTTTCATGACATGGACCTCAGTGCTTGTACGATGGTGGCGGCTCCGAAGCCGCTTGGATTGCAGGAGATGATCACTCGGAGGATTCTAGTTCCCCGAGGTCTGACCACTCCATATGTTGCTATGCCGTGGGAGCTGACTGCACCACAGGGGATCCGATGGTCTGCCCAGTTCACCGTTTACGATCCACACTATTGGCAGACCGCCTGGGCTCCATTGATGGAGGATTATAGGGAGGCAGCAACTGCCCCAACTGAGGAGGAGGAGGAGGCTGATGACGAGGATACAGTGGATGAGAGAGATGGTGGAGTCCCGATGGATACAGGGACAGATACTGCAGGGACGAGCGCGCCACCGATCATAGATCTGGATGATGATGATGAGACTGAGCCTGCACCAGCTAAGACTTCTCCGGTTAGGCCTGCTAGACGCAGGAGGCGCGGAGTGAGAGATCCAGATGCCCACAGACGGATCGATGACCTGACGGATCAGGTTATTGATTCGTATGCTGCTTTGTCGCTGGATATCCGCGAGATGCAGGAGCGACAACATTATCAACACATTATGGCCCAGCTTCAGTTCGAGCGTATCATGGGTCATCCATTCGACCCGACTCAGTATCCATACGTGCCACCACCACCACCACCGGATCGCGACTATTGATGAGCTAGAGGATTTTCTTTATTATATTTTATGCAGTTCAGCTATTTATCCGTGAGTACTCTTATTTTTAGACTTATATTGACCCACTGGGACAGTGTGTCCCAAGTATGGGGTATTCGATGTACTTTTTTGATGACTATTTGATGTACTTTGATGTATGACTCATACTTTATCGGATATTTCATGTTTATGCTTCACTTCTGCATTTATATGTTTATCTGAGATTGCATGCATATTTACAGGTTATTTGATTGAGAAAAACGTCGACACTGAAAAAAAAATGGTTTTAAAAATTTTTTTGATCTCGACCGAGTCAGTCTTGGCCAAACGAGGCGTTTCACCTCGGTTGAACCAAGAACACCTCGACCGAGGTGGGTTAATTGAGAGTTTTCGAAAACGATTTTTGTGTTACTTATCTGGATATGATCTCAGTGAAGATCTTGTTTACTGACTGGTTTTAAATTCTTTATGTGTTTGAAAGGTTTTATAATATGTTTAAGTTGCTAAATGCTTTGTTTGAAATTATTGGCATGTTTAATACTTTGTTTTATCTAAATTATGTTGAATTTGAATGTTGACACCACAAGATGAGTTCTCTCACTTTCTTCCTGGAAAGACCAAGGCAATCCATTCTTCTCTCTTCTTCTTCTTGATCATGCTTAGCCCCTCATATACATTTTTCCTCCCTTTACCTATCCGGGAATTTGGAAGCAAGCGAAGTGGTGAAAGCAAGTGAAGTAAAGTTGAGAAGTTGGCTGGAAGTGAAAGTGTTAGAAAGAAAGAAATAGGTTTGGGGAAGTCAATCATGAAGATGAGTAACTCGGCACCATTCACATAGCCGGGTGTTTGTGTCTTGCCAAAGTCGAATTGAGCGATATTCCTAACGGGTCATGGTATGTGCATCAAGGGTTTGATGCATCTCAAGAAATTGATGATTGCTGATTTCCTAGGCTTCGGTTATTGTGCACCTCTGTCCATGCATCCCAAAAAGTAAAGTAAAAAGAAAAAGGTGTGAAATAAGCAAAGCTTATTGGTGGAAGATGTTGCAAGTCAAAGTGGAAGTGAAGTTCATCCTTTTCCCGGATTCTAGCACCACATTACCTTACACACATCCCTACCCTACACGTTTCTTGACCTTTTCTTTTGGGAAGCCCTTGAGACCTTGAGCTTGTTGATTGACTTAGTGGTTTAAACTGGATTATACATGATTAATTTTGATAATTATGACTTATTATGCATTCTATGGTTTTATGCAAAGATGAACAACTTTTCTATATTTATAAAATGTTTTGATCATATTTTGATTTTAAATTCCATGAAGTATTCTCTTAGAGTGATCAATGATTGTAGCACACCATAAAAATGTTTTTGAAAGACTTTTCATTGATTTTCATGACTATTAATCCATTCTATCTTGTCTTCTATATGCGGAACTTGCTTGGAGACAAGCAAGGGGTAAGTATGGGGTATTTTGATAGCATGAATTATAGTCTATATTTTGGGGTTTGTTTGGACGTTTTATCTTTCATAATCTGCATGTTTGTATGTATATTATGTGATTATATTACCATTTCATCTACCTTTGCGGGAATCGAGGTCTACACCTAGTTTTGCTGTAATTGTAGGTCAATGGCATGTTTTGCATCAAAAAGGAACAAAAGGAGCTATGGAGTCATTGGAGCTACATTGAGGAGCATAAAGAACCATCCAGGAAGCATAGCCATGGATTAAGATTCACTTTGGACCAGTTTTGAGAGATTTCACATTCAGTTATGACTCACCTCGGTTGACCAGAGATTCATCTCGACCGAGGTGATCCAAAGACGCCGACTCGACCGAGGCGAATACCTAGGGCGCGGCGAGAATATTTTATTCTTGGCTGAGATCTTTTATCTTTGGAAAGTGATCTTATATTTTTGGGCTTGGCTCCTGGAAGGAAGAAGATCTTATATTTTACCTATTTTTTTGGGAAAACATCTTTCTAAGATATCTTATCTTTGGAGGGTTATTTTCCTATAAAAAGGGTTGGATTTCCACAAATCCAGAATCGTGCTATACCATCGATCAGGGTTTATACACCGGTGCAGCCATACTCCAGTTGGGAGATTTGAAGAACCTTTTTGAAGGTTGAAGGGAGATTGAAGATCATAGCTTTTATAGCTTTTGAAGGGTTTTGTAAGATTATCTTAGATTCCCTTCCTTGTTGTCTTGTCTTGTTGGATTGCTATCCAAGGAACGCTTTTTGTGTGATATTTGATTCAGTTATTGAAGTCTTTTCATTAAATTCTTCTTGTTCAGATATTCACCTTCTTCCCATATATTTGATTAATACTTTTATGATGATGAGTGGCTAATTTCCTTGTGTGATTCTAGGGTGATTGGCTGAAGGTTGTGGGAAAAACAATGATAGAATAGTCTTAGATTCCAGTAGGACCCTGAAAGTTCGAGTCTTTAACCTTAACCCTAAGCATCTCGCTCAGTCGATGAACATCTCAGCCGGGGTGGAATTTGGCTGACCGAGGTGACTTATCTGATCCTAAACTGAGAGTTAAGTGTTAGAGTTTGCCAAATCCTATTCTTATTACACCTTTCCTGGTTCAAAGCAAGCTTAGGATGAGACTTACCCGGTAATTCCTTAGTTTGTGTACCAACGATCATAAGTGTAGGTAATAAAGGTTTATCCTTTGTTGGGGTTTGAGTGTGCTTCCATCCCATCTTTGTGAGTCAGCCTGAGACTTACCCGGTAAAGGTTGATTCTATTCCCTTAGATGGTGTGTTAGTTTGAGGTTATAGTTCTTTATCTTGATTCCTTGAGACTTACCCGGTAATAGGAGTTACGGTTTTGGATTAGTGAGTAGTGAGACTTACCCGGTGATCTACTCCACTTTAGTAACACCTTCCCCTTGCAAAAATCTCAGCTTTGTCCGCTTATCTTTAGATCTTGAGTTGGAACCACAACTAGACGCTTTAATCCCTAGAATTGCATGTTTGCTTTATTGACTTCTTATTCATCTTTGATTGTGTTAATTGCTCTTGTGGTTAGTATTCACGAAGCTTACCGTTATTGACTTTGTTTCACCGAGTCCCTGTGATCGACCCTTGGAATTTCTTGCTTTTTACTACGATTGACCCGTACACTGCGGGTTCGCATCCTTGTTTTAAGCTTAAAGTCTAGGGTTATAAATTTAAAGCTTGCACACACCGTTTGGAGCGAACACTGGGTAGGTCTCAAGGGGCTAAAGTAGGGAATTCTACACAAACTGGACACTACTTAAGTGGCAAACTTCTCCTTACCGGGTAAGTCTCGGAAAAGTAAGTCTCAAGCAATAATCCTAGCACACTCAATCCAATAGCGGCTTGTGAGGCTCACTACTACCTAGAATTCATCATCTTAGGTATCTAAGATCGGAAATCATCGGGTAGATCTCTTCCCTCACTTAGATTGATAGCATTAGGTGATCCTAAGCTAAATTAGGCTAAATAAACACTAGGATTTCAACACCCTAACATACAGATTCATCAATTAAAGAGCAACAGAGAGGAAAATCGGGTGGATCATGGCCAGATCGGCCGATTTGACTGAAGAACAGCCCGATTTTTCTCTCTGGAATGGGTTTCGTGCATACAAATCATCCTAAACTAACATATAAGTCCATCCTATCATCACCCAAGCCATAACCATCAATCCATCACTCCAGAATCACAATAAACTAGCCAATAATATGCATATCAAGATACAAAATCATCACACAAGCATACATGGTTTTCATAGATGGATGATGAAAGATAAGCAAGTAAAACAATAAATCTCAGCTAAATCTAAGTTTTAGCAAGACTTACAACCCTTCAAATGAAGTTCCAAAACGTTCCTAACAATCCTTGCAATAGTTCTTCAATCAAAGACTCCAAAAATCACTCAAAATCACTCAAAACCTCACTATCACTCTTAGGTTCGTGTTCTTCTTCTTCCTTCAATTTTAGAGAGTTTTTCTTCTTCTCCAAGTCTATCCCCCATCCAATGAGCTGTGAATGAGAATGTGGGAGAGGAGAGATGCTCAGCAACAGCTTGCAGGACCACTTATATTCTCCACCAAGAGCAAGGCCGGGCAAAGAGATCGTGGGACACGTGGCTTAAGCTGTTGAAGGCCAAAAAATCGACCTACTCAGGAAAATCGGCCGATTTTCCTGAGTGATGGTCCGATTTTCTTCAACAGAAACTTGCTATGATCGTCTAACCATGAGTTGCTCCATTGCTTGCACCAATAGTGGTCTTTGTGTCCTTTGTTGCTCCAATTATGATCCTTCAAAGCCTTGGATGTGTACCACCATGAGGCTTGACCCTCGAATGCATCGATTAATGTCCAAAAGACCCCCGAAATACCTACAACACCGACAAGAGCTCGTGTAGACGTCTTTTCTAGGAATATGCACGAAATGAGTGTAAACGTCCTGAACTAGTGCCAAAACGTGCATGAATAACGGAGAAAACTATCTAAATGTATGCCTATACTAACGTCATAAATCACGTTATCAAAATACCCCATACTTAAGATTTGCTCGTCCCTGAGCAAGATCCAACTATAGACCAAGAGATGACATGATTTATGCATGCAGAAAAACAACAAAATCTTTTTGGAATTGTGCTTCTAACATTGGATCACCTTCATACTCATGTTTCATAGCAATGGACAAGCAATCATGCATCAAATTGAATGAAGGCATGGAAAGACAATTATACTTAACTAGAAAACATGCATGAGAGGTGAAAATGAAGAAGTCAAGATGATCATGAGTATGTCCAATCTAGATCACTAAGTCTTACACACATGCATTTAGGTCACAAGGACTTAGGAAAGAAGAGGTTAAGAAACGTTGTGATTAGGTGGGAATTTTTAGGTCATGTGGCTAATCCGGGAAAGGAACTAACTCCACAAATTTCGTTTTTGCTCAACTTCCCAACAAGTGTACAATTTTCTCCATCTTTTCTTTGTTTTCTTTTCTTTTTCACTCATTTTTGAGACAATGACATTGGTGTACAAAAGCCGAAACCTTGGTGATTAGCCATCCTCGGGCTTTTTTTTATTTTTCAAGGTGCATCCACACCGGGCACACATACCAAAACTCGTTAGGACTATCGGTTTATTTGACTTTGGCAAGGCACCAACACCCGATTATGTGAAGTGTGCCGAGTTACTTGTCATTTAAACCAACGTCCCCAAACCTATATTTTTGTCTACACTTTTCACAACAAATTCAGCACTTCATTCATCAACAACTTCACCCCACACTTGCTTTTCACACACATCAACACACTAGCATGCTCCTATTCCCGGATGGGTCAAAAGAGGTCAAATTTATATCAATTGAGGTGCTCAAACATCATGATCAAGATGAGAAGAAGAGAAAAATGAATTGCCTCATTCATTCCTAGATGGTGTGTAAGAACTAGCATGTAATTTCGACTTTCAATACTCAATCCATTCTAGGCAAGCATCATGATCACAAATCATTCATGGGATTCAAGAGAAGTACTTCAAGTCCACATATGCATTCATCTATTCAACACATAAGGCCATCCATAGCCAATTCACAAGACAATTTCATCATAAGGGTCATTCCCAAGCTTTAGAAGCACTAAAATTTTTAAAATTTTTTCTGATTTTTTTGGATTTTTCGAAATATGTATGTACAATGCAAGATATAATGAAACATGTGACAATATTAAACTATCCTAGATGCTAATCATGCAAGTGATCATGAAAACCCCACCCCATACTTAGAAACACATTGTCCCTAATGTGTAAACTAAATGAAGAAGTGAAAGAGAGTTCTCACAATGTAAAATTGGTGATGCTTTGGTATTTTGGTTCACATCGGATGATGATGGTGGATGATCGATCAAGGATGGTAGAGAGCTCTTGATGTTCATTATGGTATCAGAACCCGCGCTTGGCACCGCAAGCCATCCAAGTTCCACGTCCGCTCCACCCATGCTTGATTGGAGATCATCACTTTCCTTGACAGAAGGAAAAATCGGACCAACTGCCCAAAAAATCGGCCAATTTCTGTTGAAGAACAGTCCGATTTTCTGGGTGTTTTCTTCCTCGTCCATGTGCTTGGATCTTGTATCTTCAACTGTTCCATGAGGTTTTCACATGACCTCCAATATCACACATGACAATCAACAAGATCTAGCACCCAAAAACACAAAAGAAAAACAAAGCACACCAAGAGTGAGATCAAACAAAAGCAAGAAAAACAAAAGGGAAAAATATATACCAATGGGTTGCCTCCCATTAAGCGCTTCTTTAAGGTCATTAGCTTGACCAAATTCAGGAGCGTTTCACTCAAGGTGAAGTGGGGCAATCACTTCCATCGGGGCTTCCGGAATGTACTTCTTCAAACGGTGCCCATTCACCTTGAAATTGCCACAATGATCTCCTCTTATCTCTACCGCTCCATGAGGAAAGACCTTCTTCACAACATAGGGACCCGTCCATCTTGATTTGAGCTTTCCGGGGAAAAGCCGCAGCCTCGAGTTGAAGAGAAGCACTAAGTCACCCTCATTCAACTCCTTTGGAATGAGGCGCTTGTCATGCCAACGCTTGATCCTCTCCTTGTAGATCCGGGCATTCTCATAAGCATCCAACCGGATCTCCTCAAGGGTGTTCATGTCTAGCAACCGCTTCTCACCGGCCTACTTGAGGTCAAAATTCAACTACCTTATAGCCCAATATGCTCTATGCTCCATCTCTACCGGAAGGTGGCAAGACTTGCCATAAACTAGCTTGTAAGGAGTGGTGTCAATTGGTGTCTTGAAAGCGGTCCTATAAGCCCACAAGGCATCATCGAGTTTCATAGCCCAATCTTTCCTCGTCCTTGAGACCGTCTTCTCATGTATCCCTTTTATCTCCCGGTTAGAGATCTCCACTTGGCCACTAGTTTGGGGATGATAAGGTATTGCCACCTTATGAGTCACCCCCTACTTAGCCAAAAGTGCCCCAAAGTTCCTATCAGTGAAGTGCTTCCCTCCATCACTTATGATCACCCTTGGTGTTCCAAACCTAGGGAAGATCACTCGATTGAAGAACCGCACCACCACCTTGGCATCATTTGTAGGAGAGGCGATTGCCTCCACCCATCTTGAAACGTAGTCTACCGCCAATAGGATGTAGAGTCTGCCACATGAAGAAGGGAATGATCCCATGAAGTCCACACCCCACACATCAAATATCTCCACCTCTTGTATGTTGTTCAAGGGCATCTCATTCCTCCTTGAGATGTTGCCCGTCCTTTGGCAAGCATCACAAGCTACCACAAAGCTTTGTACATCCTTGAACAAACTTGGCCAAAAGAAGCCCGATTGTAAGACTTTCGCACATGTCTTGTGTGAGCTAGCATGCCCTCCACATGGAAAGGAATGACAATGGCGGATCACACTCTCCACCTCATCCTCCGGAATGCATCCTCTAAACACTCCATCCGGCCCTCTCTTGAACAAAAGTGGTTCACTCCAATAGTACTGCCTCACATCTTTGAAGAACTTCTTTCTTTGGCCATATGTCAAACCGGGAGGCACTTCCTCACACACAAGATAGTTCACAATGTCGGCATACCAAGGCTCACTTCCTCTAGACACTTGGAATAAGTACTCCTCAACCATTTGCAATTGCTCATCCCGGAATGAATCATCAATCGGGATGTCATCTCTTTCAAGCTCCAATGGTGGGAGCCTACTAAGGTGATCCACCACGGAGTTCTCGGATCCCTTCTTGTCCCGGATTTCCAAATCAAACTCTTGAAGAAGAAGGATCCACCGAATCAATCTAGGTTTGGCATCCTTCTTGGTAAGGAGATAACGGATCGCAGCATGATCTGTATACACTATGACCTTCGCTCCAACAAGATATGAGCGGAACTTCTCAAATGCATACACAACCGCTAGCAACTCTTTCTCGGTTGTGGCATAGTTAAGTTGGGCATCATCTAGCGTCTTGCTAGCATAATAAATGGCATGAGTAGGCCCATCTTTCCTTTGCCCCAAAACAGCCCCATCGGCTACATCACTTGCATCACACATGAGCTCAAACGGTAGGCTCCAATCCGGAGGTTGCATGATAGGTGCGGAGATCAAGGCGTTCTTCAACCTACAAAATGCTTCAAGGCAATCTTTGGAGAAAACAAATTCAACGTCTTTCATTAGTAGGTTAGTAAGAGGCTTTGAAATCTTAGAGAAGTCTTGAATAAACCTCCGGTAAAAACCGGCATGCCCTAGAAAACTCCTTACCCCTTTCATCGAGGTAGGTGGTGGCAACTTCTCTATCGTTTCAATCTTGGCCCTGTCAACCTCAATGCCACGGTTAGACACCAAGTGTCCTTACACAATACCTTCACTTACCATGAAGTGGCATTTTTCCCAATTCAAGACAAGATTTGTCTCCTCACATCTTTGCAATACTAATGACAAGTTAGCCAAGCAATTATCAAAGGAAGAACCATAAACAGAGAAATCATCCATGAACACTTCCATGATATTTTCAATGTATTCCGAAAAGATAGCCATCATACACCTTTGGAAGGTGGCGGGTGCATTACACAACCCAAATGGCATTCTCCTATATGCAAAAGTTCCCCATGGACATGTAAATGTGGTTTTGTCTTGGTCATCAGGGTGGATAGGGATTTGGAAGAATCCACTATAGCCATCTAAATAGCAAAAATGAGAATGTTGAGCTAACCTCTCTAGCATTTGGTCAATGAAAGGGAGAGGGAAGTGATCTTTCCTAGAGGCCATGTTAAGCTTCCTATAGTCAATACACATCCTCCATCCCGTAACCGTCCTAGTCGGGATTAGTTCATTGTTCTCATTGGTCACTACGGTCATCCCACCCTTCTTAGGTACTACATGAACGGGACTAACCCACTTACTATCCGAGATAGGGTATATAATTCCCGCATCTAGCAACTTAATGATCTCTTTCTTGACTACCTCTTTCATTATAGGATTCAATCTTCTTTGATGTTCAATAGAGGGTTTATGGTTATCTTCCATCATTATCTTATGCATGCACAAAGAGGGCTTAATGCCAACAAGGTCATCAATGGTGTATCCTATTGCCTTTCTATGCAGTTTCAATTCATTAAACAATCTATTAAGCTCATCATCATTCAAAGATGCATTCACAATCACTGGATAAGTAGAATTTGAACCAAGGAAAGCATACTTTAAATGAGAAAGAAGAGGCTTAAGATCAAGTTGAGGAGGACCTTTTTCGGTTGGAGACGATCCATACAATGTAGGTTGAGATGATTGCAAAGCCATGGAAGCCTCCCCTAAGTCCCTTGATGATTGCTCACACTCAATTGGTTGATGCTGAAAAGACTCAGGAAAATCGGCCCAGTCAGAAAAATCGGCCGATTTTCCTGAGGGTAGGTCGATCTGAGTTTCTGTTTTTGCAGAACTGGACGAAACTTCAGCACAAGGCCAAAAATCGGCCGATCTGGCCCCTCCAGTCCGATTTTTCTGCCTGCTTCTCTCTTCCTCTAGCACTTCAAATCCAACACTTGGTAGCTCGTCCAATGCATTCAAGGCCTTGATTACTTCATTGCTACTCTCCTCAACTCCTTCCTCCATCAAGCTTGAGATAAGAACCTTCTCAAGTGGATCCTTGAGCAAGATTGAGCTCACAACCTCTCTAGACTCCTCTTCCGCAACTATGTTGAATACATCTTCATCAAGGGTTGGCCCTTTCATCATTGTGGACAGCTTGAACTTGATGTTTTCTTCTCCAATATTGAAGGAGAGAGTCCCATTCTTGCAATATACTAGACACCCGGACGTAGCTAGGAAAGGTCTCCCTAAGATGATAGGAACCGGATAGTCCGCCAGGATGTCCAAAACAACGAAGTCTATGGGCACATAGAACTTCCCTAGTTGCACCGGAATGTCTTCCAATATTCCAACCGGATGAGTGATTGAGCGGTCCGCCATGTAAAGGGTCACCTTGACCGGCTTTGACTCTCCTAGCCCAACCTTGTTGCAAAGTGCAAGCGGGATGATGCTTATACTTGCCCCAAGATCACATAGGGCGTCATACTTAACTTCTCCTACTCCGATTGGCACACAAAAGGATCCCGGATCTCTTAGCTCAAGAGGCATCTCCTCCTTCATCGTTTGAATTAACTCCGAGGATCTCTTTGTCATCCTTATCTCCCCATACTCCTCCAACTTCCTTTTGTTGGAGAGTATCTCCTTCAAGAACTTGCCATATGCCGGCATACCTAAGATAGCATCCATGAACGGAATGTTAATATGCAATTTAGACATAAGTTCAAGGAATTTACCAAAGTGATTGTCCAAGCGAGCTCTTGCTCGTGATTGTGGGAACGGTAGTGGTGGTTTGTATGGAGGCGGTGCCACATAGGTTGGCTCAACATCCTTGCTCTTGCCTCCATCTTCTTGCAACATCTCTTCTTCTACCACCACTTGCTTTCCCTTAGCATTTTCCTTGGGCAAAGGATCCTTCATACTCAACCCACTCCTCGTTGTAATGGCCAACACTTGGCCTCTTGGGTTGTCTTCGGTTCTTCCGGGAAGCTTCCCCGGATCTCTATGAGCTTCACCCGCCTTTTAGAACACTTGTGCTTCCAAAACCTTTTGAGCCTTAGAAATAGAAGTCACCGTGCTCTCAAGACCACTCAACCTTCCAAGCAATTGCTCAAACATCATTTCGGTTCTATCCTTTGGAGGTTGAGTAAATCCGGGTGGAGGTTCTTGTGAAGCCTTTGGTGGTGGAGCTGCGCTTGTGGAAGCGGGAGGGTTCAAGGCTCCATCCGGGTTAGAATAGGAAAACCCGGGATGGTTATGGTTGGGCCGGTAATTGTTGAATTGACTGTTGTTGTTGAAGTTCTTTGGGCCTTGGTAGTTGTTATAATTGCCCCTTCCCATGTAATTCACATCTTCCTCCTTGGAAGACAAGTTTGCTTGCACTTGAGGAGTTGCTTGGTTCTTTAAAGTTGTAGCACACAACTCTCTCAAAGACTTCAATTCATTATTGATGGCATCAAGCTTGAAGTTGCTCATGGTGACTTCACTCACCTCATATGCTCCCGCCTTTCTCCCTTCACTCTTCCTATGGGAGTACTTCTCAATCACTAGAGCTTGTTTCTCCACAAACTCCCAAGCTTCATCCACATGCTACTCCATGAAAGTCCCACCGGAAAGAGATTGGAGCTTGAATTGGCTATCTTCATCAAGTCCTTTGAAGTAGATCTCCAATAGCTCAATCTTCGGTATGCCATGGTGTGGACAATCTAGGAGAAGGTCTTTGAATCTCTCCCAAGACTTGAAAAAACTCTCTCTATCCTTCATCACGAAGGCATTTATCTTCCCTCTTAACTCGGTAGTCTTGGAAGGTGGGAAAAACTTAGTCAAAAACTCGGTTGTCATCTCCTCCCAAGTACCAACTCGCCCTTGTGGAATAGATTGATACCAAGCCAAGGCTTTATCCTTAAGAGAGAAGGAGAAAGCCCGAAGCTTATGGTTGTTGCTCTCCAATCTAGGCGGTCTAAGAGTCTCCATCAAGATCTCATAGTTCATCAAGTGTTGATGAGGAGACTCTCCTTCCATCCCTCCAAATTGATTATGCCGGATCATTTATAGAACTTGAGGGCGGAGTTCGTAATCATGGGCTGCGGGATCTCCTAAGTTCACACCCGGATGGTGTGCTCTTTGTGCCGGATCCATACGTCTCCCTAATGTTTGTGGCTCTTCAATTGCAATGGGCACAACCCTAACATTCGCCGCCGGCTGCGGTTGTGGTGGAGGAGGTGGAGGTTGTTGACGATTAAGCTCTCCTTGCACAAGGGCTTGCCTAATCTCATCAATCTCCCTCCTAGTTGCTTCTTGCCTCTCATTGGCAAGTCTCCTCTCTTCCTCCAAGAGCTCATCTCTTAGCCTTATTTGCTCTAAAGCCTCATCCAATTCAGCTTGGAGCTTTCTTCCGGCCATCTCTTTTCCCTTTTTGATGCTCTTGGATCTAGATCTAAGGGTTTTCTCCGGTTCGGGATCGAATGGAGCTAAATCCTTGCCACGAGATCTTCGCATACACCTAAAGAGTAAGAGATGTCCTGAAAAGCAAAGACACACACCAAAAGAGATCAAAAGCAACAAGAAAGATCTACACTATAAACAATCACAAAATAGACTCAATCTAGACCTAGTCCCCGGCAACGGCGCCAAAAACTTGTTATGCTCAGGATGTGTATGATACGCAATAGGTTTTAAATTTATACTCGTTATATTTCTCCTAACTCCTAGCGAACCCACAGTGTACGGGACGTTTGTAGTAGGGATAGTATTCCGAGGTCGAACACGAAGACTAAGGTGAAATCGAGTCAACAAGTGAGGATAGATAGTGTGAATCTAGTCTAAGAAAAGATCAAGAAACAAAGAAATGAAAATCTCGGTATTTTTGGTTGGTTTTTGTGGTGATCAAGCAAAGATCACAAATCAAGCAATACAATAAAACAAACTAACAACTCAAACTAGCAAGGTCAACAAGTAACACAAGCACAAAATATGTAATCAAGAGAGGAAAGTGGATTCTAGAGGTCAAGATTTCCGGTTATGGCATTGGACTCAAGGTTCTAAGGATTCTAAGGACAAAGTTGCGGTGTTGGGAAAGGGTGTTTCACTAATGGAAGCAATTACCGGGTAGGTCTCTCACTTCTCTAATCCCAAATCAAACTCCTATTACCGGGTAGGTCTCAAGGGGCTAAAGTAGGGAATTCTACACAAACTGGACACTACTTAAGTGGCAAACTTCTCCTTACCGGGAAAGTCTCAGAAAAGTAAGTCTCAAGTAATAATCCTAGCACACTCAATCCAATAGCGGCTTGTGAGGCTCACTACTACTTAGAATTCATCATCTTAGGTATCTAAGATCGGAAATCATCGGGTAGATCTCTTCCCTCACTTAGGTTGATAGCATTAGGTGATCCTAAGCTAAATTAGGCTAAATAAACACTAGGATTTCAACACCCTAACATACAGATTCATCAATTAAAGAGCAACAGAGAGGAAAATCGGGTGTATCATGGCCAGATCGGCCGATTTGACTGAAGAACAGCCCGATTTTTCTCTCTGGAATGGGTTTCGTGCATACAAATCATCCTAAACTAACATATAAGTCCATCCTATCATCACCCAAGCCATAACCATCAATCCATCACTCCAGAATCACAATAAACTAGCCAATAATATGCATATCAAGATCTAAAATCATCACACAAGCATACATGGTTTTCATAGATGGATGATGAAAGATAAGCAAGTAAAACAATAAATCTCAGTTGAATCTAAGTTTTAGCAAGACTTACAACCCTTCAAATGAAGTTCCAAAACATTCCTAACAATCCTTGCAATAGTTATTCAATCAAAAACTTGTTACGCTCAGGATGTGTGTGATACGCAATAGGTTTTAAATTTATACTCGTTATATTTCTCCTAACTCCTAGCGAACCCGCAGTGTACAGGACGTTTGTAGTAGCGATAGTATTCCGAGGTCGAACATGAAGACTAAGGTGAAATCGAGTCAACAAGTGAGCATAGATAGTGTGAATCTTACTTGTTGCTTTTGATCTCTTTTGGTGTGTGTCTTTGCTTTTCAGGACATCTCTTACTCTTTAGGTGTATGCGAAGATCTCGTGGCAAGGATTTAGCTCCATTCGATCCCGAACCGGAGAAAACCCTTAGATCTAGATCCAAGAGCATCAAAAAGGGAAAAGAGATGGCCAGAAGAGACCTCCAAGCTGAATTGGATGAGGCTTTAGAGCAAATAAGGCTAAGAGATGAGCTCTTGGAGGAAGAGAGGAGACTTGCCAATGAGAGGCAAGAAGCAACTAGGAGGGAGATTGATGAGATTAGGCAAGCCCTTGTGCAAGGAGAGCTTAATCGTCAACAACCTCCACCTCCTCCACCACAACCGCAGCCGGCGGCGAATGTTAGGGTTGTGCCCATTGCAATTGAAGAGCCACAAACATTAGGGAGATGTATGGATCCGGCACAAAGAGCACACCGTCCGGGTGTGAACTTAGGAGATCCCGCAACCCACAACTACGAGCTCCGCCCTCAAGTTCTACAAATGATCCGGCATAATCAATTTGGAGGGATGGAAGGAGAGTCTCCTCATCAACACTTGATGAACTATGAGATTTTGATGGAGACTCTTAGACCGCCAAGATTGGAGAGCAACAACCATAAGCTTAGGGCTTTTTCCTTCTCGCTTAAGGACAAAGCCTTGGCTTGGTATCAATCTATTCCACAAGGGCGAGTTAGTACTTGGGAGGAGATGACAACCGAGTTTTTGACTAAGTTCTTCCCACCTTCCAAGACTACCGAGTTAAGAGGGAAGATAAATGCCTTCGTAATGAAGGATAGAGAGAGTTTATTCAAGTCTTGGGAGAGATTCCAAGACCTTCTCTTAGATTGTCCACACCATGGCATACCGAAGATTGAGCTATTGGAGATCTACTTCAAAGGACTTGATGAAGATAGCCAATTCAAGCTCCAATCTCTTTCCGGTGGGACTTTCATGGAGAAGCATGTGGATGAAGCTTGGGAGTTTGTGGAGAAACAAGCTCTAGTGATTGAGAAGTACTCCCATAGGAAGAGTGAAGGGAGAAAGGCGGGAACATATGAGGTGAGTGAAGTCACCATGAGCAACTTCAAGCTTGATGCCATCAATAATGAATTGAAGTCTTTGAGAGAGTTGTGTGCTACAACATTGAAGAACCAAGCAACTCCTCAAGTGCAAGCAAACTTATCTTCCAAGGAGGAAGATGTGAATTACATGGGAAGGGGCAATTATAACAACTACCAAGGCCCAAGGAACTTCAACAACAACCGTCAATTCAACAATTACCGGCCCAACCATAACCATCCCGGGTTTTCCTATTCTAACCCGGATGGAGCCTTGAACCCTCCCGCTTCCACAAGCGCAGCTCCACCACCAAAGGCTTCACAAGAACCTCCACCCGGATTTACTCAACCTCCAAAGGATAGAACCGAAATGATGTTTGAGCAATTGCTTGGAAGGTTGAGTGGTCTTGAGAGCACGGTGACTTCTATTTCTAAGGCTCAAAATGTTTTGGAAGCACAAGTGTTCTAAAAGGCGGGTGAAGCTCATAGAGATCCGGGGAAGCTTCCCGGAAGAACCGAAGACAACCCAAGAGGCCAAGTGTTGGCCATTACAACGAGGAGTGGGTTGAGTATGAAGGATCCTTTGCCCAAGGAAAATGCTAAGGGAAAGCAAGTGGTGGTAGAAGAAGAGATGTTGCAAGAAGATGGAGGCAAGAGCAAGGATGTTGAGCCAACCTATGTGGCACCGCCTTCATACAAACCACCACTACCGTTCCCACAATCACGAGCAAGAGCTCTCTTGGACAATCACTTTGGTAAATTCCTTGAACTTATATCTAAATTGCATATTAACATTCCGTTCATGGATGCTATCTTAGGTATGCCGGCATATGGCAAGTTCTTGAAGGAGATATTCTCCAACAAAAGGAAGTTGGAGGAGTATGGGGAGATAAGGATGACAAAGAGATCCTCGGAGTTAATTCAAACGATGAAGGAGGAGATGCCTCCTAAGCTAAGAGATCCGGGATCCTTTTGTGTGCCAATCGGAGTAGGAGAAGTTAAGTATGACGCCCTATGTGATCTTGGGGCAAGTGTAAGCATCATCCCGCTTGCAATTTGCAACAAGGTTGGGCTAGGAGAGCCAAAGCCGGTCAAGATGACCCTTTACATGGCGGACCGCTCAATCACTCATCCGGTTGGAATATTGGAAGACATTCCGGTGAACTAGGGAAGTTCTATGTGCCCATAGACTTCGTTGTTTTGGACATCCCGGCGGACTATCCGGTTCCTATCATCTTAGGGAGACCTTTCCTAGCTACGTCCGGGTATCTAGTAGATTGCAAGAATGGGACTCTCTCCTTCAACATTGGAGAAGAAAACATCAAGTTCAAGCTGTCCACAATGATTAAAGGGCCAACCCTTGATGAAGATGTATTCAACATAGTTGAGGAAGAGGAGTCTAGAGAGGTTGTGAGCTCAATCTTTCTCAAGGATCCACTTGAGAAGGTTCTTAGCTCAAGCTTGATGGAGGAAGGAGTTGAGGAGAGTAGCAATGAAGTAATCAAGGCCTTGAATGCATTGGACGAGCTACCAAGTGTTGGATTTGAAGTGCTAGAGGAAGAGAGAAGCAAGCAGAAAAATCGGACTGGAGGGGCCAGATCGGCCGATTTTTGGCCTTGTGCTGAAGTTTCGTCCAGTTCTGCACAAACAAAAACTCAGATCGACCTACCCTCAGGAAAATCGGCCGATTTTTCTAACTGGGCCGATTTTCCTGAGTCTTTTCAGCATCAACCAATTGAGTGTGAGCAATCATCAAGGGACTTAGGGGAGGCTTCCATGGCTTTGCAATCATCTCAACCTACATTGTATGGATCGTCTCCAACCGAAAAAGGTCCTCCTCAACTTGATCTTAAGCCTCTTCCTTCTCATTTAAAGTATGCTTTCCTTGGTTCAAATTCTACTTATCCGGTGATTGTGAATGCATCTTTGAATGATGATGAGCTTAATAGATTGTTTAATGAATTGAAACTGCATAGAAAGGCAATAGGATACACCATTGATGACCTTGTTGGCATTAAGCCCTCTTTGTGCATGCATAAGATAATGATGGAAGATAACCATAAACCCTCTATTGAACATCAAAGAAGATTGAATCCTATAATGAAAGAGGTAGTCAAGAAAGAGATCATTAAGTTGCTAGATGCGGGAATTATATACCCTATCTCGGATAGTAAGTGGGTTAGTCCCGTTCATGTAATACCTAAGAAGGGTGGGATGACCGTAGTGACCAATGAGAACAATGAACTAATCCCGACTAGGACGGTTACGGGATGGAGGATGTGTATTGACTATAGGAAGCTTAACATGGCCTCTAGGAAAGATCACTTCCCTCTCCCTTTCATTGACCAAATGCTAGAGAGGTTAGCTCAACATTCTCATTTGTGCTATTTAGATGGCTATAGTGGATTCTTCCAAATCCCTATCCACCACGATGACCAAGACAAAACCACATTTACATGTCCATGGGGAACTTTTGCATATAGGAGAATGCCATTTTGGTTGTGTAATGCACCCGCCACCTTCCAAAGGTGTATGATGGCTATCTTTTCAGAATACATTGAAAATATCATGGAAGTGTTCATGGATGATTTCTCTGTTTATGGTTCTTCCTTTGATAATTGCTTGGCTAACTTGTCATTAGTATTGCAAAGATGTGAGGAAACAAATCTTGTCTTGAATTGGGAAAAATGCCACTTCATGGTAAGTGAAGGTATTTTGTTAGGACACTTGGTGTCTAACCGTGGCATTGAGGTTGACAGGGCCAAGATTGAAACGATAGAGAAGTTGCCACCACCTACCTCGATGAAAGGGGTAAGGAGTTTTCTAGGGCATGCCGGTTTTTACCGGAGGTTTATTCAAGACTTCTCTAAGATTTCAAAGCCTCTTACTAACCTACTAATGAAAGACGTTGAATTTATTTTCTCCAAAGATTGCCTTGAAGCATTTTGTAGGTTGAAGAACGCCTTGATCTCCGCACCTATCATGCAACCTCCGGATTGGAGCCTACCGTTTGAGATCATGTGTGATGCAAGTGATGTAGCCGTTGGGGCATTTTTGGGGCAAAGGAAAGATGGGCGCACTCATGCCATTTATTATGCTAGCAAGACGCTAGATGATGCCCAACTTAACTATGCCACAACCGAGAAAGAGTTGCTAGCGGTTGTGTATGCATTTGAGAAGTTCCGCTCATATCTTGTTGGAGCGAAGGTCATAGTGTATACGGATCATGCTGCGATCCATTATCTCCTTACCAAGAAGGATGCCAAACCTAGATTGATTCGGTGGATCCTTCTTCTTCAAGAGTTTGATTTGGAAATCCGGGACAAGAAGGGATCCGAGAATCCGTGGCGGATCACCTTAGTAAGCTCCCACCATTGGAGCTTGAAAGAGATGACATCCCGATTGATGATTCATTCCGGGATGAGCAATTGCAAATGATGGAGGAGTACTTATTCCAAGTGTCTAGAGGAAGTGAGCCTTGGTATGCCGACATTGTGAACTATCTTGTATGTGAGGAAGTGCCTCCCGGTTTGACATATGCCCAAAGAAAGAAGTTCTTCAAAGATGTGAGGCACTACTATTGGAGTGAACCACTTTTGTTCAAGAGAGGGCCGGATGGAGTGTTTAGACGATGCATACCGGCGGATGAGGTGGAGAGTGTGATCCGCCATTGTCATTCCTTGCCATGTGGAGGGCATGCTAGCTTACACAAGACATGTGCGAAAGTGTTGCAATCGGGCTTCTTTTGGCCAAGTTTGTTCAAGGATGTACAAAGCTTTGTGATAGCTTGGGATGCTTGCCAAAGGATGGGCAACATCTCAAGGAGGAATGAGATGCCCTTGAACAACATACAAGAGGTGGAGATATTTGATGTGTGGGGTGTGGACTTCATGGGACCATTCCCTTCTTCATGTGGCAACCTCTACATCCTATTGGCGGTAGACTACGTTTCAAGATGGGTGGAGGCAATCGCCTCTCCTACAAATGATGCCAAGGTGGTGGTGCGGTTCTTCAACCGAGTGATCTTCCCTAGGTTTGGAACACCAAGGGTGATCATAAGTGATGGAGGGAAGCACTTCACTAATAGGAACTTTGGGGCACTTTTGGCTAAGTATGGGGTGACTCATAAGGTGGCAACACCTTATCATCCACAAACTAGTGGCCAAGTGGAGATCTCCAACTGGGAGATAAAAGGGATACTTGAGAAGACGGTCTCAAGGACAAGGAAAGATTGGGCTATGAAACTCGATGATGCCTTGTGGGCTTATAGGACCGCTTTCAAGACACCAATTGGCACCACTCCTTACAAGCTAGTTCATGGCAAGTCTTGCCACCTTCCGGAAGAGATGGAGCATAGAGCATATTGGGCTATAAGGTGGTTGAATTTTGACCTCAAGGAGGCCGGTGAGAAGCGGTTGCTAGACATGAACGCCCTTGAGGAGATCCGGTTGGATGCTTATGAGAATGCCCGGATCTACAAGGAGAGGACCAAGCGTTGGCATGACAAGCGCCTCATCCTAAAGGAGTTGAATGAGGGTGACTTAGTGCTTCTCTTCAACTCGAGGCTGCGGCTTTCCCCCGGAAAGCTCAAGTCAAGATGGACGGGTCCCTATGTTGTGAAGAAGGTCTTTCCTCATGGAGCGGTAGAGATAGGAGGAGATCATTGTGGCAATTTCAAGGTGAATGGGCACCGTTTGAAGAAGTACATTCCGGAAGCCCCGATGGAAGTGATTGCCCCACTTCACCTTGAGTGAAACGCTCCTGAATTTGGTCAAGCTAATGACCTTAAAGAAGCGCTTAATGGGAGGAAACTCATTGGTATATATTTTTCCCTTTTGTTTTTCTTGCTTTTGTTTGATCTCACTCTTGGTGTGCTTTATTTTTCTTTTGTCTTTTTGGGTGCTAGATCTTGTTGATTGTCATGTGTGATATTGGAGGTCATGTGAAAACCTCATGGAACTGTTGAAGATACAAGATCCAAGCACATGGACGAGGAAGAAAACACCCAGAAAATCGGACTGTTCTTCAACAGAAATCGGCCGATTTTCTGGGCAGTTGGTCTGATTTTTCCTTCTGTCAAGGAAAGTGATGATCTCCAATCAAGCATGGGTGGAGCGGACGTGGAACTTGGATGGCTTGCGGTGCCAAGCGCGGGTTCCGACACCATAATGAACATCAAGAGCTCTCTACCATCCTTGATCGATCATCCACCATCATCATCCGATGTGAACCGAAATACCAAAGCATCACCAATTTTACATTGTGAGAACTCTCTTTCACTTCTTCATTATAGTTTACACATTAGGGACAATGTATTTCTAAGTATGGGGTGGGGTTTTCATGATCACTTGCATGATTAGCATCTAGGATAGTTTAATATTGTCACATGTTTCATTATATCTTGCATTGTACATACATATTTCGAAAAATCCAAAAAAATCAGAAAAATTTTAAAAATTTTAGTGCTTCTAAAGCTTGGGAATGACCCTTATGATGAAATTGTCTTGTGAATTGGCTATGGATGGCCTTATGTGTTGAATAGGTGAATGCATATGTGGACTTGAAGTACTTCTCTTGAATCCCATGAATGATTTGTGATCATGATGCTTGCCTAGAATGGATTGAGTATTGAAAGTCGAAATTACATGCTAGTTCTTACACACCATCTAGGAATGAATGAGGCAATTCATTTTTCTCTTCTTCTCATCTTGATCATGATGTTTGAGCACCTCAATTGATATAAATTTGACCTCTTTTGACCCATCCGGGAATAGGAGCATGCTAGTGTGTTGATGTGTGTGAAAAGCAAGTGTGGGGTGAAGTTGTTGATGAATGAAGTGCTGAATTTGTTGTGAAAAGTGTAGACAAAAATATAGGTTTGGGGACGTTGGTTTAAATGACAAGTAACTCGGCACACTTCACATAATCGGGTGTTGGTGCCTTGCCAAAGTCAAATAAACCGATAGTCCTAACGAGTTTTGGTATGTGTGCCCGGTGTGGATGCACCTTGAAAAATAAAAAAAGCCCGAGGATGGCTAATCACCAAGGTTTCGGCTTTTGTACACCAATGTCATTGTCTCAAAAATGAGTGAAAAAGAAAAGAAAACAAAGAAAAGATGGAGAAAATTGTACACTTGTTGGGAAGTTGAGCAAAAACGAAATTTGTGGAGTTAGTTCCTTTCCCGGATTAGCCACATGACCTAAAAATTCCCACCTAATCACAACGTTTCTTAACCTCTTCTTTCCTAAGTCCTTGTGACCTAAATGCATGTGTGTAAGACTTAGTGATCTAGATTGGACATACTCATGATCATCTTGACTTCTTCATTTTCACCTTTCATGCATGTTTTCTAGTTAAGTATAATTGTCTTTCCATGCCTTCATTCAATTTGATGCATGATTGCTTGTCCATTGCTATGAAACATGACTATGAATGAGAATGTGTTCTTCTTCTTCCTTCAATTTTAGAGAGTTTATCTTCTTTTCCAAGTCTATCCCCCATCCAATGAGCTGTGAATGAGAATGTGGGAGAGGAGAGATGCTCAGCAACAGCTTGCAGGACCACTTATATTCTCCACCAAGAGCAAGGCCGGGCAAAGAGATCGTGGGACACGTGGCTTAAGCTGTTGAAGGCCAAAAAATCGACGTACTCAGGAAAATCGGCCGATTTTCCTGAGTGATGGTCCGATTTTCTTCAACAGAAGCATGCTATGATCGTCTAGCCATGAGTTGCTCCATTGCTTGCACCAATAGTGGTCTTTGTGTTCTTTGTTGCTCCAATTATGATCCTTCAAAGCCTTGGATGTGTACCACCATGAGGCTTGACCCTCGAATGCATCGGTTAATGTCCAAAAGATCCCCGAAATACCTACAACACCGACAAGAGCTCGTGTAGACGTCTTTTCTAGGAATATGCACGAAATGAGTGTAAACGTCGTGAACTAGTGCCAAAACATGCATGAATAACGGAGAAAACTATCTAAATGTATGCCTATACTAACGTCATAAATCACGTTACCAGAGTTAGCCGCTACTTCTGTACTGACGGGTTAGTACTCGGATGTTGTGTGATATTTTTTTTGTTGTGATTACATACTTGGTTGAATGATTATGTTTTATGTGTGGCTTGATTGACAATTGAGTAGTCTTGTATGTTAGGAGGTGAGAGGGAAGATGTTATAGTTACTGAATTAAATCCATTTAATGGTAGGAGACACGGAATGATGCTTCATTCTAAGTTTCGGGATGAAACTTAATTTAAGGGGGTACTGATGTAATATCCGAAATTTTAATTACGTTTACTTCTGAGTCCATATAATGATAATGCTTCGACAGTCACAAATCTTATTATTTTATGTAAACTGAAACCCACATAAAATGATAATGCTTCTACCACCACAAATCTTATTATTTTATGTAAACTAAAATTCACATAAAATATTGAATTAAATAACAAACCCTAGTTTTATTAAATGTCTTTTGACGAGGCCCAGACAACCTCGTGACAAGGCCTTGAAAACCTCATCTTACCTTGTATTCAACCATGCTCCTTGTTGATTTACTTGTCCAGCCTAGAAGGACCTTGGTTACGAGCCTAGTAGCTGCTCACTTCTTGCAGGTCGCACTGCTTGCCGATCCAGCCCAGTTGCTTCGCTTATGTGCTGGCCCAGCAGCAAATCGAGCCCAACTGGAGGGAGAAGATCAGCAGCGTTATTTTTCCTCTCAAATTCCACGTAACAGCTGCTATTTTTGGGAGAAAGATCGCCTTCTGTTCAGCCTAAAATCACGCACAGCAGATCTCTCTTCTCTCCTTATTTCCGTCCAGATTCTCACTGCCTCCTTCGTAACTCCCGTAAGAAAGTCCAGGTTCAGCATTCTTCCATTCAGATCCACGAATAAACCTCTACTTCTCTTTCTTCATTCAGCGACATTAGATCTACAACAGCCTTTTACATCGAGCCAGCCCTCTATCACTAAGATCGGGCTAGTGTTGACGCCGCTACACATCACCAAAGTCGTCTCCGGGGGCCTGAGCACTACACGCCACTGGGATCTGCACAGGTGAGTATCGACCGACTGATTTCCTCGTACTCCTCCCTTCAACCTTACTCGTCCTAACCGTCTTCTAGTTGCACAGAAAACACCGACCGGACGGACCTTAGGCGCAGGAGACAAACCCCTACACACACCTGTGTCGACAGCCTAGAGTAGCAGCTTGTGATGGTAAGTCCTCTCCATCCTCCTGCTCGATAGCAACCCGAAGGAACCTTCTCTACCGAGCCTGTGTTTGATAACTGAGAAAGGCTCCCTCTCTGTGCAGTCCCCTTCGAGTCATCACCCTCTGAGATCGGTCAAAAGCTCCTCTAACCAGTGGCTGCTGAAGGAGGTGAGCGCTTCTCTCTTCTGCAGTCGAGTCTACGCCTTCTAGACGTTATGTTTATACAGATTGTAAATGTTTTACGTTTTGCTGTGAAGGGAGATCAAACCAGGGAATGGAGATGTAGTAAGTGAGTTTTGTTAAAGCCTCCTAGATTGTCCAATTTATGATCAGTGGATGACTTTGTGAGTAAATCAGATTATCATAGAAATGGAAGTGAGAAACTCCTTTTAAAAATCAGCTTTGTAAGTTGGAAATGGTCACTGTTGTAGATCAATGTTTAAGAGTTAGGTTGAAGATCTACCGTTGAAATTTTAATAGGTAATAGGTGGATGTATGTAGTTTACTGTATTAAAATTTGAGAAGAAATAAAAGGTCGGATTAGAAGTTATAAGCTTCCAAAGTGGGGTAGTTAAGCAGTTTTTTTTTTCCAACAACGAAATTTGGCTAAGTATGGGAGATGTGAGTGTTGCAATCAACTTTGGGAATTTTTATTGAATCGAGGGTTGAACAGTTTTGAGAAATTCTTGCTCCTAAGAATAGTTGGAATATCATAGATGATCTAGAGAAGTATTTCGGAATTTTTATAAGTTTTCACGAATTTCATATTTGAAGCTGAAGTTGGACCTTAATGACCTTTCGGAAAATAGGGAAACAGGTAAAGTGCGAGTTTGTAACCAAACTCAGGTTTAGGAGTTAGAATATGACTTTGTAGTCTCAAATAAGAGTTTAGACATGAATTGCGGAAATTTTGGATGTTTCGGGACCAAGGGTAAAATAGTCATTTTACCATAAATTAGTATTGTAATCAGTTCTGTTCTAATAAGATCTTCTATCTTAGAAGTCTTAGACTTCTAATTACCTAGGAAGTGTGCTGACACACTTGCCTCATTTGACAGGCCAATGAATTCCTACTGGTACAGATCGAATTGCACAATCGAGAGTCGAGACCTATTTAAGGTAAGTCCTTTGGGCTTACTTAGCTAACTATCAGATATGAGTGTGAATGATGATAGTGGTGTGTGAATGATGTGTGCTCTAGTATACCTTATAATAATCATCTACCGACTTACATATTTGGCCTAAGAGTAACGGACGGTAGCATTCTGCTCAGTTAGCCCGAGGGCACTGAGGGTTTCTCTCTGGACTAGTCCATACTTGGTTTGGGGGGACGCCACCGGCGGAGGTGTGCCAAACCATCACCAGTTGGATAAGGAACGGGGGCGAGAATCTTAAGATTTCTCGTGCTGCAACTTTTAAAATTGGATAAAGTGAATCACGTAAGTTATCAGATAATAACCTAATTGTGTGCCAGCATGTTGAGTGTTTATATTCGTCTTCCGTGTGTTTGTGCTATTTATCCTTCTGTTTATATTTGATTAGTTAGCTAACTGTTTATCGTTGTTTAGACTTGCCACAGGTTAGAGCAGATACCGAGTGATCCGGATGGTAGTGGACAACCGGGGTGTCGTACTCCTTAGGGTGGGGTGCACCTGATTAACTCATTGATGACCCTCTACAAGTTCCACGACTTACTCCCCTACCGTACTTCCATGCTACAATACTCTTGAAAGATACCCTCTCGGGGTACTCCACCTCAACTTCACCATCTCATTTTACTCTGCTTCAAACTCTGCTAGCTCTTTCTTCATTTCATGCTTCCTCTTCTTTATAAGGTAATTATATCTTCTTTGCCTTGTTGTTTCATATAACTCCCTTTTATAGACTTATCCATTCTCCTTGATGTCTTTCGAGAGCACCTTCCCAAATATTATAGCCCAAACTAGCATCCACTCGCGTTCCTCTTGGTTGGTATCTTAAGTCTCTCGATCAAAGCTCTTCGTTTTGTCTTTCATCTTCTTGAGGTCATCATTTATACACACTTCGTCCTTCTTGGCGTTTCTTAGTCTTATCATCATAATGGAAATCGGTCAACTCCACGTGAATCCCAACCATGCCCTTCTTCTCATAGCTCTAGTAATGTTGTAACTTTACTTTTTGGTACCTCGTAAGCTTAACTTATGGTATTTTAAATCTTTCTCACATGTTTCGTTCACCTCTCTCATCTTAACTCCAATGCTTAGAAACTTCTAAGGAAAGCTTTGCATCTTGAAGGAACACCACCTTAACCTTGCTAGAACGTACTCATCTCCTCCTCGATTTACATCTTTAGTTGTCCACGCTTTTGTTCGAAGAACTTAAGTTCGTTCTCTCCCTTGGTCTCGTCGTCGTTCGATCATGGCCTCTTTGGAACCACTTCTACACATTAATGTTACTCCTATTTCTTGTGTTGTCTCCATCTCGCTTTCTCTTTAGTTGTCTCGAGTTTTCCTTTCACTTGTTCGTCATTCGCTTATGTCATCCCTAATCCTCCTCTTCGACCTTCTCTTAAAGGAGTACGAGAATTCACAGGTGTTCGCCCGAACGTAGCGCTCAACTCGATACTTGAGCATATTCATCCTCGTATGTACACTATCCTATGTCAAACCACGTCGTCCAAGGGCGATGATATCATACAATCATCTTTTCTATTAGGTCTCATACTCCATATGCTACTACTATATATAATAGGAATACGTATACATAACTATATAAGTCCTAAGTCCATATTACTACTAATATCACGCATTCGACATTCCATTACAACAATACAATTGTCTAAAACATATAACCGTCCACATATATAACTATACACATATATCCACTTTACCATGCAACATACAATCACAGAGATACACATCAATTCTATCATGCATACCTACAAACATCATATCCATATCTATATATATATACATATATCTGCGTATCAAAATCTAATAAGCTAAGCTGCCGAGATCTGTGGAAAGAGTGGTGGTCCATACATTCTACCCCGACTCATGCATGTGATTTTGAAAACGAAAACTCAAAACCCGTGGGGTTCTGTTTATTCCTTATTCGCCCTTTAGAAGATTGCGAGTGCCATTGTTGTCAACCTAGGGCTCTAATGCCACTTTTGTAACACCCCAAATCCGTGGGACTCGGGGCGCTACGGGTTGGGACCTCACAATGGGTCCCGACCCTTAGCTTGACAACAATTTCACCGGATCTTGTAACAAGACACAAATATAGGCAAAAACCGAAATACATTTTTATGCAATGTAAGAAAACCCGAAAGAAAACAAACAAGGACTTCAGCCAAAAACAACTTCAAAGACCAAACGCCATACACGCGGCATACAAACCCAATAAACGAAGAATAAAAACACAACCCGACTCCAATCAAAACCCACTCCTAAAATGTACGGAACCCCGACTGCCCACTCTTCCGGGTCTCTCGGCCACATTCCTAACCTGCAAGGCAATCTACAACAATCGGTATAAAACCGTTAGCTAATATTCACATCATTAATACCAAGGTGAAGGCACATACACACATACATCAACATAACACATAACATGCTCAAAACACACAAGTCCGGTTATTATCTTTTTATTATTAGATCATATCCCGTTCTAATTCAACTTCTTTTGTGACACGAGAATCTCCAGAAACTCGCCTCGGTCCCCACTTACCGCATGGAACGATACGGATGCATCCGACCGTCTAACCACGCAGGCTAGTCGCCATGAACCTCCTAACTCTATGCAAGAGCTAGACAAGTTGTCACCGCCCGTTATCATACACTTGGGGCAAATAATATATAAAGGTCGGTAATCCTATTTTCGGTTTTATAAGTTATAATGAAAGCAATAAAACACACACCACCAAACACACATCGAGTCTAATACGTAGAATACGAGCTAAGTAAGTTCGGAGACTTACCTTATCACCACACTCAACTCACAACAGTCTCGCTTCCCTTCGGAAGGAGCCCACAACCTGCTCACAAGAAGATAACTTTATCAACAACTCGCTCAACTCAAGAAGTCTAATACTTCTACACAAATGATATACGCGAGATCATTTGACTCACATTCTAGGACCGCATCCTAGATTCTCTCATGCTCATATCACACTCAACACAAGCTAGAAATCCTTAGACTGCTAGACCCTATGATCTCGCAGGATCGGAACCCATAACACACTAGAATATATAAACCTAAACTCCAAAATCCCACAAGATCATACAGCCCCACCTCGAGCCTCAAAACGCTCACAAGATCAACCATATAACTTAAAGCCTTATAACAACCTCACAAGATAACCAACACCTCAAGCTTAGAATCAACATCAATCCATCAAACAATATAAAATCCTCGAAACTCACCTAAGGTTCAAAGCCACTACTTGGCATTAACTCTAAGTTATGCTAGATCCATTCTAGCATGATACTAAAACTTAACATAACTAGATCGAAGGGAAAGAATACTCACACGACGTCGAAAGACGGAAGTCGTTCAACGGATGTCGACTTGGAGTCGTTAGGCCTTTATCGGGGCGATTCCGAACCTAGCACCAAACTAAACAAATTTAGCTATTATACGCTAAATTTGGTATACTATATAATATATATAATATATATATATATATATGAATAAAGATGAAACTCATATTTCAAACCAAGGTTAAAAACCACAAATGCATTTTCCGGGGCAAATCAAAAAGTTCCATAAACTTGGGATATATTCTGTAATTAAAATAATGGGCTATTTTCTGTCATTATTTTAACAGAGGGCAATACTGCAGATACTAGAAATTAGGGTCAAAATTGCAAATACAAAATATAGGTTAGATCTTGCAATTTAGCCAAACAAAGTGGGGCCCGATTTCAAATACCCTAAAGGGCTTCTTCCTCGCTCGATCACACGCTGCTTGGAAACAAAAAGTGAAGCAGGCGGCGGCAAGCAACTCAACAAGCGGATCCAGGTGAGGCGCAGGCAGTGCCAAGGCAGGCGGGGAAGAGCTTCTCTGGTGGCCCAGCGGCGGATGCTTCCCGGCGAGGCGAAGGCTGCTCCGATGGGCTTTACAGAGCTCGATAGAAGAATGAAATAAGGAGAGGAGAAGGCCGCGGAGCGCTGCACTGGCGACTCCGGTGGCTCAAGGCGGGGCAGAGCTCTCCGGTGTCGGGCGAGGGTAGGGTTCTCCGGATCGATTGGGCAGAAGGGGAGACCATTGCTTCCTCCGACTTCAACAGGGAAACATCTCTCCCTTTGTTTGTTGTTTCCAGGTGCAGGAGAGACAGGCTGTTGACGGAGGTCGAGATCAAAGCGGATGCAGCCTGCAGGCTCATGAGGAGAGGAGCTCGGTGGTGGCGATATCTGTTGGTGGAGAAGGAGCAGGGAATTCCAGATGGTGATAGGTTGAGTGAAACAAAGGAAGGGGAAGAAGATGAAACAAATATATGTTGGTGTTGCAGGGAGGCTCGAGAGCAAATCCGGGGAGGAATGAGGAGTAGGGGAGAGGACGGTTTTGACTCAGGTGAGGAAGAGAGGTGATGCAAGGATGGAGCTGTGCAAACAGAGAGGGAGAGAGGAGACTGAGAAGCAAAGGGAGAGATAGAAGTTGCTGCGTGAGGAGGTGAACGAGGGGTTGAGGTCATCATTGGGCGGGAGGTGGCAGCCAGGACAACACGCAACAGCCGCTGGCATTAGGCAGGAAAAGCAAAAGGGAAGAAAAGAGGAAAAAGTTAAAATAAAATAAAATAAAAAGGGAAGACGGTAAACTCGATCGAGATTTTCGAAGCGGAAGACTTTTCCAAAAAAAAAGTAAAATACGGAATATATGCATACGCATCAAATTTATTATTATACTTGTAAGAAAAAGAATAATTTCCGATATGAAACCATTCTCGTAAAATATGTACGAGATCAAAAAAAAAACAATTAAAAGTGATTAAATATTGAATATGAAATGTAGTGATATATACATGTATACTCGTAAACATAAAATTTATGATCTCAAAATACTCGCGAATATATTTAAGTTATTAAAATATCAATAAACATATGGAAAGATAAGTATCGAGAACACGCCTAAAATTTGGGGCATTACAAAGATGTTGAAATGATTTGCACCATTCGATATAAGAAATGATGTAAATTTATGCAATATTAATATAAAAATAGAAAAAAGCTCAACAAAAGCAAAGTAGCATTATGCGGTAATAGAACTTTTGGGGAGGATTTATTTGAACAATAAGGAAAGATGTTAAAATGGTTGCCGGTCAAACCTTTTGTTTTTTAGCAAACACAAACCGAAAGCGAAGAGGAAGGCCCTTCAAGTTTTTATACGTTTAATTTGATTGATTTGATTCCATAGTTTGTATGTTAAGAAACGGAATAAATTCCTCGTTTTATTTGATTGATCATATATACATCAATGAATTCCACAGTTTGGTATGAGTGCATTGGGACCCACCGCACATTTGTAAAGCAATCAAAGTTGAAGTATAATATGTATTATTATAGGAGAATCGCAAAAATGGTAAATAACCATTTCATATTATTAAAAGCATATACGTTTGGTTTGTCCAAGCAAGCAAGTAGGACCCAACCCATTTGTAAAGCAAGCAAAATTGAAAGATGGTATGCATTATTGCAGTAGAATCGCAAAAATGGTAAATAACCATTTCATATTATTAAAAGCTTTATTTTTTATTTGTCCTTAAATACCAAGGCCTTCCATTAACATTTCCTTTCAACCTCACCTACTCTTACTCTCTCCCTTTAAAACATGCTTCACGTGGGATCTCCTTTACCCGAGTTCGAAATCGTGTTCGCCTTCGGGACGAGTATTCATCTTATTTTTGTAACACCCCAAATTCGCGGGATATCGGGATGCTACGGGCGAGACCTCACAATGGGTCCCGACGCTTAGCCTGACAATAATTTCACCGGATCTTGCAACAAAGCACAAATAAAGGCCAAAACCGAATTACATTTTTATGCAATGTTATGAAACCCAACAATAAAAGAAAGGAAAGACTTCAGCCGTCCTTACAACAACATCAACATAATATATAATAACAACAACACAAGGACTCCAAAACCCAACTCAACCTAAGATGTACGGAACCCCGGCTGCCCACTCCTCCGGATCACTCGGCCACATCCTATCTTGCACATCAACTACAACAATCGGTATGAAACCGTTAGCTCACATTCTAGGCATTATAAGAATAATATGGCACAAAACACATAGGAACACAAACAGACAACATGCTCATAAACATACACATCCGAAGGAGTATAACCAAAGCATGTTCAAGACAAGGAACGATAATCAACAACTACTCACAAGCTAGAAGTCCTTAGACTTCTAGTCCAATATCATCTTACTAGGTCATACACTCTCATAATCTAGGATACACTCCTAGCCCTCACAACTCACGAAATCACAACTATTGCCCCAAGTACTAGGATACTCTCATCCTAAACTCCACAATCTCAACCAACATATAAATACCATCTCAAGTCTCATAAGATCAACCACGGGGCTCACAACTGAATAACAACTCAAGATCAACACACCACATGTCAAGAACATCAATAACCTCAAACACTCACCTAAAGGTTTCAAGCCACTAGTTGACATTCACTCTAAATTATGCTAGATCCAACCTAGCATGATTCTACCACTAAACTTAACTAGATCAAGGAAGAAGGTACTCACACACAATCCGATGTTGAAGATGATCTACGGACGTCGAGTTTGGATTCAATGGCCTTTTTCGGGGCGCTTCCGAACCTAACACCAAAACTAAACAAATTTAGCTCATACGCTAAATTTGATCGTAAATAATTAATATATATATATATATATATATATATATATAGATACTACTAAGGTAAAACTCATTTTCAAAAGCCCACATTAAAAACCCGCAAAACATTTTTCGGGACAAATTGTCCAATTATATGAACATGGGTCGAAATCCACAATCAAATCATCAAGTCATAAATATGGAACTCAAAAACATAGGCCATTTTCCGAAAATAAACTTTGGCCAAATCAGTAATTTACTCACAAGGGCAAATCTGCACATTTCTAAAACATAGGTCCAAAACTGCAATTATATATATCAGCAGGGGCATAAAGAAAAAGTTCAAAACCTTGGGCCATGAACGCAAATACTAAACATGGGTTATAGTGTGTAATTAAACCAAAAGTGAGGGGCCCGATTTAAATTAAAGAAATAGGGTTTCTTAATCCTGCAGATGGAGAAGCGCCGGGGAAAGGATGTTGTAGTGGCGGCTGGGGTCAACACGCGAGTGTGCTGGCCGGCGTTGGCCTTCAGTGGCGGCTTGGAGTTGGCAGCTCCGGATACGATGGCGGCGAAGGGGGATCCGGCGTTGGGTGGGTCATAGGGCGAAGGAAGCATTATACATCCCCGGCGACAATGGCGGCAGCCTAGTAGGCAAGGGAGGCTACGCGGAGGCTCCGGCGCTAGGGCAAGCAGGGAAGTGGTTACTCCGGCGTCTTCCTAGCGGCAGAGCGTGGCGGCGGCAAAGCAGTGGCTTCAATTCCCGGAGATGACAGTGGTGGTTCCGGGCGAGGAAATCGAAGCCGGTTGTAGACACTTCCGGCGTCGCCTGGTGGGAGGACTTCCCTTGCCGGAGGTGGAGAGAAGAATGGAGGGTGCCTGGTGAGGTGGTCCGACCTGGAGGAGAAGGTGAGGAGCTCACATGGGCTTCGAGAGGAAGAGTGTAGGGGAGTTCTTCGTTCCTCACTTGGGAAGAAGGGAAAGCAATGGAGAGGAGAGATGGTTGTACCGAGTAGGGCTGCAGAAGGTGACAAGATTGGCCAGGGGAGAGAGACACGCAAAAAGGGAGAATGAAAGGACATGAAGGAGTAGAGGTGGGTCGCAAACCTAAACCGCCGGTTTAGGTTTGGCCTTTGGCCAAACCTAAACTTAAACCGGTCGATCCCGAACCGCCGGTTTAGGTTTAATCTAAACCGGCGGTTTGGCACATGACTTTTAAAAATATATATATATATATATATATATATATATATATATATATATATAAAAGTATAATATATAATTATATATTAATTAAAAAATTATTTATTAAATTTTCATTTGTTAAAAAAATATACGTATAATATATATTAATTAAAAAATAATTTATAATTTTATATTTTATACATAGAAATTTTTTTTTTTACAATAGCATTTAAATAGAATTAGTAAGTAAATAAAAGAAAGCAACTAAAATAACATTACTAACAATAATAAAAGAAAACAAACTCAAATTTTTTATACATTGAATTTTTTTTCATTACATTCGCTTTTGAATAAAATAATTACATAGTAAAAGAAATTACTAACAATAATAAAAGAAAGAAGCAACTAAAATAAAATGACTAACTAACATACAAGTTATACAACAAAGCAAACCAAATTTTTTTATATATTGAAATTCAATGTATAATAATTACATAGTAAAAAAAAATTACTAACTACAATTCTACAATAAAATAAAGCAAGCTAAATTTTTTATACATTCAATTTTTTTTTATTACATCTTTACATTAGTATTTGAAATTTTGAATATAACTAAATGAAAAAAAAAAAAAAGGAAAAGGCTTGAACCGGTTTCCCGGTTGCCTACGTATCCTCTTGGGGTTTAAGAGGAATCAAAGCCCACGTAGTTCTCTTACCTTTACTTACCTTTTTTCGGACTTCCGAGTTGTTTTCGTAACCCCCTTACCTTTGCGCCTCGGACTCGGAAGTAGTGGCCGGATCATCGGAGTTGGAATCCGATGATCTATCATAAGTGGGTGCATTCCGTTGTAGCCTCCTCTCCGCCCTTATCCAATCTTGAACACAAACTTGAGCCTCCAATTTATCGGGCTTCAATTGACTCCTCTTGTAGCTTAGCATGTTTCCTCCTTCACTAAAAGCTTGCTCCACGGCCACCGTTGATGCGGGAACGGCCATAATTTGTTGCACAATCTTGACTAATGTTGGATACTTTGGGGCCATCTTCTTCCAATATTGTAAAACTTCAAAACTATCAATATCACCATCAAAACGAAAAGGAGTAGTTA
Organism: Fagopyrum homotropicum; assembly: GCA_033239125.1. Lineage (NCBI taxonomy): Eukaryota > Viridiplantae > Streptophyta > Magnoliopsida > Caryophyllales > Polygonaceae > Fagopyrum > Fagopyrum homotropicum. The sequence goes on along the minus strand of BSWB01000002.1, from coordinate 30,719,772 downwards.
GAAAATCTTCAAATTCCGCACTTGCGGATGAATGTCTAGGTGTTTTAGTTCTTTTAGATAAAATTTGTCTAGCTTTAGAAAGAATAGAAGGAGAAGAAGAAGAGGGTGGAGGAGTTGTTTGTGTAGAAGCACTAGCACTAGCACTATTTTCAAATAAAGTAAGTAATTTAGCAATTTCAACACGAACGTTACTAATAATATTATTAACGTTCTTAATAGTAGATAAACCTAAACATTCATAATAAGCATTTAAAAATTCCATAACACCATCAATTTTAAGTCTAGGATCGAAAACGGCGGCAATAAGATAAACTACGGGAACTTCATCATAATATTTTAGCCATTTTGTTTTCATTTCGGCCGTAGCATATTTAAGTGATTCTAAAGCTAAACCGGTTTGTAAAGCCTCGGCAACATTTACGGCTATATCTAAAAAACAACAAGAAGTAGGAATGTAAACATAACTTAACGTATTAGTAGCATCACTAAAAACTTTTAAAACACTACAAATATCAAAACAAGTTTGCCAAATACTTTCATCATCTAAAATAGACCAAGAAATAAATTGTGAAGAAAATTCTTGTAAAACATTTTTATAACGAATAGCTTGAGTAAGTAGTTTATAGGTTGAGTTCCACCGAGTTCCAATATCTTCTGAAAAAGAAATCGGAGGAAAATTTTTTTCAATACAAATTGATCTCCATTTTCTTCTTAATTCGGTTGAATGCCAAATATGTTCAATTACATCGGTTATAGGTTCTAACATTTCATGTAAAACTTTTAGGCCATCTTGAACACTTAAATTTAAAATATGACATGCACATCTTTGGTGAGTAAAAGAAGTTTTTATAAGTTGACCCGCATTTCCCACTAAATGGTTAACGGCGCGGGTGTTAACGGAAGCATTATCAAATGAGTATGAAAAAACACGATTTTGTAAATTAAATTCTTGTAAAACCGTTTTCATTAAATTAGCAATGTTGGCGGCACTATGTCTTTCATTAAAATGTTGATATGCAATAACAAATTTATGCAAGTACATATCATTATCGATAAAATATAAAGTGATGCCCATGTAAAAATGTTTTTGTGATAAAGTACTCCAAATATCACTACAAATTGGAACTTGATGCGAAAAAGATTGTAAAACCGTAAGAATTTTTTGTTTTTTTTGTTCATAAGAATGAGAAACTAATTTCGAAACTTGTTTACGAGAAGTTGGTTTATAAGCCGGTTGAAGATAATTAGTGTTATATTCTCTTACATTAATAGATTCCGCATAAGAAAATGGAAAAGCTTCGGATGCAATTAAATTGGCTAATGCTAAAGATTCATCAACATGATTATAATTAAATAAAGAAGATTGAGAGGAAGAGGATGCAAACCCGTGGGACAATTGAGTTTGTCCCCGTGATATTCCGAGCTTCTCCGGATGAGTCTTTTGCATGTGGGTTTGCAAAGTCCCGTATCCGCCCTTCGCCTTCCACTTGTACACCTTCGGACAATAATTGCACGTAACTTGGCAATGATCGTCCATCACCGGACCCTTCTTGTAATGTTTGGTGAATATGTCGGAGGTGAGCATTTTCGGTGGAGGGGCTTGTCGGAATGGCCCTTCACCTTGTGGAACTTGTGGAACTTGTGGCATTTCCGAATCCGGCGGTTGAGTCTCGCTTTCTTGTGTGCTAGGAAAGAAAGCGGGAGTCGGAGTGAAGTCGTAGTCGCTTGGGTAATCCGGGTTTGCTATTTCGAAAGATCGAGAATACGAGAAAGAGAATACGAGATGGAGATTGAGAGTAGTAGTAGATAGATGAGAATGTTGGTGTGATTTAAATGAAATAATTGTATGGTATTTATAGGAATAGTGGGTATTTTTTTTTTAATTAAACTAATAATACAAAACAAAAAAAAAAGAAAAAAAAAATTAAACATCCAACGGCTCTAATAGCCGTTGGAAAGTGGGGCCCACCGGCTAATAGCCGTTGTGGGCCAAAGAGACGTTGGCAAAGCCAACGTCTCTTTTTTTGCCAAACCGCCAGTTTGGCCAAAAAAAAATAAAAAAAAATAAAAAGAAGGCTCAAACCGGCGGTTAACCACCGGTTTGAACCGGCGGTTAACCACCGGTTTGAACCGGCGGTTTAGGTTTGGTCTAGAACCAAACCTAAACCTAAACCGCAAACCGCCGGTTCAACCAAACCGGCAAACCTAAACCGCCGGTTTGGTCAAACCGGCGGTTTGCGCCGGTTCACAAATCGCCGGTTCGGTGGTTTGGTTTGAACCGGCCACATGTCTATGAAGGAGTAAGAAGGAAAAATAAGTAAATAAATAAAATAAAAAGTAAAAAAAAAAGGGTAATAGAATAAAATCGATCAAAAGCATTCGGAACGAGATTTTCTAATCGAAAAACTTCCCGACTTTTCCAAAAATAAATTACAGAATATATTTTAATGTAAAATATATAAACTCATAAAAATTTAATTTACAATGTGAAAAATACTTGAAAAAAATTATTTAAGTGATTAAAATGTCGATAAAAGCCGAAAATAATAAATATCGCAAACGCGCCAAAAATTTGGAGCGTTACATCAGATCCCCCTAAAAACAAGTTTCGTCCCGAAACTTGCCACACGCCGAACTTCTCGGTCCCCTAAGGCCGAGGTATAAACTCATAACTAGGAAGGCTTAGACCTTAAATCTATATACACTAAAACTGCTCCGACCACCATCGCAATATAACTATAACCGGTCATAAAAACCATTCCCGCACGGGCGCAACAACATATGACATCACGCATATACACAACTAAGGGAAGAACTATGTCCAACCCTTCGATCTATCAACGCTACTAGCTCAGCGTAAAACTTCAACCAAAGATACTATCCTCTGACTTCTTATTAGCCTCATTGGTTCTACGATGCCACTAACTCATCAAGACCGGCAAAAATTCTCGAATCATACCTGTACTTCCTAGATTGATACATATGAAACACCGGGTGAACACTCTCTACTCTTGGCAGCAACATCAACTTTTAAGACACTTCTCCAACTCGCACTAAGATCTCAAAAAGGTCGATATACCGGAACTCAACTTCCTTCTCGGGTCTTTCTCAATGCAGCACCAAAGAAGATCGAACTTCAAATCTACACTGCTAGCTTTGGTTCTTGTCAAACCAAACTTTGATGTTATGTTTCCTCAATTCTTATTACAATTCCAAGTAGCAAAGGAAGCACTTTACTCCATACTACTTCTACTAACAAGACAAGTATGCTATTACTTTTACACCGCTCCTCAATACTCGATCAAGACCTAGTCTTGAAGAATCACTTGTAAACTTCAAACCCATAATACCTCAAGGTAAATCAAAACAGTTGCACCAATGAATCCTCTCTTAACTCTCAACAACTCTATTGTCAATTCTTCGTCCCATTCAACTTCTCTCTTCACAGATTTGATAAAGCTCAGCACACCTAAGAAAACTTGTAGCTTCTTTCACATTTTTCGGGGTTTGCCATCATGAGACAACTTGTCTTACGACTTCTCTCTTTTTCAAGAGTAGACCCAACATATCTCCTTCGGGCATCAGTAAGCCCATATGGCGTAACTACAACTCGTAGTTACCCTGGTTGGTCCGGAGTGCTGTAATTGCAATATCCGAGTCTCGAATTCTCAATTGGTAGCAATCAGACCTTAATTCATTCTTAAAAGAAACTAGCGCCCCTTGCAACCGGTCGAGTTAATTATTTATACGTGGTAAGGGATACTTGTTCTTCATTGTTATCTTGTTCAGCTCACTATAATCGATGTACAAACGAAAATAACTGTCTCTCCCCTTGCAAACTGGTGTCCTCGATGCATTGGGAATTGTTCTATCTCGGGTTCCAACTTTTCTTCTCCCATCACATATCGTAAGATATTGACACAATCTTGTCTTAACATTGGTCAAGTGCTCCACCCCGATATGTTGAGGTGACGTCCATCGAACACGTGGTTTAATACTTCTTTAGTTGCAATGTTCACCGTCCTCTTTCAAAGATCCTTCATCTCCTGAACTCGGAGACTTGCTTTAATAATATAGGTTTCACACTTATGTGAAGTCATATAGGTCCTAACTGCAGGACTTAATCACGCCTTATAATATATATTAGTATTACATTCCTCGTATTCTACCAAAGCTTGCATCATTCCTTCGAGTAGGTGTAGAACTTACTCCCTTTTCTTATGTAACGTTCAATCGACCATAGAGATTCTATCTTCCATCTTTCATGTACTTCTTGTACATCTCACATCAACTTCAAACTTCAAAACTCCAGTCTTCTCTTACTATTGTTGGTCACCTTATGTATTTCTCAGTGTTCTATGTACAAGTATGGAAGCCTCATCTTACGGTTGATCCACTAGCTCTTTTTACCATGATCAAACCTTATAAAGTTGTAACCCGTGGCGTTCTCCCATATGTCAATCCCATGACCTAAGAAGGTCGCGTAGGATCGTTACAATCTCCTACTTGCTTGAACTCGTTCAACATTATTTGATTTAAGATGATTGCGCATCCATTGATGTACCTCCTCACTATTGACATTGATCCACCGCGAATACTCCAAGCTCTTGGTCCCAATCCTATTTTAGAGCGGACAGTGCCAGCAGCTACAAGTACCATTCATATTAATGGTTTTCTTGTCAGAGTTCTTTTTGTTACTAGTGCTACGCATTCTTTTATATCTGATGCTTGCGTAGATAGATTGGCCTTAGTTATTGTACAAGGTATACCCTTCTTTATAGGATTACCCGATGGGGGTAAGTTTTGAGGTAATCGAGAGGTTTGCGATTGCCCTATTAGATTGGAAGGTCGCAACTGGCCAACTTACTTATTCGTCATGTACTTACTACATGAAGAAGATATTCTGGGCATGGATTGGATGGATCGACATCGAGCAGTTTTGGACATCGGCAAGAGGACAGTGACGGTAACTACAAATGCAGGCCATGTTGAGATCTTACGAGGATGAGATCTCAGGAAGACCGGTACAGTCATCAGTGCAGTTCGAGCTGTAAGACTTATCCGTCAAGGTTGCGAGGCTTTTTGGTGCTATGCCATGAAGGATAGTACGAGTCCGGCTTTAGAGGAGATTCCAATAGCTTGCGAGTTTGCTGACGTCTTTGGAGAGCCATCAAGTTTACCTCCACAAAGGAGTGTAGACTTCGGCATCGAGCTAGAGCCCGGTACGAGACCGATCTCTAAAGCTCCCTATCGTATGGCACCTATCGAGATGCTTGAGTTGAAGAAGAAACTCGAGGAGTTAGTAGAGAAGGGCTTCATCCGCCCTAGTGTATCTCCTTGGGGCGCACCAGTTCTCTTCGTCAGGAAGAAAGACGGGTCAATGAGGCTATGTATCGACTACCGGGAGCTGAACAAGGTGACAATCAGGAACAAGTACTCATTGCCCCGTATCGACGATCTTTTGGATCAGCTGCATGGAGCTTCAGTGTTTTCAAGGATCGATCTGAGATCTGGATATCACCAGCTGAGGGTGAGAGAGCAGGACATAGATAAGACAACTTTTCGGACTAGATATGGACACTACGAGTTTGTAGTGATGCCATTCGGGCTTACGAACGCGCCCGCAGTCTCATGGAGTTGATGAACAACATCTTCATCGACTTCTTAGACCAGTTTGTAGTTGTCTTCATCGACGACATTCTGGTTTACTCTCGTAGTAAGGAGGAGCATGCAGGACACTTGAGGATTGTTCTTTAAGTCTTACAGGATAGAGAGTTTTACGCCAAGCTCTCTAAGTGCGTGTTTTGGATGTCTGAGGTAGCATTCCTTGGTCACATCGTTTAAGCCGAAAGGATCAAGGTAGATCCAACAAAGAATGAGTCAGTAGCATTTTGGTTGCCACCTAAGAACGTCAAGGAGTGATAGCATGAATTATAGTCTATGTATATTATGTGATTATATTACCATTTCATCTACCTTTGCGAGAATCGAGGTCTACACCTAGTTTTGTTGTAATCGTAGGTAAAATGGCACATTTTGCATCGAAAAGGAGCAAAAGGAGCTATGGAGTCATTGGAGCTACATTCAGGAACATAAGGAAACATCCAGGAAGCATAGCCATGGATTAAAGATTCACTTTGGACCATATTTGAGAGATTTCACATTCAGTTGTGACTCACCTCGGTTGACTACAGAGTCACCTCGACCGAGGTGATCCAGAGAAGTCGACTCGACCGAGGTGAACACCTGGGACGCGGCGAGAATATTTTATTCTTGGCTGAGATCTTTTATCTTTGGAAAGAGATCTTATATTTTTGGGCTTGGCTCCTGGAAGGAAGAAGATATGCTAGATCATATATTTTATCTATTTTTATGGGAAGAGATCTTTCTAAGATATCTTATCTTTTGAGAGTAATTTTCCTATAAAAAGGTTCGGATTTCCCACAAATCCGACACGCTGCATACGCTGCATACATCCGCTATTACCTCGCTTACACCTAATACACAGCAGCAACCATACTCTAGTTGGGAGATTTGAAGAACCTTTTTGAAGGTTGAAGGAAGAAAGTCTATAGCTTTTATAGCTTTTGAAGGGTTTTTGTAAGATTATCTCAGATTCCCTTCCTTGTTGTTTGTCTTGTTAGATTTCTATCCAAGGAACGCTTGTGTTTGATAATTGATTCAGTTATTGAAGCCTTTCTCTTAAGATTTTCTTGTTCAATTATTCTCTTCCTTCCCATATATTTGATTAATACTTTCATGATGATGAGTGGCTAATCTCTTTGTGTGATTCTAGGGTGATTGGCTGAAGGTTGTGGGAAAAACAATGATAGAATGATCTTAATTACAGTAGGACCCTGAAAGTTCGAGTCTTTAACCTTAACCCTAAGCATCTCGCTCAGTCGATGAACATCTCGGCCGGGGTGGAATTTGGCTGACCGAGGTGACTTATCTGATCCGAAATTGAGAGTTAAGTGTTAGAGTTGGCCAAATCCTATTCTTATTACACCTTTCCTGGTTCAATGCAAGCCTAGGATGAGACTTACCCGGTAATTCCTTAGTTTGTTTACCTAAGATCGTAAGTGTAGGTAATAAAGGTTTATCCTTTATTGGGGTTTGAGTGTGCTTTCATCCCATCTTTGTGAGTTAGCCTGAGACTTACCCGGTAAAGGTTGATTCTATTCCCTTAGATGGTGTGTTAGTTTGAGGTTATAGTTCTTTATCTTGATTCCTTGAGACTTACCCGGTAATAGGAGTTACGGTTTTAGATTAGTGAGTAGTGAGACTTACCCGGTGATCTATTCCACTTTAGTAACACCTTCCCTATGCAAAAACCTCAGCTTTGTCCGCTTATCTTTAGATCTTGAGTTGGAACCACAACTAGATGCTTTAATCCCTAGAATTGCATATTTCCTTTATTAACTTTTATCATCTTTGATTGTTTTAATTGCTTTGTGGTTAGTGATTGCTTAAGCTTACCGTAATTGGACTTTGTTTCACTAAGTCCCTGTGATCGAACCCTGGAATTCCTTGCTTTTTACTACGATTGACCCGTACACTGCGGGTTCGCATCCTTGTTTTAAGCTTACATCTAGGGTTATAAATTTAAAGCTTGCACACACTGTTTGGAGCGAACAAGGAGGTCCGTAGCTTCTTAGGATTGGTGGGCTACTACCGGCGTTTTGTGGAGGGCTATTTTGTTATCGCCCGACCACTCACTTCCTTGTTGCGGAAGTCTATAAGGTTCATATGGTCCGAGACGTGCCTGTAGAGCTTCGAGGAGCTGAAGAAGAGGTTGACCTCTACTCCTATTCTAGCTCAGCCAAAAGGCATTGAGGATTTCGTAGTTTACAACGACGTATCCAAGCTGAGCTTGGGATGTGTTCTGATGCAAAGGGGCAAGGTAATTGCTTATGCGTCTAGACATCTCAAGACGTATGAGGAGAATTACCCTACCCACGACCTGGAGTTGGCTGTTGTGGTTCATGCTCTGAAGATTTGGAGGCATTATCTGTATGGAGATACGTGTTAGATATTTACTGATCACAAGAGTCTAATGTACATATTCACTCAGCAGGAGTTAAATAACCGCCAGCGTAGATGGTTGGAGTTGATCAAGGATTTTGATCTTGAGATCTTATACCACCCGGGAAAGGCTAATGTGGTAGCAGATGCCCTTAGCAGGAAGACTCCCCGAGAGATGGCGATTGCTAGGTTGATAGTTCAACCACAGTTATAGCGAGATCTTGCGTGGCTAGAGATGGATATCTACTTTCCGGATTCTGACAGCCAATTGTCCACCTTGGAGATAATTCCTGATTTGTTGGCCGAAATCCGATAGAAGCAAGAAAGTTGCCCAGCTCTGACACTGATCCGAGATCGGATGTCTCGAGGAGAGGCACCGCAGTTTACAATTGGTGCTGATGGAGTTCTTAGGCGTGAGGAACGTGTTTCCGTGCCTTCAGATCGAGAGTTGAGATAGAGGATCCTTCAAGAGGCTCACTCTTCACCTTACTCAATACACCCTGGTGCGAGTAAGATGTATCAGGATATTAGACGCTCTTTCTGGTGGGGAGGTCTAAACCCAGATGTCACGAGATATGTAGCTCAGTGTGCGACCTGTCAGCAGGTCAAGATCGAGCATCATAGACCAGGAGGTGAGCTATACCCACTTCCCGTTCGTTAGTGGAAGTGGGAGGATATCTTTATGGATTTCGTTACCGGTTTGAGACCGGGTCAAGGCTTTGATGCTATCTGGGTGATAGTAGATCGACTGACGAAGACCACACGTTTCATTCCGATGAAGGAAATGTGGCCGGTGAGTCGATTGGCAGAGGAGTTCACGAGACAAATAGTGAGACTTCATGGAGTACTTAGGACTATAGTCTCTGATAGATACGGACGGTTCACATCAAAGTTTTGACAGCAAGTTCATGCCGCCCTAGCTACGATTCTATAGTTTACGACAGCTTATCATCCTCAGACCGAGGGTCAGTCCGAGCGAACCATCCAGACTCTCGAGGACATGTTGAGAGCCTGCGTGTTAGACTAGGGACAGGTGTGGCCAGATCACCTTTCCTTAGTGGAGTTTTCGTACACCAACAATTGGCACGCATCGATCAGGATGGCCCCTTACGAGGCTTTATATGGACAGAGATGCCGTACACCGCTATATTGGGATGAGCCTAGTAGTGCTAGCGAAGTAGCACCTGAGTAGATACAGGATGGCATGGCTCGTGTAGCAGTGATCCGCGAGCGGATGTTAGCAGCACAGAGTCGACAAACCTATGCAGATAAGAGGCGCAGACCTCTAAACTTCAGAGTTGGAGCTCAGGTTTGGTTGAGCGCATCCCTGACACGAGGCGTCACACGTTTCGGTGTCAAGGGAAAGCTGAGCCCCACATACAGACTTGCTTTGCCACTGAGATTCGAGGGTGTTCACCCAGTCATACATGTGTCTCAACTACGGCAGTACATACCAGACCCGAGACACATCGTCAGTCATGAGGATCTAGTGATCAAGCCAGACCACACATTTGTTGAGCACCCGTTGGCTGTCTTAGAGCGTACTACGAGACGCCTACGTTCGAAGGACATCCCGATATTGAAGATTCAGTGGTCGATGCGAGGAGCTGATGAGGCAACTTGGGAGACAGAGGATAGTATCCAGAGGAACTATCCGGAGTTTTACGTTGAGCTTGTTGCACCTTTAGCTTAGGTTGTTGTTGGTGTTTCCTTTGTTGTGTTGCTTATGCTTTTGTTTGACGTTTTGTATTATGTGCCCGAGTGGGAATATATGAGTTCAGTTCTGTTTCTGTGTGTTGTTGTGATCGTGAGATTTTGCAAGTTTCGGGACGAAACTTCTTTTTAGGAGGATCTGATGTAAGATCCCAAGTTTTGGCCTTCACCGTCCCCGCGGTGAAGAGGGTCGCCCTTGCGGCCGGCCGACCCTCGGCCGAGGTCATCCGCCCCTACGGATTTGCGACAGATCGCGCCGATCTGTTTTCGTTCGTTCTATCTTTCTTCCATAAATAGAATATCCGATATTCTATCTTATGAGCTGGTTTCCTTGTCTCCTTTCTGAACCCTAGACGTCTTCCCGTCTATCTTTCCAACCCATTCCTATATATTCTCTTCTTTCTCTCCTTTTTTCCGTTCCTTACCATCATCTTCTTCAACCCTAGAGAGTTGCAGCCATCCTTTGCTTCCCGCGACCTTGCTGAACATGTAAGTGCATCTTTTCTGGTTCTTCCTCACGTTCCTACAACGCTGCATGCTTTCCCCTTCTGTTTTGGTTTTTCCTTGCGTTCTCCTCTTTTCTTCTTCTCCAAGGATCAAGCATGAGCCTTGATTCTTGTAGAGTGTTCCGTTGCTGACCCTTCGTTGTTCTCAAGCTCTCTTGAGTGGAGTCTCGACAGTAGCTTCTGACGAAGATCCGCCCCTGCGCCTCTGTCACAGCCACCCCTGCGCCTGCACAAAGCCGCCTCTGCGCCTCAGTCCAACCGCCCTTGCGGTTTCTCTGCAGTAACTCCCGTCTTTGGTGAGTTGCTTCCTTCCTTCCTTTCCTCGTTCCTTCCTTGATTCCTTATGGTTGTTCCTCGTTCCATGAGTTGTTGTAAGACTAAGGTTGAGCCCTTAGCATGTGTTGATCTCTAAGAGATCGTTGAGACTAGAAGTCATAGACTTCTAGCAACCGTTTCGTTCCTGATCCGTATTGCTTGTTCGTACAGGCTTTCCTTACTCCTTTAATGAGGGAAACTGAGCTTTGTTGAGTGTTTTCTGAGTTGTTCGCTGATCTCTTGTGTTATCTTCGTGTGAGGTAAGTCCCTTGGACTTACTTAGCTTCATTCCGCATATTAGTTGGATTGTATTGGCTTGTTTGTGTTGTTATCATGTTATAATAGATAATCGGAAATAGGATTCACCCACTATAACCCTAATTGGCGCAAGTGTATTATAACCGGGCGGTGACCACTTGTCTAGTTCTCCAGGAAACTAGAATGTGCTCTTGCAACCCAGACCCATAGGTAACGGATAATACTGATCTATTCCTATTGGTAGACGGAAGCGGAGGCGAGTTTCGAAAGGATTCTTGTGTGACAAAATAAGTTAAATTAGTATGGAATAATTTAATGAAAGATAATAACCGGCTGAGTGCAAGCATGCTATATGTTTATTTTACCTTATGTGTGTTTGTGCCTTTACGCTCTTGCTTATACCTAGAATGTTAGCTAACGGTTTATACCGTCGTTGTAGATGTTCCGTAGGTTCAGGATTCTGTTGAGTGATCCGGACGGTGTGGTTAGCCGGAGTTTCCATACATTATAGGACGGGATCGGGTTTATGTTCTTTGTGTTGTTTCCCTTTTGTTTTGAACTCGGCTGCTTTGTTTGTTTACACCTTTGGTTTTATATTGAGTTTTGGTTTTCATTCGTCTGTGCCTTGTTGTAAGATCCGTTTGCTGTTGCTACTCTGAGGGTCGGGACCCATTGTGCGGTCCTAGCCCGTAGCGCTTCGAGTTCCCACAACTTGGGGTGTTACATATAATATACTCTATTTGTGTAACGCCCAAAATTTTGGCGCGTTTTGATATTTATTTATTTATTTGTTTATTTATTTATTTTTTAACTTTTATCGATAATTTACTAGCATAAATATTTTTTATTATAAGTATCTTTACGACGTGAAGTATTTATTCCGAGCAATATTTATATTTTGTATATTATATTACTTCTATTTTTCGGAAAATTTCGGAAAGGTTTTCCGAACCAAAAATCCCTCTCCGGTAGTTTAGATCTAGTTTATTGATTCCCGATTTTAGAATTTTATATTATTCATTATATTTTTTTTCCTTTTCTTTTCCCTCTCCTTTGTTTTTTCCTTCTTTTCCTCACGCGCCTGGTGATATGGGCGTTTTGCCTCTCTTGAACCTTGGCTGTCCTTGCCGCCCAAGCTGCTTCTAGCCCTGGCCCTGCATCAGAATAGCCGACCACTCGACCCTCCTTTTGTCCCTATGTCGCACCAGCCATCCCTTACCTCTTCACCCCAATTTTTCCCCACCTCCCCGTCTTCCCTCTCCTCGCAGCTGCACATCGAGATTACTAGCAAGCTGCACATCGAGATCGACAATGAAGCTGATCGGCCACTGGAGAGGAATTTGCACCCGCTGGAACTGCCGGGATAGAATGATGCCGCCGCCTCGGGCAAACCGAGCCACCAGTAGGTTGAGCAAGTCACCCCTCTTTTCCTCTATCCTCCTCTGTTTCGTCCTGTCACCGGTAAGAGCAGCTAGATCTGGGAGAACTCGGGCAGCCTGAACCCTGCTACCCTCGCCAGCCTTCGAGCTCTGCCGGGCAAGGTGAACGCCTCCTCTGCCACCGCTTCTCTCCCTCGCTTACCCTAGCGCCAGAGCCCTTGCGTGGCCTACCTTGCCTACTGGGTTGCCGTCTTGTTGCCGTCTTGCTGCCGCCTTGTGTCTGTCCCACGCCGTCGGAGAGTCTTCGGCCGCCGCATTCACCCCTCCTCTCGTAGCCATTTTCAACCGGGTTTGAACCTTGAAGAACCCTTCTGTAAAAGTTGAAGCGGCCCCCCTTTTGTTTTGTATAATTACATAATATACCCAAAGTTTATATTTACAGTTTATGCCTAGATTTGTGAATTTAACAAATCGCCCCTGCAAATATTAATTACAGAATTTGGTAAGAAGTTTAATTTACAAAATATAACCCAAGTTTTGGAATTTGTATGTATTGCCCTGAAAACATGTGTTAGCGGTTTTTAACATTGGATTTTAATCACGGGAATACTCTTATATTTTTATATACTATATAGTATGCCTTTGTTGGATTAGTTTCGGTTATGACTTAGAGATTATTATAGGTTTTGACGTAGGCTTTTGGAAACGAGTTTTCTTTAGATTTTTATATATATTATTTATATTTTTCAAATTTAGTGTATGAGCTAAATTTGCTTAGTTTTGGTGTTAGGTTCGGAAGCGCCCCGATAAAGGCCGAACGAGTCCAAGTCGACATCCGCCGATCGACTTCCGTCTTTTGACGTCATGTGAGTTACCTTCTCCCTCGATCTAGTTATGTTTTGGTATTAGTATCATGCTAGGTTGGATCTAGCATAACTTAGAGTGAATGCCAAGTAGAGGTTGTGGACCTTTAGGTGAGTTTTGAGGTTTGATTGTGCAAAGGCTTGAGGTGCTTGATTATCTTGTGTGGTTGTTATAAGGTTTTGAGTTATATGGTTGATGTTGTGAGCTTGTGAGAATCTACGAGTTGAGGTTGTATGATTGTTGAGATTGTGGAGACTAGAAAGAGAGTATCCTAGTGGTGTTGTGAGTTATGATCTTTTGAGATCCGAAGGTTTAGATGTCTTAGGGCTTCTAGCTTCTGTTGAGTGTGATGTGATCACGAGGGATTCTAGGATGCGGTCCTAGAATTGAGATCTAAATGATCTTGCGTAGATCATTTGTATAGAAGTCTCAGACTTCTATTGAGAGTGGGTTGTTGTTGATATAGTTATCTTCTTGTGAGCAGGTTATGAGCTTCCTCCCCTAAGGAAGCGAGAGTGTTGTGAGTTGAGTGTGGTGACGAGGTAAGTCTCTGGACTTACTTAGCTCGTATTCCTTGTATTAGCATTGATGTGTGTGTTTATTCTTTATTATTTATAACAACTAAACCGGAAATAGGATCACCGACCCTTATACTATTTGGTCCAAGTGTATGATAATGGGCGGTGACATCACTGTCTAGCTCCTGCGAGAGCTAGGAGGTTCTCGGCGACTGGCCCGTGCTGGTTAGACGGTCGGAGGCATCCCCACCGTTCCATTGCCGGAAGGAGGGACCGAGGTGAGTTTCGGGAGATTCTCGTGTCACAAAAAAAGTTGAATTAGAACGGGATATGACTTAATAATAATAAAGATAATAAACCAGATTTGTGTTCTTTTGGAGTATGTTGTGTGACTATGAGGATTTACTTGTGTTTGTGCCTTTCCCATTAATTCTAATGCTTCGAATGTGAGCTAACAGTTTTATACCGAATGTTGTAGTTTGCCTTCCAGGTTAGGCATGCTCCGAGAAATCCGGAAGGGTGGGCAGCCGGGGTCCGTACATGTTAGGAAGGGTTTTGAGTTGGAGTTGTCTTGTGTTTGTCTTTCGGTTATTACGTTTCGTGTGCCGCTTGTTTGGCGTTTGGTTTGAGTTGTACCTCGGCTGAGGTTTATTGTTGCATTCTTTCGGGTTTCTCATCTTTTGCATTAAAAATGATTTACGTTTTTGCCTTTATTTGTGTCATGTTGGAAAGGTCCGGTGAAATTGTTGTCAAGTTAAGGGTCGGGACCCATTGTGAGGTCTCGCCCGTAGCATCCCGATATCTCGCGGATTCGGGGTGTTACAATTTGATTAGGCATAAAAAAAGAGGACCAAATTGAAATGACCTATTTTTTTGTTTAGCAATTGATGGGTTGTAATACATCAAAATTAATGTCAATGTATTTGTGTCTTCCTTAGTTCCTTTTATTTTGATTATGTGTACACTAATAATTTCATTATATTAATTTTGCAATAACTTTTGTACAATTAGAAGTAAGTAGTTAAAGTAATTAAAAGTAATCAACATACTTATATAGACTTGATTTAGCTAAAAGTTTATTAAGAAAGTACGCACTAGCATGCATTGTAATGTTGGTATTATATAGTATAAAGGGCTATATTAATTAAAATAGGTCTACCTAACATGTACATTTTTACAAAAGAAAAAAAAATTACAAAAAAGCCTAACCTGTACGTTATTATCACATGCATTGGTTTAAATTCATCAATTTAAATCAAAACATTAAGAAAGCAATTTTACCAAAAATGAAAATGGTGAAAAAATTATAACAAAACAATTTACAATTTTACAATTTGTCACATTCAATTAGGTATAAAATCTTCAACAAATATTTTTTAATTTAAATTTTTTTTAATTTTGGAATTTGTTTAATTATTATTTTTTAAATAATTAGTAATTGACTTAAAATTAAAACATATTTAGTTTTAAAAGAGTTAAAATAAATAATAGTAAAACGAAAATTGAATAACATGAGCTAGTGTATTACTGAGCATTCCTAAGCGCAATTGTGTTAAGATCCACAAATAACCAATATATGTTTGGAGAAGTTATCATCATTCTATAAGTTCATACAAATTGTTCCTTGGAGGGTAAGAACAAGAGAATGAGCTAGTGTTAACATATAATTTCTAGCTTAACCGAATGATCCAAACTATCTAAGAAGAGTCAAAACAAAACTTTGCATATATTAGAGGTAGTTTAGACCTAAAGTTTATCTTATAATAAATTTAATTATTTTATAGCCAAAAAACTATTTTGTAATAAGGACTCAACTACGCTATAATAAAAAAATAGCTAATCTTAAAAATAAACTATACACAATTATTACGTTAACGTTGTATCGGATTAACGTAAAAATTTAACAACCACATAATTTACATTTTGAAATGTAACCAACTTTTATCTTTTAATGAAGCGTTATTATAATTTAATTTTTTTAAACAATATTTAATCACTCTAGTTTTACTTTGTTAAGATTGAAGTAACAAGATTTATTTTAAAGTGTTGATGTTAAATTTTTATATAAAAATAAATTAGTTGAAAATACTAGATTTCAGGAAGTAATCTTTATTATCACATAATTAAATAAATAAATGATGTCTCATTAAGTTTGCTCTAGAAATTTATGCATAGTTAAATTAAACTAAATTAACAATAATTATGTTTTTACTTTGCAAATAACGCATCCAAATTAACCAACGAAAAAGCTAAAGGCAAGACCCTCATTTTAATAAACATCAAAAACAAACTCATTCCGATGGAGCTTATCAAGCGCCATCGCTTGGCGAAAGCGCCCAAATATTGACGTCAGTGCTTGGCGAATCCGCTCGGATTTTTTTTTAAAAAAATTATACATTTGAGCGCAGGGGCATGGCGCTCACGCTACAAACCTAAATTAGGTTTAAAAAAAATTAAGAAAAAAAGATTGCGGAAAAAAAGAGGGTTTGTGCGCCAGCGCCTTCTAGAGGTGCTCAAAAATATTTTTTTTAAAAATAGCTCTATCGCTTTGTTTTTGCGTTAGATGTTAAACGTTGACGCCAACTAGATGCGCTCAAATTAAACGTCAACGCAAAGCTTTCACATTTAGTACTAAGTAAATTGAAAATTGTGTATATAACACGCCCCAAAGTTTATAATTAGGTAACAAGATTTAATTAGAATGTAAATGGAAATTTTTTTATTGTTAATTACGTAACAAATTCTAAAAAGGAAGATAGTTTACATATCTTGATTAACTAATTGCATATCTTGAAAAAAAATTATTTTATCTAATATTTTATTGAGGTAAAAATATTAAAATGAAAATATAAACGAATTTTTTTATTGTTAATTATAAATAAAGATAGAATTATTTATTTAAAATAATACTGATTTTGTTTTTTTTTAAATAAATTAGTTTTTTCTTTGATAAAATTACTAAATTAGTTCACTAAGGTTTTTCAACCAAATCTAAAAGTTTAAGGATTCGATCGAAAAATATTTTTATTTTTATTTAAAAAAATTTATATGTTCAAACGATATAGTTAGATTTGTTTACGAATAAAGATTTAACTATTTGTTAAAATTTTGACTAAAGTCACATGTAATTAACCAAATAATTTAAAACATTAAATTTTAAACAAAATTATGTTCATGGTAAAATCAATTAATGAATGATTAAAACAAAAATATAAATATACTAATTTAAACTTATTTGAATAAATTTTAAATTTTGATCGTTGAGGAAATAAATTGGGGTCAACAACAAACATAAATTAAATCCATTTGGTAAAAAATAAAAACTGAAATAAACTATTCCGTAAAAAACTAAAACAAAAATTATTGGTAAGATATATGATTGTTGGCAATGGGTGACAAAAAATGATAAAGGTAAATGACACTATACTAAAATTTGCATAAAAGACTAAGGGAATGATACTATACTAAAATTGTGTAAAAGATAAAGAAAAATGATGGTATACTAAAATTATGTAAAACTTAAGCAAATCATGCAATGGCCTAATACGTGGATGTGTAAATTTCACAAAATATGTTAAAAGTAAAAAATCTGATATTAAATTAGAATTTGTAGATAAATTGGGAAAAAAGTTAAAAATTTGTAGAATAATTGTTGGGTAATGAAATGTTAGGTAATGTTATAGTACAATGTGATTTTATGTGGTGGTACATCAATAGCCAGATAATATATAGTGAAACATATAAAAAGGCAAAGTCACATACAACAAACCAAAAAAAGGTATCACTAATTAGATATCAAATTCGGACGAACCTAAGCGTAACCCGGAAAGGGAGCCGAATGAACCCTTCTCGATCACAATGGAAAACCCGGAAATTTTATTCCGGAGATTCGATTTGATTTTTTGTTATTTTTTAAAATTTACCGGATCGGATCTAATATTATTCGATCTAATATCATTGTAAGTTATGAATGTATTTTTTTTTTTCGAAAAAACTACATACATGGTCTTCATTTTACTAACACAAGAAAAAACTCGCAATTGGACGACGCTCATTCAACGCATGCACCAACTGCCGGCGCCATTTTTTTATGAAAAAAATGAAGCATCAGCGCATGGCACTCAAAATCATTTAAGATTACTAAGTTTTTGTATGGATCGACATCGAGCAATTTTGGACATCGGCAAGAGGACAGTGACAGTGACTACATTTGCAGGCCATGTTGAGATCTTCAAAGGATGGGATCTCGGGAAGACTGGTACAGTCATCAGTGCAGTTCGAGCTGCGAGACTTATCAGTCAGGGATGTGAGGCTTTTTGGTGCTATGCCATGAAGGATAGAAATAGTCCAGCTTTCGAGGAGAATCCAGTAGCTTGCGAGTTTGCTGACGTCTTTGGAGAGCCATCAGGTTTATCTCCAAAAAGGAGTGTAGATTTCGGCATTGATCTAGAGCCCGGTACGAGACTGATCTCTAAGGCTCCTTACCGCATGGCGCCTATAGAGATGCTTGAGTTGAAGAAGCAGCTTGAGGAGTTAGTAGAGAAGGGTGTAATAACCGAAAATTTTAAACTCCGTTAAACCGGAACTTAACCGAATTCCGATACGTCAATCTTAAATAAATAAATACATAAAATAAAATAAATAAAACGAGTTGGATTTCTATCATTTTATGTGACCTTAAATCACATAAAATGATGAAAACGATGTAACCGGAAATAATTCCGTATCTTTAAAATAAAGGATAACTTATATTAATACGATAAATAATACCGATTCCTTACGAGTAACGACCCTTCGTTCAGCCAATTATTCTATGTAAGAGCAGGCCCAACTCTTTGGCCCAATGGCTTTGAGCCGGCCCAATGATAACCTCACTAATTAAACCTTAATCTAACCTAATTCTAAACCTAATTAAACTACACTACTGAATTGCCGCTGCACGTTTAACTTCCGAGACATCCAGCCCAGAACGGCCCAGTTAGATCCAGCCCACAACGTGTAGCAAAGAGTTGGTGTGCGGCTGTTTGCCGAGTCCGGAATATCAGCTCACACATAAGCCTGGTGGGCCGGTCCAACACCTTAGAACAGATCAGCCATCCGTTTGTTTGTGTGTAACCTCCCTAGACCTAATTAACTTCAGCCTAATCAACCTAATTAACCTAAACTACCACCTTCCCACGAAAACGCTTTTGCACTTCCGCCTCTCTCACGCCAGGACAGAAGAACTCAACGACAAACTCTCCTGTACGTCCGGTTATCTCACGCCAGGGCCGAGAAGCATAGCAGCAGCGCCGTCGTCTCCGAACGAAAGACCTTTCATCAACCTGCTGCAGCCGACGGATCCGGTAAGAAGCTGCCCTACGTTCAACCTTTCCTTCCTCGTGTATAGAGTTGTAACCTCCCCCTCCTTGCTCTAAGTACAGCCATCCGTAACGATCGGAAACGGACCCTACACACCGTCGATCGAGACGACCCGGCCCAGCCACCTCTCGCGGTCGACAACGGTCTGGAAACCGGTACTGCCGATCAAAATTTGCCGAGTCGCTCCCCTGGTGCTCAGTGAACTCGAGCAGACGTCTCTTGGTTGCTATCCTGGTACTAAACCTGCACACCGTCGAACTACGTTCAACCTTTATGTTATGTCCTTAACGGAGATAGCATAATGAGTTTCTCACCCCAATGACACAACTAAGTAGATTTTGAAGGGTGTAAACGTGAGGATTAGTATGCACATGTTATGTGCATTAGGGTAGATGAACGGCGGACAACTCATTCGAGTTTGTTGAGGAACGTCGAGACGGAAAAGTGAAGCCTAAAAGACAACACCAACTACGATAACAAGAAGGGAATCCCGAGTCAATTGAATAAGATCAAATGAAGAATATACATGAGAGTAGTTCCAACAACGCGTTGGATGACCGGCAAGTATACAAATTGGAAGAGACAACCCATAAGTTCTTTCAAGATGGTGTAATGCAACGTTGCAAATAAAAGGGATGCCTTCATAAACACACATAGGCATGAAGGTCAAGGTAAAATATAGTAGCGATCCAGACAAGAGGCATTGAATCTAAGCTTACTGACGGACCAGAAGGTGAGAGTTTGAGGCTAGAAGCATAGCGGAATATGATCACTCTTGACAAGTTACTTGTCACCACAATTAAGATGGGAAACCGAGACAACCATGAGCGTAAGAGTCAAGATAAGATACGTTGTCTATTCCGATACGAAGAATTTAAGAGCCTAAAAATGAAAGCTTACAGGTTGCTAGAAAGTGGAAGGTAGATTTCACAAACATGGAGGTGAAGTGACTTTCTAGAAGACACGAGAGTCCAAAGAAGAGGGTTTTGACCTAGATATGAAGGACTAAAGGAGCACAAAGATGGAAATTACAGTTGAGCTTAAGGACGAAAAGTAAATATCATAACTATGGAGACATATTGATTTCTTCAAAGATACGAGAATTTTGAAAGAAGTCCCGATGCATGTATTAAAGAGGGTAGAAGCCTTTAACGGAAATAACGGATTTTCATAAAGGCAATGTTACAAAACAACGCTAACGAAGAGAGAAAAGTAAGTGAGAACGATCTGGATAGACTTAAGAGCCCAACATGACCTCTCACTCTACACGGGACTCGGTTACCGACACCAACGATTCATACAGGAGAAACCGCAAGCGGATGGAAATTTTGATCCAAGGATTTACAAAGACACGTCTACAAACTATCGGGAAAGAATTGATAAACCGCTATCGTTGGCATATGAGTAACACATCTGCACTCGGGCAAAGTGATCTAATAGAGAGAAAGAAAGGAATAGATCGTGGAAGGAGCTAAAGGTGTATATACGGATAACCTTGAAGAAATAATCTTCTCACCCAATATATCCACATCGAAGTAAATATAAGAAAAGCAAGTCTATGATCGTGTAGAAGATCAACTACATACTATCTAGTAACAACTGAGGAGGTACATATACGGGAGACTAAGGATGACTAGTCGGTAGATAATAACAGTGGATTTATAAGAGAAACCTATTGATATATAGAGGATCTCTGCAAGAGATCAACGACGACAATGGTGAAGTTAAATCAATACAAGTACTAGTAGCCTTGATGGTAACATTGAATGAGTCCAATATGATAACGCTAATAAAGAAATTAAAAAGCAGCTCTTGACGGTCGATAATGACCATTGATGATAGGAATGGTGTAAAGGGAATTGTTGTGAGTAGTTACTTACTACTGACTAAGGAAAGATACATATCAAAGTTAGTATGAAGGGATCCCTGTAAGAAGAACTAGAAGAGTAAGAAGAAGTAGATGATTGTGAACATGCCCTATTACTTAGCATTCCACACAAGTAGGACTGATGGTGCTCCTCCGAGAAAAGGTGGAGTCAAACTGTCTAGATTGACAGGGGAAACTCTTGTGATTTAAAGATGTGACACAAAATAAGTGGAATTTCAGAAGCGGCACAAACATAGAGAGTATGATTTAAAGCCTTGGTGAAATGTGTGGTTGAGTTGTGAGGTGATTGAAGATGGAATCTACATGTTGGCTAGAACAGACATGTGAAGGAGTAAAGTTGAATGACTAAAGGCTATTATATGGATCCGGTATTACCCTAATAAGATGATTACCGAAAAGTGTATATATAAAAGCTTAATGAGAAATGGAGGTACTCCAATGAAAATTCAGGCTGGACCGATGACATAAGAGTTGATGAAAGTAATAAGATCAACCAACGTGGTCCATAAAGCGTGTATGAGAAAACTCAAAGGGATTTAACTATCTTGCGGAGTGTAAAGATTCAAAGAAGGTAAAGAGACATGAGTATAAGGAAAGTCATGTATCAAAATGCGGGCCATGCTAAATTTAATTAAAGTCTTGAGATGAGGATGTCCTTAGGAAATCTATGCAAGAGTACAAAGTAACTGAATTTCCAACACAGAATGGGTAGTAATGATCAACAGACAGTTAGAGACCGATGCAGAGAAGAAAAATGTATAAGATGAGTCACCTAGTAGAAGAATTCACAAGACAAGCTTGAGAGACAAAAAGAGATAAAATGTCGACCCGGATATGAGGATCTAAGGTGCATGGAATAGATACCTACAATGGAGTGTAGAAGCAAAATGTAGATTTTACAAGTGTGGAGAGGTTTTGACCTCCTCAAGACGTAGGAATTTGAAAGAAATCGCAATGCCGGTATCAAAGAGTTGAAGCCCTGTAGCAGAAACAACGGAGTTTCATGAAGGCAATATTGCCGGTAACACCAGCGAAGGAATGTATATATGAGAACGGCCTTGGTGGACTCGAAAGTTCAAGGTAACCCCAATTATCATGGGACCTAAGTCATCAACACCGACGGTCCATGCAAGGGGAACTGCAAAGGGATGATAACTAAAGTCATCAGAACTACCAAGACACTTACCAGCTATCGTTGAAGACTTGGAATGACTATTTATGTCAAGATAAATGACCTAGTTGGACTCGAGAAGTAGAGTTAGCCCAAGGAAACATAAGTGTGGAAGATAAAACGAATTAGCGAAGCATGCAAGGATTAATAGAGCGGATGATGCTCACCAAGAATTTAATGCCAGTATAGCTATGAGAAGAGTAAGTCCGGGATATTGAGATAAGTCAACTATAGACTGACCGACGTCAACTGAGGACGTGTAAGTGTTGGTTGATATTGACGAGTAGGTACCGTTAAGAAGATACATTAGTGACTGTGGATTTAAGAGGTAACTTTACCGATGCCTTGGAGGATTCCCCAAGTAGGCAACGACAACCTTTTGGGATGATCTCAGGATATGGAGAGAATCGGGTTAGAGGTTGCTTACTGGTTGGTTAAGAACAGACTACGGTTGAGTAAGAGAGTAAGGGTCTGTTTGAAGAGGATCTTGCTAGTATTAGAAGGGAAGTATAGGCGGGAGTTGGGTAAATCATGTTGACCCTCATAAATACGCCATTGTGACTAATGGGTGTTACAACCTGCCCATTAATTAAGGAACGATCTGATTAGGTCACATTGAGGAAACCGGGCCAAGCGGTTTGTATTACAAAGAGCATTAGGCACTTAGTAAAGTGCCGACAAAACTTTAAGATCATTATTTCAGAATCGATAGTCGGGAACTTTCGAAAGGAAAAAGCAAGTGGGCCCAGTGGAAGGAAGGTAGAGTCATCAAAAGAGCTGGAAGTAAGTTTAGAAAACCAAACCGTTGAGAGAGTACCTACCGAATCCGAGACACGTCATCAACTATGAAGATCAGAAAATTTAGCCGGTTCATGCTTTTATAGAGTTCCAGTGGTCTAGACGAGGAATCAATGAGGCTACTTAGAAAACGGAGGAGAGAATTAGAAATGGTTACCCTGAGTACCTTGCGGAGTTAGCCGCTACTTCTGTATCGACGAGTTAGTACTCAGATGTTGTGTTATTTGACCATTCATGTTTCTATATTGGATTGAGTGATTATGTTTTATGTGATGTGTGTCTGAGTATGATGATTGAGCAGTTGCATGATAGAAAACAGAAATTTTACGAAACTAAGATTTACAAAGAAAGTCGAATGATTAGTTACATGATTCTAAGTTTCGGGATGAAACTTCTTTTAAGGGGACACTAATGTAATAACCGAAAATTTTAAACTCCGTTAAACCGGAACTTAACCGAATTCCGATACGTCAATCTTAAATAAATAAATACATAAAATAAAATAAATAAAACGAGTTGGATTTCTATCATTTTATGTGACCTTAATTCACATAAAATGATGAAAACGATGTAACCGGAAATAATTCCGTATCTTTAAAATAAAGGATAACTTATATTAATACGATAAATAATACCGATTCCGTATGAGTAACGACCCTTCGTTCAGCCAATTATTCTGTGTAAGAGCAGGCCCAACTCTTTGGCCCAATGGCTTTCAGCCGGCCCAATGCTAACCTCACTAATTAAACCTTAATCTAACCTAATTCTAAACCTAATTAAACTACACTACTGACTTGCCGCTGCACGTTTAACTTCCGAGACATCCAGCCCAGAACGGCCCAGTTAGATCCAGCCCACAACGTGTAGCAAAAAGTTGGTGTGCGGCTGTTTGCAGAGTCCGGAATATCAGCTCACACATAAGCCTGCTGGGCCGGTCCAACACCTTAGAACAGATCAGCCATCCGTTTGTTTGTGTGTAACCTCCCTAGACCTAATTAACTTCAGCCTAATCAACCTAATTAACCTAAACTACCACCTTCCCACGAAAACGCTTTTGCACTTCCGCCTCTCTCACGCCAGCACAGAAGAACTCAACGACAGACTCTCCTGTACGTCCGGTTATCTCACGCCAGGGCCGAGAAGCATAGCAGCAACGCCGTCGTCTCCGAACAAAAGACCTTTCATCAACCTGCTGCAGCCGACGGATCCGGTAAAAAGCTGCCCTACGTTCAACCTTTCCTTCCTCGTGTATAGAGTTGTAACGATCGGAAACGGACCCTGCACACCGTCGATCGAGACGACCCGGCCCAACCACCTCTCGCGGTCGACAGCGGTCTGGAAACCGTTACTGCTGATCGAAATTTGCCGAGTCGCTCCCCTGGTGCTCAGTGAACTCGAGCAGACGTCTCTTGGTTGCTATCATGGTACTAAACCTGCACACCGTCGATCTACGTTCAACCTTTATGTTATGTCCTTAACGGAGATAGCATAATGAGTTTCTCACCCCAATGACACAACTAAGTAGATTTTGAAGGGTGTAAACGTGAGGATTAGTATGCACATCTTATGTGCATTAGGGTATATGAACGGCGGACAACTCATTCGAGTTTGTTGAGGAACGTCGAGACGGAAAAGTGAAGCCTAAAAGACAACACCAACTACGATAACAAGAAGGGAATCCCGAGTCAATTCAATAAGATCAAATGAAGAATATACATGAGAGTAGTTCCAACAACGCGTTGGATGACCGACAAGTATACAAATTGGGAGAGACAACCCATAAGTTCTTTCACGATGGTGTAATACAACGTTGTAAATAAAAGGGATGCCTTCAGAAACACACATAGGCATGAAGGTCAAGGTAAAATATAGTAGCGATCCAGACAAGAGGCATTGAATCTAAGCTTACTGACGGACCAGAAGGTGAGATTTTGAGGCTAGAAGCATAGCGGAATATGATCACTCTTGACAAGTTACTTGTCACCATAATTAAGATGGGAAACCGAGACAACCATGAGCGTAAGAGTCAAGATAAGATACATTGTCCATTCCGATACAAAGAATTTAAGAGCCTAAAAATGAAAGCTTACAGGTTGCTAGAAAGTGGAAGGTAGATTTCACAAACATGGAGGTGAAGTGACTTTCTAGAAGGCACGAGAGTCCAAAGAAGAGGGTTTTGACCTAGATATGAAGGACTAAAGGAGCACAAAGATGGAAATTACAGTTGAGCTTAAGGACGAAAAGTAAATATCATAACTATGGAGACATATTGACTTCTTCAAAGATACGAGAATTCTGAAAGAAGTCCCGATGCATGTATTAAAGAGGGTAGATGCCTTTAACGGAAATAACGGATTTTCATAAAGGCAATGTTACAAAACAACGCTAACGAAGAGAGAAAAGTAAGTGAGAACGATCTGGATAGACTTAAGAGCCCAACAACACCTCTCACTCTACACGGGACTCGGTTACCGACACCAACGATTCATACAGGAGAAACCGCAAGCGGATGGAAATTTAGATCCAAGGATTTACAAAGACGCGTCTACAAACTATCGGGAAAGAATTGATAAACCGCTATCGTTGGCATATGAGTAACACATCTGCACTCGGGCAAAGTGATCTAATAGAGAGAAAGAAAGGAATAGATCGTGGAAGGAGCTAAAGGTGTATATACGGATAACCTTGAAGAAATAATCTTCTCACCCAATATATCCACATCGAAGTAAATATAAGAAAAGCAAGTCTATGATCGTGTAGAAGATCAACTACATACTATCTAGTAACAACTGAGGAGGTACATATACGGGAGACTAAGGATGACTAGTCGGTAGATAATAACAGTGGATTTATAAGAGAAACCTATTGATATATAGAGGATCTCTGCAAGAGATCAACGACGACAATGGTGAAGTTAAATCAATACAAGTACTAGTAGCCTTGATGGTAACATTGAATGAGTCCAATATGATAACGCTAATAAAGAAATTAAAAAGCAGCTCTTGACGGTCGATAATGACCATTGATGATAGGAATGGTGTAAAGGGAATTGTTGTGAGTAGTTACTTACTACTGACTAAGGAAAGATACATATCAAAGTTAGTATGAAGGGATCCCTGTAAGAAGAACTAGAAGAGTAAGAAGAAGTAGATGATTGTGAACATGCCCTATTACTTAGCATTCCACACAAGTAGGACTGATGGTGCTCCTCCGAGAAAAGGTGGAGTCAAACTGTCTAGATTGACAGGGGAAACTCTTGTGATTTAAAGATGTGACACAAAATAAGTGGAATTTCAGAAGCGGCACAAACATAGAGAGTATGATTTAAAGCCTTGGTGAAATGTGTGGTTGAGTTGTGAGGTGATTGAAGATGGAATCTACATGTTGGCTAGAACAGACATGTGAAGGAGTAAAGTTAAATGACTAAAGGCTGTTATATGGATCCGGTATTACCCCAATAAGATGATTACCGAAAAGTGTATATATAAAAGCTTAATGAGAAATGGAGGTACTCCAATGAAAATTCAGGCTGGACCGATGACATAAGAGTTGATGAAAGTAATAAGCTCAACCAACGTGGTCCGTAAAGCGTGTATGAGAAAACTCAAAGGGATTTAACTATCTTACGGAGTGTAAAGATTCAAAGAAGGTAAAGAGACATGAGTATAAGGAAAGTCATGTATCAAAATGCGGGTCATGCTAAATTTAATTAAAGTCTTGAGATGAGGATGTCCTTAGGAAATCTATGCAAGAGTACAAAGTAACTGAATTTCCAACACAGAATGGGTAGTAATGATCAACAAAAAGTTAGAGACCGATGCAGAGAAGAAAAATGTATAAGATGAGTCACCTAGTAGAAGAATTCACAAGACAAGCTTGAGAGACAAAAAGAGATAAAATGTCAACCCGGATATGAGGATCTAAGGTACATGGAATAGATACCTACAATGGAGTGTAGAAGCAAAATGTAGATTTTACAAGTGTGGAGAGGTTTTGACCTCCTCAAGACGTAGGAATTTGAAAGAAATCGCAATGTCGGTATCAAAGAGTTGAAGCCCTGTAGCGGAAACAACGGAGTTTCATGAAGGCAATATTGCCGGTAACACCAGCGAAGGAATGTATATATGAGAACGGCCTTGGTGGACTCGAAAGTTCAAGGTAACCCCAATTATCATGGGACCTAAGTCATCAACACCGACGGTCCATGCAAGGGGAACTGCAAAGGGATGATAACTAAAGTCATCAGAACTACCAAGACACTTACCAGCTATCGTTGAAGACTTGGAATGACTATTTATGTCAAGATAAATGACCCAGTTGGACTCGAGAAGTAGAGTTAGCCCAAGGAAACATAAGTGTGGAAGATAAAACGAATTAGCGAAGCATGCAAGGATTAATAGAGCGGATGATGCTCACCAAAAATTTAACGCCAGTATAGCTATGAGAAGAGTAAGTCCGGGATATTGAGATAAGTCAACTATAGACTGACCGACGTCAATTGAGGATGTGTAAGTGTTGATTGATATTGACGAGTAGGTACCGTTAAGAAGATACATTAGTGATTGCGGATTTAAGAGGTCACTTTACCGATGCCTTGGAGGATTCCCCAAGTAGGCAACGACAACCTTCTGGGATGATCTCAGGATATGGAGAGAATCGGGTTAGAGGTTGCTTACTGGTTGGTTAAGAACAGACTACGGTTGAGTAAGAGAGTAAGGGTCTGTTTGAAGAGGATCTTGCTAGTATTAGAAGGGAAGTATAGGCGGGAGTTGGGTAAATCATGTTGACCCTCATAAATACGCCATTGTGACTAATGGGTGTTACAACCTGCCCATTAATTAAGGAACGATCCGATTAGGTCACATTGAGGAAACCGGGCCAAGCGGTTTGTATTACAAAGAGCATTAGGCACTTAGTAAAGTGCCGACAAAACTTTAAGATCATTATTTCAGAATTGATAGTCGGGAACTTTCGAAAGGAAAAAGCAAGTGGGCCCAGTGGAAGGAAGGTAGAGTCATCAAAAGAGCTGGAAGTAAGTTTAGAAAACCAAACCGTTGAGAGAGTACCTACCGAATCCGAGACACGTCATCAGCTATGAAGATCAGAAAATTTAGCCGGTTCATGCTTTTATAGAGTTCCAGTGGTCTAGACGAGGAATCGATGAGCCTACTTAGAAAACGGAGGAGAGCATTAGAAATGGTTACCCTGAGTACCTTCCGGAGTTAGCCGCTACTTCTGTATCGACGAGTTAGTACTCAGATGTTGTGTTATTTGACCATTCATGTTTCTATATTGGATTGAGTGATTATGTTTTATGTGATGTGTGTCTGAGTATGATGATTGAGCAGTTGCATGATAGAAAACAAAAATTTTACGAAACTAAGATTTACAAAGAAAGTCGAATGATTAGTTACATGATTCTAAGTTTCGGGATGAAACTTCTTTTAAGGGGGCACTGATGTAATAACCGGAAATTTTAAACTCCATTAAACCGGAACTTAACCGAATTCCGATACGTCAATCTTAAATAAATAAATACATAAAATAAAATAAATAAAACGAGTTGGATTTCTATCATTTTATGTGACCTTAATTCCTATAAAATGATGAAAGCGATGTAACCGGAAATAATTCCGTATCTTAAAAATAAAGGATAACTTATATTAATACGATAAATAATACCGATTCCGTACGAGTAACGACCCTTCGTTCAGCCAATTATTCTATGTAAGAGCAGGCCCAACTCTTTGGCCCAATGGCTTTCAGCCGGCCCAATGCTAACCTCACTAATTAAACCTTAATCTAACCTAATTCTAAACCTAATTAAACTACACTACTGACTTACCGCTGCACGTTTAACTTCCAAGACATCCAGCCCAGAACGGCCGAGTTAGATCCAGCCCACAACGTGTAGCAAAGAGTTGGTGTGTGGCTGTTTGCAGAGTCCGGAATATCAGCTCACATATAAGCCTGCTGGGCCGGTCCAACACCTTAGAACAGATCAGCCATCCGTTTGTTTGTGTGTAACCTCCCTAGACCTAATTAACTTCAGCCTAATTAACCTAATTAACCTAAACTACCACCTTCCCACGAAGACGCTTTTGCACTTCCGCCTCTCTCACGCCAGGACAGAAGAACTCAACGACAAACTCTCCTGTACGTCCGGTTATCTCACGCCAGGGCCGAGAAGCATAGCAGCAGCGCCGTCGTCTCCGAACGAAAGACCTTTCATCAACCTACTGCAGCCGACGGATCCGGTAAGAAGCTTCCCTACGTTCAACCTTTCCTTCCTCGTGTATAGAGTTGTAACCTCCCCCTCCTTGCTCTAAGTGCAGTCATCCGTAACGATCGGAAACAGACCCTACACACCGTCGATCGAGACAACCCGGCCCAGCCACCTCTCGCGGTCGACAGCGGTCTGGAAACCGGTACTGCCGATCGAAATTTGCCGAGTCGCTCCCCTGGTGCTCTGTGAACTCGAGCAGACATCTCTTGGTTGCTATCCTGGTACTAAACCGAACTTCTCGCCCTCCCGACCGTGGGCTGCTGTTAGAGACGGCTGAAGTTGCACAGTCAATAGTGAGTCTCACTTTCCTGTTCTTCACGTTTTGCACTTTAGCTAGGTGAGTGTTTGTTTAGTTTCAGTATTTTAAGAAGAATTAGATCAAGGTGGGAGTCTAGAGTTGTCTCCTACTTTTGGGTTCAGTTGCCGATGAGGGTGTGTAACTGTATATGATAAGTTGGGTTTAACCCTTGATAAATGTAGGATAGGAGTTTCGAACTCAGGAAGTATGAGTAGTTGGAAAAACCAGAGTGTGTTACCAGTGAGAATCGAAATAGGGACCTCCTGCATGACTTCTTAATTTTCTAGAATTTTGATGGTGAACTGCTGACTTTGGGAATTAGTTTCAATCCATTCTAGTAATCATCCACCGTTGAATTTTTGATATGATGTAGATGGAAATATGTAGTTTACTGTGTTAAAATTTGGAAGAAACTTAACGGTCGGATTAGAACTTATAAGGACTCAAAGTAGGACAGTTGGGCTGTTTTTACAGCAGGGGAAAATAGACTAAGTATGGGAAATTTCAGCTTTTAGCTCAACTTTGGGGATTTATGGGAGGATTATGGTTAAGTATTTTGGAGAGATCTCTAACCCTATGTTTATTATGTATATCATAGAGAACCTAGGATTTTTATATCGGAATTTTATACCTTACCCAAGCCGTGTATATGAACCAAAAGTCGAACAGTAACGACTTTTGTGTAAACGAAGAATGTTGGATAACTCTTATAAAACCTTTACTAAATCCTTACCAAACTTTCAATGAGAACTAGATTATGGACATAGGTTCTAAAAGAAAATATTAGAACTAAATGATAGACTTTGAGAATTTTCGGCACTAAGGGTAAAATGGTCTTTTACCGTAAGAGAGCTTTTTCCGTAATTCCTTCGCATGAGGTTGGACATCTAGATGTGATTTTGACCCGCATGCCTTATTTGACAGGCGTTTGAGTTTCTACGGTTGTAGACCGAGTTGAGATTTTGAGAGTTGTGGTGTGATTCAGGTAAGTCCTTGCGACTTACTTAGCTGGTTTCTGGATATTAGTTGACTGATAATAGTTGTGTGTGTGCAATGTGTGTTATAATAAGAATAATAACTTGTGAGGACGACCGTGGTTGTTATGTGTTAAGGCCCAAGTGTATGTATAACGGGCCGTGACATCACTGCCCAGCTCTGCCAGGAGACTGGGAGGTTCTCTATACCCAGACCATACAGGTACACTGTGAGATGCATCGGATCCACTCCTGATGGGTACACGGGGGCGGAGGCGAGGTTTGGGAATCCCTTGTGTCACAAAATAAGTACCATTAGAGTGAATGACTTAAATGAAGATAATAAATGGATTGTTTGAAAG
This sequence comes from Fagopyrum homotropicum, assembly GCA_033239125.1. Taxonomy (NCBI): domain Eukaryota; kingdom Viridiplantae; phylum Streptophyta; class Magnoliopsida; order Caryophyllales; family Polygonaceae; genus Fagopyrum; species Fagopyrum homotropicum. Next base: position 30,689,056 of record BSWB01000002.1, on the reverse strand, counting down.
CATGATGAGTGTTTATTATTTTTATGTGTGTGTGTGCTATTATTATTCTCCTAATGTTTAGATAACTAGCTAATGGTTGTTTTGTTATGTTTTTAGATTTACTGCAGGTTAAAACAACAGCTGAGTGATCCGGAAGTAGTGGTCAGCCGGGTCTCCGTACTCCTTAGAGTGGGGGTTGGGGTTGTTGTTGTCGTTCTTTCGTTTGTTAAGACAGATGATCGTTTTTCTCTTGTTAAGTACTTTAGGCTGCTAGACCGTGTTGCATTCATTCCTTTGAAAATACTATTTCATAAATTTCGGTTTTCTTATTTGTGTCTTGTTGCAAGATCCTAGTAAAATTGTTGTCAAACTGAGGTCGGGACCCATTGTGAGGTCCTAACCAGTAATGTCCCGAGTTCTGAGAATTCGGGGTGTTATAAGGGCTTCATCTGCCCTAGTGTATCTCCTTGGGGTGCACCAGTTCTCTTTGTTGGGAAGAAAGATGGGTCAATGAGGTTATGTATCGACTACCGTGAGCTGAACAAGGTGACGATCAAGAACAAGTACCCATTGCCCCGTATCGATGGTCTTTTGGATCAGCTGCATGGAGATTCAGTGTTTGCGAGGATTGATCTGAGATCTGGATATCACCAGCTGAGGGTGAGAGAGCAGGACGTAGCCAAGACAACATTTCGGACTAGATATGGACACTACAAATGCGCCCGTCGTCTTCATGGAGTTGATGAACAGCATCTTCATCGACTTTCTTGACCAGTTTGTAGTTGTCTTCATCGACGACATTTTGGTTTACTCCCGCAGTAGAGAGGAGCATGCAGGACACTTGAGGATCGTTCTTCAGGTCTTACAGGATAGAGAGCTCTACGCCAAGCTCTCTAAGTGCGAGTTTTGGATGTCCGAGGTAACATTCCTTGGTCACATAGTTTCAGTTGAAGGGATCAAGGTAGATCCGGCAAAGATCGAGTCAGTAGCATCTTGGCCGCCACCTAAGAACGTCAAGGAGGTCCGCAGCTTCTTAGGATTGGCGGGCTACTACCGGCGTTTTGTTGAGGGCATTTCTGTTATCGCCCACCGCTCACTTCCTTGCTGCGGAAGTCTGCGAGGTTCGTATGGTCCGTGTCGTGCCTGGAGAGCTTCGAGGAGCTGAAGAAAAGGTTAACCTCTGCTCCTATTCTAGCTCAGCCAGAAGGCATTGAGGATTTCGTGGTTTACCGCGACGCATCCAAGATGGGCTTGGGATGTGTTCTGATGCAGAGAGTTAAGGTAATCGCTTACGCCTCCAGACAGCTGAAGACGTACGAGGAGAATTACCCTACCTGATAGCATGTATTGTAGTCTATATTTTGGGGCTAGTTTAGACGTTTTATCTTCAATAATCTGCATGTTTGGATGTATATTATGTGATTATATCGTTGCTTCATCTACCTTTACGGGAATCGAGGTCTAACCTAGTTTCGTTGTAAATGTAGGTAAAATGGCACGTTTTGGACTGAAATGGGGCTAAGGAGCAAAGGAGTCATTGAAGCTACATTCTGGAGCTTAAGGAGGAACTCATGAAGCATGGAAATGGATTAAAGATTCACTTTGGACAAGATTTGAGAGATTTCACATTCAGTTGAGATTCACCTCGGTCAGCTTTAGTGTCACCTCGACCTAGGTGATTTTGAGGAGCGCCCCGACCGAGGCGAATACCCTGACACGGCGAGATATATTTTATTTGGCTGAGATCTTTTACTTTTGGAAGGAGATATCTTATATTTTTGGGCTGGATTTCTGGAAGGAAGATCATATATTTTGGAGATCTATTTCAGAGATAAGATATATTTTTATAGGATATTATATTTTTAAGATATTAGTATCTTTGGAAGATAATTTTCCCATAAAAAGTGCTGGATTTTCCACAATTCAGCAAGCCCGCTGCATCATCGCTTGTTTTGAGATTGAAGAAGCTGGAGTTAGGAAGATTTTATGGGGAAGTTTGAAGGAAGATTGACGATCAATCAAGGAAGAATTGATAGTTTAAATATAGCTTTTGAGGGAGTTTGTAAGATTTTCTTAGATTCCTTTTGTTTCATTGTCTTGTTGAATTTGTGATCCAAGGAACGCTGATTTGTTTGATATTTGATTCAGTTATTGAAGCCTTATTCTTAAGGTTTTTGTGTTCAAATATTCATTCCCTTCTCATATATTTGATTATTGCTTTCATGATGATGAGTGGCTAATTTCCTTGTGCGATTCTAGGGTGATTGGCTAAAAGTTGTGGGAAAGACGATGATAGATTGATCTTAATCCCAGTAGGATCCTGAAAGCTCGAGTCTTTAACCTTAACCCTAGAGTACCTCGCTCAATCGATGAACACCCCGGCCGAGGTGGATTCTGTCTGACCGAGGTGACCTATTCTGATCCGAAACTGAGAGTTAAGTGTTAGAATTTGCCAAATCCTATTCTTATTACACCTTTTCTGGTTCAATGCAAGCCTAGGATGAGACTTACCCGGTGATTCCTTTGCTTGTTTACCGAAGATCATAAGTGTAGGTAATAAAGGTTTATCCTTTATTGGGGTTATAGTTTTTGGCGCCGTTGCCGGGGAAGAAGAAGGGATCTTCTTCCAAAGCCCCTCCCCCACCTCCACCACCACCTCAAAACATTCCAAAGCTTCCCCCTCCCCTATCCAAAGCAAAGCGAAAAACATTCCAAAGCAAAAACTTGTTCGCTCAAAAGGTGTGTGCGTCAAAGTCTTAAATTTATATCTAGAACTCAAAGCAAAGCGAACCCGCAGTGTACGGATCGGCTGTAGTGAGGTAAGAATTCCAGAGTCGAACTCAGGGATTTGATGAGAGTAAATTCAATTTTAATTATCTAGCGAAAAATGCGAAAAGCTTTTGTGATCAAATAAGAGTAAAATGATTCCAAGGATTCAAGTATCCGATTTCGGCTTTCGATTCAAGACACTTCTATAGATATAGGACAGAGTTTACATTGCCAAGATTAAATGTTCAAAGGTAGATATCGTACGGTGAAGTTCCGAAACCTATATGACTAATCTAAAGGTTCTCTCTATAAGGGTTGTTGAGGCTGCAATATAGAAAGATCTAAAGACAAGAATTATGTTCAAACTAACTATCTAAAACTCCAGGATATGACTCTCCAAAGTAAAGATTAGAAAGCACACTTAGAATCTTAATAAAGGATGTTGAGTCTCTTTATTACCCAAATCTTATAACCTTAATCTATTAAATGTAGAATCAAGTTTGAAATCTCTTCATACACTCTATTAGAAGTTAAAAAGGTTAATCAATGTTGGGATTTAGGCAAGGATTAGTTTTCGTTAAAGATTGATTCAATTAAAGTTCGTCAGAAGAATAAATCGTGCTGTTCATAAGGAAATCGGCCGATTTACCCAAGAGCAGTCCGATTTTCCTGTTGTCGCAAAACTAAAATCTAAACTCTCAGGGTCCTAATGTTTGAATGAGTTCAGTCTATCATCATCTAAGCCTTAATCATCAACTATTCTCCCCAGAATCACAAGGGTTTTAGCCAACCATTTTCATAATCAAATCAAATCAAGGATTGAGTGAAATAATGCAAATAAACCCGATTCTTGAATAAAAATTCAATAACCTTCAAATCTGTAAACAATCGTCAAAACTGATCAATGTATCTCTTAAGTAACTCAATTACGTGTTCAAAAACCACAATTGCTTCAATGGATAAAGAAATCTCACAAACAAGAATCAAGATTGGCTTCCCGACAAAAGTCCTTCAATCCTTCTCCAAGAATCTCCAATCTCTCTCAAACGTCTAAAGATTTCCCGCTGCGGCCTCCTCGTTTTCGTTCCTAGGGTTCTCACCTATAGTTTCTTGCAAATAGGCCGTTTGGCAAAACTCTCCTCTAGCCCAAAAGAATTGGGCTTTGTGTCGTCTTTTCATTTGGCCGAAAAACAGAGGAAATCGACCCAGTCGATTTATACACAAAACCGTTCGATTTCAAGGGAGGTAAATCGTCCGATTTATATGCATATTGGCACAATTTTCCTCAACACAAAGTGCTCTTCTTTTGGCTCGTCTTCTATGCTACTCCTTTGCAATTCCTTAGCTCTTTGTGATCCTTGTAAGACTCCTTTAGCTTCCGTAACATCCTTAGATGCTCCTTGCTCCGCTTTTTGCTTTCAATTTCACTCCATTTACCTATAATTCATCAAAAACTCGTGTAGACCTCTATTTCCGACAAATGATTGAATAGAACATAAAAGGTACACAAAATCTCTCTAAATGCAAGGCAAACTGAGACAATCTTCTACAATATGCATGAATATAATGGTACATAATTCATTTCATCAAAATACCCCATACTTGCCCCTTGCTTGTCCCTAAGCAAGACTCAAATTTAGAATACAAGATGTCATGGATTATATATGTATGAAAACTCAAAAACTTTTCTTTTGGTAGTGCTTCTTCTTATTGGATCACCCTCAAAGTGATATTTCAAGGCATAAGAAGGTAAAGTATGTATCAATGATAACTATAAGATGAACTAACTTCCTTTTCTTTCTTGAAAACACAAATAAAGGACATGATAAAGATGTAGAGGTAATCAAAGTCAAACAAATCTAAGCCATGAAGCCTTAAACACATGCATAAAAGTCTCAAGGTCTTCTAATCAAAGGAAAGGTCCAAGAAACGTATTAAGGGAAGGAATTCTTTTTGGCCATTGTGGTGCTGATCCGGGAAAGAGGAACAACATAATACCTTCAAAATTTTACTTCACCGCACATGCTTCGCGTGTAGAAAGCTTTGCTTCCTTTATACTTTACTTTTTGAGAGTATGGACAACGGTGCACAAAAACCGAAGCCTAGGAGATCGGCGTTTCTCAATTTCGAGATGCCTCAAACCCTTGATGCACATACCATATCCCGTTAGGACTTGTCGTTCAATTGGACTTTGGCAAGACACAAACACCCGGCTATGTGAATGGTGCCGAGTTACTCATCCTCATGTTCAACGTCCCCAAACTTATGAATTTCTACACTTTCATTTAATACATTTTCCTTCGCCCTCCCACATCAAACATGCCTTTTTCTATCACTTATCCTAATTCCCGGGTGGTAAAAGGAGGGTTACATATTTCATTGAGGGGCTAGCATGATCAAGATATGAGAGAAGAAAAGAAGTGAATTGCCTTAGTAATCCTTATATGATGTAAAAGAACTTGCAATATAGCTTCGACAATTATTTCCTTCTCTTATCAAAACAACTAAATCATATAACTTATTCATGTGTTCAAGTAACAAAAGTAAACTCATTCATGCTATGATTAACATCTCAACACAACTAAGCCATCTTTTTGCCTATCCACATACACATTTCTCATCATAGAGGTCATTTCCATCATAAGAAGCACAAAAATTTTGAAATTTCATAGGATTTGAAAAAGATCATGCAAATGCAAGTGTCATAGTGGAAAGCAAGTAGTGCAAGAGTTATTACAAGCCAAATCATCAAGAGTAGTGCAAAGTCCATAAAGTGCTAAGATGAAACAAAAGGTATTGTAAGTACCCCCACCCCATACTTAACATCCACATTGTCCCCAATGTGAAAATCAAGCATAGGATGAAGAAAAATACTTACAATGTAAAAGAAGTTGAAGCTCAATCCTCTGTCGGTGGTGGAGGTGGTGGATAAGGATACATCGGTGCACTAGGATCATAGAAGTGGCCGAACTGGTGGAAGTATAAGTCTCTCATCTGGCCATCGTAGGATGAATGCCTAGCGTCCGTCTCCTCCCTGTAGTTCCTGAACTGAGTGTTCAGGGTGTCATAGTCGGTGTGGAGAGCGTGATAGTCGGTGCTGAGGCTCTGGAAGCTAGAGAATAGCTCCCTAAAGTGACGGGAAGGTCGACGTCCTCGTCCATGGCCTGAAGCACGTGCATATGAACGGCGAGGTGACTGCATGTCATCCTCTGTCTCCTCATCCAGCCTACTAGTCCGGCTAGGTCCTGCACCATGAGTATCGGTGTCTATGGCATCTGTGGCATGACCACTATGGGTGTCACTCTCGAACTCTAGCATAGTCTCCTGTCCTCCATCCTCCTCCTCAGAGTCACCTGCATCATCATCAACAGAAGGTGAAATCTCTCAAATCTGGTCCAAAGTGAATCTACTTTGTTAATTCCATGCTTCCTAGGCCTTTCATTAAGCTCCTGAATGTAGCTCCAATGACTCCTTATCTCCTTTAGCTCCATTTAGGTTGAAATCATGCCGTTTTACCTACGATTATAACGAAACTTGGTGTAGACCTCGATTCCCGAAAAGGTGGATGAAATGGCAATATAATCATATAATATACATCCAAACATGTAGATTATTGAAGATAAAATGTCTAAACAAGTTCCAAAATATAGACTATAATACATCCTTGTTTTTAGCATATTTCATTGCACACACCATTTGGAGCCATGTATAGACTAATCTTCACCGGCTTGGGTTCTCCATGTCCGATCTTCACATATAGCTCTAGTGGAATGATGATCACGCTGGCTCCTAGATCACACAAGGCTTCACAAGTTACATCCCCAACTTGAATGGGAATGCAAAACGAGCCGAGATCTCTTAATTTAGGTAGCATCTTCTCCTTCATGATTTGAATGAGCTCCGAGGATCTAGATGTCATCCTTACTTCACCAAGGTCTTCCAACTTCCTTTTTCTTGATAGAATCTCCTTTAAGAACTTCCCATATGCAGGCATCCCTAGAATATCATCAAGGAAAGGGATGTTAATTCGTAGTTTATTCATCAAGTCAAGGAACTTACGAAAATGCTTGTCTAGATGTGCTCTGGCCCTTGACTGAGGGAATGGAAGTGGTGGTTTATAAGCAGGAGGTGGAACATAAACTTTAGATTTCTCCTCCGCTTTCTGAGGTTCCACCTCGGTTGGTACCTCGGCCGAAGTGTTCTTCGATTGTACCTGGACCGAGGTGTTCTTCATCTGTACTGGCATCTACCGAGGCACTGGATCTGTAGTTTTCAGTCCACTTCTCGTCGTTATTGCCATGATCTGTCCCTTGGGGTTGCTCTCTGTCTTTGTTGGGAGCTTCCCTGGGTCTCTTGGTGCTTCATTCTCCTTACTAGAAAGTTGTTGCTCTAAGGCTTTTTGTGCCTTTGAGTCATGGATATCTCCATGGCACTAAGCTTGATCAAGATGGCCTCCAGCACTACGTCTTTCTTTTCCGGCTGGGACGAGCTTGATCCAGGCTCTTGGCTCTTCAATGGAGAAGAAGAAGAGGAAAGGAAAGGGTTAGATGAATTGTTCGAATTGGAGCTAGAGTAAGGGTTACCTGAGTTTTGATTGTTGGATCTCCAATTGTTGCAGTTGGAGCCTCTATTGTTGTTGTAGTTGTTGTTCCGGGAACCTTGATTGTTATTCCTTGACCCTTGATATCCTTGATGTCCTCCCTCCTCCTTTTTGGTGTGAGCAACCAAAAAGTCCTTCAATTGCTTCACATCATTCTTGAGGGAGGTGAGTTGATTATCATTTGATGGAGTCTCTTGGAAGTTGACTTTCTTAACTCCACCTTCGGCTCCTTGGTAGGAATATTTCTCCATGTGCAAAGCTTGTTTCTTGATGAACTCCCAAGATTCATCAATCGGCATGTCCATGAATGTGCCGGCGGATAGTAGTTGGAGGCTGAATTGGGTAGCTTGATCCAATCCTTTGAAGTATATCTCCAACAACTCTATCTTTGGAATCCCATGATGTGGGCAATCTAAGAGAACATCTTTAAATCTCTCCCATGACTTGGACAAACATTCCTTGTCCTTCATGGTGAATGCATTGATCTTCCCTCTTATTTTAGCGGTCTTAGAGGGGGAAAGAATTTTGTTAAGAATTCCGTCGTCATCTCCTCCCAAGTGTTGATCTTTACGGGAGGAAGAGATTGATACCAAGTAAGCGCCCTATCCTTCAAGGAAAAGTAGAAGGGCCTTAGCTTGTAATTGTTGTTTTCCAGCCTTGAAGGTCTCAAGGTCTCCATCAAGATCTCATAATTTTGTAGATGGAGCAGGGTCCTGCCTCGGTCGAGGGTCCGGATTTTGTTGAGGTATATATAGTTTTCTTAAGGCTGCCATATCTGCTTCAATCGCCTCCGTCCTTGTGCGGGTCTCTTCCTTTTCCTGCCGCAGTTCTTCTTTACTGAGGCGCAGTTGTTCCAAAGCCTCCTTTAATTCAGCCTCAAGATCGCGATCGTCTCGGTTGGCCATTTTCGCTTCTTTCAAGCGTCTTTTGTATGTCTTTTCTAGTTCGGGATCGTAAGGGACGATTTCCTTCCCAACGCGGGTTCTTCGCATAAACCTAAGAAAAAAAACCTACGAAACTCACTCAAGTAGAGTGGTTAGTAAGAGCGGGGGCAAATGCCCCAAAAGACAACCGCAACCGGCTAGTTCTAGACCAAGTCCCCGGCAACGGCGCCAAAAACTTGTTCGCTCCGAACGGTGTGTGCAAGCATTAAATTTATAACCTAGGAAATATGCTTAAAACAAGGATGCGAACCCGCAGTGTACGGGTCAATTGTAATAAAAGCAATAAATTTCAGGGGTTGATCACAGGGACTTAGGTGAAACCTGAGCAAGTATAGGTAGTCAATGCAATTACTACTAACCACAGAAGCGATTAAAGCAATCAAAGATGATAAAAAGTCAATTAAAGGAAATATGCAATTCTAGAGATTAAAGCATCTAGTTGTGGTTCCAACTCAAGATCTAAAGATAAGCGGAAAAAGCTGAGATTTTGCAAAGGGAAGGTGTTTCTAAAGTGGAATAGATCACCGGGTAAGTCTCACTACTCACAATCCCAAGCCAAAGCTCCTATTACCGGGTAAGTCTCAAGGCACTAAGGAAAGGAACTATAACCTCAAACCAACACACCGCCTAAGGGAATAGAATCAACCTTTACCGGGTAAGTCTCAGGCTAACTCATAAAGATGGGATGAAGGCACACTCAAACCCCAATAAAGGATAAACCTTTATTACCTACACTTATGATCTTGGGTAACAAACAAAGGAATCACCGGGTAAGTCTCATCCTAGGCTTTCATTGAACCAGGAAAGGTGTAATAAGAATAGGATTTGGCAAACTCTAACACTTAACTCTCAGTTTCGGATAAAAATAGTCACCTCGGCCAGACAGAATCCACCCCGGCCGAGGTGTTCATTGACTGAGCGAGATACTCTAGGGTTAGGTTAAAGACTCGAGCTTTCAGGGTCCTACTGGGATTAAGATCATTCTATGAGTTAGCCTAGAATTGCACAAGAAAATTAGCCACTCATCACCATGAAAGCAATAATCAAATATATGAGAAGGGAATGAATATTTGAACACAAAAACCTTAAGAACAAGGCTTCAATAACTGAATCAAATATCAAATAAATCAGCGTTCCTTCAATCACAAATCAAACAAGACAATAAACCAAGAAGTAGCCTAAGGAAAGCTCACAAACTCCTTCAAAGCTATCTTCCAACAAGGAAATCTTCCTTCTTCCTTCAATCTTGAAGCGAAATCTTCTACAACTGCAGGGTTTTTCGAACTGCTGCGGTGTTGTTCAGCCTCCAAGCCTGCAAGCATTCCTTCAATTTGTGGAAAATCCAACCCTTTATATAGGAAAATTGCCTCCCAAAGATAAGAGATCTTAGAAAGATATTTTCCCATAAAATATATCTAATTAAATCAGCTGAATATAATTTCTTCCTTCCAGAAATCCAGCCCAAAAATATAAGATCTTCTTTCCATAATTAAAAGATCTCAGCCATAAAATATATCTCCTTGCCGCGTCAGGGTATTTGCCTCGGTCGGGGCGCTCCTCAAAATCACCTCGGTCGAGGTGATACTGTAGCTAACCGAGGTGAATCTCAGCTGAATGTGAAATCTCTTAAATCTGGTCCAAAGTAAATCCTTAATCCATTTCCATGCTTCTTGAGTTCTTCCTTTAAGCTCCTGAATGTAGCTCCAATGATTCCTTAGCTTCTTTAGCTCCATTTTAGTCCAAAACGTGCCATTTTTCCTATGATTACAACGAAACTAAGTGTAGACCTCGATTCCCGCAAAGGTAGATGAAACGACAATATAATCACATAATATACATCGAAACATGCAGATTATTGAAGATAAAACGACTAAACTAGTCCAAAAATATAGACTATAATTCATGCTATCAAAATACCCCATACTTGTCCCTTGCTTGTCCCCAAACAAGTTTCAAATCTTAAGCACAAGATAGAATGGATTATAAGTCATAAAGATCAATGAAAAGCCTTTCAAAACATTTTTGGTGGTGTGCTCCACTCATAGATCACTCTAAGAGAATGCTTCATGGAAAATAAAATCAAGACATGATCAAAACATTTTATAAATATAAGAAAGTTGTTCATCTTTGAATAATCATAGAATGCATAATAAATCATAATTATCAAAATTAATCATGTATAATCCAGTTTAAACCACCAAGTCAATCAACAAGCTCGAGGTCTCAAGGGCTTTCCAAAAGAAAGGTCAAGAAACGTGTGAAGGTGGGATGTATATTGTTCGCCCCTAGAGGTGTGTGCAAATAAGTTTTAAATTTATAAAACTAGAATCAAGCAGCGAACCCGCAGTGTACGGATCGACGTAGTTAAGCAAGAATTCCAGAGTATCGAACACAGGGATTTGGGGGGAACGAACTCGATTGCAGATTATCAAGCAAGTAAATATAGGAGTTTTGCAGATATTGGGAAAACAACAATCCTAAAGTTTCAAGTATCCAGTTGCGGCAATAGATTCAAGATATACTAATGATGTAAAGACAGAGTGGAGATATGCAAAGGTATACTAATGTAAGGTAATCGTACGGTTGAGGTTCCAAAAACCTTATGTAACTCACCTACAAAGCACTCTCTATACAGGTTGTTGAGGCTCAATATAGAAAGATTCTAGAGATGAGAATTAGTGTCAAATACCCAAACTTATAATCTAAAGATCAAGACTAACTTAACCGATTGAGGTTGTTGAGGCTCACAATCGAGGTAGAGGTTGTTGAGGCTTCACTACCACCTAGAAAAGACAAGTCTAAACTAAGCTAAAGCAAATCTTTAACTTTAAATTAAAGTAAAAGCAGGTTCGTAGACTTAAGGGAAATCACGGTTAGTTCTTGAGGTTCCACGGCCGTGGACTCAAGAACAGACCGTAATTTAGGGCTGTCGGCGACAATTCTCTAACTCTCAGGGTCTAATCTGTTTGCGATTGATCTATCATCACCTATGCCACAACTATCAACCCTTCACCTTAGAATTGTTAAGGGTTTTTAGCCAATAACAGTCATATTGATATCAATTCAAGAATTAAAAGATAAAAAGATGAAAACTTTCAAGAACTTTCAATAGTCTTCAATTCAATCTCAAGGTCACAAAGAGAATAAGCAATGTCAAAAGATTCACAATAGAACAAATAATCGTAACTCTAGGAAAGAAAAGAAAACGGGATGTCAATCCGTTTTCCAAATCGAACCTAGTCAAGAAGAGAGATCTTCTTGCAAAATCTTCCAAGAACTACGATCTTCCGCCAATCCGGAGATCTCAACAGCAATCTCCACCAAAAGTGCGAGATTAGAGGAATTCCAAAAACGAGCTTCGATCTCTTCAAAGAGATGTCAATTGCTTCCAAGCAAACTAAGCAAAACGTCTTCGTGTCTAAACGGCGAAGAATGAGGGCAAACGGGTATCGAAGGTCGTAAGCGAGGTGACGGAAATCTTGCTTCGTCCGTCTTTTTATAGTGTAGGGCAAAATGTCGGCCCGGCCCAATCTTTAAAAGATCGTGGCTTCAAAGTGTGGCGAAAAGATTCGCCAAGATCACGGTCGTGGAAGTGTTCCACGACCGTAATTTAGGGCGTGGAAACAATTACGGTTAGTTCCACGGCCGTTGAATCCCCTGGAATGAACATCGAATTCTGACTCTGAATCCACGGCCGTTATTCTGGCCGTGGTTTGTGATACGGCCGTATTTTAGGGCGTAATTTAGGGCAAGAACGTGATTCTTCCCTAAACTCGTGCATTCCTCAAACTAAGACTCCAAATTGCTTCCAAAGAATGTCCTCAATCTATGGACATATCAACTCAACTCTCCTTTGCTCGTTTCCGTTCGGAAATAGCTCCAAATCACCTATAATCAACATAGAACTAGTGTAGACATCCATATCGAAAATATAGGCAATACTAGCTCACATATGCATAAAGATCAATCAAAGACTATCAATATGAATCAATTACGATTAGAAAACGTGCCTAAAATATCACAATATTTCATGCTAACAAATAACCCCATACTTAGCACTTGCTTGTCCCTAAGCAAGATCTTTCAAAAAGCTTTAAAACAAGAGTTAGGATGAAATATGTGTACCTTCTTTTGGATGAATGTGACTTCTAAGGAATAGATCATTCTCAAACCTTGCTTTAATCGTTTTTCAAACTTTCACACACTTAATCAAAGAGTAAAAGGCAAGGAAAATTCATGAATCAATTTAACTTCAAAACAAGCATTATAACCTTCAAACATTATCAAAATCAATCATAAGAAGCTTCAATTTAGATCACCAAGTCATATAACATTCTTTTGATCTTAAGGACTTTCAAAGAAAAGGTCTAGAGTATGGAAGGGAAGGGAAAACTTTAAGGGAAAGTGGTGCATAAATCCGGGAAAGTGGACAACTACCTTCTTCTTCTTATGCGGTTCCCGCAACACTTCAACTTAGAGCTTCGCTCTCTTCTTTTCATTTTTCGACTTTACTTTTGGAGTTATGGATAGAGGTGCACAAAAACCGAAGCCTAGGAGATTGGCGTTTCTCAAAATTGCAAGAGATGCCTCAAACCCTTAGCGCACATACCATAATCCGCTAGGAATATCGCTCAATCCGACTTTGGCAAGACACAAACACCCGGCTATGTGAATGGTGCCGAGTTACTCATCGTCATGATTGACTTTCCCAGACCTATAATTTCTTTCTATTCAATTGATTGCAAATAATTGCTCTCATGGCCCTCCCACATCAAACATGCCTTTTTCTCATTCACTTTTCCAAGTTCCCGGATAGGTAAAGGAGGCTAATATTTCAATGAGGAGTTAGATGATCAAAGAAAGAGGAAAGAAAGTATCGAATTGCCTTAATCATTTCAACAAGAAGTATAGGAACTTATAATGTGATTTCAACTTCAATTTCTCAACATGATTTAGGTAACGTTTTCACATTATAAAACTTGCAAAAGAGGTAGAATTCATTCATTCAATTTCTTTTCGATTTACAATCCTTTTAAGCATGCAATTGTCATCAAACTCAATTCGCAAGTAGTGATTATCATGGAAATCATATCAATTCATTAGAAGCACAAAATTTTCAAAATTTTTCAATTTTTATGGGTTTTTAAAGTTCTTTTTCATGCAATGCAATAAGGAAACGTGTAACACATAATGAACATGCAATGATAGTCTTGAAATGAAAGCAACATAGAGAGTAGAGTTATTACAAAATTTTTAGTACATCCCACCCCATACTTAGGACGAACATTGTCCCTAATGTTCACAAGAAAGAACAAAAGAAAGAAAAGAAAAAGAAACTCACAAGTGGTGGCGGGAATGTCTAAAACGAACGGTCATGCATCGATCACTGCGGCGCCGGTGGAGGTGGGAATGGAGAGAAACTCGGATCATAGAACCGCCCAAACTGCTGGCGGTAGACGTCCCTCATCATGTGGTCAAGGTCGTCTAGGCGTCCATCTCTAGCATCCGCCCGGATCTCTAGCGCTCCGACTCTCTCCGAAAGTCCGGTAGCCCAATCCGGCATCCTCTCAGACCATCCCGGGGCGTGATCATACCATGCGGGGGCATCTGCTGGTGCTGGTGCTGGTGGTGGCGGTGGTGCTGCTGGCTGCGTCGTGGACCAAGGAGGGGGTGTGCTGTACCAAGTGGGAGGTGTAGTCATCCACGTGGGCCTCTCACTCACGCTGGCGCGGCGAGATGACGAGCCTGAAGCTCTAGCTGGGCGTGGAGAGCGCCTAGGTACATCCGGGGCCGCCTCCGGCTGATCCGGAAACGTGCCGAACTCCTGCTCCGCTCCTCCACCACTCTCGTACTGCTCTCCCATCTCCTCCTCATCCACAACCAGTGGTGGAACGTAAGGGGGAGCTACAAGCCTGTTCGCATGCATCGCAGCGAACGTCTCCTTCCAATTGTGGCGTCCCGCCACAATGGAATACTCCGGCAGCCACTCAATACCCCTGCCTGTCCTACTCTCCCAAGGCATGCCCGCATAAGGCGGACCTCTATGTGTGGGGAAGATGAGTCCCCTAACCATGAATGCATGTAATCCTAGAGGTACGGCGGGTATGCGGGTGCAAGCTGAAAAATCCACACCAAAGCTCCTAGCTATGTGGGTCATTATCCCACCATATTCAATGTTCCCCCTCGATTTATTCTTGAGTTTACTCATCGTCGCCGCCAAAAGAGTAGCACAATCTGCGCGGCATCCATAAAGCATACTGTAAAGCAGGAATAGCTCATCCGTCTTGATCTTTTGGGGCGTCTCCGTCCTAGGAAAGAGACACTCTGAAAGAACACGGTGAGCTATCTTCAAGGCTAGATGGTACATCAATCTAGCCTTGGTATCGGCGGGTTGCCAACGGTCCTCGTCGGCGTAAATCATAGCCACTTCCTCCCAAAAATCCTTGGCGGAAACGCCTCTAGGAAGTCGACCATTGTAGGTCTCATGGAACCCGAAAATGGTCCCGAACTCAACAATACTCAACTGATAGTCTCGATTCATGAGACGGAAGGAGACGGTCCTATCAACATGGCTGTGCTCGAAAGACGTCACAACCTCTCGGGTGATCTCCTCATAGGCGTCTTCACGAATGTTCGTGAAGACAAGCAATCCGGCTCTATCCAAGAGCCATGTAAGATCGTCAACTATGTTGAGAGGATGTAGATCCTCCAACAACAAATACCTAGGGCCAATCACTGCTCTCTTCTCTATCCTCTCAAATGCAGCTAGGTGGTTCTCATGTATGGTTGGGACGCTAGGGTGAGGTGGTGAAGATGGAGGTGAAGGTGAGGATGGTAGTGAGGGGGATGAGGGTGGTGGTGCCCTAGAGGTGGAGGGGTTGCCTTTTCTTTTCTTATTTTGGTCCCCTTTCTTCTCCTTTATCCTTCCTGAAACTCTCCTTACGAAATCCATTTTTCTCCAAAAATCACGGTCTGTTCTTCAGGTTCCACGGCCGTGGTTTACCCAGAGACCGTGATTCGTCTCAGAAATTCGTGAATCTCAGCAAATTCACCAACAATCACCACAACAAGCAGTCCTAATCTAATTCCTTCCAGTCTTTGTCAGTTCTTCCTAAAAATCTATAGCAAAAACGAACCAAATCCGCGAGAATCGAGAAGAAAGAAATAACCTCTTTTTCAGATTGAAAAATCCAAAATGCGTGTTTGTTGATCGATTTCCACTCGATTTGTTGTTTGGATCTTATTCGTGGTTGGAATTGCTGCAGTTTAGGATGAAGAATCGTTGAAAACGATTAGGAAACGAAGAATTGGGAGTGGCTGCGGGTTTTCGGTATCTAGGTCGTGGAATTGGGGGAGAATTTTGGTGGTTTTGTGAAGAAGTGTGGCTTTTATACTCGCAGGCAAAATTTCCAAAAATCACGGTCTATCGGGGCATTCCACGGCCGTGGAAGTGTACGGAACCGTGGTTTTGATGATTTTTCATAGGCTTTTGAGAATTACGGCCACTGTAGCTATGACGACCGTAATTTAGACCGTGGAACCTTCTGTAAAGCTTCAAAGTCCAAATTTCATCACTTTTCTTCGACATTATCCCTCCTTTCTCCTTTTCCATCGATCCTACAACCAAAAACACGAACATACCGGAAGAAATCGAGGCAAAATAAAGCGAAAACGTCTATTCTAAACTAGTCTATGAATCGAAAACAAAAACAAAAATGCAATACCTTGGGTTGCCTCCCAAGAAGCGCTTTGTTTAGGGTCCGTAGCTAGACCATTGTCGTACCTATTCGAGTGCGGTAGGTGCAAACTCCTCAGCTTGGAGTTCCGGCGAGTACTTCTTGAGTCGTTGGCCGTTCACCTTAAAACTTCCGCTAGCTTCACCCCATACTTCAACTGCACCATGGGGGAAAATACGCTTAATTAGAAAAGGTCCAGTCCAATGGGATTTAAGCTTACCTGGAAAGAGGCGAAGCCTTGAATTGAAGAGGAGAACTTGATCTCCTTCTTTGAGGTCCTTTGGAATGATATGCTTATCATGCCAACGCTTTGCTCTTTCCTTGTAGATTTTGGCGTTTTCATAGGCGTTCAAGCGAAGCTCATCCAGCTTGTTGATGTCTAGGAGACGCTTCTCTCCCGCTTCCTTCATGCTGAAATTTAGCCACTTGATAGCCCAAAACGCTTTGTGCTCCAGCTCTACCGGCAAATGACAAGATTTCCCATACACAAGGTTGTATGGTGTGGTTCCTATGGGAGTCTTGTATGCAGTCCGGTACGCCCATAATGCGTCATCTAGTTTCAAGGACCAATCCTTCCTAGTCCTTGAAACCGTCTTCTCTAGAATTCCCTTGATCTCCCTATTTGAGATCTCAACTTGTCCACTCGTTTGTGGATGGTAAGGGGTGGCGATCTTGTGAGTAACCCCATACTTAGCTAGAAGAGCTTCAAAGCGACGGGCTATGAAGTGAGAACCTCCATCACTAATGATCGTCCTTGGCGTCCCGAATCGCGGAAAGATGGTCTTGTTGAAGAACTTAACCACCACCATGGCATCATTTGTGGGAGAGGCAATTGCTTCTACCCATCTAGAAACATAGTCTACCGCCAATAATATGTATTGGTTTCCACAAGAAGATGGGAATGGTCCCATGAAATCGACTCCCCAAACGTCGAAAATCTCCACCTCTTGGATGTTGTTGAGGGGCATCTCGTTCCTTCTAGAGATATTGCCTGTTCTTTGACAAGCATCGCAACAAGAAACAAAGGATTGCACATCTTTAAATAAAGTAGGCCAATAGAATCCAGATTGCAATACCTTTGCGCTAGTTTTGTTCGAACTAGCGTGTCCTCCACAAGGTAGTGAATGACAATGGCGGATGACACTTTGCATCTCATCTTCCGGCACACATCGCCGGATGATGCCATCCGGACCTCTCTTAAAGAGGAGAGGCTCGTTCCAATAGTATTCCCGGACGTCCTTGAAGAACTTCTTCCTTTGTGCGTATGACAGTCCGGGTGGTATCTCCTGGCAAACCAAATAGTTAACGAAATCAGCAAACCATGGTTCGTTACCTTTGGAGACTACCTTGATGCACTCCTCTATGATATGTAGGTGTTCGTCCGGAAAGGAGTCATCAATGGGTAAATGGTCGTCCTCTAGATGTGTTAGACGACTCAAATGATCCGCAACAGAATTTTCCGAGCCTTTCTTGTCGCGGATCTCAAGATCGAATTCTTGTAGGAGAAGAATCCATCTAATCAGCCTTGGCTTCGCATCTTTCTTCGCAAGGAGGTACCGGATCGCAGCATGATCCGTGTAGACAATCACCTTTGCACCTACAAGATAAGAGCGAAACTTGTCAATAGCGTAGACAATGGCTAGAAACTCCTTTTCCGTAGTGGCGTAGTTGAGCTGAGCTTCGTCTAGCGTCTTGCTAGCGTAGTATATGGCGTGGGTTCGTCCTTCTTTTCGTTGTCCAAGAACAGCTCCAATGGCTACGTCACTAGCGTCGCACATAATCTCGAAGGGGAGAGTCCAATCCGGAGGTTGGATAATAGGTGCTGAAATTAGAGCTTGCCGAATGGTGTTAAACGCATCCAAACATTCCTGCGAAAACTCAAAAACCGCATCCTTCATCAATAGATTAGTGAGAGGTTTTGATATCTTAGAAAAGTCCTTAATGAAACGTCTATAGAATCCAGCATGTCCTAGGAAACTTCTTATCCCTTTCACCGAAATTGGGGGAGGAAGTTTCTTTATGGTCTCTATCTTAGCCTTGTCTACCTCTATCCCTCTACTAGAGACTAAGTGACCTAATACGATTCCTTCCTTAACCATGAATTGACACTTTTCCCAATTAAGAACTAGGTTAGTGTCTTCACATCTTTGCAAAACAAGAGAAAGGTTAGAAAGACAATCGTTAAAAGAGGAACCGTAAACATAGAAGTCGTCCATGAAGACTTCCATGATTTCCTCTACGTATTCGGAGAAGATGGCCATCATGCACCGTTGAAAGGTGGCTGGGGCGTTGCAAAGCCCGAACGGCATTCTCCTATAGGCGAACGTACCCCAAGGGCACGTGAATGTGGTCTTCTCTTGATCATCCGGGTGTATCGAAATCTGAAAGAAGCCACTATAACCGTCAAGGTAGCAAAAGTATGAATGTTGTGCTAACCTTTCAAGCATCTGATCGATGAATGGCAATGGAAAGTGATCCTTCCGCGTTGCGTTGTTGAGCTTGCGGTAGTCTATACACATTCGCCATCCAGTCACGGTTCGGGTAGGAATGAGTTCGTTGTTCTTATTGGTGATGACCGTCATTCCTCCCTTCTTCGGAACTACTTGAACTGGGCTCACCCACTTGCTATCGGAGATAGGATAGATGATACCTGCATCAAGAAGTTTAAGAATTTCCTTCTTGACAACCTCCTTCATGGTCGGATTCAACCGCCTTTGAGGTTGTCTTGAAGTTCTAAAGTCCTCCTCCATTAGTATCTTATGCATGCATAGGGAGGGTTTAATTCCTACTAAGTCCTCAATAGTATAGCCTATGGCTTTTCTATGTTTCCTAAGGACAATCATGAGCTGTTCATGTTCATCTATGCTTAATTCGGAACTAACGATAACCGGGAAGGTAGAATTAGATCCAAGAAAAGCGTACCTTAGATGAGTAGGAAGTGGTTTGAGTTCCATTGCTTTCGGAGCTTCCAATGATCCTTGAGGAGCTTCCGATGTTTCCTTAGAAGTTTCTAAGGATGTTGAATTGGTTGGGGAAGAATTAGAAGAAGTTGAAGAAGTATGCCGGTCACCTTCTTCCACGGTCAAAATTACGGTCTCCTCTGGTGTTCCACGGCCGTAATATCCCCTGGAATGGAGGTCGATTTTGGTCATGGAATCCACGGTCGTGGAATACAGAGTATGACCGTGGATTCTGGTATTCTCAGCCTCATCGTGGAGTTTCTCAAACTCCACTTCATGCATCTCTTCTTGTGCTTCCAAGGCTTCAATTTCCTCTTTGCACTCTTCTTCTTCTCCTTCATTGGTTAGACTCATAGTGATAACCTTTTGTAAAGGATCGTTAAAGAGAATCGCACTTACCTCCTCCCTAGACAAACCTTCTTCGTCTTGGATATTGTAAATATCCTCATCAAAGATTGGTTCCTTCACTAGAGTGGAAAGAACGAACTCTACTTTCTCTTCCCCAATATCAAAAGCGAGTCTCCCATTCTTGCAATCGACCATGCAGCCGGAAGTTGCAAGAAACGGTCTTCCGAGTATGATCGGACCGGACTATCTGCAGGAATGTCAAGCACGACAAAATCAATGGGAACAAAGAACTTGCCTAGCTTGACCGGGACGTCTTCTACAATGCCGACGGGACGAGTAATGGATCGATCCGCCATGTATAATGTCATCTTCACCGGTTTAGGGTCGCCTAAACCGATCTTCCTGCACAACGCAAGTGGTATGATGCTCACACTTGCTCCTAAGTCACATAAAGCGTCATATGTGACCTCTCCCACTCCAATGGGAATGCAAAATGACCCCGGATCCTTCAACTTTGGGGGCATTTTCTCCTTCATAGTCTTGATGAGATCCGAAGAATCCGAACTCATCTTGACTTCACCGAAGTCTTCTAGCTTCCTCTTGTTAGAGAGAAGCTCCTTCAAGAACTTGCCATAAGCCGGCATACCTACAATAGCATCAATGAAGGGTATATTAATATGCAGCTTGCTCATGAGTTCTATGAACTTACCGAATTGTTTATCTAGGCGCGCTCGCGCTCTAGATTGAGGGAACGGTAGGGGAGGTTTGTAAGCTGGAGGAGGAACATAGACATCTTCCTTCTCCTTCCCCTTTTCTTTGTCCTTCTCTACGGGGACTTCAACGAACGTAGGCTGCGGATCGGTGGTAGTCACTCCGCTCCTAGTTGTAATCGCCATTACCCTTCCCTTAGGGTTGTCCTCCGTCTTTCCTGGAAGTTTCCCTTGATTTCTAGGGACTTCCTCCGCGTGGTTGAACAATTGGTTTTCCAAAACTTTTTGAGCTTTGTCAACCTTAGAAATTTGATCATCAACCTTGATGATGCGGTTCTCCAACCCTTGAAGCTTTCCCAATATAGTTTCCAACATGGGATCGGGCTTCTCTTTTCCCGTATTGTTGCCTCCATTAGATGATTGCCCCTGGCTTTTCAAAGGAGTAGAGGAAGAGGAGGGTGGAGTTAGTGAATTGGAGTTGGAAGGATAGGAGTTACCGGAATTTTGTTGATTGGAGCGCCAATTGTTGTTGTTTGAACCCCGATTGTTGTTCCAATTGTTGTTGTTCCGGTTGTTGTTGTTTCCATTCCAATTGTTATTCCGGTTATTGTTCCGGTTATTGTTGTTGCCCAAATAGCCAACATCCTTCTCTTTTTGCTTTGGGAAGTTGGTCTTGATAGCCTCCTTCAACTCTTTGATCTCATTGTTGAGGGAGAAAATCTGATTTTGAGCTTCATGTGTGAGCTTTGCTCCTTGCTCCACACGATTTCCCTCCACCTTCCGGTGGGAATACTTCTCTATGACTCTTGCTTGCTTCTCAATGAAGTCCCAAGCGTCATCTTCTCTCATGTCCATGAACGTTCCACATGAGAGGGATTGGAGGTTGAATTGCGTTCCCGCATCCAGCCCCTTGTAGTAAATCTCCAGCAAGGCAAGCTTGGATATGCCATGATGAGGGCAATCCAATAGCAAATCCTGAAACCTTTCCCAAGATTGAAACAAACTTTCGTTAGGTCTCATAGAAAAAGCATTAATCTTACCTCTAAGTTCCGCCGTTTTGGAAGGCGGAAAGAATTTGGTGAGAAACTCTGCGGAAAGGTCTTCCCACGTGTCTAGTTTCCCATTAGGAAGAGCTTGGTACCAAGATAACGCTTTCCCTTTCAAGGAGAAAAAGAAAGGTTTGAGATTATAGTTGTTGGTAGTTGCGTTCTTCGGTCTCATCGTCTCCATCATACACTCAAAGTTTTGCAAGTGTTGGTGTGGAGATTCAGCGCTTGTACCGCCAAATTGGCTTTGGCGAACAAGAGTGATAACTTGAGGGTTAAAGCTAAACCCTTGCACATCTTCAGCATCAAAATTCACACCCAAGCGGCGTGGTTGTTGTGTTGGATCCATCCGCTGGCCAAGAGTTCTTGGCTCATTATCCACACGTTCGACTCTCGCATTCCCTGGTGGGATGCGGCGATTAGCAGCTCCTTGTGGATTGAAGGGATTTATATTGATCGTAGGATCAATCTCTTCTAACGGCGGCATGGAAGAATCACTATCATCAGCGGATGAGTGGCTTTTTCTTCTAGACCTTGATCTCCTTCTCGAGGACTTCTTGCCTACCTTATCTTCAAGGTCGCTCATCTTTATCCTCATTTGGAAGAGCATGTCTTGTAGACCGTTAACTTGAGATTGATGACGATCCATCTCATCCTGGCGGAGAGTCTCATTCCATCGGAGTTGAGCTTCTTTCTCCGCCAACTCCGTTTGAAGATCGCGTTCGTTCTCTTCAGCCATCTTCTTTTCCTTGCGCCTTTGTCTCAAGGTTTTCTCTAGCTCTTGATCAAGAGGTAAGAGATCTTCGGTGTTCCTAGACCTGCGCATGCACTCAAAGAAAAATCAAATAACGAGAGCAAGCTCCCAAGCTTGACAACCGGCTACCGGATTCGGACGAAACCAAATCCCCGGCAACGGCGCCAAAAACTTGTTCGCCCCTAGAGGTGTGTGCAAATAAGTTTTAAATTTATAAAACTAGAATCAAGCAGCGAACCCGCAGTGTACTGATCGACGTAGTTAAGCAAGAATTCCAGAGTATCGAACACAGGGATTTGGGGGGAACGAACTCGATTGCAGATTATCAAGCAAGTAAATATAGGAGTTTTGCACATATTGGGAAAACAACAATCCTAAAGTTTCAGGTATCCAGTTGCGGCAATAGATTCAAGATATACTAATGATGTAAAGACAGAGTGGAGATATGCAAAGGTATACTAATGTAAGGTAATCGTACGGTTGAGGTTCCAAAAACCTTATGTAACTCACCTACAAAGCACTCTCTATACAGGTTGTTGAGGCTCAATATAGAAAGATTCTAGAGATGAGAATTAGTGTCAAATACCCAAACTTATAATCTAAAGATCAAGACTAACTTAACCGATTGAGGTTGTTTAGGCTCACAATCGAGGTAGAGGTTGTTGAGGCTTCACTACCACCTAGAAAAGACAAGTCTAAACTAAGCTAAAGCAAATCTTTAACTTTAAATTAAAGTAAAAGCAGGTTCGTAGACTTAAGGGAAATCACGGTTAGTTCTTGAGGTTCCACGGCCGTGGACTCAAGAACAGACCGTAATTTAGGGCTGTCGGCGACAATTCTCTAACTCTCAGGGTCTAATCTGTTTGCGATTGATCTATCATCACCTATGCCACAACTATCAACCCTTCACCTTAGAATTGTTAAGGGTTTTTAGCCAATAACAGTCATATTGATATCAATTCAAGAATTAAAAGATAAAAAGATGAAAACTTTCAAGAACTTTCAATAGTCTTCAATTCAATCTCAAGGTCACAAAGAGAATAAGCAATGTCAAAAGATTCACAATAGAACAAATAATCGTAACTCTAGGAAAGAAAAGAAAACGGGATGTCAATCCGTTTTCCAAATCGAACCTAGTCAAGAAGAGAGATCTTCTTGCAAAATCTTCCAAGAACTACGATCTTCCGCCAATCCGGAGATCTCAACAGCAATCTCCACCAAAAGTGCGAGATTAGAGGAATTCCAAAAACGAGCTTCGATCTCTTCAAAGAGATGTCAATTGCTTCCAAGCAAACTAAGCAAAACGTCTTCGTGTCTAAGCGGCGAAGAATGAGGGCAAACGGGTATCGAAGGTCGTAAGCGAGGTGACGGAAATCTTGCTTCGTCCGTCTTTTTATAGTGTAGGGCAAAATGTCGGCCCGGCCCAATCTTTAAAAGATCGTGGCTTCAAAGTGTGGCGAAAAGATTCGCCAAGATCACGGTCTTGGAAGTGTTCCACGACCGTAATTTAGGGCGTGGAAACAATTACGGTTAGTTCCACGGCCGTAGAATCACCTGGAATGAACATCGAATTCTGACTCTGAATCCACGGCCGTAATTCTGGCCGTGGTTTGTGATACGGCCGTATTTTAGGGCGTAATTTAGGGCAAGAACGTGATTCTTCCCTAAACTCGTGCATTCCTCAAACTAAGACTCCAAATTGCTTCCAAAGAATGTCCTCAATCTATGGACATATCAACTCAACTCTCCTTTGCTCGTTTCCGTTCGGAAATAGCTCCAAATCACCTATAATCAACATAGAACTAGTGTAGACATCCATATCGAAAATATAGGCAATACTAGCTCACATATGCATAAAGATCAATCAAAGACTATCAATATGAATCAATTACGATTAGAAAACGTGCCTAAAATATCACAATATTTCATGCTAACATATATAGGGAATGTGGTGCTAGAATCCAGGAAAGAGGATCTTTTACTTAACTTGCTTTGAACTTCAACATCTTCCACCAATAAGCTTTGCTTATTTTTCTTTTTTTACTTTACTTTTTGGGATGCATGGACAGAGGTGCACAATAACCGAAGCCTAGGAAATCAGCAATCATCAATTTCTCGAGATGTCTCAAACCCTTGATGCACATACCATGACCCGTTAGGAATATCGCTCAATCCGACTTTAGCAAGACACAAACACCCAACTATGTGAATGGTGCCGAGTTACTCATCATCATGATTGACTTCCCCAAACCTATTTGTTTCTTTCTAAACTTTCAGCCAACATCTCAAATTTTCTTTCATTTGCTTTTCACTTGCTTGCTTCCAAATTCCCGGATAGGTAAAGGGAGGCAAATATGTATATGAGGGGCTAAGCATGATCAAGAAGAAGAAGAGAAGAGAACGAATTGCCTTGGTTTTTCTAGGAAGAGAGTGAGAGAACTTATCATGTGGTGTCAACCATCAAATTCAACAAAATTTGGATAAAAACAATGTATTAAACATGCCAAAATTTCAAACAAAGCATTTAGCAACTTAAACATATTATAAAACCTTTTAAGCATATAAAGATTTCAAAACCAATCTGCAAACAAAATCATCATTGAGGTCATATCCAGAGAAGAAGCACAAAAATCATTTCGAAAATTCTTTCAGTGAAACCGCCTCGGTCGAGATATTTTATGTCAACCGAGGTGAAGTACCTCGTTCAGCCAAAATCATCCCGGTCGAGGTCAAACTTTTTTTTTTTCTTAATCTAGTTTTTGACGTTTTTCTCAATCAAATAACCTGTATACATGCATGTAGTCTCAGATAAGCACGTAGAGCATAAACAAAATCATAAATATCCGAATAACTGATACAATCATCCACATACCCCATACTTGGGACACATTGTCCCAATGGGTCAAATGTAAGTCTAGAAAACAGAAAAACTCACCGGACATAAGTTGAGCTGCATGAATAATAAAGAAAAGAAATCCTGCAAGCTCTAGTCCTGATCCGCTGGTGGTGGTGGTGGATATGGCACATAAGGATGCAGGGATGGGTCAAAAGGATAACCCATGACCTGTTGCAACTGGATCTCTGCCATCCGACGCTGGAAATGCTGGCCCTCTAGCATCTGATGTGTCCAACCCTGAATCTCTCGGTACTGGTCCTCAAAACGCTCCTGGATGTCTACAATTAGGGCAGCGTAGGCGTCGATCATCTGATTTGTGAGGTCATCCATCCTCTGGTGAGCCACCGGATCTCTGAGTCTACGGCGGTGAGATCTGCGCAGAGGTGGTGGTGGTGCTGCTGCGGCCTCTCCCTCTGTCGCCTCCTCATCGAGGTCGACACCTGGTATACTAGGACCGGTTGTATCCGTCCCTGTCTCCATGGCAACTTCTCCATCATCATCCTCCTCATCCTCTGGTGCTTGGGCTGCTGCTGTATCTCTAGCATCCTCAATGTACGAGATCCATGTAGTGGACCAGTACTGAGGGTCAAACACTGAGAACTCAAATGACCATCTGATACCCTGAGGGGCAGTCTGCTCCCAAGGCATCGCCACATATGGCGTAGTGAGTCCACGAGGAACTAGAATCCTCTTGGTGATCATCTCCTGCAGACCAAGCGGCTTGGCAACCGCCACCATAGTACATGCGCTAAGATCAAGGCCAATGTAACTCACAATGTGAGTCACTAGGCTGCCATATCAAATATCTCCCTTCCCCTTTGCCTTGATCCTGTGAAGATCCTCAACCAACATCACTCCGAAGTCGGGAACTCCTCCGGTCACCATATAGAATAGGCTGAGAAGCTCTCCTTGTCTAATCTTCTAGGGCGTCTCAGTACGCGCCAAAAGTGTCTCGCTAAAAATACGGTGGGCTAGTCTGCAGGCGAGGTGGAAGATGATGCAATCCCTGGAGTCTCCAGGCCTCCACCTGTCAGCATGCTCAACTACATGGGCAATCTGCCCCCAAAACTGTCGAGCTACTGCCCGAGAAGTGAAATCTGGTATTGTCGGTGTAGAAAAACCAAAGATGTCTCTGAAATGATCAAGAGGAATGATGTAGTTCCGGTTCATCAACCGGAACTTGATACTCCTCGTCTACGGAACGTGAGTCACAGAACTCATGAACTCCATGGTAGGCTCAAGGTAGGCTGGAGCTCTAATCTCCATGAACTGCTCCAGCCCCACCATGGACACCATCCGCCTCAAATCATCAGCTACATACAGGCAGTCGAAGGCAGAAATGTCCAAAAACTGCGGCGCAATCACTGGGCGCGTACAAATGCGGTCGTAGTTAACCTGGTGACGCTCGTGTATCACCGGTATAGAAGATCGCGAAGAAGAAGAAGGTGAGGATCCATCCCTCAAAACAATCTGTTTGTCAAACCTGGAACTCATTTTTCTCTCTCTGTCAGATCACCTCGGTTACCCTGACAAATCTCAAGAATACCTCGGCCGAGACACAGGTCGACTGGACCGAGGTGTTTCACTATTTGATTTCAACTATCTGAATTCCAATTCTTTTCCCCCAATTTCACTACAAGTTGTTCCTAAGGGGTACTTAAGCTTTTTCCAACAGAAATGATTGGCAACCAAAGCCAATTTTTAACCAAAATAGTAAAAGACGAGAAGTTAGGGTTTTCGACATTGTTACCCCAGATTCGGTCGATTGGAGGCGTTTTCGGTGCAAATTGTTGCTTGCAAACTGATCCTCTACTCTTTCCTTGCAGAAAGGGAGCAAGAATCGTCGAAAATGATCGAGAATCGGAGGGAGCGAGATTGGGGTTCGCCGGGGTCGAGAAGGAGAGGGAGGGAAGAGAGAGAAACTGTTCCCCCTTTTATACCCCTCCCTGAATCTGCTGTCACCTCGGTCGAGGCGATCCCGATTGGACCGAGGTGATACGGACTGAGGTGGAATGTCGTCAGCCCTAGTCGTCTCGGTTGCTCAAGAATCATCTCGGTCGAGGTGCTGTGACAACAACCGAGATGTGTCTCAGTCAAACTCCGTCTTCTCAATTTCTCGAACTTCTGTCCTTCCAGCGTTGCTCCTGAGTTGCATTCCTTCCTTAGAGAGTACCTGGTTTCTGTCTAGGATGCCAAAAACAAAGCAAAGCAAAACAAAAGCAAAATATCTAAAGCTAGACTAGAAAAAAGGAAAAGAAAGCAATACCTTGGGTTGCCTCCCAAGAAGCGCTTCATTTAAGGTCGCTAGCTAGACCGTACGTCATCCTTAAACATTGTGGAGGGTGTCCTCACCCCATACTTCATCTTCATCATGGGATGAGGTGAAGAAATCAATCAAACGTTCCAGCAAATTTAGTTGCTCATCGGGGAATGAATTGTCTATGGGAAATCATCGTTCTCTCGCGAAGAGGGAGGTAGCCGGATGAGGTGGTCCGCAACAGAATTTTCGGATCCCTTTTTATCGTGGATCTCTAGATCAAACTCTTGAAGCAAGAGAATCCAGCGAATAAGACGCGGCTTTGCATCCTTCTTGGCAAGCAAGTAGCGGATAGTTGCATGGTCAGTGTAGACAATAACTTTTTCTCCCACTAAGTAGAACGAAATTTCTCGAAAGCATATACAACCGCCAAAAGCTCCTTTTCGGTGGTGGCGTAGTTTTGTTGGGCTTCATCTAGCATCTTGCTAGCATAGTAAATGGCGTTGGTCTGGCCATCCTTCTTTTGTCCAAGTACAGCTCCAAATACCACATCACTCGCATCGCACATGATCTCAAAGGGCAAGGTCCAATCCGGAGGTTGGATGATGGGAGTGGAGATCAATGCCTCCTTAATCCTATAGAATGCATCAAGACACTCCTGTGAAAACTCAAAAACATCTTTATTCAAGAGTTTAGTTAGTGGTTTAGAGATCTTCAAGAAATCCTTGATCAACCTCCTGTAGAAACCTGCATGCCCGAGAAAACTCCGCACACCCTAAACAGAAGAAGGGGGAGGAAGTTTCTCAATAGTCTCGATCTTAGCTCGATCGAACTCAATACCTCGATTGGAAACAAGGTGTCCTTGCACAATGCCTTCATTAACCATAAAGTGACACTTTTACCAATTTAAAACGAGATTAGTGTCTTCACATCTTTGTAGAACTAGAGAAAGGTTAGATAGGCAATCATCAAAAGAGGAACCATATACCAAAAAGTCATCCATGAATACCTCCATGATTTCCTCTATGTATTCGGAAAAGATGGCCATCATGCATCGTTGGAAGTTAGCGGGTGCATTACATAATCCAAATGGCATCATCCTATAAGCGAATGTCCCCCATGGAAGAGTGAAAGTGGTCTTCTCTTGATCATCCGGATGGATAGGAATCTGAAAGAAACCACTATAACCATCTAGATAGCAAAAATGTGAATGCTGGGCTAACCGTTCGAGCATTTGATCGATGAAGGGAAGTGGAAAATGGACCTTCCGAGTGGCCGCGTTCATCTTCCTATAGTCGATGCACACCCTCCAGCCCGTAACGGTCCTCGTTGGGATCAAGTCGTTGTTCTTGTTCGTTACGACGGTTATCCCTCCTTTCTTCGGAACTACGTGCACTAGGCTAACCCACTCGCTATCCGAGATAGGAAATATGATACCTGCATCCAACAACTTAAGAATTTCTTTCTTCAAAACCTCTTTCATGATCGGATTTAACCGTCTTTCAGGGTCCCGTGAAGTCTTATGATCGTCCTCCATTAGAATTCTATGCATGCAGAAAGAAGGCTTAATACCAATAAGATCATCAATAGTGTAACCCAAAGACTTTCGATGTTTTCTCAAGACATGCATCAGTTTAGATAATTCAGTTTCGGAAAGGGAAACACTAACAATAACAGGATAAGTGGACTCCGGTCCAAGGAAAACATACCTCAAGTGATTCAGAAGTGGTTTATGCTCCACAACTGGGGGTGTTTTCTAAGGGGGATCCCTGCTTCCTCTTTCCAGTGGAGTAGACTTCGAATGAAGAGCTGGACTTTCAGAAGTCTCAGTTAACATCACCTCGCTTTCGACCTCGTTCGAGGTCCAGAATGGGTGACCAAGATGTTCTTTAGCTAAGAACACCTCGCTTGGTCCAGAAGGTGTGTCGGTCGAGGTACTGCAACTGGGACCGAGGCCAGAGATCTTCTTCTCCTGGATTAGTCTTTCAAATTTAGCTCCTGGATCTTCTTCCAGTGCTTTTAGGCTCTGTATATCTGCATTACAAGAAGCATCTATACCTTCCTCTATTAAGCTAAAGCTAATAACTTTTTCAAAAGGGTCATTAATAAGGATAGATCTCACCAATTGTCTTGATTCTTCTTCATCGTAGATGTTGAAGATATCATCCTCCCGTGGATCTCCTTTCATTGCAGTAAGCAATGCAAAACTCTACTTGATCACCGCCAATGTTGAATTTTTACTTGGCGTTCTTACAATCCACGTTGCACCCCGAAGTTGCTAGAAATGGTCTCCCGAGAATGATAGGAACGGGATAATCTGCGGGAATATCAAGCACCACAAAGTCTATAGGTAAGTAAAAGTTACCTAACTTAACCTGAACGTCTTCTAAAATGCCCACGGGATGGGTAATGGAGCGAACCGCCATGTATAGACTAATCTTCACCGGCTTGGGCTCTTCATGTCCGATCTTCACACATAGCTCCAGCGGAATGATGCTCACGCTGGCTCCTAGATCCCACAAGGCTTCACAAGTTACATCCCCAACTTGAATGGGAATGCAAAACGAGCCGGGATCTCTTGATTAAGGTGGCATCTTCTCCTTCATGATTTGAATGAGCGCCGAGGATCTAGATGTCATCCTTACTTCACCAAGGTCTTCCAGCTTCCTTTTTCTTGATAGAATCTCCTTTAAGAACTTCCCATATGCGGGCATCCCTAGAATAGCATCAAGGAAAGGGATGCT
Organism: Fagopyrum homotropicum; assembly: GCA_033239125.1. Classification (NCBI taxonomy): domain Eukaryota; kingdom Viridiplantae; phylum Streptophyta; class Magnoliopsida; order Caryophyllales; family Polygonaceae; genus Fagopyrum; species Fagopyrum homotropicum. The sequence continues at coordinate 30,659,313 of BSWB01000002.1, read as the reverse complement.
AATTTGTAGTTTATTCATCAAGTCAAGGAACTTATTAAAATGCTTGTCTAGATGTGCTCTGGCCCTTGACTGAGGGAATGGAAGTGGTGGTTTATAAGCAGAAGGTGGAACATAAACTTTAGATATCTCCTCCGCTTTCTGAGGTTCCACCTCGGTTGGTACCTCGGCCGAAGTGTTCTTTGATTGTACCTGGACTGAGGTGTTCTTCATCTGTACTGGCATCGACCGAGGCACTGGATCTGCAGTTTTCAGTCCACTTCTCGTCGTTATTGCCATGATCTGTCCCTTGGGGTTGCTCTCTGTCTTTGCTTGGAGCTTCCTTGGGTCTCTTGGCGCTTTATTCGCCTTACTAGAAAGTTGTTGCTCTAAGGCTTTTTGTGCCTTCGAAAATGAAGTCATGGATCTCTCCATGGCACTAAGCTTGATCAAGATGTTCTCCAGCACTGCGTCTTTCTTTTCCGGATGGGACGAGCTTGATCCAGACTCTTGGCTCTTCAACGGAGTAGAAGAAGAGGAAAGGAAAAGGTTAGATGAATTGTTCGAATTGGAGTTAGAGTAAGGGTTACCCAAGTTTTGATTGTTGGATCTACAATTGTTGTTGTTGGAGCCTCTATTGTTGTTGTAGTTGTTGTTCCGGGAGCCTTGATTGTTATTCCTTGACCCTTGATATCCTTGATGTCCTCTCTCCTCCTTTTTGGTGTGAGCAACCTAAAGGTCCTTCAATTGCTTCACATCATTCTTGAGGGAGGTGAGTTAATTATCATTTGATGGAGTCTCTTCGAAGTTGACTTTCTTAACTCCACCTTCGGCTCCTTGGTAGGAATATTTCTCCATGTGCAAAGCTTGTTTCTCGATGAACTCCCAAGCTTCGTCAATCTGCATGTCCATGAATGTGCCGGCGGATAGTAGTTGGAGGCTGAATTGGGTAGCTTGATCCAATCCCTTGAAGTATATCTCCAACAACTCTATCTTTGGAATCCCATGATGTGGGCAATCCAAGAGAACATCTTTAAATCTCTCCCATGACTTGGACAAAGTTTCCTTATCCTTCATGGTGAATGCATTGATCTTCCCTCTCATTTCAACTGTCTTAGAGGGGGATAGAATTTTGTTAAGAATTCCGTCGTCATCTCCTCCCAAGTGTTGATCTTTCCGGGAGGAAGAGGTTGATACCAAGTAAGCGCCCTATCCTTCAAGGAAAATTAGAAGGGCCTTAGCTTGTAATTGTTGTTTTCCAGCCTTGAAGGTCTCAAGGTCTCCATCAAGATCTCATAGTTTTGTAGATGTTGGTGTGGAGACTCTCTCTCTAAACCTCCAAACTGGCGTTGGCGGATCATGGAAAGAACTTGCGGTCGAAGTTCATAATTAAAAGATCTCAGCCATAAAATATATCTCCTTACCACGTCAGGGTATTCGCCTCAGTCGGGGCGCTCCTCAAAATCACCTCGGTCGAGGTGATACTGTAGCTGACCGAGTTAATCTCAGCAGAATGTGAAATCTCTTTAATCTGGTCCAAAGTCAATCTTTAATCCATTTCCATGCTTCCTGAGTTCTTCTTTTAAGCTCATGAATGTAGCTCCAATGATTCCTTAGCTTCTTTAGCTCCATTTTAGTCCAAAACGTGCCATTTTTCCTATGATTACAACGAAACTAGGTGTAGACCTCGATTCCCGCAAAGGTTGATGAAACATCAATGTAATCACATAATATACATCGAAACATGCAGATTATTGAAGATAAAACGTCTAAACTAGTCCCAAAATATAGACTATAATTCATGCTATCAAGATCTTGGAGAGGAGCCTCAAGCAAGGGTGAGTGAGTTTGTTGAAGTACTCACCCCCTGCATTAAACTCTGATCCGGTAGTTGCCTGCCAGAACTCACACAGGTCTGGAGTCGGGACTGGCTCCCACCAGTTCTCGGAGGGGTTGAGAGTCACCCCGAAGGCCTCCTATAGCTGGTGGTAATCAAGTGTGTATTTCGTCTTGTTGAACTTGAAATTGAGTCCAACACACACATGATCCTCCTTCTCTATGGTGAAGGTGGCTATCAACTGTATGCTGAGCTCGGGATACGTTGGAGGACTCTTTTGTACAAGTCTCCAAGCCCAGCATTGTCTAGAAAGGACTGCATGCTCTCCAGCATGACTAGCTTCTCTAAGGTAGGAACGTGTGAAAACCGAGTTGCATACACAACCCGATCTTCCACAATCCTATAGCGAGTCTTCTCACCCTCCGACATCTTGTGCTTCCTTTGTGGTTCCATTCTTCCACAATCCTATAGCTGGTGGTAATCAAGTGTGTATTTCGTCTTGGAAGGAAGACGAACCCTCTGTTGTGTTTTCCGCATGAGCGGCTGGAGGATTGATAGCATGAATTATTGTCTATATTTTGGGGCCTGTTTAGACGTTTTATCTTCAATAATCTGCATGTTTGTATATATATTATGTGATTATATTGCATACACAACCCGATCTTCCAAGTTTCGTTGTAATCATAGGTAAAATGGCACGTTTTGCATCAAAAAGGAGCTAAGGAGTCATTGGAGCTACATTCAGAAGCTTAAGGAATAATCCAGGAATCATGGAACTGGATTAGAGAATTACTTTGGACCAGATTTGAGAGATTTCACATTCAGTTGTGATTCACCTCGGTTGACTACAGAGTCACCTCGACCGAGGTGATCCAGAGGAGCCGACTCGACCGAGGCGAACACCTTGGACGTGGCAAGGATATTTTATTCTTGGCTGAGATCTTTTATTTTTGGAAAGAGGATCTTATATTTTTGGGCTGGATTCCTGGAAGGAAGAAGATAAGTTAGCCCATATATTTTACCTATTTTTATGGGAAAAGATCTTTCTAAGATATCTTATCTTTGGAGAGTAATTTTCCTATAAAAAGTTTTGGATTTTCAACAAATCCGAATCCCGCTTACCACGAGAAAGCCCGCTTACCACGAGAAATCCTGCTTACCACGAGAAATCCCGCTTACCACGAGAATACCCGCTTACCACGAGAACACCCGCTATCACCCGGAAGACATTCGCAGCAGCACATCGTCGCATACACTCTAGTTGAGAGATTTGAAGAACCTTTTTGAAGGTTGAAGGAGGAAGTTTATAGATTTTATAGCTTTGTGAAGGGTTTTGTTAGATTCCTTTAGATTCCCTTCATTGTCGTTTGTCTTGTTGGATTTTAATCCAAGGAACGCTTGTTGTTTGATAATTGATTCAGTTATTGAAGCCTTTCTCTTAAGGTTTTCTTGTTTAATTATTCTCTTTCTTCCCATTTGTTTGATTATTACTTTCATGATGATGAGTGGCTAATTTCTTTGTGTGATTCTAGGGTGATTGGCTGAAGGTTGTGGGAAAAACAATGATAGAATAATCTTAATCACGGTAGGATCCTGAAAGCTCGAGTCTTTACCTTAACCCTAAGCATCTCGTTCAGTGGATTAACATCTCGGCCGGGGTGGAATTCTTCTGACCGAGGTGACTTATCTGATCCGAAACTGAGAGTTAAGTGTTAGGGTTTACCAAATCCTATTCTTATTTCACCTTTCCTGGTTCAATGCAAGCCTAGGATGAGACTTACCCGGTAATTCCTTGTTTGTTTACCAAAGATCATAAGTGTAGGTAATAAAGGTTTATCCTTTATTGGGGTTCGAGTGTGCTTTCATTCCGTCTTTGTGAGTTAGCCTGAGACTTAAATAGTAAAGGTTGATTCTATTCCCTTAGTTGGAGTGTTAGTTTGAGATTATAGTTCTTTTCCTTAATTCCTTAAGACTTACCCGGTAATAGGAGTTACGGTTTGGGATTAGTGAGTAGTGAGACTTACCCGGTGATCTATTCCACTTTAGAAATACTTTCCCCTTGCAAAACCTCAGCTTTGTCCGCTTATCTTTAGATCTTGAGTTGGAACCACAACTAGATTCTTTAATCCCTAGAATTGCATATTTCCTTAATTGACTCTTTATCATCCTTGATTGTTTTAATTGCTTTTGTGGTTAGTAATTACATAGCTTACCTATTCCGACTTTGTTTCACTAAGTCCTTGTGATCGACCCCTGGAATTCCTTGCTTTTTACTACGATTGACCCGTACACTATGGGTTCGCATCCTTGTTTTAAGCTAACATCGAGGGTTATAAATTTAAAGCTTGCACACACCGTTTGGAGCGAAGAAGTTTTTGGCGCCGTTGCTGGGGATTTGGTCTAGACCGAGCCGGTTGCGGTACGCTTTTGGGGCACTTGCCCCAGTTTCTACTAACCACTCTACTTGAGTGACTTTCGCAGGTTCTTTTTCTTAGGTTTATGCGAAGAACTCGTGCTGGGAAGGAAATCGTTCCTTACGATCCCGAACCAGAAAAGACATACAAACGACGCTTGAGAGAAGCGAAGATGGCCGACCAAGATAATCGCGATCTTGAGGCCGAATTAAAGGAGGCGTTAGAACAGCTACGCCTCAGCAGGGAAGAACTGAGGCATGAGAATGAAGAAACTCGCACCAGGACTGAAGCGATCGAAGCAGATATGGTAGCCTTACGAGACCAGTATCTACTTCGACCGAGGCTAGACCCTGCTCTAGATCCTCGACCGGTTGAGGATCCAGTTCCAGACCCTCGATCGAGGCAGGTCCCAGCAGCTGTTGCCCCGGCCGATGTACTTCCACCTCGGATACCAGTCTGAGGCGCTCTTTTTGCAGGAATCCCGCAAACCCTAGGGCAAAGGATGAACCCCAATCAACAACTGAGGCGTCCTGGAGTTAACCTAGGAGATCCAGCGGACCATGACTACGAACTTCGACCGCAAGTTCTTTCCATGATTCGCCAATGCCAATTTGGAGAGCTAGAGAAGGAATCTCCGCATCAACATCTACAAAACTATGAGATCTTGATGGAGACCTTGAGACCTTCAAGAATAGAAAATAACAATTACAAGCTAAGACCTTTTTACTTTTCTTTAAAAGATAGAGCTCTTACTTGGTATCAATCTCTTCCTCCAGGAAAAATCAATACTTGGGAGGAGATGACTACGGAATTATTGACTAAATTCTTTCCCCCCTCTAAAACCGCTGAAATGAGAGGGAAGATTAATGCATTCATCATGAAGGACAAGGAGAGCTTGTCCAAGTCATGGGAGAGGTTTAAAGACATTCTTTTTGATTGCCCACATCATGGGATTCCAAAGATAGAGTTGTTGGAGATATACTTCAAGGGACTGGACGGAAGCACCCAGTTCAACCTTCAACTACTATCTGCCGGCATGTTCATGGACATGCCGATCGACGAAGCTTGGAGTACATAGAAAAGCAAGCTTTGCACATGGAGAAATACTCCCACCAAGGAGCTGAAGGTGGAGTTAAAAGAGTCAACTTTCAAGATGCTCCGCCTAACAACAATCAACTCACGTCTTTGAAGAATGACGTGAAGCAATTGAAGGAACTCTTAGTTGCTCAAACCAAGAAGGAAGATCAAGGATCAAGGAACAACAACAATGGATACCGTAACAACAACAACGGTTCCCGGAACAACAACTACAACAACAATAGAGGATCTAACAACAATAATTGGAGGCCAAACAACCAAAATTCGGGTAACAATCATTCTAACTCCAATTCTAACGATTCCTCTAATCCTTTCCTCTCTTCCTCTTCTTCTTCTACTCCATTAAAGAGCCAGGAGCAAGGATCAAGTTCGTCCCAGCCAGAAAAGAAAGACGCAGTGCTGGAGGCCATCTTGATCAAGCTTAGCGCTATGGGGACATTTATGACGTCATTTTCGAAGGCACAAAAAGCCTTTGAACAACAACTTGCTAGTAGGGCGAATGAAACGCCAAGAGATCCAGGGAAGCTTCCAGCAAGAACAGAAAGCAACCCTAAGGGCCAGATTATGGCCATAACGACAAGGAGTGAACTGAAGACTGCAGATCCAGTGCCTCGGTCGGTGCCAGTACCGACGAAGACCACCTCGGCCCAAGTGCAGTCGAAGAACACTTCGTCCGAGATGCCAACCGAGGTGGAGCTACAGGCAGCGGAGGAGAAAACTGAAGTCTATATTCCACCTCCTGCATATAAACCACCACTTCCATTCCCCCAGTCAAGGGCCAGAGCACATCTAGACAAGCATTTTGGTAAGTTCCTTGACTTGATGAATAAACTACACATCAATATTCCTTTCCTTGATGCTATTCTAGGGATGCCCGCCTATGGGAAGTTCTTGAAGGAGATCCTATTAAAGAAGAGGAAGCTAGAAGACTTCGGTGAAGTAAGGATGACATCTAAATCCTCGGAGCTTATTCAAATCATGAAGGAGAAGATGTCACCCAAGTTAAGAGATCCCTGCTCATTTTGCATTCCCATTCAAGTTGGAGATGTCACTTGTGAAGCCTTATGTGATCTAGGGGCCAGCGTGAGCATCATTCCGCTGGAGCTATGTGTTAAGATCGGACTTGGAGAGCCCAAGCCGGTGAAGATTCGATTATACATGGCGGACCACTCCATTACCCATCCCGTGGGCATTTTGGAAGACGTTCCGGTTAAGTTAGGTAACTTCTATTTACCTATAGACTTTGTTGTGCTTGATATTCCCGCAGATTATCCTGTTCCTATCATTCTCGGGAGGCCATTTCTAGCAACTTCGGGTTGCAATGTGGATTGTAAGAACGCCAAGCTGAAATTCAATATTGGCGGGGATGAAGTGGAATTCACATTACTTGCGGCTATGAAAGGAGAGCAGCTAGGAGATGATATCTTCAACATCTATGATGAAGAAGAATCAAGAGAATTGGTGAGCTCTATCCTTATTAACGATCCACTTGAAAAAGTTATTAGTTTTAGCTTAATGGAGGAAGGTATAGATGCTTCTTATGATGCAGATATACGGAGCTTAAAGGCGCTGGAGGAAGATCCAGGAGCTAAAAATGAGAAACTAATCAAGGAGACGAAGATCTCCAGTTTCGGTTCCAGTTGCAGTACCTCGACCGAGGCACTTTCTGGACCAAGCGAGGCGACTGAAGAACATCTCGGTCAACGCCTCTGCGCCTCGAACGAAGTCAAAAGCGAGATGATGTCAACTGAGATTGCTGAAAATAATAAACTTCTTACTCTCTTCTCTGACATTCATACTCAGTTGGTGGAACATCCTCTCCACCAAATTTCTGATAATAAGGGACCTTGGTATGCTGATATTGTTAATTATCTTGTTTGCCAGGAAATACCACCCGGATTGACGTACGCTCAAAGGAAGAAATTCTTCAAGGACGTACGCCATTACTACTGGGATGAACCGCAGCTATTCAAGCGTGGACCGGATGGGATGCTTCGAAGATGCATTCCGGAAGATGAAGTTAATAGCGTCATACGACATTGTCACTCACTTCCTTGTGGAGGGCATGCTAGCGCCAACAAAACATGCGCTAAGGTATTACGTTCCGGTTTCTTTTGGCCTACATTATTTAAGGATGTGCAATCGTTTGTTGTATCTTGTGATGCATGCCAAAGAACAGGGAACTTATCTAGAAGGAATGAGATGCCTCTCAATAACATACAAGAGGTTGAGATTTTTGATGTATGGGAGTAGATTTCATGGGACCTTTCCCATCGTCCGGAGGAAACCTCTATATTCTTCTAGCAGTTGATTACGTCTCTAGATGGATTGAAGTCATTGCTTCCCCCACTAATGACGCCATGGTGGTTGTGAAGTTCTTTAACAAGACTATCTTTACATGTTTTGGGACTCCACGCATCATCATCAGCGATGGAGGGACGCATTTCATCAACCGGAAGTTTAAGGCACTTCTATCGAAGTATGGGGTAACCCACAAGGTAGCAACCCCTTATCACCCTCAAACTAGTGGACATGTCGAGATCTCGAACAGAGAAATTAAAGCAATCTTGGAGAAGACCGTCTCTAGGATGAGGAAGGATTGGTCCATGAAGTTGGACGACACTCTTTGGGCCTACAGGACCGCATTCAAGACTCCCATTGGTACCACCCCTTATAATTTGGTATATGGTAAGTCTTGTCATTTGCCCGTTGAGTTAGAACACAAGGCATATTGGGCGATCAAATGGTTGAACTTCGACATCAAGGAAGCCGGCGAGAAGCGGCTATTGGATATCAATGAGCTGGAGGAGCTGCCTTTGAACGCTTATGAGAATGCCAAAATCTATAAAGAAAGGACGAAGAAATGGTATGACAAGCGCATCATTCCTAAGGAGCTTAAAGAAGGAGACTTAGATCTACTCTTCAACTCCCGCATCCGCCTCTTTCCAGGTAAGATGAAATCTAGATGGACCGGACCTTATATTGTGAAACATGTTTTCCCTCATGGTGCAGTTGAGATTTGGGGCGAAACGAGCGGAAGCTTCAAGGTCAACGGTCATATACTTAAGAAATACAAACCGGAAGTTCCGGTTGAGGAGGTTGCACCACTGTACCTCGTTTGAGAGACACCGTATGGTCCAGCTAGCGACCTTAAATCAAGCGCTTCTTGGGAGGCAACCAAAGGTATTGCTTTCTTTTCCCTTTTTCTTTTCTAGTTTAGATAGTTTGCTTTTTCTTTGCTTTGTTTTGTTTTTGGTGTCCTAGATAGACAACAGGTTATCATCTAAGGAAGGAATACAAACCAGGAGCACAACTGGAAGGATAGAAGTTCGAGAATATGAGAAGACGGAGTTTGACTGAGACACATCTCGGTTGCTGTGATAGCACCTCGACCGAGATGATTCTTGAGCAACCGAGGCGATTAGGGTTTCTGAAGATCCACCTCGGTCCGTACCACCTCGGTCCAGTCGAGACCACCTCGACCGAGGTGACAGCAGTTCCAGAAAAGGGTATAAAAGGGGGTGAAGAATTCTCTCTCCTCTCTTTACCTTCTCCTCGACCGTGGCACGTCTTTCGCCTCGCTTCGCCATTCTTCGCTCCTTTTCGACGATTCTTGCTTCACCGAGCAGATGATAGACTCCTATGCTGCCCTAACTGTAGACATCCAGGAGAGATTCGACGACCAGCGCCGAGAGATCGATAGTGGGACTCGTCAGATGCTAGAGGGCCAACACTATCAGCGACGGATGGTGGAGATCCAGTTTGAGCATGCCATGGGTTATCCATTTGACCCATCTCAGTATCCGTATGTGCCACCACCACCACCACCGGATCGGGATTATTGAGAGCTTGCAGGATTTTCTTTCTTTATTTAATATGCAGCTCAGCTATGTCCGGTGAGTATTTTATTTCTTTAGACTTATTTGACCCATTGGGACAATGTGTCCCAAGTATGGGGTATGCGGATGTACTTTTATGACTTATGTGTTTGTATGACTCGACTTTATCAGATATTTAAGCTTTATTTTGCTTTATGTACTTATTTGAGATTACATGCATGCATACAGGTTATTTGTTTGAGAAAAAACGTCAAAAACTGGTATTAAAAAAAATATATATATTTTTTGACCTTGACCGAAGCGATTCTGGCCAAACGAGGAACTTCACCTCGGTTGACTTAGAACACCTCGACCGAGGTGGTTTAACTGAAAGTCTTCGAAAACAATTTTTGTGCTTCTTATTTGGATATGATCCCAGTGAAGATTTTGTTTGCTGACTAATTTTGAAATCTTTATATGTTTGAAAGGTTTTATGATACGTTTAAGTTGCTAAATGCTTTGTTTGAAATTTTGACATGTTTAATACTTTGTTTTTATCCAAATTATGTTGAATTTGAAGGTTGACACCACATGATGAGTTCTCTCACTTTCTTCCTGGAAAGACCAAGGCAATTCATTCTTTTCTCTTCTTCTTCTTGATCACGCTTAGCCCCTCATATACATGTTTGCCTCCCTTTACCTATCCGGGAATTTGGAAGCAAGGAAGTGAAAAACAAGTGAAGTAAAAGTTGAGAAGATGGCTGGAAGTGAAAGTGTTAGAAAGTAATAAATAGGTTTGGGGAAGTCAATCATGATGATGAGTAACTCGGCACCATTCACATAGCCGGGTGTTTGTGTCTTGCCAAAGTCGGATTGAGCGATATTCCTAACGGGTCATGGTATGTGCATCAAGGGTTTGATGCATCTCAAGAAATTGATGATTGCTGATTTCCTAGGCTTCGGTTATTGTGCACCTCTGTCCATGTATCCCAAAAAGTAAAGTAAAAAAAGGAAAAGTGTAAAATAAGCAAAGCTTATTGGTGGATGATGTTGAAAGTCAAGTGAAAGTGAAGTGATATCCTTTTCCCGGATTCTTGCACCACATTACCTTCCATACATCCCTACCCCACACGTTTCTTGACCTTTCTTTTGGGAAGCCCTTAAGACCTCGAGCTTGTTGATTGACTTAGTGGTTTAAACTGGATTATACATGATTAATTTCGATGATTATGATTTATTATGCATTCTATGGTTTTATGCAAAGATGAACAACTTTCTTATATTTATAAAATGTTTTAAGCATATTTTGATTTTAAATTCCATGAAGTATTCTCTTAGAGTGATCTATGATTGTAGCACACCATCAAATTGTTTTGAAGGACTTTTTCCATTGATTTTTAGAACTAATAACCCATTCTATCTTGTATTTTATATGCGGAACTTGCTTGGGGACAAGCAAGGGCTAAGTGTGGGGTATTTTGATAGCATGAGTTATTGTCTATATTTTGGGGCCTGTTTAGACGTTTTATCTTTAATAATCTGCATGTTTGTATATATATTATGTGATTATATTGTCGTTTCATCTACCTTTGTGGGAATCGAGGTCTACAACAAGTTTCGTTGTAATCGTAGGTAAAATGACACGTTTTGCATCAAAAAGGAGCAAAAGGAGCTAAGGAGTCATTGGAGCTACATTCAGGAGCTTAAGGAATAATCCAGGAATCATGGAACTGGATTAGAGAATCACTTTGGACCAGATTTGAGAGATTTCACATTCAGTTGTGATTCACCTCGGTTGACTACAGAGTCACCTCGACCGAGGTGATCCAGAGGAGCCGACTCGACCGAGGCGAACACCTTGGACGCAGCAAGGATATTTTATTCTTGCGTGAGATCTTTTATTTTTGGAAAGAGGATCTTATATTTTTGGGTTGGATTCCTGGAAGGAAGAAGATAAGTTAGCCCATATATTTTACCTATTTTTATGGGAAAAGATCTTTCTAAAATATCTTATCTTTAAAGAGTAATTTTCCTATAAAAAGGGTTGAATTTTCCACAAATCCGAATCCCGCTTACCACGAGAAATCCCGCTTACCACGAGAAATCCCGCTTACCACGAGAACACCCGCTTACCACAAGAACACCCGCTATCACCCGGAAGACATTCGTAGCAGCACACCGTCGCATACACTCCAGTTGGGAGATTTGAAGAACCTTTTTGAAGGTTGAAGGAGGAAGTTTATAGCTTTTATAGCTTTGTGAAGGGTTTTGTAAGATTCCTTTAGATTCCCTTCATTGTCATTTGTCTTGTTGGATTTTAATCCAAGGAACGCATGTTGTTTGATAATTGATTCAGTTATTGAAGCCTTTCTCTTAAGGTTTTCTTGTTCAATTATTCTCTTTCTTCCCATATATTTGATTATTACTTTCATGATGATGAGTGGCTAATTTCCTTGTGTGATTCTAGGGTGATTGGCTGAAGGTTGTGGGAAATACAATGATAGAATAATCTTAATCACGGTAGGATCCTGAAAGCTCGAGTCTTTACCTTAACCCTAAGCATCTCGTTCAGTCGATGACCATCTCGGCCGGGGTGGAATTCTTCTGACCGAGGTGACTTATCTGATCCAAAACTGAGAGTTAAGTGTTAGAGTTTGCCAAATCCTATTCTTATTCCACCTTTCCTGGTTCAATGCAAGCCTAGGATGAGACTTACCCGGTAATTCCTTTGTTTGTTTACCAAAGATCATAAGTGTAGGTAATAAAGGTATATCATTTATTGGGGTTCGAGTGTGCTTTCATTCCATCTTTGTGAGTTAGCCTGAGACTTACCCGGTAAAGGTTGATTCTATTCCCTTATTTGGAGTGTAGTTTGAGATTATAGTTCTTTTCCTTAATTCCTTCAGACTTACCCGGTAATAGGAGTTACGGTTTGGGATTAGTGAGTAGTGAGACTTACCCGGTGATCTATTCCACTTTAGAAAAACTTTCCCCTTGCAAAACCTCAGCTTTGTCCGCTTATCTTTAGATCTTGAGTTGGAACCACAACTAGATGCTTTAATCCCTACAATTGCATATTTCCTTAATTGACTCTTTATCATCCTTGATTGTTTTAATTGCTTTTGTGGTTAGTAATTACATAGCTTACCTATTCCGACTTTGTTTCACTAAGTCCCTGTGACGACCCCTGGAATTCCTTGCTTTTTACTACGATTGACCCGTACACTGCGGGTTCGCATCCTTGTTTTAAGCTTACATCTAGGGTTATAAATTTAAAGCTTGCACACACCGTTTGGAGCGAACAAGGATGCGCAAGGGCGGTAATGTAACACCCCAAATTCTCGGAACTCGGGGAGCTACTGGTTAGGACCTCACAATGGGTCCCGACCTTGGTTTAACAACAACATTACTTGGATCTTACAACAAGGCACAAATGTATTTAAAACAATTTCTAAAACATAATATTTTCAATGGTATAAACGTACACATGTGACAGCCTTACAAACATATATAAAGATACATAACATGCATGACGTATGGAAGACTCCCCCGTCCCCATCTAATGAGTACGTGGACCCGGCTGACCATCCGTTCCGGATCTCTCTGCAACTATCTATCTCTACAGATCTACAACACGGATAAACCGTTAGCTAACTATCCAAATATAAGCAAAATGATAACAGCACAAACACAAGCAGAAACAAAAATAAACAAACATCATGCTGGCACTCAACAAATTATTATCTATTATTTAAGTGATTCACATTATTCAATTTAAGTTGTGGCACGAGAATTATTATTAGTTCTCGCCTCCGTTCCTTATCCAACTGGTGTAGGTCTAGCTGACTTCCATTGGTAGCATCACTACAAACCATGTATGGACTAGTCCCGAAAGAAACCCCCAGCGCCCCGCGAGCTACTGAGCAGAATGCCACCGCCCGTTACTCTTAGGCCAAAATATAGGTCGGTAATTATATATCACAACCTATCTCTCTAACATGTCAATCACACACCACCCTCATCATTTATACTCATATTTAGTAGTCAGCTAAGTAAGCCCAAAGGACTTACCTGATATAAAGCTCGACTCTCTGTAAACCAACTCGCTCTGTAAACTGTAGCAACTCAGTTGCCTGTCAAAGGAGATAAGTGCATTAGCACACTCTTACGTAGTTAGAAGTCTAAGACTTCTAAAATAGAATAATGTATTTAGACATAACTAGTTGCAGTATTAATTTAGGGTAAAATGACCATTTTACCCTTGATCCCGAAATTCCCGAAAATTCTAAAATTTATGTCTAAACTCCTATTTGAGATTCTAAAATCATATTCTAACTCCCAAAGCTTCGTTTGGTTCCAAGCTAACATTTTTCTTATGTTTCTATTTTCCGGGGAAATCGTAAAGGTCTAACTTCGATTCCAAATATAAAATTCGTAACCGCTTATAAAAATTCTGACTTAAATCCCTAGATTATCTATGATGTCCTATCTAACCTTAGGAGAAAGAATTTCTCCAAACTGTTCATTCAACAACTTTATAAAAATTCCTAAAGTTGACTACTCCCTTTGCAAATTCTATACTTAGCCAAAATCTGAGTACACTTTGAAAAATCATAACTCCTAAATCACTCACTTGATTTATCCCAAATTTTGATATGTTCTACTATAAAATCTTACCTATAATATATCCAAAATTCAGCCGGAAAGGATATCAAGAGCTTATTAAAAATCATCTCACAAAACAGCATCACTTGCTGTTTTCCCCAACACTCAGTTCATATATAAAAACGTCAACTTTGAAACACAATAACTCTCAAACCGTAACTCCGATTCTTCCCAAATTTTAATATGATCTACAACAAGATGTCAACTATATCATATCAAAATTTCAAGCCTAACAGAGATCAAAAGCCTATCCAAATTTATTCCACAAAACTGCATCTCAAGCAGTTTTCCTCAAACTCAGCACACTAAAAAAAACTGCTTGAATAGCCAACTTGAGAAAATCATATCTCCTAAACTATAACTCAGAATAATCCCAAATTTTAATATGTGCTACCACAATATCTCATCTATAACATATAAAAATTTCAGCCAAAATGGATCAGTATTTCATACCTAAATCGGAACCCGAAGTTGGATGTTGTCAATGTTGGAAAACTAGAAAAAGCAACAGCTCTCTGAAGTTGCTCCTTTGGCTGAAATATATGGGTTTAAAGATGGTTTAGAGGCACCCATTGACACATAAACATGGAGGGGAAGTAAGGAGGAAGAGAGTGGTCATACACGAGACTCGTAGAAGGTGACGGCATGGTTGTTGCTGTTGCGCGACTGGAGCAGGGAGGCGACTCCCATGGTTGCTGATGGCGTGTCCCTGGCCACATTCAAGAGGTGTGAGGGAGGGAGCTGCGGTATGCTGGTTGACAGAAGACGAAGGAGCCGGAGGATCTGCTGCGTGCAAGGGATGAGTAAGCAAGGAAAGCTTTTCTTCTGTGGATGTATCTGGACGGAATGCAAGCAGCAGAATGGAAGTGAATCTGCGAAGATCTCGGCTGTTACTTTCCTAGTAACGTTCAGCAAGAGAACGTGGTATTGCAGTTGGGCTGGCGCTGGGCTGGAGCTGGCAACGCCGGGCTGAAAGGCAAAGCAGCAGATGGGCTGGAGTTGCTGTAAGGCTGGGCTGCTGAAAGGTAGAGTAGCAGATGGGCTGAAAATGTGGATCCAAGGTGCTGAAGCTGGGCTGCGGACAAGCTGCTGAGGCTGGAGAGTTCATGGGCTGGGCAGCTGGCGCTGCTGGGCTGAGGGTGCTGGATCCGCTGGGCTGTCAACAGCCTGTCTGGGCTTGTCACCGACTTGTCACAGCCTTGTCTGGCCTTGTCACAGACTCGTCACAGCCTTGTCTGGCCTTGTCACAGCTTCGTCACAGACTTGTCTGGACCTTGTCACAGCTTCGTCACAGACTTGTCCGGGCCTCGTCATACTCTAAATTAGGGCTAAACTTATTATTTTATGTGAAGGTAAGCTACATAAAATGATAAAATTTTATAAAGATCCTATCATTTTATGTGAAGGGAAGCTACATAAAATGATAAATTTTATAATAATGTGTCTAACTAAGTAGACGGATATGGGTCAACTAATCGAGATCGGGTTTGTTACAGAAATAAACGGAATAAAAATTCCGGATATTACATCAGTACCCCCTTAAAATAAGTTTCGTCCCGAAACTTAAAGGAAGACTCGTAACGTCGGAGTCCATGCAAACGAGTTTAAGCGCCGGAAAGAGGTCACAACGGTCGAGTTCTAATTTGTTTCTGAAATAGCCGGAAGAATTATTCCCGGGTATTACATCAATTCCCCCTTAGGATAAGTTTCGCCCCGAAACTTAAAGTACGTCAGTCATAAGGTCAGCCCTCAAGGTACGAGTCTAGTGTATCTACATGTTACCGTACAAGAGTCATCGTTTCCACATATAAGTATCGCGCATATTAAGGTCACCAATAACACACATCTAGACTAAGCACTCAAGCATGAAATAAACAAGTAGTCAGATAATATAACACAGATATAGGTCCAAGCCTTAACTCGTCGCTCCCTAGATTATTACAACTATCTCCACAACGATCTCTGAAAGGTGATGTCTCATACTATCTACAATATCTCAGGTAACCTCGTCGGCTTTCCATAAAACCCATTTCTCCGAAAATCTTTACATGTACATACATCATAAGCGCTTGCTATCACGTCCTATATTGGTTATCGAATATCTCACCGGTATCATTTGGCCCAACTGTCCGATCCTCTATTCTGAGGTCCCAACTCGTGTCTAGTAGGTATTCCTTCTAACTAAATATGTTGACCAATGGGGTTGTTCTCTTCAATAGGGTGAGGAATAGTAGTCCCTCACTCACTTTCAACTCCGTTTGTAAGGTTTCACAAGGTTGTCTTACCTAACTCACCTCTAGATCTTTTGATGACCTTCCTGAGGTAATTTATTCCAATTCCTTTCCTTCTGGTCTTCTAAAAAGGTTCCTAGTATCCGATCTAGGATATTCCCCTTATACATCTTCCGGTGCTTTACCAAGTGCTTAAGGTTAGTTGTATCACAACTCCCTTGGTCATGTCTACTAATATGACTCAGTCATATGGTTCCTCAATTAAAGAATAATTAAAGAATAAACTTGGTATAACTTAATAATCACAATCCGGTGGTCAATCTTGGTGTTCTACCGACGTTATCATAATATTTTGTAGATTTCTAGCTCAACTCAAACTTTTTACTCAGTATCCCAGATCTTAGGTGATATAGAATGTGTCCGCAATGACAACACTAGACGCAAGGTGATCTCACATCACCACCGTTTGATCATACCCACTCGATAATTGCCAACACCCTATCGGTATTGCACTCTTATATCCCCACGTTAATTGGAGCAAGAATATTCCTATGTTACCAAGCGCCACTCAACTCCATTTCGATACACGTTCCGTGTATTCCACTCCGAGATTAGGCTTTCTTTAAGTACGGTTACTGGGTTGCAACTATACTTTTGGCATTTCTCTTTCTCATGTATCTTTCGACTCGGAATGGTGGTTACGTACTTTGAGTTTTCTAGTGCAAACCACGCGCCATACCTTAATAATATCGTTAATTCTTTCTCCCTCCAATGGAACTACTCTCGAATACCCTCCCGGTATTAATTCCCAAAACTACTTATTTGTCGACATGCGACAAAGTTGTCATGTTTCATTGGAATCCATAATAGGGTATCAATCTCTTTCCATAACCTCTACATGCAAGTACCTTCCCATCTATCTTGGTGGTTGTAAAATTCTTCCACAAAAGTCATAGTTACTCCGCATAGCCCATCTCATGTTTGTTCATCTCAAGACGCATTTCACCAACTAACATCATTTTAAACTCGCCACGTTGTATCATTGAGCTTAATGCTCTGTGGTTTAGGGCCCACCACGCTTCCGCTGCGCTACTCTGAAAATTCTGTTGTCACTCATTAATCATAAGGACATTTTATGTGAGTCCAAAGTGATTGTCCCCAAAACACTTTCTCCCGATTACACTCTAAGTCCTATCTGGTGAAGTACTAGATACTTTCCCTACTTGGTTTAAGAGAATAATATAGCGGTTGGAAAACAAACTTTTCTATTTACTTTCTTACTTCTTTTAACACGGGTCCCAACACCCTGACTCGACCGGAGTTTGATCTTAACCAACCGAGAAGTAACCTCTAACACGATTCTCTCTATACCTTTAGTTGTCTAAGTAGATTTTCGTTGTCTACTTGAGGAACTCCTCCAAAGTATTGGTATAGTTAATTCAATACTCCTCAATCACAGATATCTCTTCTTAACTGTAGATAGCTCGACAATCCCAAACAACCCTTGCACGTCCTCAGTTGATGTCGGTCAGTCAATAGTTGACTTATCTCTATTTCCGGGACTCACTTTTCTCATACCTCTTTTGCCGTTAAATTTCCTGGTGAACACTACTTACTCAAGTTCATCAATTTATACTCCTTTAGCTCATTCTACATTACAACTTCCGGTTCCCCCGTGAGGTAACTCCATTTCTCGCGTCTCACTGTGTCGTCCATCTGACATCAATGGTCTTTTCTAGGTCTTCCAATATAGCTTGTAATCAAGTCTACAAAACTCTCATGACCTTAACTTCCTTCCACTTGCGGTTTATCTAGTAGGGAATGCTACACACACTCTGTCTTGATTGACATAGAATCTTATCAAAATCATATACTCCTTACTCCTCTAGTTCTTCTTTTATAATCCATCTGTACTAACTGTGATATGCACCCTTTTCCTTGCCAGTAGGCAGTACATCCCTCACACGCTTCCCTTGGTCTTCAATGACATAAAGGGGGTCCTTTCTGACCGTCTAGTCTTTCTTCTTAAGTTCTTAATTAGGGTTCCTTGCTCGAACTCGCTCCATGTTATTATTAAGGTACTAGCACGCGGATCGATTTAGCTTCACATTTGTTGTTGTTGATCTCTTGAAGGGTCCTCTAGACGTCTATAAAATTCTTACATCATTCTATGGTTATCCTCCTTATTTGATAACCAGTTACCACTGGTTGACCCGCACGTGTTATGTCTCAATTATTACTGACTGGTATGTAGTTGACCTTCCATAAGATCACAGACTTATTGTTCTTCTATCTCTTTTGAAGTTTGATAGGCTTGGTCAAAATCTATCTCCTCTAGTTTCTTTGTTAATACTCTTTTAGTTTCTTCCACAGTCTGCACTTCTCTTGTTCTCTTATGAGGTCACTATACTCTTCTGAGTCTAGTCCTAGCATTCATCTGTCGCCAATGAGTTCATCAAGTCTTCCACATTAGCTTGTAAGCGTGTCTTCGCGATTCTCCTTACTTTAGTCATCATCTGTTTGCGGTTCTCTGGTATGAACCGTTAGTGTTGGTAACTTAAATCTCTTTGTAAATGAGAATTTATTGCGGACCCTTGAGTCCACCAAATCACTTTTCCACATTCTTCCGAATTGGTTGGTGTAGTTCTGTGATTCCACCTTTATAGAAATATGTTATCGAAATTTCTAACTTCTATTGTATTTGATACTTGTTTCATGATTTCTTTCAAAATTCTTGAATCTTTAAGGAAGTCAAGCCATCTCTATGATGAAGAAATTTATTTCTCGTCTGTAACTCTTTGTACTTCTTTAATCTTTCACATCGGGGTCAACACCATATCTTCTTTGTACTCTCAGGCCCATACTTGCCTATGGCGCCGTCCACCTTTGTTGCACTGTCATTTAACCCGCCAAGTGTAGTTGTACTCGACACCACTTAAATTATATTCCGATTTTGTCCGCTTCAATTTGCGCTTCTTATCAGTCCTTACGTATATTCTTGAGTTTCATCTCTCGTGTTCCCACCGCTAAATTCCTTGTATGGACTTCTATCACTTATATTTGAGTTTATTTGATATTCTTTCTTATCTAATTATTCTCGTGGTTAAGAATCATCTTTTTATCTTCACTTTATGCCAACTCGTTCTTCAAATGATTGTAGGAATCGCCAGAATGTACGTCAGGACACATTACTTTACTCCGAGGTCGGAGTCCATTATTTTCCTATAGAGATACTCTTTACGATCTACTAAAATTTTATCATAAGGTGATGATCGCATGATATTAACTCAACTAAAGTATATTTCCTATCCTTTAAGGTACTAAAAGTTACATGCGTATAGATATACCTATAACTTACATAAACATACAATACTATAAGTCCACAAACTATTTCTCATCTACTAAGCTGCAGAGATCCACGGAGAACGATGGTGGTCCGACGTACTACTAACCCAACAACCCGACTATGCACGTGTGTAAAATCAGAAATCTGTTTTGAAAATCTTAGACCCCTTTCGGGTTCTAGTTATTTTATACATTCGGTCTTTTAGAAGATTTCAAGTGCCATTGTTGCCAACCCAGAGCTCTGATACCATGTTGTAACACCCCAAATTCTCGGAACTCGGGGAGCTACTGGTTAGGACCTCACAATGGGTCCCGACCTTGGTTTAACAACAACATTACTTGGATCTTACAACAAGGCACAAATGTATTTAAAACAATTTCTAAAACATAATATTTTCAATGGTATAAACGTACACATGTGACAGCCTTACAAACATATACAAAGATACATAACATGCATGACGTATGGAAGACTCCCCGTCCCCATCTAATGAGTACGTGGACCCGGCTGACCATCCGTTCCGGATCTCTCTACAACTGTCTATCTCTACAGATCTACAACATGGATAAACCGTTAGCTAACTATCTAAATATAAGCAAAATGATAACAGCACAAACACAAGCAGAAACAAAAATAAACAAACATCATGCTGGCACTCAACAAATTATTATCTATTATTTAAGTGATTCACATTATTCAATTTAAGTTGTGGCACGAGAATTATTATTAGTTCTCGCCTCCGTTCCTTATCCAACTGGTGTAGGTCTAGCTGACTTCCATTGGTAGCATCACTACAAACCATGTATGGACTAGTCCCGAAAGAAACCCCCAGCGCCCCGCGAGCTACTGAGCAGAATGCCACCGCCCGTTACTCTTAGGCCAAAATATAGGTCGGTAATTATATATCACAACCTATCTCTCTAACATGTCAATCACACACCACCCTCATCATTTATACTCATATTTAGTAGTCAGCTAAGTAAGCCCAAAGGACTTACCTGATATAAAGCTCGACTCACTGTAAACCAACTCGCTCTGTAAACTGTAGCAACTCAGTTGCCTGTCAAAGGAGATAAGTGCATTAGCACACTCCTACGTAGTTAGAAGTCTAAGACTTCTAAAATAGAATAATGTATTAAGACATAACTAGTTGCAGTATTAATTTAGGGTAAAATGACCATTTTACCCTTGGTCCCGAAATTCCCGAAAATTCTAAAATTTATGTCTAAACTCCTATTTGAGATTCTAAAATCATATTCTAACTCCCAAAGCTTCGTTTGGTTCCAAGCTAACATTTTTCTTATGTTTCTATTTTCCGGGGAAATCGTAAAGGTCTAACTTCGATTCCAAATATAAAATTCGTAACCGCTTATAAAAATTCCGACTTAAATCCCTAGATTATCTATGATCTCCTGTCTAACCTTAGGAGAAAGAATTTCTCCAAACTGTTCATTCAACAACTTTATAAAAATTCCTAAAGTTGACTACTCCCTTTGCAAATTCTATACTTAGCCAAAATCTGAGTACACTTTGAAAAATCATAACTCCTAAATCACTCACTGGATTTATCCCAAATTTTGATATGTTCTACTATAAAATCTTACCTATAATATATCCAAAATTCAGCCGGAAAGGATATCAAGAGCTTATTAAAAATCATCTCACAAAACAGCATCACTTGCTGTTTTCCCCAACACTCAGTTCATATATAAAAACGTCAACTTTGAAACACAATACCTCTCAAACCGTAACTCCGATTCTTCCCAAATTTTAATATGATCTACAACAAGATGTCAACTATATCATATCAAAATTTCAAGCCTAACAGAGATCAAAAGCCTATCCAAATTTATTCCACAAAACTGCATCTCAAGCAGTTTTCCTCAAACTCAGCACACTAAAAAAAACTGCTTGAATAGCCAACTTGAGAAAATCATATCTCCTAAACTATAACTCAGAATAATCCCAAATTTTAATATGTGCTACCACAGTATCTCATCTATAACATATAAAAATTTCAGCCAAAATGGATCAGTATTTCATACCTAAATTGGAACCTGAAGTTGGATGCTGTCAATGTTGGAAAACTAGAAAAAGCAACAGCTCTCTGAAGTTGCTCCTTTGGCTGAAATATATGGGTTTAAAGATGGTTTAGAGGCACCCATTGACACATAAACATGGAGGGGAAGTAAGGAGGTAGAGAGTGGTCATACACGAGACTCGCAGAAGGTGACGGCATGGTTGTTGCTGTTGCGCGACTGGAGCAGGGAGGCGACTCCCATGGTTGCTGATGGCGTGTCCCTGGCCACATTCAAGAGGTGTGAGGGAGGGAGCTGCGGTATGCTGGTTGACAGAAGACGAAGGAGCCGGAGGATCTGCTGCGTGCAAGGGATGAGTAAGCAAGGAAAGCGTTTCTTCTGTGGATGTATCTGGACGGAATGCAAGCAGCAGAATGGAAGTGAATCTGCGAAGATCTCGGCTGTTACTTTCCTAGTAACGTTCAGCAAGAGAACGTGGTATTGCAGTTGGGCTGGCGCTGGGCTAGAGCTGGCAACGCCGGGCTGAAAGGCAAAGCAGCAGATGGGCTGGAGTTGCTGTAAGGCTGGGCTGCTGAAAGGTAGAGTAGCAGATGGGCTGAAAATGTGGATCCAAGGTGTTGAAGCTGGGCTGCGGACAAGCTGCTGAGGCTGGAGAGTTCATGGGCTGGGCAGCTGGCGCTGCTGGGCTGAGGGTGCTGGATCCGCTGGGCTGTCAACAACCTGTCTGGGCTTGTCACCGACTTGTCACAGCCTTGTCTGGCCTTGTCACAGACTCGTCACAGCCTTGTCTGGCCTTGTCACAGCTTCGTCACAGACTTGTCTGGACCTTGTCACAGCTTCGTCACAAACTTGTCCGGGCCTCGTCATACTCTAAATTAGGGCTAAACTTATTATTTTATGTGAAGGTAAGCTACATAAAATGATAAAATTTTATAAAGATCCTATCATTTTATGTGAAGGGAAGCTACATAAAATGATAAATTTTATAATAATGTGTCTAACTAAGTAGACGGATATGGGTCAACTGATCGAGATCGGGTTTGTTACAGAAATAAACGGAATAAAAATTCCGGATATTACAGGTAAGGCGTAGGTGCGGCAACTTGCAAGCGCGGGGGCGGGAGAAGTGCAGAGGGTGATTTTGGACAGCTACGAAGGGGGTGGTGCTGGGGGCGTTCCGGTGGCTTCTTGTTGGTGGAGACGTCACCAAAGATGCTCAAAGTGGAGGGTAGAGAGTGTGAGAGAGGTAGGAAGAGTTGATGGGTTAAGATTGGAGAGGGTGGAAGGTGTTAGAGGGAGTAGTGCGGCGTAGGGGCGTCGGAGCTGGTGGTGGTGGAGTTGAAGAGGTGGCGCAGGAGCGTCGGAGCAGTGGTGTGTGAGGAGAACACAGGGGCGTGGGCGTGAGGGAGTAAGGTTCGAAGGGGAGGTGTGTTTTGTAAGAAAGAGAGTAGGTGGGTGTCGTAGGTGTAGGCAATTTTTGGTATCCTTATTTTTTTTTCTTTTCTTGTTAAACCCGCAGGGGCAGGGGCTTGTCACCGCGGGGGCGGTGACAAGGAAGAGGGGGCACGCAGGCTTAGCGCCAGGGGCGGCGCTGAGGATGTGTGTCAAGGGTGGCCGCCGTAGGGGCGTAAGGGAGTCACCGCGGGACGGTGACCAGTATTGTAGGCCTAGCGGCGGGGGCGACGCTGGGCATGGGTGTGACCGCGGGGGCGGAAACACTGAGCTGCAGGGGCGGTTTTCTTGACAATGACTCTTCTACTTATTCCTTTGGGTTGCCTCCCGAACAACGCTTTTGTTTTACGTCGTTGGCTCGACATAAGGGCTCTACTTTTCTGATTGTGCTTCCTCTAGCACCATCTCATCAATTGGATCGTTCTTTATTCCTTCAAGGTAGGGCTTGAGCCCTTGTCCGTTTACCTTGAACACCTTGTGTGTTTGGGGATCATAAAGATCCACAACTCCGTGAGGGTATACTTTGGCTATCACGAACGGCCCTGTCAACCTTGAGCGCAGCTTACCTACAAAAAGTTTTAAACGTGATTGAAAGAGAAGTACCTTATTACCTACCCAGAAGTCCTTCCGGAGAATATTTCGGTCATGCCATGCTTTTGTTTTTTCTTTCTATGCAGTGGCATGGTCATACGCATCTAATCTCAACTCCTCCAACTCTTGCAAATGGAGTTTCTGGAATTCTCTCACTTCCTCTATGTTCATGTTGCACTTCTTTACCGCCCACCAAGCTTTGTGCTCTAGCTCCACCTGAAGGTGGCAAGCTTTCCCAAACACGAGCCTGAAAGGAGACGTCCCTATAGGAGTTTTGTAGGCTGTTCAATATGCCCATAGAGCATCGTTCAGCCTTGCACTCCAATCCTTTCTTCCGGAAGAGACCGTCTTTTCAAGGATGGTCTTTATTTCACGGTTAGATGCCTCAGCTTGGCCATATGTTTGTGGATGATAAGATGTTGACACTCGTTGGTGGACGTGATACTTCTTAAGGAGAGCCGTGATCGTCTTGTTGCAGAAATGGGTACCCCTATCACTGATTAAGGCTTTCGGAATGCCTAATCTTGCAAAAATATTTTCCTTAAGGAAAGCTGCTACTACTTTTGAATCATCAGTTTTGGTGGCCTTTGCTTCCACCCACTTGGAAACATAGTCCACCACAAGTAAAATATATGTGTGCCTGAATGAAGTAGGAACATGCCCCATGAAAACAATTCCCCAAACATCAAATATTTCGCAAAATATAAGAGAGGATTGGGGCATTTCATGCCTCCTTGAAATGTTTCTACCCTTTGGCATCTATCACACACTTTGCAAATCGCAAAACCGTCTCTAAAAATGTGTGGCCAAAAGAAACCGGCATCCTAAACTTTTCTTGCAATTTTGTTTGCCCCAAAGTGTCCCCCACATGCTTCGGAATGATAGAAGGTTTGGACAGATTGTACCTCATTATCCAGAATGCAACGGCAGATTACTTGGTCACTACAATGCTTCCAAAGGTAGGGGTCGTCCCAAACGTAGTGTCGAGCTTCAGCCTTCACCTTCTGCCGTTGTGCATTGGTAAAGTCTGGAGGATACTCATTCCTGACCATGAAATTCACAATGTCAGCAAACCAAGGTTTAAAGGACTGGAGCTTGAGACAAACCTCTGTCGACAATTCCGCAGGGGCGCCTAGACTGAGCCGCAAGGGCGGCTAGCCGTAGGGGCGGGAAGTGTGAGGCGCGGGGGCAGTTACACAACAAAGAGTTGTGTAAAAGGTATCGTCTGGAAAGCTTCCAACTATCTCTTTTCCTTTTTCTGGATCCTCCTCTTCCTTTACTAGCCTGCTCAAATGATCGGCCACCAGGTTCTCAGCTCCCTTCTTGTCCCGTATCTCTAGGTTAACTCACTTAGAAGGAGCACCCATCGAATTAATCGTGGATTTTCTTCCTTCTTCACCATGAGGTACCTAAGAGCTGCATGGTCAGTGAAGATAATTACCTTTACCCCAAGTAGGTACTGTCTGAATTTCTCAAGGGCAAAAACCACCGCTAACATCTCCTTCTCGGTGGTAGAGTAATTCCTTTGCGCTCCATTGAGTGTCATAGACCCATAATGGATCACATGTGAAGCACGTCCGACTTTCTGTCCTAAGACAGCTCCAATGGCGTAATCGCTGGCGTCACGCATGATTTCGAAAGGTTTCTCCCAATCCGGAGAACGGATGATTGGTGCGCTGGTGAGATATGCCTTTAATGTGTTGAAAGCTTTCTTGCAACTCTCATCCACTATGAAGGTGACGTCTTTCTTGAGCAATTCACATAAGGGTGCCGAGATCTTCGAAAAGTGTTTGATGAACCGTCGGTAAAAACCTGCATGACCAAGAAAAGATCGGATTTCCCGAACATTAGTAGGATAAGGTAAACTTTGAATTACATCAACTTTTGCCTTATCTACCTCTATCCCTTTGGAGGATATTACATGTCCTAGCACAATTCCTTGTTCCACCATGAAATGGCATTTTTCCGAATTAAGAACTAGATTGGTTTCAACACATTTTTCAAGAACAAGTTTTAAATGTCCTAAACATGATTCAAAACTGTCTCCATGGACGGTAAAATCATCCATGGAGACTTCAATGAAATTTTCTATGTATTCGGAGAAAATACTTATCATGCACCGTTGGAAGGTGCCGGGTGCGTTGCAAAGTCCAAATGGCATTCTACGATACGCAAAAGTGCGAAATGGGCAAGTGAACGTCGTCTTTTCTTGATCTTTCGGTGCAATGACTATTTGGAAGTAACCCGAATAACCATCAAGGAAGCAGTAGTACGGATGACCTGCAAGACGTTCCAACATTTGGTCATAATGGGAAATGGTCTTTACGTGTTACCTTGTTGAGCTTGTGGTAGTCAATGCAAACTCTTCATCCGGTTTGCGTTTTGCTCGGGACCATTTCTCCATGTTGATTTTCCACCATTGTGATGCCTCCTTTCTTTGGAACCACTTGGGTTGGACTAACCCAATTTCAATCCGAAATAGGGAAGATCATATCCGCTTGGAGGAGCTTCAACACCTCCTTCTTGACCACATCCATCATTGTCGGATTTAACCTTCGTTGAGGTTGCCTAGAGGGTTTGGCTTCCTCCTCAAGTAAGATCCTATGCATGCAAGTTGATGGACCTATCCCTTTAATGTCCGCAATGGTCCATCCAAGGGCCGTCTTGTGTTCTTTCAACACTTTCACCAACTTGTCTTCTTGACCGGTAGTCAACTTGTTGGAGATGATCACCGGCAAGGTATTGTTATCTCCAAGGAAAACGTACTTGAGGTGGGATGGAAGGTCCTTCAATTCTATTTCCGGTGCCTACACTATAGATGGAACAAGCTTCTCGCTTGGGGTTAGTAAAGTGGGCCCAATGGTCAAATTGGAGATAGGTAGCCTTTTATGCCCATCTAATTGGGCTAGGACCTCTTTCATGCTGGATGTTAATACATATTCTGATTTGAAATCATCAATGTCATGCTCAGTTACATTTTTCAACTCATCAATATCAAAATTATCAAACACATCTTGCACAAAAGGTTCAACAATGTCAATAGCACATAAAGAATGATCATCACTAGGAAATTTCATTGCATCGTAGATGTCAAATTCCACTCCTTCACCATCAAACTCCATGGTTAGTTTGCCACTAACATAATCAATTTTAGTCCTAGCAGTTTTTAAAAATGGTCTACCTAACAATATCGGTGCAGCATGTGAATCATTTTTCATATCCATTACGAAGATATTAGCTGGAAAAATTAGGTTGTCTACAATTACTAATACATCTTCAATTATCCCATTCGGGTACACATTAGATCTATCAGCAAGTTGTACTACAATCCTAGTTTTTGTTGATGGCCTAAGGCCAAGTGATTGATAAATAGAATATGGCAAAACATTTATAGAAGCACCAAGATGAAGCATGGCTTTGTCAAAACGGGTTTCCCCTATAACACAAGGAATGCTTACCATGCCCAGATCGCTGCACTTCTTGGGCTATCTCCGTTGGAAAACGGCCGACACATGCTCACTTACTTGCACTTTTTGTTTCCCCTTCAGCTTCCGATTCCTCTTGATATTGCATAGTTCCTTTATGAAACGAGCATATTTTGGAATACTCTTCACTAACTTAAGGAGGGGAATGTTTACCTCACATTTGGAGAAGGTCTTAAAGAGATCCTTGTCCTCAATGATTCTTCTCTCCTTTAGAGCCTCAGGAAATGGAGCTGGTGGTTTCTCAGAGTATAGTGGCGGGAACTTAGGCCGGATGTAAGAATCCTTCTCAGCAGAACTCTTTGTCGAGTTTTCCGCAGGGGTGTCAATATTCAGGCGTAGGGGTGGCTCAGGGGTTGTCACCGCAGGGGCGGAGACATCCAGCCGCAGAGGCGGCGTTTGCTCGGTGTTGGGCGTAGTTGCAGCCGCGGGGGTTGTGGTGGGTGCGGTAAACTCGTCAAAGGGTTTGCCTTGTGATTCTTTTGCTGGTTTCTATTGGATTTGCTTCCCACTCCTTAATTTTAGGGCACTAACATTCTCTTTGGCGTTTATGACCGTCTGGGAAGGCAATCCTCCGGAAAATCTAGCTTCGGTCCTTGTTATGGCTTCCGCCATTAGCTCAACCTGTTTTTCAAGGTTCTTGATGCTGAATTTTGTTGTTTGGACATGAGTAGCAAAATGTTTAGTCAAAACCTATAACATATCTTCAGTTGTTTGATACTTACCTTGTCGGGGCTTCTGTTGTTGGTTTTGTTGATCGCTCCAACGAAAGTTCTGTTGATCACGCCAGTTTGGCATGAAATTTTGTGCATAGGGATCGTTCATAGGCCTTTGCTGTTGTGGTTGTCCATAACCCATTGCATTCACCTCAGCATCGTCATCCAAGACTTGGGGATACATGTCCGTTGGATGATATGGGTCGGCAGACACTCCACATGCCTTTAGCTGCTGTGGGGTTCCCATATGTGTTAATCTCTTCACCATAAGCTCAGTGGAGATCTCACTCTTCCCGAAAATTCACAACATGAACTCCTCTCTTGGAAGGGGTCCTTCCAAAGTTCCGGGTTCCTTCCGCTAGTTCATGTATCTTTTCCAAAGCAAGGTCAGGGGTAGAGTTAAGAATGTTTCCTCCACAAGCCGCATCGACGATCCTCCTTTCATTGTCGAGCAAGCCATTGTACAATTACAAGACTAGATCATGAGTCGAATATCCGTGGAAAGGATAGATGGATCGGAGGCGTGCGAATCTTTGAAATTACTCATAGAGAGTCTCTTCAGCCTCTTGCTCGATGTTGCTTATAGCTTTCTTCAAGCTATTGGCCTTCTTAGCTGGGAAGTATTTGTCCAGAAATGCCTTGTGGAGATTCTCCTAAGTATCGATGCTACAGGATGGAAGATGGTAATACCAATCATCCGCTGCATCGTTGAGTGTGAAGCCGAATGCCCTCATCTTGATTTGCTCTTCGGTGATGTTGGCTGGCTTCATGCTCATACACACAGTATGAAACTTTCCAAGCTGCTTGATGGGGTCCTCGGCACTTAACCCATTGAAATATGGGAGCAAGTGAATGAGACCCGGCTTGAGCTCGAAGTTGATTCCTTCCCCTAATGCCGGTATAGTAACCGCAAGAGGGTTTTGAGCCAAAGTGGGCTGAGTGAGTTGACGAAGAGTGCGATCAACCATTTCTTGTTGGAGTTGTTGTTGTCTACGTTGCCAGATGTGCGTCCTCTCAATTTCTGGATCAAAGGAAGCAAAGCCGGAGTTAGTAGCACGGGTTTGAACCATAAAAATGGTTCAAACCAATAATCAATAATAACAAAATAAAAATAACACAAAACTCCCCGGCAACAGCGGCTAAATTTGACAAGATCTTTTCCTTATGGTCGTTTTTATCTTATCAAAATAAATCCCGACTTAGCACTAAAACAAGTATAGTGATTAAGTAAGGGTCGAACCCAAGAGAGTTTTGTTATTTTTATTAAATTCAATTATTGATTATTGATTCAAGTAACAAAGGGGGGAATTTTGGGTAAATTAATGCACACAAAACTGATGAAAGCAAGTAACACAACGAGTAGGATAATGATGGGTGAATCTACACTAGGTTAATTCTTAGCATGCAATTACTACTTTGGTGAGTTCCTTTTTACAAGTTTTTAAGTAATCTCCCATCTCGATCATATATATGTGTTGAGCCAACAGGCATCAACACAACTTAACAGGTTAGTGTTCCGTAAACCTACAGAAGAACTCACAAGTTAGCTTTCAAATAAAGACTAAGGGATATAAAGAAAAGATTAAAACCATTAAACTTATATTTATATTTGTGTTCCTTTTCTTTAAGCAATTACAACCCGTTATTACTCAAAGTTTACTACTAGATTAAAGACCCGAACCCGGAATCTATTAATCCTAGTTCTTTTCATGCACTTTAGAACCTAAGGTGATCAATCTTAAGTGATAGTAAAACATGCAATTAGACAATGAAGATCAAGGAAACATAAAGTATTACTGAATAAAAACTTATATTACAAAGAACTTACAACCAGGGTAATAATGCAGCTTTAAACCAACCCAATGTAGCAAGGGAGTTAGCAACTCATTACAAAGGTAGCAAGAGAATTATAATGGAAATGATGGAAAATTGGATTCTAATTGGATTATTCTAGGAATCAACCATGGGTCTATTTATACTACAAATGGCACTAAATAGGAGTCAATGGCAGGCCCAAAACAGCCACCTTTAATGCCATAAAGGTTAGAAGAATTCCACCCCGGCCGAGATGTTCATCAACCGAACGAGATGCTTAGGGTTAAGGTTAAAGACTTGAACTTTCAGGATCCTACTGGAATCTAAGATTATTCTATCATTGTTTTCCCCACAACCTTCAGCCAATCACCCTAGAATCACACAAGGAAATTAGCCACTCATCATCATAATGAAAGTATTAAAATATATGGGAAGAAGGTGAATATTTGAACAAAGAAGAATTTAATGAAAAGACTTCAATAACTGAATCAAATATCACAACAAAGCGTTCCTTGGATAGCAATCCAAAAAGACAAGACAACCAATGAGGGAATTGAAGACAATCTTACAAGAACCCTTCAAAAAGCTATAAAAGCTATGGACTTCAACCTTCCTTCAACCTTCAAAAAGGTTCTTCGAATCTCTCCCCACTGGAGTATGCTACTGCTGCGTGCTATAAACCCTGATCGACGGTATAGCGTGATGTCGGAATTGTGGAAATCCAACCCTCTTTATAGGAAAATAACCCTCCAAAGATAATAAATCTTAGAAAGATATTTTCCCATAAATATAGGTAAAATATATGATTCTGCATATCTCCTTCCTTCCAGGAGCCAAGCCCAAAAATATAAGATCACTTTCCAAATTTAAAAGATCTCATCCAAGAATAAAATATTCTCGCCGCGTCCTAGGTGTTCGCCTCGGTCGAGTCGGTGTCTCTGGATCACCTCGGTCGAGATGAATCTCTGGTCAACCGAGGTGAGTCACAACTGAATGCGAAATCTCTCAAAATTGGTCCAAAGTAAATCTTTAATCCATGGCTATGCTCCCTGGATGTAGCTCTAAATGACTCATGACTCCTTTTGCTCCTTTTTGATGCAAAACGTACCAAATTACCTGCAATTACAACAAAACTAGGTGTAGACCTCGATTCTCGCAAAGGTAGATGAAATGGTAGTATAATCACATATTATACACACAAACATGCAGATTATGAAAGATAAAACGTCCAAACAAACCTCAAAATATAGACTATAATTCATGCTATCAGCACTTACACTTGTTGGAGCGTTTGATGGACTTACTTACTTCACCCCACGATGGAGGTGGAGTATGGGGTGAGGGCACCTCCCATCTCATTTGGGAAGCATTATTGTCCAGCTAGCGACCTTAAATCAAGCGCTTCTTGGGAGGCAACCCAAGGTGACAGACAACAGGGAATATCTAAGGAAGGAGCATAACTGGAAGGAAAGAAGTTCGAGATTTTGAGAAGACAGAAGCATCTCGGTTACTGTCAGAGCACCTCGACCGAGTTGATTCTTGAGCAACCGAGGCGACTAGGGTTTTCTGCAGAACCACCTCGGTCCATACCACCTCGGTCCAGTCGAGACCATCTCGACCGAGGTGACAGCAGATCCAGGAGCAGTATAAAAAGAAAAAAATTTCAGTTTTTACTTTTTACCTTCTTCATCTCGACCGCGGCGACAGTCCACTTCGCTCTCTCTCTTTTCTTGCTCGTTTTCGAAGATTTCCGCTTCTAAACTGCGATTGAAGGGTAGAGGATCCGATTGCAACAACAAATCTGCAAACAAATCGAACGAATCGACCCAAACGAGGTAAAAACAGTCGAAACCCTAACTCGTTCATTCGCTTCGATTTGGGCTTTGGTTGCCCCTGATTTTGCTGAGAAAAGGCTTAAGTACCCCTTAGGAAGCAATTGTAGTGATTTTTGGGGGAAAAGAACTGAATTTCTGAGAATTGGAATCGTAACTGCTGCGCCTCGGTCCGGTCGAACTGCATCTCGACCGAGGTGATTTCTGAGTCTTGTCAGTGACCGAGGTGATCTGACAGTGTTGAGAGAAAATGAATTCCGATCGTCGCCTAGCCCTCAGAGACAGATCCTCACCTTCCCCTTCTTCCTCTTCTTCCCGTCCTTACCGCCCGGTGATCCACGAGAGATGCCGGGTAGACTATGAGCGCATAGCTAGCCGTCCAGTTATCGCACCACGTTTTTTGGACGTGTCAGCTTTCGATTGCCTAGGGTTACATGGTGACCTTAGGAGGATGATTGCCACTGTTGGGCTGGATCAGTTTACTGAGATCCGAGCCCCAACCTATTTGGAGCCGACCTTAGAGTTCGTTAGCTCCTTCTCCTACCTCCCCACAGACCAGTCTGTGAAGTACCGGTTGATGAACCGGAAATTCATAGTTCCCTTAGAGATTTGGAGAGAGATTTTCGGCTTTTCTGAGCCCACCGCCACCGACTTCCCCTCCCGATCCGTAGATAGGGAGTTCTGGGGGCAGATTGCCCATATTACCGAGCATGCAGACAGATGGCGCCCTGGAGATTCCAGGGAGAAGGTCATCTTCCACCCGGCCTTCAGATTAGCCCATAGGATATTAAGCGAGACACTTCTGGCGCGTACTGAGACGCCCCAGAAGATCCGACAGGGCAAGCTCTTCAGCCTTTACTGTATGGTCACGGGGGGTTTCCCAGACTTTGGCTTGATCTTGGCAGAGGACCTACACAAGATCAAGGCTAAAGCGAAGGGAGACATTTGCTGCGGAGGTCTAGTCACCCATATTGCTGCTTATCACGGGATGGACCTCAGTGTATGTACGATGGTGGCGGCTCCGAAGCCGCTTGGATTACAAGAGATGATCACACGGAGGATTCTAGTTCCCCGTGGTGTGACCACTCCATTTGTTGCTATGCCATGGGAGCGGACTACGCCACAGGGGATCCGCTGGTCTGCACAGTTCACAGTTTTCGATCCGCATTACTGGCAGACAGCTTGGGCCCCGCTGATGGAGGATCATAGGGAGGCAGCAGCTGCCCCAACTGAGGCTGAGGAGGAGGAGGATGACGACGACGAGGAGACGGTAGATGAGAGAGATGGTGGAGTACCGATGGATACAGGGACGGATACTGCAGGTACGAGCGCGCCACCGATCATCGACTTGGATGATGAGGAGGAGACAGAGCCTGCACCAGCTGAGACTTCTCCAGTCAGACCTGCTAGACGCAGGAGGCATGGAGTGAGAGATCGAGCTGCTCACAGACGGATCGATGACCTGACGGATCAGGTTATTGACTCGTATGCTGCATTATCGCTGGATATCCGCGAGATGCAGGAGCGGCAGCACTATCAGCACATCATGGCCCAGCTTTAGTTCGAGCGTGTCATGGGCTATCCTTTCGATCCGACTCAGTATCCGTACGTACCACCACCACCGCCGCCGGATCGAGACTATTGAGGAGCTGCAGGATTTTCTTATTATATTTTTTATGCAATTCAGCTATTTATCCGGTGAGTACTCTTATTTCTAGACTTATATTGACCCACTGGGACAGTGTGTCCCAAGTATGGGGTGTTTGTATTTATTATGACTACTTAATGTTATTTGACTACTTTTGATGTATGACATTTCATCGGATATTTTATTTATGCTTCACTTCTTCATTTATATGATTATCTGATATTACATGCATACCTACAGGTTATTTGATTGAGAAAAACGTCGAAACTGAAAAAAAAAATGGTTTTAAAAAAAAAATTTTTGACCTCGACCCAGTCAGTTCTGGCCAAACGAGGTGCTTCACCTCGGTTGAACCAAGAACACCTCGACCGAGGTGGGTTAACTGAGAGTTTTCGAAAACGATTTTGTGTTGCTCATCTGGATATGATCTCAGTGAAGATCTTGTTTACTGACTGGTTTTAAATTCTCTATGTGTTTGAAAGGTTTTATAATATGTTTAAGTTGCTAAATGCTTTGTTTGAAAATATTAGCATGTTTAATACTTTGTTTTTATCCAAATTATGTTGAATTTGAAGGTTGACACCGCAGGTTAAGTTCTCTCACTTTCTTCTTGGAAAGACCAAGGCAATTCATTCTCTTCTTCTTCTTCTTCTTGATCATGCTTAGCCCCTCATATACATTTTGCCTCCCTTTACCTATCCGGGAATTTGGAAGCAAGCGAAGTGGTGAAAGCAAGTGGACTTAAAGTTGAGAAGTGGCTGGAAGTGAAAGTGTTAGAAAGCAATTTTAGGTTTGGGGAAGTCAATCATGAAGATGAGTAACTCGGCACCATTCACATAGCCGGGTGTTTGTGTCTTGCCAAAGTCGGATTGAGCGATATTCCTAACGGGTCATGGCATGTGCATCAAGGGTTTGATGCATCTCAAGAAATTGATGATTGCTGATTTCCTAGGCTTCGGTTATTGTGAACCTCTGTCGATGCATCCCAAAAAGTAAAGTAAAAAGAAAAAAATGGAATAAGCAAAGCTTATTGGTGGAAGATGTTGCAAGTCAAAGTGAAAGTGAAGTTCATCCTTTTCCCGGATTCTAGCACCTCATTACCTTACACACATCCCTACCCTACACGTTTCTTGACCTTTCTTTTGGGAAGCCCTTGAGACCTTGAGCTTGTTGATTGACTTAGTGGTTTAAATCGGATTATACATGATTAATTTTGATAATTATGATTTATTATGCATTCTATGATTTTATGCAAAGATGAACGACTTTCCTATATTTATAAAAGGTTTCGAGCATATTGAGTTTTTAAATTCCATGAAGTATTCTCTTAGAGTGATCTATGATAGTTGCACACCATAAAATAATTTTGAAAGACTTTTTCATTGATTTTCATGACTTATAAACCATTCTATCTTGACTTCTATATGCGGAACTTGCTTGGGGACAAGCAAGGGCTAAGTATGGGGTATTTTGATAGCATGAATTATAGTCTATATTTTGGGGTTTGTTTGGACGTTTTATCTTTCATAATCTGCATGTTTGTATGTATATTATGTGATTTTACTACCATTTCATCTACCTTTGCGAGAATCGAGGTCTACACCTAGTTTTGTTGTAATCGTAGGTAAAATGGCACGTTTCGCATCAAAAAGGAGCAAAAGGAGTCATGAGTCATTTGGAGCTACATCCAGGGAGCATAGCCATGGATTAAAGATTTACTTTGGACTAGTTTTGAGAGATTTCGCATTCAGTTATGACTCACCTCGGTTGACCAGAGATTCATCTCGACCGAGGTGATCCAGAGACGCCGACTCGACCGAGGCGAACACCTAGGACGCGGCGAGAATATTTTATTCTTGGATGAGATCTTTTAAAATTGGAATGTGATCTTATATTTTTGGGCTTGGCTCCTGGAAGGAAGAAGATCTAATATTTTACCTATTTTTATGGGAAAAGATCTTTCTAAGATATTTTATCTTTGGAGGGTTATTTTCCTATAAAAAGGGTTGGATTTCCACAAATCAGGGAGGCCGTTTACATCCCGCATACAATCACGCTATACCGTCGATCAGGGTTTATAGCACGCAGCAGCAGCAGCCTACTCCAGTTGGGAGAGATTCGAAGAACCTTTTTGAAGGTTGAAGGAAGATTGAAGTCTATAGCTTTTATAGCTTTTTGGAGGGTTTTGTAAGATTGTCTTCAATTCCCTCACTTATTGTCTTGTCTTGTTGGATTGCTATCCAAGGAACGCTTTTGTTGTGATATTTGATTCAGTTATTGAAGTCTTTTCATTAAATTCTTCTTGTTCAAATATTCACCTTCTTCCCATATACTTTAATACTTTCATAATGATGATGAGTGGCTAATTTCCTTGTGTGATTCTAGGGTGATTGGCTGAAGGTTGTGGGAAAAACAATGATATAATAATCTTAGATTCCAGTAGGATCCTGAAAGTTCGAGTCTTTATCCTTAACCCTAAGCATCTCGCTCAGTCGATGAACATCTCGGCCGAGGTGGACTCCTTCTGACCGAGGTGACTTATCTGATCCATAACTGAGAGTTAAGTGTTAGAGTTTGCCAAATCCTATTCTTATTACACCTTTCTGGTCCAATGCAAGCTTAGGATGAGACTTACCCGGTAATTCCTTAGTTTGTATACCAACGATCATAAGTGTAGGTAATAAAGGTTTATCCTTTATTGGGGTTTGAGTGTGCTTCCATCCCATCTTTGTGAGTTAGCCTGAGACTTACCCGGTAAAGGTTGATTCTATTCCCTTAGATGGTGTGTTAGTTTGAGGTTATAGTTCTTTATCTTGATTCCTTGAGACTTACCCGGTAATAGGAGTCACGGTTTAGGATTAGTGAGTAGTGAGACTTACCCGGTGATCTATTCCACTTTAGTAACACCTTCCCCACGCAAAAATCTCAGCTTTGTCCGCTTATCTATAGATCTTGAGTTGGAACCACAACTAGATGCTTTAATCCCTAGAATTGCATGTTTGCTTTATTGACTTCTTATTCATCTTTGACTGTGTTAATTGCTCTTGTGGTTAGTATTCACGAAGCTTACCGTTATTGACTTTGTTTCACCGAGTCCCTGTGATCGACCCTTGGAATTTTCTTGCTTTTTACTACGATTGACCCGTACACTGCGGGTTCGCATCCTTGTTTTAAGCTTAAGTCTAGGGTTATAAATTTAAAGCTTGCACACACCGTTTGGAGCGAACAATGACCACCTGTCAAGTGTTAAGACAAGGTTGTGTCGGTCTTATGTTATGAGACGAAATAAGGAAAGATAAAACTTGAGATATCACGGATTCCAATAGTTAGAATGTGGAATTTTCCACTAAGGTCAAGCTTGATTTAATCCCGATGTCTAAGGCGCCGTATAGAATAACACTTGTGCAGAGACACGAATTGTGGAAGCAAGTGATGGAGGAATTGCAAGAACGTAGTTATAAAATTTTATTAGAATTAGTGGAATGCTATAGAGAACACCAAACGTTATCTTAAACTCTTGATTTTAAGTTTTTATGAAAGACACCAGTTTGCGAAACTAGAGACGGTTATCTCCATTGTACATCGACTACAATGAGCCGGACAAGATAACAATGAAGAACAAGTATCCCTCACCAAGGATAGATGATCTACTCGATCAGTTGCGAGGGTCGGTAGTCTCTTCTAAGATTAAGTTAAGATTTGATTGTCACTGTTTGAGAATTGGAGACTCAAATATTGCAATTACGGCATTTTGGACCAATCAGAGTCACTAGAGAGAGAAGTCGTATGACAAGTTGTCTCGGGATGGAAAACCCCGAAAGATATGGAAAGAGTTACAAGTCATCTTAGATGTGTTGAGCTTTAAAGCTATGTGAAGGGAGAAGTTGTGTAACACCTTTTATGATAACCTACTATGGATGACGATGAAGTATTGAATGGGAAGAAGAATTGACAATAGAGTTGTTGAGAGTTAAGAGGGGATTCATTGGTGCAACTATTTTGAAATTGCCTCGAAGTATGATGAGTATAAAGTGTACAAGAGATTCTTCAAGAGAAGGTCTTGATTGAGTATTGATGAACAATGTAAAAGCAATAGCATACATGTCTCGTTAGTAGAAGCGGTGTGATGTAGAATAATTCCTTCATTACTTGGAACTTACAACAAGATTGAGAAGATGTAACATCAACGTTTGGTTAACGGGACCAATTAAGAAGTTTGACCTTACGTGTTAGAGGCAATCAAAGAGAAACAAAATGGAAATGCTGTAGTGAGAAGGACCCGAGAAGGAAGTTTAGTTTCTGATATATCGGACCTTTTTGAGATCTTAGTGCGAGTTGGAGAAGTGACTTACAAGTGGGCGTTACCACCAAGAGCAAAGGGTTTTTAACCGGTGTTTCATGTGTATCAGTCGAGGGAGTACATACATGAATCGAGACGTATTGTCAGTCATGACGATCTAGTAGTGGACGAGGGACCAATGAGGCTAACTTGAAGACATAGGATAGTATCTTTGGTGGAGTTTTACGCGGACCTAGTAGCATCGATAGAATCGACAGATTAGACCTAGTTTTTTTTCCTTGGTTGAGTTGTGTATATGTGTGTTGTTATATGTT
Organism: Fagopyrum homotropicum; assembly: GCA_033239125.1. Classification (NCBI taxonomy): domain Eukaryota; kingdom Viridiplantae; phylum Streptophyta; class Magnoliopsida; order Caryophyllales; family Polygonaceae; genus Fagopyrum; species Fagopyrum homotropicum. Next base: position 30,621,739 of record BSWB01000002.1, on the reverse strand, counting down.
GTTTGTGCCCCGTGCGGAAATGCGTTTGACGACGGGTTATATATATATATATATATATATATATATATATATATATTTATATATATATATATAGGGTGTGGTTCCCATGAGAACACCCTCTAACGTGAGAACATGAGAACAATCGTACACCGTTGGATGTGAGTATTAAGGGTTGAGATTTAGAGTAGATATCAAAAATAATAATAACTACGAATAATAATAATTAGGAATCCAACAATAACTACGAATAATCCACTCAACCAACAATAACTACGAATAATACATTAAACGATATGACACATTCGTAACAAAACTAATAATAATTACGAATCTGTTCTCATGTTCTCACGTTAGGGAGTGTTCTCATAGGATCTATACTCTATATATATATATATATATATATATATATATATATATATATATATATATATATATATATATCTTACAGTGCTAGTTGGAGTAGATGGTGTGTTTAGGTTAGAAGGCTTCTTAGTTTGAGGAGTTCATACCTCGGCCTTAGGGAGCGAGAAGTTCCGACGTATAGCAAGTTTCGGGACGAAACTTGTTTTTAGGGGGATTTAATGTAAGGCCCTAATTTTTAGGCATGTTTTCGATTTTTACTTTTTCCCAATTTTTATCGATATTTTAATAACTAATAAATATTTACGGGCATTCTCATGTTGTAAATTAATTTTTATAAGTTAATATATTTTACATTTGTATAAATATTCCGTAATTTATTTTACATAAAGTTCGGAAATTTCTCCGATTTGAAAATCCCGTTCCGAATGCTTGTTGATCGAGTTTGCTCTTTAATCTTTTCTTTGTCTTTTTCTTTCTTTTTCCTTCATGTGCTTGCGGTTGCGTGTTCTACTCAATCCCCACCCAGGCTATGCTCCTCTAGCTTGAGCAGCTGTCATGCCTCTACAGCTTTCACCCTCTATGGCCCTTCCTCACCATACACTCTCGACCTCACCTCTCTATCTATCTTCCCTCACATCAGCTCTCCTCACATTGCCATCATTAGAAGCCAAGCCTTTTCTCCTGGATGCAGCCCTGCAAGCTAGAGACACGCATCAACCCCAATCGTCTCCTTCGTTGGCTTGCACACAACTCCAACAATCTCTCATCTCTCTGTCTCGATCGCGTCTGCAACCGGAAGCTAAGACTCTAGCTTTCAACTGCCCTGTCTTCACCCTCCTCTTGCAAGCTGGTGAGCCCTTACCCTGGTCCGCCTCCCACCTCCTTGTTTCTGGCATCAACTTGCGAGAGTCTCACCCTCTGTCGCTTCATCCTCGAGCAAGCCAAGGCCAGACAACCCCTTCTCCGTCCCTATTCGTCTCTCCCTCAAGCAAGCAAATCGACCCCGCTGAAGAAGAGTCGCAGGCCGCCACACAGGGAAGCCCCACATCGCCGGATCCTCTACGTCTCCTCATCCCCCGAAATAAGAACCAATGAATCTATGTCAATCACCACCACCGACTCGCCTTGACAGAGACTGAAGCCGCATCAGAGCCTTCGCCCTCTTTGCCGGAGCCCAAGGTCGCCGCCCCGCGGTTGGTTTCCGCCTCCCTTTCCGTTGTCAGCCCTAGCCTTGACCTCCGCCGCCGCCCTACGTAACCCTGCGTTCCTCTCTTGCCCCTTTCCCTGCTGGTGAAAAAGAACCCTTCTTTTAATTTTCAATCGGGCCCCCTAGTTTTGGTGTAATTACATTTTAGTACCCAAGTTTTGAATTTGCAGATTTGACCCAAGTTTTAGAAATTTGAATATATATCCCTGCAAATTTATTTATGGAATTTGGCCCAGAAAATTTAATTATAGAATATAGCCAACTTTAATTTACATTTTATGACCCATATTTCAAAGATTAACATTTATGCCCTCTACTTGTGGCATTTCAAAGAAAATAGACCATATTTATATTTATGGAATTGACAAATGCTTTTATATTTATAAGTTGGCCGGAAGGAGTTGTAAGATTTTTAACCTTGGCTTTGAAACGAGTTTTTCCTTAGATTTTTATAAGTTATATTTTCCGTTCAAATTTGGCATATAAGCTAAATTTGCTTAGCTTTGATTTTAGGTCTGGAAGCGTCCCGGTAAAGGCCAACGAATCCAAACTCGACATCCATAGATCGTCTTTCGCCTTTGATCTCGTGTGAGTACCTTCCTCCTCGATCTTGTTATGATTAGTAGTAGTATCATGCTAGGTTGGATCTAGCATAACTTAGAGTGAATGCCAAGTAGTGGACCTTCCTTCTTTTATGATCGTTATAAAGCTTGAGGTGTTATTATCTTGTAAGGATTGTAAGACTTTGACTGTTTGGTAGATCTTGTGAGTATATGAGGCTTGAGGTTGTGGTTATATGGTTGATGAGATTATGAGCTAGGATATGCTTATCCTAGCATGGTGTTGCTACCGTTGAGTTTGTTTGTCCTAGGCATGCTTATCCTAGTTGCGTTGTGAGCTATGATCTTGCGAGATCTGAGGGTTTAGAAGTCTTAGGACTTCTAGCTTGTGTTGAGTAAGATGTGAGAATGAGGGATTCTAGGATGCGGTCCTAGAATTGAGAGTCAAATGGTCTTGTGTAGATCATTTGTATATAAGTCTAAGACTTCTATTGTGAGTGGGTTGTTATTGATATAGTTGTAATACCCCGAATCCGCGGGACTCGGGGCGCTACGGGTCGGGACCCATTGTGAGGTCCCGACCCGTAGCGCCCCGAGTCCCGCGGATTCGGGGTGTTACAAAAGTGGTATCAGAGCCCTAGGTTGACAACAATGGCACTCGCAATCTTCTAAAGGCCGAATGAGGAATAAACAGAACCCACACGGGTTTTGACTTTTCGTTTTCAAAATCGCATGCATGAGTCGGGGTAGAATGTACGGACCACCACTTCTTCCGCGGATCTCGGCAGCTTAGTTTATTGGATTTGTGTATCTATGTAGATATGTAGGTATGTATAATATATGTGGATTGTAGCTGCATGATGACTTGATTTATATGTATAGTGAATGTATGTGGACTATAATACATGTTTGGACCTTGTATTGTTGTATTGGATTTCTAGATGTGATATATTAGTAGTTATGTGGACATAGGACATATATATGCTTGTATACGGGCTCTTATTTATATATATATATATATATATATATATATATATATATATATATATATATATATATATAAATATGGGACCTTATAGTTAGGACGACGGAAAGATATCATCACCTTTAAGACGACGTTGTTGGCTTAGGATAACATTCATACGTGGAGGAGTATGCTCAAGTATCAAGTTGAGCATTTCGTGTTGACGAACACCATGGTGTTTCTCGGATTCCTATAAAAGGACATCGAAGAGGAGGAGTAGAGATGATATAAACAAAGGACAACCAAGTAAAAGAAAACTCGAGACGACTTAAGGGGGATCAAGATGGGAGCAATACAAGAAAAAGGGAGCAACATTAAAGTGTAGAAGTGGTTCTAAAGAGGTCATGATCGAACGACGACGAGACGAAGAGAGAACGAACTTAAGTTATTCGAGAAAAAGCGTGGACAACTAAAGATGTAAATCGAGGAGGAGATGAGTACGTTCTAGCAAGGTTAAGGTGGTGTTCCATTAAGATGCAAAGCTTTCCTTAGACGTTTCTAAGCATCGGAGGGTAGAGGAGAAAAGTGAACGAAACATGTTGGAAGGATTTAAATACCGTGAGTTAAACTTGCTAGGTACCAAGAAGTGAAGAGTCAAAAATACGAGGGTTACGAGGAGGATCACATGGTGAAAGTTCACATAGTAGAATTACGTGGCGGAGTCAATCATTTTCCGTCATTGAGATGAAATTGAGCAATGCTAAGGAGGAAGGGTGTGTGGATGATGATCTTCAGAAGATGAAAGATAAAACAAGGAGTTTTGATTAAAAGACTCAAGTTACCAACCAAGAGAAGAGAGAGTAGTTACTAACCATAGAGATGTGGGGAAGATGCACTTACAAGATATTATGAAGAATGGTTAAGCCTATGAACGAGAGTTATGCGACACAACAAGGCCAAGAAGTTATGGTTAACTTATAAGGAAAGGCAGCGTAGAATGAAGAAGGGACTCACGGATTTCAAGGTAGACTACCCCGAGGAGGGTATCCTTCATGAAAATGGTAACATGAAAAACGTAGCAGAATGCTAAGTCGTTGACCTTGGAGAAGGTCAACTATAAGTTGACCAGTGACAACTGAGAACGCAAAGGTGTGGGTTGTCTATTGATGAGTGTAGAGGGTATGAGTAAACAAGACTATGGAAAATAGAGGATCGACAACAGGATCTTAGAGTATTCGTGGTGGATCAATGTCAATGGTAAGGGAGTACATCAACGGAAGAGCATTTGTCTTAATCAAATAATGTTGAAGGAGTTCGAGCAAGTAGATGTTGCAGACCTCCTAGGGGGAGGATGGATATGACCCTCTGCGACCTTCTTAGGTCATGAGAACGGCATATGGGAGAACGAACCGGAATAGAAGTTTTAAGGTTTGATCATGGTAAAGGGAACTAGTAGATCTAGAGGAAGGTGTGGTTTCATTGTTTGTGGTCGGGAAATTTCGCCTAAAGGCATATTGGTACGGTTGTGAAGTTGTTCATGAAATTATCAAGAAGTGCATAAAGTGACTAACAAGAGTAAGAGAAGACCGAATTTTTAAAGCTATAAGTCTACACGAGATATACCAAAAGTACATGAAATATTGAGGTTAGAGCCTCTACGGTCAGTTTGACAATTGTATAAGAAAATGAAGTATAAATTTCTACGCCTCCTTGAAGAGATGATGTCTATGGTGAAAGCTTATACAGAATACGAATAATGTTTCCCACACGTTAGGGATGTGATTGAAAGTAAAGAAAATAATATCGATTTAATTAGAGGCATGACTATGCATTACAATTAGGACGCTTATGGAAACACATAACTATGAGTCCTTAAAAGGTTATCACGACCATGCCTTCAAGGTGAAAAAGATGGGACTTGAGATATCACCGATTCCAATACCGCGGAATGTGGATTTTGCCACTAAGGTTGATTTTGGCGCACCTCCGACATCCAAGGCGCCGTATAGGATGGTTAAGATACGTGAGTCGAAGAAGCATTTGAACGACCAGTTGCAAGGACTTGTTGATACAGGTTCACTAGAACCAATGCACTGTCATAGAGAACACCAGAAGTTATCTTGAACTCTTGATTTAAAGTTTATACTGAAATATCTTAAACTCTTGATTTGAAGTTGTTATGAAGAACACTAGTTTACAAAAAGAGAGACAGTTATCACCGTTTGAACATCGATTACCGTGAGTTGAACAAGATATCAATGAAGAACGATTATTCCTCACTACGGGTAGATAATCTACTCGACCGGTTGCAAGGGTCGGTAGTCTCTTCTAGTATTTATTTTAGGTCTGATTGCCACCAATTGAGGAATTTGAGATCAGGATATTGCAAATACGGTATTCCAGATAAACCATGGTCACTACGAGTTGTAGTGATTCCATATAGGCTTACTAACACCCGGATAAGATATTTTGGGTCTACTCTTGAAAAAGAGAGAAGAGGTATGACAAGTTGTCTCGGGACGGCAATCCCTGAAAGATGTGAAAGAAATTTCCATTTTTCTTAGATGTACTAAGCCTTACCAGATCTGCGAAGAGAGAAGTTGTATAACACCAATTATGGTAACCCACTCCGGATGACAATGAAGTATGGAATGAGACAAAGAATTGACAATGGAGTTGTTGAGAGTTAAGAGGGGATTCATTGGTGCGATTGTTTTTGTTTACCTTGAGGTATTATGAGTTTGAAGTGTACAAGTGATTTTTCAAGACAAGGTCTTGATCGAGTATTACGGAGCAATGTAAAGTAATAGCATACGTGTTTGGTTAATAGAAGTAGTATGGAGTAAAGTGCTTCCTTCATTACTTGGAATTGCAACATGAATTTAGGAAACATAACATCAAAGTTTGGTTTGACAAGAACCAAAGCCAACAGAGTAAATTTGAAGTTCGGTCTTCTTTGTTAAAGAAATCGAAAGGAAAATAATGGAAATTGCTGCATTGAGAAAGACCCAAGAAGGAAGTTGAGTTCCAATATAGCGACCTTTTTAAGATCTTAGCACAAGTTGGAGAAGTGTCTTATAAGTTGGTGTTGCCGCCAAGAGTAGAGAGTGTTCACCTAGATGTGTATCAATCGAGAGAGTACATACATGACTCGAGACACGTTGTCAGTCATAATGATCTAGCGGTAAACGAGGAACCGATGAGGCTAACTGGAAGACGAAGGACAATATCTTTGGTTGACTTTAACGCCGAGCTAGTAGCATCGATAGAATCGACGGGTTAGACTAGTTCTTCCCTTAGTTGAGATGTGTATGTGTGATGTTATTTTTAGTTTGTGCTGTGTGTGGGATGTGCTATATGACCTGATTTATCTTGCGGTGGTAGTTTGAGTAGATAATGTGTTTAGATTAGAAGGTTTAAGCTTTCTTAGTTTGAGAGTTCATACCTCGGCCTTAGGGATTAAGAAGTTCCGCGCATAGCAAGTTTCGAGACGAAACTTGTTTTTAGGGGGATCTAATGTAACACCCCAATTTTTAGGCGCGTTTGCGTTTTAATTCTTAGGGCTTTTATCGATATTTAATGGCTTATATTTTATTTATTTATTTATTTAAAAGTATTTTACGACGCTAAATATCTTTCCGGAGTATATTATTATTTTGGATATGTTCGCTTATATCCACGTTATTTTTTTCGGAAAAGTCGAGAAAGTTTTCCGATTATAAAATCCCAATCCGAGTATTTCGGATCGAGTTATTTTGTTTTAGGTTTTTTTAAGTTCCGTGTGGTTGACATTTGGGTTTTGGGTGATTGCCGCCCAGCTGCATGCCTTCCTCTTCCTAGCCTCTGCAGCCCTACCTCCCTTGCAGACACCATACCGACCCCTCGCTCACCTCACAACTTCCCTTTCCTAGCATGAAGATAGTTCTTGCCTGCAACTGGAGTAGCCTTTCTGCCTCACCTTTCTTCACGCAACAGCAAGGAAAACGATCTCTTGCTCAACCCCCCTCTAAGAAAGCTCAACCTTAGCAGCACCATGGATCTTCACCTTTCTTCGTTGCCACTGCTCCCTCCTCAAACCTCTTGCCATCAACCCGTTTGGCCTCTCCGGAGTAGGGTTCGCCGTCACCACTAGAGGCTACCGCCAACACCACAGGGAGAGCCAACATCCCCTTCCCTTCGTCTTTTGTCAGATTCGAACAACCCAACACCCATTAGAGCAACGCAACCACCGTCGCCCACCTGCGCCATCTCTTCGCCAAGAGTCACTAGGGTAATCATTTTATGCCTTCTCTCTACCCACTCTATTGCGTCTGTTGCCAGGGAGGGTAGCCGCCACTCACAGGACTCACACCTCGCCACTGCCGGACCACCAAACGACGCCCCAACCCTTGCCTTGCCGCCGGATCCTGAGCAGCCTGCTCTTCTTCCGCCGTCAATAGAAGATGGGTTAAAAAAACCCTTTTCTTCAATTAAATCGGGCCCTGCATTTGTGGTTAATTACAAAAGTGACCCAGTAATTTGTATTTACATATTTTACCCACATTTTGAAATCTTGCATTTATATCCTTTGCTGGAAAATTACAGATTATGGCCGTTATTTACATTTTCAGAATATGACCCAAGTTTCTTGAGTTCCATTTTTTGCCCGGAAAAGTTGGTTGCGGATTTTGCCCATGTTATAAATTGTATATATTGCCCGGGAAAATGTTTTTACGATTTTAAACTTGGGCTTTACTTCAAGTTATATTCTTAATTATATATATACCATATATATTATGCCCTTATTGCGGGTTATGGCTCAAAGATTTAATTACGGGATTTTCACGTTGACTTTGAAAATGAGTTTAACCTTGGGTTATGATGTTATACTATTTGCCCGGAATATTATATTTACGATTTTTAACTTGGGTTTTAGAAGTGGGGTTTCCTTAGATTATATATGTTCATTATTCCATTCAAATTTAGCTTATAAGCTAAATTTGTTTAGTTTGGTGCTAGGTTCGGAAGCGCCCCGATAAAGGCCTAACGAGTCCAAGTCGACATCCGTTGAACGCTTCCGTCTTTTGACGTCGTGTGAGTATTCTTTCCCCTCGATCTAGTTATGTTAAGTTTTAGTATCATGTTAGGATGAATCTAGCATAACTTAGTGTTAATGCCAAGTAGTGGCTTTGAACCTTAGGTGAGTTTCGAGGATTTGATCTTGTTTGATGGATTGATGGTGATTCTAAGCTTGAGGTGTTGGTTATCTTGTGAGGTTGATATAAGGCTTTAAGTTATATAGTTGATCTTGTGAGCGTTTTGAGGTTCGAGGTGGGATTGCATGATCTTGTGAGATTTTGGAGCTTAGGATTGACTTATCCTAGCATGGTGTTGTTACCTTTGAGTTTGTTTGGATTAAGCATGTTTATCCTAGTATGTGTTATGGGTTATGATCTTACGAGATCATAGGGTCTAGAAGTCTAAGGACTTCTAGCTGGTGTTGAGTGTGATATGAGCATGAGGGATTCTAGGATGCGGTCCTAGAATTGAGAGTCAAATGGTCTTGCGTAGATCATTTGTATCGAAGTCTAAGACTTCTATTATGAGTGGGTTGTTATTGATATAGTTATCTTCTTGTGAGCAGGTTACGGGCTTCCTCCCTAAGGAAGCGAGAGTGTTGTGAGTAGAGTGTGGTGACGAGGTAAGTCTCCGGACTTACTTAGCTCGTATTCCTTGTATTAGCATTGATGTGTGTTCGGTGGTGTGTGTTTATTGTTTATTGTTTATAACAACTAAACCGGAATTAGGATTACCGACCGTTATATTATTTGGCTCAAGTGTATGATAACGGGCGGTGACATCACTGCCTAGCTCTTGCGTAGAGCTAGGAGGTTCTTGGCGACTAGCCCGTGTGGTTAGAGGGTCGGAGGCATCCATACCATTCCATGCGGTAAGTGGGGACCGAGGCGAGTTTCGGGATATTCTCGTGTCACAAAAGAAGTTGAATTTGAACGGGATACGACTTAATAATAAAAAGATAATAAACCGGACTTGTGTGATTTGGTGTACATTGTGTGTTATGTTGATTTACTTGTGTTTGTGCCTTGCACCATGATTCTAATGCTTCGAATATTAGCTAACGGTTTTATACCGATTGTTGTAGATTGTCTTGCAGGTTAGGAACGCGGTCGAGAGATCCGGAAGAGTGTGCGGCCGGGGTTCCGTACATTTTAGGAAGGGTTTGGTTGGAGTTGTTTTTGGGTATGGTTTCATGTATATTGCTATGTATTTGATGTTCGAGTCATTGGAGTTGAGAACTCGGCTGAAGTTGTCTTTTATTTGTTTCCGGGGATCATATCATTTGAATAATAATGTATTTCAGTTTTTCCTTTATTTGTGTCCTGTTGTAAGATCCGGTGAAATTGTTGTCAAGCTAAGGGTCGGGACCCATTTTGAGGTCCCAACCCGTAGCGCCCCGAGTCCCGCAGATTCGGGGTGTTACAATAGTTATCTTCTTGTGAGCAGGTTATGGGCTTCCTCCCTAAGGAAGCGAGAGTGTTGTGAGTTGAGTGTGGTGACGAGGTAAGTCTCCGGACTTACTTAGCTCGTATTCTATATATTAGATTCGATGCGTGTTTGGTGGTGTGTGTTTTATTGCTTTCATTATAACTTATAAAACCGGAATTAGGATTACCGACCTATATATATTATTTGGCCCAAGTGTATGATTGTAACGACCGTTTATTGAGTGCGTTTTCGATGTTTATTGTTTTGTATTTTTGTTAATATTTTAATGGTCTCAATATATTTTTCGAGTATTTTTACGCCGCAATCTGAATTTTACGAGTTTTGATATATATATATATATATATATATATATATATATATATATATATATATATATATATATATATATATATATGTATATATATATTATCTGTATTTATACCATTATATTATTATCAAGAAAATTTTATGGGAGCAATTTATATATTTTAAACTATATTTTTACGAGTATATATTTTGTTTATATATTCACTATTTTATTTTGTGAAAAAGTTCGGAAAAGTTTTCCGATTCGAAAGTCCCGTTCGGTTCGTTTCGATCAAGTTTATTCTATGTTATTATTATTTATTTTTATTTTTCTTCCTATTTCTTTTTATTTATTTTATTTATTTCTTTCCCTGCCTTGTCTCACTCAAAGATCTGTCCCGACCTTCTGTGATGATTTGCCGCCCCCTACCTGTGTTGTCATCTGCACCCTATCCCAACCATTCCCTTCCTTCACTCAAACAACCATAGCAACAAGCATACCAAACCTCACCTTCACCTCTCCTCAGGTCACCAGCTCTCAACTCTCTTCTCTCTCACTCGACGTTCAGGCCCGGCCCACTCCCATTGTCAAACATCAGGAGCCACTCCTGTTCGGCTCTCCCTGTAGTAGGCGAAGCAACTCTCCCACCACCAGAGAAGCCATCCTCCCTCTGGATCTTCTTTGCAACCACCAGGAATCAGAGCCCACGACAACAGCAACACGCCTGAGGAGGGTATAGCCTTTGATCTCCCTCTTCTCTGTTGGTTGGAGGCAAGAAACCAATCCTCTCGAACCGCCCTCGCTGCACCACCGGAGAAACCTTTGCGCTTCGCCTTTGGAGGGAGCCGCCTCGTCGACGCCGGGAAGCAACTGTTGTGCCTCGACCTTGCTTCATCAGTCGACACCGGGGCCTCCAGCAAACAGATCTCCGGCCGCCTTCTTCTCTCCCTTTCTTCTCTGTTCTCACTGCCGCGAAGGAGCAGCCAGCGCCGCCAAGGAGCCGCCTTCCTGCCGGCCGGAGCCCCAGCCCCCTCGCCTCGCTGCCGGATCCAAGCAGCCCTGCGCCGCCGGCCCTACATTCCTCCTCAAAACAAGTCGGCCGCCGCACTGTTCCTTCCCCCCTCTATTGATGTCGATTAAGGATAAACCCTTTTAGGGTATTTCTAAAGTTGGTCCCTAATTTATGATTAATTACGAAATGTACCCAGCTTTTTATATTTACATATTTTACCCACATTTTGGAATCTTGCAGTTATATCATTTGTTGGAAAATTGCAGATTATGACCCTTAATTACATTTTCAGAATATGACTCAAGTTTATGAATTTGTTCATCTTGACATAAAAATGTAATTGTTGATTTTTAAACTTGGGTTTCAATTAGGAGGATATTCTTAAATTTATATATACTACATATTATGTCTTTGTTGGATTAATCTCGGTTTATGGCATGATTTTATTGTGGGTATTAACCTTGGCTTGAAAACGAGTTTTACCTTGAGTTTATGATGTTATACAATTTGCCCGGAATATTATATTTACGGTTTTTAACTTGGGTTTTAGAAGTGAGGTTTCCTTAGATTATATGTTCATTGTTCCGTTCAAATTTAGCTTATAAGCTAAATTTGTTTAGTTTGGTGCTAGGTTCGGAAGCGCCCCGATAAAGGCCTAACGAGTCCAAGTCGACATCCGTTGAACGCTTCCGTCTTTTCACGTCGTGTGAGTATTCTTTCCCCTCGATCTAGTTATGTTAAGTTTTAGTATCATGTTATGACGGATCTAGCATAACTTAGAGTTAATGCCAAGTAGTGGCTTTGAACCTTAGGTGAGTTTCGAGGATTTGATCTTATTTGATGGATTGATGTTGATTCTAAGCTTGAGGTGTTGGTTATCTTGTGTGGTTGATATAAGGCTTTAAGTTATATGGTTGATGTTGTGAGCGTTTTGAGGCTCGAGGTGGGATTGTATGATCTTGTGAGATTTTGGAGCTTAGGATTGACTTATCTTAGCATAGTGTTGTTACCTTTGAGTTTGTTTGGACTAGGCATGTTTATCCTAGTATGTGTTATGGGTTATGATCTTGCGAGATCATAGGGTCTAGAAGTCTAAGGACTTCTAGTTAGTGTTGAGTGTGATGTGACTATGAGGGATTCTAGGATGCGGTCCTAGAATTGAGAGTCAAATGGTCTTGCGTAGATCATTTGTAAAGAAGTCTAAGACTTCTATTGTGAGTGGGTTGTTATTGATATAGTTATCTTCTTGTGAGCAGGTTACGGGCTTCCTCCCTAAGGAAGCGAGAGTATTGTGAGTTGAGTGTGGTGACGAGGTAAGTCTCCGGACTTACTTTGCTCGTATTCCTTGTATTAGAATTGATGTGTGCTTGGTGGTGTGTGTCTATTCTTTATTGTTTATAACAACTAAATCAGAAATAGGACCACCGACCTTTATATTATTTGGCCCAAGTGTATGATAGCGTGCGGTGAGATCACTGCCTAGCTCTTGCGTAGAGGTAGGAGGTTCTTGGCGACTAGCCCGTGTGGTTAGACGGTCGGAGGCATCTGTACCGTTCCATGCGGTAAGTGGGGACCGAGGCGAGTTTCGGGAGATTCTCGTGTCACAAAAGAAGTTGAATTAGAACGGGATACGACTTAATAATAAAAAGATACTAAACCGGACTTGTGTGATTTGATGTATAATGTGTGTTATGTTGATTTACTTGTGTTTGTGCCTTTCACCTTGATTCTAATGCTTTGAATATAGCTAACGGTTTTATACCGATTGTTGTAGATTGTCTTGCAGGTTAGGAATGCGGCCGAGAGATCCGGAAGGGTGGGCAGCCGGGATCCGTACATTTTAGGAAGGGTTTTATTTGGAGTCATGTTTGGAGTTTTGTATATTGTATTATTGTATGCCGCTTGTATGGCGTTTGGTCTTTGTAGTTGTTTTCGGCTGAAGTCCGTTGTTTGTTTTCTTTTGGGTTTTCTTACATTGCATAAAATGTATTTCGGTTTTGGCCTATATTTGTGCCTTGTTGCAAGATCCAGTGAAATTGTTGCCAAGCTAAGGGTCGGGACCCATTGTGAGGTCCCAACCCGTAGAGCCCCGAGTCCCACAGATTTGGGGTGATACAAAAGTGGTATCAGAGCCCTAGGTTGACAACAATGGCACTCGCAATCTTCTAAAGGCCGAATGAGGAATAAACAGAACCCACACGGGTTCTAACTTTTCGTTTTCAAAATCACATGCATGAGTCGGGGTAGAATGTACGGACCACCACTTCTTCCGTGGATCTCGGCAACTTAGTTTATTGGATTTGTATATATATGTAGATATGTAGATATGTAGGTATGTATAATATATGTGGATTGTAGTTGCATGATGACTTGATTTATATGTATAGTGAATATATGTGGACTATAATACATGTTTGGACCTTGTATTGTTGTATTGGATTTCCGGATGTGATATATTAGTAGTTATGTGGACATAGGACATATATATGCTTATATACGGGCTCTTTTATATATATATAGTAATATATAGTACGGGACCTTATAGTTAGGACGACGGAAAGATATCATCACCTTTAAGACGACGTTGTTGGCTTAGGATATCATTCATATGTGGAGGAGTATGCTCAAGTATCAAGTTGAGCGTTTCGAGTTGACTAACACCATGGTGTTTCTCGGATTCCTATAAAAGGACATCGAAGAGGAGGAGTAGTGATGTGGTCAACAAAGGACAACCAAGTAAAAAAAACTCGAGACGACTTAAGGGGGATCAAGATGGGAGCAATACAAGAAAAACGGAGCAACATTAAAGTGTAGAAGCGGTTCTAAAGAGGTCATGATCGAACGACGACGAGACCAAGAGAGAACGAACTTAAGTTATTCGAGAAAAAGCGTGGACAACTAAAGATGTAAATCGAGGAGGAGATGAGTACGTTCTAGCAAGGTTAAGGTGGTGTTCCATTAAGATGCAAAGCTTTCCTTAGACGTTTCTAAGCATTGGAGGGTAGAGGAGAAAAGTGAACGAAACATGTGGGAAGGATTTAAATACCGTGAGTTAAACTTGCTAGGTACCAAGAAGTGAAGAGTCAAAAATACGAGGGTTACGAGGAGGATCACATGGTGAAAGTTCACATAGTAGAATTACGTGGCGGAGTCAATCATTTTCCGTCATTGAGATGAAACTGAGCAACGCTAAGGAGGAAGGGTGTGTGGATGATGATCTTCAGAAGATGAAAGATAAAACAAGGAGTTTTGATTAAAAGACTCAAGTTACCAACCAAGAGAAGAGAGTAGTTTCTAACCATAGAGATGTGGGGAAGATGCACTTACAAGATATTATGAAGAACGGTTAAGCCTATTGTTAGCATGAAATATTGTGATATTTTAGGCACGTTTTCTAATCGTATTTGATTGATATTGATAGTCTTTGATTGATCTTTATGCATATGTGAGCTAGTATTGCCTATATTTTCGATATGGATGTCTACACTAGTTCTATGTTGATTATAGGTGATTTGGAGCTATTTCCGAACGGAAACGAACAAAGGAGAGTTGAGTTGATATGTCCATAGATTGAGGACATTCTTTGGAAGCAATTTGGAGTCTTAGTTTGAGGAATGCACGAGTTCAGGGAAGAATCACGTTCTTGCCCTAAATTACGCCCTAAATTACGGCCGTATCACAAACCACGTTCAGAATTACGGCCGTGGATTCAGAGTCAGAATTCGATGATCATTCCAGGGGATTCTACGGCCGTGGAATATATGTTGCAAACCATAATTGTTTCCACGCCCTAAATTACGGTCGTGGAACACTTCCACGACCGTGATCTTGGCGAATCTTTTCGCCACACTTCGAATCCATGATCTTTTAAAGATTGGGTCGGGCCGACATTTTGCCCTACACTATAAAAAGACGGACGAAGCAAAATTCCGTCACCTCGCTTACGACCTTCGATACCCGTTTGCCCTCATTCTTCGTCGCTTAGACACGAAGACGTTTTGCTTAGTTTGCTTGGAAGCAATTGACATCTCTTTGAAGAGATCGAAGCTCGTTTTTGGAATTCCTCTAATCTCGCACTTTTGGTGGAGATTGCTGTTGAGATCTCCGGATTGGCGGAAGATCGTAGTTCTTGGAAGATTTTGCAAGAAGATCTCTCTTCTTGACTAGGTTCGATTTGGAAAACGGATTGACATCCCGTTTTCTTTTCTTTCCTAGAGTTACGATTATTTGTTCTATTGTGAATCTTTTGACATTGCTTATTCTCTTTGTGACTTTGAGATTGAATTGAAGATTATTGAAAGTTCTTGAAAGTTTTCATCTTTTTATCTTTTAATTCTTGAATTGATATCAATATGACTGTTATTGGCTAAAAACCCTTAACAATTCTAAGGTGAAGGGTTGATAGTTGTGGCATAGGTGATGATAGATCAATCGCAAACAGATTAGACCTTGAGAGTTAGAGAATTGTCGCCGACAGCCCTAAATTACGGTCTGTTCTTGAGTCCACGGCCATGGAACCTCAAGAACTAACCGTGATTTCCCTTTAGTTTACGAACTTGCTTTTACTTTAATCCAAAGTTAAAGATTTGCTTTAGCTTAGTTTAGACTTGTCTTTTCTAGGTGGTAGTGAAGCCTCAACAACCTCTACCTCGATTGTGAGCCTCAACAACCTCAATCGGTTAAGTTAGTCTTGATCTTTAGATTATAAGTTTGGGTATTTGACACTAATTCTCATCCCTAGAATCTTTCTATATTGAGCCTCAACAACCTGTATAGAGAGTGCTTTGTAGGTGAGTTACATAAGGTTTTTGGAACCTCAACCGTACGATTACCTTACATTAGTATACCTTTGCATATCTCCACTCTGTCTTTACATCATTAGTATATCTTGAATCTATTGCCGCAACTGGATACCTGAAACTTTAGGATTGTTGTTTTCCCAATATCTGCAAAACTCCCATATTTATTTGCTTGATAATCTGCAATCGAGTTCGCTCCACCCAAATCCCTGTGTTCGATACTCTGGAATTCTTGCTTAACTACGTCGATCCGTACACTGCGGGTTCGCTTGCTTGATTCTAGTTTTATTAATTTAAAGCTTATTTGCACACACCTCTAGGGGCGAACAAGTTTTTGGCGCCGTTACCGGGGATTTGGATTCGTCCGAATCCGGTAGCCGGTTGTCAAGCTTGGGAGCTTGCTCTCGTTATTTGATTTTTCTTTGAGTGCATGCGTAGGTCTAGGAACACCGAAGATCTCTTACCTCTTGATCAAGAGCTAGAGAAAACCTTGAGACAAAGGCGCAAGGAAAAGAAGATGGCTGAAGAGAACGAACGCGATCTTCAAACGGAGTTGGCAGAGAAGGAAGCTCAACTCCGATGGAATGAGACTCTCCGCCAGGATGAGATGGATCGTCATCAATCTCAAGTTAACGGTCTACAAGACATGCTTTTCCAAATGAGGATAAAGATGAGCGACCTTGAAGATAAGGTAGGCAAGAAGTCCTCGAGAAGGAGATCAAGGTCTAGAAGAAAAAGCCACTCATCCGCTGATGATAGTGATTCTTCCATGCCGCCGTTAGAAGAGATTGATCCTACGATCAATATAAATCCCTTCAATCCACAAGGAGCTACTAATCGCCGCATCCCACCAAGGAATGCGAGAGTCGAACGTGTGGATAATGAGCCAAGAACTCTTGGCCAGCGGATGGATCCAACACAACAACCACGCCGCTTGGGTGTGAATTTTGATGCTGAAGATGTGCAAGGGTTTAGCTTTAACCCTCAAGTTATCACTCTTGTTCGCCAAAGCAAATTTGGCGGTACAAGCGCTGAATCTCCACACCAACACTTGCAAAACTTTGAGTGTATGATGGAGACGATGAGACCGAAGAACGCCACTACCAACAACTATAAGCTCAAACCTTTCTTTTTCTCCTTGAAAGGGAAAGCGTTATCTTGGTACCAAGCTCTTCCTAATGGGAAACTAGACACGTAGGAAGACCTTTCCGCAGAGTTTCTCACCAAATTCTTTCCGCCTTCCAAAACGGCGGAACTTAGAGGTAAGATTAATGCTTTTTCTATGAGACCTAACGAAAGTTTGTTTCAATCTTGGGAAAGGTTTCAGGATTTGCTATTGGATTGCCCTCATCATGGCATATCCAAGCTTGCCTTGCTGGAGATCTACTACAAGGGGCTGGATGCGGGAACGCAATTCAACCTCCAATCCCTCTCATGTGGAACGTTCATGGACATGAGAGAAGATGACGCTTGGGACTTCATTGAGAAGCAAGCAAGAGTCATAGAGAAGTATTCCCACCGGAAAGTGGAGGGAAATCGTGTGGAGCAAGGAGCAAAGCTCACACATGAAGCTCAAAATCAGATTTTCTCCCTCAACAATGAGATCAAAGAGTTGAAGGAGGCTATCAAGACCAACTTCCCAAAGCAACAAGAGAAGGATGTTGGCTATTTGGGCAACAACAACGGCGGTGATAACACCAACCGCAACAACAATAACCGGAACAATAACCGGAATAACAATTGGAATGGAAACAACAACAACCGGAACAACAACAATTGGAACAACAATCGGGGTTCAAACAACAACAATTGGCGCTCCAATCAACAAAATTCCGGTAACTCCTATCCTTCCAATTCCAATTCACTAACTCCACCCTCCTCTTCCTCCACTCCTTTGAAAAGCCAGGGGCAATCATCAAATGGAGGAAACAATACGGAAAAAGAGAAGTCCGATCCCATGTTGGAGACAATCTTGGGAAAGCTTCAAGGGTTGGAGAACCGCATCATCAAGGTTGATGATCAAATTTCTAAGGTTGACAAAGCTCAAAAAGTTTTGGAAAACCAATTGTTCAACCACGCGGAGGAAGTTCCTAGAAATCAAGGGAAACTCCCAGGAAAGACGGAGGACAACCCTAAGGGAAGGGTAATGGCGATTACAACTAGGAGCGGAGTGACTACCACCGATCCGCAGCCTACGTTCGTTGAAGTCCCCGTAGAGAAGGAAAATGAAAAGGGGAAGGAGAAGGAAGATGTCTATGTTCCTCCTCCAGCTTACAAACCTCCCCTACCGTTCCCTCAATCTAGAGCGCGAGCGCGCCTAGATAAACAATTCGGTAAGTTCATAGAACTCATGAGCAAGCTGCATATTAATATACCCTTCATTGATGCTATTGTAGGTATGTCGGCTTATGGCAAGTTCTTGAAGGAGCTCCTCTCAAACAAGAAGAAGCTAGAAGATTTTGGAGAGGTCAAGATGAGTTCGGATTCTTCGGATCTCATCAAGACGATGAAGGAGAAAATGCCCCCAAAGCTGAAAGATCCGGGGTCATTTTGCATTCCCATTGGAGTGGGAGAGGTCACATATGACGCTTTATGTGACTTAGGAGCAAGTGTGAGCATCATACCACTTGCGTTGTGCAGGAAGATCGGTTTAGGCGACCCTAAACCGGTGAAGATGACTTTATACATGGCGGATCGATCCATTACTCGTCCCGTCGGCATTGTAGAAGACGTCCCGGTCAAGCTAGGCAAGTTCTTTGTTCCCATTGATTTTGTCGTGCTTGACATTCCTGCAGATAGTCCGGTCCCGATCATACTCGGAAGACCGTTTCTTGCAACTTCCGGCTGCATGGTCGATTGCAAGAATGGGAGACTCGCTTTTGATATTGGGGAAGAGAAAGTAGAGTTCGTTCTTTCCACTCTAGTGAAGGAGCCAATCTTTGATGAGGATATTTACAACATCCAAGACGAAGAAGGTTTGTCTAGGGAGGAGGTAAGTGCGATTCTCTTTAACGATCCTTTACAAAAGGTTATTACTATGAGTCTAACCAATGTAGGAGAAGAAGAAGAGTGTAAAGAGGAAATTGAAGCCTTGGAAGCACAAGAAGAGATGCATGAAGTGGAGTTTGAGAAACTCCACGATGAGGCTGAGAATACCAGAATCCACGGTCATACTCTGTATTCCACGACCGTGGATTCCACAACCAAAATCGACCTCCATTCCAGAGGATATTACGGCCGTGGAACACCAGAGGAGACCGTAATTTTGACCGTGGAGGAGGGTGATCGGCATACTTCTTCAACTTCTTCTAACTCTTCTCCAACCCATTCAACATCCTTAGAAACTTCTAAGGAAACATCGGAAGCTCCTCAAGGATCATTGGAAACTCCGAAAGCAATGGAACTCAAACCACTTCCTACTCATCTAAGGTACGCTTTTCTTGGATCTAATTCCACCTTTCCGGTTATCGTTAGTTCCGAATTAAGCATAGATGAACATGAACAGCTCATGATTGTCCTTAGGAAACATAGAAAAGCCATAGGTTATACTATTGAGGACTTAGTAGGAATTAAACCCTCCCTATGCATGCATAAGATACTAATGGAGGAGGATTTTAGAACTTCAAGACAACCTCAAAGGCGGTTGAATCCGACCATGAAGGAGGTTGTCAAGAAGGAAATTCTTAAACTTCTTGATGCAGGTATCATCTATCCTATCTCCGATAGCAAGTGGGTGAGCCCAGTTCAAGTAGTTCCGAAGAAGGGAGGAATGACGGTCATCACCAATAAGAACAACGAAATCATTCCTACCCGAACCGTAACTGGATGGCGAATGTGTATAGACTACCGCAAGCTCAACAACGCAACGCGGAAGGATCACTTTCCATTGCCATTCATCGATCAGATGCTTGAAAGGTTAGCACAACATTCATACTTTTGCTACCTTGACGGTTATAGTGGCTTCTTTCAGATTCCGATACATCCGGATGATCAAGAGAAGACCACATTCACGTGCCCTTGGGGTACGTTCGCCTATAGGAGAATGCCGTTCGGGCTTTGCAACGCCCCAGCCACCTTTCAACGGTGCATGATGGCCATCTTCTCCGAATATGTAGAGGAAATCATGGAAGTCTTCATGGACGACTTCTCCGTTTACGGTTCCTCTTTTAACGATTGTCTTTCTAACCTTTCTCTTGTTTTGCAAAGATGTGAAGACACTAACCTAGTTCTTAATTGGGAGAAGTGTCAGTTTATGGTTAAGGAAGGAATCGTGTTAGGTCACTTAGTCTCTAGTAGAGGGATAGAGGTAGACAGAGCTAAGATAGAGACCATAGAGAAACTTCCTCCCCCAATTTCGGTGAAAGGGATAAGAAGTTTCCTAGGACATGCTGGATTCTATAGACGTTTCATTAAGGACTTTTCTAAGATATCAAAACCTCTCACTAATCTATTGATGAAGGATGCGGTTTTTGAGTTTTCGCAGGAATGTTTGGATGCGTTTAACACCATTCGGCAAGCTCTAATTACAGCACCTATTATCCAACCTCCGGATTGGACTCTCCCCTTCGAGATTATGTGCGATGCTAGTGACGTAGCCATTGGAGCTGTTCTTGGGCAACGAAAGGAAGGACGAACCCACGCCATATACTACGCTAGCAAGACACTAGACGAAGCTCAGCTCAACTACGCCACCACAGAGAAGGAATTTTTAGCCATTGTCTACGCTATTGACAAGTTTCGCTCTTATCTTGTAGGTGCAAAGGTGATTGTCTACACGGATCATGCTGCGATCCGGTACCTCCTTGCGAAGAAAGATGCGAAGCCAAGGCTGATTAGATGGATTCTTCTCCTACAAGAATTCGATCTTGAGATCCGCGACAAGAAAGGCTCGGAAAATTCTGTTGCGGATCATTTGAGTCGTCTAACACATCTAGAGGACGACCATTTACCCATTGATGACTCATTTCCGGACGAACACCTACATATCATAGAGGAGTGCATCAAGGTAGTATCCAAAGGTAACGAACCATGGTTTGCTGATTTCGTTAACTATTTGGTTTGCCAGGAGATACCACCCGGACTGTCATACGCACAAAGGAAGAAGTTCTTCAAGGACGTCCGGGAATACTATTGGAACGAGCCTCTCCTCTTTAAGAGAGGTCCGGATGGCATCATCCGGCGATGTGTGCCGGAAGATGAGATGCAAAGTGTCATCCGCCATTGTCACTCACTACCTTGTGGAGGACACGCTAGTTCGAACAAAACTAGCGCAAAGGTATTGCAATCTGGATTCTATTGGCCTACTTTATTTAAAGATGTGCAATCCTTTGTTTCTTGTTGCGATGCTTGTCAAAGAACAGGCAATATCTCTAGAAGGAACGAGATGCCCCTCAACAACATCCAAGAGGTGGAGATTTTCGACGTTTGGGGAGTCGATTTCATGGGACCATTCCCTTCTTCTTGTGGAAACCAATACATATTATTGGCGGTAGACTACGTTTCTAGATGGGTAGAAGCAATTGCCTCTCCCACAAATGATGCCATGGTGGTGGTTAATTTCTTCAACAAGACCACCTTTCCGCGATTCGGGACACCAAGGACGATCATTAGTGATGGAGGTTCTCACTTCATAGCCCGTCGCTTTGAAGCTCTTCTAGCCAAGTATGGGGTTACTCACAAGATCGCCACCCCTTACCATCCACAAACGAGTGGACAAGTTGAGATCTCAAATAGGGAGATCAAGGGAATTCTAGAGAAGACGGTTTCAAGGACTAGGAAGGATTGGTCCTTGAAACTAGATGACGCATTATGGGCGTACCGGACTGCATACAAGACTCCCATAGGAACCACACCATACAACCTTGTGTATGGGAAATCTTGTCATTTGCCGGTAGAGCTGGAGCACAAAGCGTTTTGGGCTATCAAGTGGCTAAATTTCAGCATGAAGGAAGCGGGAGAGAAGCGTCTCCTAGACATCAACAAGCTGGATGAGCTTCGCTTGAACGCCTATGAAAACGCCAAAATCTACAAGGAAAGAGCAAAGCGTTGGCATGATAAGCATATCATTCCAAAGGACTTCAAAGAAGGAGATCAAGTTCTCCTCTTCAACTCAAGGCTTCGCCTCTTTCCAGGTAAGCTTAAATCCCGTTGGACTGGACCTTTTCTAATTAAGCGTATTTTCCCCCATGGTGCAGTTGAAGTATGGGGTGAAGCTAGCGGAAGTTTTAAGGTGAACGGCCAACGACTCAAGAAGTACTCGCCGGAACTCCAAGCTGAAGAGTTTGCACCTACCGCACTCGAATAGGTACGACAATGGTCTAGCTACGGACCTTAAACAAAGCGCTTCTTGGGAGGCAACCCAAGGTATTGCATTTTTGTTTTTGTTTTCGATTCATAGACTAGTTTAGAATAGACGTTTTTGCTTTATTTTGCCTCGACTTCTTCCGGTATGTTCGTGTTTTTGGTTGTAGGATCGATGGAAAAGGGAAAAGGGAAGATAATGTCGAAGAGGAGTGACGAAATTTGGACTTTGAAGCTTTACAGAAGGTTCCACGGTCTAAATTACGGTCGTCATAGCTACAGTGGCCGTAATTTTCAGAAGCCTTTGAAAAATCACCAAAACCACGGGTCCGTACACTTCCACGGCCGTGGAATACCCCGACAGACCGTGATTTTTGGAAATTTTGCCGGCCACTATAAAACCCACATTCTTCACACACTTAACCAAAATTTCCCCAATTCCACGACCTAGAAACCGAAAACCCTCCACCTCTCTCAATTCCTCGTTTTCTAATCGTTTTCAACGATTCTTCGTCCTAAACTGCAGCAAATCCAACCACGAACAGAATCCAAGCAACAAATCGAGTGGAAATCGATCAACAAACACGCATTTTGGATTTTTCAATCCGAAAAAGAGGTTATTTCTTTCTTCTCGATTTTAGCGGATTTAGTTCGTTTTTGCTATAGTTTTTTAGGAAGAACTGATAAAGACCGGAAGGAATTAGATTAGGACTGCTTGCTGTGGTGATTGTTGGTGAATTTGCTGAGATTCACGAATTTTTGAGACGAATCACGGTCGCTGGGTAAACCACGGCCGTAATTCCCCAAGAACAAACCGTGGTTTTTGCTGAAAATGGATTTCGTAAGGAGAGTTTCAGGAAGGATAAAGGAGAAGAAAGGGGAGCAAAATAAGAAAAGAAAGGGCAACCCCTCAACCTCTAGGGCACCACCACCCTCATCTCCCTCACTACCATCCTCACCTTCACCTCCATCTTCACCTCCTCACCCTAGCATCCCTACCATACATGAGAACCACCTTGATGCATTTGAGAGGATCACAAAGAGGGCAGTGATTGGCCCTAGGTATTTGTTGTTGGAGGATCTACATCCTCTCAACATAGTTGATGACCTTACATGGCTCTTGGATAGAGCCGGATTGCTTGTCTTCACGAACATTCGTGAAGACGCCTATGAGGAGATCACCCGAGAGGTTGTGACGTCTTTCGAACACAGCCATGTTGATAGGACCGTCTCCTTCCGTCTCATGAATCAGGACTATCAGTTGAGTATAGTTGAGTTTGGGACCATTTTCGGGTTCCATGAGACCTACAATGGTCGATTTCCGAGCGGAGTTTACCCCAAGGATTTTTGGGAGGAAGTAGCCATGATTTACGCCGACGAGGACCGTTGGCAACCCGCCGATACCAAGGCTAGATTGATGTACCATCTAGCCTTGAAGATAGCTCACCGTGTTCTTTCGGAGTGTCTCTTTCCTAGGACAGAGACGCCCCAAAAGATCAAGACGGATGAGCTATTCTTGCTCTACTGTATGCTTTACGGTCGCCGCGCAGATTGTGCTACTCTTTTGGCGGCTACGATGAGTAAACTGAAGAACAAGAAGAAGGGGAACATTGGATATGGTGGGATAGTGACCCACATGGCTAGGACATTTGGTGTGGATTTTTCAGCTTGCACCCGCATACCCGCCGTACCTCTAGGATTACATGCATTCATGGTTAGGGGACTCATCTTCCCCACACATAGAGGTCCGCCTTATGCGGGCATGCCTTGGGAGAGTAGGACAGGCAGGGGTATTGAGTGGCTGCCGGAGTATTCCATTGTGGCGGGACGCCACAATTGGAAGGAGACGTTCGCTGCGATGCACGCGAACAGGCTTGTAGCTCCCCCTTACGTTCCACCACCGGTTGTGGATGAGGAGGAGATGGGAGAGCAGTACGAGAGTGGTGGAGGAGCGGAGCAGGAGTTCGGCACGTTTCTGGATCAGCCGGAGGCGGCCCCGGATGTACCTAGGCGCTCTCCACGCCCAGCTAGAGCTTCAGGCTCGTCATCTCGCCGCGCCAGCGTGAGTGAGAGGCCCACGTGGATGACTACACCTCCCACTTGGTACAGCACACCCCCTCCTTGGTCCACGACGCAGCCAGCAGCACCACCACCAGCACCAGCACCAGCAGATGCCCCCGCATGGTATGATCACGCCCCGGGATGGTATGAGAGGATGCCGGATTGGGCTACCGGACTTTCGGAGAGAGTTGGAGCACTAGAGATCCGGGCGGATGCTAGAGACGGACGCCTAGACGACCTTGACCACATGATGAGGGACGTCTACCGCCAGCAGTTTGGGCGGTTCTATGACCCGAGTTTCTCTCCATTCCCACCTCCACCGGCGCCGCAGTGATCGATGCATGACCGTTCGTTTTAGACATTCCCGCCACCACTTGTGAGTTTCTTTTTCTTATCTTTCTTTTGTTCTTTCTTGTGAACATTAGGGACAATGTTCGTCCTAAGTATGGGGTGGGATGTACTAAAAAGTTTGTAATAACTCTACTCTCTATGTTGCTTTCATTTCAAGACTATCATTGCATATTCATTATGTGTTACACGTTTCATTCTTGCATTGCATGAAAAAGAACTTTAAAAACCCATAAAAATTGAAAAATTTTGAAAATTTTGTGCTTCTAATGAATTGATATGATTTCCATGATAATCACTACTTGCGAATTGAGTTTGATGACAATTGCATGCTTAAAAGGATTGTAAATCGAAAAGAAATTGAATGAATGAATTCTACCTCTTTTGCAAGTTTTATAATGTGAAAACGTTACCTAAATCATGTTGAGAAATTGAAGTTGAAATCACATTATAAGTTCCTATATTTCTTGTTGAAATGATTAAGGCAATTCGATACTTTCTTCCTCTTTCTTTGATCATCTAGCTCCTCATTGAAATATTAGCCTCCTTTACCTATCCGGGAACTTGGAAAAGTGAATGAGAAAAAGGCATGTTTGATGTGGGAGGGCCATGAGAGCAATTATTTGCAATCAATTGAATAGAAAGAAATTATAGGTTTGGGGAAGTCAATCATGACGATGAGTAACTCGGCACCATTCACATAGCCGGGTGTTTGTGTCTTGCCAAAGTCGGAGTGAGCGATATTCCTAGCGGATTATGGTATGTGCGCTAAGGGTTTGAGGCATCTCTTGCAATTTTGAGAAACGCCAATCTCCTAGGCTTCGGTTTTTGTGCACCTCTATCCATAACTCCAAAAGTAAAGTCGAAAAATGAAAAGAAGAGAGCGAAGCTCTAAGTTGAAGTGTTGCGGGAACCGCATAAGAAGAAGAAGGTAGTTGTCCACTTTCCCGGATTTATGCACCACTTTCCCTTAAAGTTTTCCCTTCCCTTCCATACTCTAGACCTTTTCTTTGAAAGTCCTTAAGATCAAAAGAATGTTATATGACTTGGTGATCTAAATTGAAGTTTCTTATGATTGATTTTGATAATGTTTGAAGGTTATAATGCTTGTTTTGAAGTTAAATTGATTCATGAATTTTCCTTGCCTTTTACTCTTTGATTAAGTGTGTGAAAGTTTGAAAAACGATTGAAGCAAGGTTTGAGAATGATCTATTCCTTAGAAGTCACATTCATCCAAAAGAAGGTACACATATTTCATCCTAACTCTTGTTTAAAGCTTTTTAAAAGACCTTGCTTAGGGACAAGCAAGTGCTAAGTATGGGGTTATTTGTTAGCATGAAATATTGTGATATTTTAGGCACGTTTTCTAATCGTATTTGATTCATATTGATAGTCTTTGATTGATCTTTATGCATATGTGAGCTAGTATTGCCTATATTTTCGATATGGATGTCTACACTAGTTCTATGTTGATTATAGGTGATTTGGAGCTATTTCCGAACGGAAACGAACAAAGGAGAGTTGAGTTGATATGTCCATAGATTGAGGACATTCTTTAGAAGCAATTTGGAGTCTTAGTTTGAGGAATGCACGAGTTTAGGGAAGAATCACGTTCTTGCCCTAAATTACGCCCTAAATTACGGCCGTATCACAAACCACGTTCAGAATTACGGCCGTGGATTCAGAGTCAGAATTCGATGTTCATTCCAGGGGATTCTACGGCCGTGGAATATATGTTGCAAACCATAATTGTTTCCACGCCCTAAATTACGGTCGTGGAACACTTCCACGACCGTGATCTTGGCGAATCTTTTCGCCACACTTCGAATCCATGATCTTTTAAAGATTGGGCCGGGCCGACATTTTGCCCTACACTATAAAAAGACGGACGAAGCAAAATTCCGTCACCTCGCTTACGACCTTCGATACCCGTTTGCCCTCATTCTTCGTCGCTTAGACACGAAGACGTTTTGCTTAGTTTGCTTGGAAGCAATTGACATCTCTTTGAAGAGATCGAAGCTCGTTTTTGGAATTCCTCTAATCTCGCACTTTTGGTGGAGATTGCTGTTGAGATCTCCGGATTGGCGGAAGATCGTAGTTCTTGGAAGATTTTGCAAGAAGATCTCTCTTCTTGACTAGGTTCGATTTGGAAAACGGATTGACATCCCGTTTTCTTTTCTTTCCTAGAGTTACGATTATTTGTTCTATTGTGAATCTTTTGACATTGCTTATTCTCTTTGTGACTTTGAGATTGAATTGAAGATTATTGAAAGTTCTTGAAAGTTTTCATCTTTTTATCTTTTAATTCTTGAATTGATATCAATATGACTGTTATTGGCTAAAAACCCTTAACAATTCTAAGGTGAAGGGTTGATAGTTGTGGCATAGGTGATGATAGATCAATCGCAAACAGATTAGACCCTGAGAGTTAGAGAATTGTCGCCGACAGCCCTAAATTACGGTCTGTTCTTGAGTCCACGGCCATGGAACCTCAAGAACTAACCGTGATTTCCCTTTAGTTTACGAACTTGCTTTTACTTTAATCCAAAGTTAAAGATTTGCTTTAGCTTAGTTTAGACTTGTCTTTTCTAGGTGGTAGTGAAGCCTCAACAACCTCTACCTCGATTGTGAGCCTCAACAACCTCAATCG
Organism: Fagopyrum homotropicum; assembly: GCA_033239125.1. Classification (NCBI taxonomy): domain Eukaryota; kingdom Viridiplantae; phylum Streptophyta; class Magnoliopsida; order Caryophyllales; family Polygonaceae; genus Fagopyrum; species Fagopyrum homotropicum. The sequence continues at coordinate 30,594,682 of BSWB01000002.1, read as the reverse complement.
GTTAAGTTAGTCTTGATCTTTAGATTATAAGTTTGGGTATTTGACACTAATTCTCATCCCTAGAATCTTTCTATATTGAGCCTCAACAACCTGTATAGAGAGTGCTTTGTAGGTGAGTTACATAAGGTTTTTGGAACCTCAACCGTACGATTACCTTACATTAGTATACCTTTGCATATCTCCACTCTGTCTTTACATCATTAGTATATCTTGAATCTATTGCCGCAACTGGATACCTGAAACTTTAGGATTGTTGTTTTCCCAATATCTGCAAAACTCCCATATTTATTTGCTTGATAATCTGCAATCGAGTTCGCTCCACCCAAATCCCTGTGTTCGATACTCTGGAATTCTTGCTTAACTACGTCGATCCGTACACTGCGGGTTCGCTTGCTTGATTCTAGTTTTATAAATTTAAAGCTTATTTGCACACACCTCTAGGGGCGAACACCTATGAACAGGAGTTATGCGACACAACAAGGCCGAGAAGGTATAGTTACCTTATAGAAGAAGAAGGAAGCGTGGAGCGTATAAAGAGTTAACGGAGTGTGTGAAGGGTGAAATGAGCAAGTGAAGTTTAAGACAAAGTGCCCTGCGAGGGTAGCCTTTAGGAGAATGGTAACATGGAGGGTAAGTAGAATGGTAAGTCATTGACATTGGATGAGAAGAGTAATTGATGACAACCAAGAACGCACGTGTGCGGGTTGGCTATTGATGAGCGTAGATGAGAAGAGTAGGCAAGACAATGGCATGAAGGATCGGTAACAAGAGCTTGGAGGATTTCCGGTGGTTCGGTGTAAGTAGTGAGGAAGTATGTCAACTAAGTACAATTGTCTTAATCAAGTAATATTGCATGGGATCAAAGAAAGTGAATGTAACAGACCTCCTAGGGAGGGATTCTAATGACCCTTTGCGACCTTCTTAAGTCACGAGAACGACATATAGGAGAACGACCCGGATTAGAAGTTTTAAGGTTTGATCATTGTAAAGGGAACCAGTAGATCAAGTGAAAGGTAAGGTTTTCATTGTTTGTGGTGCGTAGACGGGAGTATAATAAGATGATGCATAATATGTTCGTTCTAATGAAATGGATAGTATGTTTTCGCAAGTAAAAGTTGAGTCAGATGCTTCAGACTCACACGGAAGAGTCATGGTGGCTATAGCGTGAAAGGGAGAACCTAGATAAGGGCAACGCTATGAGCTTAGAGTTATGATGTTAGTACTTGGTGAAGTAGTGAGTGGATCTTTCAGTGATTGTGGATGAATTTGTTCTAGCGTTTTCCACAGGGCATACTGGTACGGTTGTGGAGTTGTTTATGGGAAACCGAGAGATGTATAAGGTGACCAACCAGAGTAAGAGAAGACCGAAGTCTTGAAGTTTGATGTCGACATGAGATGTACGAGAAGTATATGAAAGATTGAGGTTAGAACCTCTGCGGTTACATAAGGAAATGAAGTAGTTCTACACCTACTCGAAGGAATGATGCAAGCTTAGGTGGAATACGAAGAACTCCCCCAACATGTTGGGATGACCGGAGAGCAAAGAAGATAAGATCGATTTGTTATAAGACGTGGTTATGCCCTACGGTTAAGACGCTTATGGCAACACACAAGTATGGGTTCTTAAAAGGTTATTCCAACCAGGCCTTCAAGGTGAAAAGGATGGAACAGTACGGATTCAAGAAAAGAAGGACCCTTGAAAGAGAACAGACACGGTCTTGGCTGAAGATGGAACAATACACGCGTCTTAAAGACGTCACCTCAATAGATCGAGGTAGATCAATTGTGTCATGACCACTTGTAAAGTTTTAAGACAAGGTTGTGTAGGTCCTACGTTATTTGACGGAAGAGGAAAAGATGAAAACCGAGATATCACGGATTCCAATACGTCAGAATGTGGATTTTTCCACTAGGTCGAGCATGATTCGATCCCGATATCTAAGGTGTCGTATGGAATGACACTTGTGCATAGACATGTATTGTGTTAATTAACAAGTGAAGGAGCAATTGCAAGAACTTATTGATAACATTTCACTAGAAATCAGTGAAATGCTATGGGGAACTCCGAATGCTATCTTGAGCTCTTGATTTGAATATAATGTTTAATTATATCTTGAACTTTTGATTGAAGATATTATGAGAACATCAGAATTGTTGTGAAAAACACAGACAATTCTCTCCATTTGAACATCGATTACCGTGAGTCGAACAAGATAATGGTGAGAGACAAGTATTTCTTACAACGAATGGATGATCTACTCGATCAGTCGCAAGGGTCAGTAGTCTCGTATAAGAATATTTTAAGGTCTGGATGCCACCAATTGAGAATTCGAGACTCGGATATTGCAAATACGGCATTCCGGACAATCATGGTCACTACGAGTTTTAGTGATTCCATGTGGGCTTACTAATGCCCCAAATAAGATACTTTGGTCTACTCTCGAATAAGAGAGAAGTTGTATGACAAGTTGTCTCGGGATGGTAACCCCAAAGGATGTGAAAGAAGTTGCAGGCTTTCTTGGATGTGCCGGTCATTCCCGAATTTGTGGAGAGATCCTCCAAAGTAATAGCATAAATGGCTAACCTACTTTGGAAGACAAAGGAGTTTTGAAAAAGGAAAGTCAGAACCCGTGATGTTAAGAGTTAATAAAAGAGTCGTTGGGCAATTGTTTTGACATTGCCTCGAGGTATGATGGATTTTGTGTTTTACAAGTGATTCTTCAAGACAAGGTTCGGGTTAAGTGCTGATGTAAAAGTGAGAAGTAACAACATACATGCCTCGTTAGTAGAAGTAGTGGGAAGTAAATTACTCCCTTCCTTACTTGGAGCGTGCAACAATTATTGAAGAAACGTGACATCAAAGTTGGTTTGACAAGAACCAAAGCCCAATGTGTAAATGGGAAGATTCGATCTTCTTTGTTTGAGACGGTCAAGGAGAAACATAATGGAAATGCCGCATTGAGAAAGAACTGAGAAGGAAGTTGAGTTTCCGATATATCGGACCTTTCTGAGATCTTAGCGTGAGTTGGAGAAGTGGCTTACAAGTTGGCGTTGCCACCCGGTGTTTCCTGTGTATCCATTGAGAAAGTACATACATGACTTGAGACATATTGTTAGTCATGAGAATCTAGTTGCAGACGAGGAACCGATGGGGATAAATGGAGGACGGAGGATAGTATTTTTGGTGGAGTTTACATTGAGCTAGTAGAATCGATGGAACCAACTGGTTAGACCTAGTTCTTCCCTTAGTTGAGTTACGTGCTTGTGTGATGTTATTTGTAATTGTACCATGTGCGGGAATGTGCTATATGACCTGATATATCTTACGGTGGTAGTTGGACTAGATGGTGTGTTTAAGTTAGAAGGTTTCTTAGTTTGAAGAGTTCATACCTCGGCCTTAGGGACCGAGGAGTTCGACGTATAGCAAGTTTCAGGACGAAACTTGTTTTTAGGGGGATCGAATGTAACGACCGTTTATTGAGTGCGTTTTAGATGTTTATTGTTTTAGTATTTTTGTTAATATTTTAATGTTCTCAATATATTTTTTGAGTATTTTTACGACTTAATCTGAATTTTACGAGTTTTGATATATATATAAATATAATATATATATATATATATATATATATATATATATATATATATATATATATATATATTATCCGTATTTATACCATTATATTATTATCAAGAAAATTTTATGGGAGCAATTTATATATTTTAAATATATTTTTACGAGTATATATTTTGTTTATATATTCACTATTTTATTTTGTGAAAAAGTTCGGAAAAGTTTTCCGATTCGAAAGTCCCATTCGGTTCGTTTCGATCGAGTTTATTCAATGTTATTATTATTTATTTTTATTTTTCTTCCTATTTATTTTTATTTATTTTATTTATTTCTTTCCCTGCCTTGTCTCACTCAAAGATCTGACCCGACCTTCTGCGATGATTTGCCGCCCCCTACCTGTGTTGTCATCTGCACCCTATCCCAACCATTCCCTTCCTTCACTCAAACAACCATAGCAACAAGCATACCCAACCTCACCTTCACCTCTCCTCAGGTCACCAGCTCTCAGCTCTCTTCTCTCTCACTCGACGTTCTGGCCTGGCCCACTCCCATTGTCAAACACCAGGAGCCACTCCTGTTCGGCTCTCCCTGAAGCAGGCGAAGCAACTCTGCCGCCACCAGAGAAGCCATCCTCCCTCTGGTTCTTCTTTGCAACCACCGGGAATCAGAGCCCACGAAAACAGCAACACGCCGGAGGAGGGTATAGCCTTCGATCTCCCTCTTCTCTGTTGGTTGGAGGCAAGAAACCAATCCTCTCGAACCGCCCTCGCTGCACCACCAGAGAAACCTTTGCGCTTCGCCTTTGGAGGGAGCCGCCTCGTCGACGCCGGGAAGCAACTGCTCTGCCTCGACCTTGCTTCATCAGTCGAAACCGGGGCCGCCAGCAAACAGATCTCCGGCCGCCTTCTCCTCTCCCTTTCTTCTCTGTTCTCACTGCCGCGAAGGAGCAGCCAGCGCCGCCAAGGAGCCGCCTTCCTGCCGGCCGGAGCCCCAGCCCCCTCGCCTCGCTGCCGGATCCAAGCAGCCCTGCGCCGCCGGCCCTACATTCCTCCTCAAAACAAGTCGGCCGCCGCACTGTTCCTTCCCCCCCTCTGTTGATGTCGATTAAGGAGAAACCCTTTTAGGGCATTTCTAAAGTTGGTCCCTAATTTATGATTAATTACGAAATGTACCCAGCTTTTTATATTTACATATTTTACCAACATTTTGGAATCTTGCAGTTATATCATTTGTTGGAAAATTGCAGATTATGACCCTTAATTACATTTTCAGAATATGACCCAAGTTTATGAATTTGTTCATCTTGCCATAAATATGTAATTGTTGATTTTTAAACTCGGGTTTCAATTAGAGGGATATTCTTATATTTATATATACTACATATTATGCCTTTGTTGGATTAATCTCGGTTTATGGCATGATTTTATTGTGGGTATTAACCTTGGCTTGACAACAAGTTTTACCTTGAGTTTATGATGTTTTACAATTTGCCCGAAATATTAAATTACGATTTTTAACTTGGGTTTTAGAAGTGAGGTTTCCTTAGATTATATGTTCATTGTTCCGTTCAAATTTAGCTTATAAGCTAAATTTGTTTAGTTTGGTGCTAGGTTCGGAAGCGCCCCGATAAAGGCCTAACGAGTCCAAGTCGACATCCGTTGAACGCTTCCGTCTTTTCACGTCGTGTGAGTATTCTTTCCCCTCGATCTAGTTATGTTAAGTTTTAGTATCATGTTATGACGAATCTAGCATAACTTAGAGTTAATGCCAAGTAGTGGCTTTGAACCTTAGGTGAGTTTCGAGGATTTGATCTTGTTTGATGGATTGATGTTGATTCTAAGCTTGAGGTGTTGGTTATCTTGTGAGGTTGATATAAGGCTTTAAGTTATATGGTTGATGTTGTGAATGTTTTGAGGCTCGAGGTGGGATTGTATGATCTTGTGAGATTTTGGAGCTTAGGATTGACTTATCCTAGCATGGTGTTGTTCCCTTTGAGTTTGTTTGGACTAGGCATGTTTATCCTAATATGTGTTATGGGTTATGATCTTGCGAGATCATAGGGTCTAGAAGTCTAAGGACTTCTAGCTGGTGTTGAGAGTGATGTGAGCATGAGGGATTCTAGGATGCGGTCCTAGAATTGAGAGTCAAATGGTCTTGCGTAGATCATTTGTAAAGAAGTCTAAGACTTCTATTGTGAGTGGGTTGTTATTGATATAGTTATCTTCTTGTGAGCAGGTTACGGGCTTCCTCCCTAAGGAAGCGAGAGTATTGTGAGTTGAGTGTGGTGACGAGGTAAGTCTCCGGACTTACTTTGCTCGTATTCCTTCTATTAGAATTGATGTGTTCTTGGTGGTGTGTGTTTATTCTTTATTGTTTATAACAACTAAATCGGAAATAGGACCACCGACCTTTATATTATTTGGCCCAAGTGTATGATAACGGGCGGTGACATCACTGCCTAGCTCTTGCGTAGAGTTAGGAGGTTCTTGGCGACTAGCCTGTGTGGTTAGACGGTCGGAGGCATCCGTACCGTTCCATGCGGTAAGTGGGGACCGAGGCGAGTTTCAGGAGATTCTCGTGTCACAAAAGAAGTTGAATTAGAACGGGATACGAGTTAATAATAAAAAGATAATAAACCGGACTTGTTTGATTTGATGTATAATGTGTGTTATGTTGATTTACTTGTGTTTGTGTCTTTCACCTTGATTCTAATGCTTTGAATATAGCTAACGGTTTTATACCGATTGTTGTAGATTGTCTTGCAGGTTAGGAATGCGGCCGAGAGATCCGGAAGGGTGGGCAGCCGGGATCCGTACATTTTAGGAAGGGTTTTGTTTGGAGTCATGTTTGGAGTTTTGTATATTGTATTATTGTATGCCGCTTGTATGGCGTTTGGTCTTTGTAGTTGTTTTCGGCTGAAGTCCGTTGTTTGTTTTCTTTTGGGTTTTCTTACATTGCATAAAATGTATTTCGGTTTTGGCCTATATTTGTGCCTTGTTGCAAGCTAGATCCGGTGAAATTGTTGCCAAGCTAAGGGTCGGGACCCATTGTGAAGTCCCAACCCGTAGCGCCCCGAGTCCCATGGATTTGGGGTGTTACAATGATAACGGGCGGTGACAACTTTTCTAGCTCTTGCGTAGAGTTTGGAGGTTCTTGGCGACTAGCCCGTGTGGTTAGACGGTCGGAAGCATCTGTACTGTTCCATGCGGTAAGTGGGGACCGAGGCGAGTTTCGGGAGATTCTCGTGTCACAAAAGAAGTTGAATTAGAACGGGATATGACCTAATGATAAAAAGATAATAACCGGACTTGTGTGTTTTGAGCATGTTAGGTGTCATGTTGATGTATGTGTGTATGTACCTTCACCTTGCTTCTAATGCTGCGAATATTAGCTAAAGGTTTTATACTGATTGTTGTAGATTGCCTTGTAGGTTAGGAATGCGACCGAGAGATCCGGAAGAGTGGACAGCCGGGGTTCCGTACATTATAGGAGTGGGTTTTTGTTTGGAGTCATGTTTGGGGTTTTGTATATTGTATCTTTGTATGCCGCATGTATGGCGTTTGGTCTTTGTAGTTGTTGTCGGCTGAAGTCCGTTGTTTGTTTTCTTTCGGGTTTTTTTACATTGCATAAAAATGTATTTCGGTTTTGGCCTTTGTTTGTGCCTTGTTGCAAGATCCGGTGAAATTATTGTCAAGTTAAGGGTCGGGACCCATTGTGAGGTCTCAACCCGTAGCATCCCTAGTCCAGCGGAGTCGGGGTGTTACACAGGATGCTGCTAAGTGATCGGGACGGTGTGGTCAGATGGGGTTCCCGTACATTATAGGACGGGATCAGGTTTATGTTCTTTGTGTTGTTTCCTTTCGTTTGAACTCGGTTGCGAGTCTTTTCCGCTTTGTTTGTTTACACCTTTGGTTTTATATTGAGTTTTGGTTTTCATTCGCTTGTGCCTTGTTGTAAGATCTGTTTGATGTTGCTACTCTGAGGGTCGGGACCCATTGTGCGGTCCTAACCCGTAGCGCTTCGAGTTCCCAAAACTTGGGGTGTTATATTTAATATACTCTATTTGATTAGGCATAAAAAAAGAGGACCAAATTGAAATGACCTATTTTTTTGTTTAGGAATTGATGGGCTGTAATACATCAAAATTAATGTCAATGTATTTGTGTCTTCCTTAGTTCCTTTTATTTTGATTATGTGTACACTAATAATTTCATTATATTAATTTTGCAATAACTTTTGTACAGTTAGAAGTAGGTAGCTAAAGTAATTAAAAGTAATCAACATACCTATATAGACTTGATTAAGCTATGAGTTTATTAAGAAAGTACGTACTAGCATGCATTGTATTGTTGGTATTATATAGTATAAAGGGCTATATAAATGAAAATAGGTCTACCTAACATGTACATTTTTACAAAAGAAAAAAAATACAAAAAGTCTCTTCTGTACGTTATTATCACATGCATTAGTTTAAATTCATCAACTTAAATCAAAACATTAAGAAAGCAATTTTACAAAAAATGAAAATGGTGAAAAAATTATAGCAAAACAATTTACAATTTTACAATTTGTTACATTGAATTAGGTATAAAATCTTCAACAAATATTTTTTAATTTAAATTTTTTTTTAAATTTGGAATTTGTATAATTATTATTTTTTAAATAATTAGTAACTGACTTAAAATTAAAACATATTTAGTTTAAAAAGAGTTAAAATAAATAATAGCAAAACAAAAGTAGAATAACATGAGCTAGTGTATTACTGAGCATTCCTAAGCGCAACTGTGTTAAGATCCACAAGTAACCAATATGTGTTTGGAGAAGTTATCATCATTCTATAAGTTCATACAAATTGTTCCTTGGAGGGTAAGCACAAGAGAATGAGCTAGTGTTAACATATAATTTCTAGCTTAACCGAACCATCCAAACTATCTAAGAAGAGTCAAAACTAAACTTTGCATATATTAGAGGTAGTTACCCTGGTTTGTGCTAATGTCAAACATGAATTGGCTCGATCCACTCACCCATGCAACTGTATTTTAGACCCAAAATTTATTTACTTTTATATAAAATTTTAAAAGTATTCTTTTACGAAAATATCTTATAATAAATTTAATTATTTTATAGCCAAAAAACTGATTTGTGGTAATGACTCAACTACGCTATAATAAAAAAAATAGCTAATCTTAAAAATAAATTATACACAATTATTACATTAACGTTGTACCTGATTAACGTAAAAATTTAACAACTACATAATTTAAATTTTGAAATGTAACCTTTTTTTATCTTTTAATGAAGCGTTATTATAATTTGAGTTTTTAAAACAATTTTTAATCATTCTAGTTTTACTTTGTTAAGATTGAAGTAACAATATTTTTTTTAAAGTGTTGATGTTAAATATTTATATAAAAATAAATTAGTTGAAAATACTAGATTCCAGAAAGTAATCTTTATTATCACATAATTAAATAAATAAATGATGTCTCATTAATTTTGCTCTAGAAATTTATGCACAGTTAAATTAAACTATATTAGAAATAATTATATTTTCACCTTGCAAATAACACATCCAAATTAACCAACGAAATAGCTAAAGACACGACCCTCGTTTTAATAAACATAAATAACGAACTCATTCCGATGGCGCTTATCAAGCGCCATCGTTTGGCGAAAGCGGCCAAATATTGACGTCAGCGCTTGGTGAATGCGCTCGGATTTTTTTAAAAAAAAAATTATACATTTGAGCGCAGGCGGAAGGCGCTCACGCTACAAATCTAAATTACGTTTAAAAAAAATGAAGAAAAAAAGATTGCGGAAAAAAAGAGGGTTTGAGCTCCGGCGCCTTCTAGAGGCGCTCAAAAACAATTTTAAAAAAAAATAGCTCTATCGCTTTGTTTTTGCGTTAGATGTTAAATGCTGGCGCCAACTGGATGCGCTCAAATTAAACGTCAACGCAAAAGGTTCACATTTAGTACTAAGTAAATTGAAATTTGTGTATATAACACACCCCAAAATTTATAATTAGGTAACAAGATTTAAATAGAATATAAATGGAATTTTTTTTATTGTTAATTACGTAACAAATTCTAAAAAGGAAGATAGTTTACATATCTTGATTAACTAATTGCATATCTTAGAAAAAAATTATTTTATCTAAAATTTTATTGAGGTAAAAATATTTTTAGAAAAATATAAAGGAATTTTTTTTATTGTTAATTATAAATAAAGATAGAATTATTTATTTAAAATAATACTGATTTTGTTTTTTTTTAAATAAATTAGTTTTTTCTTTGATAAAATTACTAAATTAGTTCACTAAGGTTTTTCAACCAAATCTAAAAGTTTAAGGATTCGATCGAAATATATTTTTATTTTTATTTAAAAAAATATCTATGTTCAAACAATATTGTTAGATTTGTTTTCAAATAAAGATTTAACTATTTGTTAAAATTTTGACTAAAGTCACATGTAATTACCCAAATAATTTAAAACATTAAATTTTAAACAAAATTATCTTCATGGTAAAATCATGAATGATTAGAACAAAAATATAAATAGACTAATTAATACTTATTTGAATAAATTTTAAATTTTGATCGTTGAGGAAATAAATTTGGGTCAACAAAAAACATAAATTAAATCTATTTGGTAAAAAATAAAAAATAAAATAAACTATTCCCTAAAAAACAAAAACAAAAATTGTTGGTAAGATATATGATTGTTGGTAATGGGTGACAAAAAAAGATAAAGGTAAATGACACTATACTAAAATTTGCATAAAAGACTAATGGGATGATATTATACTAAAATTGTGTAAAAGATAAAGGCAATGATGGTATACTAAAATTATGTAAAACTTAAGCAAATCATGCAATGGCCTAAAACGTGGATGTGTAAATTTCACAAAATATGTTAAAAGTTAAAAATCTGATATTAAATTCAAATTTGTAGATAAATTGGGGAAAAAGTTAAAAATTTGTACAATAATTGTTGGGTAACGAAATGTTAGGTAATGTTATAGTACAATGTGATTTTATGTGGTGGTACTTAAATAGCCAAATAATATATAGTGAAACATATAAAAAGGCAAAGTCACATACAACAAACCAAAAAAAGGTATCACTAATTAGACATCAAATTCGGACGAACCTAAGCGTAACCCGGAAAGGGAGCCGAATGAATCCTTCTCGATCACGGTGGAAAACCCGGAAATTTTATTCCGGAGATTCGATTTGATTTTTTTTATTTTTTAAAATTTACCGGATCGGATCTAATATTACTCGATCTAATATCATTGTAAGTTATGAATGTATTTTTTTTCGAAAAAACTACATACATGGTCTTCATTTTACTAACACAAGAAAAAACTCGCAATTTGACGACGCTCATTGAACGCATTCACCAACTGCCGGCGCCATTTTTTTATGAAAAAAAATTAAGCATCAGCGCATGGCACTCAAAATCGTTTATGATTACTAAGTTTTTATAAACATATTACTAAATTGAAATAACCTATTTTTTTTCTTTGGGTTTTTTCTTTGTTGGGTTGTAATATACCCTATTTGGTTAGGCATAAAAAAAGTGGACCAAATTGAAATGGCCAATTTTTTTGTTTGGGAATTGTTGGGTTGCTATCACTCAATCACTAATTATATTTTGAATTTGATTAGTAGTAGACTAAGTAGTGCTATGTTTGAATTTAAGTAACTAGTAGCCCATAGTCTTCCTACTCATTTGTAGTGAACACCTAATACGTATGTGTGTGTATATATATGATATACACGTGCATGTATATAATTGAGGTGTTCATATAATTGAGTTGAATTTATATTTAATAAAACATATATAAATATAACTATTTGACGACTAATAATTTTTTAATTTTTCTAATTCATACGACAGTAATAGATGTAAGACGGTAATTGAACAATCAGTACACTATCGTTTAAGATTACTAAATATAATTATTTTTTTCAAAATCATTTTCTTTAATAAAAGGTTAACAATAAATTGATTTTTATTGGTTAATACTCTGAGAAAACTAATGGGTAGAAGAAAAATTAATGGATCGAAATAAGTAGTGAATTTGACAACGGTGAATATCGAGACAACCGCAAAAAAATATGCTTTTAAATGATTTTTTCCGAATGCGTGTATATAAATTTGTATATTCATTTATGATATGCTTAAAATATACAACACGATTTCATATATGTCCTCATATTATTTAAATAGATATCAAATGTCCCATTAAAAACCTTATACATAAACAAACATATGTCACTAGCTCAGCTGATTAGAATCGGTACGAATTGTCTGTAACGCCTCATTTATTGAGTGCATTTCTGATATTTAATTTTTCGGACTTCTATCGATATTCAATTAACTTAAATATTAATAGCGAGTATTTTTAAGTACTAATTCAAATTTTAGAAGTTATATATATTTTGATTTATATATTTTCCGTAGATTACTTCGCGGAAAGTACGGAAAATTTTCCTATCCGGAAAACCCGTTTGGGTATGCCTTATCGAGCTTATTTATTTATTTATTTGTTTTTTTATTGTTTCCCTTTTTCCCTTTAATGGGAGATGACTATCCCTCACCCTTCATTTCTTTTAACCTAGCCGCCTACCTCTTTCCTTCCTCTCTTTTTTGCTGCCGCCGCCTAGGAAGCTCCACCTTCCTCCTCCATTCTTCTTCTCTCCACTGTAACCGGCCATCTCCTTCCCTTCATGATTGCCCTTCGACAGTGGCCAAGGAAGCGGGTGGTTTAACCACCTCGTGCAACGCCAGGCCGGAGAAGGCTCCCGCCGCACATGTCCTCTCCCTTTCTCCCTGTATAGATGTGTCCCTCACCGGTTGTGCAAACCTAATGCAGCCACCAACGAAGCTCCTCTGTCGAGCCAACACCACCACACTAGAGAAGAAAACCACCCCTGCAACCCTTCTTTCTTTTCCCTCTGCAACTAGGAGAAATGAGCCCTCATCTCGCCCTTGTTGGAACCAAACAAAGCGGCCGCCAGCTCCTTCATCGGCCGCCTCGAGCCTCGCCCTGGAACAACCATCGCGATCCGCTGCCGTCGCCTGGAGAAGCCTCGCCTTACCACTGTTCTTCTCTCCCTCCTTCTTTGTCCGCCATTGCCGCCAAGGAGCAGCCACTGCCTCCGGATCAGGGCCACCTCCGAGTAAGTCGCCACCCTTATCGAACCGTCGGGATAGGCCTTGCAAGCCGCCTGAGCCGGCGCCAGACGAAGCCCCACCTGTAATACCCGGAAAATTTAATTTCGCTTAATACCCGATTAAACCGGATTTCGATCCGCTAACCTCTCATCTTTCTAGAGAATGTTTTACTTTATAAAACTTTGTCAAAATTCTATTATTTTATGTAACTTAAATCACATAAAATGATAAGTATGTAAACCGTATAACAATCCCGTATGATTTAAAACTCGAAGAGTAGTTCCGTACAAGTTAATGATTCACTTATTAAGTCTATCATATACCTAGATGAGCAGGCCCATCGGATCTGGCCCAAAGCCTTCAGCCGGCCCAATTTTAACCAAATCTCCCTTTAATCACAATTAACGCTAAACCTAATCCTTCCTAACCTAATTGCTGCTACCCTATTACGCAGTCGACTCTCCCCTCTATAACACCCCAAATTCTCGGAACTCGGGGAGCTACTGGTTAGGACCTCACAATGGGTCCCGACCTTGGTTTAACAACAACATTACTTGGATCTTACAACAAGGCACAAATGTATTTAAAACAATTTCTAAAACATAATATTTTTAATGGTATAAACGTACACATGTGACAGCCTTACAAACAATTATATAAAGATACATAACATGCATGACGTATGGAAGACTCCCCCGTCCCCATCTAATGAGTACGTGGACCCGGCGGACCATCCGTTCCGGATCTCTCTGCAACTGTCTATCTCTACAGATCTACAACACGGATAAACCGTTAGCTAACTATCCAAATATAAGCAAAAATGATAACAGCACAAACACAAGCAGAAACAAAATAAACAAACATCATGCTGGCACTCAACCGTTTATTATCTATTATTTAAGTGATTCACATTATTCAATTTAAATTGTGGCACGAGAATTATTATTAGTTCTCGCCTCCGTTCCTTATCCAACTGGTGTAGGTCTAGCTGACTTCCACCGGTAGCATCACTACAAACCACGTATGGACTAGTCCCGAAAGAAACCCCCAGCGCCCCGCGAGCTACTGAGCAGAATGCCACCGCCCGTTACTCTTAGGCCAAAATATAGGTCGGTAATTATATATCACAACCTATCTCTCTAACATTTCAATCACACACCACCATCATCATTTATACTCATATTTAGCAGTCAGCTAAGTAAGCCCAAAGGACTTACCTGATATAACGCTCGACTCTCTGTAAACCAACTCGCTATGTAAACTGTAGCAACTCAGTTGCCTGTCAAAGGAGATAAGTGCATTAGCACACTCCTACGTAGTTAGAAGTCTAAGACTTCTAAAATAGAATAATATATTAAGACATAACTAGTTGCAGTATTAATTTAGGGTAAAATGACCATTTTACCCTTGGTCCGGAAATTCCCGAAAATTCTAAAATTCGTGTCTAAACTCCTATTTGAGATTCTAAAATCATATTCTAACTTCCAAAGTTTCGTTGGGTTCCAAGCTGACATTTTTCCTATGTTACTATTTTCCGGGAAATCGTAAAGGTCTAACTTCGATTCCAAATATAAAATTCGTATCCGCTTATGAAAATTCCGACTTAAATCCCTAGATTATCTATGATGTCCTATCTAACTTTAGGAGAAAGAATTTCTCCAAACTGTTCATTCAACAGTTTTATAAAAATTCCTAAAGTTGACTACTCTCTTTACAAATTCTATACTTAGCCAAAATCTGAGTATACTTTGAAAAATCATAACTCCTAAACCACTCACTGGATTTATCCCAAATTTTGATATGTTCTACTATAAAATCTTACCTATAATATATCCAAAATTCAGCCGGAAAGGATATCAAGAGCTTATTCAAAATCATCTCACAACACAGCATCACTTGCTGTTTTCCCCCAACACTCAGCACATATATAAAAACGTCAACTTTGAAACACAATAACTCTCAAACCGTAACTCCGATTCTTCCCAAACTTTAATATGATCTACAACAAGATATCAACTATATCATATCAAAAATTCAAGCCTAACAGAGATCAAAAGCCTATTTTAAACTATCTCACAAAACAGCATCCCATGCTGTTTTTCTCAACTCAGCACATTTATAAAACTGAACTTTGAAACCTCATATCTCTCAAACCATAACATGGATTCCTCTGAAATTTTAGTATGATCTACTATACTATATCAACTATAACTTGTCCGAAATTCAAGTCTAACAGAAGTCAATAACCCCTCCAAATTTATTCCACAAAACTGTATCTCAAGCAAATTTCCTCAACTCAGCATTCTAAACGAAAAACTGCATGAATAGCCAACTTCGGGGTACTATAACTCTCACACCGTAACTCCGATTGTTCCCAAATTTTAGTATGATATACTATGCAACACTGACTACGACATACCCGAAAATCAGCCTCAAAAGAAGAGTCTAACGTACCCAAATTTGGACCCAAAGTTCACTGCTCGTCCCTTCTAAAAAAATTCAGAAACGCCTCTATCTTCACAGTTTCTTCTATGGAAGTTCTGGGCATGATTAGGAGATATAATAGGCATTCATTAGACATGGAATATGTGGAAGGAAGTGCAAGAAAGAGAAGAGTATCACCCTTACCCTAATTCATGACTTGAGCGAGATGTTTGGATCTTCTGCACTAGTACTCGACAGAAGTGTGATAGGGAGATGTATTGTACTTCCTGTTCGTGCCCAGAACAATCCAGGAAGGTTGATTACACTCAATCGATAGGAACAAAAGAGGGAAGGTGCTGGTGCTTACCTAGTGGGTCAATCGGCCGTTTGTTGTTGCAGCAACAAGAGGAGCGTATGCTACTGCTGTTGGAGCGTTCGATCAGCAAGAGAGGAAGGTAAGGCCGCCTGTTGCTGCTGAAATCCGTAGACAGAAGGGAGGAGGTGTGTTTGTGAATCTGGACGGAAATAACACTCGCAGCGCACAAGGAAGGAGATCGGAATACGCTTGAGATCTGGCGTGAAATCCGGACAGTTACCTTAAGTGTAACGCTCTTCAGCAGCGTGGATCTTCATGGGCTGCAGCTATCGACGGCCAGTTTCTCTTCACTCCTGCTGGGCTGGACGCGAGGCTAGCAGGCTGGGTATTCTGGGCTGGCGGCTAGCAGGCTACACGCTGGGTTGAGGGAAAGGCTACGCACGCTGGGCTGGCGCTGCTGGGCTGAAGGGGACGTTGGGCACACTGGCAAGCTGCTGCTGGGCTGGACGCTGGCTGAAGAAGGTAAGGCAGCTGCACACTCCGCTGGACTGGACGCTGGGCTGCGGACAAGCGGGCTGAGGCGGACACTGGGCGCTGGGCTGTCAACAGCCTGTCTGGGCTTGTCACAGACTTGTCACAGACTTGTCAGAGCCTTGTCTGGCCTTGTCACAGACTCGTCACAGCCTTGTCTGGCCTTGTCACAACTTCGTCACAGCCTTGTCTGGCCTTGTCACAGCTTCGTCACCGACTTGCCCGGGCCTTGTCATATTCTAAATTAGGGCTAAACTTATTATTTTATGTGAAGGTAAGCTACATAAAATGATAAACTTTTAAGAGATTCTATCATTTTATGTGAAGAAAATCTACATAAAATGATAAATTTTATAATAATGTGTCTAACTAAGTAGACGGATATGGATCAACTGATCGAGATCGGGTTTGTTATAGAAATGAACGGAATAAAAATTCCGGATATTACACCCTCTCTACCGCAACTACAGCCTCACGCACTTGCTCAACCGTCATCACCACTGGATCGAAGATGATTCTGGGGACGCCGCACCCAGTCCTCTGCAAACAACCAACGCCCCGGACCTTACCTCCGTCTTCTACATTCGACGCTGGACCTTCTCCTCGTGTTCCAAACCGCTGCACGCTTCTGTCGGGACGGAGACAACCTTCATGTTGCACACCAACCTACACTTAACCGAATTCAGCCGGATTGGGTTCTTCTGCGTCGACAGGTGAGTATCGGTTGTCTTGCCCCTCTTCACCCTGAACCAGTGGCTCATCGTGATGACTTCATGTCGCACAGCAAGCCGAACCGCCCTCGTTGGTCTACCACGGGTAGCTGGACACCACTGGAATCGATCTACAGCTGCTCGAGACACACGAAACCGATGCTGAGCCGGCCTTCCAGCCACTGCTGTAACACCCCGAATCCACGGGATTCGGAGCGCTACGGGTTAGGACCTCACAATGGGTCCCGACCCTTAGCTTGACAACAATTGCACTGGATCTTGCAACAAGGAACAAATAAAGGCCAAAATTGAAATACATTTTTATGCAATGAAAAGAAAAACCCGAAAGAATGCAACAAATGACTTCAGCCGAAAAGTACAACCCCAAAGGCTAAACGCCATACAACATACAATAAATATAATACTCAAACTCGACTCTACCCAAATCCAAAACCAAAACCAAATCCTAGAATGTACGGAACCCCGGCTGCCCACTCTTCCGGATCTCTCGGCCGCGTTCCTAACCTGCAAGGCAATCTACAACAATCGGTATAAAACCGTTAGCTCATATTCGAAGCATTAGAACCATGGTGAAAGGCACAAACACAAGTCAATCATCATAAACACCCAATACACTCCAAAGCACACAAGTCCGGTTTATTATCTTATTATTATTAAGTCATATCCCGTTCTAATTCAACTTAGGTTGTGACACGAGAGTCACCGAAACTCGCCTCGGTCCCTGCTTACCGGCATGGAATGGTACTGATGCATCTGACCGTCTACTAGCACGGGATAATCGCCGAGAACCTCCTAGCTCTCGCGGGAGCCAGGCAAGTTGTCACCGCCCATTATCATACACTTGGGCCAAAATAATATAAAGGTCGGTAATCCTAATTCCGGTTTAATTGTTATAAACAATAAACAATAAACACACACCACCAAACACACATCAATGCTAATACAAGGAATACGAGCTAAGTAAGTCCGGAGACTTACCTCGTCACCACACTCAACTCACAACACTCTCGCTTCCTTAGGGAGGAAGCTCATAACCTGCTCACAAGAAGATAACTATATCAACAACAACCCACTCACAATAGAAGTCTTAGACTTCTATACAAATGATCTACGCAAGACCATTTGACTCTCAATTCTAGGACCGCATCCTAGAATCCCTCATGCTCAGATCACACTCAACAGAAGCTAGAAGTCCTAAGACTCCTAAACCCTCGGATCTCGCAAGATCATAACTCCCAACACCACTAGGATAATATGCCTAGTCTCCATGATCACAATGGTAACAACACTACGCTAGGATACGCATATCCTAGCTCATAAACTCAACCACCATAAACTCCAATTCTCAAACCTCACAAGTCTCACAAGATAACATCAACACTTCAAGTCACAAGATTCACAAGATCAACCATAAAGCACAAATCCTTAACAATCCTCTCAAGATAACAACCCAACTTAAGCCTTAGAACCATCATAAATCCTCAAAACTTACCTAAGGTAACTCACCTAAAGTCCAAACCACTACTTGGTATTCTCACTAGGTTATGCTAGATCCAACCTAGCATGATACTAATACTTAACATAACTAAATCGAGTAAGATCATAAGCTCGGGGGAGAGGATATTCACGTGACGTCAAAAGACGGAAGACGATCTAAGGATGTCGAGAAAGGATTTGTTGGGCCTCTATCGGGGCGCTTCCAAACCTAACACCAAAACTAAACAAATTTAGTTTATACGCTAAATTTGAACGGGAGATTTAACTCAAATAGTCTTAAGGAAAACTCGCTTTCAAGACCAACGTTAAAACTCGTTAAAACCTTTTTCCGAGGCAATCATACAAGTATGGAAATTTGGTCATAAACCGTAATTAATCTTTGTGTCATAAACCGAATTTAATCCAACAAAGGTATAATATATAGTGTTTATAAATATAAGAATATCCCCGCAATTAAAACCAATGTTAAAAACCGCTATCACATTTTTCGGGACAAATATATCCAGTTTTATAAATATGACTCATTCTTTGTAAATAAATAACCTGGGCCAAATCAGTAAATAAGTCCAGCAGGGTACAAATGACACTTCCAAAAATGTGGGTAAAAACTGTAAATACACAACAGTGGGTCACATTTGTAATTTCACCAAAATTAAGGGGGCCAATTGTAAATAGGTCAAAAAGCCTTGTTTCAACCTCTGTTGAAGGAGGCGGCTGAACATTTGGGCTCAGGCAGGCTGGGCTCGCCGCAGAGGAAGACAGAGGGTGGTTGCTGCCGGTGGTTGGCCGCGACACAAGAGGCAACTAGACGGGACTCGAGGGAGTCAGTAGAGGGGGGGTTCAGGCGCTATAGGAGCTTCGAGCAGGGAGGAGAGGCCAAGGCGGAGGCAGGAGCGGTGGCCATTGGTAGAGCACATAGAGGGAGGCACAGCAGTGTCGGCGGCACAGAGGTGGCTAGACCCCGACGGCGACGGCCTTTCTCGCGACAGAAGAAAACAGAGGAGGGGAGAAAAAGGAAGCCGGTGGGAGCTCTGCTCGCTGGCGGCTCTGGTTGCTCGGGATGGCGACGTGGAGGTGGCTTCCCTTTGTCTCGGCGGTTCCAAGGTGGTGCAGCGGTGCAAGCTCGCGGCCTGCAGTGAATGGGTTGTAGTTGTGGCGGCGGCACGGAATGTTCCCCCTGGTGTCGAGCTCGAGGCGGCGGCGGCGTCCAAAGAGGAACGGTGGTGGCTTTCCAGAGGGGAGGGCGGTGCCGCGATGTAGGCTGGCGGCGAGGAGCTTTAAATCCTGGAAGTTTGGGAGAAGAGAGAACCAGGGGAGGGAGGCGTTGGAAACAGAAGGGAAGGGAAGGTGAGAGTGTGACTAGGGTTACGTTTAATTCCCCTAGCAGCCTCTCCTTGATGGGCCCAGCGGGCCTATCCTGATGGGCCCAGAGTGGGCATGTCTTGATGGGCCTGCTGGTTTGTCATATTGACGGAATTTACGATACTAGTATCGCCTAAAAGGTCAACCCGGTCGGATTACTATTTGACTCGGAATCTATCTAAAATTAAATTAACTTTTCCGACTTTCTAGAAAAATAAAATATTGAAAATGTAAACAAAATTTATACTTGAAAAAATATAGTTTGAAATACAAAACCATCCTCGTAATTTATTTTACCATATAATATAATAATTTAAACACGGATAATAAAATATATCGATAAAAGTCGGAAAAAAAACGCAAACGCGCCAAAAAAATAAATTGGGCGTTACAATAGATCCCCCTAGAAACTTGCTATGCGCCGAACTTCTCGGTCCCTAAGGCCGAGGTAGGAACTCTCAAACTATGAAGGCTCAAACCTTATAATCTATACACACCAGCTACTCGATCTACCACCGCAAGATATATCAAATCATATAGCACATTCCCACACGGGGCAAAAACTACATATAACATCACACGCACATAACTCAACCAAGGGAAGAACTAGGTCTAACCCAACGATCCTATCGATGCTACTAACTCAGCATAACTTCAACTAAAGATATTATCCTCCGACTTTCTATTAGTGTTATTGGTTCTACGACGCCACTAACTCATCAAGACCGACAAAACTTCTCGTGCCATACCTATACTTTTTAGATTGATAAACATGAAACCCAACTCGCGCTAACATCTCACAAATGTCCGATATATCAAAACTCAACTTCCTTCTCGGGTCTCTCTCAATGCAGCATATCCATTGTTTTCCCTTTGATTTCTCTACCAATGAAGATCGAACTTCCAATTTACATTGCTGGCTTTGGTTCTTGTCAAACCAAACTTGACATTATGTTTCCTCAATTCTTGTTGTAATTCTAAGTAACGAAGGAAATACTTTAATCCATACTACTTCTACTAACAAGACCTGTATGTTATTACTTTTACACCGCTCCTCAATACTCGATCAAGACCTAGTCTTGAAGAATCACTTGTACACTACAAACCCATAATACCTCCAGGTAAATCAAAGCAGTCGCACCAATGAATCCCCTCTTAACACTCAACAACTCTATTTCCAATTCTTCGTCTCATTCAATACTTCATCGTCATCCGTAATAGGTTACCATAAATGATGTTATACAACCTCTCTCTTCACAAATTTGGTAAAGCTCAGCACATCTAAGAAACTTGTAACTTCTCTCACATCTGTCGAGGTTTGTCATCCCGTACCAACTTGTCAAACATTATCTCTCTTTTTCAAGAGTAGACCCAAAATATCTCATCCGGACATCAGTATGCCCATATGAAATCACTATAACTCATAGTGCCCGTGGTTTGTCCGGAATGCCGTATTCGCAATATCTCAGTCTCGAATCCTCAATATGTGACAAATTGACCATAAATCATTCTTAGAAGAGACTATCAACTCTTGCAACCGATCGAGTAGATCATCCATTCGTTTTAAAGAATACTTGTCTTTCACCATTATCTTGTTTGACTCACGGTAATCGATGTTCAAATGGAGAGAATTGCTTGTCTTTTGCACAACAATTTTGGTGTTCTCATAATAACTTCAAATCAAGAGTTCAAGATAACGTTTGGTGTTCTCTATGGCATTTCACAAATTCTAATGAAATCTTATCACTAAGTTCTTGCAGGCACTCCTTTACTTGCTTCCACAACTCATGTCTCTGCACAAGTGTTATTCCATACGGCGCCTTAGACATCGGTATTAAATCAAGCTCGACCTTAGTGAAAAATTCCACATTCTGACGTATTGGAATCCGTTCTATCTCGGGTTCCATCTTTTCTCTACCCATTTCATATCGTAATGACCGACACAACTTGTTCCTAACGCTTGACAATTGGACCACCCTGACCTTGTTGGGGCGACTTCCTTCAATACGTGTAATGTTCCATCCGTAGCTACCATGTCGACCGTCTTTCTTTTACAAATCCTTCATCTCCAAGACTCGTGGAACTTGCTCGAATCTTCCGATTCTTGAAGCCTTGGTTAAGCAATAGTTCAGCTTAATCCCTTCTTTCACTTCAAAGGAAGACGATAATACCATCTCTTGACTTCGCACATATGTCCAGTCACAAAGGTCCTCATTACCGGACTCGGTCATGCCTTAAGACAAACCGATACAATCTTCTTCGCTTCTCTGGCATCCCCACATATGGGAGGAGCTCTTCGTATTCTACACAAGCTTTCACCATGGACATCTTTTCCTTAAGTAGGCTTAGAAATTAATACTTCATTTTCTTATGTAACGTCAAACCGACAGTAGAGGCTCTAACCTCAATCTTTCATGTACCTCTTGTACATCTCATATCGACAACAAACTTCAAAACTTCGGTCTTCTCTTACTCATGTTGGTCACCTTAAGCATCTCTCGGTATCCCATAAACAAATTCACACCCGTACCCGTATGCCCCATGGAAAACGCTAGAGCAAATTTCCCATCCAAAACCACTGACATATCCAAATCATTACTTCTCAAGTGCTAACGTCATAAGCTTTAAGCTTGCGGCGTTACTATAATCCAGGTTCCCCGTTTCATGCCATCACTAATCTAGCTTCTCCGTGTAAGTCAGGAAAACTTTGACTCCACTTTTGCTCGCAAAACATAACCTTTATTACGCACACAAACAATGAAACCTCACCTTCCTCTTGATCTACTAGTTCCCTTTACCATGATCAAACCTTAAAACTGCTAATCCGGGTCTCCCATATGCCGTTCTCATGACCTAAGAAGGTCGCAAAGGGTCATATCCATCCTCCTCTAGGACGTCTGTAACAACTACTTGCTTGAACTCATTCAACATTATTTGATTTAAGACAAATGCACTTTTGTTGACGTACTTCCTTACCATTGACATTGATCCACCGCGAATACTTTAAGCTCTTGTTGTAGATCCTCTGTATGCCCATAATCTTGTTTACTCATCCCCTCTACACTCACCAATAGACAACCCGCACCCGTGCATTCTCAGATGTCACTGATTAACTTGTATTTGACCTTCTCCGAAGTTAACGACTTACCATTTTTCTACACTTTCCACGTTACCACTCTTATGAAGGTTACCCTCCTCGGGGTACTCTTACTTAAACACCATTAGCTCTTTCCATGTCCCATGCTTTCTTTCTCTTCCATAAGATAAGTAGACTCTTCTAGGCCTCGCACGCCGTATAACTCGTCTTCATAAGCTTAACTGTGCCTCATGCTATCTTGTAAGTGTATCTTCTCAAATCTCTAACGTTACCCGGTAACCGTTCGCGTTTTTCTTGGTTGTTGTCTTACATATTTTCATAACTAAGAGTTCCTTGTTGTGTTTCTCATCCTCTTGGGACCAACATCTACATCATAACGGAAACCGTCAACTCCACGTGAATCTCCACCATCCCCTTCTATTTGTAACTCTCGTCATGTTGATACTTCACTTATTGGTACCTCGTAAGCTTAACTTACGGTATCTTAAATCTTTCGAAATTGGCTCAATCACACTTATCATCTTGACTCCAAAGCTTAGGGGTGCCTATAGAAAACTTTACGTCGTGAAGGAATACCACCTTTAACCTTGCTAGAGTGTACACATCTCCTCTCTGATTCGCATCTTCAGTTGTCCACGCGTCTTTTGGAAGAACTTAAGTTCGTTATCTCTATTGGTCTCATTGTCGTTCAAGCGTGGCTTCTTTGGAACCACATTCACACCTTCATGTTACTCCCTTTACTGGTATGTTCTTCATCTCGATTTCTCTTAAGTTGTCTCGAGTTTTCTTTTACTTGATTGTCCTTCGTTTACGTAATCTCTAATCCTCATCTTCGACATCCTCTTCAAAGGAGTACAAGAACTCCAAGGTGTTCGCCCAAACGTAGCTCTCAAATCGATCCTTGAGCATATCCGTCCTCGTATGTACACTATCCTAAGTCAAACAACGTCTTCCAGGGATGATGATATCATAATGTCATCTTAACTAAAAGGTCCCTTAATTCATATGCTACTTCTATATATAATAAGAATACGGATACATAAGTATATAAGTCCTAAGTCCATATCAATACCAATATCACGCATTCGGCATTCCATTACAACAATACAAGGTCCAAAACATATAATGGTTCACATATACAACTATACACATAAATCATGTCCATCATACAACTACAATCCACATACAATAATAGTCCAAAAACATCCTAAGTCCACGATACATATCTACATATATATACTAAAAATCCAATAAACTATGCTGCCGAGATCCGTGAAAGGAGTGGTGGTCCGTACATTCTACCCCGACTCATGCATGCGATTTTGAAAACGAAAAGTCAGAACCCGTGTGGGTTCTGTTTATTCCTCATTCGGCCTTTAGAAGATAGCGAGTGCCATTGTTGTCAACCTGGGGCTCTGATACCACTTTTGTAACACCCCGAATCCACGGGATTCGGAGCGCTACGGGTTAGGACCTCACAATGGGTCCCGACCCTTAGCTTGACAACAATTGCACCGGATCTTGCAACAAGGCACAAATAAAGGCCAAAACTGAAATACATTTTTATGCAATGAAAAGAAAAACCCGAAAGAATGCAACAAATGACTTCAGCCGAAAAGTACAACCCTAAAGGCTAAACGCCATACAACATACAATAAATATAATACTCAAACTCGACTCTACCCAAATCCAAAACCAAAACCAAAACCAAATCCTAGAATGTACGGAACCCCGGCTGCCCACTCTTCCGGATCTCTCGGCCGCGTTCCTAACCTGCAAGGCAATCTACAACAATCGGTATAAAACCGTTAGCTCATATTCGAAGCATTAGAACCATGGTGAAAGGCATAAACACAAGTCAATCATCATAAACACCCAATACACTCCAAAGCACACAAGTCCGGTTTATTATCTTATTATTATTAAGTCATATCCCGTTTTAATTCAACTTAGGCATGAAGGTGAAGGTGGAAAGCAACGTTACAAACAAAAGGGATGCCTTCAGAAAAACAAATAGGCATGAAGGTGAAGGTGGAAGATAGTAGCAATCCAGACAAAAGACATTGAATCTAAGCTTACTGACGGACCAAAAGGTGAAAGTTTGAAGCTAGAAGCAGAGTGGAATATGATCACTCTCGACAAGCTACTTTCCACTAAAATCAGGATGGGAAACCAAGACAATCATAAGAGTAGGAGTCAAGATAAGATACATTGCCCATCCCGATACAAAGAATTAAAGAATCGCAAAACGAAAGCTTACATGTTGCTAAAAAAAAAAAAGGAAGGCCGATTTCACCCAACATGGAAGTGGTGTGACCCCTAAAACACACAAGAATTACAACAAGGATCGGGATACAACAACGACCGGATTTTTATAAACGCGGAAGTACAAGCAGCACCTCAAGAAGGAGGGTGTAAGAGAATAGTCTTGGGGAAAAAGAGGGTCTCTAATAACTTCGCACTCACGAAGGGATTTAAATTAATAACCCTAGCGGGTCATAACCGAGAACCGCGGAAGAATTGATAAGTCCGTTGGCAGAAGACAAAGATACAACTAGACTCGTAAGAGTATAGTGCTCCTATAGGAGTGTAGTTTGTAGAAGGAGCTAAAGGAGTATATATGGAAGAGATATATTTTCACCTGGTATATCAAACCTGTTCGCTCGAAAAGTGTGTGCGTCAAAGTCTTAAATTTGTATCTAGAACTCAAAGCAAAGCGAACCCGCAGTGTACGGATCGGCTGTAGTGAGGTAAGAATTCCAGAGTCGAACTCAGAGATTTGGTGAGAATAAATTCAATTTCAATTATCTAGCGAAAAATGCGAAAAACCTTTGTGATCAAATAAGGGTAAAATGATTCCAAGGATTCAAGTATCCGATTTCGGCTTTTGATTCAAGACACTTCTATAAATATAGGACAGAGTTTATATTGCCAAGATTAAATGTTCAAAGGTAGATATCGTACGGGGAAGTTCCGAAACCTATATAACTAATCTAAAGGTTCTCTCTATAAGGGTTGTTGAGGCTGCAATATAGAAAGATCTAAAGACAAGAATTATGTTCAAACTAACTATCTAAAACTCCAGGATATGACTCTCCAAAGTAAAGATTAGAAAGCACACTTAGAATCTTAATAAAGGATGTTGAGTCTCTTTATTACCCAAATCTTATAACCTTAATCTATTAAATGTAGAATCAAGTTTGAAATCTCTTCATACACTCTATTAGAGGTTAAAAAGGTTAATCAATGTTGGGATTTAGGCAAGGATTAGTTTTGGTTAAAGATTGATTCAATTAAAGTTCGTCAGAAGAATAAATCGTACTGTTCATAAGGAAACCGGCCGATTTACCCAAGAACAGTCCGATTTTCCTGTTATCGCAAAACTAAAATCTAAACTCTCAGGGTCCTAATGTTTGAATGAGTTCAGTCTATCATCATCTAAGCCTTAATCATCAACTATTCTCCCCGGAATCACAAGGGTTTTAGCCAAGCATTTTCATAATCAAATCAAATCAAGGATTGAGTGAAATAATGCAAATAAACCCGATTCTTGAATAAAAACTCATTAACCTTCAAATCTGTAAATAATCGTTAAAACTGATCAACGTATCTCTTAAGTAACTCAATTACGTGTTCAAAAACTACAATTGCTTCAATGGAATAAAGAAATCTCACAAACAATGATCAAGATTGACTTCCCGGCTAAAATGCTTCAATCCTTCTCCAAGAATCTCCAATTTCTCTCAAACGTGTAAAGATTTCCCACTGCGGCCTCCTCGTTTTCGTTCCTAGGGTTCTCACCTATAGTTTCTTGCAAATGGGCCGTTTGACAAAACTCTCCTCAAGCCCAATTTGTGTCGTCTTTTCATTTGGCCGAAAAACAAATGAAATCGACCCAGTCGATTTATACACAAAACCCTTCGATTTCTAGGGAGGAAAATCGTCCGATTTATATGCATATTGGCACGATTTTCTTCAACAGAAAGTGCTCTTCTTTTGGCTCGTCTTCTATGCTTTTCCTTTGCAATTCCTTAGCTCTTTTTGATCCCTCTAAGACTCCTTTAGCTTCCCTAACATCCTTAGATGCTCCTTGCTCCACTTTTGCTTTCAATTCCACTCCATTTACCTATAATTCATCAAAAACTCGTGTAGACCTCTATTTCCGACAAATGATTGAATTGAACATAAAAGGCACACAAAATCTCTCTAAATGCAAGGCAAACTGAGACAATCTTCTACAATATGCATGAATATAATGGTACATAATTCATGTCATCAAAATACCCCATACTTGCCCCTTGCTTCTCCCTAAGCAAGACTCAAATTTAGAATACAAGATGTCATGGATTATATATGTATGAAAACTCAAAAACTTTTCTTTTGGTAGTGCTTCTTCTTATTGGATCACCCTCAAAGTGATATTTCAAGGCATAAGAAGGCAAAGTATGTATCAATGATAACTATAAGATGAACTAACTTCCTTTTCTTTCTTGAAAACACAAATAAAGGACATGATAAAGATATAGAGGTAATCAAAGTCAAACAAATCTAAGCCATGAAGCCTTAAACACATGCATAAAAGTCTCAAGGTCTTCTAATCAAAGGAAAGGTCCAAGAAACGTATTAAGGGAAGGAATTCTTTTTGGCAATTGTGGTGCTAATCCGGGAAAGAGGAACAACATAATACCTTCAAAATTTTACTTCACCGCACATGCTTCGCATGTAGAAAGCTTTGCTTCCTTTATACTTTACTTTTTGTGAGTATGGACAGCGGTGCACAAAAACCGAAGCCTAGGAGATCGGCGTTTCTCAATTTCGAGATGCTTCAAACCCTTGATGCACATACCATATCCCGTTAGGACTTGTCGTTCAATTGGACCTTGGCAAGACACAAACACCCGGCTATGTGAATGGTGCCAAGTTACTCATCCTCATGTTCAACGTCCCCAAACTTATGAATTTGTACACTTTCATTTAATACATTTTCCTTGGCCCTCCCACATCAAACATGCCTTTTTCTATCACTTATCCTAATTCCCGGATGGTAAAAGGAGGGTTACATATTTCATTGAGGGGCTAGCATGATCAAGATATGAGAAAAGAAAAGAAGTGAATTGCCTTAGTCATCCTTATATGATGTAAAAGAACTTGCAATATAGCTTCGACTATTATTTCATTCTCTTATCAAAACAACTAAATCATATAACTTATTCATGTGTTCAAGTAACAAAAGTAAACTCATTCATGCTATGATTAACATCTCAACACAACTAAGCCATCTTTTGGCCTATCCACATACACATTTCTCATCATAGAGGTCATTTCCATCATAAGAAGCACAAAAATTCTGAAAATTCATAGGATTTGAAAAAGATCATGTGAATGCAAGTGTCATAGTGGAAAGCAAGTAGTGCAAGAGTTATTACAAGCCAAATCATCAAGAGTAGTGCAAAGTTCATAAAGTGCTAAGATGAAACAAAAGGTATTGTAAGTTCCCCCACCCCATACTTAACATCCACATTGTCCCCAATGTGAAAATCAAGCATAAGATGAAGAAAAATACTTACAATGTAAATGAAGTGGAAGCTCAATCCTCTGTCGGTGGTGGAGATGGTGGATAAGGATACATCGGTGCACTAGGATCGTAGAAGTGGCCGAACTGGTGGAAGTATAGGTCTCTCATCTGGCCATCGTAAGATGAATGCCTAGCGTCCGTCTCCTCCCTGTAGTTCCTGAACTGAGTGTTCAGGGTGTCATAGTCGGTGTGGAGAGCGTGATAGTCGGTGCTGAGGCTCTGGAAGCTAGAGACTAGCTCCCTAAAGTGACGGGGTGGTCGACGTCCTCGTCCATGGCCTGAAGCACGTGCATATGAACGGCGAGGTGGCTGCATGTCATCCTCTGTCTCCTCATCCAGCCTACTAGTCCGGCTAGGTCCTGCACCATGAGTATCGGTGTCCATGGCGTCCGTAGCATGACCACTATGGGTGTCACTCTCGAACTCTAGCATGGTCTCCTGTCCTCCATCCTCATCCTCCTCCTCAGAGTCACCTGCATCATCATCATAGTAAGTAGGAGGAGAGAACTCCTCAAGCATCAACTTGAATGTCTCCTTCCAGTTCCTCCTGCTCCGAATAGTGTATTCAGATTTCCAAATGATCTCGGATGGTTTCTTCTTCGGATCCCTGTGCCATGGCATGGGCACATGAAGGGTTCCTCTCCCTCGAGGAATCAAAACCTGTCGAACAACCAACCGCTGTGAGCCTAATGGAAGGGCACTCTCAGCTAGAGTGCATCCCGAGAAGTCTAATCCCAATGCCTTAGCCACATGAGTGACAAGGCCTCCTGCACAAATATCACCCTTAGCTTTGTTGGCTATGTTTCCTAGATAGTCAGCAAGCATGGTAGAGATGTCGGGAATGGTGGTGGATGTCATACAATATAGAATGAAAAGCTCATCAGCCTTGAGCTTCTGTGGAGTCTCTGTCCGTGCAAATAGGCTCTCACTAAGAATCCTATGTACTACCTTAAAGGAGAGGTTGTACATACTAGTCTCCTTAGAATTTCCGGGTCTCCACTTATCTCCTCCATATTCACCCACTGAAATAGCCTCCCAAAAGTCACTAGCACTAACACCTCTCGCAAATGTGCATGCATCTGAATAAGCAAAACCGAACAAATCTCCAAAAGCAGCAATAGACATAGTATGATCATGGCTCATGAGGCGGAAGGTAACCATCCTTTCTCTAGGATCATGCTCGAATGTACTAAGGAACTCTAAGGCGATCTCGGTATAGGCATCCTCCCTAATCGTAGCAAACTGTCTTAGCCCAACTCTATCAAGCATCATATCGACATCCTCTCGAACAAACAGTGAATCTAAGTCATCTAGCACAATGTATCGAGGAGGGGTGAATGGGCGATCTAAGATGCGTTCATATCGTTTCTTGTGTTTGGATAGGGGAGGGGGGAAGCTTAGGAATGTTTTGAGGTGGTGGTGGAGGTGGGGGAGGGGCTTTGGAAGAAGATCCCTTCTTCTTCCCCGTATTTCTAGTTATTCTCTTCACAATATCCATTCTGCAGCAAAAAATCGCCCTGTTCTTCACAAAAATTGGACGATTTTTCTTGGTTAGGTCGATTTTTCTGTCAATTTCTACGATTCTCACAATTCTGTAAAGTTCTATTCCAGCAATCACCACATACAGTTTCCTATAGTGATTCCTAAGCAGATTCCTCAATCAATTTCAGCAAACAAACACTTCCTAAGCAAACTTCAATTTCGAATTAGAAACTTAGGTTTTGGAATGAAAAACCTGAATTCCGTACGGAGGAGTCGATTGCCGTGCTTGTTGTTGGTAGATCCTTGTTTCTTGTTGAAAATGCTTCAATTTGGAGCCAAGAATCACTCAAAATGATTAAGGAATAAGGATTGTAGGGTATGGGCGATTTTCGGAGTTCTTGAGAGAGGGAAATCGAGAGTGGAAGGTTTGGGAATGAGGAAAATCGAGTGTTTAAGTCTTTATATAGGGTCGAGAAACTGTGAAGAAAATTGGCCGATTTATAAGGTCGATTTAATCGTCGGGGCGATTTTTCTCGATTTTTCTCTGAACACTTGAAAATCGGACGATTTTTCTTGGCAGGTCGATCTCCAGGTCGATTTTTCTTTCTGTTGGCAAAAATCGACTTGCTCTGCTCATGAATCGAACGATTAACTTAGTGCAGCTCGATTTCCTTCCTTATTCTTCATGGAAATTGAAGATTTAACTGATTTATGCTCCCTTTCTCCATGGATCTCTCAATTTGGACCTAATTTCCTGCGATTAATGACACGAAAAACCAAGAGTGCATCGAGGAACAAATAAAAAGCGAAAACAAAGAAACAAAGCAACTAATCTACTCTAACTAAGTGATGAAAAGAGGGAAAACTATACTATCATGGGTTGCCTCCCAAGAAGCGCTTGATTTATCGTCTTTAGTTGGACGGTGTATGGTTTGTGTTCAATGGAGGAGAATAGGAGCTATCTCCTCGACCGGAGCTTCGGGTGTGTATTTCTTCAACCGTTGGCCATTAACCTCGAAGCTTCCGCTTTGTTCACCCCATACTTCAACTGCACCATGGGGGAAAATTCGTTTAATTACATAAGGTCCTGTCCAACGGGATTTAAGCTTACCTGGAAACAGACGAAGCCTCGAGTTGAATAGAAGGACTTGATCTCCCTCTTTCAGATCTTTTGGGATGATATGCTTATCATGCCAACGCTTTGTCCGTTCCTTGTAGACCTTTGCGTTCTCATACGCATTTAGCCGGATCTCATCCAGCTCATTGATGTCTAAGAGCCGCTTCTCTCCGGCTTCTTTCATGTCCAAGTTGAGCCACTTGATAGCCCAATAGGCTTTATGCTCTAGCTCTACAGGAAGATGACAGGATTTACCATAGACAAGACTATAGGGAGTCGTACCTATTGGTGTCTTGAAGGCTGTCCTGTACGCCCATAGTGCATCGTCAAGCTTCATTGACCAATCTTTTCTCGTTTTAGAGACGGTTTTCTCTAAAATTCCCTTAATCTCTCTATTGGATATCTCGACTTGTCCGCTAGTTTGCGGATGGTAAGGTGTAGCTATCTTATGGTTCACCCCATACTTAGCCAATAGAGTCTCAAATCGACGGGCTGTGAAATGCGTTCCTCCGTCACTAATGATGGTTCGGGGAGTTCCGAACCTTGGGAAGATCGTTCTATTGAAGAACTTCACCACTACCATTGCATCATTAGTAGGAGAAGCGATTGCCTCTACCCATCTTGAGACATAGTCTACGGCAAGAAGTATATATTGGTTACCTCATGAAGATGGGAAAGGTCCCATAAAATCGATGCCCCATACATCAAAGATCTCTACTTCTTGTATGTTGTTGAGAGGCATCTCATTCCTCCTTGATATATTACCTGTCCTTTGACAAGCATCACAAGCAACAACAAACTTTTGCACATCTTTGAAAAGTGTAGGCCAAAAGAAGCCGGAGCGAAGTACCTTAGCACAAGTCTTGTGGGAACTAGCATGTCCGCCACATGATAGAGAATGGCAGTGGCGGATGACGCTATCCACCTCCTCTTCGGGGATACATCTCCTGTAAATGCCATCGGGACCTCTTTTGAATAGAAGAGGTTCGTTCCAATAGAAATGCCGGACGTCTCTAAAGAACTTCTTTTGAGCATATGAAAGTCCGGGTGGAATCTCCTGGCAAACAAGGTAATTCACAATGTCAGCAGACCATGGATCATTACCTTTTGAGATGTGTTGAAGACACTCTTCAATCTCGTGTAGCTGCTCGTCAGGGAATGAGTCGTCTATAGGAAGTTCATCCGTATCGCCGGTGAGTTACGAAAGACGACTAAGATGATCGGCAACGGAGTTTTCCGATCCTTTCTTATCACGAATCTCCAAATCGAACTCTTGTAAGAGTAAGATCCACCTTAGAAGCCTTGGCTTCGCATCCTTCTTCGTGAATAAGTAGCGAATTGCGGAATGGTCCGTATAGACTATCACCTTTGCACCTACAAGATAGGAACAAAATTTTTCAAAAGCGTATACTACGGCTAAAAGTTCCTTTTCTGTGGTTGCATAATTATATTGAGCCTCATCTAGCGTTTTGCTAGCATAGTAGATGGCATGAGTGCGACCATCTTTTTTCTGTCCAAGTACGGCTCCTATAGCGACGTCGCTTGCGTCGCACATGACCTCGAAAGGAAGAGTCCAATCGGGTGGTTGAATGATTGGTGCTGAAATCAAAGCTTCTTTGATCCTGCAAAAAGCATCTAAACAATCTTTCGAAAATTCGAAAGTTGCGTCTTTCATCAAAAGATTAGTTAAGGGTTTTGAAATCTTAGAAAAATCCTTTATGAATCTCCTATAGAAGCCTGCATGCCCTAAGAAACTTCTAATTCCTTTCACAGAAGAAGGGGGAGGTAACTTCTCAATGGTTTCTATCTTTGCTCTATCAACCTCTATTCCCCTTTGTGATACTAGATGACCTAACACAATCCCTTCGGTGACCATGAAATGACACTTTTCCCAGTTTAAGACTAAGTTAGTGTCCTCACATCTCTTAAGAACTAGTGAAAGGTTATTGAGACACTTATCAAAGGAAGAACCATATACCGAAAAATCGTCCATGAAGACTTCCATGATATTCTCTACGTATTCGGAGAAGATTGCCATCATACACCTTTGGAAGGTGGCTGGAGCGTTGCATAGACCGAATGACATTCTTCTATAAGCAAACGTACCCCATGGGCACGTAAAAGTCGTCTTCTCTTGATCATCCGGATGAATTGGAATCTGAAAGAAACCGCTATATCCATCTAGATAGCAAAAGTAAGAATGTTGGACTAACCTTTCCAACATTTGATCAATAAAAGGAAGGGGGAAGTGGTCCTTCCTAGTGGCCACGTTCAGTTTGCGGTAGTCGATGCACATTCGCCACCCTGTAACTGTCCGTGTGGGGATAAGTTCGTTGTTTTTGTTGGCAACAACGGTAATGCCTCCTTTCTTTGGTACTACCTGTACTGGACTCACCCATTTGCTATTGGAGATAGGAAAGATGATACCTGCATCAAGTAGCTTAAGGATTTCTTTCTTCACAACCTCTTTCATTGCCGGATTTAACCGTCTTTGAGGTTGGCGTGAAGGTTTGTAATCCTCTTCCATTAGAATTTTGTGCATACATAGGGAAGGCTTTATTCCTACTAAATCATCAATAGTATAACCTAATGCTCTCCTTTGTTGCTTCAAAACATGCATAAGTTTCTCTAATTCAGCATCATTCAATTTTGCATTGACTATGACCGGATATGTGGAATTAATGCCAAGAAATGCATACCTTAAATGCGTGGGGAGTGACTTCAATTCTAATGATGGAGGTGCCTTGATTGGTGATGATTCGTGGCCCTCGGGTGTTGTAGGAGAGGTCTCTAGAGGTGGTGGTGAAGTATCATTAGAGTCGTGAACAGATGCGGTGAAGTTTGGAGAATCCAGAAAATTCCCCACTGGATCGACCTCCCCTGAAGTAAATCGGTTGATCTGAGGCACGATTTTTCTTCCTGTTATCAAAAATCGGGTGGCCTTTTCACAAATCGGACGATTTGGTTTATGCAGGTCGATTTTCTTCACAGTTTCCGAAGTTAATTCTAGTTCTTCAATTCTTGTTCCTAGTTCTTCCTCCATATCATTTAATTCTTTCACATCCTCATTGCAATCATGTTCCACTCCTTCCTCCATGATGCTCATACTAAGAACCTTTTGAAGAGAGTCTTTCATCAAGATTGAACTTACTACCTCTCTAGACTCTTCTTCATTAAAAATATCAAAAACATCGTCTCTCAAGGCTGGCTCCTTGATTAAGGAAGAGAGTATGAATTCTACCTTCTCTTCACCTATATGGAAAGATAGCTGGCCATTCTTGCAATCGACCATGCATCCGGATGTTGCAAGGAATGGTCTCCCAAGAATGATGGGAACCGGATAATCTGCAGGGATGTCAAGAACGACGAAATCTATAGGAATGTAAAACTTACCGAGCTTTACCGGAATGTCTTCTAATATCCCCACCGGCTTAGTGGTGGAACGATCAGCCATGTAGAGTGTGATCTTCACCGGTCTAGGCTCTCCTAGACCAACTGCTTTGCATAGAGCAAGTGGTATGATACTCACACTCGCTCCAAGGTCGCAAAGTGCATCATAGGTAGCTTCTCCCAAAGTGATGGGTATGCAAAAGGATCCTGGATCACGGAGCTTAGGTGGCATATTCTCCGTCATAGTCTTGATGAGTTCGGATGACTCCATACTCATCTTGACTTCTCCTATGTCTTCCAATTTCCTCTTGTTAGAGATGATTTCCTTGAGGAATTTCCCATAAGTTGGCATACCTAAAATCGCATCCATAAAAGGTATATTAATATGCAGCTAACTCATAAGTTCCACAAACTTACCAAAGTGTTTATCTAGGCGTGCACGCGCTCTAGATTGAGGAAAAGGTAGAGGTGGTTTGTAAGCGGGAGGAGGAACATAAACTTCTTCCTTCTCTTTTGCCTCTCCTTCTTTAGTGGTGGTTTCAACTACTTTAGGTTGAGGGTCGGTAGTTGTTTTGCCACTCCTAGTAGTTATTGCCATAACCCTTCCCTTTGGGTTATCTTCCGTCTTCCCGGGAAGTTTCCCTTGGTCTCTTGGAACTTCTCCGGCCTTGTTAAATACTTGGCTTTCTAAAGCTTTGTGAGCTTTGTCAACCGAAGTTATATAACTCTCCAACCCTTGTAGCTTGCCTAGGATCGTCTCTAGCATGGGATCGGGTTTATTTGATCCGCTTGATTGTCCCTGGCTTATTAAAGGAGTAGAAGAAGATGGGGGTGTTAGAGCTTTTTCAGCATGAGAATAAGGATTACCTGGATTTTGCTGATTTGACCTCCAATTGTTGCTATTGGAGTTTCTATTGTTGTTATTCCAGTTTGAGTTCCGGTTGTTGTTCCGGTAGTCACCTCTTTGATTGTTATCCCTTCCCATATAATTAGCTTCTTGCTCCTTGGTCTTTTGAAGACTTGTTTTGAGCACTTCTCTCAACTCCTTGATCTCATTATTGAGGGAGAATATTTGTGTTTGAGCAGCTTGGTTCAACTTAGCTCCCGAATCGCCTGGATTCCGGTTATTTGGGTCCACCTTCTAGTGGGAATACTTCTCAATCACTTGGGCTTGTTTCTCAATGAATTCCCAAGCGTCATCCTCTCTCATGTCCATGAATGTGCCACAAGAGAGAGATTGAAGGTTTAATTGTGTTTCCACATCCAATCCCTTATAGTAAATCTCCAATAACTCCAGTTTTGAAATGCCATGGTGTGGGCAATCCAACAAGGGATCCTGAAACCTTTCCCAAGATTGAAACAAGCTTTCGTTAGGTTTCATAGAAAAAGCATTTATTTTACCTCTCAACTCCGCCGTTTTGGATGGCGAAAAGAACTTGGTGAGGAATTCCGAAGACAATTCCTCCCATGTAGCCAGCTTTGCAGCTGGAAGTGTTTGGTACCAAGCTAGAGCCTTGTCCTTCAAAGAAAAGAAGAACGGTTTGATCTTGTAGTTGCTTGTAGTAGCCTTCTTCGGCTTCATAGTCTCCATGAGAATCTCGAAATTCTGCAAGTGTTGATGTGGAGATTCAGTACTTGCTCTGCCATATTGACTTCGGCGAACCATGGTGATGACTTGTGGTGAGAAGCTAAACTCCTGGATGTCTTCAGCTCCGAAATCCACACCTAGACGGCATGGTTGCTGAATTGGGTCCATCCGTTGCCCCAAAGTTCGGGGTCTATCACCTTCATTAACAACTCTCACATCCCTAGTTGGGTTGCGAGGAACAACCCGTGGTTTCGGGGTGGTTCGAGTAGGACGAAGTAGTGGATCGATCTCTTCAAGCTCCGGCATGTCCGGGTCAAGATCTTCATCATCGGATGAGTCATTCCTAATGGATTTAGTCGGTGTTTTGACTTTCTTCTTCTTCCGAGACTCAATCAATTCCAACTTCATGTCCAACATCATAGCTCTTAGTTCATCAATCTGAAATTGATGACTCGTTTCAGCATCTTTTCGTGCTTTCTCACTCAACTGAAGTTGGCGTTGAGCTTCGTTCAGTTCAGCCAGGAGGTTTTTCTCATTGTTCTCAGCCATTTTCTTTTCCTTCAACTTTCTTCTCAAGGTTTTCTCCAATTCGGGATCGAAAGGAACTAGATCTTTAGTGGATCTAGTCTTTCGCATATACCTAAAGAACCTGCAAAGATCACTCAAGTAGACAAATCAAATCACAAGAGCAAGAGCTCTCAAGCTAGACAACCGAAAACCGAATTTGGTCTAGACCAAATCCCCGGCAACGGCGCCAAAACATGTTCGCTCGAAAAGTGTGTGCGTCAAAGTCTTAAATTTGTATCTAGAACTCAAAGCAAAGCGAACCCGCAGTGTACGGATCGGCTGTAGTGAGGTAAGAATTCCAGAGTCGAACTCAGGGATTTGGTGAGAATAAATTCAATTTCAATTATCTAGCGAAAAATGCGAAAAACTTTTGTGATCAAATAAGGGTAAAATGATTCCAAGGATTCAAGTATCCGATTTCGGTTTTCGATTCAAGACACTTCTATAAATATAGGACAGAGTTTATATTGCCAAGATTAAATGTTCAAAGATAGATATCGTACGGTGAAGTTCCGAAACCTATAAAACTAATCTAAAGGTTCTCTCTATAAGGGTTGTTGAGGATGTAATATAGAAAGATCTAAAGACAAGAATTATGTTCAAACTAACTATCTAAAACTCCAGGATATGACTCTCCAAAGTAAAGATTAGAAAGCACACTTAGAATCTTAATAAAGGATGTTGAGTCTCTTTATTACCCAAATCTTATAACCTTAATCTATTAAATGTAGAATCAAGTTTGAAATCTCTTCATACACTCTATTAGAGGTTAAAAAGGTTAATCAATGTTGGGATTTAGGCAAGGATTAGTTTTGGTTAAAGATTGATTCAATTAAAGTTCGTCAGAAGAATAAATCGTGTTGTTCATAAGGAAATCGGCCGATTTACCCAAGAACAGTCCGACTTTCCTGTTATCGCAAAACTAAAATCTAAACTCTCAGGGTCCTAATGTTTGAATGAGTTCAGTCTATCATCATCTAAGCCTTAATCATCAACTATTCTCCCCAGAATCACAAGGGTTTTAGCCAACCATTTTCATAATCAAATCAAATCAAGGATTGAGTGATATAATGCAAATAAACCCGATTCTTGAATAAAAACTCAAGAACCTTCAAATCTGTAAATAATCGTTAAAACTGATCAACGTATCTCTTAAGTAACTCAATTACGTGTTCAAAAACCATAATTGCTTCAATGGAATAAAGAAATCTCACAAACAATGATCAAGATTGACTTCCCGGCTAAAATGCTTCAATCCTTCTCCAAGAATCTCCAATCTCTCTCAAACGTGTAAAGATTTCCCGCTGCGGCCTCCTCGTTTTCGTTCCTAGAGTTCTCACCTATAGTTTCTTGCAAATGGGCCGTTTGGCAAAACTCTCCTCTAGCCCAAAAGAATTGGGCTTTGTGTCGTCTTTTCATTTGGCCGAAAAACAAAGGAAATCGACCCAGTCGATTTATACACAAAACCGTTCGATTTCTAGGGAGGAAAATTGTCCGATTTATATGCATATTGGCACGATTTTCTTCAACAGAAAGTGCTCTTCTTTTGGCTAGTCTTCTATGCTTCTCCTTTGCAATTCCTTAGCTCTTTGTGATCCCTCTAAGACTCCTTTAGCTTCCCTAACATCCTTAGATGCTCCTTGCTCCACTTTTGCTTTCAATTCCACTCCATTTACCTATAATTCATCAAAAACTCGTGTAGACCTCTATTTCCGACAAATGATTGAATAGAACATAAAAGGCACACAAAATCTCTCTAAATGCAAGGCAAACTGAGACAATCTTCTACAATATGCATGAATATAATGGTACATAATTCATGTCATCAAAACCTCAAAAGAGATGGAAGAAAAGTAAGTCAACGATCTATTAGAAGGTAAACTACAAACTAATTGGTAACAACAGAGCATGTACACGTACTGGCTAACTAGTGATGGTTGATTGGCAGGATAAGAAGAATAACCACAAAGTTATAAAGGAATTTTATCGACATCGGTAGAATTTCTTCTAGAGATCAACGACGACAATGGTGAAGTTAAATCAATGCAAGTACTAGTAGCCTTGATGGTAACATTGAATAGTCCAATATGATAACTCTAATTAAGAAATTAAAGAGAAACTCTTCACAGTTGGTAATGACCATTTATGACATTAATGGTGTAAAGAGAATTGTTGTGAGCATTTGCTTACCTACTGACTAAGGAAAATTTTACATATCATAGTTAATACAGATGGCTTCGTACAAGAAGAGCGAGAAGAGTAAGAAGAAACAAATGATGTTGACCAAATCTTACATCAGTCTAGACCGAGGGTACTTAGCATCCCACACAAGTGAGATTGATGGTTCTCTTTTGAGGAAAAGTTGGGGTCAACTTTCTAGATTGATAGAAAAATCCTGTGTGACTAAAAATGTGACACAGAAGTATTGGAATTATAGAGGCAAAAAACAGAGAAAGTAAGATTTAATGCCTTGGTGAAAGGTCTTATCGAGTTGTGAGGTGATTGTAGATAGAATCTACATCTTTGCTGGAACAAACATGAGAAAGAGTAAAGTTAAATGACTGAAGGTTGTTATACGGATCCGTATCACCCC
Source organism: Fagopyrum homotropicum (assembly GCA_033239125.1). Classification (NCBI taxonomy): domain Eukaryota; kingdom Viridiplantae; phylum Streptophyta; class Magnoliopsida; order Caryophyllales; family Polygonaceae; genus Fagopyrum; species Fagopyrum homotropicum. The sequence goes on along the minus strand of BSWB01000002.1, from coordinate 30,555,655 downwards.
GATAATATAATTGTGGTTATATAAGAGTTTTTGAGAAATGATAGCACTCCAATAGAAAATCTTGATAACCGGTCATAGGTGGATGGAGGAGTAGTTTTCGAACCGCGTACAAATGGTATACATTGGAGTCTTCTCTCGACTGATGAGGGAAGAATTGATGGAAGCACCAAATCTAATCAACATAATCCATAAAAGTTGTATGAGAAAGCTTTAAGAGATTTAATTACCATACTGGGTGTAAGGATTTAGGAGATGGTAAGGCGACATGAGGATAAGGACAACATAATAAATGCGAGTCGAGAAATTGTGATATTTGAGAAGATGATATGCATCTGACGTTTCGTATACAAATAGTATCGGAAGATGTTTAAGAAAATTCATACTATCGGACCGATAACAATGTGATGGAGAAAACGGAAACCAAACAAATATCTTAACCAATGAGAAGGAAAGTCATACGGATCTTGCTAAATTTAAATAAAGTGTTGAGATGAGGATACCGTTATGGAATCTATGCAAGAGTAAAATAGAACTAGGGTTTCAACACGAAATGAGTGGTAATGATCCACTGACAGCTAGAGATCGATTCGGACAAAGGAAATTGTTATAAGACGAGTCACCTAGTAGAAGAGTTCACAAGACAAGCGGGAGAGACCAAAAGAGATAAATGTCGACCCGGATATGAGGGTCTATACTGCATGGAAGGGATACCTACAATGGGATATAAAAGCAAAATGTAGACTTTACAAGAGTAGAGAGGTTTTGACCTCCTCAAGGATATAGGAATTTGAAGGAATCACAATGCAGGTATGAAAGAGTTGAAGCTTTGTAGCTGAAACAACGGAGTTTCATGAAGGCAATATTGCCGGTAACACCAACGAAAGAAGGTATATATGAGAACGGCCTTGGTAGACTCGAAAGTCCAAGGTAACCCCAATTATCACGGAACCTAAGTCTTCAACACCGACGGTCCATGCAAGGGGAGCGACAAGGGATGATAAACAAAGTCATCAAAACTACAAAGACACTTACCGGCTATCATTGAAGACTTGGAATGACTATTTAGGTCAAGATGAATGACCCAGTTGGGCTCGAGAAGTAGAGTTAGCCTAAGAAAACTGAAGTGTGGAAGATAAAACGAATTAGCGAAGTATGAAAGGATTAATCGAGCAGATGATGCTCACCACGAATTTAACGCCAGTATAGGTATGAGAAGAGTAAGTCCGAGATATTGAGATAAGTCAATTATAGACTAACCGGCGTCAACTGAGGACGTGTAAGTGCTGGTTGGTATTGACGAATAAGTACCGTTAAGAAAAGACATTAGTGACTGTGGATTTAAGAGGTAACCTTACCGATGCCTTGGAAGATTCCCCAAGTAGGCAACGACAACCTTCTGAGATGATCTAAGGTTATGGAGAGAATCGGGTTGGAGGTTGCTTTCTGGTTGGTTAAGAATAGACTACAGTCGAGTAAGAGAGTAAGGGTATGTTTGAAGAGGATCTTGCTAGTAGTAGAGGGGAAATATAGGTGGGAGTTGGGTAAATCATGTTGACCATTAGAAAGATGTCATTGTGACTAATGGGTGTTATACAGAAGCGTGGTAGGCCCATAACCCACAGATGAAGAAAATCAATGTTAGGTTAACTATGATTTCAAGTTAAGGAATTAGATATCTATATGAAAAGGTCCACATGGGTGTGTGATTTGTTTTGAGTTATACAAATTTGAAAGCTTGACAATAAGTAGGTGAAAACCTATTAATTAAGGAACGATCCGATTAGGTTACATTGAGGAAACCGGGCCAAACGGTTTGTATTTCAAAGAGCATTAGGCACTTAGTAAAGTGCCGACAGAAGGTTAAGATCATTATTTCAGAATCGATAGTCGGGAACTTTTGAAAGAAAAAAAAATAAGTGGGCCCAGTGGAAGAAAAGTTGGGTAGAGTCATCAAAAGAGGTGGAAGTAAGTTAGAAAACCAAACCATTGAGAGAGTACCTACCGAATCCGAGACACGTCATCAGCTATGAAGATCAGAATAACTACCCGGTTCATGCTTTTGTAGAGTTCCAGTGGTCAAGATGAGGAATCAATGAGGTTACTTAGGAAACGGAGGAGAGCATTAGAAAAGGTTACCTTGAGTACCTTGCGGAGTTACACGCTACTTCTATACCGACGAGTTAGTACTCGGTTGGTGTATGTTGATTTTTTTTTTTCATGTGTTACCTTGGAGTGAGTAATTGTGTTTTATGTGATGTGTGCCTGAGTATGATGATTGAGTAGTTGCATGGTAGAAAACGGGACTTAATGAAACCAAGTTATACAAAGACAATTGTTTAAGTAGATACATAATTCTAAGTTTCGGGACGAAACTTATTTTAAGGGGGCACTGATGTAATACCCGGAAAATTTAATTTCGCTTAATGCCCGATTAAACCGGATTTCGATCCGCTAACCTCTCATCTTTCTAGAGAATGTTTTACTTTATAAAACTTTGTCAAAATTCTATTATTTTATGTTACTTAAATCACATAAAATGATAAGTATGTAAACCGTATAACAATCCCATATGATTTAAAACTCGAAGAGTAGTTCTGTACAAGTTAATGATTCACTTATTAAGTCTATCATATACCTAGATGAGCAGGCCCATCGGATCTGGCACAAAAGCCTTCAGCCGGCCCAATTTTAACCAAATCTCCCTTTAATCACAATTAACACTAAACCTAATCCTTCCTAACCTAATTGCTGCTACCCTATTACGCAGTCGACTCTCCCCTCTCTACCGCAACTACAGCCTGACGCACTTGCTCAACCGTCATCACCACAAGATCGAAGATGATTCTGGGAACGCCGCACCCAGTCCTCTGCAAACAGCCAACGCCCCGGACCTTACCTCCATCTTCTACATTCGACGCTGGACCTTCTCCTCGTGTTCCAAACCGCTGCACGCTTATGTCGGGACGGAGACAACCTTCATGTTGCACAGCAACCTACACTTAACCGAATTCAGCCGGATTGGGTTCTTCTGCGTCGACAGGTGAGTATCGGTTGTCTTGCCCCTCTTCACCCTGAACCAGTGGCTCATCGTGATGACTTCATGTCGCACAGCAAGCCGAACCGCCCTCGTTGGTCTACCACGGGTAACTGGACACCACTGGAATCGATCTACAGCTGCTTGAGACGCACGAAACCGATGCTGAGCCGGCCTTCCAGCCACTGCGGCGGTGCAAACGGACTAAGCCAGCGGTTCCGGAGGAGGTAGTACCGATTGAAAACTCAGCAGGTGCCTCCTTCCTTGCTGCAGCCGGTAGGAACCTGTTTCTCGAACCCTTTGTTTTCTTATGACTTTTACATTAGATCTAGGAGGTTGAGTTTTATTTTTAGAATAAGTGCAACCAATGAGTTTCGAACTAGAGACCTGATGAGTGTTAAATGAGAGGGACTGCTGGGAGTAAGACTCGAACTTAAGACCTTCTGCACACTCTACATTTCAGCTTTGACCTGCTGACTTTAGGACCTAATTTCTATAGTTAAATCGAGAATCCACCGTTGAATTTTTTATATGTTGTAGATGGAATTATGTAGTGTATTGTGTAAAATTTTGGAAAAGAGTTAACGGTAGGATTAAGATTTACAAGGCCCTGAAGTAGGACAGTTGGGCTATTTTTGCAACAGTGGAAGAAAAGTGACTAAGTGTAGAAATGTTAGTTTTACCCCAACTTTAGAATTTTATGGGAGAGTTATGGTTAAGTATTTTAAAGAGATCTTGACACATATATTTAGTATGCATATCATAGAGGATCTAAGTTTTTATTTTTGAATTTTTACAACCTTATCCAAGCGGCGTTTATGAATCCAAGATCAGGCTTTAACGACTATGGTATAAATTAAGAATGTTGGATAACTCTTATAAACCTTACTAAATCCTTACCAAACTTTTCAATGAGAACTAGATTATGGACATAGGTTCTAAAAGAAAATATTAGAACTAAATGATAGACTTTGAGAATTTTCGGCACTAAGGGTAAAATGGTCTTTTACCGTATGAGAGCTTTTTCCGTAATTCCTTCGCATGAGGTTGGACATCTGGATGTGATTTTGATCCACATGCCTTATTTGACAGGCGTTTGAGTTACCACGAGTTCAGACCGAGTTGAGATCTGAGAAAACGATTTTTGATCAAGGTAAGTCCTTGTGACTTACTTAGCTGGTTTCTGGATGTTAGTTGGATGACGATAGTGGTGTGTGTTGTGTGTTTATAATAACAACTTGTTAGGACGACCATTGTTGTTATGTTTAAGGCCCAAGTGTATGTATAACGGGCCGTGACATCACTGCCCAGCTCTGCTAGGAGACTGGGAGGTTCTCTATACCCAGACCATACAGGTACACGGTGAGATGCATCGGATCCACTCCTGATGGGTACACGGGAGCGGAGGCGAGGTTTGAGAATTCCTCGTGTCACAAAATAAGTATCATTAGAGTGAATGACTTAAATGAAGATAATAAATGGATTGTTTGAAAGCATGATGAGTGTTTAATATTTTTATGTGTGTCTGTGCTATTATTATTCTCCTAATGTTTAGATAACTAGCTAATGGTTTCTCTTGTTGTGTTTTTAGATTTACCGCAGGTTAGACCAGTAGCTGAGTGATCCGGAAGTAGTGGTCAGCCGGGTCTCCGTACTCCTTAGGGTTGGGGTTGTTGGTTGTTGTGGTTTGTTTTGTTAAGACAGTTGTTCGTTTTTCCCTTGTTTAAGTACTTTAGGCTGCTAGACCGTGTTGCATTCATTACCTAAAAAATACTATTTGATGAATTTCGATTTTCTTTATTTGTGTCTTGTTATAAGATCCTAGTAATATTGTTGTCAAACTGAGGTCGGGACCCAGTGTGAGATCCTAACCAGTAGTATCCCGGGTTCCGAGAATCCGGGGTGTTACACCACCATAGAAGCCGCCTTGCCCTCGCCTGAAGCCGTTGCAGTCCCGCGCCTTCACCCATCGGAGCCTCTCTAAAACCCTTTTTGAAAATCAAATCGGGGCCCCTCTAGTTTGGTATAATTGCAAATAGTGCCATGCCTTTATAATTACAAATTTGGCCCATCCTTTATTATTGCAGATTGCACCCTATCCTTATAATTACAGTTTTGTACTTTAAGTTTTGGATTGTTGCTTTTATGCCCTGCTGGAGTTATTTACAGATTTTGGCCAAAGGTTTTATGTACGGAATATATCCTAAGTTTATGGAACTTCATTAGTTGCCCTGAAAATGTTTTTACGAGTTTTAACCTTGGATTTTATATACGAGTTTGATCTTATATTTATGTATATTACGTATTGTGTCCTTGTTGGTTTATTTATGGAACTTGGCCCAATATTTAGTTACGTATTATGACCCATATTATTGGAATGATATTACTCGTCCCGGAAAGCGTTTTTGCGAGTTTTATCCTTGATTTACAAGCGGGATTTTTCTTATATTTTATACCCTCGTTGGATTAATTTCGAGATTATGACTCAAGGGTTTAATTGCGGGTTTTTAGCGTTTGTTTTTGAAAATGAGTTTAACTTAGAATAATATATCTTATATAATGATGATCAAATTTAGCGTATTAGCTAAATTTGTGTAGCTTTGGTTTAGGTTCGGAAGCGCCCCGATAAAGGCCTAACGAGTCTAAGTTCGTCTTCTGTCTTTTAACGTCACGTGAGTACCCTTTCCCTCGAGCTTATGATCTTATCTCGATTTAGTTATGTTTAGTATTAGTATCATGCTAGGTTGGATCTAGCATAACTTAGACTGAATACCAAGTAGTGGTTTGGACCTTAGGTGAGTTTTGAGGATTGTCGATTGTTGTAAGACGTTGAGCGTTTGGTTGATCCTGTGAGTATTTGAGGCTTGAAGTTGTGGTTTTTTGGTTGTTGAGATTATGGGCTAGGATATGCGTATCCTAGCATAGTGTTGATATCGTTGAGGTTGTTTGGACTAGGCATGTTATCCTAGTACGTGCTAGGGGTTATGATCTTGCGAGATCATAGGGTCTAGAAGTGTAAGGACTTCTAGCTTGTGGTGAGTGAGAGGTGAGCATGAGAGATTCTAGGATGCGGTCCTAGAATGAGAGTCAAATGATCTTGCGTGGATCATTTGCGTAGAAGTCTAAGACTTCTTGAGTTGAGCGAGTTGTTGATATATATATCTTGTTGTGAGCAGGTTATACGCTTCTTCCCAAGGGAAGCGAGAGTGTTGCGTGAGTTAGCGTTTGGAACGAGGTAAGTCTCCGGACTTACTTAGCTCGTATTCCTTGTATTAGCATTGATGTGTGTTTGGTGGTGTGTGTTTATTGTTTATTGTTTATAACAACTAATTAAACCGGAATTAGGATTACCGACCTTTATATTATTTTGGCCCAAGTGTATGATAACGGGCGGTGACAACTTGCCTAGCTCCCGCGAGAGCTAGGAGGTTCTCGGCGACTATCCCATGCTGGTAGACGGTCGGATGCATCAGTACCATTCCATGCCGGTAAGTAGGGACCGGGGCGAGTTTCGGTGACTCTTGTGTCACAACCTAAGTTGAATTAGAATGGGATATGACTTAATAATAAAAAGATAATAAATCGGACTTGTGTGCTTTGGTGTATATTGTGTGTTATGTTGATTTACTTGTGCTTGTGCCTTTCACCTTGATTCTAATGCTTCGAATATTAGCTAACGGTTTTATACCGTTTGTTGTAGATTGTCTTGAAGGTTAGGAATGCGGCCGAGAGATCTGGAAGAGTGGGTAGCCGGGGTTCCGTACATTTTAGGATTGGGTTTCGGTTGGAGTCGTGTTTGAGTTTTGTATTCATTATATATTGTATGCCGTGTGTATGACATTTGGTCTTTCGGTTGTATCTCGGCTGAAGTCTTTGGTTTGTATGGTTTTGGGCTTCTTTGCATTGCATAAAATGTATTTGGTTTTGGCCTTTATTTGTGCCTTGTTGCAAGATCCGGTGAAATTGTTGTCAAGCTAAGGGTCGGGACCCATTGTGAGGTCCCAACCCGTACCATTCCGAGTCCCGCAGATTCGGGGTGTTACTAAAGTGGTATCAAAGCCCTAGGTTGACAACAATGGCACTTGCAATCTTCTAAAGGCCGAATGAGGAATAAACAGAACCCACACGGGTTTTGATTTTTCGTTTTCAAAATCACATGCATGATTCGGGGTAGAATGTACGAACCACCACTCCTTCCGCGGATCTCGGCAGCTTAGTTTATTGGACTTTGATATGTATATATATATGTATATATAGATATAGATATGAGGTTTGTAGTTATGCATGATGGAATTGATGTGTTCTTTGTGATTGTAAGTTGCATTATGAATTTGATATATGTGTATAGTTATATATGTGGACAATTATATGTATGGGACCTTATATTATGGATGAAATGATGGATGTGTTATATTGGTAGTGATATGGACTTAGGACTGATATAGTTATGTATACGTATTCTTATTATACATAGTAGTAGCATATGGAGTTATTGGACCTAATAGAAATATGATTGTATGATATCATCACCTTTAAGACGACGTTCGTTGGCTTGGGGATAGCATTCATACGTGGAGAAGTACTCTCAAGTATTGAGTTGAGCGCTACGTTCGGACGAACACCTTGGAGTTCTCGTACTCCTTTAAGAGGAGGTAGAAGAGGAGGATTAGAGATGACGTAAACGAAGGACAATCAAGTGAAGGAAAACTCGAGACAACTTAAGAGAAATCGAAATGAAGACCATACAAGAAGTGGAGTAACTTGAAGGTGTGGGAGTAGTTACAAAGAGTCACGATTGGAAAGACAACAAGACCAATGTAGATAACAAACTTAAGTTCTTCAAGAAGACACGTGGACAACTAAAGATACGAATCAAGGAAAAGATGGGTACATTCTAGCAAGGTTAAAGGTGATATTCCATTAAGATGTGAAGTTTTCTTTAGGCGCTCCTAAGCATTGGAGTCAAGACGAGAAGAGTGATTGAACTATTTCTAAAGATTTAAGATACAGTAAGTTAAGCTTACGAGGTACCAATAAGTGAAGTGTCAACATACTAGACTTATGAGAAGAAGGCGTGGTGGAGTTTCACATGGGGAAATTCCCCTAGAAGAGTTGGTGGTTTTTCGTTATTATGATAAGGCTAAGAAATGCCAAAAGGAAAGAAGTGTGAGTAGATGTGATCCCGAGGAAATGAGTGACGTAACAAGAAGTTGTTATGTATGGAAGGTTTTAAGATGCACTGGAAAGACGTCTTGGAGGAACGGTTAAGCCTATGAACGGGAGTTATGCGACACAACAAGCCCGAGAAGGGTATAGTTACCTTATAGAATAAGAAGGAAGCGTGGAGCGTAGAAAGACTTAACGGAGTGTGTGAAGGGCGATATGAGCAAGTGAAGTTTAAGGCATAGTACTCCGAGAGGGTAGCCTTCCGGAGTATGATAACATGGAGGGTAGGAAGAATGGTGAAGCGTTGGACTTAGAGAAGGTCAACTATAAACTAATCGGTGATAGTTGGGAACGTGCTTGTGTGGGTTGTCTATGAATGAGTGTAGATGAGAAGAGTAACCAAGAACGTGGATTATAAAGGAACGGTAACAAGAGCTTGGAGTTATGGTGGTTCAATGTCGGTAATAGGGAGGTATATCAATGGGAGCACCAATATCTTAATCATGTAGCATTGCAGGAATTCAAATCAAGTAAATGTAACAGACCTCATAGAGAGGGGATGTAACGAACCGTTACGACTTTCTTAGTCATGGGATCGGCATAAGGGGGAAACGGCACGTATAAGAACTGTTAAGGTTTGATAAGAGCGAAGAGAATAGATGAGCGGGAGGAAAGGGAGTCTTTTATGGTTGTTGTACGAAAAAGGGGAATACATAAAGAGGATGCATGATATGTGAGTGCTTGGTGGGGTTATGAGTGGATCTTTCAGTGATTGTGGTCGGAAAACTTCGCCTAAAGGCGTACTAGTACGGTTGTGAGATTGTTTATGGAATCCCAAGAGATGCATAAGGTGCCCAACAAGAGTAAGAGAAGACCGAAGTTTTGAAGTTTGTAGTTGTTATGAGATGTACAAGGAGTACATGAAAGGTTGAGGTTAGAGCCTCTATGGTCAGATTGACGTTACATAAGGAAATGAAGTGTAAGATTCTACACCCACTTGAAGAAAGGATGTATGTGGTGATAACTTATGTATAATACAAAAATCTCCTCCCATATGTTGGGATGTCGCTGAAAGTGAAGAAGATAAGGTCAATTGTTTTGAAACACGATTAAGTCCTATCGATTGGACTCTTATGGTTGCACATAATGGAGAATGTAACACCCCAAATTTTTACAACTTTGGGAGTTACTGGTTAGGACCGCACAGTGGGTCCCGACCTTAGTTTGACAACAACTTAACAAGATCTTACAACAAGGCACAGATAAGGAAAAACCGGAAATCATAAATTAAGTCTTAACAATGTATGAATGTGACCAGAACAACCAACAGCCGGAAAACAAGATAACAAGGTACGAATAGAAAGAAAAGAACTAAGGTCTAACTGGAAATCCCACAAATAAAGAAACTACATCACATCCTAAAAGTACGACACCCCGACTGACCACTACCATCCGGATCACTCGGCATCTGCTCTAACCTGCGGTACGTCTACACAACATAACAACTGTTAGCTAACTATCCAAATATAAGTAGAATAATAATAGCACAAAACACACTCAGAATAATATAAACAATCATCATGCGGCACACAACCGTTTATTATCTATTACTTAGGTGATTCTTCTTATTCAATTTTACAGTTGTGGCACGAGAACTCTTAACAGTTCTCGCCTCCGTTCCTTATCCAACTGGGTGTAGGTCTAGCTGACCTCCGCCAGTAGCATCACTACAAACCGAGTATGGACTAGTCCCTAAAGAAACCCCCAGCGCCCTCAAGCTAACTGAGCAGAATGCCACCGCCCGTTACTCTTAGGCCAAGTATAGGTCGGTAAATATCTGTCACGACCTATAACTCTAAACATCTCAATCACACACCACTATCATCATTCATGCTCATATTCAGAAGTCAGCTAAGTAAGCCCAAAGGACTTACTTGTTATAACTCTCGTTTCTTTATAAACCAAACTCGCTCTGTAAACTGTAGGAACTCCGTTGCCTGCCAAAGGAGATAAGTGCATTAGCACACTCCAACGTAATTAGAAGTCTAAGACTTCTAAGATAGAAGATCGTAATCTGACATAACTAATTACAGTACTAATTTATGGTAAAATGACCATTTTACCCTTAGTCCCGAAACTTCCAAATTTTCCGAAATTCATATATAAACTCCTACTTGAGACTCTAAAGTCCTATTCTAACTCCTAAAGTTTAGTTTGGTTCCAAACTGGCACTTTTCCTATTTTCCTATTTTCCGAAAGATCGTAAATGTCCAACTTCGGTTTCAAATATAAAATTCGTAGAAGCTTATAAAAATTCCGAAATAATTCTCTAGATCATCTATGATGTTCCATCTACCCTTAGGAGCAAGAATTTCTCAAAACTGTTCATCCATCATTTTTATAAAAATTCTCAAAGTTGGCTACTACACTTACAATTTCTATACTTAACCAAAAATCCAAAGTTTACAAAAACTGCTTAACTACCCAACTTTGGAAGCTTATAACTTCTAATCCGACCGTTCATTTCTTCTCAAATTGTAACATACTAAACTACATATATCCACCTAACATCTATTAAAATTTCAACGGTGGATCTTCAACCTAACTCTCTAACATTGATCCCCAATAGTACTCATTTCTCATTGTAAACTGAGATTAAAACAAGTGTTCTTCATTCTTATTTCTTTTGTTCATATTTACAGCAGTCCACCTTCCTATGGGTCTCTAGTTCGACTTTCACCTAACACACTAATCTATATTTCCCAATACACACATTCTACGTTCTAAACTTATGAAGATCAAAAGTATATATACATACGTTGCATCTATGTCATAAACAGGAGCAGGAGGCAGTGGTTCTCTTACCGGACTGGTGTGTGTCTTATCTCGTTTTATCAATGATCCAAGGGAAAACTACAGCCTATCTCACTACTGCATCGATGGGAAAACAGTCCAGCACAAGAAGGGAAGTATAAGTTGCAAAATTTAACTAAGAAGATGACAGAAGGAATGGAGTGGTAGATAAATCTTTACCCAGCTGTACATAACAGGGTTGAGTGCAGTTCGATGGGGAATCGGTAGAAGAAGGAGGGAAGGATGACGCTGCTGACCTTCTACTTTGAAGAACCTTGCTGCGCTGAAAAGTTTCGAGTTAGAGATGCAGAACCACGTAGTATAGATTAGAAGACTAAGGAGGCTAAGGCTCTACCAGATCCGTGTACTTGCTGTGCAGAAGGGAGGAAGGAGAGCTTGATCGTTGCTGTTACTAGATGTAAGATGTGGCCGGAATTCTGCACGTCACGCAAGGCTAGAGAATTGAAAATCTGGCTATTGATATTTTTGTGCAGGAGGAACGTCAATGAATCTAGACGTCTTCTGCTATGATGGTTTGCTGAGAATGGAAGGTGTTGTTGCGTATAATCAGGAACGTTACAGATCTCTTCTTTCTAATTAACTCTCAAGCAGTTACGTGAAATTTGAGGGAAGGATGACGCTGCTGACCTTCTCCCTCCGGTTGGGTTCGATTTGCTGCTGGGCCAGTACCGAAGTGAAGCTGCTGGGCTGGGCGAGATCTGCTGAACACACTGGGCTGGCTGAAGTTGGGCGCTGCTGGGCGCTGGGCACACTGCTGGGCAAGCTGCTGCTGGGCAGGTTGGGCTGGCGCTGGCTGAAGAAGGTAAGGCAGCAGCACACGTTGCTGGGCTGGGCTGGCGCAAGGGAGCACCAGCCCGGTGCTAGCTGCAGTCCGGAAACGAGATCCCGACTAACGAATGCACGGAATAGACGGATACGGATCATGTTATAGTTTAGGATTGGTTATAAGGATCCTATCATTTTATGTGAAGGGAAGCTACATAAAATGATAAATTTTTATAAGGATCCTATCATTTTATGTGAAGGGAAGTTACATAAAATGATGAATTTTGAAACAATGTGTCTAACTAAGTAGACGGATATGGTTCAACTGATCGAAATCCGATTTGTTACGGAAATAAACGGAATAAAATTTCCGGATATTACATCAGTACCTCCTTAAAATAAGTTTCGTCCCGAAACTTAGAATAAGGTATCTACCCAAACAATTTCCCCTCAAGAGTTATATTCTAGTCTCACTTCAATTTATTTCACTGTTTCCTAGCATGCAAACTACTCATGCTATTAAGCACATAAACATAAACAATCACTTAAACATATAATCACAGAAATCATATAAAGTATCGTCTCAGTACTAACCCGTCGGTACTGGGGTGGCAGCTAACTCCGCAAAGAACTCAGGATAGTTACGTCTAATACTCTCCTCTGTCTCCCAGGTAGCCTCATCAGCTCCTCGTCTAGACCACTGGATCCTCAACATCGGTATCTCCTTAGAACGCAGACGCCTAGTACTACGATCTAGGATGGCTACTGGGTACTCCACAAAAGTGTGGTCTGGCTCGACTATCAGATCCTCATGACTGATGACGTGTCTGGGATCTGGTATGTACTCTCTCAGCTGAGATACATGAAAAACTGGATGTACTCCCTCCAATCTCGGTGGCAGTGCTAATCGGTAGGCAACCTCTCCGACTCTCTCTAAGATCTCAAATGGACCGACATATCGGGGACTCAACTTTCCCTTAATGCCGAAACGCCGGACTCCTCTCGTCGGTGACACTCTCAACCACACTTGTGCACATACTCTAAAGTCCAAAGGTCGACGCCTTTTGTCGGCGTAGGACTTCTGACGACTCTGAGCTGCTAACATCCGCTCCCGGACTAAGGCAATCCGGGCGATGTCATCCTGTATCTGGTCTGGTACTACCCCATCAGCCTTGCTAGGCTCATCCCAGGACAACGGTGTACGACATCTCCGCCCGTACAAAGCCTCATAAGGTGCCATCCCAATAGACGCGTGCCAGCTGTTATTATATGAGAACTCTACTAGTGGGAAATGATCTGGCCATACCTGTCCCCAATCTAGTACACATGCCCGCAACATGTCCTCTAAGGTCTGAATGGTCCTCTCAGACTAACCGTCTGTCTATGGGTGATAGGTAGTGGTAAAGTGGAGACTCGTCCCAAGAGCAGTATGTACCTGTTTCCAAAATCTCGAGGTAAAACGTCCATCCCTGTCGGAGACGATAGTCCTCGGTACTCCATGGAGTCTCACAATGTGTCTGGTGAACTCCTCAGCTAGACGACTTACCGGCCACGTTTCCTTAATCGGAATGAAACGTGCGGTCTTCGTCAGACGGTCTACCACTACCCAAATGGCATCAAAACCTCTGCTGAGCCTCAACCCTGTAACAAAATCCATAGATATATCCTCCCACTTCCAATGTGGTACTGGAAGTGGGTGGAGCTCTCCTCCGGACCTACAATGCTCAATCTTGACCTGCTGACAGGTCGCACACTGGGCTACATATCGGGCCACATCAGGCTTCAAACCACCCCACCGGAAGGAACGTCTTACGTCCTTATACATCTTACTCGCTCCTGGATGTACGGAGTAAGGGGTAGCATGAGCCTCACCTAGTATCCTCTGTCTCAACTCACTGTCTGATGGCACACAGATACGGTCCTGCCGTCTCATCACTCCATCGGCACCAATAGTGAACTGAGGTGCCTCATCTCGCGACATCCGGTCTCGGATCCGGGTCAAAGTCGGACAGGTCTCCTGCTTCTGTCGGATCTCACCCAACAGGTCAGGAAATAACTCTAAGGTGGCTAACTGATGAGCTGTATCGGGGAACTGGATCTCTACCTCCAACCAAGCTAAGTCTCTCTTTAATGTGGTTGTACTGTCAACCGGGCTATCGCCTTCTCCCGAGGCGTCTTCCGACTCAAAGCGTCAGCAACTACATTCGCCTTCCCGGGGTGGTAGAGAATCTCAAGATCGAAATCCTTGATCAACTCTAGCCACCGCCTCTGGCGGTTATTCAACTCCCGCTGAGTGAATATGTACTTCAGACTCTTATGGTCTGTGAAGATCTAACAGGTCTCCCCATAGAGATAATGACGCCAAATCTTAAGGGCTTGTACTACTGCAGCTAACTCCAGGTCATGGGTGGGGTAGTTGTCCTCATACGTCTTCAACTGTCGAGACGCATACGCTATGACCTTACCCCTCTGCATCAAGACACACCCCAAGCCCAGCTTGGATGCGTCACTGTACAGTACAAAATCCTCTGTACCCTCTGGTTGTGCTAAGATCAGAGCAGACGTCAATCTCCTCTTCAGCTCCTCAAAACTCTGCTGACACGGCTCAGACCAGACGAACCGAGTAGTCTTCCTCAGGAGACAAGTAAGTGGTCGGGCGATCAGGGAAAACCCTTCCACAAACCGGCGGTAATAACCTGCCAATCCAAGGAAGCTGCGAACCTCCTTAACATTCTTCGGAGGTTGCCAAGAAGACACTGACTCAATCTTCACCGGGTCGACCTTAATCCCCTCAGCAGTCACTACATGGCCTAGGAAAGCCACCTCTGACATCCAGAACTCGCACTGGGATAGCTTAGCATATAGCTGACTATCCTGTAGAATCTGTAATACTGTCCTCAAGTGTCCGGCATGCTCCTCTCGACTTCTAGAGTAAACTAGAATGTCGTCAATGAAGACCACTACAAACTGGTCTAAGAAGTCGATGAAAATCCCATTCTTCAACTCCATAAATACTGTTGGCCTATTAGTGAGCCCAAATGGCATCACTACAAACTCATAGTGGTCATACCTAGTCCGGAATGCCGTCTTAGGTATGTCCTGGTCTCTCACTCTCAGCTGGTGATAACCCGATCTCAAGTCTATCCTCGAGAACACTGACGCTCCATGCAGCTGGTCCAGCAGATTATCTATGCGAGGCAGTGGATACTTATTCTTGATGGTGACCTTGTTCAACTCCCGGTAGTCAATACACAGCCTCATCGATCCATCCTTCTTCCTCACAAATAATACTGGTGCGCCCCAGGGAGAAACACTAGGGCGTATGAAGCCCTTCTCTGCTAACTCCTCTAACTGCTTCTTCAGCTCAAGCAACTCTATCGGGGCCATGCGGTACGGGGCCTTCGAGATCGGTCTCGTGCCCGACTCTAACTCAATGATAAAATCAACACTCCTTTGTGGAGGTAGCCCTGGTAAGTCGTCACTGAATACCTCTGCAAACTCGCCATGCAATTGGTATCTCCTCTACTGTCAGGCTCTTGCGCTCCTTCATCGCATAACACTAGAAGACCTTGCAACCCTGTGCTATCAATCTGGCTGCTCTCACTGCGCTGATAACTGTGCCGGACTTTCCGAGGTCCCAACCTCGGAATATCACTCTGTGACCCTCCTCAGTGGCGACAGTCACAGTTCTCCTACCAATATCTAAGACTGCTCCATGTCTAGTTATCCAATCTATCCCCAATATCACGTCCTCTGTGCTAAGGGCATGACTAGAAAATTTACTAACCAAATCCGGCCTCCCAGATGAATAGGCAGTCATAAATCTCTCGGGATCCTCTAACCTTACCCCCATCTGGTAACCCAACCACAAAAGGTACATCCTCTACTGTAGCTAAGGACAACCTATCTACACATGCATATGATATAAAGGAGTGCGTAGCACCCGTATCAAATAAAACTCGCACAAGTAAGTCATGGATCCAAATAGTACCTGTGGTCGCAGGTGTTGTAGGCTGCTCGGTGCTCCTCAGCTCGAACACTCTCGATGGTCCTCCTCTGGTGTCAGTGGTACTACCACGTCCCCTGCCACGACCTGATCCTTGTGCCGTACTGTATGAAGCAGGATGTCCTGGAGCCCGATACTGTTGCTGCTGCTGACTCGGTGCTCGGTACTGAGGAGGTCTCTGTACACTCTTCTCAGCACCTGCAGGAGAAGATCCCTGCTGTGAAGGGGCCCTACCCTGACGGCAGAAAGTAGCTTTGTGTCCCGGCTTCCCACACGTGAAGCAAGTGGTAGGTGGTCTCTGGCAATCTGTCTTAATGTGATCGCGGCTACCACAGTTAAAGCACTGTCGGTCTCTACTGGGAGTCTAGATTGTAGTGTGGTAGCTGGACCTCCCCTGAGTCTGTCCTCGACCATAACCTGCTACTGCTGCACTGCTACTAGCATGTCCTGTCCTCTGCCGCTTATCCGGCCCACTAAACTGAACTGCTTTCCTCGAAGCTGGCCTATCTCTCTCATAAGCAGAGGCCCTATCTTGATAGTCAGACAAAGTCTCACAGCGGAATCCAGCCAGATATGATCGGGTACTCTCTCTCAATCTCTTGGAGAAAAGGTAAACATGCTGCTCTTCTGGAGGTGCAGCTGGTCCAAGTAAGGTCAACTCTTTTTGAAACTTCTTTATGGCTGCAGCAATCGGGATATCCTCAAATCCCGCCTCAATGAAATCCTGGAATCTCTCCCTCCTCAGCGAGACAGGACAGTACCTGTCCCTAACAATGTTCCTCATCTGCTCCCAACTGGTGACTCGGCTACGAATGGTACGCCACCATGAATGAGCATCATCTGTGAAACAGGTCTGCACCAAATCCACCTATCGATCCTCGGGGCAACGTATCGCCTCTAAAGCAGTCTCTATCTTCCCTATCCAGTGCTCCACCTCTAGCCCTATTTCTCCACTGAATGAGGGAAGCTTCTGAGAGTTGAAAGCCTTCAACCACTCATCCGGTCTCGGTGCTCTAGACCCAGCAGGCGCTCTATCAGCATTAGCTCTCCTCTCAGGTACAGCCGGCACCTGAGACACTCTCTGTGTCACCTGAGCTGACCTAGCCGGTACCACCGGTGGTACCTGGGTAAGCCTCTCAACTCTGGCAGCCTCCTCCATACGCTCGACGTATGCTCTGTACTCTCTATACTCAGATGCTCCAATAGAAACACGTCCTGACTCAGTCGAACGTGCTCCCTGCGCTCCAGACCTAGCGACGGTCTCCTGCCTGACTTCGGGGCCTAAACTCTCAGCTACCTCTTCCACAACAGCCTCAGGTATGCTTGCTGCAGGTGGATCCTCTCGAGGAACTTGTCCTCGACCTCTCCTTAGTGGAGGTCTACCCCCACGACCACGCCCTCTAACAGCAGGGGTGCTATCAGCTCGATCGTGTCTGACTAGGGGAAGGGGGGACGACCCCTACCTCGGCCAGTCGCTGGTGTAGCCCTAGTACGTGCCATTTGCACGAACGTAATAACTACAGTTATAATCTAACTAATCTATCATAAACAGTAAAAGTCTATAATAATAATACTAAGAATACCGAGATCCGCGGAGGTAGTGGTGGTCGTACGTACTTTTTATCCCAACCCGACTATGCATGCATTTTAAAACCAAAATCTTCTTTGGAAATCTCAGACCCCTTTCGGGTTCTGTTTATTTACTTATGTGACCTTTTTAGAAGATTTTAAGTGTCATTGTTGCCAACCTAGAGCTCTGATACCATGTTGTAACACCCCAAATTTTTACAACTTCGGGAGTTACTGGTTAGGACCGCACAGTGGGTCCCGACCTTAGTTTGACAACAGCTTAACAAGATCTTACAACAAGGCACAAATAAGGAAAAACCGGAAATCATAAATTAAGTCTTAACAATGTATGAATGTGACCCGAACAACCAACAGCCGGAAAACAAGATAACATGGTACGAATAGAAAGAAAAGAACTAAGGTCTAACTGGAAATCCCACAAATAAAGAAACTGCATCACATCCTAAAAGTACGACACCCCGACTGACCACTACCATCCGGATCACTCGGCATCTGCTCTAACCCGCGGTACGTCTACACAACATAACAACTGTTAGCTAACTACCCAAATATAAGTAGAATAATAATAGCACAAAACACACTCAGAATAATATAAACAATCATCATGCGGCACACAACCGTTTATTATCTATTACTTAGGTGATTCATCTTATTCAATTTTACAGTTGTGGCACGAGAACTCTTAACAGTTCTCGCCTCCGTTCCTTATCCAACTGGGTGTAGGTCTAGCTGACCTCCGCCGGTAGCATCACTACAAACCGAGTATGGACTAGTCCCTAAAGAAACCCCCAGCGCCCTCAATCTAACTGAGTAGAATGCCACCGCCCGTTACTCTTAGGCCAAGTATAGGTCGGTAAATATCTGTCACGACCTATAACTCTAAACATCTCAATCACACACCAATATCATCATTCATGCTCATATTCAGAAGTCAGCTAAGTAAGCCCAAAGGACTTACTTGTTATAACTCTCGTTTCTTTATAAACCAAACTCGCTCTGTAAACTGTAGGAACTCCGTTGCCTGCCAAAGGAGATAAGTGCATTAGCACACTCCAACGTAATTAGAAGTCTAAGACTTCTAAGATAGAAGATCGTAATCTGACATAACTAATTACAGTACTAATTTATGGTAAAATGACCATTTTACACTTAGTCCCGAAACTTCCAAAATTTCCGAAATTCATGTCTAAATTCCTATTTGAGACTCTAAAGTCCTATTCTAACTCCTAAAGTTTAGTCTGGTTACAAACTGGCACTTTTCCTATTTTCCTATTTTCCGAAAGATCGTAAAGGTCCAACTTCGGTTTCAAATATAAAAATCGTAGAAGCTTATAAAAATTCCGAAATAATTCTCTAGATCATCTATGATGTTCCATCTACCCTTAGGAGCAAGAATTTCTCAAAACTGTTCATCCATCATTTTTATAAAAATTCTCAAAGTTGGCTACTACACTTACAATTTCTATACTTAACCAAAAATCCAAAGTTTACAAAAACTGCTTAACTACCCAACTTTGGAAGCTTATAACTTCTAATCCGACCGTTCATTTCTTCTCAAATTTTAACATACTAAACTACATATATCCACCTAACATCTATTAAAATTTCAACGGTGGATCTTCAACCTAACTCTCTAACATTGATCCCCAATAGTACTCATTTCTCATTGTAAACTGAGATTAAAACAAGTGTTCTTCATTCTTATTTCTTTTGTTCATATTTACAGCAGTCCACCTTCCTATGGGTCTCTAGTTCGACTTTCACCTAACACACTAATCTATATTTCCCAATACACACATTCTAGGTTCTAAACTTATGAAGATCAAAAGTATATATACATACGTTGCATCTATGTCATAAACAGGAGTTGGAGGCAGTGGTTCTCTTACCGGACTGGTGTGTGTCTTATCTCGTTTTATCAATGATCCAAGGGAAAACTGCAGCCTATCTCACTACTGCATCGATGGGAAAACAGTCCAACACAAGAAGGGAAGTATAAGTTGCAAAATTTAACTAAGAAGATGACAAAAAGAATGGAGTGGTAGATAAATCTTTACCCAGCTGTACAGAACAGGGTTGAGTGCAGTTCGATGGGGAATCGGTAGAAGGAGGGAAGGATGACGCTGCTGACCTTCTACTCTGAAGAACCTTGCTGCACTGAAAAGTTTCGAGTTAGAGATGCAAAACCACGTAGTATAGATTAGAAGACTAAGGAGGCTAAGGCTCTACCAGATCCGTGTACTTGCTGTGCAAAAGGGAGGAAGGAGAGCTTGATCGTTGCTGTTACTGCATGTAAGATGTGGCCGGAATTCTGCACGTCACGCAAGGCTGGAGAATTGAAAATCTAGCTATTGATATTTTTGTGCAGGAGGAACGTCAATGAATCTAGACGTCTTCTGGCTATGATGATTTGCTGAGAATGGAAGGTGTTGTTGCGTATAATCAGGAACGTTACAGATCTCTTCTTTCTAATTAACTCTCAAGCAATTACGTGAAATTTGAGGGAAGGATGACGCTGCTGACCTTCTCCCTCCGGTTGGGTTCGATTTGCTGCTTGGCCAGTACCGAAGTGAAGCTGCTGGGCTGGGCGAGATCTGCTGGACACACTGGGCTGGCTGAAGCTGGGCGCTGCTAGGCGCTGGGCACACTGCTGGGCAAGTTGCTGGGTTGGGCAAGCTGCTGTTGGGCAGGTTGGGCTGGCGCTGGCTGAAGAAGGTAAGGCAGCAACACACGTTGCTGGGCTGGGCTGGCGCAAGGGAGCAGCAGCCCGGTGCTAGCTGCAGTCCGGAAACGAGATCCCGACTAACGAATGCACGGAATAGACGGATACGGATCATGTTATAGTTTAGGATTGGTTATAAGGATCCTATCATTTTATGTGAAGGGAAGCTACATAAAATGATAAATTTTTATAAGGATCCTATCATTTTATGTGAAGGGAAGCTACATAAAATGATGAATTTTGAAACAATGTGTCTAACTAAGTAGACGGATATGGATCAACTGATCGAAATCCGATTTGTTACGGAAATAAACGGAATAAAAATTCCGGATATTACAGAGAAATCTACGTTGTACATCAATTACAGTGAGCTGAGCAACATAACAAATGAAGGACTAGTATCCCTTACAACGAATGGGAGATCTACTCCATCAGTTGCAAGGGTCGGTAGTTTCTTCTAAGATTTGATTGTCACCGTTTGAGAATCCGAGACTGGGATATTGCAAATACGGCATTTTGGACCAACCAAAATCACTACGAGAGAGAAGTCGTATGACAAGTTGTCTCGGGATGGCAACCCCGAGAGATATGGAAGGAGTTACAAGTTATCTTAGATGTGTTGAGCTTTACCAAATCAGTGAATGCGCTAGGATTTTTTTTTAAAAAAAATTATACATTTGAGCGCAGGCGCAAGGCGCTCACGCTACAAATCTAAATTAGGTTTAAAAAAAATGAAGAAAAAAAGATTGCGGAAAAAAGAGGGTTTGAGCTCCGGCCCCTTCTAGAGGCGCTCAAAAACAATTTTTTAAAAAAATAGCTCTATCGCTTTGTTTTTGCGTTAGATGTTAAACGCTGGCGCCAACTGGATGCGCTCAAATTAAACGTCAACGCAAAACGTTCACATTTAGTACTAAGTAAATTGAAAATTGTGTATATACCACGCCCCAAAATTTATAATTAGGTAACAAGATTTAAATAGAATATAAATGGAAATTTTTTTATTGTTAATTACGTAACAAATTCTAAAAAGGAAGATAGTTTACATATCTTGATTAACTAATGGAATGATACTATACTAAAATTTGGATAAAAGACTAATAAATTTGGGTCAACAACAAACATAAATCATGCAATGGCCTAAAACGTGGATGTGTAAATTTCACAAAATATGTTAAAAGTTAAAAATCTGATATTAAATTCAAATTTGTAGATAAATTGGGGAAAAAGTTAAAAATTTGTACAATAATTGTTGGGTAACGAAATGTTAGGTAATGTTATAGTACAATGTGATTTTATGTGGTGGTATTCAATAGCCAAATAATATATAGTGAAACATATAAAAAGGCAAAGTCACATACAACAAACCAAAAAAAGGTATCACTAATTAGATATCAAATTCGGACGAACCTAAGCGTAACCCGAAAAGGGAGCCGAATGAATCCTTCTCGATCACGGTGGAAAACCCGGAAATTTTATTCCGGAGATACGATTTGATTTTTTTTATTTTTTAAAATTTACCAGATCGGATCTAATATTACTCGATCTAATATCATTGTAAGTTATGAATGTATTTTTTTTCGAAAAAACTACATACATGGTCTTCATTTTACTAACACAAGAAAAAACTCGCAATTTGACGACGCTCATTGAACGCATGCACCAACTGCCGGCGCCATTTTTTTATGAAAAAAAATTAAGCATCAACGCATGGCACTCAAAATCGTTTAAGATTACTAAGTTTTTATAAACATATTACTAAATTGAAATAACCTATTTTTTTTCTTTGTTGGGTTGTAATATACCCTATTTGGTTAGGCATAAAAAAATAGACCAAATTGAAATGGCCAATTTTTTTGTTTGGGAATTGTTGGGTTGCTATCACTCAATCACTAATTATATTTTGAATTTGATTAGTAGTAGACTAAGTAGTGCTATGTTTGAATTTAAGTAACTAGTAGCCCATAGTCTTGCTACTCATTTGTAGTGAACACCTAATACGTACGTGTGTGTGTATATATATGATATACACGTGCATGTATATAATACGAGTAATAGTTATAGTGAACATACACGTGCATAAGCTTAATTAAGGTGTTCATATAATTGAGTTGAATTTATATTTAATAAAACATATATAAATATAACTATTTGACGACTAATAATTTTTTAATTTTTCTAATTCATACGACAGTAATAGAGGTAAGACGGTAATTGAACAATCAGTACACTATCGTTTAAGATTACTAAGTATAACTATTTTTTTCAAAATCATTTTCTTTAATAAAAGGTTAACAATAAATTGATTTTTATTGGTTAATACTCTGAGAAAACTAATGGGTAGAAGAAAAATTAATGGATCGAAATAAAAAGTGAATTGGACAACGGCGAATATCGAGACAACCGCAAAAAAATATGCTTTTAAATTATTTTTTCCGAATGCGTGTATATAAATTTGTATATTCATTTATGATATGCTTAAAATATACAACACGATTTCATATATGTCCTCACATTATTTAAATAGATATCAAATGTCCCATTAAAAACCTTATACATAAACAAACATATGTCAGTAGCTCAGCTGTTTAGAATCGGTACGAATTGTCTGTAACGCCTCATTTATTGAGTGCATTTCTGATATTTAATTTTTCGGACTTCTATCGATTCAATTAACTTAAATATTAATAGCGAGTATTTTTAAGTACTAATTCAAATTTTAGAAGTTATATATATTTTGATTTATATATTTTCCGTAGATTACTTCGCGGAAAGTACGGAAAATTTTCCTATCCGGAAAACCCGTTTGGGTGTAACGCCCCAATTTTTGGGCGCGTTTGCGATATTTATTTTGCGGCTTATATCGATATTTTAATAGCTTCTATATTTTATTAAAAATATTTTTCGGAGTAAATTATTAATTTTTTTCCCCGAGTATATTTATATATATTCGATCCATATATTCTTTCCGTATGTTCATTTTTTTTTTGGAAAGGTTCGGAAAAGTTTTCCGATCTGAAACTTCCGCCGACTGATTTCGAACGAGGACTTTTTTTTTATATATATTATTTTTTATTCCTTTTTTTTCTCGCTCTCTCCTTTGGGGGATGGTTGATTCACTGACCGACTCCTCGTTACCTGCAAGGCTGCAACCTGCAACAATGCAACCCAACCCCTCGTTTCACCCCGCCTATCTCCCTCTCTCATTTCCTTTTGCAACTTATGGCCACCTCCTCTATGATGAAGCTGAAGTAGTGACATCAACAACCCCTATCTCCCTCGTTTCACCCCTATGCTCATCCCCCTCCAGCTTCCCCTGCAAACCAGTCTCTCACCGCCTCCCTTCTATGTTTTCTGTCGCGCCTCCACCAACAACCAAGGAGAAGGGCCGCCGTCCTCGCTTGCGTCGCCTTCAAGGACCATCCGGGACCGCCAGCAACCTTGTCTCGCTGTCGCCTGTCGGAGCCCTTCCTTGCCTTGCCTCGCTCCTCACCATCGAATTCCCCTGGGATGCCCTAGCCGGCGCTCTACCCACTCTCCTCTTGTCCCACCGGATCCGGAGAACCAGGGAAGCCATGGAATTCGCCGTCTGTGCAGAAGCTCCGCCTCAGCCTCGCCTGAGCCACACCGGGAACCACCGTCTCCTTCCCCCCTTTCTTCTCCGCTTACTTGTGCAGCCCCTCCCGCTTCAGTGAGCACCGTCAATCAGAGGAATTCGCCGCTGCACACCGGGGAGCAGCCACTATCGTCGCCGGAAGAAGGCGCCTTTTTCCCCGCCTCTGGCCGCCAGCAAGCCGCCGGGAGGCCCTCTCTACACGTCCTTCTCCCAGCAAACAGTAAAGGGTTAAAAACCCTATTTGTTAAATTCTAATTGGGGCCCGCTTATTTGTGTTAATTGTTAATTTAGCCCAGTGTTTTATATTTACAGATTTGACCCACAAATTTGGCTTTTGCATTTATACCCTTGCAGAAGTTATTTACAGAAAATGCCCCAAGGTTTTAATGATGGATTATGACCCATATTTCTAAAACGGTATAATTTTCCCCACAAGATATGTTAGCGGGTTTTAACTAAGAAACTCTCAAAACTTGGTCATTTTTCGAAATAAACTTTGGGTCATAAATCCAAAATAAATCCAAAAAAGGGAATAATTGATAATATATATATATATATATATATATATATATATATATATATATATATATGTATATATATTATCAGTTATTCCCTTTTTTGGATTTATTTTGGATTTATGACCCAAAGTTTATTTCGAAAAATGACCAAGTTTTGAGAGTTTCTTAGTTGTCCGGAAAGTTGTTTTGGTTTTGACCCGTATTTATAAATTGTTGTGATCAACCCGGAAAATGCTTTGCGAGTTTTACCCTTGTTTTTAAAGCGGGGCTTCCTTAGATTTTTATATGCGTTAATCTCCTTTCCAAAATTAGCATTTAAGCTAATTTTGTGTAGCTTTGGTTTTAGGTCCTGAAGCGCCCCGATAAAGGCGTAACGAGTCCAAGTTCGACATCCGTCCTGACGTCGTGTGAGTATTCTCTTCCTCGATTTAGTTATGTTTAGTATTAGTATCATGCTAGGTTGGATAATCTAGCATAACTTAAAGTGAATGCCAAGTAGTGGCTTTGGACCTTAGGTGAGTTTTGAGGATGTATGATCGTTATAAGGATTGAGGTGTTGATGTTATCTTGTGAGGATTGTAGGGCGTTGAGTGTTTGGGTTGATCTTGTGAGCTTATGATGATTGAGATTATAGTTGTATGATCGTATTGAGATTGTGGAGACTAGGACGAGAGTATCCTACCATGTGTTGTGATGGTTATGACCTTGTGAGATCGTGGGGATTATGAGTCGTTATCCTATCATGGTTATGGTTTATGATCTTGCGAGATCATTGGGACTAGAAGTCTAAGAACTTCTAGCATGCGAGAGAGGTGTTGATTGTGTGCCTTGTTTTGACCAGGCGTTGAGTGTCTTCCTACGGAGAGTTGAGAGCGGGATATAGCAGTATTATCTTTGGGACTAGGTAAGTCTCCGGACTTACTTAGCTCGTATTCCTTGTATTAACATTGATGTGTGTTTGGTGGTGTGTGTTTATTCTTTATTGTTTATAACAATTAAACCGGAAATAGGAACACCGACCTTTATATTATTTGGCCCAAGTGTATGATAACGGGCGGTGACATCACTGCCTAGCTCTTGCGTAGAGCTAGGAGGTTCTTGGCGACTAGCCCGTGTGGTTAGACGATCGGAGGCATCTGTACCGTTCCATGCGGTAAGTGGGGACCGAGGCGAGTTTCGGGAGATTCTCGTGTCACAAAAGAAGTTGAATTAGAACGGGATACGACTTAATAATAAAAAGATAATAAACCGGACTTGTGTGATTTGGTGTACATTGTGTGTTATGTTGATTTACTTGTGTTTGTGCCTTTCACCTTGATTCTAATGCTTCGAATATGAGCTAACGGTTTTATACCGATTGTTGTAGATTACCTTGCAGGTTAGGGATGCGGCCGAGAGATCCGGAAGAGTGGGCAGCCGGGGTTTCGTACATTTTAGGATGGGTTGGTTGGAGTTGTGTTTGAGTTTTGTTTATTGTATCTCGTTTTTTTGTAGGCCGCATGTATGGTTTTTGGTCTTTGAGTTTGTATCTCGGTTGTAGTCTTTAGTTTGTTTTCTTTGGGTTTCATTCATCGCATAAAAATGTTTTTCGGTTTTGGTCTTTATTTGTGCCATGTAGCAAGATCCGGTGAAATTGTTGTCAGGCTAAGGGTCGGGACCCATTGTGAGGTCCCAACCCGTAGCATCCCGAGTCCCGCGGATTCGGGGTGTTCCAAAAGTGGTATCAGAGCCCTAGGTTGACAACAATGGCACTCGCAATCTTCTAAAGGCCGAATAAGGTATAAACAGAACCCCATGGGTTCTGAGTTTTCGTTTTCAAAATCACATGCATGTGTCGGGGTAGAATGTACGGACGACCACTCCTTCCGCGGATCTCGGCAGCTTAGTTTATTGGATTTCGATATATATACGTATATGTGTAGATATGTATAGTATATGTGGATTGTAGTTGCTTGATGGACTTGATATATATGTATAGTTATATATATGGACTATAATATATTCTTTGGACCTTGTTGTGTTGTAATGGATTACGAAATGTGTTATATTAGTAGCAATGTGGACATAGAACATATATAGTCTTATATACGAGTTCTTATATATATAGTAGCATATAGAGATTCGGATCTAATAGAAAGTGGATAATACGATATCATCACCTTTAAGACGACGTTATTGGCGTGAGATAGCATTCATACGTGGAGGAGTACGCTCAAGTCTCGAGTTGAGCTCTTCGTGCTAACGAGCACCATGACGTTTCTTGGATTCCTTTAAAAGGATGTCGAAAAAGAGGAGTAGAGATGATGTAAAGAAGGACAACCAAGTATAAGAAAACTCGAGACAACTTAAGAGGAATCAAGATGGAAGCCATACAAGAGAGGGGAACAACATTAAAATGTAGAAGCGGTTCTAAAGAGGCCATGATCGAACGACAACGAGACCAAGGGAGGGAACGAACTTAAGTTATTCGAGAAGAAGCATGGACAACTAAATATGTAAATCGACAAGGAGATGAGTACGTTCTAGCAAGGTCAAGGTGGTGTTCTATTAAGATGAAAAGATTTTCTTAGACGTTTCTAAGCATTGGAGTTAAGACGAGAGAAGTGAACAAAACATGTGGGAAGGATTTAAAATACCGTAGGTTAAACTTGCAAGGTACCAAGAAGTGAAGAGTAAAAAAAAAAATACGAGGGTTACGAGGAAGACTACATGGAGAAAGTTCACATAGCATAATTACCTTGTGGAGTCAATCGTTTTCTGTCATTGAGATGAGACTGAGCAACGTTAAGAAGGAGGAAGTGTGTGAGGATGATGATATCTCGAAGGT
Source organism: Fagopyrum homotropicum (assembly GCA_033239125.1). NCBI lineage: Eukaryota > Viridiplantae > Streptophyta > Magnoliopsida > Caryophyllales > Polygonaceae > Fagopyrum > Fagopyrum homotropicum. The sequence continues at coordinate 30,528,540 of BSWB01000002.1, read as the reverse complement.
GAAAGATGACCCAATGAGCTTGGATCGAAAGACTTAAGATACCAACGAGAGGAATGCGAGTGAAGGCTAATTAACGTCAGAATAATTGAGAAGTGCTTTAGCAAACATTATGAAGAACGGTTAAGCCTGTGAAGGTGGGTCATATGACATGAAAGAGCCGGGAAGGTATAGTTGATAGCATGAATTATAGTCTATATTTTGAGGTTTGTTTGGACGTTTTATCCTTCATAATCTGCATGTTTGTGTGTACGATATGTGATTATACTACCATTTCATCTACCTTTGCGAGAATCGAGGTCTACACCTAGTTTTGTTGTAATTGCAGGTAATTTGGTACGTTTTGCATCAAAAAGGAGCGAAAGGAGTCATGAGTCATTTAGAGCTACATCTAGGAAGCATAGCCATGGATTAAAGATTTACTTTGGACCAGTTTTGAGAGATTTCACATTCAGTTGTGACTCACCTCGGTTGACCAGAGATTCACCTCGACCGAGGCGATCCAGAGACGCCGACTCGACCGAGGCGAATACCTAGGACGCGGCGAGAATATTTTATTCTTGGATAAGATCTTTTAAAATTGGAAAGTGATCTTATATTTTTGGGCTTGGCACCTGGAAGGAAGGAGATATGCAGAATCATATATTTTACCTATTTTTATGGGAAGAGATCTTTCTAAGATATCTTATCTTTGGAGGGTCATTTTCCTATAAAAAGGGTTGGATTTCCACAATTCGAGGAGGCCGCATACAATCCGCTATCACACGTTTAGGGCTGGACATCTCGCAGCAGCCGCACCCCAGTTTGGGAGAGATTTGAAGAACCTTTTTGAAGGTTGAAGGAAGATTGAAGTCTATAGCTTTTATAGCTTTTTGAAGGGTTTTGTAAGATTGTCTTCAATTCCCTCAATTGTTGTCTTGTCTTGTTGGATTGCTATCCAAGGAACGCTTTGTTGTGATATTTGATTCAGTTATTGAAGTCTGTTCATTAAATTCTTCTTTGTTCAAATATTCACCTTCTTCCCATATATTTGATTAATACTTTCATGATGATGAGTGGCTAATTTCCTTGTGTGATTCTAGGGTGATTGGCTGAAGGTTGTGGGAAAAACAATGACAGAATAATCTTAGATTCTAGTAGGATCCTGAAAGTTCGAGTCTTTAACCTTAACCCTAAGCATCTCGTTCAGTCGATGAACATCTCGGCCGGGGTGGAACTCTTCTGACCGAGGTGACATATCTGATCCATAACTGAGAGTTAAGTGTTAGAGTTTGCCAAATCCTATTCTTATTACACCTTTCCTGGTTCAAAGCAAGCTTAGGATGAGACTTACCCGGTAATTCCTTAGTTTGTGTACCAACGATCATAAGTGTAGGTAATAAAGGTTTATCCTTTATTGAGGTTTGAGTGTGCTTCCATCCCATCTTTGTGAGTTAGCCTGAGACTTACCCGGTAAAGGTTGATTCTATTCCCTTAGATGGTGTGTTAGTTTGAGGTTATAGTTCTTTATCTTGATTCCTTGAGACTTACCCGGTAATAGGAGTTACGGTTTTGGATTAACGAGTACTGAGACTTACCAAGTGATCTACTCCACTTTAGTAACACCTTCCCCACGCAAAAATCTCAGCTTTGTCCGCTTATCTATAGATCTTGAGTTGGAACCACAACTAGATGCCTTAATCCCTAGAATTGCATGTTTGCTTTATTGACTTCTTATTCATCTTTGATTGTGTTAATCGCTCTTGTGGTTAGTATTGACATTAGCACACCGTATTGACTTTGTTTCACCGAGTCCCTGTGATCGACCCCTGAAATTTTCTTGCTTTTACTACGATTGACCCGTACACTGCGGGTTCGCATCCTTGTTTTAAGCTTAAGTCTAGGGTTATAAATTTAAAGCTTGCACACACCGTTTGGAGCGAATAAGTTTTTGGCGCCGTTGCTGGGGACTTGGTCTAGACCGAGCCGGTACGGTTTGCTCTTGGGGCGATTGCCCCGTTACATCTAACCACTCTACTTGAGTGACTTTTGCAGGTTCTTTCTTAGGTATATGCGAAGAACCCGCGCTGGAAAGGAAATCGTTCCTTACGATCCCGAACCAGAAAAGACATACAAGCGGCGCTTAAGAGAAGCGAAGATGGCCCAACAAGACGATCGTGATCTTGCGGCCCAATTGAAAGAGGCGCTAGAGCTGCTACGCCTCAGCAAGGAAGAACTCAGACAAGAGAAAGAAGAGAATAGCACCAGGACTGCAGCAATCGAAGCTGAGATAGCAGTCATACGAGAACAGATTCTACCTCGACCGAGGGAAGATCCTCCTGTTGATCCGCGACCGAGGCAGATTCCAGTACCTGACGCCCCGGCCGATGTACTTCCACCTCGGATGCCAGTCCGAGATGTTCTTCTTGCAGGAATCCCACAAACCCTAGGTCAAAGGATGGACCCTAATCAACAACTGAGGCGTCCAGGAGTGAACCTAGGAGATCCAGCAGATCATGACTACGAACTTCGACCGCAAGTTCTAGCCATGATTCGCCAATGCCAATTCGGAGGGCTAGAGAAAGAGTCGCCGCATCAACATCTTCAAAACTACGAGATCTTGATGGAAACCTTGCGACCCCCCAGAATTGAGAATAACAACTACAAGCTAAGACCTTTTTACTTTTCTTTAAAAGATAGAGCTCTTACTTGGTATCAATCTCTTCCTCCAGGAAAAATTAGCACATGGGAGGAGATGACTACGGAATTCTTGACCAAATTCTTTCCCCCCTCAAAGACCGCTGAAATGAGAGGGAAGATCAATGCTTTCATCATGAAGGACAAGGAGAGCTTGTCCAAATCTTGGGAGCGGTTCAAGGATATCCTTTTGGATTGCCCACATCATGGGATTCCAAAGATCGAGTTGTTGGAGATCTACTTCAAAGGGCTGGACGGAAGCACCCAGTTCAATCTCCAACTACTCTCCGCCGGTACCTTCATGGACATGGCGATTGATAAGGCTTGGGACTTCATTGAGAAGCAAGCCTTGCACATGGAGAAATATACCCACCAAGGAGCTGAAGGTGGAGTTAAAAGAGTCAACTTTCAAGAGACTCAATCCAACAACAATCAACTCGCGTCTTTGACGAATGACGTGAAGCAATTGAAGGAACTCTTGATGGCTCAAACTAAGAAGGAAGAGCAAGGGCAAAGGAACAACAACAATAACGGGTACCGTAACAACAACAACGGCCCCCGAAACAACAACTACAACAACAACAATAGAGGATCCAATAGCAACAACTGGAGGGCGAATAACCAAAATCACGGTAACAATCATTCAAACTCCAATTCTAATGATTCCTCTAACCCTTTCCTCTCTCCCCCTTCTTCTTCTTCTTCTACTCCATTGAAAAGCCAAGGGCAAGGATCGAGTTCGTCTCAGCCAGAAAAGAAAGACGCAGTTCTGGAGGCAATCTTGATCAAGCTTAGCGCTATGGAGAATTCTATGACTTCATTTTCGAGGGCCCAAAAGTCCTTCGAACAACAACTTGCTAATAGGGCGAATGAAGCGCCAAGAGATCCAGGGAAGCTTCCAGCAAAGACGGAAACTAACCCTAAGGGCCAGTGCATGGCCATAACGACGAGGAGTGGACTTAAAACTGCAGATCCAGTACCTCGCTCGACGCAGACCACCTCGGTCCAGATCCAGTCGAAGAACACCTCGACCGAGATGCCAACCGAGGGGGAGCAACAGAAAGCAGGAGGAACGACAGAAACTTATGTTCCACCTCCTGCATATAAACCACCACTTCCATTCCCTCAGTCCAGAGCCAGAGCACATCTAGACAAGCACTTTGGTAAGTTTCTTGACTTGATGAATAAGCTACATATTAATATTCCTTTCCTTGATGCTATTCTAGGTATGCCCGCCTATGGGAAGTTCTTAAAAGAAATCTTATCAAGGAAGAGGAAGCTGGAGGATGTTGGTGAAGTTAGGATGACATCTAAATCTTCGGAGCTTATCAAGATCATGAAGGAAAAGATGCCACCTAAGTTGAGAGATCCAGGCTCATTTTGCATTCCCATTCAAGTGGGGGATGTCACTTGTGAAGCCCTTTGTGATCTAGGAGCCAGCGTGAGCATCATCCCGCTGGAGCTATGCACGAAGATCGTTCTTGGAGAGCTCAAGCCGGTCAAGATTCGACTTTACATGGCGGATCGCTCCATTACCCATCCCGTGGGCATTTTGGAAGACGTTCCGGTCAAGTTAGGTAACTTCTATCTACCCATAGATTTTGTCGTACTTGACATTCCCGTAGATTATCCTGTCCCTATTATTCTCGGGAGGCCATTTCTAGCAACTTCGGGTTGCAACGTGGATTGCAAGAACGCCAAGTTGAAATTCAACGTTGGTGGCGATGAGGTGGAGTTCGCGCTACTTGCAGCCATGAAAGGGGAGCAACTAACTGATGATATCTTCAACATCTACGATGAAGAAGAATCAAGAGAATTAGTGAGCTCTATCCTTATTAATGATCCACTCGAAAGAGTTATTAGCTTCAGTTTAATGGAGGAAGGTATAGATGCTTCTTGTGATGCAGATATACGGAGCTTGAAGGCACTAGAAGAGGATCCAGGGGCTAAAACTGAGAAGTTAATCCAGGAGACGAAGATCTCCAGTCTCGGATCCAGTAGCAGTACCTCGACCGAGGCACTTTCTGGACTGAGCGAGGCGACCGAAGAGCATCTCGGTCAACGCTTATGCGCCTCGACCGAGGTCGAAGGCGAAAGGATGTCAACTAAGATTACTGAGAATAACAAATTTCTTACTCCCTCCTCTGATATTCATCCACTATTGGTGGAGCATTCCATCCACCAACTTTCTGATAATAAAGGTCCTTGGTATGCTGATATAGTGAACTATCTTGTTTGCCAGGAGACACCACCCGGATTGACGTACTCTCAAAAGAAAAGATTCTTCAAGGAAGTACGACATTATTACTGGGACGAGCCGCTGCTATTCAAGCGCGGACCGGATGGGATGCTTCGAAGGTGCATTCCGGAGGATGAAGTTAATAGCGTCATAAGGCATTGTCATTCACTTCCTTGTGGGGGGCATGCTAGCACCGATAAAACATGCGCTAAGGTATTACGTTCCGGTTTCTTCTGGCCTACATTATTTAAGGATGTGCAATCTTGTGTTGTCTCTTGTGATGCATGCCAAAGAACAGGGAACTTATCAAGGAGGAACGAGATGCCACTTAATAACATCCAGGAAGTGGAAATCTTTGATGTATGGGGGATTGACTTCATGGGACATTTCCCATCCTCCGGAGGAAACCTCTACATTCTCCTTGCAGTTGATTACGTCTCTAGATGGGTTGAAGCCATTGCTTCTCCCACTAACGACGCCAAGGTGGTTGTGAAGTTCTTGAATAGAACTATCTTTCCACGGTTTGGAACTCCACGCATCATCATTAGCGATGGAGGAACGCATTTCATCAACCGGAAGTTCAAAGCACTTCTATCGAAGTATGGGGTAGCCCACAAGGTATCAACTACTTATCACCCTCAAACTAGTGGACAAGTCGAGATCTCGAATAGAGAAATCAAGGCAATTTTGGAGAAGACCGTCTCTAGAACGAGGAAGGATTGGTCCATGAAGTTGGACGATGCTCTTTGGGCGTACAGGACCGCATTCAAGACTCCCATAGGTACCACTCCTTATAATTTGGTATATGGGAAGTCTTGCCACTTGCCCGTTGAATTAGAACACAAGGCATATTGGGCTATCAAATGGTTGAATTTCGATATCAAAGAAGCTGGTGAGAAGCGACTATTGGAACTTAACGAGCTGGAGGAGCTGCGTTTGAACGCTTATGAGAATGCCAAAATCTACAAGGAAAGGACAAAGAGATGGCATGACAAGCGTATCGTCCCAAAGGAGCTTAACGAAGGAGACTTAGTTCTACTCTTCAACTCCCGCCTCCGCCTTTTTCCAGGTAAGTTGAAATCTAGATGGACCGGACCTTATGTTGTGAAACATGTTTTCCCTCATGGTGCAGTTGAGATATGGGGCGAAACTAGCGGAAGCTTCAAGGTCAACGGTCATAGACTTAAGAAGTACCAACCGGAAACGCCGGTTGAGGAGGTTGCACCAATATACCTCATTTGAGACGCAACATGGTCCAGCTAGCGACCTTAAATCAAGCGCTTCTTGGGAGGCAACCCAAGGTATTGCTTTCTTTTCCCGTTTTCTAGTCTAGATTAGATAGTTTTTGTTTTTGCTTGTTTTGCTTTGTTTTTGGCGTTCTGGACAGACAACAGGGAATATCTAAGGAAGGAGCACAACTGGAAGGACAGAAGTTCGAGATTTTGAGAAGACAGAAGCATCTCGGTCACTGTCAGAGCATCTCGACCGAGTTGATTCTTGAGCAACCGAGGCGACTAGGGTTTCTGCAGAACCACCTCGGTCCGTACCACCTCGGTCCAGTCGAGACCATCTCGACCGAGGTGACAGCAGATCCCGTAAAAGTATAAAAAGGGGAAAAATTACTTTTCACTTTTTATTTCACCCTCCTCGACCGCGGCGACAGATCTACCTCGCCTCCTTCGTTTCTCGCTCGTTTTCGAAGATTTCCCCTTCCAAACTGCAATTAAAGAGTAGAGGATCCTATTGCAACTGCAGATCTGCAAGAAATTCGAGTGAATCGGCCGGAACGAGGTAAAAACGATCGAAACCCTAACTCGTTCGTTTACTTCAATTTGGGCTTTGGTTGCCCTTGAATCTGTTGAGAAAGGACTTAAGTACCCCATAGGAAGCAATTGTAGTGATTTTTGGGGGAAAAGAACTGGAATTCTGAGAATTGGAATCGCGACTGTCTTCGCCTCGGTCCAGTCGAACTGCATCTCGACCGAGGTGTTCTTGGAGAGTGTCAGTGACCGAGGTAGTCTGACAGAGCTGAGTGAAAATGAGTTCAGATCGTCGACTAGCCCTTAGAGACAGATCCTCGCCCTCCCCTTCTTCCTCTTCTTCCCGTCCTTACCGCCCGGTTATCCACGAGAGATGCCGGGTAGACTATGAGCGGATAGCTAGCCGTCCAGTTATCGCACCACGATTTCTGGACGTGTCGGCTTTTGATTGCCTAGGGTTAGACGCTGACCTTAGGAGGATGATTGCTACCGTCGGGCTGGATCAGTTTACTGAGATCCGAGCCCCAGCTTACTTAGAGCCCACCTTGGAGTTTGTCAGCTCCTTCTCCTACCTCCCCACAGACCGATCTGTGAAGTACCGGTTGATGAACCGGAACTTCATAGTTCCTTTAGAGGTATGAAGAGAGATTTTTGGCTTTTCTGAGCCCACAGCCACCGACTTCCCCTCCCGATCCGTAGCTAGGGAGTTCTGGGGGCAGATAGCCCATATTACTGAGCATGCGGACAGATGGCGTCCTGGAGATTCCAGGGAGAAGGTCATCTTCCATCCAGCCTTCAGACTAGCCCACAGGATCTTTAGCGAGACACTTCTGGCGCGTACTGAGACGCCCCAGAAGATCAGACAGGGCGAGCTGTTCAGCCTCTACTGCATGGTGACAGGAGGTTTCCCTGACTTTGGCTTGCTCCTAGCAGAGGATCTGCACAGGATCAAGGCCAAGGCGAAGGGAGACATTTGCTGCGGAGGTCTAGTCACCCACATCGCTACCTACCACGGGATGGACCTCAGTGTTTGCACGATGGCGGCGGCTCCGAAGCCGCTGGGATTACACGAGATGATCACACGGAGGATTCTAGTTCCCCGTGGTTTGACCACTCCATACGTAGTCATGCCTTGGGAGCGGACTGCACCTCAGGGGATCCGCTGGTCTGCACAGTTCACAGTCTTTGATCCGCATTTCTGGCAGACGGCTTGGGATACGCTGATGGAGGATCACAGAGAGGCAGCAGCTGCCCCTGCTGAGGCTGAGGAGGATGACGACGACGATGAGGAGACGATGGACGAGAGAGATGGTGGGGTCCCGATGGATACAGGGACGGATACTACAGGCACGAGCGCGCCACCTATTATAGACTTAGATGATGAGGAGGATACTGAGCCGGCACCTGCTGCACCCCCTGCTAGATCTGCTAGGCGTCGGACACGCCGTCACAGAGATTCTGAGATTCATCATCGGATCGACGACCTGACAGATCATATGATAGACTCTTATGCTGCCCTTACAGTGGACATGCATGAGAGATTTGCTGCCCAGGATCGACGCATTGACCGCTGGACTCATCAGATGCTAGAGGAGCAGCACTATCAGCGCCGGATGATGGAGCTACAGTTCCAGCAGACTATGGGGTATCCGTTCGACCCGACACAGTACCCGTACCCACCACCACCACCACCGGATCAGGATTATTGAGGAGCTGCAGGATTTTCTTTATTTTCTTTTATGCAGTTCAGCTATATATCCGGTGAGTTCTCTCATTTTCTAGACTTTTATTTGACCCACTGGGACAGTGTGTCCCAAGTATGGGGTGTTTGTATTACCTGACTACGTGATGTACTTTATTCGACTGCCTTTGATGTATTATATTTATCGGATATTTTCGTATTTATGCTTCATTGCCTTTATATGATTATCTGATATTACATGCATACCTACAGGTTATTTGATTGAGAAAAACGTCGAAACCGAAAAAAAAAAAAAAAAAAAAAAATTTTGACCTCGACCGGGGAGATTCTTGGCAAAACGAGGCATTTCACCTCGGTTGAACCAAGAACACCTCGACCGAGGCGTGTTAATTGAGAGTTTTCGAAAACGATTTTTGTGTTACTTATCTGGATATGATCTCAGTGAAGATTTTGTTTACTGACTGGTTTTAAATTCTTTATGTGTTTGAAAGGTTTTATAATATATTTAAGTTGCTAAATGCTTTGTTTGAAGTTATTGGCATGTTTAATACTTTGTTTTTATCCAAATTATGTTGAATTTGAAGGTTGACACCGCAGGTTAAGTTCTCTCACTTTCTTCTTGGGAAGATCAAGGCAATTCATTCTCTTCTTCTTCTTCTTCTTCTTGATCATGCTTAGCCCCTCATATACATTTTGCCTTCCTTTACCTATCCGGGAATTTGGAAGCAAGCGAAGTGGTGAAAGCAAGTGGAGATTAAGTTGAGAAGTGGCTGGAAGTGAAAGTGTTAGAAAGCAATAATAGGTTTGGGGAAGTCAATCATGAAGATGAGTAACTCGGCACCATTCACATAGCCGGGTGTTTGTGTCTTGCCAAAGTCGGATTGAGCGATATTCCTAACGGGTCATGGTATGTGCATCAAGGGTTTGATGCATCTCAAGAAATTGATGATTGCAGATTTCCTAGGCTTCGGTTATTGTGCACCTCTGTCCATGCATCCCAAAAAGTAAAGAAAAAAGAAAAAGTGTGAGATAAGCAAAGCTTATTGGTGGAAGATGTTGCAAGTCAAAGTGAAAGTGAAGTTCATCCTTTTCCCGGATTCTAGCACCACATTACCTTACATACATCCCTACCCTACACGTTTCTTGACCTTTTCTTTTGGGAAGCCCTTGAGACCTTGAGCTTGTTGATTGACTTAGTGGTTTAAATCGGATTATACATGATTAATTTTGATAATTATGATTTATTATGCATTCTATGATTTTATGCAAAGATGAACAACTTTCCTATATTTATAAAATGTTTTGAGCATATTGAGTTTTTAATTCCAAGAAGTACTCTCTTAGATTGATCTATGGTAGTTGCACACCATAAAATGTTTTTGAAAGACTTTTTCATTGATTTTCTTGACTTATAATCCATTCTATCTTATCTTTTATATGAGGAACTTGCTTGGGGACAAGCAAGGGCTAAGTATGGGGTATTTTGATAGCATGAATTATAGTCCATATTTTGAGGTTTGTTTGGACGTTTTATCCTTCATAATCTGCATGTTTGTGTGTACGATATGTGATTATACTACCATTTCATCTACCTTTGCGAGAATCGAGGTCTACACCTAGTTTTGTTGTAATTGCAGGTAATTTGGTACGTTTTGCATCAAAAAGGAGCGAAAGGAGTCATGAGTCATTTAGAGCTACATCCAGGAAGCATAGCCATGGATTAAAGATTTACTTTGGACCAGTTTTGAGAGATTTCACATTCAGTTGTGACTCACCTCGGTTGACCAGAGATTCACCTCGACCAAGGCGATCCACAGACGCCGACTCGACCGAGGCGAATACCTAGGACGCGGCGAGAATATTTTATTCTTGGATAAGATCTTTTAAAATTGGAAAGTGATCTTATATTTTTGGGCTTGGCACCTGGAAGGAAGGAGATATGCAGAATCATATATTTTACCTATTTTTATGGGAAGAGATCTTTCTAAGATATCTTATCTTTGGAGGGTTATTTTCCTATAAAAAGGGTTGGATTTCCACAATTCGAGGAGGCCACATACAATCCGCTATCACACGTTTATGGCTGGACATCTCGCAGCAGCCACACCCCAGTTTGGGAGAGATTTGAAGAACCTTTTTGAAGGTTGAAGGAAGATTGAAGTCTATAGCTTTTATAGCTTTTTGAAGGGTTTTGTAAGATTGTCTTCAATTCCCTCAATTGTTGTCTTGTCTTGTTGGATTGCTATCCAAGGAACGCTTTGTTGTGATATTTGATTCAGTTATTGAAGTCTTTTCATTAAATTCTTCTTTGTTCAAATATTCACCTTCTTCCCATATATTTGATTAATACTTTCATGATGATGAGTGGCTAATTTCCTTGTGTGATTCTAGGGTGATTGGCTGAAGGTTGTGGGAAAAACAATGACAGAATAATCTTAGATTCCAGTAGGATCCTGAAAGTTCGAGTCTTTAACCTTAACCCTAAGCATCTCGTTCAGTCGATGAACATCTCGGCCGGGGTGGAACTCTTCTGACCGAGGTGACTTATCTGATCCATAACTGAGAGTTAAGTGTTAGAGTTTGCCAAATCCTATTCTTATTACACCTTTCCTGGTTCAAAGCAAGCTTAGGATGAGACTTACCCGGTAATTCCTTAGTTTGTGTACCAACGATCATAAGTGTAGGTAATAAAGGTTTATCCTTTATTGAGGTTTGAGTGTGCTTCTATCCCATCTTTGTGAGTTATCCTGAGACTTACCCGGTAAAGGTTGATTCTATTCCCTTAGATGGTGTGTTAGTTTGAGGTTATAGTTCTTTATCTTGATTCCTTGAGACTTACCCGGTAATAGGAGTTACGGTTTTGGATTAACGAGTAGTGAGACTTACCCGGTGATCTACTCCACTTTAGTAACACCTTCCCCACGCAAAAATCTCAGCTTTGTCCGCTTATCTATAGATCTTGAGTTGGAACCACAACTAGATGCCTTAATCCCTAGAATTGCATGTTTGCTTTATTGACTTCTTATTCATCTTTGATTGTGTTAATCGCTCTTGTGGTTAGTATTGACATTAGCACACTGTATTGACTTTGTTTCACCGAGTCCCTGTGATCGACCCCTGGAATTTTCTTGCTTTTACTACGATTGACCCGTACACTGCGGGTTCGCATCCTTGTTTTAAGCTTAAGTCTAGGGTTATAAATTTAAAGCTTGCACACACCGTTTGGAGCGAACAATAGTTATCTTAGAGAAGTGGAAGGAAGCGTGGAGCATAGAAAGAGTTGATGAAGGGTGTGAAGAGTGAAATGACCAAGTGAAGTTTAAGGCATAATACCCCGAGAGGGTATCCTTCAGGAATATGGTAACATGGAAGTGTGGTAGGAGGGTAAGTTGTTGATCTTGGGAAGAGCTATTAATGAGCTAATAGATGTCCACCGAGAATGCACAGGTGCAGTTTGTATACTGGTGACTGTAGGTGGGGAGAGTAATCCAGGTGTGGGATCATGAAGAAGGGTAACGAGAACTAAAAATATTCATGGTGGTTGAATTTCGGCAATGAAGAGGTATATCAAGGGAAGTACAAATATCTTAATAGAGTAACAATTTACCGATTCCAACAAGTGATAGTAACGTACCTCGTTGAGAGGGATTATAACGATCTGGTGCGACCTTCTTAGGTCATGAGATTGTCATATGGAGGAATGACATGGATCAGGGTAAAGGGAACTAGTAGATCAAGAGAAGGGTGAGGTTTTCATTGTTTGTGGTGCGTAGACGGGAGTATTATAAAAGGATGCATTGTATGTTCGTTTTAATGAAATGGATGGTAGGTTTTTGCGAAAGGAAGGACCTAGATTAGGGCAACACTTCAAGCTTGGAATTACGATGTTTGTGATTGATGGAGTAATGAGTGGATCTTTTTGTGATTGTGGTTGGGAATTTTGCCTAAAGGCATACTGGTACGGTTGTGAAGTTGCTCATGGATACCAAGAGATACATAAGGTGGCCAACAAGAGTAGGAGAAGATTGAAGTTTTGAAGTTGATGTCAATATTGGACGTACAAAAAGTACATGAAAGATCACGGTTATAGCTTCTATAGTCATTTGACAATTACATAAGAAAATGAAGTAAGTTCTACACCTATTAGAAGGACTGATGCAAGCTTAGGTAGAATACGAAGAACTCCCTTAATATGTTAGGATGTCCGGGAGAGCGATGAAGATAAAATCAATTTTTTTTTTAAATGTTTTTATGCCCTACAGTTAGGACGTTTATGGCAACACATAAGTATGAGTTCTTAAAAGGTTATTACAACCAGATCTTCAAGGTGAAAAAGATGGAACAATACACTCGAGAGAAGAAGGACCCGTGAAAGAGAACAGATGCGACCATAGCTGAAGAGAGAACAATAAAAGAATCTAAAAGACGTCACCTCAATAGATCGAGACAGATCAATTGTAGCATGACCACCAGTCAAGTTTTAATACAAGGTTGTGCCGGTCCAATGTTATGGGACGAAAGAAGAAAAGACGAAAACTGAGATATCACGGATCCCAATACGTCAGAATGTGGATTTTTCCACTGAGGCCAAGCTTGACTCGATTCCGATATCTAAGGGGTTGTATGGAATGACACTTGTGAAGAGACATGAGTAGTGGAAGCAATTGAAGGAGCATTTGCAAGAACTTATTGAAAAGAGTTCATTGGAATTAGTGAAATGTTATGGAGAACTCCGAAGGTTATCTTGAACTCTCGATTGGAAGTTCATATGGGAATGTATCTTAAATTCTTGATTTGTTGTTATGGAGAACACCAACTTGTGAAAAGAGAGACGGTTACCTCCGTTTGTACATCGATTACCGTGAGCTGAACAAAATAACAATGAAGAAAAAGTATCCCTCACCATGGATAGACGATCTACTCGACTAGTTGCAAGGGTCGGTAGTCTCTTCTAAGAATGATTTAAGGTTTGTTTGTCACCAATTTAGAATTCAAGATTTGGGATATTGTAAATGATGCATTCTAGACAAACCATGATCACTAAGAGTTGTAGTGATTCCATATGGGATTACTAATGCCCCGGATAAGATATTTTGGTCTACTCTCGAAGAAGAGAGAAGTTGTATAACACCAATTATGGTATCCTCCGGATGACTATGAAGTATTGAATGAGACGAAGAATTGACAATAGAGTTGTTGAGAGTTGAGAGGAGATTCATCGGTACAATTGTTTTTACATTGCCTCGAGGTATGATGGGTTTGACTTGTATGAGTTATTCTTCAAGACAAGGCCTTGATCGAGTATTGAGGAACGATGTAAAAGTAATAGCATACATGTCTCGTTAGTGAATTAGTGGGAAGTGAAGTACTTCCTCCATTATTTGGGACTTACTTCAAGAATTGAAGAAAACATAACATTAAAGTTCGGTTTGACAAGAACCAAAGCCAACAGTGTAAATTGGAAGTTCGATCTTCTTTGATAGAGAAATTAAAGGGGAAATAATTGAGATGCTGCATCGAAACCGAGACGGAAGTTGAGTTCCGATATATCGACCTTTTTGAGATCTTAGCGCGAGTTGGAGAAGTGGCTTACAAGTTGGCGTTGCCACCCATTGTTTCATGTGTATCAATCGAGAGAGTACATACATGACCCGAGACATGTTGTCAGTCATGAGGATCTACTGACAGATGAGGAACCAACGAGTCTAACTAGAAGACGTAGGATATTATCTTTGGTCGAGTTTTACGCTGAGCTTATAGCATCGATAGAATTGCGGGGTTAGACCTAGTTCTTTCCTTGGTTGAGTTATATGCATACGTGATGTTATGTGTAGTTTGTGCCCCGTGCGGGAATGTGCTATGTGACCTGATATATCTTGCGGTGCTAGTTTGAGTAGATGATGAGTTTAGATTATATGGTTTAAGCCTTCTTAGTTTGAGAGTTCATACCTCGGCCTTAGGGACCGAGAAGTTCGACGCATAGCAAGTTTCGGGACGAAACTTGTTTTTAGAGGGATCTGATGTAACGCCCCAATTTTTGGGCGCGTTTGCGATATTTATTTTGCTGCTTATATCGATATTTTAATAGCTTCTATATTTTATTAAAAGTATTTTTCGGCCTAAATTATTAATTTTTTTCCCCGAGTATATTTATATATATTCGATCCATATATTCTTTCCGTATATTCATTTTTTTTTTGGAAAGGTTCGGAAAAGTTTTCCGATCCCAAACTTCCGCCGACTGATTTCGAACGAGGACTTTTTTTTATTCCTTTCTTTTCTCGCTCTCTCCTTTGGCGGATGGTTGATTCACTGACCGACTCCTCGTTACCTGCAAGGTTGCAACCTGCAACAATGCAACCCAACCCCTCGTTTCACCCCTCCTATCTCCCTCACTCATTTCCTTTTGCAACTTATGGCCACCTCCTCTATGATGAAGATGAAGTAGTGACATCAACAGCCCCTATCTCCCTCGTTTCACCCCTATGCTCATCCCCCTCCAGCTTCCCCTGCAAACCAGTCTCTCACCGCCTCCCTTCTATGTTTTCTATCGCGCCTCCATCAACAACCAAGGAGAAGGGCCGCCGTCCTCGCTTGCGTCGCCTTCAAGGACCATCCGGGACCGCCAACAACCTTGTCTCGCAGTCGCCCGTCGGAGCCCTTCCTTGCCTCGCCTCGCTCCTCACCATCGAAGTCCCTCGGGATGCCCTAGCCGGCGCTCTACCCACTCTCCTCTTGTCCCACCGGTTCCGGAGAACCAGGGAAGCCATGGAATTCGCCGTCTGTGCAGAAGCTCCGCCTCAGCCTCGCCTGAGCCACACCGGGAACCACCGTCTCCTTCCCCCCTTTCTTCTCCGCTTACTTGTGCAGCCCCTCCCGCTTCAGTGAGCACCGTCAGTCAGAGGAATTCGCCGCTGCACACCGGGGAGCAGCCACCATCGTCGCCGGAAGAAGGCGCCTTTTTCCCCGCCTCTGGCCGCTAGCAAGCCGCCGGGAGGCCCTCTCTACACGTCCTTCTCCCAGCAAACAGTAAAGGGTTAAAAACCCTATTTGTTAAATTCTAATTGGGGCACGCTTATTTGTGTTAATTGTTAATTTAGCCCAGTGTTTTATATTTACAGATTTGACCCACAAATTTGGCTTTTGCATTTATACCCTTGCAGAAGTTATTTACAGAAAATGTCCCAAGGTTTTAATGACGGATTATGACCCATATTTCTAAAACGGTATAATTTTCCCCACAAGATATGTTAGCGGGTTTTAACCTTGGAGTTTAAATGCGAGTTTAGTTCATATATATATATATATATATATAAATATATATATATATATATATATTATCTATTATTCCCTTTTTTGGATTTATTTTGAATTTATGACCCAAAGTTTATTTCGAAAAATGACCAAGTTTCGAGAGTTTCTTAGTTGTCCGGAAAGTTGTTTTGGTTTTGACCCGTATTTATAAATTGTTGTGATCAACCCGGAAAATGCTTTGCGAGTTTTACCCTTGTTTTTAAAGCGGGGCTTCCTTAGATTTTTATATGCGTTAATCTCCTTTCCAAAATTAGCATTTAAGCTAATTTTGTGTAGCTTTGGTTTTAGGTCCGGAAGCGCCCCGATAAAGGCGTAACGAGTCCAAGTTCGACACCCGTCCTGACATCGTGTGAGTATTCTCTTCCTCGATTTAGTTATGTTTAGTATTAGTATCATGCTAGGTTGGATAATCTAGCATAACTTAAAGTGAATGCCAAGTAGTGGCTTTGGACCTTAGGTGAGTTTTGAGGATGTATGATCGTTATAAGGATTGAGGTGTTGATGTTATCTTGTGAGGATTGTAGGGCGTTGAGTGTTTGGGTTGATCTTGTGAGCTTATGATGATTGAGATTATAGTTGTATGATCGTATTGAGATTGTGGAGACTAGGACGAGAGTATCCTACCATGTGTTGTGATGGTTATGACCTTGTGAGATCGTGGGGATTATGAGTCGTTATCCTATCATGGTTATGGTTTATGATCTTGCGAGATCATTGGGACTAGAAGTCTAAGAACTTCTAGCATGCGAGAGAGGTGTTGATTGTGTGCCTTGTTTTGACCAGGCGTTGAGTGTCTTCCTACAGAGAGTTGAGAGCGGGATATAGCAGTATTATCTTTGGGACTAGGTAAGTCTCCGGACTTACTTAGCTCGTATTCCTTGTATTAACATTGATGTGTGTTTGGTGGTGTGTGTTTATTCTTTATTGTTTATAACAATTAAACCGGAAATAGGAACACCGACCTTTATATTATTTGGCCCAAGTGTATGATAACGGGCGGTGACATCACTGCCTAGCTCTTGCGTAGAGCTAGGAGGTTCTTGGCGACTAGCCCGTGTGGTTAGACGATCGGAGGCATCTGTACCGTTCCATGCGGTAAGTGGGGACCGAGGCGAGTTTCGGGAGATTCTCGTGTCACAAAAGAAGTTGAATTAGAACGGGATACGACTTAATAATAAAAAGATAATAAACCGGACTTGTGTGATTTGGTGTACATTGTGTGTTATGTTGATTTACTTGTGTTTGTGCCTTTCACCTTGATTCTAATGCTTCGAATATGAGCTAACGGTTTTATACCGATTGTTGTAGATTACCTTGCAGGTTAGGGATGCGGCCGAGAGATCCGGAAGAGTGGGCAGCCGGGGTTTCGTACATTTTAGGATGGGTTGGTTGGAGTTGTGTTTGAGTTTTGTTTATTGTATCTCGTTTTTTTGTAGGCCGCATGTATGGTTTTTGGTCTTTGAGTTTGTATCTCGGTTGTAGTCTTTAGTTTGTTTTCTTTGGGTTTCATTCATCGCATAAAAATGTTTTTCGGTTTTGGTCTTTATTTGTGCCATGTAGCAAGATCCGGTGAAATTGTTGTCAGGCTAAGGGTCGGGACCCATTGTGAGGTCCCAACCCGTAGCATCCCGAGTCCCGCGGATTCGGGGTGTTCCAAAAGTGGTATCAGAGCCCTAGGTTGACAACAATGGCACTCGCAATCTTCTAAAGGCCGAATAAGGTATAAACAGAACCCCATGGGTTCTGAGTTTTCGTTTTCAAAATCACATGCATGTGTCGGGGTAGAATGTACGGACGACCACTCCTTCCGCGGATCTCGGCAGCTTAGTTTATTGGATTTCGATATATATACGTATATGTGTAGATATGTATAGTATATGTGGATTGTAGTTGCTTGATGGACTTGATATATATGTATAGTTATATATATGGACTATAATATATTCTTTGGACCTTGTTGTGTTGTAATGGATTACGAAATGTGTTATATTAGTAGCAATGTGGACATAGAACATATATAGTCTTATATACGAGTTCTTATATATATAGTAGCATATAGAGATTCGGATCTAATAGAAAGTGGATAATACGATATCATCACCTTTAAGACGACGTTATTGGCGTGAGATAGCATTCATACGTGGAGGAGTACGCTCAAGTCTCGAGTTGAGCTCTTCGTGCTAACGAGCACCATGACGTTTCTTGGATTCCTTTAAAAGGATGTCGAAAAAGAGGAGTAGAGATGATGTAAAGAAGGACAACCAAGTATAAGAAAACTCGAGACAACTTAAGAGGAATCAAGATGGAAGCCATACAAGAGAGGGGAACAACATTAAAATGTAGAAGCGGTTCTAAAGAGGCCATGATCGAACGACAACGAGACCAAGGGAGGGAACGAACTTAAGTTATTCGAGAAGAAGCATGGACAACTAAATATGTAAATCGACAAGGAGATGAGTACGTTCTAGCAAGGTCAAGGTGGTGTTCTATTAAGATGAAAAGATTTTCTTAGACGTTTCTAAGCATTGGAGTTAAGACGAGAGAAGTGAACAAAACATGTGGGAAGGATTTAAAATACCGTAGGTTAAACTTGCAAGGTACCAAGAAGTGAAGAGTAAAAAAAAAAATACGAGGGTTACGAGGAAGACTACATGGAGAAAGTTCACATAGCATAATTACCTTGTGGAGTCAATCGTTTTCTGTCATTGAGATGAGACTGAGCAACGTTAAGAAGGAGGAAGTGTGTGAGGATGATGATATCTCGAAGGTGAAAGATGACCCAATGAGCTTGGATCGAAAGACTTAAGATACCAACGAGAGGAATGCGAGTGAAGGCTAATTAACGTCAGAATAATTGAGAAGTGCTTTAGCAAACATTATGAAGAACGGTTAAGCCTGTGAAGGTGGGTCATATGACATGAAAGAGCCGGGAAGGTATAGTTGATAGCATGAATTATAGTCTATATTTTGAGGTTTGTTTGGACGTTTTATCCTTCATAATCTGCATGTTTGTGTGTACGATATGTGATTATACTACCATTTCATCTACCTTTGCGAGAATCGAGGTCTACACCTAGTTTTGTTGTAATTGCAGGTAATTTGGTACGTTTTGCATCAAAAAGGAGCGAAAGGAGTCATGAGTCATTTAGAGCTACATCTAGGAAGCATAGCCATGGATTAAAGATTTACTTTGGACCAGTTTTGAGAGATTTCACATTCAGTTGTGACTCACCTCGGTTGACCAGAGATTCACCTCGACCGAGGCGATCCAGAGACGCCGACTCGACCGAGGCGAATACCTAGGACGCGGCGAGAATATTTTATTCTTGGATAAGATCTTTTAAAATTGGAAAGTGATCTTATATTTTTGGGCTTGGCACCTGGAAGGAAGGAGATATGCAGAATCATATATTTTACCTATTTTTATGGGAAGAGATCTTTCTAAGATATCTTATCTTTGGAGGGTCATTTTCCTATAAAAAGGGTTGGATTTCCACAATTCGAGGAGGCCGCATACAATCCGCTATCACACGTTTAGGGCTGGACATCTCGCAGCAGCCGCACCCCAGTTTGGGAGAGATTTGAAGAACCTTTTTGAAGGTTGAAGGAAGATTGAAGTCTATAGCTTTTATAGCTTTTTGAAGGGTTTTGTAAGATTGTCTTCAATTCCCTCAATTGTTGTCTTGTCTTGTTGGATTGCTATCCAAGGAACGCTTTGTTGTGATATTTGATTCAGTTATTGAAGTCTGTTCATTAAATTCTTCTTTGTTCAAATATTCACCTTCTTCCCATATATTTGATTAATACTTTCATGATGATGAGTGGCTAATTTCCTTGTGTGATTCTAGGGTGATTGGCTGAAGGTTGTGGGAAAAACAATGACAGAATAATCTTAGATTCTAGTAGGATCCTGAAAGTTCGAGTCTTTAACCTTAACCCTAAGCATCTCGTTCAGTCGATGAACATCTCGGCCGGGGTGGAACTCTTCTGACCGAGGTGACATATCTGATCCATAACTGAGAGTTAAGTGTTAGAGTTTGCCAAATCCTATTCTTATTACACCTTTCCTGGTTCAAAGCAAGCTTAGGATGAGACTTACCCGGTAATTCCTTAGTTTGTGTACCAACGATCATAAGTGTAGGTAATAAAGGTTTATCCTTTATTGAGGTTTGAGTGTGCTTCCATCCCATCTTTGTGAGTTAGCCTGAGACTTACCCGGTAAAGGTTGATTCTATTCCCTTAGATGGTGTGTTAGTTTGAGGTTATAGTTCTTTATCTTGATTCCTTGAGACTTACCCGGTAATAGGAGTTACGGTTTTGGATTAACGAGTACTGAGACTTACCAAGTGATCTACTCCACTTTAGTAACACCTTCCCCACGCAAAAATCTCAGCTTTGTCCGCTTATCTATAGATCTTGAGTTGGAACCACAACTAGATGCCTTAATCCCTAGAATTGCATGTTTGCTTTATTGACTTCTTATTCATCTTTGATTGTGTTAATCGCTCTTGTGGTTAGTATTGACATTAGCACACCGTATTGACTTTGTTTCACCGAGTCCCTGTGATCGACCCCTGAAATTTTCTTGCTTTTACTACGATTGACCCGTACACTGCGGGTTCGCATCCTTGTTTTAAGCTTAAGTCTAGGGTTATAAATTTAAAGCTTGCACACACCGTTTGGAGCGAACAAGTTTTTGGCGCCGTTGCTGGGGACTTGGTCTAGACCGAGCCGGTACGGTTTGCTCTTGGGGCGATTGCCCCGTTACATCTAACCACTCTACTTGAGTGACTTTTGCAGGTTCTTTCTTAGGTATATGCGAAGAACCCGCGCTGGAAAGGAAATCGTTCCTTACGATCCCGAACCAGAAAAGACATACAAGCGGCGCTTAAGAGAAGCGAAGATGGCCCAACAAGACGATCGTGATCTTGCGGCCCAATTGAAAGAGGCGCTAGAGCTGCTACGCCTCAGCAAGGAAGAACTCAGACAAGAGAAAGAAGAGAATAGCACCAGGACTGCAGCAATCGAAGCTGAGATAGCAGTCATACGAGAACAGATTCTACCTCGACCGAGGGAAGATCCTCCTGTTGATCCGCGACCGAGGCAGATTCCAGTACCTGACGCCCCGGCCGATGTACTTCCACCTCGGATGCCAGTCCGAGATGTTCTTCTTGCAGGAATCCCACAAACCCTAGGTCAAAGGATGGACCCTAATCAACAACTGAGGCGTCCAGGAGTGAACCTAGGAGATCCAGCAGATCATGACTACGAACTTCGACCGCAAGTTCTAGCCATGATTCGCCAATGCCAATTCGGAGGGCTAGAGAAAGAGTCGCCGCATCAACATCTTCAAAACTACGAGATCTTGATGGAAACCTTGCGACCCCCCAGAATTGAGAATAACAACTACAAGCTAAGACCTTTTTACTTTTCTTTAAAAGATAGAGCTCTTACTTGGTATCAATCTCTTCCTCCAGGAAAAATTAGCACATGGGAGGAGATGACTACGGAATTCTTGACCAAATTCTTTCCCCCCTCAAAGACCGCTGAAATGAGAGGGAAGATCAATGCTTTCATCATGAAGGACAAGGAGAGCTTGTCCAAATCTTGGGAGCGGTTCAAGGATATCCTTTTGGATTGCCCACATCATGGGATTCCAAAGATCGAGTTGTTGGAGATCTACTTCAAAGGGCTGGACGGAAGCACCCAGTTCAATCTCCAACTACTCTCCGCCGGTACCTTCATGGACATGGCGATTGATAAGGCTTGGGACTTCATTGAGAAGCAAGCCTTGCACATGGAGAAATATACCCACCAAGGAGCTGAAGGTGGAGTTAAAAGAGTCAACTTTCAAGAGACTCAATCCAACAACAATCAACTCGCGTCTTTGACGAATGACGTGAAGCAATTGAAGGAACTCTTGATGGCTCAAACTAAGAAGGAAGAGCAAGGGCAAAGGAACAACAACAATAACGGGTACCGTAACAACAACAACGGCCCCCGAAACAACAACTACAACAACAACAATAGAGGATCCAATAGCAACAACTGGAGGGCGAATAACCAAAATCACGGTAACAATCATTCAAACTCCAATTCTAATGATTCCTCTAACCCTTTCCTCTCTCCCCCTTCTTCTTCTTCTTCTACTCCATTGAAAAGCCAAGGGCAAGGATCGAGTTCGTCTCAGCCAGAAAAGAAAGACGCAGTTCTGGAGGCAATCTTGATCAAGCTTAGCGCTATGGAGAATTCTATGACTTCATTTTCGAGGGCCCAAAAGTCCTTCGAACAACAACTTGCTAATAGGGCGAATGAAGCGCCAAGAGATCCAGGGAAGCTTCCAGCAAAGACGGAAACTAACCCTAAGGGCCAGTGCATGGCCATAACGACGAGGAGTGGACTTAAAACTGCAGATCCAGTACCTCGCTCGACGCAGACCACCTCGGTCCAGATCCAGTCGAAGAACACCTCGACCGAGATGC
This sequence comes from Fagopyrum homotropicum, assembly GCA_033239125.1. Classification (NCBI taxonomy): domain Eukaryota; kingdom Viridiplantae; phylum Streptophyta; class Magnoliopsida; order Caryophyllales; family Polygonaceae; genus Fagopyrum; species Fagopyrum homotropicum. The sequence goes on along the minus strand of BSWB01000002.1, from coordinate 30,506,370 downwards.
CAACCGAGGGGGAGCAACAGAAAGCAGGAGGAACGACAGAAACTTATGTTCCACCTCCTGCATATAAACCACCACTTCCATTCCCTCAGTCCAGAGCCAGAGCACATCTAGACAAGCACTTTGGTAAGTTTCTTGACTTGATGAATAAGCTACATATTAATATTCCTTTCCTTGATGCTATTCTAGGTATGCCCGCCTATGGGAAGTTCTTAAAAGAAATCTTATCAAGGAAGAGGAAGCTGGAGGATGTTGGTGAAGTTAGGATGACATCTAAATCTTCGGAGCTTATCAAGATCATGAAGGAAAAGATGCCACCTAAGTTGAGAGATCCAGGCTCATTTTGCATTCCCATTCAAGTGGGGGATGTCACTTGTGAAGCCCTTTGTGATCTAGGAGCCAGCGTGAGCATCATCCCGCTGGAGCTATGCACGAAGATCGTTCTTGGAGAGCTCAAGCCGGTCAAGATTCGACTTTACATGGCGGATCGCTCCATTACCCATCCCGTGGGCATTTTGGAAGACGTTCCGGTCAAGTTAGGTAACTTCTATCTACCCATAGATTTTGTCGTACTTGACATTCCCGTAGATTATCCTGTCCCTATTATTCTCGGGAGGCCATTTCTAGCAACTTCGGGTTGCAACGTGGATTGCAAGAACGCCAAGTTGAAATTCAACGTTGGTGGCGATGAGGTGGAGTTCGCGCTACTTGCAGCCATGAAAGGGGAGCAACTAACTGATGATATCTTCAACATCTACGATGAAGAAGAATCAAGAGAATTGGTGAGCTCTATCCTTATTAATGATCCACTCGAAAGAGTTATTAGCTTCAGTTTAATGGAGGAAGGTATAGATGCTTCTTGTGATGCAGATATACGGAGCTTGAAGGCACTAGAAGAGGATCCAGGGGCTAAAACTGAGAAGTTAATCCAGGAGACGAAGATCTCCAGTCTCGGATCCAGTAGCAGTACCTCGACCGAGGCACTTTCTGGACTGAGCGAGGCGACCGAAGAGCATCTCGGTCAACGCTTATGCGCCTCGACCGAGGTCGAAGGCGAAAGGATGTCAACTAAGATTACTGAGAATAACAAATTTCTTACTCCCTCCTCTGATATTCATCCACTATTGGTGGAGCATTCCATCCACCAACTTTCTGATAATAAAGGTCCTTGGTATGCTGATATAGTGAACTATCTTGTTTGCCAGGAGACACCACCCGGATTGACGTACTCTCAAAAGAAAAGATTCTTCAAGGAAGTACGACATTATTACTGGGACGAGCCGCTGCTATTCAAGCGCGGACCGGATGGGATGCTTCGAAGGTGCATTCCGGAGGATGAAGTTAATAGCGTCATAAGGCATTGTCATTCACTTCCTTGTGGGGGGCATGCTAGCACCGATAAAACATGCGCTAAGGTATTACGTTCCGGTTTCTTCTGGCCTACATTATTTAAGGATGTGCAATCTTGTGTTGTCTCTTGTGATGCATGCCAAAGAACAGGGAACTTATCAAGGAGGAACGAGATGCCACTTAATAACATCCAGGAAGTGGAAATCTTTGATGTATGGGGGATTGACTTCATGGGACATTTCCCATCCTCCGGAGGAAACCTCTACATTCTCCTTGCAGTTGATTACGTCTCTAGATGGGTTGAAGCCATTGCTTCTCCCACTAACGACGCCAAGGTGGTTGTGAAGTTCTTGAATAGAACTATCTTTCCACGGTTTGGAACTCCACGCATCATCATTAGCGATGGAGGAACGCATTTCATCAACCGGAAGTTCAAAGCACTTCTATCGAAGTATGGGGTAGCCCACAAGGTATCAACTACTTATCACCCTCAAACTAGTGGACAAGTCGAGATCTCGAATAGAGAAATCAAGGCAATTTTGGAGAAGACCGTCTCTAGAACGAGGAAGGATTGGTCCATGAAGTTGGACGATGCTCTTTGGGCGTACAGGACCGCATTCAAGACTCCCATAGGTACCACTCCTTATAATTTGGTATATGGGAAGTCTTGCCACTTGCCCGTTGAATTAGAACACAAGGCATATTGGGCTATCAAATGGTTGAATTTCGATATCAAAGAAGCTGGTGAGAAGCGACTATTGGAACTTAACGAGCTGGAGGAGCTGCGTTTGAACGCTTATGAGAATGCCAAAATCTACAAGGAAAGGACAAAGAGATGGCATGACAAGCGTATCGTCCCAAAGGAGCTTAACGAAGGAGACTTAGTTCTACTCTTCAACTCCCGCCTCCGCCTTTTTCCAGGTAAGTTGAAATCTAGATGGACCGGACCTTATGTTGTGAAACATGTTTTCTCTCATGGTGCAGTTGAGATATGGGGCGAAACTAGCGGAAGCTTCAAGGTCAACGGTCATAGACTTAAGAAGTACCAACCGGAAACGCCGGTTGAGGAGGTTGCACCAATATACCTCATTTGAGACGCAACATGGTCCAGCTAGCGACCTTAAATCAAGCGCTTCTTGGGAGGCAACCCAAGGTATTGCTTTCTTTTCCCGTTTTCTAGTCTAGATTAGATAGTTTTTGTTTTTGCTTGTTTTGCTTTGTTTTTGGCGTTCTGGACAGACAACAGGGAATATCTAAGGAAGGAGCACAACTGGAAGGACAGAAGTTCGAGATTTTGAGAAGACAGAAGCATCTCGGTCACTGTCAGAGCATCTCGACCGAGTTGATTCTTGAGCAACCGAGGCGACTAGGGTTTCTGCAGAACCACCTCGGTCCGTACCACCTCGGTCCAGTCGAGACCATCTCGACCGAGGTGACAGCAGATCCCGTAAAAGTATAAAAAGGGGAAAAATTACTTTTCACTTTTTATTTCACCCTCCTCGACCGCGGCGACAGATCTACCTCGCCTCCTTCGTTTCTCGCTCGTTTTCGAAGATTTCCCCTTCCAAACTGCAATTAAAGAGTAGAGGATCCTATTGCAACTGCAGATCTGCAAGAAATTCGAGTGAATCGGCCGGAACGAGGTAAAAACGATCGAAACCCTAACTCGTTCGTTTACTTCAATTTGGGCTTTGGTTGCCCTTGAATCTGTTGAGAAAGGACTTAAGTACCCCATAGGAAGCAATTGTAGTGATTTTTGGGGGAAAAGAACTGGAATTCTGAGAATTGGAATCGCGACTGTCTTCGCCTCGGTCCAGTCGAACTGCATCTCGACCGAGGTGTTCTTGGAGAGTGTCAGTGACCGAGGTAGTCTGACAGAGCTGAGTGAAAATGAGTTCAGATCGTCGACTAGCCCTTAGAGACAGATCCTCGCCCTCCCCTTCTTCCTCTTCTTCCCGTCCTTACCGCCCGGTTATCCACGAGAGATGCCGGGTAGACTATGAGCGGATAGCTAGCCGTCCAGTTATCGCACCACGATTTCTGGACGTGTCGGCTTTTGATTGCCTAGGGTTAGACGCTGACCTTAGGAGGATGATTGCTACCGTCGGGCTGGATCAGTTTACTGAGATCCGAGCCCCAGCTTACTTAGAGCCCACCTTGGAGTTTGTCAGCTCCTTCTCCTACCTCCCCACAGACCGATCTGTGAAGTACCGGTTGATGAACCGGAACTTCATAGTTCCTTTAGAGGTATGAAGAGAGATTTTTGGCTTTTCTGAGCCCACAGCCACCGACTTCCCCTCCCGATCCGTAGCTAGGGAGTTCTGGGGGCAGATAGCCCATATTACTGAGCATGCGGACAGATGGCGTCCTGGAGATTCCAGGGAGAAGGTCATCTTCCATCCAGCCTTCAGACTAGCCCACAGGATCTTTAGCGAGACACTTCTGGCGCGTACTGAGACGCCCCAGAAGATCAGACAGGGCGAGCTGTTCAGCCTCTACTGCATGGTGACAGGAGGTTTCCCTGACTTTGGCTTGCTCCTAGCAGAGGATCTGCACAGGATCAAGGCCAAGGCGAAGGGAGACATTTGCTGCGGAGGTCTAGTCACCCACATCGCTACCTACCACGGGATGGACCTCAGTGTTTGCACGATGGCGGCGGCTCCGAAGCCGCTGGGATTACACGAGATGATCACACGGAGGATTCTAGTTCCCCGTGGTTTGACCACTCCATACGTAGTCATGCCTTGGGAGCGGACTGCACCTCAGGGGATCCGCTGGTCTGCACAGTTCACAGTCTTTGATCCGCATTTCTGGCAGACGGCTTGGGATACGCTGATGGAGGATCACAGAGAGGCAGCAGCTGCCCCTGCTGAGGCTGAGGAGGATGACGACGACGATGAGGAGACGATGGACGAGAGAGATGGTGGGGTCCCGATGGATACAGGGACGGATACTACAGGCACGAGCGCGCCACCTATTATAGACTTAGATGATGAGGAGGATACTGAGCCGGCACCTGCTGCACCCCCTGCTAGATCTGCTAGGCGTCGGACACGCCGTCACAGAGATTCTGAGATTCATCATTGGATCGACGACCTGACAGATCATATGATAGACTCTTATGCTGCCCTTACAGTGGACATGCATGAGAGATTTGCTGCCCAGGATCGACGCATTGACCGCTGGACTCATCAGATGCTAGAGGAGCAGCACTATCAGCGCCGGATGATGGAGCTACAGTTCCAGCAGACTATGGGGTATCCGTTCGACCCGACACAGTACCCGTACCCACCACCACCACCACCGGATCAGGATTATTGAGGAGCTGCAGGATTTTCTTTATTTTCTTTTATGCAGTTCAGCTATATATCCGGTGAGTTCTCTCATTTTCTGGACTTTTATTTGACTCACTGGGACAGTGTGTCCCAAGTATGGGGTGTTTGTATTACCTGACTACGTGATGTACTTTATTCGACTGCCTTTGATGTATTATATTTATCGGATATTTTCGTATTTATGCTTCATTGCCTTTATATGATTATCTGATATTACATGCATACCTACAGGTTATTTGATTGAGAAAAACGTCGAAACCGAAAAAAAAAAAAAAAAAAAAAAATTTTGACCTCGACCGGGGAGATTCTTGGCAAAACGAGGCATTTCACCTCGGTTGAACCAAGAACACCTCGACCGAGGCGTGTTAACTGAGAGTTTTCGAAAACGATTTTTGTGTTACTTATCTGGATATGATCTCAGTGAAGATTTTGTTTACTGACTGGTTTTAAATTCTTTATGTGTTTGAAAGGTTTTATAATATATTTAAGTTGCTAAATGCTTTGTTTGAAGTTATTGGCATGTTTAATACTTTGTTTTTATCCAAATTATGTTGAATTTGAAGGTTGACACCGCAGGTTAAGTTCTCTCACTTTCTTCTTGGGAAGATCAAGGCAATTCATTCTCTTCTTCTTCTTCTTCTTCTTGATCATGCTTAGCCCCTCATATACATTTTGCCTTCCTTTACCTATCCGGGAATTTGGAAGCAAGCGAAGTGGTGAAAGCAAGTGGAGATTAAGTTGAGAAGTGGCTGGAAGTGAAAGTGTTAGAAAGCAATAATAGGTTTGGGGAAGTCAATCATGAAGATGAGTAACTCGGCACCATTCACATAGCCGGGTGTTTGTGTCTTGCCAAAGTCGGATTGAGCGATATTCCTAACGGGTCATGGTATGTGCATCAAGGGTTTGATGCATCTCAAGAAATTGATGATTGCAGATTTCCTAGGCTTCGGTTATTGTGCACCTCTGTCCATGCATCCCAAAAAGTAAAGAAAAAAGAAAAAGTGTGAGATAAGCAAAGCTTATTGGTGGAAGATGTTGCAAGTCAAAGTGAAAGTGAAGTTCATCCTTTTCCCGGATTCTAGCACCACATTACCTTACATACATCCCTACCCTACACGTTTCTTGACCTTTTCTTTTGGGAAGCCCTTGAGACCTTGAGCTTGTTGATTGACTTAGTGGTTTAAATCGGATTATACATGATTAATTTTGATAATTATGATTTATTATGCATTCTATGATTTTATGCAAAGATGAACAACTTTCCTATATTTATAAAATGTTTTGAGCATATTGAGTTTTTAATTCCAAGAAGTACTCTCTTAGATTGATCTATGGTAGTTGCACACCATAAAATGTTTTTGAAAGACTTTTTCATTGATTTTCTTGACTTATAATCCATTCTATCTTATCTTTTATATGAGGAACTTGCTTGGGGACAAGCAAGGGCTAAGTATGGGGTATTTTGATAGCATGAATTATAGTCCATATTTTGAGGTTTGTTTGGACGTTTTATCCTTCATAATCTGCATGTTTGTGTGTACGATATGTGATTATACTACCATTTCATCTACCTTTGCGAGAATCGAGGTCTACACCTAGTTTTGTTGTAATTGCAGGTAATTTGGTACGTTTTGCATCAAAAAGGAGCGAAAGGAGTCATGAGTCATTTAGAGCTACATCCAGGAAGCATAGCCATGGATTAAAGATTTACTTTGGACCAGTTTTGAGAGATTTCACATTCAGTTGTGACTCACCTCGGTTGACCAGAGATTCACCTCGACCAAGGCGATCCACAGACGCCGACTCGACCGAGGCGAATACCTAGGACGCGGCGAGAATATTTTATTCTTGGATAAGATCTTTTAAAATTGGAAAGTGATCTTATATTTTTGGGCTTGGCACCTGGAAGGAAGGAGATATGCAGAATCATATATTTTACCTATTTTTATGGGAAGAGATCTTTCTAAGATATCTTATCTTTGGAGGGTTATTTTCCTATAAAAAGGGTTGGATTTCCACAATTCGAGGAGGCCACATACAATCCGCTATCACACGTTTAGGGCTGGACATCTCGCAGCAGCCACACCCCAGTTTGGGAGAGATTTGAAGAACCTTTTTGAAGGTTGAAGGAAGATTGAAGTCTATAGCTTTTATAGCTTTTTGAAGGGTTTTGTAAGATTGTCTTCAATTCCCTCAATTGTTGTCTTGTCTTGTTGGATTGCTATCCAAGGAACGCTTTGTTGTGATATTTGATTCAGTTATTGAAGTCTTTTCATTAAATTCTTCTTTGTTCAAATATTCACCTTCTTCCCATATATTTGATTAATACTTTCATGATGATGAGTGGCTAATTTCCTTGTGTGATTCTAGGGTGATTGGCTGAAGGTTGTGGGAAAAACAATGACAGAATAATCTTAGATTCCAGTAGGATCCTGAAAGTTCGAGTCTTTAACCTTAACCCTAAGCATCTCGTTCAGTCGATGAACATCTCGGCCGGGGTGGAACTCTTCTGACCGAGGTGACTTATCTGATCCATAACTGAGAGTTAAGTGTTAGAGTTTGCCAAATCCTATTCTTATTACACCTTTCCTGGTTCAAAGCAAGCTTAGGATGAGACTTACCCGGTAATTCCTTAGTTTGTGTACCAACGATCATAAGTGTAGGTAATAAAGGTTTATCCTTTATTGAGGTTTGAGTGTGCTTCTATCCCATCTTTGTGAGTTATCCTGAGACTTACCCGGTAAAGGTTGATTCTATTCCCTTAGATGGTGTGTTAGTTTGAGGTTATAGTTCTTTATCTTGATTCCTTGAGACTTACCCGGTAATAGGAGTTACGGTTTTGGATTAACGAGTAGTGAGACTTACCCGGTGATCTACTCCACTTTAGTAACACCTTCCCCACGCAAAAATCTCAGCTTTGTCCGCTTATCTATAGATCTTGAGTTGGAACCACAACTAGATGCCTTAATCCCTAGAATTGCATGTTTGCTTTATTGACTTCTTATTCATCTTTGATTGTGTTAATCGCTCTTGTGGTTAGTATTGACATTAGCACACTGTATTGACTTTGTTTCACCGAGTCCCTGTGATCGACCCCTGGAATTTTCTTGCTTTTACTACGATTGACCCGTACACTGCGGGTTCGCATCCTTGTTTTAAGCTTAAGTCTAGGGTTATAAATTTAAAGCTTGCACACACCGTTTGGAGCGAACAATAGTTATCTTAGAGAAGTGGAAGGAAGCGTGGAGCATAGAAAGAGTTGATGAAGGGTGTGAAGAGTGAAATGACCAAGTGAAGTTTAAGGCATAATACCCCGAGAGGGTATCCTTCAGGAATATGGTAACATGGAAGTGTGGTAGGAGGGTAAGTTGTTGATCTTGGGAAGAGCTATTAATGAGCTAATAGATGTCCACCGAGAATGCACAGGTGCAGTTTGTATACTGGTGACTGTAGGTGGGGAGAGTAATCCAGGTGTGGGATCATGAAGAAGGGTAACGAGAACTAAAAATATTCATGGTGGTTGAATTTCGGCAATGAAGAGGTATATCAAGGGAAGTACAAATATCTTAATAGAGTAACAATTTACCGATTCCAACAAGTGATAGTAACGTACCTCGTTGAGAGGGATTATAACGATCTGGTGCGACCTTCTTAGGTCATGAGATTGTCATATGGAGGAATGACATGGATCAGGGTAAAGGGAACTAGTAGATCAAGAGAAGGGTGAGGTTTTCATTGTTTGTGGTGCGTAGACGGGAGTATTATAAAAGGATGCATTGTATGTTCGTTTTAATGAAATGGATGGTAGGTTTTTGCGAAAGGAAGGACCTAGATTAGGGCAACACTTCAAGCTTGGAATTACGATGTTTGTGATTGATGGAGTAATGAGTGGATCTTTTTGTGATTGTGGTTGAGAATTTTGCCTAAAGGCATACTGGTACGGTTGTGAAGTTGCTCATGGATACCAAGAGATACATAAGGTGGCCAACAAGAGTAGGAGAAGATTGAAGTTTTGAAGTTGATGTCAATATTGGACGTACAAAAAGTACATGAAAGATCACGGTTATAGCTTCTATAGTCATTTGACAATTACATAAGAAAATGAAGTAAGTTCTACACCTATTAGAAGGACTGATGCAAGCTTAGGTAGAATACGAAGAACTCCCTTAATATGTTAGGATGTCCGGGAGAGCGATGAAGATAAAATCAATTTTTTTTTTAAATGTTTTTATGCCCTACAGTTAGGACGTTTATGGCAACACATAAGTATGAGTTCTTAAAAGGTTATTACAACCAGATCTTCAAGGTGAAAAAGATGGAACAATACACTCGAGAGAAGAAGGACCCGTGAAAGAGAACAGATGCGACCATAGCTGAAGAGAGAACAATAAAAGAATCTAAAAGACGTCACCTCAATAGATCGAGACAGATCAATTGTAGCATGACCACCAGTCAAGTTTTAATACAAGGTTGTGCCGGTCCAATGTTATGGGACGAAAGAAGAAAAGACGAAAACTGAGATATCACGGATCCCAATACGTCAGAATGTGGATTTTTCCACTGAGGCCAAGCTTGACTCGATTCCGATATCTAAGGGGTTGTATGGAATGACACTTGTGAAGAGACATGAGTAGTGGAAGCAATTGAAGGAGCATTTGCAAGAACTTATTGAAAAGAGTTCATTGGAATTAGTGAAATGTTATGGAGAACTCCGAAGGTTATCTTGAACTCTCGATTGGAAGTTCATATGGGAATGTATCTTAAATTCTTGATTTGTTGTTATGGAGAACACCAACTTGTGAAAAGAGAGACGGTTACCTCCGTTTGTACATCGATTACCGTGAGCTGAACAAAATAACAATGAAGAAAAAGTATCCCTCACCATGGATAGACGATCTACTCGACTAGTTGCAAGGGTCGGTAGTCTCTTCTAAGAATGATTTAAGGTTTGTTTGTCACCAATTTAGAATTCAAGATTTGGGATATTGTAAATGATGCATTCTAGACAAACCATGATCACTAAGAGTTGTAGTGATTCCATATGGGATTACTAATGCCCCGGATAAGATATTTTGGTCTACTCTCGAAGAAGAGAGAAGTTGTATAACACCAATTATGGTATCCTCCGGATGACTATGAAGTATTGAATGAGACGAAGAATTGACAATAGAGTTGTTGAGAGTTGAGAGGAGATTCATCGGTACAATTGTTTTTACATTGCCTCGAGGTATGATGGGTTTGACTTGTATGAGTTATTCTTCAAGACAAGGCCTTGATCGAGTATTGAGGAACGATGTAAAAGTAATAGCATACATGTCTCGTTAGTGAATTAGTGGGAAGTGAAGTACTTCCTCCATTATTTGGGACTTACTTCAAGAATTGAAGAAAACATAACATTAAAGTTCGGTTTGACAAGAACCAAAGCCAACAGTGTAAATTGGAAGTTCGATCTTCTTTGATAGAGAAATTAAAGGGGAAATAATTGAGATGCTGCATCGAAACCGAGACGGAAGTTGAGTTCCGATATATCGACCTTTTTGAGATCTTAGCGCGAGTTGGAGAAGTGGCTTACAAGTTGGCGTTGCCACCCATTGTTTCATGTGTATCAATCGAGAGAGTACATACATGACCCGAGACATGTTGTCAGTCATGAGGATCTACTGACAGATGAGGAACCAACGAGTCTAACTAGAAGACGTAGGATATTATCTTTGGTCGAGTTTTACGCTGAGCTTATAGCATCGATAGAATTGCGGGGTTAGACCTAGTTCTTTCCTTGGTTGAGTTATATGCATACGTGATGTTATGTGTAGTTTGTGCCCCGTGCGGGAATGTGCTATGTGACCTGATATATCTTGCGGTGCTAGTTTGAGTAGATGATGAGTTTAGATTATATGGTTTAAGCCTTCTTAGTTTGAGAGTTCATACCTCGGCCTTAGGGACCGAGAAGTTCGACGCATAGCAAGTTTCGGGACGAAACTTGTTTTTAGAGGGATCTGATGTAACGCCCCAATTTTTGGGCGCGTTTGCGATATTTATTTTGCTGCTTATATCGATATTTTAATAGCTTCTATATTTTATTAAAAGTATTTTTCGGCGTAAATTATTAATTTTTTTCCCCGAGTATATTTATATATATTCGATCCATATATTCTTTCCGTATATTCATTTTTTTTTTGGAAAGGTTCGGAAAAGTTTTCCGATCCGAAACTTCCGCCGACTGATTTCGAACGAGGACTTTTTTTTATTCCTTTCTTTTCTCGCTCTCTCCTTTGGCGGATGGTTGATTCACTAACCGACTCCTCGTTACCTGCAAGGTTGCAACCTGCAACAATGCAACCCAACCCCTCGTTTCACCCCTCCTATCTCCCTCACTCATTTCCTTTTGCAACTTATGGCCACCTCCTCTATGATGAAGATGAAGTAGTGACATCAACAGCCCCTATCTCCCTCGTTTCACCCCTATGCTCATCCCCCTCCAGCTTCCCCTGCAAACCAGTCTCTCACCGCCTCCCTTCTATGTTTTCTATCGCGCCTCCATCAACAACCAAGGAGAAGGGCCGCCGTCCTCGCTTGCGTCGCCTTCAAGGACCATCCGGGACCGCCAACAACCTTGTCTCGCAGTCGCCCGTCGGAGCCCTTCCTTGCCTCGCCTCGCTCCTCACCATCGAAGTCCCTCGGGATGCCCTAGCCGGCGCTCTACCCACTCTCCTCTTGTCCCACCGGTTCCGGAGAACCAGGGAAGCCATGGAATTCGCCGTCTGTGCAGAAGCTCCGCCTCAGCCTCGCCTGAGCCACACCGGGAACCACCGTCTCCTTCCCCCCTTTCTTCTCCGCTTACTTGTGCAGCCCCTCCCGCTTCAGTGAGCACCGTCAGTCAGAGGAATTCGCCGCTGCACACCGGGGAGCAGCCACCATCGTCGCCGGAAGAAGGCGCCTTTTTCCCCGCCTCTGGCCGCTAGCAAGCCGCCGGGAGGCCCTCTCTACACGTCCTTCTCCCAGCAAACAGTAAAGGGTTAAAAACCCTATTTGTTAAATTCTAATTGGGGCACGCTTATTTGTGTTAATTGTTAATTTAGCCCAGTGTTTTATATTTACAGATTTGACCCACAAATTTGGCTTTTGCATTTATACCCTTGCAGAAGTTATTTACAGAAAATGTCCCAAGGTTTTAATGACGGATTATGACCCATATTTCTAAAACGGTATAATTTTCCCCACAAGATATGTTAGCGGGTTTTAACCTTGGAGTTTAAATGCGAGTTTAGTTCATATATATATATATATATATATATAAATATATATATATATATATATATATATATATTATCTATTATTCCCTTTTTTGGATTTATTTTGAATTTATGACCCAAAGTTTATTTCGAAAAATGACCAAGTTTCGAGAGTTTCTTAGTTGTCCGGAAAGTTGTTTTGGTTTTGACCCGTATTTATAAATTGTTGTGATCAACCCGGAAAATGCTTTGCGAGTTTTACCCTTGTTTTTAAAGCGGGGCTTCCTTAGATTTTTATATGCGTTAATCTCCTTTCCAAAATTAGCATTTAAGCTAATTTTGTGTAGCTTTGGTTTTAGGTCCGGAAGCGCCCCGATAAAGGCGTAACGAGTCCAAGTTCGACACCCGTCCTGACATCGTGTGAGTATTCTCTTCCTCGATTTAGTTATGTTTAGTATTAGTATCATGCTAGGTTGGATAATCTAGTATAACTTAGAGTGAATGCCAAGTAGTGGCTTTGGACCTTAGGTGAGTTTTGAGGATGTATGATCGTTATAAGGATTGAGGTGTTGATGTTATCTTGTGAGGATTGTAGGGCGTTGAGTGTTTGGGTTGATCTTGTGAGCTTATGATGATTGAGATTATAGTTGTATGATTTTATTGAGATTGTGGAGACTAGGACGAGAGTATCCTACCATGTGTTGTGATGGTTATGACCTTGTGAGATCGTGGGGATTATGAGTCGTTATCCTATCATGGTTATGGTTTATGATCTGGCGAGATCATTGGGACTATAAGTCTAAGGACTTCTAGCATGCGAGAGAGGTGTTGATTGTGTGCCTTGTTTTGACCAGGCGTTGAGTGTCTTCCTACGGAGAGGTGAGAGCGGGATATAGTAGTATTATCTTTGGGACTAGGTAAGTCTCCGGACTTACTTAGCTCGTATTCCTTGTATTAGCATTGATGTGTGTTTGGTGGTGTGTGTTTATTTTTTATTGTTTATAACAATTAAACCGGAAATAGGAACACCGACCTTTATATTATTTAGCCCAAGTGTATGATAACGGGCGGTGACATCACTGCCTAGCTCTTGCGTAGAGCTAGGAGGTTCTTGGCGACTAGCCCGTGTGGTTAGACGGTCGGAGGCATCCGTACCGTTCAATGCGGTAAGTGGGGACCGAGGCGAGTTTCGGGAGATTCTCGTGTCATAAAAGAAGTTGAATTAGAACGGGATACGACTTAATAATAAAAAGATAATAAACCGGACTTGTGTGAATTGGTGTACATTGAGTGTTATGTTGATTTGCTTGTGTTTGTGCCTTTCACCTTGATTCTAATGCTTCGAATATGAGCTAACGGTTTTATACCGATTGTTGTAGATTACCTTGCAGGTTAGGGATGCGGCCGAGAGATCCGGAAGAGTGGGCAACTAGTTTTTCGTACATTTTAGGATGGGTTGGTTGGAGTGGTGTTTGAGTTTTCTTTATTGTATCTCGTTTTTTTGTAGGCCGCATGTATGGTTTTTGGTCTTTGAGTTTGTATCTTGGCTGTAGTCTTTAGTTTGTTTTCTTTGGGTTTCATTCATCGCATAAAAATGTTTTTCGGTTTTGGTCTTTATTTGTGCCATGTTGCAAGATCCGGTAAAATTGTTGTCAGGCTAAGGGTCAGGACCCATTGTGAGGTCCCAACCCGTAGCATCCCGAGTCCCGCGGATTCGGGGTGTTACATTGGGTATGCCTTATCGAGCTTATTTATTTATTTATTTGTTTTTTTATTGTTTCCCTTTTTCCCTTTAATGGGAGATGACTATCCGTCACCCTTCATTTCTTTTAACCTAGCCGCCTACCTCTTTCCTTCCTCTCTTTTTTGGTGCCGCCGCCCAGGAAGCTTCACCTTCCTCCCCCATTCTTCTTCTCTCCACTGTAACCGGCCATCTCCTTCCCTTCATGATTGCCCTTCGACAGTGGCCAAGGAAGCGGGTGGTTTGACCACCTCGTGCAACGCCTGGCCGGAGAAGGCTCCCGCCGCACATGTCCTCTCCCTTTCTCCCTGAATAGATGTGTCCCTCACCGGTTGTGCAAACCTAATGCAGCCACCAACGAAGATCCTCTGTCGAGCCAACACCACCACACTAGAGAAGAAAACCACCCCTGCAACCCTTCTTTCTTTTCCCTCTACTACTAGGAGAAATGAGCCCTCCTCTCGCCCTTGCTGGAACCAAACAAAGCGGCCGCCAGCTCCTTCATCGGCCGCCTTGAGCCTCGCCCTGGAACAACTATCGCGATCCGCCGCCGTCGCCTGGAGAAGCCTCGCCTTACCACTGTTCTTCTCTCCCTCCTTCTCTGTCCGCCATTGCCGCCATGGAGCAGCCATTGCCTCCGGATCTAGGCCACCTCCGAGTAAGTCGCCACCTACATCGAACCGTCGGTATAGCCCTTGCAAGCCGCCTCAGCCGGCGCGAGACGAAGCCCCACCTGTAATACCCGGAAAATTTAATTTCGCTAATACCCGATTAAACCGGATTTCGATCCGCTAACTGTTAGCATGAAATATTGTGATATTTTAGGCACGTTTTCTAAGTGTATTTGATCCATATCGATAGTCATTGATTGAGCATTGATGCATTTGTGAGCTAGTTTGTCTATAATGTCGATATAGAGATCTACACAAGCTTTATGTTGATCATAGGTAATTGAGAGCTATTTTCGAACGGAATTGAGCAAGGATGGAGTTTGATGGAACATGTCCATGAATTGAGGGCATTCCTAGGAGCTAAGGAAGTGCCAACTTGAAGAATGCACGAGGCTAAGGAAGAGTCACGTTCTTGTCCTAAACCACGCTCTAAAATACGGCCGTACTACTTTCCACGTTCAAGTCCACGGCCCTGGAACCATGGCAAGGGAAGCGTGGTTCATTCCAGCAACTTCTACGGCCGTGGAGGAGTTGTGTCAAACCGTTTTGATTTCCACGCTCTGAATTACGGCCGTGGAACCCTTCCACGACCGTGATCTTGGCGATCTTTTTTGCCACACTTTAAGCCACGATCTCCTACGCAATTGGGCCGGGCCGATATTTTATCTTACACTATAAAAGGATGGACGAAGAGAGATTCCGTCACCTTCGCTTACGCATAGACGCATCTTACGCTTGCGCTTGGAATTGCCCTAATTTCGCATTTGGCGGAGATTGTGTTTGAGAGATTTTTGCGCTTTGTCATTGTGATTTCCGGATTGACGGAAGATCGAAGATTCGGAAGATTGTTCGCAAGAGGATTTCGCTTCTTGCTTAGGTTTGATTTAGAAGATGGATTGACATCCCGTTCTTCCTTCTTATCTAAGATTTGTGTTTGTTTGTGTTATTCTGAATCTAGTGACGATTATTGTTCTTGATTGTGACTTTGAGATTGATTTGAAAGTTATTGAAGGTTTTCGGAAGTTTTCATCTTTCATTCTTTTAAACCTTGAATTTGATATCAATATGACTATTATTGGCTAAAAACCCTTAACAATTCTAAGGTGAAGGGTTGATAGTTGTGGCTTAGATGATGATAGATCGATCGTAAATAGATTGGACCCTGAGAGTTAGAGAGAATCTACGACAACCCTAATCCACGGTCTGTTCTTGAGCTTCCACGGCTGTGGAACTCAAGAACTAGCTGTAATTTTGTGTTAAGTTACGAACTTGCTTTTACTTTAATCCAAAGTTAAAGATTTGCTTTAACTTAGTCTTGGTTTGCCTTTTCTTAGGTGGTAGTGAAGCCTCAACAACCTCTACCTCGATTGTGAGTGTCACAACCTTAATCGGTTTAGTTAGTCTTGATCCTTGGATTACAAGTTTGGGTATTTGATATTAATTCTTACCTTTAGAACCTTCCTATATTGAAGCCTCAATAACCTTTATAGAGAATGTCTTTTAGGTCAGTCATATAAGGTTTTTGGAACTTCACCGTACGATTACCTTACATTAGCATACTTTTGCATATCTTAACTCTATTCTTATATCATTAGTATATCTTGAATTGATTGCCACAGCTGGATTCCTGGATCTTTAGGGTTGTTGTTTTCCCAATAATTTTAAAAGCTTCTTACATTTACTTGCTTGATAACCTATAATTGGATTTAACCCCCCAAATCCATGTGTTCGATACTCTGGAATACTTGCTAATCTACGCCGATCCGTACACTGCGGGTTCGCTTGCTTTTATTCTAGTTTTATAAATTTAAAGCTTATTTGCACGCACGCTAAGTGGCGAACACTAACCTCTCATCTTTCTAGAGAATGTTTTACTTTATAAAACTTTGTCAAAATTCTATTATTTTATGTAACTTAAATCACATAAAATGATAAGTATGTAAAACGTATAACAATCCCGTATGATTTGAAAGTCGAAGAGTAGTTCCGTACAAGTTAATGATTCACTTATTAAGTCTATCATATACCTAGATGAGCAGGCCCATCGGATCTGGCCCAAAAGCCTTCAGCCGGCCCAATTTTAACCTAATCTCCCTTTAATCACAATTAACGCTAAACCTAATCCTTCCTAACCTAATTGCTGCTACCCTATTACGCAGTCGACTCTCCCCTCTCTACCGTAACTACAGCCTCATGCACTTGCTCAACCGTCATCACCACTGGATCGAAGATGATTTTGGGGATGCCGCACCCAGTCCTCTGTAAACAGCCAACGCCCCGGACCTTACCTCCATCTTCTACACTCGACGCTGGACCTTCTCCTCGTGTTCCAAACCGCTGCACGCTTCTGTCGGGACGGAGACAACCTTCATGTTGCACAGCAACCTACACTTAACCGAATTCAGCCGGATTGGGTTCTTCTGCGTCGACAGGTGAGTATCGGTTGTCTTGCCCCTCTTCACCCTGAATCAGTGGCTCATCGTGATGACTTCATGTCGCACAGCAAGCCGAACCGCCCTCGTTGGTCTACCACGGGTAACTGGACACCACTGGAATCGATCTACAGCTGCTCGAGACGCACGAAACCGATGCTGAGCCGGCCTTCCAGCCACTACAGCGGTGCAAACGGACTAAGCCAGCGATTCCGGAGGAGGTAGTGCCGATTGAAAACTCAGCAGGTGCCTCCTTCCTTGCTGCAGCCGGTAGGAACCTGTTTCTCGAACCCTTTGTTTTCTTACGACTGTTACATTAGATCTAGGAGGTTGAGTTTTATTTTTAGAATAAGTGCAACCCATGAGTTTCGAACTAGAGACCTGTTGAGTGTTAAATGAGAGGGACTGTTGGGAGTAAGACTCGAACTTAAGACCTTGTGCACACTCTACATTTCTGCTTCGACCTTCTGACTTTAGGACCTAATTTCTATAGCTTAATTCGAGAATCCACCGTTGAATTTTAGATATGTTGTAGATGGAATTATGTAGTGTATTGTGTAAAATTTTGGGAAAGAGTTAACGGTCGGATTAAGATTTACAAGGCCCTGAAGTAGGACAGTTGGGCTGTTTTTGCAACAGTGGAAGAAAAATGACTAAGTGTAGAAATGTTAGTTTTACCCCAACTTTAGAATTTTATGGGAGAGTTATGGTAAAATATTTTAAAGAGATCTTGACACATATATTTAGTATGCATATCATAGAGGATCTAAGTTTTTCTTTTGGAATTTTTACAACCTTATCCAAGCGGCGTTTATGAACCGAAGATCAGGCTTTAACGACTATGGTATAAAATAAGAATGTTGGATAACTCTTATAAACCTTACTAAATCCTTACCAAACTTTTCAATGAGAACTAGATTATGGACATAGGTTCTAAAACAAAATATTAGAACTAAATGATAGACTTTGAGAATTTTTGGCACTAAGGGTAAAATGGTCTTTTACCGTATGAGAGATTTTTCCGTAATTCCTTCGCATGAGGTTGGACATCTGGATGTGATTTTGATCCACATGCCTTATTTGACAGGCGTTTGAGTTACCACAGGTTCAGACCGAGTTGAGATTTGAGAAAACGATTTTTGATCAAGGTAAGTCCTTGCGACTTAGCTGGTTTCTGGATGTTAGTTGGATGACGATAGTGGTGTGTGTTGTGTGTTTATAATAACAACTTGTTAGGACGACCATTATTGTTATGTTTAAGGCCCAAGTGTATGTATAACGGGCCGTGACATCACTACCCAGCTCTGCTAGGAGACTGGGAGGTTCTCTATACCCAGACTATACACGTACACGGTGAAATGCATCGGATCCACTCTTGATGGGTACACGGGGGCGGAGGCGAGGTTTGGGAATTCCTCGTGTCACAAAATAAGTATCATTAGAGTGAATGACTTAAATGAAGATAATAAATGGATTGTTTGAAAGCATGATGAGTCTTTATTATTTTTATGTGTGTGTGTGCTATTATTATTCTCCTAATGTTTAGATAACTAGCCAATGGTTTCTCTTGTTGTGTTTTTAGATTTACCGCAGGTTAGACCAGCAATTGAGTGATCCGGAAGTAGTGGTCAGCCGGGTCTCCGTACTCCTTAGGGTTGGGGTTGTTGGTTGTTGTGGTTTCTTTTGTTAAGACAGTTGTTCGTTTTTCCCTTGTTTAAGTACTTTAGGCTGCTAGACCGTGTTGCATTCATTACCTTAAAAATATTATTTTATGAATTTCGGTTTTCTTTATTTGTGTCTTGTTGCAAGATCCTATTAATATTGTTGTCAAACTGAGGTCGGGACCCATTGTGAGGTCCTAACCAGTAGTATCCCGGGTTGTGAGAATCTGGGGTGTTACAACATGGTATCAGGGCTCTAGGTTGGCAACAATGGCACTTGAAATCTTCTGAAAGACCGAATAAGTACTTAAGTAGAACCCGAAAAGGGATCTGAGTTTCAAAAAGAACTTTTGGTTTTCAAATGCATGCGTAGACTGGTTGGGGACAGAAAAGTACGGCTGACCACCACCACTACCGCAGATCTCAGTATGGTTAGTATATGGACTTTAGGTTTTACTTTAGTTGGACGTTTTAGCTTGATTATAAAGATATGTGATATATATATATATATATATATATATATAAGTATATGCCGGAGATTAGTAGAGATTATAGTTATATTATGCCTGTAAGAGGGATAATCAAATGAGATCCTCACTCTGTGGACACGCCTAAGTTTATTTGAAGGATTTCAACGTAAGGATAAGTACGCTCAGCTTATGAGCATTAGGGTAGACGAACGGCGGACAACTCTTTCGAGCTTGTTGAGGAACGTTGGGACAGAAAAGTGAAGACTAAAAGACAACATCAACTACAAGGACAAGAAGGGAATTCCGAGTCAACTCCATAGGATCAAATGAAGAATATACAGGAGTGTAGTTCCGGCAACGAGTTGGATGACCGACAAGTATACCAATTGGAAGAGACGACCCATAGGTTCTTTCAAGATGGTGTAAAGCAACGTTACAAACAAAAGGGATGCCTTCAGAAAAACAAATAGGCATGAAGGTGAAGGTAGAAGACAGTAGCAATCTAGACAAAAGACATTGAATCTAAGCTTACTGACGGACCAGAAGGTGAAAGTTTGAAGCTAGAAGCTGAGTGGAATATGATCACTCTCGACAAGGTACTTTCCACTACAATCAGGATGGGAAACCGAGACAATCATAAGAGTAAGAGTCAAGATAAGATACATTGCCCATCCCGATACAAAGAATTAAATAACCGCAAAACGAAAGCTTACATGTTGCTAAAAAACAAAAAAAAAAGGAAGGCCGATTTCACCCAACATGGAAGTGGTGTGACCCCTAAAACACACAAGAATTACAACAAGGATCGGGATACAACAACGACCGGATTTTTATAAACGCGGAAGTACAAGCAGCACCTCAAGAAGGAGGGTGTAGGAGAATAGTCTTGGGGAAAAAGAGGGTCTCTAATAACTTCGCACTCACGAAGGGATTTAAATTAATAACCCTAGCGGGTCATAACCGAGAACCGCCAGTGAACAATAACTCGGGTAAAAAGAATCATGGGAAAATACATACAAGTCATCGTCGAAGAATTGATAAGTCCGTTGGCAGAAGACAAAGATACAACTAGACTCGTAAGAGTATAGTGCTCCTATAGGAGTGTAGTTTGTAGAAGGAGCTAAAGGAGTATAAATGGAAGAGATATATTTTCACCTGGTATATCAAACCTCAAAAGAGATGGAAGAAAAGTAAGTCAACGATCTATTAGAAGGTCAACTACAAACTAATTGGTAACAACAGAGCATGTACACGTACTGGCTAACTAGTGATGGTTGATTGGCAGGATAAGAAGAATAACCACAAAGTTATAAATGAATTTTATCGACATCGGTAGAATTTCTTCTAGAGATCAACGACGACAATGGTGAAGTTAAATCAAGGCAAGTACTAGTAGCCTTGATGGTAACATTGAATAGTCCAACATGATAACTCTAATTAAGAAATTAAAGAGAAGCTCTTGACAGTCGGTAATGACCATTTATGACATTAATGGTGTAAAGAGAATTGTTGTGAGCATTTGCTTACCTACTGACTAAGGAAAATTTTACATATTGTAACACCCCAAATTTTACAACTCGGGGAGTTACTGGTTAGGACCGCACAGTGGGTCCCGACCATAGTTTGACAACAACTTAACAAGATCTTACAACAAGGCACATATAAGGAAAAACCAGAAATCATGAAATAAATCTTAACAATGTATGAATATGACCAGAACAACTGACAGCCGGAAAACATAAGATAACAAAGTACAGAAAGAAAGAAAAGGACCAAGGTCCAACTGGAAATCCCACAAATAAAGAAACTGCAACACGTCCTAAAAGTACGACACCCCGGCTGACCACTACCATCCGGATCACTCGGCCTCTACTCTAACCTGTGGTAAGACTACAAAACATAACAACTGTTAGCTAACTATCCAAATATAAGTAGAATAACAACAGCACAAACACACGCAAAAAAATTATAAACAAACATCATGCTGGCACTCAACCGTTTATTATCTCTTATTTAGGTGATTCATCTTATTCAATTTTACAGTTGTGGCACGAGAGCTATTAATAGTTCTCGCCTCCGTTCCTTATCCAACTGGGTGTAGGTCTAGCTGACCTCCGCCGGTAGCATCACTACAAACCGAGTATGGACTAGTCCCTAAAGAAACCCCCAGCGCCCGCAAGCTAACTGAGCAAAATGCCACCGCCCGTTACTCTTAGGCCAAGTATAGGTCGGTAATTATCTATCACAACCTATAACTCTAAACATCTCAATCACACACCACTATCATCATTCATGCTCATATTTAGAAGTCAGCTAAGTAAGCCCAAAGGACTTACCTGTTGTAAATCTCGACTCTCTGTAAATCAAACTCGCTCTGTAAACTGTAGCAATTCAGTTGCCTGCCAAAGGAGATAAGTGCATTAGCACACTCCAACGTAATTAGAAGTCTAAGACTTCTAAGGTAGAAGGTCGTAATATAACATAACTAATTACAATACTAATCTATGGTAAAATGACCATTTTACCCTTAGTCCCGGAACTTCCAAATTTTCCGAAATTCATGTCTAAACTCCTATTCGAGACCCTAAAGTCATATTCTAACTCCTAAAGTTTAGTTTGGTTACAAACTGACACTTTTCCTATTTTCCTATTTTTCGAAAGATCGTAAAGGTCCAACTTCGGTTTCAAATATAAAAATCGTAAAAGCTTATAAAAATTCCGAAATAATTCTCTAGATCATCTATGATGTTCCATCTACCCTTAGGAGCAAGAATTTCTCAAAACTGTTCATCCATCAATTTTATAAAAATTCTCAAAGTTGGCTACTCCACTTACAATCTCTATACTTAGCCAAAATTCTAAGGTTTACAAAACTGCTTAACTACCTTACTTTGGGAGCTTATAACTTTTAATTCGACCGTTCATTTCTTCTCAAATTTTAATATAGTAGACTGCATATATCTACCTATCACCTATTAAAATTTCAACGGTAGATCATCATTCAAACTCTCAAACATTGGTTTCCAAGATTGCCCGTTTCTAACTTCAAAACTGAAGCAAACAAAAATATATCCAGCAGTTCATTGTTTCTCCCTTTCGATTCCCTCTGTCAGCAGCAACCACTAATTAATTTGTCTACAAGTCATGCGTTCGAAACCTACTGTACTAACAAGCTCCGATCAAGTCCTATGAAACAAAACTCTACATTCTATATACACGTTGCATTTAAAACAGAAATAGGAGCAAGGGGAAGGGGTCTAATACCGGACTGAGATTAGACTTGGCTCGGTCTATTGTTGTTCCAAAACGACTCTAGTTCGTCTCTTCTATACAAAAGGGGAAGGCCGGGTTAGGATTAGAAGTAGAAACGGAAAAGTGAACCAAGACGGTTGCTTACACAGAGGGAGATCTGTAGCCGATGGAAGTCTAGCCTTTCGAGGAGATGTGGAGCTGCTTGACGTCCAGATGACTGTAGGGGCTGAGTACTTGTCGCTGGCTCGGTTGTGCAATAGAAGACTGGATCGGGTCCTTGCTGGCTGGACAGTGATCCTTCGTCTGGGTTCAGGAGAGAGCAAGGGTGTTACGTGCAGAAGGTTTTTGTGCAGAAGCGTTGTGTGCAGAGGGTGGAACGTTGCTGGCGCCAAGTCTGCACTGGCTGGGACGTGAAGAGTTGGCGCAATGCTGGGCTGAACGCGCTGTTGGGCGCTGCTGGGCACACTGGCGCTGGGCTGTCAAACAGCCTGTCTAGGCTTGTCACAGACTCGTCACAGCCTTGTCTGGCCTTGTCACAGCTTCGTCACAGACTTGTATGGGCCTTGTCACAGCTTCGTCACAGACTTCTCCGGGCCTTGTCACAGCTTCGTCACAGACTTGTCCGGGCCTTGTCACATTCTAAATTAGGGTTTGGGGCTAAACTTATTATTTTATGTGAAGGTAAGCTACATAAAATGATAAACTTTTAAAACATTCTATCATTTTATGTGAAGGAAATCTACATAAAATGATAAATTTTATAATAATGTGTCTAACTAAGTAGACGGATATGGATCAACTGATCGAGATCGGGTTTGTTACAGAAATAAACGGAATAAAAATTCCGGATATTACATCAGTACCCCCTTAAAATAAGTTTCGTCCCGAAACTTAGAATAAGGTATCTACCCAAACATTTCCCTTCAAGAGTTATATTCTAGCATGCAAACTACTCACGCCATTAGGCACATAAACATAAACAATCATTTAAACATATAATCACAGAAATCATATAAAGTATCGTCTCAGTACTAACCCGTCGGTACTGAGGTAGCGGCTAACTCCGCAAATAACTCAAGGTAGTTATGTCTAATACTCTCCTCTGTCTCCCAAGTAGCCTCATCAGCTCCTCGTCTAGACCACTGGATCCTCAGCATCGGTATCTCCTTAGAACGCAGGTGCCTAATACTACGCTCTAGGACGGCTACTAGATACTCCACAAAAGTGTGGTCTGGCTCGACTATCAGATCCTCATGACTGATGACGTGTCTAGGATCCGGTATGTACTCTCTCAGCTGAGATACATGAAAAAATAGGTGGACTCCCTCCAACCTCGGTGGCAGTGCTAGTCGGTAGGCAACCTCTCCGACTCTCTCTAAGATCTCAAATGGACCGACATATCGGGGACTCAGCTTCCCCTTAATGCTGAACTGTCTAACTCCTCTCGTAGGTGACACTCTCAACCACACCTGTGCACCTACTCTAAACTCCAAAGGTCGACGCCTTTTGTCGGCGTAGGACTTCTGACGACTCTGAGCCGCTAACATCCTCTCCCGGACTAAGGCAATCCGGGCGATGACATCCTGTATCTGGTCTGATACTACCCCATCAGCCTTGCTAGGCTCATCCCAACACAACGGTGTACGACATCTCCGCCCGTACAAAAGCCTCATAAGGTGCCATCCCAATAGACGCGTGCCAGTTGTTATTATATGAAAACTCTACCAGTGGGAGATGATCTGGCCATACCTGTCCCCAATCTAGCACACATGCCCGTAACATGTCTTCTAAGGTCTGAATGGTCCTCTCAGACTGACCGTCTGTCTGTGGGTGATAGGCAGTGGTAAAGTGGAGACTCGTCCCTAGAGTAGTATGTACCTGCTGCCAAAATCTCGAGGTAAAACGTCCATCCCTGTCGGAGATGATAGTCCTCGGTACTCCATGGAGTCTCACAATGTGTCTGGTGAACTCCTCAGCTAGACGACTTACCGGCCACGTTTCCCTAATCGGAATGAAACGTGCGGTCTTCGTCAGACGGTCTACCACTACCCAAATGGCATCAAAACCTCTGCTGAGCCTCAACCCTGTAACAAAATCCATAGATATATCTTCCCACTTCCAATGTGGTACTGGAAGTGGGTGGAGTTCTCCTATGGACCTACGATGCTCAATCTTGACCTGTTGACATGTCGCACACTAGGCTACATATCGGGCCACATTAGGCTTCAAACCACCCCACCAAAAGGAACGTCTCACGTCCTTATACATCTTACTCGCTCCTGGATGTTCGGAGTAAGGGGTAGCATGAGCCTCACCTAGTATCCTGTTCGCTCCAAACGGTGTGTGCAAGCTTTAAATTTATAACCCTAGACTTAAGCTGAAAACAAGGATGCGAACCCGCAGTGTACGGGTCAATCGTAGTAAAAAGCAAGAAATTCCAGGGGTCGATCACAGGGACTCGGTGAAACAAAGTCAATAACGGTAAGCTTCGTGAATACTAACCACAAGAGCAATTAACACAATCAAAGATGAATAAGAAGTCAATAAAGCAAACATGCAATTCTAGGGATTAAAGCTTCTAGTTGTGGTTCCAACTCAAGATCTAAAGATAAGCGGACAAAGCTGAGATTTTTGCAAGGGGAAGGTGTTACTAAAGTGGAGTAGATCACCGGGTAAGTCTCACTGCTCACTAATCTAAACCGTAACTCCTATTACCGGGTAAGTCTCAAGGAATTAAGATAAAGAACTATTACCTCAAACTAACACACCATCTAAGGGAATAGAATCAACCTTTACCGGGTAAGTCTCAGGCTAACTCACAAAGATGGGATGGAAGCACATTCAAACCCCAATAAAGGATAAACCTTTATTACCTACACTTATGATCGTTGGTACACAAACTAAGGAATTACCGGGTAAGTCTCATCCTAAGCTTGCTTTGAACCAGGAAAGGTGTAATAAGAATAGGATTTGGCAAACTCTAACACTTAACTCTCAGTTTAGGATCAGACAAGTCACCTCGGTCAGCCAAATTCCACCCCGGCCGAGATGTTCATCGACTGAGCGAGATGCTTAGGGTTAAGGTTAAAGACTCGAACTTTCAGGGTCCTAATGGAATCTAAGATTATTCTATCATTGTTTTTCCCACAACTTTCAGCCAATCACCCTAGAATCACACAAGGAAATTAGCCACTCATCATCATTATGAAAGTATTAAATATATGGGAAGAAGGTGAATATTTGAACAAGAAGAATTCAATGAAAAGACTTCAATAACTGAATCAAATATCACAACAAAAGCGTTCCTTGGATATAAATCCAACAAGATAAGACAACAAGGAAGGGAATTAAAGGCAATCTTACAAAACCCTCCAAAAAGCAATAAAAGCTATGATCTTCAATCTTCCTTCAACCTTCAAAAAGGTTCTTCGAAACTCCCAACGGGAGTATGGCTGCTGCGATGTATGTGATATGATAGCGGATTTCCAACTGTATGCGGATCTCCGATTTGTGGAAAATCTAACCCTTTTTATAGGAAAATAACCCTCCAAAAATAAAATATCTTAGAAAGATCTTTTTTCATAAAAATAGGTAAAATATAAGATCTTCTTCCTTCCAGGAGCCAAGCCCAAAAATATAAGATCACCTTCCAAAGATAAAAGATCTCAGCCAAGAATAAAATATTCTCGCCGCGTCCTAGGTGTTCGCCTCGGTCGAGTCGGCGTCTCTGGATCACCTCGGTCGAGATGAATCTCTGGTCAACCAAGGTGAGTCACAACTGAATGTGAAATCTCTCAAAACTGGTCCAAAGTGAATCTTTAATCCATGGCTATGCTCCCTGGATGGTTCCTTATGCTCCTCAATGTAGCTCCAAATGACTCATGACTCTTTTTGCTCCTTTTTGATGCAAAACATACCATTTTACCTGCAATTACAGCAAAACTAGGTGTAGACCTCGATTCCCGCAAAGGTAGATGAAATGGTAATATAATCACATATTATACATGCTAACATGCAGATTATTGAAGATAAAACGTCCAAACAAACCTCAAAATATAGACTATAATTCATGCTATCAAAATACCCCATACTTAGCCCTTGCTTGTCCCCAAGCAAGTTCCGCATATAGAAGACAAGATAGAATGGATTATAAGTCAAGAAAATCAATGAAAAGTCTTTCAAAAACATTTTATGGTGTGTTACAATCATAGATCACTCTAAGAGAATACTTCATGGAATTAAAAACTCAATATGCTCAAAACATTTTATAAATATAGGAAAGTTGTTCATCTTTGCATAAAACCATAGAATGCATAATAAATCATAATTATCAAAATTAATCATGTATAATCCAGTTTAAACCACTAAGTCAATCAACAAGCTCAAGGTCTCAAGGACTTCCCAAAAGAAAAGGTCAAGAAACGTGTAGGGTAGGGATGTATGTAAGGTAATGTGGTGCTAGAATCCGGGAAAAGGATGAACTTCACTTTCACTTTGACTTGCAACATCTTCCACCAATAAGCTTTGCTTATTTCACACTTTTTTCTTTTTACTTTACTTTTTGGGATACATGGACAGAGGTGCACAATAACCGAAGCCTAGGAAATCAGCAATCATCAATTTCTTGAGATGCATCAAACCCTTGATGCACATACCATGACCCGTTAGGAATATCGCTCAATCCGACTTGGGCAAGACACAAACACCCGGCTATGTGAATGGTGCCGAGTTACTCATCTTCATGATTGACTTCCCCAAACCTATTATTGCTTTCTAACACTTTCACTTCCAGCCACTTCTCAATTTTAGCTTCACTTGCTTTCACCACTTCGCTTGCTTCCAAATTCCCGGATAGGTAAGGGAGGCAAAATGTATATGAGGGACTAAGCATGATCAAGAAGAAGAAGAGAGAAGAATGAATTGCCTTGGTCTTTCCAGGAAGAAAGTGAGAGAACTTATCTTGTGGTGTCAACCTTCAAATTCAACATAATTTGGATAAAAACAAAGTATTAAACATGCCAATAATTTCAAACAAAGCATTTAGCAACTTAAACATATTATAAAATCTCTCAAACACATAAAGAATTTAAAACCAGTCAGTAAGCAAGATCTTCACTGAGGTCATATCCAGATAAGTAACACAAAAATAATTTTTCGAAAACTCTCAGTTAACCCACCTCGGTCGAGATGCAGTTCGACTGGACTGAGGCGCAACAGTTTACGATTCCAATCTCAGAAATCCAGTTCTTTTCCCCCAAAAATCAGTACAATTGCTTCCTATGGGGTACTTAAGCCTTTTCTCAGCAGATTCAAGGGCAACCAAAGCCCAAATCGAAACGAATGAACGAGTTAGGGTTTCGACTGTTTTTACCTCGTTTCGGTCGATTCGTTCGATTTCTTTGCAGATCTGTAGTTGCAATGGGATCCTCTACTCTTCAATCGCAGTTTTGAAGCGGAAATCTTCGAAAACGAGCAAAAACTGAGGAAGCGAGGTGAGGAGCGCCGCGGTCGAGTCGAAGAGAGTAAAAAGGTAAAAAATAAATTTTCCCCCTTTTATACTGTTCCTGGATCTGCTGTCACCTCGGTCGACATGGTCTCGACTGGACCGAGGTGGTTCTGCAGAAACCCTAGTCGCCTCGGTTGCTCAAGAATCAACTCGGTCGAGATGGTCTGACAGTAACCGAGATGCTTCTGTCTAACTTCGTCTTCTCGAATTCTCGAACTTCTGAACTTCCAGTTATGCTCCTTCCTTAGATGTCTCCTGTTATCTGTCTAGGACGCCAAAAACAAACAAAACAAAACAAAAGCAAACTATCTAAGCTAGACTAGAAAACGGGAAAAGAAAGCAATACCTTGGGTTGCCTCCCAAGAAGCGCTTGATTTAAGGTCGCTAGCTGGACCATAATGCGTCTCAAATGAGGTATATTGGTACAACCTCCTCAACCGGCGTTTCCGGCTGGTACTTCTTAAGTCTATGACCGTTGACCTTGAAGCTTCCGCTAGTTTCGCCCCATATCTCAACTACACCATGAGGAAAAACATGTTTCACAACATAAGGTCCGGTCCATCTGGATTTTAACTTACCTGGGAAAAGGCGGAGGCGGGAGTTGAAGAGTAGAACTAAGTCTCCTTCGTTAAGCTCCTTTGGGACGATACGCTTGTCATGCCATTTCTTCGTCCTTTCCTTGTAGATTTTGGCATTCTCATAAGCGTTCAAACGCAGCTCCTCCAGCTCGTTGAGTTCCA
This sequence comes from Fagopyrum homotropicum, assembly GCA_033239125.1. NCBI lineage: Eukaryota > Viridiplantae > Streptophyta > Magnoliopsida > Caryophyllales > Polygonaceae > Fagopyrum > Fagopyrum homotropicum. The sequence goes on along the minus strand of BSWB01000002.1, from coordinate 30,477,983 downwards.
ATAGTCGCTTCTCGCCGGCCTCCTTAATGTCGAAATTCAACCATTTGATCGCCCAATACGCTTTGTGTTCCAATTCGACGGGCAAATGGCAAGACTTCCCATATACCAAATTGTAAGGGGTGGTACCTATGGGGGTCTTAAATGCGGTCCTGTACGCCCAAAGAGCATCGTCCAATTTCATGGACCAATCTTTCCTTGTTCTAGAGACGGTCTTCTCCAAAATTGCTTTGATTTCTCTATTTGAGATCTCGACCTGTCCACTAGTTTGAGGGTGATAAGCGGTTGATACCTTATGGGTTACCCCATACTTCGATAGAAGTGCCTTGAACTTCCGGTTGATGAAATGCGTTCCTCCATCGCTGATGATGATGCACGGAGTTCCAAACCGTGGAAAGATAGTCCTCTTTAGGAACTTTACCACCACCTTGGCGTCATTAGTGGGGGAAGCAATGGCTTCAACCCATCTAGAGACGTAGTCAACAGCAAGAAGAATATAGAGGTTTCCTCCGGAGGATGGGAAAGGTCCCATGAAGTCAATTCCCCATACATCGAAGATTTCCACCTCTTGGATGTTATTAAGTGGCATCTCGTTCCTCCTTGATAAGTTCCCTGTTCTTTGGCATGCATCACAAGAGACAACAAAAGCTTGTACATCTTTAAATAATGTAGGCCAAAAGAAACCGGAACGCAATACCTTAGTGCATGTTTTATCGGTGCTAGCATGTCCTCCACAAGGAAGCGAATGGCAATGCCGTATAACGCTATTAACCTCATCTTCCGGAATGCATCTACGAAGCATCCCATCCGGTCCGCGCTTGAATAGTAGCGGCTCCTCCCAGTAATAATGTCATACTTCCTTGAAGAATCTCTTCTTTTGAGAGTACGTCAATCCAGGCGGTGTTTCCTGACAAACAAGATAATTTACAATGTCAGCATACCAAGGTCCGTTCTTATCAGAAAATTGGTGGATGGAATGTTCCACCAACTGAGGATGAATTTCAGAGAAGTGAGTAAGAAGATTATTATTCTCAGTAATCTCAGTTGACATCATCTCGCCATCGACCTCGGTCGAGGTGTAGAGGCATTGACCGAGATGTTCTTCAGTCGCCTCGCTCAGTCCAGGAAGTGCCTCGGTCGAGGTACTGCAACTGGAACCGAAATTGGAGATCTTCGTCTCCTGGATTAGCTTCTCAGTTTTAGCTCCTGGATCTTCTTCCAGTGCCTTCAAGCTCCGTATATCTGCATTACAAGAAGCATCTATACCTTCCTCCATTAAACTGAAGCTAATAACTCTTTCGAGTGGATCGTTAATAAGGATAGAGCTCACCAATTCTCTTGATTCTTCTTCATCATAGATGTTGAAGATATCATCAGTTAGTTGCTCCCCTTTCATGGCTGCAAGTAGTGCGAACTCCACCTCATCGCCACCAATGTTGAATTTCAACTTGGCGTTCTTGCAATCCACATTGCAACCCGAAGTTGCTAGAAATGGCCTCCCGAGAATAATAAGAACAGGATAATCTGCGGGAATGTCAAGTACGACAAAATCTATAGGTAGATAGAAGTTACCTAACTTGACCGGAACGTCCTCCAAGATCCCCACGGGATGGGTGATGGAGCGATCCGCCATATAAAGTCGAATCTTGACCGGCTTGGGTTCTCCAAGTCCGATCTTTGTACATAGCTCCAGCGGAATGATGCTCACGCTGGCACCTAGATCACAAAGGGCTTCACAAGTGACATCCCCAACTTGAATGGGAATGCTAAATGAGCCAGGATCTCTCAACTTAGGTGGCATCTTCTCTTTCATGATCTTAATAAGCTCCGAGGATTTAGATGTCATCCTAACTTCACCAAAGTCTTCCAATTTCCTTTTCCTTGATAGGATCTCCTTTAAGAATTTCCCATAAGCGGGCATTCCTAGAATAGCATCAAGAAAAGGAATGTTAATATGCAGCTTGTTCATCAAGTCAAGGAACTTACCAAAGTGCTTGTCTAGATGTGCTCTGGCTCTGGACTGAAGGAATGGAAGTGGTGGTTTGTATGCAGGAGGTGGAACATAAACTTCAGTTTTCCCTTCCGCTTTCTGTTGCTCCGCCTCGGTTGGCATCTCGGTCGAGGTGTTCTTCGACTGGATCTGGACCGAGGTGGTCTGCGTCAAACGAGGTACTGGATCTGCAGTTTTAAGTCCACTCCTCGTCGTTATGGCCATGCACTGGCCCTTAGGGTTGCTTTCCGTCTTTGCTGGAAGCTTCCCTGGATCTCTTGGCGCTTCATTCGCCCTACTTGCAAGTTGTTGTTCGAAGGACTTTTGGGCCCTCGAAAATGAAGTCATAGAATTCTCCATAGCGCTAAGCTTGATCAAGATAGCCTCCAGAACTGCGTCTTTCTTTTCCGGCTGAGACGAACTTGATCCTTGCCCTTGGCTCTTTAATGGAGTAGAAGAAGAAGAAGAAGGGGAAGAGAGGAAAGGGTTAGAGGAATTATTAGAGTTGGAGTTAGAATAATTGTTACCAGGATTCTGGTTGTTTTGATTGTTCGTCCTCCAATTGTTGCTATTGGATCCTCTATTGTTATTGTTGTAGTTGTTGTTATTGTTCCGGGAACCGTTGTTGTTGTTACGGTATCCATTGTTGTTTTTCCTTTGTCCTTGCTCTTCCTTCTTGGTTTGAGCGACCAAGAGTTCCTTCAATTGCTTCACGTCATTCTTCAAAGATGTGAGTTGATTGTTGTGGGATTGAGTCTCCTGAAAGTTGACTCTTTTAATTCCACCTTCAGCTCCTTGGTGGGTGTACTTTTCCATATGCAAGGCTTGCTTCTCAATGAAGTCCCAAGCCTCATCAATCGCCATGTCCATGAAGGTACCGGCGGAGAGTAGTTGGAGATTGAACTGGGTGCTTCCGTCCAGTCCTTTGAAGTAGATCTCCAACAACTCGATTTTTGGAATCCCATGATGTGGGCAATCCAAAAGGATGTCCTTGAACCGCTCCCATGATTTGGACAAGCTCTCCTTGTCCTTCATAATGAAAGCATTGATCTTCCCTCTCATTTCAGCTGTCTTTGAGGGGGGGAAGAATTTGGTTAAGAATTCCGTCGTCATCTCCTCCCATGTGCTAATTTTTCCTGGAGGAAGAGATTGATACCAAGTAAGAGCTCTATCTTTTAAAGAAAAGTAAAAAGATCTTAGCTTGTAGTTGTTATTTTCAATTCTGGAAGGTCGCAAGGTTTCCATCAAGATCTCGTAGTTTTGAAGATGTTGATATGGTGATTCCTTCTCCATCCCTCCGAATTGGCATTGGCGAATCATGGATAGAACTTGCGGTCGAAGTTCGTAGTCATGGTCCGCTGGATCTCCTAGGTTGACTCCTGGACGCCTCAGTTGTTGATTAGGGTCCATCCTTTGACCTAGGGTTTGTGGGATTCCTGCAAGAAGAACATCTCGGACTGGCATCCGAGGTGGATGTATCTCGGCCGGGGCGTCTGGTACTGGAACCTGCCTCGGTCGAGGGTCAGCAACTGGAACCTGCCTCGGTCCAGCCTCGGGAACTGGGTCGTCCCTCGGTCGAAGTAGAATCTGGTCTCGTATGATGGCCATTTCTGCTTCGATTGCTTCAGTTTTGGTGCGGGTTTCTTCCTTCTCTCGCTGTAGCTCTTCCTGGCTGAGGCGCAGCAGCTCTAACGCCTCCTTTAATTCGGTCTCAAGATCGGGGTTGTCTTGTTGGGCCATCTTCGCTTCTCTTAAGCGTCGCTTGTATGTCTTTTCTGGTTCGGGATCGTAAGGAACGATTTCCTTCCCAGTGCGGGTTCTTCGCATATACCTAAGAAAGAACCTGCAAAAGTCACTCAAGTAGAGTGGTTAGATGACACGGGGCAAGTGCCCCAAGAGCAAACCGTACCGGCTCGGTCTAGACCAAGTCCCCGGCAACGGCGCCAAAAACTTGTTCGCTCCAAACGATGTGTGCAAGCTTTAAATTTATAACCCTAGACTAAAGCTTAAAACAAGGATGCGAACCCGCAGTGTACGGGTCAATCGTAGTAAAAAGCAAGAAATTCCAAGGGTCGATCACAGGGACTCGGTGAAACAAAGTCAATAACGGTAAGCTTCGTGAATACTAACCACAAGAGCAATTAACACAATCAAAGATGAATAAGAAGTCAATAAAGCAAACATGCAATTCTAGGGATTAAAGCTTCTAGTTGTGGTTCCAACTCAAGATCTAAAGATAAGCGGACAAAGCTGAGATTTTTGCAAGGGGAAGGTGTTACTAAAGTGGAGTAGATCACCGGGTAAGTCTCACTACTCACTAATCCTAAACCGTAACTCCTATTACCGGGTAAGTCTCAAGGAATTAAGATAAAGAACTATTACCTCAAACTAACACACCATCTAAGGGAATAGAATCAACCTTTACCGGGTAAGTCTCAGGCTAACTCACAAAGATGGGATGGAAGCGCATTCAAACCCCAATAAAGGATAAACCTTTATTACCTACACTTATGATCGTTGGTACACAAACTAAGGAATTACCGGGTAAGTCTCATCCTAAGCTTGCTTTGAACCAGGAAAGGTGTAATAAGAATAGGATTTGGCAAACTCTAACACTTAACTCTCAGTTTAGGATCAGAAAAGTCACCTCGGTCAGCCAAATTCCACCCCGGCCGAGATGTTCATCGACTGAGCGAGATGCTTAGGGTTAAGGTTAAAGACTCGAACTTTCAGGGTCCTACTGGAATCTAAGATTATTCTATCATTGTTTTTCCCACAACTTTCAGTCAATCACCCTAGAATCACACAAGGAAATTAGCCACTCATCATCATTATGAAAGTATTAAATATATGGGAAGAAGGTGAATATTTGAACAAGAAGAATTCAATGAAAAGACTTCAATAACTGAATCAAATATCACAACAAAAGCGTTCCTTGGATATAAATCCAACAAGATAAGACAACAAGGAAGGGAATTAAAGACAATCTTACAAAACCCTCCAAAAAGCTATAAAAGCTATGATCTTCAATCTTCCTTCAACCTTCAAAAAGGTTCTTCGAAACTCCCAACTGGAGTATGGCTGCTGCGATGTATGTGATATGATAGCGGATTTCCAACTGTATGCGGATCTCCGATTTGTGGAAAATCTAACCCTTTTTATAGGAAACTAACCCTCCAAAGATAAAATATCTTAGAAAGATCTTTTCCCATAAAAATAGGTAAAATATAAGATCTTCTTCCTTCTAGGAGCCAAGCCCAAAAATATAAGATCACCTTCCAAAGATAAAAGATCTCAGCCAAGAATAAAATATTCTCGCCGCGTCCTAGGTGTTCGCCTCGGTCGAGTCGGCGTCTCTGGATCACCTCGGTCGAGATGAATCTCTGGTCAACCGAGGTGAGTCACAACTGAATGTGAAATCTATCAAAACTGGTCCAAAGTGAATCTTTAATCCATGGCTATGCTCCCTTGATGGTTCCTTATGCTCCTCAATGTAGCTCCAAATGACTCATGACTCTTTTTGCTCCTTTTTGATGCAAAACATACCATTTTACCTGCAATTACAACAAAATTAGGTGTAGACCTCGATTCCCGCAAAGGTAGATGAAATGGTAATATAATCACATATTATACATGCTAACATGCAGATTATTGAAGATAAAACGTCCAAACAAACCTCAAAATATAGACTATAATTCATGCTATCATATCCTCTGTCTCAACTCACTGTCTGATGGCACACAGATACGGTCCTGCCGTCTCATCACTCCATCGGCACCAATAGTGAACTGAGGTGCCTCATCTCGTGACATCCGGTCTCGGATCCGGGTCAAAGTCGGACAGGTCTATTGCTTCTGTCGGATCTCGCCCAACAAATCAGGAAGTAACTCTAAGGTGGCTAACTGATGAGCTGTATCGGGGAACTGGATCTCTACCTCCAACCAAGCTAAGTCTCTCTGTAACTGTGGCTGTACTGTCAACCGGGCTATCGCCTTCTCCCGAGGCGTCTTCCGACTCAAAGCGTCAGCAACTACATTCGCCTTCCCGGGGTGGTAGAGAATCTCAAGGTCGAAATCCTTGATCAACTCTAGCCACCACCTCTGGCGGTTATTCAACTCCCGCTGAGTGAATATGTACTTCAGACTCTTATGGTCTGTAAAGATCTGATAGGTCGCTCCATAGAGATAATGACGCCAGATCTTAAGATCATGTACTACCGCAGCTAACTCCAGGTCATGGGTGGGGTAGTTCTCCTCATACGTCTTCAGCTGTCGAGACGCATATGCTATGACCTTACCCCTCTGCATCAAGACACACCCCAAGCCCAGCTTGGATGCGTCACTGTACATTACAAAGTCCTCTGTACCCTCAGGCTGTGCTAAGATCGGAGCAGACGTCAATCTCCTCTTCAGCTCCTCAAAACTCTACTGACACGGCTCAGACCAGACAAACCGAGTAGTCTTCCTCAGGAGACAAGTAAGTGGTCGGGCAATCAGGGAAAACCCTTCCACAAACCGGCGGTAATAACCTGCCAATCCAAGAAAGCTGCGAACCTCCTTAACATTCTTCGGAGGTTGCCAAGAAGACACTGACTCAATCTTCGCCGGGTCGACCTTAATCCCCTCAGCAGTCACTACATGGCCTAGGAAAGCCACCTTAGCATATAGCTGGCTATCCAGTAGAATCTGTAATACTGTCCTCAAGTGTCTGGCATGCTCCTCTCGACTCCTAGAATAAACTAGAATGTCGTCAATGAATACCACTACAAACTGGTCTAAGAAGTCGATAAAAATCCCATTCATCAACTCCATAAATACTGCTGGCGCATTAGTGAGCCCGAATGGCATCACTACAAACTCATAGTGGCCATACCTAGTCCGGAATACCGTCTTAGGTATGTCCTGGTCTCTCACTCTCAGCTGGTGATAACCCGATCTCAAATCTATCCTCGAGAACACTGACGCTCCATGCAGCTGGTCCAGCAGATCATCTATGCGAGGCAGTGGATACTTATTCTTGATGGTGACCTTGTTCAACTCCCGGTAGTCAATACACAGCCTCATCGATCCATCCTTCTTCCTCACAAATAATACTGGTGCGCCCCAGGGAGAAAAACTAGGGCGTATGAAGCCCTTCTCTGCTAACTCCTCTAACTGCTTCTTCAGCTCAAGCAGCTCTATCGGGGCCATGCGGTACGGGGCCTTCGAGATCGGTCTCGTGCCCGACTCTAACTCAATGCTAAAATCAACACTCCTCTGTGGAGGTAGCCCTGGTAAGTCGTCACTGAATACCTCTGCAAACTCGCATGCAATTGGTATCTCCTCTACTGTCAGGCTCTTGCGCTCCTTCATGGCATAACACCAGAAGGCCTCGCAACCCTGTGTTATCAATCTGGATGCTCTCACTGCGCTGATAACTGTGCCGGACTTTCCGAGGTCCCAACCTCGGAATATCACTCTGTGACCCTCCTCAGTGGCGACAGTCACAGTTCTCCTACCAATATCTAAGACGGCTCTATGCCTAGTCATCCAATCTATCCCCAATATCACGTCCTCATGTGCTAAGGGCATGACTAGAAAATTTAGTAACCAAATCCGGCCTCCTAGATGAATAGGGCAGTCATAAATCTCTCGGGATCCTCTAACCTTACCCCCATCTGGTAACCCAACCACAAAAGGTACACCCTTTACTGTAGCTAAGGACAACCTATCTACACATGCATCTGATATAAAGGAGTGTGTAGCACCCGTATCAAATAAAACTCGCATAGGTAAGTCATGGATCCAAATAGTACCTGTGATCGCAGGTGCTGTAGGCTGCTCAGTGCTCTTCAACTCGAACACTCTCGATGGTCCTCCTCTGGTGTCAGTGGTACTACCACGTCCCCTGCCACGACCTGATCCCTGTGCTGTACTGTATGAAGCAGAATGTCCTGGAGCCCGGTACTGTTGCTGCTGCTGACTCGGAGCTCGGTACTGAGGAGGTCTCTGTACACTCTTCTCAACACCTGCAGGAGAAAATCCCTGTTGTGATGGGGCCCTACCCTGACGGCAGAAAGTAGCTCTGTGTCCCGGTTTCCCACAAGTGAAGCAAGTGGTAGGTGGTCTCTGGCAATCTGTCTTAATGTGATCGTGGCTACCACAGTTAAAGCACTGTCGATCTCTACTGGAAGTCTGAGCTGTAGAGTGGTAGTTGGACCTCCCCTGAGTCTGTCCTCGACCATAACCTGCTACTGCTACACTGCTACCAGCATGTCCTGTCCTCTGTCGCTTATCTGGCCCACTAGACTGAACTGCTTTCCTCGAAACTGGCCTATCTCTCTGATAAGCAGAGGCCCTATCCTGATAATCAGACAAAGTCTCACAGCGGAATCCAGCCAGATATGATCGGGTACTCTCTCTCAATCTCCTGGAGAAAAGGTAAACATGCTGCTCTTCTGGAGGTGCAGCTGGTCCAAGTAAGGTCAACTCTTTTTGAAACTTCTTTATGGCTGCAGCAATCGGGATATCCTCAAATCCCGCCTCAATGAAATCCTGGAACCTCTCCCTCCTCAGCGAAACAGGGCAGTACCTGTCCCTAACAATGTTCCTCATCTGTTCCCAACTGGTGACTCGGCCACGAATGGTACGCCACCATGAATGAGCATCATTTGTGAAACAGGTCTGCACCAAATCCACCTGTCGATCCTCGGGGCAACGTATTGCCTCCAAAGCAGTCTCTATCTTCCCTATCCAGTGCTCCACCTCTAGCCCTATTTCTCCACTGAATGAGGGAATCTTCTGAGAGTTGAAAGCCTTCAACCACTCATCCGGTCTCGGTGCTGTAGACCCAGCAGGCGCTCTATCAGCATTAGCTCTTCTCTCAGGTACAGTCGGCACCTAAGACACACCTTGTGTCACCTAAGCTGACCTAGCCGGTACCACTGGTGGTACCTGGTTAAGCCTCTCAACTCTGGCAGCCTCCTCCATACGCTCGACGTATGCTCTGTACTCCCTATACTCTGAGGCTCCAATTGATACACGTCCTGACTCAGTCGAACGTGCTCCTTGTGCTCCAGACCTAGCGGCGGTCTCATGCCTGACCTCGGGGCCTACACTCTCAGCTACCTCTTCCACAGCAGCCTCTGGTATGCTTGCTGCAGGTGGATCCTCTCGAGGAACTCGTCCTCGACCTCTCCCTAGTGGAGGTCTACCCCCACGACCACGCCCTCTAACAGTAGGGGTGCTATCAGCTCGATCCTATCTGACTGGGAGAAGGGGGGACGACCCCTACCTCGGCCAGTCACTGGTGTAGCCCTAGTACGTGCCATCTACACAAACGGTAACAACTACAGTTATAATCTAACTAATCTATCATAACAGTAAAAGTCTATAATAATAATACTAAGAATACCGAGATCCGCAGAGGTAGTGGTGGTCATCCGTACTTTCTATCCCAACCCGACTATGTATGCATTTTAAAACCAAAATCTTCTTTGGAAAAACTCAGACCCCTTTCGGGTTCTGTTTATTTACTTATATGACCTTTTTAGAAGATTTCAAGTGCCATCGTTGCCAACCTAGAGCTCTGATATCATGTTGTAACACCCCAAATTTTACAACTCGGGGAGTTACTGGTTAGGACCGCACAGTGGGTCCCGACCTTAGTTTGACAACAACTTAACAAGATCTTACAACAAGACACAGATAAGGAAAAACCAGAAATCATGAAATAAATCTTAACAATGTATGAATGTGACCAGAACAACTGACAGCCGGAAAACATAAGATAACAAAGTACAAAAAGAAAGAAAAGGACCAAGGTCCAACTAGAAATCCCACAAATAAAGAAACTGCAACACGTCCTAAAAGTACGACACCCCGGCTGACCACTACCATCCGGATCACTCGGCATCTACTCTAACCTGTGGTAAGACTACACAACATAACAACTATTAGCTAACTATCCAAATATAAGTAGAATAACAACAACACAAACACACGCAGAAAAATTATAAACAAACATCATGCTGACACTCAACCGTTTATTATCTCTTATTTAGGTGATTCATCTTATTCAATTTTACAGTTGTGGCACGAGAGCTATTAACAGTTCTCGCCTCCGTTCCTTATCCAACTGGGTGTAAGTCTAGCTGACCTCCACCGGTAGCATCACTACAAACCGAGTATGGACTAGTCCCTAAAGAAACCCCCAGCGCCCGCAAGCTAACTGAGCAGAATGCCACCGCCCGTTGCTCTTAGGCCAAGTATAGGTCGGTAATTATCTATCACAACCTATAACTCTAAACATCTCAATCACACACCACTATCATCATTCATGCTCATATTTAGAAGTCAGCTAAGTAAGCCCAGAGGACTTACCTGTTGTAAATCTCGACTCTCTGTAAATCAAACTCGCTCTGTAAACTGTAGCAACTCAGTTGCGTGCCAAAGGAGATAAGTGCATTAGCACACTCCAACGTAATTAGAAGTCTAAGACTTCTAACGTAGAAGGTCGTAATATAACATAACTAATTACAGTACTAATCTATGGTAAAATGACCATTTTACCCTTAGTACCGGAACTTCCAAATTTTCCGAAATTCATGTCTAAACTCCTATTCGAGACCCTAAAGTCATATTCTAACTCCTAAAGTTTAGTTTGGTTACAAACTGGCACTTTTCCTATTTTCCTATTTTCCGAAAGATCGTAAAGGTCCAACTTCGGTTTCAAATATAAAATTCGTAAAAGCTTATAAAAATTCCGAAATAATTCTCTAGATCATCTATGATGTTCCATCTACCCTTAGGAGCAAGAATTTCTCAAAACTGTTCATCCATCAATTTTATAAAAATTCTCAAACTTGGCTACTCCACTTACAATCTCTATACTTAGCCAATATTCCAAGGTTTATAAAACTGCTTAACTACCCTACTTTAGGAGCTTATAACTTTTAATCCGACCGTTCATTTCTTCTCAAATTTTAATATAGTAGACTAAATATATCTACCTATCAGCTATTAAAATTTCAACGGTGGATCATCATTCAAACTCTCAAACATTGGTTTCCAAGATTGCCCGTTTCTAACTTCAAAACTGAAGCAAACAAAAATATATCCAGCAGTTCATTGTTTCTCCCTTTCGATTCCCTCTGTCAGCAGCAACCACTAATTAATTTGTCTACAAGTCATGCGTTTGAAACCTACTGTACTAACAAGCTCCGATCAAGTCCTATGAAACAAAACTCTACATTCTATATACACGTTGCATTTAAAACAGAAATAGGAGCAAGGGGAAGGGGTCTAATACCGGACTGAGATTAGACTTGGCTCGGTCTACTGCTGTTCCAAAACGACTCTAGTTCGTCTCTTCTGTACAAAAGGGGAAGGCCGGGTTAGGATTAGAAGTAGAAACGGAAAAGTGAACCAAGACGGTTGCTTACACAGAGGGAGATCTGTAGCCGATGGAAGTCTAGCCTTTCGAGGAGATGTGGAGCTGCTTGACGTCCAGACGACTATAGGGGCTGAGTACTTGTCGCTGGCTCGGTTGTGCAACAGAACACTGGATCGGGTCCTTGCTGGCTAGACAGTGATCCTTCGTCTGGGTTCAGGAGAGAGCAAGGGTGTTACGTGCAGAAGGTTTTTGTGCAGAAGCGTTGTGTGTAGAGGGTGGAACGTTGCTGGCGCCAAGTTTGCACTGGCTGGGACGTGAAGAGTTGGCGCAACGCTAGGCTGAACGCGCTGCTGGGCGCTGCTGGGCACACTGGCGCTGGGCTGTCAACAGCCTGTCTGGGCTTGTCACAGACTCGTCACAACCTTGTCTGGCCTTGTCACAACTTCGTCACAGACTTGTCTGGGCCTTGTCACAGCTTCGTCACAGACTTGTCCGGGCCTTGTCACAGCTTCGTCACAGACTTGTCCGGGCCTTGTCACATTCTAAATTAGGGTTTGGGGCTAAACTTATTATTTTATGTGAAGGTAAGCTACATAAAATGATAATCTTTTAAAACATTCTATCATTTTATGTGAAGGAAATCTACATAAAATGATAAATTTTATAATAATGTGTCTAACTAAGTAGACGGATATGGATCAACTGATCGAGATCGGGTTTGTTACAGAAATAAACGGAATAAAAATTCCGGATATTACACATATCATAGTTAATACAGATGGCTTCATACAAGAAGAGCGAGAAGAGTAAGAAGAAGCAAATGATTTTGACCAAATCCTACATCAGTCTAGACCGAGGGTACTTAGCATCCCACACAAGTGAGATTGATGGTTCTCTTTCGAGGAAAAGTTAGGGTCAACTTTCTAGATTGATAGAAAAAGCCTGTGTGACTAAAAATGTGACACAGAAGTGTTGAAATTATAGAGGCGAAAAACAGAGAAAGTAAGATTTAATGCCTTGGTGAAAGGTCTTATCGAGTTGTGAGGTGATTGTAGATAGAATCTACATCTTTGCTGGAACATACATGAGAAAGAATAAAGTTAAATGACTGAAGGTTGTTATACGGATCCGTATCACCCCGATAATATAATTGTGGTTATATAAGAGTTTTTGAGAAATGATAGCACTCCAATAGAAAATCTTGATAACCGGTCATAGGTGGATGGAGGAGTAGTTTTGGAACCGCGTACAAATGGTATACATTGGAGTCTTCTCTCGACTGATGAGGGAAGAATTGATGGAAGCACCAAATCTAATCAACATAATCCATAAAAGTTGTATGAGAAAGCTTTAAGAGATTTAATTACCATACTAGGTGTAAGGATTTAGGAGATGGTAAGGCGACATGAGGATAAGGACAACATAATAAATGCGAGTCGAGAAATTGTGATATTTGAGAAGATGATATGCATCTGACGTTTCGTATACAAATAGTATCGGAACATTTTTAAGAAAATTCATACTATCGGACCGATAACACTGTGATGGAGAAAGCGGAAACAAAACAAATATCTTAACCAATGAGAAGGAAAGTCATACGGATCTTGCTAAATTTAAATAAAGTGTTGAGATGAGGATACCGTTATGGAATCTATGCAAGAGTAAAATAGAACTAGGGTTTCAACACGAAATGAGTGGTAATGATCCACTAACAGCTAGAGATCGATTCGGACAAAGGAAATTATTATAAGACGAGTCACCTAGTAGAAGAGTTCACAAGACAAGCGGGAGAGACCAAAAGAGATAAATGTCGACCCGGATATGAGGGTCTATAGTGCATGGAAGGATACCTACAATGGGATATAGAAGCAAAATGTAGACTTTACAAGAGTAGAGAGGTTTTGACCTCCTCAAGGATATAGGAATTTGAAGGAATCACAATGCAGGTATGAAAGAGTTGAAGCTTTGTAGTGGAAACAACGGAGTTTCATGAAGGCAATATTGCCGGTAACACCAACGAAAGAAGGTATATATGAGAATGGCCTTGGTAGACTCGAAAGTCCAAGGTAACCCCAATTAACACGGAACCTAAGTCTTCAACACCGACGGTCCATGCAAGGGGAGCGACAAGGGATGATAAATAAAGTCATCAGAACTACAAAGACACTTACCAGCTATCGTTGAAGACTTGGAATGACTATTTAGGTCAAGATGAATGACACAGTTGGGCTCGAGAAGTAGAGTTAGCCTAAGAAAACAAAAGTGTGGAAGATAAAACGAATTAGCGAAGTATGAAAGGATTAATCGAGCAGATGATGCTCACCAAGAATTTAATGCCAGTATAGGTATGAGAAGAGTAAGTCCGAGATATTGAGATAAGTCAATTATAGACTAACCGGCGTCAACTGAGGACGTGTAAGTGTTGGTTGGTATTGACGAATAGGTACAGTTAAGAAGAGACATTAGTGACTGTGGATTTAAGAGGTAACCTTACCGATGCCTTGGAAGATTCCCCAAGTAGGCAACGACAACCTTTTGAGATGATCTAAGGTTATGGAGAGAATCGGGTTGGAGGTTGCTTTCTGGTTGGTTAAGAACACACTACAGTCGAGTAAGAGAGTAAGGGTATGTTTGAAGAGGATCTTGCTAGTAGTAGAGGGGAAATATAGGTGGGAGTTGGGTAAATCATGTTGACCCTTAGAAAGATGTCATTGTGACTAATGGGTGTTATATAGAAGCGTGGTAGGCCCATAACCCACAGATGAAGAAAATCAATGTTAGGTTAACTATGATTTCAAGTTAAGGAATTAGATATCTATATCAAAAGGTCCACTTGGGTGTGTGATTTGTTTTGAGTTATATAAATTTGAAAGCTTGACAATAAGTAGGTGAAAACCTATTAATTAAGGAACGATCCGATTAGGTTACATTGAGGAAACCGGGCCAAACGGTTTGTATTACAAAGAGCATTAGGCACTTAGTAAAGTGCCGACAGAAGGTTAAGATCATTATTTCAGAATCGATAGTCGGGAACTTTCGAAAGAAAAAAAACAAGTGGGCCCAGTGGAAGAAAAGTTGGGTAGAGTCATCAAAAGAGGTGGCAGTAAGTTAGAAAACCAAACCATTGAGAGAGTACCTACCGAATCCGAGACACGTCATCAGCTATGAAGATCAGAATAACTACCCGGTTCATGCTTTTGTAGAGTTCCAGTGGTCAAGATGAGGAATCAATGAGGTTACTTAGGAAACGGAGGAGAGCACTAGAAAAGGTTACCTTGAGTAACTTGCGGAGTTACACGCTACTTCTATACCGACGAGTTAGTACTCGGTGGGTATATGTTGATTTTTTTTTTCATGTGTTACCTTGGAGTGAGTAATTGTGTTTTATGTGATGTGTGCCTGAGTATGATGATTGAGTAGTTGCATGGTAGAAAACGGGACTTAATGAAACCAAGTTATACAAAGACAGTTGGTTAAGTAGATACATAATTCTAAGTTTCGGGACGAAACTTATTTTAAGGGGGCACTGATGTAATACCCGGAAAATTTAATTTCGCTTAATACCCGATTAAACCGGATTTCGATCCGCTAACCTCTCATCTTTCTAGAGAATGTTTTACTTTATAAAACTTTGTCAAAATTCTATTATTTTATGTAACTTAAATCACATAAAATGATAAGTATGTAAACCGTATAACAATCCCGTATGATTTAAAACTCGAAGAGTAGTTCCGTACAAGTTAATGATTCACTTATTAAGTCTATCATATACCTACATGAGCAGGCCCATCGGATCTGGCCCAAAAGCCTTCAGCCGGCCCAATTTTAACATAATCTCCCTTTAATCACAATTAACGCTAAACCTAATCCTTCCTAACCTAATTGTTGCTACCCTATTACACAGTCGACTCTCCCCTCTCTACCGCAACTACAGCCTCACGCACTTGCTCAACCGTCATCACCACTAGATCGAAGATGATTCTGGGGACGCCGCACCCAGTCCCTTGCAAACAGCCAACACCCCAGACCTTACCTCCATCTTCTACACTCGACGCTGGACCTTCTCCTCGCGTTCCAAACCGCTGCACGCTTCTGTCGGGACGGAGACAACCTTCATGTTGCACATCAACCCACACTTAACCGAATTCACCCGGATTGGGTTCTTCTACGTCGACAAGTGAGTATCGGTTGTCTTCCGCCTCTTCACCCTGAATCAGTGGCTCATCGTGATGACTTCCTGTAGCACAGCAAGCCAAACCGCCCTCGTTGGTCTACCACGGGTAATTGGACACCACTGGAATCGATCTACAGCTGCTCGAGACACACGAAACCGATGCTGAGCCGGCCTTCCAGCCACTGCGGCGGTGCAAACGGACGAAGCCAGCGATTCCGGAGGAGGTAGTGCCGATTGAAAACTCAGCAGGTGCCTCCTTCCTTGCTGCAGCCGGTAGGAACCTGTTTCTCGAACCCTTTGTTTTCTTACGACTGTTACATTAGATCTAGGAGGTTGAGTTTTATTTTTAGAATAAGTGCAACCCATGAGTTTCGAACTAGAGACCTGCTGAGTGTTAAATGAGAGAGACTGCTGGGAGTAAGACTCGAATTAAGACCTTCTGCACACTCTACATTTCAGCTTCGACCTGATGACTTTAGGACCTAATTTCTATAGCTTAATTCGAGAATCCACCGTTGAATTTTTGATATGTTGTAGATGGAATTATGTAGTGTATTGTGTAAAATTTTGGGAAAGAGTTAACGGTCGGATTAAGATTTACAAGGCCCTAAAGTAGGACAGTTTGGCTGTTTTTGCAACAGTGGAAGAAAAATGACTAAGTGTAGAAATGTTAGTTTTACCCCAACTTTAGAATTTTATGGGAGAGTTATGGTTAAATATTTTAAAGAGATCTTGACACATATATTTAGTATGCATATCATAGAGGATCTAAGTTTTTATTTTGGAATTTTTACAACCTTATCCAAGCGGTGTTTATGAACCCAGGATCAGGCTTTAACGACTATGGTATAAATTAAGAATGTTGGATAACTCTTATAAACCTTACTAAATCCTTACCAAACTTTTCAATGAGAACTAGATTATGGACATAGGTTCTAAAAGAAAATATTAGAACTAAATGATAGACTTTGAGAATTTTTGGCACTAAGGGTAAAATGGTCTTTTACCGTATGAGAGCTTTTTCCGTAATTCCTTCGCATGAGGTTGGACATCTGGATGTGATTTTGATCCACATGCCTTATTTGACAGGCGTTTGAGTTACCACGGGTTCATACCGAGTTGAGATTTGAGAAAACGATTTTTGATCAAGGTAAGTCCTTGCGACTTACTTAGCTGGTTTCTGGATGTTAGTTGGATGACGATAGTGGTGTGTGTTTATAATAACAACTTGTTAGGACGACCGTTGTTGTTATGTTTAAGGCCCAAGTGTATGTAAAACGGGCCGTGACATCACTGCCCATCTCTTCTAGGAGACTAGGAGGTTCTCTATACCCAGACCATACAAGTACACGGTGAGATGCATCGGATCCACTCCTGATGGGTACACGGGGGCGGAGGCGAGGTTTGGGAATTCCTCGTGTCACAAAATAAGTATCATTAGAGTGAATGACTTAAATGAAGATAATAAATGGATTGTTTCAAAGCATGATGAGTGTTTATTATTTTTATGTGTGTGTGTGCTATTATTATTCTCCTAATGTTTAGATAACTAGCTAATGGTTTCTCTTGTTGTGTTTTTAGATTTACCGTAGGTTAGACTAGCAGCTGAGTGATCCGGAAGTAGTGGTCAGCCGGGTCTCCGTACTCCTTAGGGTTGGGGTTGTTGGTTGTTGTGGTTTCTTTTGTTAAGACAGTTGTTCGTTTTTCCCGTGTTTAAGTACTTTAGGCTGCTAGACCGTGTTGCATTCATTACCTTAAAAATACTATTTTATGAATTTCGGTTTTCTTTATTTGTGTCTTGTTATAAGATCCTAGTAATATTGTTGTCAAACTGAGGTCGGGACCCATTGTGAGGTCCTAACCAGTAGTATCCCGGGTTCCGAGAATCCGGGGTGTTACACCACCAGAGAAGCCGCCTTGCCCTCGCCTGAAGCCGTCGCAGTCCCGCACCTTCACCCATCGGAGCCTCTCTAAAACCCTTTTTGAAAATCAAATCGGGGCCCCTCTAATTTGGTATAATTGCAAATTGTGCCCTGCCTTTATAATTACAAATTTGGCCCATCCTTTATTATTGCAGATTGCACCCTATCCTTATAATTACAGTTTTGTACTTTAAGTTTTGGATTGTTGCTTTTATGCCCTGCTGGAGTTATTTAAAGATTTTGGCCAAAGGTTTTATGTATGGAGTATATCCTAAGTTTATGGAACTTCATTAGTTGCCATGAAAATGTTTTTACGAGTTTTAATCTTGGATTTTATATACGAGTTTGATCTTATATTTATGTATATTACATATTGTGTCCTTGTTGGTTTATTTATGGAACTTGGCCCAATATTTAGTTACGTATTATTACCCATATTATTGGAATGATATTACTCGTCCCGGAAAGCGTTTTTGCGAGTTTTATCCTTGATTTACAAGCGGGATTTTTCTTATATTTTATACCCTCGTTGGATTAATTTCGAGATTATGACTCAAGGGTTTAATTGCGGGTTTTTAGCGTTTGTTTTTGAAAATGAGTTTACCTTAGAATAATATATCTTATATAATGATGATCAAATTTAGCGTATTAGCTAAATTTGTGTAGCTTTGGTTTTAGGTTCGGAAGCGCCCCGATAAAGGCCTAACGAGTCTAAGTTCGTCTTCCATCTTTTAACGTCACGTGAGTACCCTTTCCCTCAAGCTTATGATCTTATCTCGATTTAGTTATGTTTAGTATTAGTATCATGCTAGGTTGGATCTAGCATAACTTAGAGTGAATACCAAGTAGTGGTTTGGACCTTAGGTGAGTTTTGAGGATTGTCGATTGTTGTAAGACGTTGAGCGTTTGGTTGATCCTGTGAGTATTTGAGGCTTGAAGTTGTGGTTTTTTGGTTGTTGAGATTATGGGCTAGGATATGTGTATCCTAGCATAGTGTTGATATCGTTGAGGTTGTTTGGACTAGGCATGTTATCCTAGTACGTGATAGGGGTTATGATCTTGCGAGATCATAGGGTCTAGAAGTGTAAGGACTTCTAGCTTGTGTTGAGTGAGAGGTGAGCATGAGAGATTCTAGGATGTGGTCCTAGAATGAGAGTCAAATGATCTTGCGTGGATCATTTGCGTAGAAGTCTAAGACTTCTTGAGTTGAGCGAGTTGTTGATATAGATATCTTGTTGTGAGCAGGTTATACGCTTCTTCCCAAGGGAAGCGAGAGTGTTGCGTGAGTTAGCGTTTGGAACGAGGTAAGTCTCCGGACTTACTTAGCTCGTATTCCTTGTATTAGCATTGATGTGTGTTTGGTGGTGTGTGTTTATTGTTTATTGTTTATAACAACTAATTAAACCGGAATTAGGATTACCGACCTTTATATTATTTTGGTCCAAGTGTATGATAACGGGCGGTGACAACTTGCCTAGCTACCGCGAGAGCTAGGAGGTTCTCGGCGACTATCCCGTGCTGGTAGACGGTCGGATGCATCAGTACCATTCCATGCCGGTAAGTAGGGACCGAGGCGAGTTTTGGTGACTCATATGTCACAACCTAAGTTGAATTAGAATTGGATATGACTTAATAATAAAAAGATAATAAATCGGACTTGTGTGCTTTGGTGTATATTGTGTGTTATGTTGATTTACTTGTGTTTGTGCCTTTCACCTTGATTCTAATGCTTCGACTATTAGCTAACGGTTTTATACCGTTTGTTGTAGATTGTCTTGCAGGTTAGGAATGCGGCCGAGAGATCTGGAAGAGTGGGCAGCCGGGGTTCCGTACATTTTAGGATTGGGTTTTGGTTGGAGTCGTGTTTGAGTTTTGTATTCATTATATATTGTATGCCGTGTGTATGACATTTGGTCTTTCGGTTGTATCTCGGCTGAAGTCTTTGGTTTGTATGGTTTTGGGTTTCTTTGCATTGCATAAAATGTATTTGGTTTTGGCCTTTATTTGTGCCTTGTTGCAAGATCCGGTGAAATTGTTGTCAAGCTAAGGGTCGGGACCCATTGTTAGGTCCCAACCCGTAGAATTCCGAGTCCCGCAGATTCGGGGTGTTACTAAAGTGGTATCAGAGCCTTAGGTTGACAACAATGGCACTTGCAATCTTCTAAAGGCCGAATGAGGAATAAACAGAACCCACACGGGTTTTGATTTTTCGTTTTCAAATCACATGCATGAGTCGGGGTAGAATGTACGAACCACCACTCCTTCCGCGGATCTCGGCAGCTTAGTTTATTGGACTTTGATATGTATATATATATGTATATATAGATATAGATATGAGGTTTGTAGTTATGCATGATGGAATTGATGTGTTCTTGGTGATTGTAAGTTGCATGATGAATTTGATATATGTGTATAGTTATATAAGTGGACAATTAAATGTATGGGACCTTATATTATGGATGAAATGATGGATGTGTTATACTGGTAGTGATATGGACTTAGGACTGATATAGTTATGTATACGTATTCTTATTATACATAGTAGTAGCATATGGAGTTATTGGACCTAATAGAAATATGATTGTATGATATCATCACCTTTAAGACGACGTTCGTTGGCTTGGGGATAGCATTCATACGTGGAGAAGTACGCTCAAGTATCGAGTTGAGCGCTACGTTCGGACGAAAACCTTGGAGTTCTCGTACTCCTTTAAGAGGAGGTAGAAGAGGAGGATTAGAGATGACGTAAACGAAGGACAATCAAGTGAAGGAAAACTCGAGACAACTTAAGAGAAATCGAAATGAAGACCATACAAGAAGTGGAGTAACTTGAAGGTGTTGGAGTAGTTACAAAGAGTCACGATTGGAAAGACAACAAGACCAATGTAGATAACGAACTTAAGTTCTTCAAGAAGACACGTGGACAACTAAAGATACGAATCAAGGAAAAGATGGGTACATTCTAGCAAGGTTAAAGGTGATATTCCATTAAGATGTGAAGTTTTCTTTAGGCGCTCCTAAGCATTGGAGTCAAGACGAGAAGAGTGATCGAACTATTTCTAAAGATTTAAGATACCGTAAGTTAAGCTTACGAGGTACCAATAAGTGAAGTGTCAACATACTAGACTTATGAGAAGAAGGCGTGGTGGAGTTTCACATGGGGAAATTCCCCTAGAAGAGTTGGCGGTTTTTCGTTATTATGATAAGGCTAAGAAATGCCAAAAGGAAAGAAGTGTGAGTAGATGTGATCCCGAGGAAATGAGTGACGTAACAAGAAGTTGTTATGTATGGAAGGTTTTAAGATGCACTGGAAAGACGTCTTGGAGGAACGGTTAAGCCTATGAATGGGAGTTATGCGACACAACAAGCCCGAGAAGGGTATAGTTACCTTATAGAATAAGAAGGAAGCGTGGAGCGTAGAAAGACTTAATGGAGTGTGTGAAGGGCGATATGAGCAAGTGATGTTTAAGGTATAGTACTCCGAGAGGGTAGCCTTCCGGAGTATGATAACATGGAGGGTAGGAAGAATGGTGAAGCGTTGGACTTAGAGAAGGTCAACAATAAACTAATCGGTGATAGTCGGGAACGTGCTTGTGTGGGTTGTCTATGAATGAGTGTAGATGAGAAGAGTAACCAAGAACGTTGATTATAAAGGAATGGTAACAAGATCTTGGAGTTATGGTGGTTCAATGTCGGTAATAGGGAGGTATATCAATGGGAGCACCAATATCTTAATCATGTAGCATTGCAAGAATTCAAATCAAGTAAATGTAACAGACCTCATAGAGAGGGGATGTAACGAACCGTTACGACTTTCTTAGTCATGGGATCGGCATAAGGGGGAAACAGCACGTATAAGAACTGTTAAGGTTTGATACGAGCGAAGAGAATAGATGAGCGGGAGGAAAGGGAGGCTTTTATGGTTGTTGTACGAAAAAGGGGAATACATAAAGAGGATACATGATATGTGAGTGCTTGGTGGGGTTATGAGTGGATCTTTCAGTGATTCTGGTCGGAAAACTTCGCCTAAAGGCGTACTAGTACGGTTGTGAGATTGTTTATGGAATCCCAAGAGATGCATAAGGTGCCCAACAAGAGTAAGAGAAGACCGAAGTTTTGAAGTTTGTGGTTGTTATGAGATGTACAAGGAGTACATGAAAGGTTGAGGTTAGAGCCTCTATGGTCAGATTGACGTTACATAAGGAAATGAAGTGTAAGGTTCTACACCCACTTGAAGAAAGGATGTATGTGGTGATAACTTATGTATAATACAAAAAGCTCATCCCATATGTTGGGATGTCGCTGAAAGTGAAGAAGATAAGATCAATTGTTTTGAAACACGGTTAAGTCCTATCAATTGGACCCTTATGGTTGCACATAATGGAGAAATCTTAGAAGATTTTTACAATCATGCCATTTAAGAGGGAAAATGGGATTAAGTTAAAAGAATACTTATATAAGAACACAAGGGTGAGAAGACGCAAGCAAATCTTTCCAATTCAAGAAAAAGACGAATATTTGAAAGAGGACGGTCAGCATTATAGCTAAAGATGGAGCAATACACATGTTTGAAAGACGTCACCGCAACAGGTCGGGGGAGATCATTAATACCATGACTACTTGTCAAGTGATAAATCAGGATTGTGTCGGTTATTACTATATGTGACGGGAAGAGAAAAGATGAAACCTAAGATATCAGGGATTCCAATACATCATAATGTGAAATTTTCCACTAAGGTCAAGCTTGAACTAATTCCGATGTCTAAGGCGCCGTATGGAATAACACTTGTGTAGAGACATGAGTTGTGGAAGCAAGTGAAGGAGGAATTATAAGAACTTATTGATAAGAGTTCATTAGAATTAGTGAAATGCTATGGAGACACTCCGAATTTATCTTAAACTCTTCATTTGAAGTTCTTATGGAGAACACCAACTTGCGAAAAGAGAGACGGTTATCTACGTTGTACATCGATTACAGTGAGCCGAGCAACATAACAAATAAAGGACTAGTATCCCTTACAACGAATGGGATATCTACTCGATCAGTTGCAAGGGTCGGTAGTTTCTTCTAAGATTTGATTGTCACCGTTTGAGAATCCGAGACTGGGATATTGCAAATACGACATTTTGGACCAACCAAAATCACTACGAGAGAGAAGTCGTATGACAAGTTGTCTCGGGATGGCAACCCCGAGAGATATGGAAGGAGTTACAAGTTATCTTAGATGTGTTGAGCTTTACCAAATCAGTGAATGCGCTAGGATTTTTTTTTAAAAAAAATTATACATTTGAGCGCAGGCGCAAGGCGCTCACGCTACAAATCTAAATTAGGTTTAAAAAAAATGAAGAAAAAAAAATTGCGGAAAAAAGAGGGTTTGAGATCCGGCGCCTTCTAGAGGCGCTCAAAAACAATTTTTTAAAAAAATAGCTCTATCGCTTTGTTTTTGCGTTAGATGTTAAACGCTGGCGCCAACTGGATGCGCTCAAATTAAACGTCAAAGCAAAACGTTCACATTTAGTACTAAGTAAATTGAAAATTATGTATATAACACGCCCCAAAATTTATAATTAGGTAACAAGATTTAAATAGAATATAAATGGAAATTTTTTTTATTGTTAATTACGTAACAAATTCTAAAAAGGAAGATAGTTTACATATCTTGATTAACTAATTGCATATCTTAAAAAAAATATTTTATCTAAAATTTTATTGAGGTAAAAATATTTTTAAAAAAATATAAAGGAATTTTTTTTATTGTTAATTATAAATAAAGATAGAATTATTTATTTAAAATAATACTGATTTTGTTTTTTTTAAATAAATTTGTTTTTTCTTTGATAAAATTACTAAATTAGTTCACTTAGGTTTTTCAACCAAATCTAAAAGTTTAAGGATTCGATCGAAATATATTTTTATTTTTATTTAAAAAAATATCTATGTTCAAACAATATTGTTAGATTTGTTTACAAATAAAGATTTAACTATTTGTTAAAATTTTGACTAAAGTCACATGTAATTACCCAAATAATTTAAAACATAAAATTTTAAACAAAATTATCTTCATGGTAAAATCAATTAATGAATGATTAGAACAAAAATATAAATAGACTAGTTAATACTTATTTGAATAAATTTTAAATTTTGATCGTTGAGGAAATAAATTTGGGTCAACAACAAACATAAATTAAATCCATTTGGTAAAAAAATAAAAAATAAAATAAACTATTCCCTAAAAAACAAAAACAAAAATTATTAGCAAGATATATGATTGTTGGTAATGGGTGACAAAAAAAGATAAAGGTAAATGACACTATACTAAAATGTGCATAAAAGACTAATGGAATGATACTATACTAAAATTGTCTAAAAGATAAAGGCAAATGATGGTATACTAAAATTATGTAAAACTTAAGCAAATCATGCAATGGCCTAAAACGTGGATGTGTAAATTTCACAAAATATGTTAAAAGTTAAAAATCTGATATTAAATTCAAATTTGTGGATAAATTGGGGAAAAAGTTAAAAATTTGTACAATAATTGTTGGGTAACGAAATGTTAGGTAATGTTATAGTACAATGTGATTTTATGTGGTGGTACTTCAATGGCCAAATAATATATAGTGAAACATATAAAAAGGCAAAGTCACATACAACAAACCAAAAAAGGTATCACTAATTAGATATCAAATTCGGACGAACCTAAGCGTAACCCGGAAAGGGAGCTGAATGAATCCTTCTCGATCACGGTGGAAAACCCGGAAATTTTATTCCGGAGATTCGATTTGAATTTTTTTATTTTTTAAAATTTACCGGATCGGATCTATATTACTCGATCTAATATCATTGTAAGTTATGAATGTATTTTTTTTCGAAAAAACTACATACATGGTCTTCATTTTACTAACACAAGAAAAAACTCGCAATTTGACGACGCTCATTGAAGGCATGCACCAACTGCCGGCGCAATTTTTTTATGAAAAAAAATTAAGCATCAGCGCATGGCACTCAAAATCGTTTAAGATTACTAAGTTTTTATAAACATATTACTAAATTGAAATAACCTATTTTTTTTCTTTGGGTTTTTTCTTTGTTGGGTTGTAATATACCCTATTTGGTTAGGCATAAAAAAAGTGGACCAAATTGAAATGGCCAATTTTTTTGTTTGGGAATTGTTGGGTTGCTATCACTCAATCACTAAATATATTTTGAATTTGATTAGTAGTAGACTAAGTAGTGCTATGTTTGAATTTAAGTAACTAGTAGCCCATAGTCTTGCTACTCATTTGTAGTGAACACCTAATACGTACGTGTGTGTATATATATGATATACACGTGCATGTATATAATACGAGTAATAGTTATAGTGAACAT
This sequence comes from Fagopyrum homotropicum, assembly GCA_033239125.1. Taxonomy (NCBI): domain Eukaryota; kingdom Viridiplantae; phylum Streptophyta; class Magnoliopsida; order Caryophyllales; family Polygonaceae; genus Fagopyrum; species Fagopyrum homotropicum. Next base: position 30,453,156 of record BSWB01000002.1, on the reverse strand, counting down.
ACACGTGCATAAGCTTAATTAAGGTGTTCATATAATTGAGTTGAATTTATATTTAATAAAACATATATAAATATAACTATTTGACGACTAATAATTTTTTAATTTTTCTAATTCATACGACAGTAATAGAGGTAAGACGGTAATTGAACAATCAGTACACTATCGTTTAAGATTACTAAGTATAACTATTTTTTTCAAAATCATTTTCTTTAATAAAAGGTTAACAATAAATTGATTTTTATTGGTTAATACTCTGAGAAAACTAATGGGTAGAAGAAAAATTAATGGATCGAAATAACTAGTGAATTTGACAACGGTGAATATCGAGACAACCGCAAAAAAATATGCTTTTAAATGATTTTTTCCGAATGCGTGTATATAAATTTGTATATTCATTTATGATATGCTTAAAATATACATCACGATTTCATATATGTCCTCATATTATTTAAATAGATATCAAATGTCCCATTAAAAACCTTATACATAAACAAATATATGTCAGTAGCTCAGCTGATTAGAATCGGTACGAATTGTCTGTAACGCCTCATTTATTGAGTGCATTTCTGATATTTAATTTTTCGGACTTCTATCGATATTCAATTAACTTAAATATTAATAGCGAGTATTTTTAAGTACTAATTCAAATTTTAGAAGTTATATATATTTTGATTTATATATTTTCCGTAGATTACTTCGCGGAAAGTACGGAAAATTTTCCTATCCGGAAAACCCGTTTGGGTATGCCTTATCGAGCTTATTTATTTATTTGTTTGTTTTTTTATTGTTTCCCTTTTTCCCTTTAATGGGAGATGACTGTCCCTCACCCTTCATTTCTTTTAACCTTGCCGCCTACCTCTTTCCTTCCTCTCTTTTTTGTTGTCGCCGCCCAGGAAGCTCCACCTTGCTCCCCCATTCTTCTTCTCTCCACTATAACCGGCCATCTCCTTCCCTTCATGATTGCCCTTCGACAGTGGCCAAGGAAGCGGGTGGTTTGACCACCTCGTGCAACGCCAGGCCGGAGAAGGCTCCCGCCACACATGTCCTCTCCCTTTCTCCCTAAATAGATGTGTCCCTCACCGGTTGTACAAACCTAATGCAGCCACCAACGAAGCTCCTCTGTCGAGCCAACACCACCACACTAGAGAAGTCAATCACCCCTGCAACCCTTCTTTCTTTTCCCTCTACAACTAGGAGAAATGAGCCCTCCTCTCGCCCTTGCTGGAACCAAACAAAGCGGCCGCCAGCTCCTTCATCGGCCGCCTCGAGCCTCGCCCGGGAACAACCATCGCGATCCGCCGCCGTCGCCTGGAGAAGCCTCGCCTTACCACTGTTCTTCTCTCCCTCCTTCTCTGTCCGCCATTGCCGCCAAGGAGCGGCCACTGCCTCCGGATCTGGGCCACCTCCGAGTAAGTCGCCACCTACATCGAACCGTCGGGATAGCCCTTGCAAGCCGCCTAAGCCGGCGCCAGACGAAGCCCCACCTGTAATACCCGGAAAATTTAATTTCGCTAATACCCGATTAAACCGGATTTCGATCCGCTAACCTCTCATCTTTCTAGAGAATGTTTTACTTTATAAAACTTTGTCAAAATTCTATTATTTTATGTAACTTAAATCACATAAAATGATAAGTATGTAAACCGTATAACAATACCGTATGATTTAAAACTCGAAGAGTAGTTCCGTACAAGTTAATGATTCACTTATTATGTCTATCATATACCTAGATGAGCAGGCCCATCGGATCTAGCCCAAAAGCCTTCAGCCGGCCCAATTTTAACCTAATCTCCCTTTAATCACAATTAACGCTAAACCTAATCCTTCCTAACCTAATTGCTGCTACCCTATTACGCAGTCGACTCTCCCCTCTCTACCGCAACTACAGCCTCACGCACTTGCTCAACCGTCATCACCACTTGATCGAAGATGATTGTGGGGACGCCGCACCCAGTCCTCTGCAAACAGCCAACGCCCCGGACCTTACCTCCATCTTCTACACACGACGCTGGACATTCTCCTCGTGTTCCAAACCGCTGCACGCTTCTGTCGGGACGGAGACAACCTTCATGTTGCACAGCAACCTACACTTAACCGAATTCAGCCGGATTGGGTTCTTCTACGTCGACAGGTGAGTATCGGTTGTCTTGCCCCTCTTCACCCTGAATCAGTGGCTCATCGTGATGACTTCATGTCGCACAGCAAGCCGAACCGCCCTCGTTGGTCTACCACGGGTAACTGGACACCACTGGAATCGATCTACAGCTGCTCGAGACGCACGAAACCGATGCTGAGCCGGCCTTCCAGCCACTGCGGCGGTGCAAACGGACTAAGCCAGCGATTCCGGAGGAGGTAGTGCCGATTGAAAACTCAGCAGGTGCCTCCTTCCTTGCTGCAGCCGGTAGGAACCTGTTTCTCGAACCCTTTGTTTTGTTATGACTTTTACATTAGATCTAGGAGGTTGAGTTTTATTTTTAGAATAAGTGCAACCCATGAGTTTCGAACTAGAGACCTGCTGAGTGTTAAATGAGAGGGACTGCTGGGAGTAAGACTCGAACTTAAGACCTTCTGCACACTCTACATTTCAGCTTCGACCTGCTTACTTTAGGACCTAATTTCTATAGCTTAATTCGAGAATCCACCGTTGAATTTTTGATATGTTGTAGATGGAATTATGTAGTTTATTGTGTAAAATTTTGGGAAAGAGTTAACAGTCGAATTAAGATTTACAAGGCCCTGAAGTAGGACAGTTGGGCTGTTTTTGCAACAGTGGAAGAAAAATGACTAAGTGTAGAAATGTTAGTTTTACCCCAACTTTAGAATTTATGGGAGAGTTATGGTTAAGTATTTTACAGAGATCTTGACACATATATTTAGTACGCATATCATAGAGGATCTAAGTTTTTATTTTGGAATTTTTACAACCTTATCCAAGCGGCGTTTATGAACCCAAGATCAGGGTTTAACGACTATGGTATAAATTAAGAATGTTGGATAACTCTTATAAACCTTACTAAATCCTTACCAAACTTTTCAATGAGAACTAGATTATGGACATAGGTTCTAAAAGAAAATATTAGAACTAAATGATAGACTTTGAGAATTTTCGGCACTAAGGGTAAAATGGTCTTTTACCGTATCTGAGATTTTTCCGTAATTCCTTCGCATGAGGTTGGACATCTGGATGTGATTTTGATCCACATGCCTTATTTGACAGGCGTTTGAGTTACCACGGGTTCGGACCGAGTTGAGATTTGAGAAAACGATTTTTGATCAAGGTAAGTCCTTGCGACTTACTTAGCTGGTTTCTGGATGTTAGTTGGATGACGATTGTGGTGTGTGTTGTGTGTTTATAATAACAACTTGTTAGGACGACCATTGTTGTTATGTTTAAGGCCCAAGTGTATGTATAACGGGTCGTGACATCACTGCCCAGCTCTGCTAGGAGACTGGGATGTTCTCTATACCCATACCATACACGTACACGGTGAGAGGCATCGGATCCACTCCTGATGGGTACACGGGGGCGGAGGCGAGGTTTGGGAATTCCTCGTTTCACAAAATAAGTATCATTAGAGTGAATGACTTAAATGAAGATAATAAATGGATTATTTGAAAGCATGATGAGTGTTTATTATTTTTATGTGTGTGTGTGTTATTATTATTCTCCTAATGTTTAGATAACTAGCTAATGGTTTCTCTTGATGTGTTTTTAGATTTACCGCAGGTTAGACCAACAACTAAGTGATCCGGAAGTAGTGGTCAGCCGGGTCTCCGTACTCTTTAGGGTTGGGGTTGTTGGTTGTTGTGGTTTCTTTTGTTAAGACAGTTGTTCGTTTTTTGCTTGTTTAAGTACTTTAGGTTGCTAGACCGTGTTGCATTCATTACCTTAAAAATACTATTTTATGAATTTCGGTTTTCTTTATTTGTGTCTTGTTGCAAGATCCTAGTAATATTGTTGTCAAACTGAGGTCAGGACCCATTTTGAGGTCCTAACCAGTAGTATCCCGGATTCTGAGAATCCGGGGTGTTACAACATGGTATCAAGGCTCTAGGTTGGCAACAATGGCACTTGAAATCTTCTGAAAGACCGAATAAGTACTTAAGGAGAACCTGAAAAGGGATCTGAGTTTCAAAAAGAACTTTTGGTTTTCAAATGCATGCATAGACTGGTTGGGGTTAGAAAAGTACGGCTGACCACCACTACTACCGCGGATCTCAGTATGCTTAGTATATGGACTTTAGGTTTTACTTTAGTTGGACGTTTTAGCTTGATTATAAAGATATGTGATATATATATATATATATATATATATATATATATATATATATATATATATATATATATATATATAAGTATATGCCGAAGATTAGTAGAGATTATAGTTATATTATGCCCTTAAGAGGGATAATCAAATGAGATCCTCACTCTGTGGACACGCCTAAGTTTATTTGAAGTATTTCAACGTAAGGATAAGTACGCTCAGCTTATGAGCATTAGGGTAGACGAACGGCGGACAACTCTTTCGAGCTTGTTGAGGAACGTCGGGACAGAAAAGTGAAGACTAAAAGACAACACCAACTACAAGGACAAGAAGGGAATTCCGAGTCAACTCCATAGGATCAAATGAAGAATATACAGGAGTGTAGTTCCGGCAACGAGTTGGATGACCGACAAGTATACTAATTGGAAGAGACGACCCATAGGTTCTTTCAAGATGGTGTAAAGCAACGTTACAAACAAAAGGGATGCCTTAAGAAAAAAAAATAGGCATGAAGGTGAAGGTGGAAGATAGTAGCAATCTAGACAAAAGACATTGAATCTAAGCTTATTGACGGACCAGAAGGTGAAAGTTTGAAGCTAGAAGCAGAGTGGAATATGATCACTCTCGACAAGCTACTTTCCACTACAATCAGGATGGGAAACCGAGACAATCATGGGAGTAGGAGTCAAGATAAGATACATTGCCCATCCCGATACAAAGAACTAAAGAACCGCAAAACGAAAGCTTACATGTTGCTAAAAAAAAAAAGGAAGTGGTGTGACCCCTAGAACACACAAGAATTACAACAAGGATCGGGATACAACAACGACCGGATTTTTATAAACGCGGAAGTACAAGCAGCACCTCAAGAAGGTGGGTGTAGGAGAATAGTCTTGGGGAAAAAGAGGGTCTCTAATAACTTCGCACTCATGAAGGGATTTAAATTAATAACCCTAGCGGGTCATAAACGAGAACCGCCAGTGAACAATAACTCAGGTAAAAAGAATCATGGGAAAATACATACAAGTCATCGTCGAAGAATTGATAAGTCCGTTGGCAGAAGACAAAGATACAACTAGACTCGTAAGAGTATAGTGCTCCTATAGGAGTGTAGTTTGTAGAAGGAGCTAAAGGAGTATAAATGGAAGAGATATATTTTCACGTGGTATATCAAACCTCAAAAGAGATGGAAGAAAAGTAAGTCAACGATCTATTAGAAGGTCAACTACAAACTAATTGGTAACAACAGAGCATGTACACGTACTGGCTAACTAGTGATGGTTGATTGGCAGGATAAGAAGAATAACCACAAAGTTATAAAGGAATTTTATCGACATCGGTAGAATTTCTTCTAGAGATCAACGACGACAATGGTGAAGTTAAATCAAGGCAAGTACTAGTAGCCTTGATGGTAACATTGAAGAGTCCAATATGATAACTCTAATAAAGAAATTAAAGAGAAACTCTTGACAGTCGGTAATGACCATTTATGACATTAATGGTGTAAAGAGAATTGTTGTGAACATTTGCTTACCTACTGACTAAGGAAAATTTTACATATCATAGTTAATACAGATGGCTTCGTACAAGAAGAGCGAGAAGAGTAAGAAGAAACAAATGATGTTGACCAAATCCTACATCAGTCTAGACCGAGGGTACTTAGCATCCCACACAAGTGAGATTGATGGTTCTCTTTCGAGGAAAAGTTAGGGTCAACTTTCTAGATTGATAGAAAAAGCCTATGTGACTAAAAATGTGACACATAAGTATTGGAATTATAGAGGCGAAAAACAGAGAAAGTAAGATTTAATGCCTTGGTGAAAGGTTTTATCGAGTTGTGAGGTGATTGTAGATAGAATCTACATCTTTGTTGGAACATACATGAGAAAGAGTAAAGTTAAATGACTGAAGGTTGTTATACGGATCCGTATCACCCCGATAATATAATTGTGGTTATATAAGAGTTTTTGAGAAATGATAGCACTCCAATAGAAAATCTTGATAACCGGTCATAGGTGGATGGAGGAGTAGTTTTGGAACCGCGTACAAATGGTATACATTGGAGTCTTCTCTCGACTGATGAGGGAAGAATTGATGGAAGCACCAAATCTAATCAACATAATCCATAAAAGTTGTATGAGAAAGCTTTAAGAGATTTAATTACCATACTGGGTGTAAGGATTTAGGAGATGGTAAGGCGACATGAGGATAAGGACAACATAATAAATGCGAGTAGAGAAATTGTGATATTTGAGAAGATGATATGCATCTGACGTTTCGTATACAAATAGTATCGGAAGATTTTTAAGAAAATTCATACTATCGGACCGATAACACTGTGATGGAGAAAGCGGAAACCAAACAAATATCTTAACCAATGAGAAGGAAAGTCATACGGATCTTGCTAAATTTAAATAAAGTGTTGAGATGAGGATACCGTTATAGAATCTATGCAAGAGTAAAATAGAACTAGGGTTTCAACACGAAATGAGTGGTAATGATCCACTGACAGCTAGAGATCGATTCGGACAAAGGAAATTGTTATAAGACGAGTCACCTAGTAGAAGAGTTCACAAGACAAGCGGGAGATACCAAAAGAGATAAATGTCGACCCGGATATGAGGGTCTATAGTGCATGGAAGGGATACCTACAATGGGATATAGAAGCAAAATGTAGACTTTACAAGAGTAGAGAGGTTTTGAGCTCCTCAAGGATATAGGAATTTGAAGGAATCACAATGCAGGTATGAAAGAGTTGAAGCTTTGTAGCGGAAACATCGGAGTTTCATGAAGGCAATATTGCCGGTAACACCAAAGAAAGAAGGTATATATGAGAACGGCCTTGGTAGACTCGAAAGTCCAAGGTAACCCGAATTATCACGGAACCTAAGTCTTCAACACCGACGGTCCATGCAAGGGGAGCGACAAGGGATGATAAATAAACTCATCAGAACTACAAAGACACTTACCAGCTATCGTTGAAGACTTGGAATGACTATTTAGGTCAAGATGAATGACCTAGTTGGGCTCGAGAAGTAGAGTTAGCCTAAGAAAACAGAAGTGTGGAAGATAAAACGAATTAGCGAAGTATGAAAGGATTAATCGAGCAGATGATGCTCACCAAGAATTTAACGCCAGTATAGGTATGAGAAGAGTAAGTCCGAGATATTGAGATAAGTCAATTATAGACTAACCGGCATCAACTGAGGACGTGTAAGTGTTGGTTGGTATTGACGAATAGGTACCGTTAAGAAGAGACATTAGTGACTGTGGATTTAAGAGGTAACCTTACCGATGCCTTGGAAGATTCCCCAAGTAGGCAACGACAACCTTCTGAGATGATCTAAGGTTATAGAGAGAATCGGGTTGGAGGTTGCTTTCTGGTTGGTTAAGAACAGACTACAGTCGAGTAAGAGAGTAAGGGTATGTTTGAAGAGGATCTTGCTAGTAGTAGAGGGGAAATATAGGTGGGAGTTGGGTAAATCATGTTGACCCTTAGAAAGATGTCATTGTGACTAATGGGTGTTATACAGAAGCGTGGTAGGCCTATAACCCACAGATGAAGAAAATCAATGTTAGGTTAACTATGATTTCAAGTTAAGGAATTAGATATCTATATAAAAAGGTCCACTTGGGTGTGTGATTTGTTTTGAGTTATATAAATTTGAAAGCTTGACAATAAGTAGGTGAAAACCTATTAATTAAGGAACGATCCGATTAGGTTACATTGAGGAAACCGGGCCAAACGGTTTGTATTACAAAGAGCATTAGGCACTTAGTAAAGTGCCGACAGAAGGTTAAGATCATTATTTCAGAATCGATAGTCGGGAACTTTCGAAAGAAAAAAAAAACAAGTGGGCCCATTGGAAGAAAAGTTGGGTAGAGTCATCAAAAGAGGTGGCAGTAAGTTAGAAAACCAAACCATTGAGAGAGTACTTACCGAATCCGAGACACGTCATCAGCTATGAAGATCAGAATAACTACCCGGTTCATGCTTTTGTAGAGTTCCAGTGGTCAAGATGAGGAATCAATGAGGTTACTTAGGAAACGGAGGAGAGCACTAGAAAAGGTTACCTTGAGTAACTTGCGGAGTTACACGCTACTTCTATACCGACGAGTTAGTACTCGGTGGGTGTATGTTGATTTTTTTTTTCATGTGTTACCTTGGAGTGAGTAATTGTGTTTTATGTGATGTGTACCTGAGTATGATGATTGAGTAGTTGCATGGTAGAAAACGGGACTTAATGAAACCAAGTTATACAAAGACAGTTGTTTAAGTAGATACATAATTCTAAGTTTCGGGACGAAACTTATTTTAAGGGGGCACTGATGTAATACCCGGAAAATTTAATTTCGCTTAATACCCGATTAAACCGGATTTCGATCAGCTAACCTCTCATCTTTCTAGAGAATGTTTTACTTTATAAAACTTTGTCAAAATTCTATTTTTTTATGTAACTTAAATTACATAAAATGATAAGTATTTAAACTGTATAACAATCCCGTATGATTTAAAACTCGAAGAGTAGTTCTGTACAAGTTAATGATTCACTTATTAAGTCTATCATATACCTAGATGAGCAGGCCCATCGGATCTGGCCCAAAAGCCTTCAGCCGGCCCAATTTTAACATAATCTCCCTTTAATCACAATTAACGCTAAACCTAATCCTTCCTAACCTAATTGCTGCTACCCTATTACGCAGTCGACTCTCCCCTCTCTACCGCAACTACAGCCTCACGCACTTGCTCAACCGTCATCACCACTGGATCGAAGATGATTCTGGGGACGCCGCACCCAGTCCCTTGCAAACAGCCAACGCCCCAGACCTTACCTCCATCTTCTACACTCGACGCTGGACCTTCTCCTCGCATTCCAAACCGCTGCACGCTTCTGTCGGGACGGAGACAACCTTCATGTTGCACATCAACCTACACTTAACCGAATTCAGCCGGATTGGGTTCTTCTGCGTCGACAGGTGAGTATCGGTTGTCTTCCCCTGATAGCATGAATTATAGTCTATATTTTGGGGTTTGTTTGGACGTTTTATCTTCAATAATCTGCATGTTTGTATGTACATTATGTGATTTTACTACCATTTCATCGACCTTTGCGAAAATCGGGGTCTACACCTAGTTTCGTTGTAATTGCAGGTAATATGGTACGTTTAGCATCAAAAAGGAGCAAAAGGAGTCATTAGTCATTTGGAGCTACATCCAGGGAGCATAGCCATGGATTAAAGATTTACTTTGGACCAGTTTTGAGAGATTTCACATTCAGTTGTGAGTCACCTCGGTTGACCAGAGATTCATCTCGACCGAGGTGATCCAGAGACGCCGACTCGACCGAGGCGAACACCTAGGACGCGGCGAGAATATTTTATTCTTGGCTGAGATCTTTTAAATTTGGAAGGTGATCTTATATTTTTGGGCTTGGCTCCTGGAAGGAAGAAGATCTTATATTTTACCTATTTTTATGGGAAAAGATCTTTCTAAGATATTTTATCTTTGGAGGGTTATTTTCCTATAAAAAGGGTTGGATTTTCCACAAATCCGATGGTGCTTAAACCCGCTATCATTCGGAACATTCCGCTTACACAGCAGCAGCCTACTCCAAGTTGGGAGATTCGAAGAACCTTTTTGAAGGTTGAAGGAAGATTGAAGTCCATAGCTTTTATAGCTTTATTGAAGGGTTTTGTAAGATTATCTTCAATTCCCTCAATTGTTGTCTTACCTTTTTGGATTGTTATCCAAGGAACGCTTTGTTGTGATATTTGATTCAGTTATTGAAGTCTTTTCATTAAATTCTTCTTTGTTCAAATATTCACCTTCTTCCCATATATTTTAATACTTTCATTATGATGATGAGTGGCTAATTTCCTTGTGTGATTCTAGGGTGATTGGCTGAAGGTTGTGGGAAAAACAATGATAGAATAATCTTAGATTCCAGTAGGATCCTGAAAGTTCGAGTCTTTAACCTTAACCCTAAGCATCTCGTTCAGTCGATGAACATCTCGGCCGGGGTGGAAACTGGCTGACCGAGGTGACTTATCTGATCCATAACTGAGAGTTAAGAGTTAGAGTTTGCCAAATCCTATTCTTATTACACCTTTCCTGGTTCAAAGCAAGCTTAGGATGAGACTTACCCGGTAATTCCTTAGTTTGTGTACCAACGATCATAAGTGTAGGTAATAAAGGTTTATCCTTTATTGGGGTTTGAGTGTGCTTCCATCCCATCTTTGTGAGTTAGCCTGAGACTTACCCGGTAAAGGTTGATTCTATTCCCTTAGATGGTGTGTTAGTTTGAGGTTATAGTTCTTTATCTTGATTCCTTGAGACTTACCCGGTAATAGGAGTTACGGTTTAGGATTAGTGTGTAGTGAGACTTACCCGGTGATCTACTCCACTTTAGAAACACCTTCCCCACGCAAAAATCTCAGCTTTGTCCGCTTATCTATAGATCTTGAGTTGGAACCACAACTAGATGCTTTAATCCCTAGAATTGCATGTTTGCTTTATTGACTTCTTATTCATCTTTGATTGTGTTAATTGCTCTTGTGGTTAGAATTGATATAGCACACCGTATTGACTTTGTTTCACCGAGTCCCTGTGATCGACCCCTGAAATTTTCTTGCTTTTACTACGATTGACCCGTACACTGCGGGTTCGCATCCTTGTTTTAAGCTTAAGTCTAGGGTTATAAATTTAAAGCTTGCACACACCGTTTGGAGCGAACATCCCCCTCTTCACCATGAATCAGTGGCTCATCGTGATGACTTCTTGTCGCACAGCAAGCCAAACCGCCCTCGTTGGTCTACCACGGGTAACTGGACACCACTGGAATCGATCTACAGCTGCTCGAGACGCACGAAACCGATGATGAGCCGGCCTTCCAGCCGCTGCGGCGGTGCAAACGGACGAAGCCAACGATTCCGGAGGAGGTAGTACCGATTGAAAACTCAGTAGGTGCCTCCTTCCTTGCTGCAGCCGGTAGGAACCTGTTTCTCGAACCCTTTGTTTTCTTACGACTGTTACATTATTTCTAGGAGGTTGAGTTTTATTTTTAGAATAAGTGCAACCCATGAGTTTCGAACTAGAGACCTGCTGAGTGTTAAATGAGAGGGACTGCTGGGAGTAAGACTCGAATTTTATGGGAGAGTTATGGTTAAATATTTTAAAGAGATCTTGACACATATATTTAGTATGCATATTTAGTATAGCTTAATTCGAGAATCCACCGTTGAATTTTTGATATGTTGTAGATGGAATTATGTAGTGTATTGTGTAAAATTTTGGGAAAGAGTTCACGGTCGGATTAAGATTTACAAGGCCCTAAAGTAGGACAGTTGGGTTGTTTTTGCAACAGTGGAAGAAAAATGACCAAGTGTAGAAATGTTAGTTTTACCCCAACTTTAGAATTTTATGGGAGAGTTATGGTTAAATATTTTAAAGAGATCTTGACACATATATTTAGTATGCGTATCATAGAGGATCTAAGTTTTTATTTTGGAATTTTTACAACCTTATCCAAGCGGTGTTTATGAACCCAGGATCAGGCTTTAACGACTATGGTATAAATTAAGAATGTTGGATAACTCTTATAAACCTTACTAAATCCTTACCAAACTTTTCAATGAGAACTAGATTATGGACATAGGTTCTAAAAAAAATATTAGAACTAAATGATAGACTTTGAGAATTTTCGGCACTAAGGGTAAAATGGTCTTTTACCGTATGAGAGCTTTTTCCGTAATTCCTTCGCATGAGGTTGGACATCTGGATGTGATTTTGATCCACATGCCTTATTTGACAGGCGTTTGAGTTACCACGGGTTCAGACCGAGTTGAGATTTGAGAAAACGATTTTTGATCAAGGTAAGTCCTTGCGACTTACTTAGCTGGTTTCTGGATGTTAGTTGCATGACGATAGTGGTGTTTGTTGTGTGTTTATAATAACAACTTGTTAGGACGACCGTTGTTGTTATGTTTAAGGCCCAAGTGTATGTATAACGGGCTGTGACATCACTGCCCAGCTCTTCTAGGAGACTGGGAGGTTCTCTATACCCAAACCATACAGGTACACTGTGAGATGCATCGGATCCACTCCTGATGGGTACACGGGGCGGAGGCGAGGTTTCAGAATTCCTCGTGTCAAAAAATAAGTATCATTAGAGTGAATGACTTAAATGAAGATAATAAATGGATTGTTTGAAAGCATGATGAGTGTTTATTATTTTTATGTGTGTGTGTGCTATTATTATTCTCCTAATGTTTAGATAACTAGCTAATGGTTTCTCTTGTTGTGTTTTTAGATTTACCGTAGGTTAGACCAGCAGCTGAGTGATCCGGAAGTAGTGGTCAGCCGGGTCTCCGTACTCCTTAGGGTTGGGGTTGTTGGTTGTTGTGGTTTCTTTTGTTAAGACAGTTGTTCGTTTTTCCCTTGTTTAAGTACTTTAGGCTGCTAGACCGTGTTGCATTCATTACCTTAAAAATACTATTTTATGAATTTCGGTTTTCTTTATTTGTGTCTTGTTATAAGATCCTAGTAATATTGTTGTCAAACTAAGGTCGGGACCCATTGTGAGGTCCTAACCAGTAGTATCCCGGGTTCCGAGAATCCGGGGTGTTACACCACCAGAGAAGCCGCCTTGCCCTCGCCTGAAGCCGTCGCAGTCCCGTGCCTTCACCCATCGGAGCCTCTCTAAAACCCTTTTTGAAAATCAAATCGGGGCCCCTCTAATTTGGTATAATTGCAAATTGTGCCCTGCCTTTATAATTACAAATTTGGCCCATCCTTTATTATTGCAGATTGCACCCTATCCTTATAATTACAGTTTTGTACTTTAAGTTTTGGATTGTTGCTTTTATGCCCTGCTGGAGTTATTTACAGATTTTGGCCAAAGGTTTTATGTATGGAATATATCCTAAGTTTATGGAACTTCATTAGTTGCCCTGAAAATGTTTTTACGAGTTTTAACCTTGGATTTTATATACGAGTTTGATCTTATATTTATGTATATTACGTATTGTGTCCTTGTTGGTTTATTTATGGAACTTGGCCCAATATTTAGTTACGTATTATGACCCATATTATTGGAATGATATTACTCGTCCCGGAAAGCGTTTTTGCGAGTTTTATCCTTGATTTACAAGCGGGATTTTTCTTATATTTTATACCCTCGTTGGATTAATTTCGAGATTATGACTCAAGGGTTTAATTGCGGGTTTTTAGCGTTTGTTTTTGAAAATGAGTTTACCTTAGAATAATATATCTTATATAATGATGATCAAATTTAGCGTATTAGCTAAATTTGTGTAGCTTTGGTTTTAGGTTCGGAAGCGCCCCGATAAAGGCCTAACGATTCTAAGTTCGTCTTCCGTCTTTTAACGTCACGTGAGTACCCTTTCCCTCAAGCTTATGATCTTATCTCGATTTAGTTATGTTTAGTATTAGTATCATGCTAGGTTGGATCTAGCATAACTTAGAGTGAATACCAAGTAGTGGTTTGGACCTTAGGTGAGTTTTGAGGATTGTCGATTGTTGTAAGACGTTGAGCGTTTGGTTGATTCTGTGAGTATTTGAGGCTTGAAGTTGTGGTTTTTTTGTTGAGATTATGGGCTAGGATATGCGTATCCTAGCATAGTGTTGATATCGTTGAGGTTGTTTGGACTAGGCATGTTATCCTAGTACGTGATAGGGGTTATGATCTTGTGAGATCATAGGGTCTAGAAGTGTAAGGACTTCTAGCTTGTGTTGAGTGAGAGGTGAGCATGAGAGATTCTAGGATGCGGTCCTAGAATGAGAGTCAAATGATCTTGCGTGGATCATTTGCGTAGAAGTCTAAGACTTCTTGAGTTGAGCGAGTTGTTGATATAGATATCTTGTTGTGAGCAGGTTATACGCTTCTTCACAAGGGAAGCGAGAGTGTTGCGTGAGTTAGCGTTTGGAACGAGGTAAGTCTCCGGACTTACTTAGCTCGTATTCCTTGTATTAGCATTGATGTGTGTTTGGTGGTGTGTGTTTATTGTTTATTGTTTATAACAACTAATTAAACCGGAATTAGGATTACCGACCTTTATATTATTTTGGCCCAAGTGTATGATAACGGGCGGTGACAACTTGCCTAGCTCCCGCGAGAGCTAGGAGGTTCTCGGCGACTATCCCGTGCTGGTAGACGGTCAGATGCATCAGTACCATTCCATGCCGGTAAGTAGGGACCGAGGCGAGTTTCGGTGACTCTTGTGTCACAACCTAAGTTGAATTAGAATGGGATTTGACTTAATAATAAAAAGATAATAAATCGGACTTGTGTGTTTTGGTGTATATTGTGTGTTATGTTGATTTACTTGTGTTTGTGCCTTTCACCTTGATTCTAATGCTTCGAATATTAGCTAACGGTTTTATACCGTTTGTTGTAGATTGTCTTGCAGGTTAGGAATGCGGCCGAGAGATCTGGAAGAGTGGGCAGCCGGGGTTCCGTACATTTTAGGATTGGGTTTTGGTTGGAGTCGTGTTTGAGTTTTGTATTCATTATATATTGTATGCCGTGTGTATGGCATTTGGTCTTTCGCTTGTATCTCGGCTGAAGTCTTTGGTTTGTATGGTTTTGGGTTTCTTTGCATTGCATAAAATGTATTTGGTTTTGGCCTGTATTTGTGCCTTGTTGCAAGATCCGGTGAAATTGTTGTCAAGCTAAGGGTCGGGACCCATTGTTAGGTCCCAACCCGTAGCATTCCGAGTCCCGCGGAGTCGGTGTGTTACTAAAGTGGTATCAGAGCCCTAGGTTGACAACAATGGCACTTGCAATCTTCTAAAGGCCGAATGAGGAATAAACAGAACCCACACGGGTTTTGATTTTCCGTTTTCAAAATCACATGCATGAGTCGGGGTAGAATGTACGAACCACCACTCCTTCCGCGGATCTCGGCAGCTTAGTTTATTGGACTTTGATATGTATATATATATATGTATATATAGATATAGATATGAGGTTTGTAGTTATGCATGATGGAATTGATGTGTTCTTTGTGATTGTAAGTTGCATGATGAATTTGATATATGTGTATAGTTATATATGTGGACAATTATATGTATGGGACCTTATTTTATCGATGAAATGATGGATGTGTTACATTGGTAGTGATATGGACTTAGGACTGATATAGTTATGTATACGTATTCTTATTATACATAGTAGTAGAATATGGAGTTATTGGAACTAATAGAAATATGATTGTATGATATCATCACCTCTAAGACGACGTTCGTTGGCTTGGGGATAGCATTCATACGTGGAGAAGTACGCTCAAGTATCGAGTTGAGCGCTACGTTCGGACGAACACCTTGGAGTTCTCGTACTCCTTTAAGAGGAGGTAGAAGAGGAGGATTAGAGATGACGTAAACGAAGGACAATCAAGTGAAGGAAAACTCGAGACAACTTAAGAGAAATCGAAATGAAGACCATACAAGAAGTGGAGTAACTTGAAGGTGTGGGAGTAGTTACATAGAGTCACGATTGGAAAGACAACAAGACCAATGTAGATAACGAACTTAAGTTCTTCAAGAAGACACGTGGACAACTAAAGATACGAATCAAGGAAAAGATGGGTACATTCTAACAAGGTTAAAGGTGAAATTCCATTAAGATGTGAAGTTTTCTTTAGGCGCTCCTAAGCATTGGAGTCAAGACGAGAAGAGTGATCGAACTATTTCTAAAGATTTAAGATACCGTAAGTTAAGCTTACGAGGTACCAATAAGTGAACTGTCAACATACTAGACTTATGAGAAGAAGGCGTGGTGGAGTTTCACATGGGGAAATTCCCCTAGAAGAGTTGGCGGTTTTTCGTTATTATGATAAGGCTAAGAAATGCCAAAAGGAAAGAAGTGTGAGTAGATGTGATCCCGAGGAAATGAGTGACGTAACAAGAAGTTGTTATGTATGGAAGGTTTTAAGATGCACTGGAAAGACGTCTTGGAGGAACGGTTAAGCCTATGAACGGGAGTTATGCGACACAACAAGCCCGAGAAGGGTATAGTTACCTTTTATAATAAGAAGGAAGCGTGGAGCGTAGAAAGACTTAATGGAGTGTGTGAAGGGCGATATGAGCAAGTGAAGTTTAAGGTATAGTACTCCGAGAGGGTAGCCTTCCGGAGTATGATAACATGGAGGGTAGGAAGAATGATGAAGCGTTGGACTTAGAGAAGGTCAACTATAAACTAATCGGTGATAGTCGGGAACGTTCTTGTGTGGGTTGTCTATGAATGAGTGTAGATGAGAAGAGGAACCAAGAACGTGGATTATAAAGGAACGGTAACAAGATCTTGGAGTTATGGTGGTTCAATGTCGGTAATAGGGAGGTATATCAATGGGAGCACCAATATCTTAATCATGTAGCATTGCAGGAATTCAAATCAAGTAAATGTAACAGACCTCATAGAGAGGGGATGCAACGAACCGTTACGACTTTCTTAGTCATGGGATCGGCATAAGGGGGAAAATGCACGTATAAGAACTGTTAAGGTTTGATAAGAGCGAAGAGAATAGATGAGCGGAAGGAAAGGGAGGCTTTTATGGTTGTTGTACAAAAAAGGGGAATACATAAAGAGGATGCATGATATGTGAGTGCTTGGTGGGGTTATGAGTCGATCTTTCAGTGATTGTGGTCGGAAAACTTCGCCAAAACGCGTACTAGTACGGTTGTGAGATTGTTTATGGAATCCCAAGAGATGCATAAGGCGCCGTATGGAATAACACTTGTGTAGAGACATGAGTTGTGGAAGCAAGTGAAGGAGGAATTATAAGAACTTATTGATAAGAGTTCATTAGAATTAGTGAAATGCTATGGAGAAACTCCGAATTTATCTTAAACTCTTCATTTGAAGTTCTTATGGAGAACACCAACTTGCGAAAAGAGAGACGGTTATCTAAGTTGTACATCGATTACAGTGAGCCGAGCAACATAACAAATGAAGGACTAGTATCCCTTACAACGAATGGGAGATCTACTCGATCAGTTGCAAGGGTCGGTAGTTTCTTCTAAGATTTGATTGTCACCGTTTGAAAATCCGAGACTGGGATATTGCAAATACGACATTTTGGACCAACCAAAATCACTACGAGAGAGAAGTCGTATGACAAGTTGTCTCGGGATGGCAACCCCGAGAGATATGGAAGGAGTTACAAGTTATCTTAGATGTGTTGAGCTTTACCAAATCAGTGAATGCGCTAGGATTTTTTTTTTAAAAAAATTATACATTTGAGCGCAGGCGCAAGGCGCTCATGCTACAAATCTAAATTAGGTTTAAAAAAAATGAAGAAAAAAAAATTGCGGAAAAAAAGAGGGTTTGAGCTCCGGCGCCTTCTAGAGGCGCTCAAAAACAATTTTTTTTAAAAAATAGCTCTATCGCTTTGTTTTTGCGTTAGATGTTAAACGCTGGCGCCAACTGGATGCGCTCAAATTAAACGTCAACGCAAGTCGTTCACATTTAGTACTAAGTAAATTGAAAATTGTGTATATAACACGCCCCAAAATTTATAATTAGGTAACAAGATTTAAATAGAATATAAATGGAAATTTTTTTTATTGTTAATTACTTAACAAATTCTAAAAAGGAAGATAGTTTACATAGCTTGATTAACTAATTGCATATCTTAAAAAAAAATTATTTTATCTAAAATTTTATTGAGGTAAAAATTGTAATAACCGGAAAATTTATTTCCGATTAATTCCGAGTCAAACCGAGATTTAGGGACCGTTGACCTCTTTAAGATACCTAACTTTATGACTAGCATTTTTTTATCATTTTATGTAAGTATTATAACCACATAAAATAAAAATAAAAATAAAAATAAATACACCAAACCCTAGTTATATATATATCTAGCTCTTTTGACGAGTTTTGACGAGGTCATGACGAGATCCAGACGAAGTCATGACAACTTTTGGACAAGTCAGGACATGGGTTTGACAAGCCCATTTTAAGCCATGAACCTTACCATCCGGGCCCGTTTCGAGTAAGCCAACTGGCCCATTAAGGCTCCTATCTCCCAGCCCTCTTCCTGCGTCGTTTTGTTGCCCTAGTTGCGCCTCTCTGCACGTCTCTCCAGCAGCAGCCACAACAACTCTCTGCACGTCTCTCCAACAGCAGCCACAGCGCCTCTTCTGCACGTCCAGGCCGGTGCCATCTTCCCTCGCACGCCTCTCCTGCGTCGCACGCCTCTCCTGCGCCGCACGTCTCTCCTCCTTCACGCAGCAGCGCCGGAACCCTAGCAGCCGGCGCTCCTCTTCCCCTGTCGACTCCAGCCGGCACTCCGCTCCTCTTCCCCTGTCGACTCCAGCCGGCACTCCTCTCCTCTCCTGTCGACTCCAGCCGGCGTTCCTACCTCTTCTGCACACCCCAGCCGACGCTTCCCACGTCTTGTTCGCTAACATCTCCTCTTCCTTCTCCTCGCCAGCCCAGTCACGCCACAGACATTAGCAGCCAGGGGAAGTCTTCACCGCTCTACAGTTTGATCCCGTTGTCCTCCTCATCTTATGAGCCTTGTAAGTGCGTAAGACTCCCTCCTTCTTCCTTACTTTACTTGAGTCATATATGTGCTTATAGCTGATTCCAAACCATCTAGGAGTCCATATAATTCAGCCAAAGGAACAGCTGCAAGGAGCTGTTACATTTCTCAGTTTCCGACATTGACGAACAATCAACTTTGAGGTCAGATTTGGGTAAGCTAGACTCTTCCTTTGCTCCTGATTTTTGGATATATTGTTGTCGGTATTGCAGTGTAGAACATACTGAAATTTGAGCCTATTCGGAGTTATAGTTTAGGAGATATGATTTTCTCAAGTTGGCTATTCATGCAGTTTTTTTTTAGTGTGCTGAGTTTGAGGAAATTTGCTAGAGATGCAGTTTTGTGGAATAAATTTGTAGGGGTTATTGACTTCTGTTAGACTTGAATTTTTGACACGTTATAGTTGATATAGTATAGTAGATCATACAAAAATTTCAGAGGAATCCATGTTATGGTTTGAGAGATATAGGGTTTCAAAGTTCAGTTTTATAAATGTGCTGAGTTGAGCAAAAACAGCATGGGATGCTGTTATGTGAGATAATTTTGAATAGGCTTTTGATCTCTGTTAGGCTTGAATTTTTGATATGATATATTTGACATCTTGTTGTAGATCATATTAAAATTTGGGAAGAATTGGAGTTACGGTTCGAGAGTTATTGTGTTTCAAAGTTGACGTTTTTATATATGTGCTGAGTGTTGGGGGAAAACAGCAAGTGATGCTGTTTTGTGAGATGATTTTGAATAAGCTCTTGATATCCTTTCCGGCTGAATTTTGGATATATTATAGGTAAGATTTTATAGTAGAACATATCAAAATTTGGGATAAATCCAGTGAGTGGTTTAGGAGTTATGATTTTTCAAAGTGTACTCAGATTTTTGCTAAGTATAGAATTTGTAAAGGGAGTAGTCAACTTTAGGAATTTTTATAAAACTGTTGAATGAACAGTTTGGCGAGATTCTTTCTCCTAAAGTTAGATAGGACATCATAGATAATCTAGGGATTTAAGTCGGAATTTTTATAAGCGGTTACGAATTTTATATTTGGAATCGAAGTTAGACCTGTACGAATTCCTGGAAAATAGTAACATAGGAAAAATGTTAGCTTGGAACCAAACGAAGCTTTGGGAGTTAGAATATGATTTTAGAATCTCAAATAGGAGTTTAGACATGAATTTTAGAATTTTCGAGAATTTCGGGACCAAGGGTAAAATGGTCATTTTACCATAAATTAATACTGCAACTAGTTATGTCTTAATATATTATTCTATTTTAGAAGTCTTAGACTTCTAACTACGTAGGAGTGTGCTAATGCACTTATCTCCTTTGACAGGCAACTGAGTTGCTACAGTTTACAGAGCGAGTTGGTTTACAGAGAGTCCAGCTTTATATCAGGTAAGTCCTTTGGACTTACTTAGCTGACTTCTAAATATGAGTATAAATGATGATGGTGGTGTGTGATTGAAATGTTTATGGAGATAGGTTGTGATATATAATTACCGACCTATAGTTTGGCCTAAGAGTAACGGGCGGTGGCATTCTGCTCAGTAGCTTGCGGGCACTGGGGGTTTCTTTCGGGACTAGTCCATACGTGGTTTGTAGTGATGCTACCAGTGGAAGTCAGCTAGACCTACACCAGTTGGATAAGGAACGGAGGCGAGAACTAATAATAATTCTCGTGCCACAACTTAAATTGAATAATGTGAATCACTTAAATAATAGATAATAAACGGTTGAGTGCCAGCATGATGTTTGTTTATTTTGTTTCTGCTTGTGTTTGTGCTGTTATCATTTTTGCTTATATTTGGATAGTTAGCTAACGGTTTATCCGTGTTGTAGATCTGTAGAGATAGACAGTTGCAGAGAGATCCGGAACGGATGGTCAGCCGGGTCCACGTACTCATTAGATGGGGACGGGGGAGTCTTCCATACGTCATGCATGTTATGTATCTTTATTTATGTTTGTAAGGCTGTCACATGCGTACGTTTATACCATTAAAAATATTATGTTTTAGAAATTGTGTTAAATACATTTGTGCCTTGTTGTAAGATCCAACTAATGTTGTTGTTAAACCAAGGTCGGGACCCATTGTGAGGTCCTAACCAGTAGCTCCCCGAGTTCCGAGAATTTGGGGTGTTACATCATGGTATCAGAGCTCTGGGTTGGCAACAATGGCACTTGAAATCTTCTGAAAGACCGAATGTATAAAATAACTAGAACCCGAAAGGGGTCTAAGATTTTCAAAACGGATTTCTGTTTTTACACAAGTGCATAGTCGGGTTGTTGGGTTAGTAGTACGTTGGACCACCATCGTTCACCGTGGATCTTTGTAACTTGGAATGTTAGGTGAGTAGTATATACATAATACACTTATAGTTATATGTTTTAATGTATGATTTTACATATGTATATGTGTAGCATGTTAGTATCCTAAAGGATATTTTAGATCTTTTAGTTGTGATATCATGAAGCGATTATCGCCTCATGATAAATCCGTAGCGGACTTAAAGAATTTTCAACACGAGACAATGGATTCAGACCTAGGATTGAGTAATATACTCTGGTGGGCGTCCTTGTGACCATATAAATCATCCGAAAAACGAGTGGGCAAAGAAGTACAGATGTGGAGACAATTTTCACCACAAGTACCGTCCGATGGGAAAGGAATCCCCGAGTCAATTTAGGCAGAAGGAACAGGAAGTCATACAAGGGACTTGGTCGTATGAGACTGAAAGATGAATTAGAAGAATCATGTAAGGGACGACGAGAAATCAGATTAGAGATAACGATAAGGGAACAAGAATCATACAGAACGGAGTACAACCAAGAATTGCAGAATAAAAGATGTTACAATCAAGGCAGACGCCGCCACATGCAAGCATGGGCATGAGAGTACAAAGAAGATAAGGTGCTAACCCGAGACGAAGAATTAAAGGAGTACAAAGACAACCATTGACAAATGAGTTTAAAGACGTGAAATAAATATCATCATCATAGAGACGGTTTGACTTACTTAATGATGCAAGAAATTGTAAGAAATCCAGATGTAAGTATCAAATACAGTAGAAGTCTGAAATTTAGACAAAAAGAATTCTATAAAAGTGGCATTACAACACCACACCAGATAAAGGGAAGAATGTGGGAAAGTGATTCTGGTGGACTAAGGAGTCCACAATAACTTCTCATTCACCTAAAGATCTGAGTTACCAACAGTTACAGTCATATTAGATAACCGCAAACAGATGATGAACAAAGTAAGAATAATTGTGAAGACACGCTTACAAGTTATCGTGGAAGACTTAATAAACTCATTGACGGCAGATGAATGTTAGGACTAGACTCAGAAGAATATAGTGACCCCATAAGAGAATAAGAGAAATGCCACTTTGGAAGGAGCTGAAGGAGTATTAACAAAGAAATGGGGAGAGATAGATTTCACCAAGCGTATCAAACTTCAAAAGAGATAGAAGAACAATAAGTCCGTGATCTTATAGAAGGTCAACTACAGACTAGTTGGTAATAACTGAGACATAACACGTGCGGGTCAACTAGTGGTAACTAAATCGGTACACGTGATCTTATGAAAGAATTTATAGACATCTGGAGGACCCTTCAAGGGATCAACAGAGACAAACGTGAAGCTAAATCGGTACACGTGCTAGTAACATTAATAGTAACATGGAGTGAGTTGAGTTAGTAACTCTAATTAAGAACTTAAGAGGGGAGACTAGACAGCTAAAAATGAACCTTTATGTTATTTGAGACCAAGGGAACTGTGTAAGTGATTTACTACCTACTGGCTAGGAAAAAGGTACATATCACAACTAGTACAGATGAATTATAAAAGGAGAACTAGAGGAGTAAGTATACACTTTGATAAGGTTCTATGTCAGTCAAGACAGAGTGTGTGTAACCATTCATACAAGGAAGGATGAGGATTCTCTTACGATAATTAGGGAAGAAACCCTTATGACCAAGAGATGCACAGAATGAAGACCTATAATTGAGAGTAAGCGCAAAGATAGAACCCTACAATGGTAGAGGAGTTTTAACCTCGTTAGAGAGATAAGAAGTGGTGAGGAATCACGACGCCAGTATCAAAAAGAGTAGGCGGCTGGTAGCAGAATCAATAGAGTCCAACGGAGCAATATTATAAACAACACTAAGGAAGGAACATGAGAGAATGACCTAGTGGACTGGTGAAAGAGAATTGGTCTAAGAAAACGGAAGTGGGGAGGATAGAACGAACTAACAAAGGAGAAAAGAGTTAACCGAGTAGTGGATGCGTACCAGGAATTTTACGCCATTAGAAGTATGAGAAGAGTGAGTACGATATGTTGAGGTAAGTCAACTATAGAATAAGCAACGTCAGCGGAGGACGTGCAAGTGTTGTTGGTATTGATGAGTTATGTACAGTTAAGAAGAGATATCTGTGATGGTGGATTATTGAATTAACTATACCGATACTTTGGAGGATTTCCTCAAGTAGATAACGAAAATCTTCTTAGATAACTAAAGGTATAGAGAGGATCATGTCTGAGGTTACTTCTTGGCTTATTAAGATCAAACTCCGGTTGAGTCAGAGAGTTTAGATCCATGTTAGAAGAATTCCAAAGGTAAACGGAAGAGGTCGTCTTCCAACCGTCATCTTAGTTCCTTGAGGCAAATAAGGAAGGTATTGGGTACTTCATCTGGATAGGACGTATGGTGTAATTGAGAGGAAGAGTTTTGGGGTCAATCATTTTGGACTCACGGAAAATGTCCTTATGATTACCGGGTGACAACATAATTATCAAAGTAACACAGCGGAAGCGTGGTGAGTCCTTACCCACAGAACAAGAAACTCAATGGTACAGAAAAAAAACGACGTGTCGAGTTTAAGATAATGGTAGTTGGTGAGATACGTTTTGATGAGAACTAACATGAGATGGGCTATGCGGAGTGACTATAAATTTTATGGAAGAATTGTACCACCATCAAGGTAGACGGGAAAGTATGGCATATAGAGGTTATAGAAAGGGAGTGGTACCCTATTATGGATCCAAGTGAAGAATGGCGGCTTGTCACATGTTGTTGGATAAGTAGTTTCGGAATCCAATACCTAACGAAGTACTCTAGAGTGAATTTCCTTGATTGATTGAGGAAAGATTTAACGAGGTAAATAAAAGTAATGTGCAAGGTCTGCACTAGAAAGCAAAGTGAGTAACTACCACTTTGAGTCGAAGGATACATAAGAAAGAGAAGCGACAGGAGTATACTTGAAACCCAATAGTCGTTCTTAAAGAAAGCATAATCTCGGAGTAGAGTTTACATATAATGTTATATCAGAATGGATCCGCGTTTCGTTTGATGTCAGAGGGATATTCTCGATCCGGTAAGTGTGGTGGATATATGAGTACAATGATGATGGGTTGTTAGCATTTGTCGAGTAGTTATGATCAAAACGACGGTGATGTGAGATCAGCTTGTGTCTAGTATCATCATTTTGGACACATCATATGCCACTAAGATCTTGGAAACTGGGTAAGAAGCATGAGTTAAGTCAGTAACATACTAAAGATCTATAAAATAATAATGAGCAGATGATGATTCTTTAATGGAGGAACCATTGGTCAACATACTTAGTTAGAAGGAATACTTACTAGACACGAGTTAGGTCCACAGAATAGAGGATTGGACAGTTGGGCCGAATGATACCGGTGAGATATTCGATAACCGATCTAGAACGTGGCAGCAAGCGCTTATGATGTATGTACATGAAAAGATTTTCGGAGAAATGAGTTTTATGAAAAGCCGACGAGGCTACTGGAGATATGGTGGATAATATGAGACGTCATAACCTTTCAGAGATCTATACAAAGATAGTGGTAACCTTGAAAACAACTAGTTACGGCTTGATCCTGCATGTGTGTGCTATTGTTTGACTACTTGTTTATTTCATGCTTCAGTGTTTAGTCTTGTATGTTATATTGATGACCTTTGGTGTCTGAGTACTTAGATGTAGAATCGATGAGGTTTTTTTTGTAGTGATTTGATACACCCGACTGGTGCATTACAGACCAATCATGATTATCTAACCCTATGTTTCGGGACGAAACATATTTTTAGGGGGTACTGATGTAATAACCGAAAAATTTATTTCCGATTAATTCCGAGTCAAACCGAGATTTAGGGACCGTTGACCTCTTTAAGATACCTAACTTTATGACTAGCATTTTTTTATCATTTTATGTAAGTATTATAACCACATAAAATAAAAATAAAAATAAAAATAAATACACCAAACCCTAGTTATATATATATCTAGCTCTTTTGACGAGTTTTGACGAGGTCATGACGAGATCCAGACGAAGTCATGACAACTTTTGGACAAGTCAGGACATAGGTTTGACAAGCCCGTTTTGATGAGAACTAACATGAGATGGGCTATGCGGAGTGACTATAAATTTTATGGAAGAATTGTACCACCATCAAGGTAGACGGGAAAGTATGGCATATAGAGGTTATAGAAAGGGAGTGGTACCCTATTATGGATCCAAGTGAAGAATGGCGGCTTGTCACATGTTGTTGGATAAGTAGTTTCGGAATCCAATACCTAACGAAGTACTCTAGAGTGAATTTCCTTGATTGATTCAGGAAAGATTTAACGAGGTAAATAAAAGTAATGTGCAAGGTCTGCACTAGAAAGCAAAGTGAGTAACTACCACTTTGAGTCGAAGGATACATAAGAAAGAGAAGCGACAGGAGTATACTTGAAACCCAATAGTCGCTCTTAAAGAAAGCATAATCTCGGAGTAGAGTTTACATATAATGTTATATCAGAATGGATCCGCGTTTCGTTTAACGTCAGAGGGATATTCTCGATCCGGTAAGTGTGGTGGATATATGAGTACAATGATGATGGGTTGTTAGCATTTGTCGAGTAGTTATGATCAAAACGACGGTGATGTGAGATCAGCTTGTGTCTAGTATCATCATTTTGGACACATCATATGCCACTAAGATCTTGGAAACTGGGTAAGAAGCATGAGTTGAGTCAGTAACATACTAAAGATCTATAAAATAATAATGAGCAGATGATGATTCTTTAATGGAGGAACCATTGGTCAACATATTTAATTAGAAGGAATACCTACTAGACACGAGTTAGGTCCACAGAATAGAGGATCGGACAGTTGGGCCGAATGATACCGGTGAGATATTCGATAACCGATCTAGAACGTGGCAGCAAGCGCTTATGATGTATGTACATGAAAAGATTTTCGGAGAAATGAGTTTTATGAAAAGCCGACGAGGCTACTGGAGATATGGTGGATAATATGAGACGTCATAACCTTTCAGAGATCTATACAAAGATAGTGGTAACCTTGAAAACAACTAGTTACGGCTTGATCCTGCATGTGTGTGCTATTGTTTGACTACTTGTTTATTTCATGCTTGAGTGTTTAGTCTTGTATGTTATATTGATGACCTTTGGTGTCTGAGTACTTAGATGTAGAATCGATGAGGTTTTTTTTTGTAGTGATTTGATACACCCGACTGGTGCATTACAGGCCAATCATGATTATCTATCCCTAAGTTTCGGGACGAAACTTATTTTTAGGGGGTACTGATGTAATAACCGGAAAATTTATTTCCGATTAATTCCGAGTCAAACCGAGATTTAGGTACCGTTGACCTCTTTAAGATACCTAACTTTATGACTAGCATTTTTTTATCATTTTATGTAAGTATTATAACCACATAAAATAAAAATAAAAATAAAAATAAAAATAAATACACCAAACCCTAGTTATATAAATATCTAGCTCTTTTGACGAGTTTTGACGAGGTCATGACGAGATCCAGACGAAGTCATGACAACTTTTGGACAAGTCAGGACATGGGTTTGACAAGCCCATTTTCAGCCATGAACCTTACCATCCGGGCCCGTTTCGAGTAAGCCAACTGGCCCATTAAGGCTCCTATCTCCCAGCCCTCTTCCTGCGTCGTTTTGTTGCCCTAGTTGCGCCTCTCTGCACGTCTCTCCAGCAGCAGCCACAACAACTCTCTGCACGTCTCTCCAACAGCAGCCACAACGCCTCTTCTGCACGTCCAGGCCGGCGCCATCTTCCCTCGCACGCCTCTCCTGCGTCGCACGCCTCTCCTGCGCCGCACGTCTCTCCTCCTTCACGCAGCAGCGCCGGAACCCTAGCAGCCGGCGCTCCTCTTCCCCTGTCGACTCCAGCCGGCACTCCGCTCCTCTTCCCCTGTCGACTCCAGCCGGAACTCCGCTCCTCTTCCCCTGTCGACTCCAGCCGGCACTCCTCTCCTCTCCTGTCGACTCCAGCCGGCACTCCTCTCCCCTGTAGACTCTTCCTTTGCTCCTGATTTTTGGATATGTTGTTGTCGGTATTGCAGTGTAGAACAGACTGAAATTTGAGCCTATTGGGAGATATAGTTTAGGAGATATGATTTTCTCAAGTTGGCTATTCATGCAGTTTTTTTTTTAGTGTGCTGAGTTTGAGGAAATTTGCTAGAGATGCAGTTTTGTGGAATAAATTTGGAGGGGTTATTGACTTCTGTTAGACTTGAACTTTTGACACGTTATAGTTGATATAGTATAGTAGATCATACAAAAATTTCAGAGGAATCCATGTTATGGTTTGAGAGATATAGGGTTTCAAATTTCAGTTTTATAAATGTGCTGAGTTGAGAAAAAACAGCATGGGATGCTGTTTTGTGAGATAATTTTTGTAATAGCTAGAATTTCCGAATTCTAATTAATGTTGATTAACTTAATCGTTCATAGTAATTGACATATAACTCGCGAAGATTTCGCAAGTGATGAGTATGAGTCCCACCGTTATGTTCCTCGCGTAATTTTGGACGTTTGGGGAAATTTTTACTTTTTCCCCTAGGTAATTATTTTTACCCTCCGGTGTTATTTGGAGCATTTGGGAGCTCCAATTAATAAAAATGCAGTTGAGAGAAATGATCAGGACATCGGATATGTCTTAGATATGAAATAACATGGAGAGGCAAAACGGCCAAAAGAGTCGCTACTTCGTTTCTTAATGGCTAAGAAAGACGGCTTAGGAATACACGTTTTCCGAGGCAGTTGTGGAATAATTATCCCTACAATATTCTAGATTTAATGTTCCAATCTCGAGAAGTTTGGAGAAAGAGGTTCGACCCGCCTTTGGATCGGTTAAAGGATAATTATCGACTTTACTAAAGGATAATTATCGTCTTCACTATAAATAGCGGAAAATCCTTTATTAATTCATTTCATTTCACGTTTCCTCGTAAAAGCTCTGATTTCTCTCAACCTTCAAACTCAGATCTACTCTCCGTTTCTAATCCGATTTCAATTCCGTTTGAGTTTCTGGATTCCTCTCTTCATTCTCTTCATATCGGTACCGAGTTTCTGCATTTCCGAGTATATGGAGGGCTGGTCGAGCATATATGTCACCAGGACGGTTCCGTCGCTCAGATTCCGATGAATTTGATGCTGTTCATGCGTAGCCTGCGTCGTTGTGATTCCGAATCTTCTTTCAGATCGTCAATCGGGTTAGTAACGAATAAGTTATGAATTTATTCGTTTTTCGTACTGCGATTTGGCCTAAATTGACTTTAGGCTTGTCAAATAGGACAATTAGAAATTCCATTATGGTCGTTATATTATTCTGGTGATTATGGATTCTTGTTTGATGAAATCTGATGACAGGGGGTTTAGAAATTGCCTGCGGGCAAAACGTTATTCTGGCGAAATCTAATTAATTAATTAAAGGTTAATTAATTAAATTAGGATTAAAATTGAGATTGAGGAATGTCGATTAGATACTACCTTGAGATTTGAGGAATTGTGAGCTATGTTGAGATATTGAGGTTTAGTTGGTTGTGAGGCTCATAGATTGAGTATGATCCTTATGGATCCCTTTGGGTCTAGGTGTGACCCCTTTGATGAATAGAGGTTGATATATCTCTTTATGCCTTTTTATAGGCCGTGTTGTCCCTCCAGTGTAGAGGTGATCGTGGTTGATTTTGTACGAGGTTGAGGTAAGTCCGTAGGACTTACTTAGCTACCATCCTTATATTGGGTGTTTGTATGAGTGGTGTGTGCCTTATATGTTTGCTATGATAGCATGTGATGTCGTATGTACCGACCTATGTTTTATTGATTGCCCCACTGCGTGGCTGTGATAACCTTTCCCTTTCATCCCGCCGTGGAGTCTGGGAGGTTCTCTGATGTCAGGCCAGACCGGTTTACAGGAAGGGCGCAATCCACTCCCATAGGGTACACGGATTGTGTGACCGATACTAGTACGGCTGGCTAGCAGGCTCAGAGGAGAGGATGTATCGGTCCTCGTGTCACCTAGTTTCATATATATTATATTTATACGATTTGAGTGAATGACCATTATATTGAGATGAATAAATGGGTAAATGAGTGAAAGCATGCTGATATGTTTATATTTCCCTATGTGTGATTGTGCTTATGCATTACCTCATATATGTATGGTTAGCTAACGGTTTCATACCGGGTTGTAGATGTTTACAGGTTAGGCACTACTGAGTGATCTGGCAGGGTGACAGGCCGAGGACTCTCGTACATTAGGTGGTTGGTTTGGGGTTGTTGTGTTTCCCTCCTACGTGAGGATGATCTTTTGTACCTCCTATGCGAGGATGTCGTTTTATATACTCGGCTATGTTGTTGTTTACTTTGGGTCGTACAGTTTATACTGTTTTATGTATTTGTTTTATATCTGTCACTGCCATGTTATAAGGTCCAGTGAACTTGTTGTCAGGCTAGGGTCAGGATCCATTATGAGATCCTAGCCCAATGTGACATCCCGAGTCCCGCGGATTCGGGGTGTTACAGAGTTGGTATCAGAGCCCACGTTGACAACAATGGCACTTGCTACCTACAATGAGGTTTGATAGGTAAAATAAACAGAGCCCACATGGGATTTGACGTTTTCAAAGGTTTTGGTTTTAAGTGTGGTTTTGGGATAGAATGTACGAGAAGTCGTCACCTCTGCCATGGATCTCTGCAGCGTAGATATGTATATATATCTGTGTGTACTATGGATTATGTGGATGTATTATATACATATCGATACCTATGGCATATATATAGCCTTTTAAGATTAGGTGCGTATATCCTACAGATGACTCAGACTAGAGTAGTATCTGTAGTGGGATGAGGTAGGGGTACACCCCCTCTTCCTCCAGTGGTGATAAGTTAGGGACCAGTTTCCGTTGTTATTTCGCCTATGGCAGAGAACGAGTTTGAAGAGGCTGATCGTGTCTCCATGAGTAGATCCGAGTTTCGAGAATATATGTAACAAGTAGATGAAGCGGTGATAGCGGGTAGATCCACACCGGATTTACCAACAATTGTGAGATCAACTGAAGCTTTTGGATCCGGAAAGAAGCAATGGACTGAATCAGTTACTGGAGAAGCAAAGATGATGAATGGGGAACCAAATCCGATATCAGGACAATCTAGTGATTCTTTGGCCGTGAAGATGACTGGCAAGGAACTATAGTGTTTTAATTGCGTGGAAATTGGGACACTGGCGAGCTGTGTGCCCAAAGGTGCCTATCATATGATTTACGTGTGGTAAAGCAAGGCATAGAGCGAAGTTTTATCGACAGGGCAAGGCATTGCCTTTACAGGTTCCCTTCAAGAGTGAGATCATTCCAGGTGGACGGCGAAGGTCGAGTTACCCTTCAGTTGCACAGGTTGCAAGGATGGGATGATTATGTTTCAGTTGTGGCTATCCAGATCATTTGCATTCTGTGTGCCCTTTGGTACTGATAGCTTGTTTCACTTGTGGTGAGCTAGGCCATCTGGCCCTTTTTGTCAGCACGGTGGTGTTCCTTCCTAGCAAGACCTTCCTCTTTCCGGTGCAGAAAGAGTGGAAGTGGAGGCTATAGTAATGACCTCAGTGATACCCGAGGAGCATGGATCTGACATTGAGTGATGATATGTAGTGGAGCTACGAGTGTTAGCTGTTATAGGTATCATTTTCGTTAATGGTTTACCTGGTGGAGTTTTGCTTGTTGTGAGTGTTATGCACTTCATGTCTTTCGATGCATGCGTTAATGGTTGACTTTTTGTATATAGTAGAAGGTGGATTTTCCTTTACAAGATTACCTTTTTGGGTCTGAGATACCCGTGAGATGCGTGTTTGTTCCCTTATTTCAGGGACCCGTGTATGGTTGTAGACTTCTTTGTCATGTCGTAGGTGCATGAGGAAGTCATTATGTGTATGGTTTGGATGAATAGATATCATGTGATGTTAGCTTTTAATAGTAAGACTATTATAGTCTTTACTGAGTTGAGTTAAATAGAGGTCTTCTAAGGTTAAGACCTTTGAAGAGACGGGTTTGTCATCAAGATTGTACGAGCAACGAGCTGATAGCACAGGGATGTGACGCCTTCTAGTGTTATACCATGAAGGAGCGAGATAGTCCAACATTGGAAGGTATTCCAGCTGTTTATGAGTTTATAGACGTGTTACTGAAACGTCTAGCTGCCACCTCAGCGGAGTGTGGACATTGTTATCGAGTTGAAGTATGATACAAGATTGAATGGGAAAGCCACACTATATGGTGCTTGTTGAGATATTGTACTGATAACTTGAAAATTTGACTGAAACGGGCTTCTTTTACTCTAGTAGGTTCCATGTTCCGTATTAACGACCTGATGAGTTAGCTTCAAGAAGCAATTGTGTTTTCAGGATTCCTATGTGCTCAAGATATCCCTAGTCATGGATGAGAGAGAAGCATGTGTATGAGATAACATCCCATACCCGCTATGGACACTACGAGTTTGTAGTGATGTCATTTGGGTTGACGAATGTTTTAGTAGTTTTTATGGAGTTGATGAACAATATCTTCATCGACTTCCTTGATTAGTCGGTGGTGGACTTCATTGATGACATGTCGGTATACTCTCATAGTAGAGAATAGTAGACCGATCGTCCGAGGACCGTTCTGTAGATTTCGAGAGATAGAGAGTTGATGCTACGCTCTCTAAGTGTAAGTTGAGATGCCAGTGGTAGCCTTTTTAGGCCATGTTGTCTCCGCCAGTGGGATCATGGTTGACCAGGCGATAATTTAGTATGTTATACCATGGGAGATACTGATGAACATTAAGGAATACGTAGTTTTCTCGGCTCATCCGACTGCTACCAATGCTTTGAGGAAGGATTTTATATGATTACGTATTCATTTGCGAGTCTTTTGAGAAGACCACCATAACTACGTGATGAAAGCAGTGTGTCTAAGTTTTGAAGAGTTGAGGAGGCATTTGACCTCTGCTTCCATTCTGTTATAGTCAGAAGAATTTTGGGATCCCGTGATTTACGGTGATACATCCCAAGTAAGTTTAAGACGCATATTAATACAGAGGAGTGGAGTTATGGATATGTGGGTCTACAGTTGAAGACGTGTGAGGAGAACTATCTGACGCCTGATTTAGAGTTAGCAACGGAGTTGAATAACCACCAGCGTTAAGGACTCGAGTTGATCAAGACTTTAACCCAAAGATTCCATACTATTTAGAGAAGTTGAACGTTGTCGCCAACAACTTGAACAGAAAAACGCTCCAAGAGAAGATGATTGTGAGACTGATAGTTCAGCCTCAGCTTCAGAGAGATCTAGCTTGGCTAGAGTTAGACAATCAGTTCCTTGATGATGATACCCAGTTATACCTCAGAGGTTCTACCTGGTCTGTTGGATGAGGTCCAACAGAAGCAGGAGACCTGCCCGGCCTTAAAAAGGTTTAGAGAAAGGATGTCTCGTACTGAGGCACCATAGTTCTCCATGGGAGTAGATGGACTGATGAAGAGTCATGACCACTTTTATATACCTGCTGATGCAGATGGAGACAAAGAATATTATGGTATACCCATTGTACGCCTTATTCAGTACATTCAGGTACGAGTAAGATGTACCACGAGATGAGACGATTATATTGTATGAAGCCGATATAACCAGATTTGTGATATAGTGTGTGACATGTCAGCAGGTCCAGATAGAGTATTTCCGATCTAGAGATAAGCCCCACCCACTACCAGTGCGGTAGTAGAATTTGGGAGGACATCTCTATGGACTTTGTTATGGGATTGTGACCCAGTAGAAGATTTGATGTTATCTGGATTGTTGGTAACAGATTAATAAAATCAGCACGTTTCATTTCTATCAGAAGGACGTTGCTAGTGAATGAATTGGCTGAGGAGTACACTAGACAGATAGTGAGACTCCATGGTATACCGAGAACGATCATTTCTCATTGAGATGGATGTTTTACTTTGAGATTTTAGGCAGCAGATTCAGACTACTTTGGGGACGAGTCTGTACCTCATGACTACACTTCACCCACTGACCGATAGTCAGTTAGAGAGGATCATCTAGATCTTAAAGATCTATTATAAGTTGTAAGTTGAATGGGAAACGTGGATGGTTATATTACCTTCCATTAATGAGTTTATTATATAACAATGAAGGACGTGCATCTTTTTGGGATGACCCTATAAGTCAATATATAGACATAGATGTGGTATATCCTTATGCTAGAAGTGATCTAGCAATAGAAGTGAAATAACACCTGACGAGACTCAAGATTTTATAGTTCGAGTAACGATGATTAAAGGAAGAATGTTGGTTGTACAGAGTCACCAAATATTATATGTAGACAAGAGGCGTTAACCTCTAAAGTTCAAGCGAGAGTTCATGTCCGGCTGTAAGTATCTCAGCTGCGAGACGTTAGACGTGTTAATATGGAAAGGGAACTGAGTTTCCAATATGATGGTTTATTTGAGATCGACCAGTACGGAGAAGGTAGCATGATGTTTAGCTTTGCCTATTAGATTAGAGAATATCCACCCAGTGTTTCATATGTCTCGACTAAGGAAGTATATACCAGACTCGAGACACCTTGTGAGTTACGATGATTTGGTGGTTGAGTCCGACCACACTTTTATTGAGCATTCGATTACATTCTTGGAATGTTGTTCTTATGTGCTTATGTGCTTATATGTTAGGACATACCCATTTGTGGGAGCACGAGTATATCTTAGTGCTATCTTGATGAATGTTGTTCTTATGTGCTTATGTGCTTATATGCATTGATGTGTTATTCTATGCTAGTTGTGATGTGATTTATGATCTTAGTAGATCTTGATGTGCTAGCGTGATGTATGCTATAGCTGGAGATGATTACTTCCTCCACGCTACCCGAGTATGATCATATTTATAGCTGGAGATGGTTCTTTCCTCCATGCTATTTGAGTGGGATTAGGATTCAGCTGGAGATGGTTCTTTCCTCCATGCTACCTTGATGGACATAGTTCAATGGAGATGTGATTCCTCCATGCGATATATATGTTTATGGGTTGGCTAGAGACGTATTTCCTCTATACATGTGATATGTTTTGGCTAGAGATGTGCTTCCTCTATGCCTTGTGATGTGGTATGGCGAGAGACGTGATTCCTCTACGCCTTTGGGTAGCGTTATGGCCCTGTTTCCTGGAGTGATGATTCCTCCATGTTTATACTTGAGGTTATAGATTGTTATAGGTTGTGATCTTTTGAACGGAGATGTGATACCTCCGATAGAAAGAGTGAGAGTTATACCTCGGCGTATGGGTCCGAGAGGATTTGGGAATTGTTCAAGTTTCGGGACGAAACTTTTTTTAAGGGGTGTGTGATGTAATAGCTAGAATTTCCGAATTCTAATTAATGTTGATTAACTTAATCGTTCATAGTAATTGACATATAACTCGCGAAGATTTTGCAAGTGATGAGTATGAGTCCCACCGTTATGTTCCTCGCGTAATTTTGGACGTTTGGGGAAATTTTTACTTTTTCCCCTAGGTAATTATTTTTACCCTCCGGTGTTATTTGAAGCATTTGGGAGCTCCAATTAATAAAAATGCAGTTGAGAGAAATGATCAGGACATCGGATATGTCTTAGATATGAAATAACATGGAGAGGCAAAACGGTCAAAAGAGTCGCTATTTCGTTTCTTAATGGCTAAGAAAGACGGCTTAGGAATACACGTTTTCCGAGGCAGTTGTGGAATAATTATCCCTACAATATTCTAGATTTAATGTTCCAATCTCGAGAAGTTTGGAGAAAGAGGTTCGACCCGCCTTTGGATCGGTTAAAGGATAATTATCGACTTTACTAAAGGATAATTATCGTCTTCACTATAAATAGCGGAAAATCCTTTATTAATTTCATTTCATTTCACGTTTCCTCGTAAAAGCTCTGATTTCTCTCAACCTTCAAACTCAGATCTACTCTCCGTTTCTAATCCGATTTCAATTCCGTTTGAGTTTCTGGATTCCTCTCTTCATTCTCTTCATATCGGTACCGAGTTTCTGCATTTCCGAGTATATGGAGGGCTGGTCGAGCATATATGTCACCAGGACGGTTCCGTCGCTCAGATTCCGATGAATTTGATGCTGTTCATGCGTAGCCTGCGTCGTTGTGATTCCGAATCTTCTTTCAGATCGTCAATCGGGTTAGTAACGAATAAGTTATGAATTTATTCGTTTTTCGTACTGCGATTTGGCCTAAATTGACTTTAGGCTTGTCAAATAGGACAATTAGAAATTCCATTATGGTCGTTATATTATTCTGGTGATTATGGATTCTTGTTTGATGAAATCTGATGACAGGGGGTTTAGAAATTGCCTGCGGGCAAAACGTTATTCTGGCGAAATATAATTAATTAATTAAAGGTTAATTAATTAAATTAGGATTAAAATTGAGATTGAGGAATGTTGATTAGATACTACCTTGAGATTTGAGGAATTGTGAGCTATGTTGAGATATTGAGGTTTAGTTGGTTGTGAGGCTCATAGATTGAGTATGATCCTTATGGATCCCTTTGGGTCTAGGTGTGACCCCTTTGATGAATAGAGGTTGATATATCTCTTTATGCCTTTTTATAGGCCGTGTTGTCCCTCCAGTGTAGAGGTGATCGTGGTTGATTTTGTACGAGGTTGAGGTAAGTCCGTAGGACTTACTTAGCTACCATCCTTATATTGGGTGTTTGTATGAGTGGTGTGTGCCTTATATGTTTGCTATGATAGCATGTGATGTCGTATGTACCGACCTATGTTTTATTGATTGCCCCACTGCGTGGCTGTGATAACCTTTCCCATTCATCCCGCCGTGGAGTCTGGGAGGTTCTCTGATGTCAGGCCAGACCGGTTTACAGGAAGGGTGCAATCCACTCCCATAGGGTACACGGATTGTGTGACCGATACTAGTACGGCTGGCTAGCAGGCTCAGAGGCGAGGATGTATCGGTCCTCGTGTCACCTAGTTTCATATATATTATATTTATACGATTTGAGTGAATGACCATTATATTGAGATGAATAAATGGGTAAATGAGTGAAAGCATGCTGATATGTTTATATTTCCCTATGTGTGATTGTGCTTATGCATTACCTCATATATGTATGGTTAGCTAACGGTTTCATACCGGGTTGTAGATGTTTACAGGTTAGGCACTGCTGAGTGATCTGGCAGGGTGACAGGCCGAGGACTCTCGTACATTAGGTGGTTGGTTTGTGGTTGTTGTGTTTCCCTCCTACGTGAGGATGATCTTTTGTACCTCCTATGTGAGGATGTCGTTTTATATACTCGGCTATGTTGTTGTTTACTTTGGGTCGTACAGTTTATACTGTTTTATGTATTTGTTTTATATCTGTCAGTGCCATGTTGTAAGGTCCAGTGAACTTGTTGTCAGGCTAGGGTCAGGATCCATTGTGAGATCCTAGCCCAATGTGACATCCCGAGTCCCGCGGATTCGGGGTGTTACAATTTTGAATAGGCTTTTGATCTCTGTTAGGCTTGAATTTTTGATATGATATATTTGACATCTTGTTGTAGATCATATTAAAATTTGGGAAGAATCGGAGTTACGGTTCGAGAGTTATTGTGTTTCAAAGTTGACGTTTTTATATATGTGCTGAGTGTTGGGGGAAAACAGCAAGTGATGCTGTTTTGTGAGATGATTTTGAATAAGCTCTTGATATCCTTTCCGGCTGAATTTTGGATATATCATAGGTAAGATTTTATAGTAGAACATATCAAAATTTGGGATAAATCCAGTGAGTGGTTTAGGAGTTATGATTTTTCAAAGTGTACTCAGATTTTGGCTAAGTATAGAATTTGTAAAGGGAGTAGTCAACTTTAGGAATTTTTATAAAACTGTTGAATGAACAGTTTGGAGAGATTCTTTCTCCTAAAGTTAGATAGGACATCATAGATAATCTAGGGATTTAAGTCGGAATTTTTATAAGCGGTTACGAATTTTATATTTGGAATCGAAGTTAGACCTGTACGAATTCCCGGAAAATAGTAACATAGGAAAAATGTTAGCTTGGAACCAAACGGAACTTTGGGAGTTAGAATATGATTTTAGAATCTCAAATAGGAGTTTAGACATGAATTTTAGAATTTTCGAGAATTTCGGGACCAAGGGTAAAATGGTCATTTTACCATAAATTAATACTGCAACTAGTTATGTCTTAATATATTATTCTATTTTAGAAGTCTTAGACTTCTAACTACGTAGGAGTGTGCTAATGCACTTATCTCCTTTGACAGGCAACTGAGTTGCTACAGTTTACAGAGCGAGTTGGTTTACAGAGAGTCGAGCTTTATATCAGGTAAGTCCTTTGGGCTTACTTAGCTGACTTCTAAATATGAGTATAAATGATGATGGTGGTGTGTGATTGAAATGTTTATGGAGATAGGTTGTGATATATAATTACCGACCTATATTTTGGCCTAAGAGTAACGGGCGGTGGCATTCTGCTCAGTAGCTTGCGGGCACTGGGGGTTTCTTTCGGGACTAGTCCATACGTGGTTTGTAGTGATGCTACCAGTGGAAGTCAGCTAGACCTACACCAGTGGGATAAGGAACGGAGGCGAGAACTAATAATAATTCTCGTGCCACAACTTAAATTGAATAATGTGAATCACTTAAATAATAGATAATAAACAGTTGAATGCCAGCATGATGTTTGTTTATTTTGTTTCTGCTTGTGTTTGTGCTGTTATCATTTTTGCTTATATTTAGATAGTTAGCTAACGGTTTATCCGTGTTGTAGATCTGTAGAGATAGACAGTTGCAGAGAGATCCGGAACGGATGGTCAACCGGGTCCACGTACTCATTAGATGGGGACGGGGGAGTCTTCCATACGTCATGCATGTTATGTATCTTTATTTATGTTTGTAAGGCTGTCACATGCGTACGTTTATACCATTAAAAATATTATGTTTTAGAAATTGTTTTAAATACATTTGTGTCTTGTTGTAAGATCCAAGTAATGTTGTTGTGTCTTGTTGTGTTTTTAGATTTACCGGAGGTTAGACGAGCAACTGAGTGATCCGGAAGTAGTGGTCAGTCGGGTCTCCGTACTCCTTAGGGTTGGGGTTGTTGGTTGTTGTGGTTTCTTTTGTTAAGACAGTTGTTCGTTTTTCCCTTGTTTAAGTACTTTAGGCTGCTAGACCGTGTTGCATTCATTACCTTAAAAATACTATTTTATGAATTTCGGTTTTCTTTATTTGTGTCTTGTTGCAAGATCCTAGTAATATTGTTGTCAAACTGAGGTCAGGACCCATTGTGAGGTCCTAACTAGTAGTATCCCGGATTCTGAGAATCCGGGGTGTTACAACATGGTATCAAGGCTCTAGGTTGGCAACAATGGCACTTGAAATCTTCTGAAAGACCGAATAAGACTTAAGCAGAACCCGACAAGGGATCTGAGTTTCAAAAAGAACTTTTGGTTTTCAAATGCATGCATAGACTGGTTGGGGATAGAAAAGTACGGATGACAACCACTACTACCGCGGATCTCAGTATGCTTAGTATATGGACTTTAGCTTTTACTTTAGTTGGACGTTTTAGCTTGATTATAAAGATATGTGATATATATATATAAGTATATGCCGAAGATTAGTAGAGATTATAGTTATATTATGCCCTTAAGAGGGATAATCAAATGAGATCCTCACTCTGTGGACACGCCTAAGTTTATTTGAAGGATTTCAACGTAAGGATAAGTACGCTCAGCTTATGAGCATTAGGGTAGACGAACGGCAGACAACTGTTTCGAGCTTGTTGAGGAACGTCGGGACAGAAAAGTGAAGCCTAAAAGACAACACACACTACAAGGACAAGAAGGGAATTCCGAGTCAACTCCATAGGATCAAATGAAGAATATACAGGAGTGTAGTTCCGACAACGAGTTGGATGACCGACAAGTATACCAATTGGAAGAGACGACCAATAGGTTCTTTCAAGATGGTGTAAAGCAACGTTACAAACAAAAGGGATGCCTTCGGAAAAACAAATAGGCATGAAGGTGAAGGTGGAAGATAGTAGCAATCCAGACAAAAGACATTGAATCTAAGCTTACTGACGGACCAGAAGGTGAAAGTTTGAAGCTAGAAGTAGAGTGGAATATGATCACTCTCGACAAGCTACTTTCCACTACAATCAGGATGGGAAACCGAGACAATCATAAGAGTAGGAGTCAAGATAAGATACATTGCCCATCCCGATACAAAGAATTAAAGAACCGCAAAACGAAAGCTTACATGTTGCTAAAAAAAAAAGAAAGGCCGATTTCACCCAACATGGAAGTGGTGTGACCCCTAGAACACACAAGAATTACAACAAGGATCGGGATACAACAACGACCGGATTTTTATAAACGCGGAAGTACAAGCAGCACCTCAAGAAGGAGGGTGTAGGAGAATAGTCTTGGGGAAAAAGAGGGTCTCTAATAACTTCACACTCACGAAAGGATTTAAATTAATAACCCTAGCGGGTCATAACCGAGAACCGCCAGTGAACAATAACTCGGGTAAAAAGAATCATGGGAAAATACATACAAGTCATCGTCGAAGAATTGATATGTCCGTTGGCAGAAGAAAAAGATACAACTAGACTCGTAAGAGTATAGTGCTCCTATAGGAGTGTAGTTTGTAGAAGGAGCTAAAGGAGTATAAATGGAAGAGATATATTTTCACCTGGTATATCAAACCTCAAAAGAGATGGAAGAAAAGTAAGTCAACGATCTATTAGAAGGTCAACTACAAACTAATTGGTAACAACAGAGCATGTACACGTACTGGCTAACTAGTGATGGTTGATGTTAGCATGAAATATTGTGATATTTTAGGCACGTTTTCTAAACGTATTTGATTCATATTGATAGTGTTTTATTGAACTTTGTGCATATGTGAGCTAGTATTACCTATATTGTCAATATGGATGTCTACACTAGTTCTATGTTGATTATAGGTGATTTGGAGCTATTTCCGAACGGAATCGAGCAAAGGAGAGTTGAGTTGATATGTCTATGGATTGAGGACATTCTTTGGAAGCAAATTGGAGTTTTAGCTTGAGGAATGCACGAGTTTAGGGAAGAATCACGTTCTTGCCCTAAACCACGCTCTAAATTACGACCGTATTACGTTCCACGTTCAATTCCACGACCGTGGATTTAGAGTCAGAAATTCATGTTCATTCCAGAGGATTACACGGCCGTGGAACATATGGTGCAAACCGTATTTGTTTTCACGCTCTAAATTACGGTCGTGGAACACTTCCACGACCGTGATCTTGGCAAATCTTTTTGCCACACTTTGAAGCCACGATCTTTTAAAGATTGGGCCGGGCCGACATTTTGCCCTGCACTATAAAAAGACGGACGAAGCAAGAATCCGACACTCTCGCTTACACTCGCTTACCCCCGCTTACCCTCATTCATCATCGCTTAGGACCGCTTAGACACGCTTACACTTCGCTTAGCTTGCTTGGAAGCATTGACATCTCTTTGGGAGATCGAAGTTCGTGTTTGGCAATTCCTCTAATCTCGCACTTTTGGTGGAGATTGCTGTTGAGATCTTCGGATTGGCGGAAGATCGAAGTTCTTGGAAGATTTTGCAAGAAGATCTCTCTTCTTGTTTAGGTTTGATTTGGAAAACGGATTGACATCCCGTTTTCTCTTCTTTCCTAAGGTGGTGATTGTTTGTTTTACTTTGAATCTTTTGACATTACTTGTTCTCTTTGTGACTTTGAGATTGAATTGAAGATTATTGAAAGTTCTTGAAAGTTTTCATCTTTTTATCTTTTAATTCTTGAATTGATATCAACATGACTGTTATTGGCTAAAAACCCTTAACAATTCTAAGGTGAAGGGTTGATAGTTGTGGCTTAGATGATAGATCGATCGCAAACAGATTAAACCCTGAGAGTTAGAGAGACTCGCCGACAACCCTAAATTACGGTCTGTTCTTGAGTCCACGGCCGTGGAACCTCAAGAACTAACCGTGATTTCCCTTAAGTCTACGAACCTGATTTTACTTTAATCTAAAGTTAAAGATTTGCTTTAGCTTAGTTTAGACTTGTCTTTTCTAGGTGGTAGTGAAGCCTCAACAACCTCTACCTCGATTGTGAGTGTCACAACCTCAATCGGTTAAGTTAGTCTTGATCCTTGGGTTATAAGTTTGGGTATTTGACACAAATTCTCATCTCTGGAATCCTTCTATATTGAGCCTCAACAACCTGTATAGAGAGTGCCTTGTAGGTGAGTTATATAAGGTTTTTGGAACTTCACCGTACGATTACCTTACATTAGTATACTTTTGCATATCTCAACTCTGTCTTTACATCATTAAGTATATCTTGAATCGATTGCCACAGCTGGATAGCTGGATCTTTAGGATTGTTGTTTTCCCAATATTTGCAAAACCCCCATATTTACTTGCTTGATAATCTGCAATCGAGTTCGTTCCCCCCAAATCCCTGTGTTCGATACTCTGGAATTCTTGCTTAACTACGTCGATCCGTACACTGCGGGTTCGCTGCTTGATTCTAGTTTTATAAATTTAAAACTTATTTGCACACACCTCTAGGGGCGAACAGTTGATTGGCAGGATAAGAAGAATAACCACAAAGTTATAAAGGAATTTTATCGACATCGGTAGAATTTCTTCTAGAGATCAACGACGACAATGGTGAAGTTAAATCAATGCAAGTACTAGTAGCCTTGACGGTAACATTGAATAGTCCAATATGATAACTCTAATTAAGAAATTAAAGAGAAGCTCTTGACAGTCGGTAATGACCATTTATGACATTAATGGTGTAAAGAGAATTGTTGTGAGCATTTGCTTACCTACTGACTAAGGAAAATTTTACATATCATAGTTAATACAGATGGCTTCGTACAAGAAGAGCGAGAAGAGTAAGAAGAAACAAATGATGTTGACCAAATCCTACATCAGTCTAGACCGAGGGTACTTAGCATCCCACACAAGTGAGATTGATGGTTCTCTTTCGAGGAAAAGTTGGGGTCAACTTTCTAGATTGATAGAAAAAGCCTGTGTGACTAAAAATGTGACACAGAAGTATTGGAATTATAGAGGCGAAAAACAGAGAAAGTAAGATTTAATGCCTTGGTGAAAGGTCTTATCGAGTTGTGAGGTGATTGTAGATAGAATCTACATCTTTGCTGGAACAAACATGAGAAAGAGTAAAGTTAAATGACCGAAGGTTGTTATACGGATCCGTATCACCCCGATAATATAATTGTGGTTATATAAGAGTTTTTTGAGAAACGATAGAACTCCAATAGAAAATCTTGATAACCGGTCATAGGTGGATGGAGGAGTAGTTTTGGAACCGCGTACAAATGGTATACATTGGAGTCTTCTCTCGACTGATGAGGGAAGAATTGATGGAAGCACCAAATCTAATCAACATAAACCATAAAAGTTGTATGAGAAAGCTTTAAGAGATTTAATTACCATACTGGGCGTAAGGATTTAGGAGATGGTAAGGCGACATGAGGATAAGGACAACGTAATAAATGCGAGTCGAGAAATTGTGATATTTGAGAAGATGATATGCATCTGACGTTTCGTATACAAATAGTATCGGAAGATGTTTAAGAAAATTCATACTATCGGACCGATAACACTGTGATGGAGAAAGTGGAAACCAAACAAATATCTTAACCAATGAGAAAGAAAGTCATACGGATCTTGCTAAATTTAAATAAAGTGTTGAGATGAGGATACCGTTATGGAATCTATGCAAGAGTAAAATAGAACTAGGGTTTCAACACGAAATGAGTGGTAATGATCCACTGACAGCTAGAGATCGATTCGGACAAAGGAAATTGTTATAAGACGAGTCACCTAGTAGAAGAGTTCACAAGACAAGCGGGAGAGACCAAAAGAGATAAATGTCGACCCGGATATGAGGGTCTATAGTGCATGGAAGGGATACCTACAATGGGATATAGAAGCAAAATGTAGACTTTACAAGAGTAGAGAGGTTTTAACCTCCTCAAGGATATAGGAATTTGAAGGAATCACAATGCAGGTATGAAAGAGTTGAAGCTTTGTAGCGGAAACAACAGAGTTTCATGAAGGCAATATTGCCGGTAACACCAACGAAAGAAGGTATATATGAGAACGGCCTTGGTAGACTCGAAAGTCCAAGGTAACCCCAATTATCACGGAACCTAAGTCTTCAACACCGACGGTCCATGCAAGGGGAGCGACAAGGGATGATAAATAAAGTCATCAGAACTACAAAGACACTTACCAGCTATCGTTGAAGACTTGGAATGACTATTTAGGTCAAGATGAATGACCCAGTTGGGCTCGAGAAGTAGAGTTAGCCTAAGAAAACAGAAGTGTGGAAGATAAAACGAATTAGCGAAGTATGAAAGGATTAATCGAGCAGATGATGCTCACCAAGAATTTAACGCCAGTATAGGTATGAGAAGAGTAAGTCCGAGATATTGAGATAAGTCAATTATAGACTAACCGGCGTCAACTGAGGACGTGTAAGTGTTGGTTGGTATTGACGAATAGGTACCGTTAAGAAGAGACATTAGTGACTGTGGATTTAAGAGGTAACCTTACCGATGCCTTGGAAGATTCCCCAAGTAGGCAACGACAACCTTCTGAGATGATCTAAGGTTATGGAGAGAATCGGGTTGGAGGTTGCTTTCTGGTTGGTTAAGAACAGATTACAGTCGAGTAAGAGAGTAAGGGTATGTTTGAAGAGGATCTTGCTAGTAGTAGAGGGGAAATAGAGGTGGGAGTTGGGTAAATCATGTTGACCCTTAGAAAGATGTCATTGTGACTAATGGGTGTTATACAGAAGCGTGGTAGGCCCATAACCCACAGATGAAGAAAATCAATGTTAGGTTAACTATGATTTCA
Source organism: Fagopyrum homotropicum (assembly GCA_033239125.1). Lineage (NCBI taxonomy): Eukaryota > Viridiplantae > Streptophyta > Magnoliopsida > Caryophyllales > Polygonaceae > Fagopyrum > Fagopyrum homotropicum. Next base: position 30,409,055 of record BSWB01000002.1, on the reverse strand, counting down.
AGTTAAGGAATTAGATATCTATATGAAAAGGTCCACTTGGGTGTGTGATTTGTAAAATCCGGAATTTTTATTCCGTCTTTGTACGTTATAAAATAGATCTCGATCTATCAATTCATATCCGTCTACTTAGTTAAACATATTAGGATAAAAATTATCATTTTATGTAGACCTCCTTCACATAAAATGATGGAACTTTTTATAAGTTTATCATTTTATGTGACTTACCTTCACATAAAATGATAGAGTTCGTAACTAAACCTTAATTGTAAAATATTCCGTATCCGGTTATTCCGTACATTAATTTCGGATTCTCGATTCCGAACTACAATTAGTACCGGGCTACGTTTCCCTTCGTCCAACAGCTCAGTCCGGGAGCTGCTTGCCCTGCAGCCCAGTCGCCCAACAGCCTTGCCCGCTCCAGCCAGCAGCCCAGTCGCCTAGCTGCTTGTCCGCCTAGTCCAACCTTCAGCCTGCTTCAGCCCAGCGCTACTCCAGCCCACTATTGTGCCAGCCCGTGAGCAGCTCCAGAGTTGCCAGCCCAGCGTCGCCCAGCCTATGCGCAGCCCAGCACTCCAGCCCAATCAGGAACACGCCAGCCTGCAGATACACACCTCCCTTGCTGAATCGTTGCTAGACGTAACAGCCAAGATCTTGCAGTTTCCTTCCACATAACTGCTGCATTAATAGGGGAAGGAGAATCCGTAACTGCCTAATTAAACCACGCCAGTTGCACCTTCTGATCCCTTGCCTTATACGCTGCCCACATCTATTCTGCGTCCCTTTTCTTCTACACGCACGCTCCAACCTTTGCCCCTTCTGCGTCCTTGCCTCTTGCAACCGACTAGTCTGAACAGGTGAGTTACGTGATTCTCCCTATTCTCCATTTGTTTCTGGTTTTCTATCACTCTATCAACCTCCTTTGTGGCCGACAATCAGATGAGATTAAGCTTGTACCATTTGCAACAGAGTGAAGATTGCAGATCGACAATCCTCTCTTACAACCTCATTCACGCGAGTTGCTGCCCCGGAATCTCACAAGCCTCAAACTAATTCTGTCCATCCGGTAAGAGCCTATCTACCTTCCTATATTCATCTCCTTCTTGTACCCACCATAAGGACTCACGTAACTCTTCTTCTGTGCCCGGACAACTCCCATCTCGGCCACTCCATGACAGCAGTGAGGCTGGAAAGATTCGTCCCATCACTGCAGCGGTAGAGCCGAGCCAAGCCCTGACTTTCCTCCTTCTAGACCGTCACACAAAGGAGCCAGAAGGGCATCCGGAACTGTACTAAAGACGCCTCAGCCAGTAGAGGTGAGTCATCGTTTCTGCATTCCAAATCCTTGCCCCTAGAAGCTAGTATATAACCTTATGTATGTATACTATTTACGTAATGCGAGAATGACGAACTGCTGTAGTCGGGCTTGAACTTGGGTTAGGTTGACCTTGTGTAGCTGCTGAGAATATAGACCTAAGGAGAAGAATAATGGACTGCTGTATTTCATGAACAATGGAAAAATAATGGCTGCTGTAAATTCGTTTTACATCCTTCAGCTTCTAGGTTACCAACAGCCCATCTTGTCGATCAATTATAAAACGTTTGGATAAAGATCCACCGTTGAATTTTTGATATGTTGTAGACAGATATATGTAGTTTAGCATATTAAAATTTGGGGAGAAATGAACGGTCGGATTGAAAGTTATGAGTTCCCGAAGTTAGGTAGTTGAGCAGTTTTGGTAAACTTAAAATTTGGCTAAGTATAGGAAAGTAGAGCGAAGAACCGACTTTGGGAATTATTATAAAAATATCGGCTGAACAGTTTGGAGAAATTCTTTCTTCTAAGGTTAGATAGAACCTCATAGATGATCTAGAGATTTAATTCGGAAATTTTATAAGCTGTTAAGAATTTTATATTTAGAGCCGAAGTTAAACCTTTTACGATTCTTCCGGAAAATAGAAACATAGGAAAAATGTCAGTTTCGAACCAAATAAAATTCTAAGAGTTAGGATATAATTTTAGAACTTCAAATAGGAGTTTGGACATGAATTTTAGGGTTTTCGAGAAAATCGGAACCAAGGGTAAAATGGTCATTTTACCCTAAAACTAATACTGTAACTAGTACGTCTTAATACTTATTTGATCTTAGAAGTTTTAGACTTCTATCTACGTGAAAGTGTGCTAATACACTTATCGCCTTTGACAGGCAACTAAGTGGGTACAGTTTACAGAGTGAGTGTTATTAAAGAGTCGAGCGTTATAACAGGTAAGTCCCTTGGGCTTACTTAGCTGCCTGCTAAATATGAGTATAAATGATGATGGTGGTGTGTGATTGACATGTTAGAGAGATAGGTTGTGATATATAAATACCGACCTGTATTTTTGGCCTAAGAGTAACGGGCGGTGGCATTCCGCTCAGTAGCTCGCGGGGCGCTGGGGGTTTCTTTCGGGACTAGTCCACACATGGTTTGTAGTGATGCTACCAAAGGAAGTCAGCTAGACCTACACCAGTTGGATAAGGAACGGAGGCGAGAACTAATAATAGTTCTCGTGCCACAACTTAAATTGAATAATGTGAATCACTTAAATAATAGATAATAATTGGTTGAGTGCCAGCATGATGTTTGTTTATTTTTATTTCTGCGTGTGTTTGTGCTGTTATCATTTTGCTTATATTTGGTTAGTTAGCTAACTGTTGATATGTTGTTTAGATTTGACACAGGTTAGAGCAGATGCCGAGTGATCCAGATGGTAGTGGTCAGCCGGGGTGTCGTACTTTAGGACGTTTTGCAGTTTTTGCAATTGTGGGTTTTAAAGTTGAACATTGTTTCCTTTCGTACTTTGTTTTATTACTTTTCCGGCTGTAGTTGATCTGGTCACATTCATGCATTGATAAAAACTATTTTATGATTTCTGGTTTTTCCTTATCTGTGCCTTGTTGTAAGATCATGTTAAGTTGTTGTCAAACTAAGGTCGGGACCCACTGTGCGGTCCTAACCAGTAACTCCCTAAGTTGTAAAATTTGGGGTGTTACAACATGGTATCAGAGCTCTAGGTTGGCAACAATGGCACTTGAATCTTCTAAAAAGGTCATATAAGTAAATAAACAGAACCCGAAAAGGGTTTGAGTTTTCCAAAGAAAATTTTTGGTTTTAAAATGCATACAGAGTCGGGTTGGGATAGAAAGTACGGACGACCACCACTACCTCTGCGGATCTCGGTAATCTTAGAATAATTATAGACTTGTACTGTTATGATAGATTAGCTAGTTTATAACTGTAGTTATTACTATTCGTGCAGATGGCACGTACTAGGGCTGCACAAGTGACTGGCCGAGGTAGGGGTCGTCCCCCCCTTCCCCCAGTCAGACAGGATCGAGCTGATAGCACCCCTACTGTTAGAGGGCGTGGTCGTGGGGGTAGACCTCCACTAGGGAGAGGTCGAGGACGAGTTCCTCGAGATGACCCACCGGCAGCAAGCGTACTAGAGGTGGCTGTAGAGGAAGTAGCTGAGAGTGTAGGCCCCGAGGTCAGGCCTGTGTCCGCCGCTAGGTCTGGAGCGCTAGGAGCTCGTTCTACTGAGTCGGGACGTGTCTCTATTGGAGCATCGGAGTATAGGGAGTTCAGAGCCTATGTTGAGCGCAGGGAGGAAGCTGCCAGAGTGGAGAGGCTTACTCAGGTACCACCAGTGGTGCCGGCTAGGTCAGTTCAGGTGACACAAGGAGTGTCTCAAGTGCCGGCTGTATCTGAGAGGAGGGCTGATGTTGATAGAGCACCTACTGGGGTCAGAGCACCGAGACCGGATGAGTGGTTGAAGGCTTTCAACTCTCAGAAGGTCCCCTCATTCAGCGGAGAGATAGGGCTAGAGGTGAAGCACTGGATAGGGAAGATTGAAACTGCTTTGGAGGCAATACGTTGCCCCGTGGACCGACAGGTAGATTTGATACAGACCTGCTTCACAGATGATGCTCATTCATGGTGGCGTACCATTCGTGGCCGAGGCACCAGCTGGGAGCAGATGAAGAACATTGTTAGAGACAGGTACTGCCCAGTTTCGCTGAGGAGGGAGAGATTCCAGGATTTCATTGAGGCGGGATTTGAGGATATCCCAATTGCTGCAGCCATAAAGAAGTTTCAGAAGGAGTTGACTTTGCTTGGACCATCTGCACCTCCAGAAGAGCAGCATGTTTATCTTTTCTCCAGGAGGTTGAGAGAGAGTACCCGATCCTACCTGGCTGGATTCCGCTGTGAGACCTTGTCTGATTATCAGGATAGGGCCTCTGCTTATGAGAGAGATAGGCCAGCTTCTAGGAAGGCAGTTCAGTCTAGTGGGCCGGATAAGCGGCAGAGGACAGGACATGCTGGTAGCAGTGCAGTAGTAGCAGGTTATGGTAGAGGACAGACTCAGGGGAGGTCCAGCTACCACTCTACAGTTCGGACTCCCAGTGGAGATCGACAGTGCTTTAACTGTGGTGGCCGTGATCACATTAAGCCGGACTGCCCGAAACCACCGGTCACTTGCTTCACTTGTGGGAAGCCGGGACACAGGGCTACTTTCTGCCGTCAGGGCAAGGCTTCTTCTCAGCAGGGATCTTCTCCTGCAGGTGCTAAGAAGAGTGCACAGAGACCCCCTCAGTACCGAGCTCCGAGTCAGCAGCAGCAGCAGTACCGGGCTCCAGGACATCCTGCTTCATACAGTACTGCACAGGGATCAGGTCGTGGCAGAGGACGTGGTAGTACCACTGACACCAAAGGAGGACCATCGAGAGTGTTTGAGCTGAGGAACACTAAGCAGCCTGCAGCACCTGCGACCACAGGTACTATTTGGATCCATGACTTACCTGTGCGCGTTTTATTTGATACGGGTGACACGTACTCCTTTATATCAGATGCATGTGTAGATAGGTTGTCCTTAGCTACAGTAGAGGGTGTACCTTTTGTGGTTGGGTTACCAGATGGGGGTAAGGTTAGAGGATCTCGAGAGATTTATGACTGCGCTGTTCACCTAGGAGGCCGGATTTGGTTAGTAAATTTTCTAGTCATGCCCTTAGCACATGAGGACGTGATATTAGGGATAGATTGGATGACTAGACATGGAGCCGTCTTGGATATTGGTAGGAGGACTGTGACTGTTGCCACGGAGGAGGGCCACAGAGTTATATTCCGAGGTTGGGACCTCGGAAAGTCCGGCACCGTTACCAGTGCAGTGAGAGCAGCCAGATTGATAACACAGGGTTGCGAGGCCTTCTGGTGTTATGCCATGAAGGAGCGCAAGAGTCTGACAGTAGAGGAGATACCAGTCGCATGCGAGTTTGCAGAGGTCTTCAGGGACGACTTACCAAGACTACCTCCACAGAGGAGTGTGGACTTTAGCATCGAGTTAGAGCCGGGCACGAGACCGATCTCGAAGGCCCCGTACCGCATGGCCCCGATAGAGCTGCTTGAGCTGAAGAAGCAGTTAGAGGAGTTAGCAGAGAAGGGCTTCATACGCCCTAGTGTTTCTCCCTGGGGCGCACCAGTGTTATTTGTGAGGAAGAAAGATGTATCGATGAGACTTTGTATCGACTACAGGGAGTTGAACAAGGTCACCATCAAGAATAAGTATCCACTGCCTCGCATAGATGATCTGCTGGACCAGCTGCATGGAGCGTCAGTGTTCTCGAGGATAGATTTGAGATCGGGTTATCACCAGCTGAGGGTGAGAGATCAGGACATACCTAAGACGGCATTCCGGACTAGGTATGGTCATTATGAGTTTGTAGTGATGCCATTCGGGCTCACTGATGCGCCAACAGTATTTATGGAGTTGATGAATGGGATTTTCATCGACTTCTTAGACCAGTTTGTAGTGGTCTTCATCGACGAAATTCTAGTTTACTCTAGAAGTCGAGAGGAGCATGCCGGGCACTTGAGGACAGTACTGCAGATTCTACAGGATAGTCAGCTATATGCTAAACTATCCAAGTGTGAGTTCTGGATGTCAGAGGTGGCATTCCTAGGCCATGTAGTGACTGCTGAGGGGATTAAGGTCGACCCAGCGAAGATTGAGTCAGTGTCATCTTGGCAACCTCCGAAGAATGTTAAGGAGGTTCGCAGCTTCCTAGGATTGGCAGGTTATTACCGTCGGTTTGTGGAAGGGTTTTCTCTGATCGCCCGACCACTTACTTCCCTCCTAAGGAAGACTACTCGGTTCGTATGGTCGGAGCCGTGTCAGCAGAGTTTTGATGAGCTGAAGAGGAGATTGACGTCTGCTCCGATCTTAGCACAGCCTGAGGGTACAGAGGACTTTGTAGTGTACAGTGACGCATCCAAGCTGGGCTTGGGGTGTGTCTTGATGCAGAGGGGTAAGGTTATAGCATATGCGTCTCGACAGCTGAAGACGTATGAAGAGAACTACCCCACTCATGACCTGGAGTTAGCAGCAGTAGTGCACGCTCTTAAGATCTAGCGTCATTATCTCTATGGAGCGACCTGTCAGATCTTCACAGACCATAAGAGTCTGAAGTACATATTCACTCAGTGGGAGTTGAATAACCGCCAGAGACGGTGGCTAGAGTTGATCAAGGATTTCGACCTTGAGATACTTTACCACCCCGGAAAGGCGAATGTAGTTGCTGACGCTTTGAGTCGGAAGACGCCTCAGGAGAAGGCGATAGCTCGGTTGACAGTACAGCCATAGTTACAGAGAGACTTAGCTTGGTTGGAAGTAGAGATCCAGTTCCCCGATATAGCTCATCAGTTAGCCACCTTAGAGTTACTTCCTGACCTGTTGGGTGAGATCCGACAGAAGCAGGAGACCTGTCCGATGTTGACCCGGATCCGAGACCGGATGTCACGAGATGAGGCACCTCAGTTCACTATTGGTGCCGATGGAGTGATGAGACGACAGGACCGTGTCTGTGTGCCATCGGACAGTGAGCTGAGACAGAGGATACTAGGTGAGGCTCATGCTACCCCTTACTCCGTACATCCAGGAGCGAGTAAGATGTATAGGGACGTGAGACGTTCCTTCTGGTGGGGTGGTTTGAAGCCCGATGTGGCCCGATATGTAGCCCAGTGTGCGACCTGTCAGCAGGTCAAGATTGAGCATCGTAGATCCGGAGGAGAGCTACACCCACTTCCAGTACCACATTGGAAGTGGGAAGACATTTCTATGGATTTCGTCACCAGATTGAGGCTCAGCAGAGGTTTTGATGCCATTTGGGTAGTAGTAGACCGTCTGACGAAGACCGCACATTTCATTTCGATTAAGGAAACGTGGCCGGTAAGTCGTCTAGCAGAGGAGTTCACCAGGCATATTGTGAGACTCCATGGAGTACCGAGGACTATCGTCTCCGACAGGGATGGACGTTTTACCTCGAGGTTCTGGCAGCAGGTACATACTGCTCTGGGTACGAGTCTTCACTTTACCACTGCCTACCACCCACAGACAGACGGTCAGTCAGAGAGGACCATCCAGACCCTAGAGGACATGTTGCGGGCATGTGTGCTAGATTGGGGACAGGTATGGCCAGATCACCTCCCACTAGTAGAGTTTTCATATAATAACAGCTGGCATGCGTCTATTGGGATGACACCTTACGAGGCTTTGTACGGACGGAGATGTCGTACGCCGCTATGTTGGGATGAGCCCAGCAAGGCTGATGGAGTTGTACCAGATCAGATACAGGACGACATCGCCCAGATTGCCTTAGTCCTTGAAAGGATGTTAGCAGCTTAGAGTCGTCAGAAGTCCTACGCCGACAAAAGGTGTCGACCTTTAGAGTTTAGAGTAGGTGCACAGGTGTGGTTGAGAGTGTCACCTACGAGAGGAGTTAGACGTTTCGGCATTAAGGGGAAGCTGAGTCCCCGGTATGTCGGCCCATTTGAGATCGTAGAGAGAGTCGGAGAGGTTGCCTACCGACTAGCACTGCCACCGAGACTAGAGGGAGTACACCCAGTTTTTCATGTATCTCAGCTGCGAGAGTACATACCGGACCCTAGACACATCATCAGTCATGAGGATTTGATAGTTGAGCCAGACCACACTTTTGTGGAGTATCCAGTAGCCGTCCTAGAGCGTAGCGTTAGGCACCTGCGTTCTAAGGAGATACCGATGCTGAGGATTCAGTGGTCTAGACGAGGAGTTGATGAGGCTACCTGGGAGACAGAGGAGAGCATTAGACGTAATTACCCTGAGTTCTTTGCGGAGTTAGCCGCTACCTCAGTACCGACGGGTTAGTACTAAGACGAGACCTTATATGACTTCTGTGATTATATGTTTACATAATTGTTTATGTTTTTTTTTTTTTTTTTTTTGTGCTTGATGAAGTGAGTAGTTGCTTGCTAGAATATATTCCTCGAAGGGAAAGGTATGGGGTAGGTATCTTATCCCAAGTTTCGGGACGAAACTTATTTTAAGGGGGTACTGATGTAAAATCCGGAATTTTTATTCCGTCTTTGTACGTTATAAAATAAATCTCGATCTATCAATTCATATCCGTCTACTTAGTTAAACATATTAGGATAAAAATTATCATTTTATGTAGACCTCTTCACATAAAATGATGGAACTTTTTATAAGTTTATCATTTTATGTGACTTACCTTCACAGAAAATGATAGAGTTCGTAACTAAACCTAAACTGTAAAATATTCCGCATCCGGTTATTCCGTACATTAATTTCGGATTCTCGATTCCGAACTACAATTAGTACCGGGCTACGTTTCCCTTCGTCCAACAACTCAGTCCGGGAGCTGCTTGCCCAGCAGCCCAGTCGCCCAGCAACCTTGCCCGCTCCAGCCAGCAGCCCAGTCGCCTAGCTGCTTGTCCGCCCAGTCCAACCTTCCGCCTGCTTCAGCCCAGCGCTACTCCAGCCCACTGTTGTGCCAGCCCGTGAGCAGCTCCAGAGTTGCCAGCCCAGCGTCGCCCAACCTATGCGCAGCCCAGCACTCCAGCCCAATCAGGAACACGCCAGCCTGCAGATACACACCTCCCTTGCTGAATCGTTGCTAGACGTAACAGCCAAGATCTTGCAGTTTCCTTCCACAAAACTGCTGCATTAATAGGGGAAGGAGAATCCGTAACTGCCTAATTAAACCACTCCAGTTGCACCTTCTGATCCCTTGCCTTATACGTTGCCCACATCCATTCTGCGTCCCTTTCCTTCTACACGCACGCTCCAACCTTTGCCCCTTCTGCGTCCTTGCCTCTTGCAACCGACTGGTCTGAACAGGTGAGTTACGTGATTCTCCCTATTCTCCATTTGTTTCTGGTTTTCTATCACTCTATCAACCTCCTTTGTGGCCGACAATCAGATGAGATTAAGCTTGTACCATTTGCAACAGAGTGAAGACTGCAGATCGACAATCCTCTCTTACAACCTCATTCACGCGAGTTGCTGCCCCGGAATCTCACAAGCCTCAAACTAATTCTGTCCATCCAGTAAGAGCCTATCTACCTTCCTATATTCATCTCCTTCTTGTACCCACCATAAGGACTCACGTAACTCTTCTTCTGTGCCCGGACAACTCCCATCTCGGCCACTCCATGACAGCAGTGAGGCTGGAAAGATTCGTCCCATCACTGCAGCGGTAGAGCCGAGCCAAGCCCTGACTTTCCTCCTTCTGGACCGTCACACAAAGGAGCCAGAAGAGCATCCGGAACTGTACTAAAGACGCCTCAGCCATTAGAGGTGAGTCATCGTTTCTGCATTCCAAATCCTTGCCCCTAGAAGCTAGTATATAACCTTATGTATGTATACTATTTACGTAATGCGAGAATGACGAACTACTGTAGTCGGGCTTGAACTTGGGTTAGGTTGACCTTGTGTAGCTGCTGAGAATATAGACCTAAGGAGAAGAATAATGGACTGCTGTATTTCATGAACAATGGAAAAATAATGGCTGCTGTAAATTCGTTTTACATCCTTCAGCTTCTAGGTTACCAACAGCCCATCTTGTCGATCAATTATAAAACGTTTGGATAAAGATCCACCGTTGAATTTTTGATATGTTGTAGACAGATATATGTAGTTTAGCATATTAAAATTTGGGGAGAAATGAACGGTCGGATTGAAAGTTATGAGTTCCCGAAGTTAGGTAGTTGAGCAGTTTTGGTAAACTTAAAATTTGGCTAAGTATAGGAAAGTAGAGCGAAGAACCGACTTTGGGAATTATTATAAAAATATCGGCTGAACAGTTTGGAGAAATTCTTTCTTCTAAGGTTAGATAGAACCTCATAGATGATCTAGAGATTTAATTCGGAAATTTTATAAGCTGTTAAGAATTTTATATTTAGAGCCGAAGTTAAACCTTTTTCGATTCTTCCGGAAAATAGAAACATAGGAAAAATGTCAGTTTCGAACCAAATAAAATTCTAAGAGTTAGGATATAATTTTAGAACTTCAAATAGGAGTTTGGACATGAATTTTAGGGTTTTCGAGAAAATCGGAACCAAGGGTAAAATGGTCATTTTACCCTAAAACTAATACTGTAACTAGTACGTCTTAATACTTATTTGATCTTAGAAGTTTTAGACTTCTATCTACGTGAAAGTGTGCTAATACACTTATCGCCTTTGACAGGCAACTGAGTGGGTACAGTTTACAGAGCGAGTGGTTATTAAAGAGTCGAGCGTTATAACAGGTAAGTCCCTTGGGCTTACTTAGCTGCCTGCTAAATATGAGTATAAATGATGATGGTGGTGTGTGATTGACATGTTAGAGAGATAGGTTGTGATATATAAATACCGACCTGTATTTTTGGCCTAAGAGTAACGGGCGGTGGCATTCCGCTCAGTAGCTCGCGGGGCGCTGGGGGTTTCTTTCGGGACTAGTCCACACATGGTTTGTAGTGATGCTACCAAAGGAAGTCAGCTAGACCTACACCAGTTGGATAAGGAACGGAGGCGAGAACTAATAATAGTTCTCGTGCCACAACTTAAATTGAATAATGTGAATCACTTAAATAATAGATAATAATTGGTTGAGTGCCAGCATGATGTTTGTTTATTTTTATTTCTGCTTGTGTTTGTGCTGTTATCATTTTGCTTATATTTGGTTAGTTAGCTAACTGTTGATATGTTGTTTAGATTTGACACAGGTTAGAGCAGATGCCGAGTGATCCAGATGGTAGTGGTCAGCCGGGGTGTCGTACTTTAGGACATTTTGCAGTTTTTGCATTTGTGGGTTTTACAGTTGAACATTGTTTCCTTTCGTACTTTGTTTTATTACTTTTCCGGCTGTAGTTGATCTGGTCACATTCATGCATTGATAAAAACTATTTTATGATTTCTGGTTTTTCCTTATCTGTGCCTTGTTGTAAGATCATGTTAAGTTGTTGTCAAACTAAGGTCGGGACCCACTGTGCGGTCCTAACCAGTAACTTCCTAAGTTGTAAAATTTGGGGTGTTACATGATTTGTTTTGAGTTATATAAATTTGAAAGCTTGACAATAAGTAGGTGAAAACTTATTAATTAAGGAACGATCCGATTAGGTTACATTGAGGAAACCGGGCCAAACGGTTTGTATTACAAATAGCATTAGGCACTTAGTAAAGTGCCGACAGAAGGTTAAGATCATTATTTCAGAATCGATAGTCGGGAACTTTCGAAAGAAAAAAAAAACAAGTGGGCCCAGTGGAAGAAAAGTTGGGTAGAGTCATCAAAAGAGGTGGACGTAAGTTAGAAAACCAAACCATTGAGAGAGTACCTACCAAATCCGAGACACGTCATCAGCTATGAAGATCAGAATAACTACCCGGTTCATGCTTTTGTAGAGTTCCAGTGGTAAAGATGAGGAATCAATGAGGTTACTTAGGAAACGGACGAGAGCATTAGAAAAGGTTACCTTGAGTACCTTGCGGAGTTACACGCTACTTCTATACCGACGAGTTAGTACTCGGTTGGTGTATGTTGATTTTTTTTTTCATGTGTTACCTTGGAGTGAGTAATTGTGTTTTATGTGATGTGTGCCTGAGTATGATGATTGAGTAGTTGCATGGTAGAAAACGGGACTTAATGAAACCAATTTATACAAAGACAGTTGTTTAAGTAGATACATAATTCTAAGTTTCGGGACGAAACTTATTTTAAGGGGGCACTGATGTAATACCCGGAAAATTTAATTTCGCTTAATACCCGATTAAACCGGATTTCGATCCGCTAACCTCTCATCTTTCTAGAGAATGTTTTACTTTATAAAACTTTGTCAAAATTCTATTATTTTATGTAACTTAAATCACATAAAATGATAAGTATGTAAACCGTATAACAATCCCGTATGATTTAAAACTCGAACGCCCCGGACCTTACCTCCATCTTCTACACTCGACGCTGGACCTTCTCCTCGCGTTCCAAACCGCTGCACGCTTCTGTCGGGACGGAGACAACCTTCATGTTGCACAGCAACCTACACTTAACCGAATTCACCCGGATTGGGTTCTTCTGCGTCGACAGGTGAGTATCGGTTGTCTTCCGCCTCTTCACCCTGAATCAGTGGCTCATCGTGATGACTTCCTGTAGCACAGCAAGCCAAACCGCCCTCGTTGGTCTACCACGGGTAACTGGGCACCTCTATAATTGATCTACAGCTGCTCGAGACGCATGAAACCGATGCTGAGCCGGCCTTCTAGCCACTGCGGCGGTGCAAACGGACTAAGCCAGCGATTCCGGAGGAGGTAGTGCCGATTGAAAACTCAGCATATGCCTCCTTCCTTGCTGCAGCCGGTAGGAACCTGTTTCTCGAACCCTTTGTTTTCTTACGACTGTTACATTAGATCTAGGAGGTTGAGTTTTATTTTTAGAATAAGTGCAACCCATGAGTTTCGAACTAGACACCTGCTGAGTGTTAAATGAGAGGGACTGCTGGGAGTAAGACTCGAACTTAAGACTTTCTGCACACTCTACATTTCAGCTTCGACCTGCTGACTTTAGGACCTAATTTCTATAGCTTAATTCGAGAATCCACCGTTGAATTTTTGATATGTTGTAGATGGAATTATGTAGTGTATTATGTAAAATTTTGGGAAAGAGTTAACGGTCGGATTAAGATTTACAAGGCCTTGAAGTAGGACAGTTGGGCTGTTTTTGCAACAGTGGAAGAAAAATGACTAAGTGTAGAAATGTTAGTTTTACCCCAACTTTAGAATTTTATGGGAGAGTTATGGTTAAGTATTTTAAAGAGATCTTGACACATATATTTAGTATGAATATCATAGAGGATCTAAGTTTTTAATTTGGAATTTTTACAACCTTATCCAAGCGGTGTTTATGATCCCAGGATCAGGCTTTAACGACTATGGTATAAATTAAGAATGTTGGATAACTCTTATAAACCTTACTAAATCCTTACCAAACTTTTCAATGAGAACTAGATTATGGACATAGGTTCTAAAAGAAAATATTAGAACTAAATGATAGACTTTGAGAATTTTCGGCACTAAGGGTAAAATGGTCTTTTACCGTATGAGAGCTTTTTCCGTAATGCCTTCGCATGAGGTTGGACATCTGGATGTGATTTTGATCCACATGCCTTATTTGACAGGCGTTTGAGTTACCACGGGTTCAGACCGAGTTGAGATTTGAGAAAACGATTTTTGATCAAGGTAAGTCCTTGCGACTTACTTAGCTGGTTTTTGGATGTTAGTTGGATGACGATAGTGGTGTGTGTTGTGTGTTTATAATAACAACTTGTTAGGACGACCGTTGTTGTTATGTTTAAGGCCCAAGTGTATGTATAACGGGCCGTGACATCACTGCCCAACTTTGCTAGGAGACTGGGAGGTTCTCTATACCCAGACCATACAGGGACACGGTGAGATGCATCGGATCCACTCCTGATGGGTACACGGGGGCGGAGGCGAGGTTTGGGAATTCCTCGTGTCACAAAATAAGTATCATTAGAGTGAATGACTTAAATGAAGATAATAAATGGATTGTTTGAAAGCATGATGAGTGTTTATTATTTTTATGTGTGTGTGTGCTATTATTATTCTCCTAATGTTTAGATAACTAGCTAATGGTTTCCCTTGTTGTGTTTTTAGATTTACCGCAGGTTAGACCAGCAGTTGAGTGATCCGGAAGTAGTGGTCAGCCGGGTCTCCGTACTCCTTAGGGTTGGGGTTGTTGGTTGTTGTGGTTTCTTTTGTTAAGACAGTTGTTCGTTTTTCCCTTGTTTAAGTACTTTAGGCTGCTAGACCGTGTTGCATTCATTACCTTAAAAATACTATTTTATGAATTTCGGTTTTCTTTATTTGTGTCTTGTTATAAGATCCTAGTAATATTGTTGTCAAACTGAGGTCGGGACCCATTGTGAGGTCATAACCAGTAGTATCCCGGGTTCCGAGAATCCGGGGTTTTACACCACCAAAGAAGCCGCCTTGCCCTCGCCTGAAGCCGTCGCAGTCCCGCGCCTTCACCCATCGGAGCCTCTCTAAAACCCTTTTTGAAAATCATATCGGGGCCCCTCTAATTTGGTATAATTGCAAATTGTGCCCTGCCTTTATAATTACAAAATTGGCCCATCCTTTATTATTGCAGATTGCACCCTATCCTTATAATTACAACTTTGTACTTTAAGTTTTGGATTGTTGCTTTTATGCCCTGCTGGAGTTATTTACAGATTTTGGCCAAAGGTTTTATGTACGGAATATATACTAAGTTTATGGAACTTCATTAGTTGCCCTGAAAATGTTTTTACGAGTTTTAACCTTGGATTTTATATACGAGTTTGATATTATATTTATGTATATTACGTATTGTGTCCTTGTTGGTTTATTTATGGAACTTGGCCCAATATTTAGTTACGTATTATGACCCATATTATTGGAATGATATTACTCGTCCCGGAAAGCGTTTTTGCGAGTTTTATCCTTGATTTACAAGCGGGATTTTTCTTATATTTTATACCCTCGTTGGATTAATTTCGAGATTATGACTCAAGGGTTTAATTGCGGGTTTTTAGCGTTTGTTTTTGAAAATGAGTTTACCTTAGAATAATATATCTTATATAATGATGATCAAATTTAGCGTATTAGCTAAATTTGTGTAGTGTTGGTTTTAGGTTCGGAAGCACCCCGATAAAGGCCTAATGAGTCTAAGTTCGTCTTCCGTCTTTTAACGTCACGTGAGTACCCTTTCCCTCGAGCTTATGATCTTATCTCGATTTAGTTATGTTTAGTATTAGTATCATGCTAGGTTGGATCTAGCATAACTTAGGGTGAATACCAAGTAGTGGTTTGGACCTTAGGTGAGTTTTGAGGATTGTCGATTGTTGTAAGACGTTGAGCGTTTGGTTGATCCCGTGAGTATTTGAGGCTTGAAGTTGTGGTTTTTTGGTTGTTGAGATTATGGGCTAGGATATGCGTATCCTAGCATAGTGTTGATATCGTTGAGGTTGTTTGGACTAGGCATGTTATCCTAGTACGTGCTAGGGGTTATGATCTTGCGAGATCATAGGGTCTAGAAGTGTAAGGACTTCTAGCTTGTGTTGAGTGAGAGGTGAGTATGAGAGATTCTAGGATGCGGTCCTAGAATGAGAGTCAAATGATCTTGCGTGGATCATTTGCGTAGAAGTCTAAGACTTCTTGAGTTAAGCGAGTTGTTGATATAGATATCTTATTGTGAGCAGGTTGTACGCTTCTTCCCAAGGGAAGCGAGAGTGTTGCGTGAGTAAGCGTTTGGAACGAGGTAAGTCTCCGGACTTACTTAGCTCGTATTCCTTGTATTAGCCTTGATGTGTGTTTGGTGGTGTGTGCTTATTGTTTATTGTTTATAACAACTAATTAAACCTGAATTAGGATTACCGACCTTTATATTATTTTGGCCCAAGTGTATGATAACGGGCGGTGACAACTTGCCTAGCTCCCGCGAGAGCTAGGAGGTTCTCTGCGACAATCCCGTGCTGGTAGACGGTCGGATGCATCAGTACCATTCCATGCCGGTAAGTAGGGACCGAGGCGAGTTTCGGTGACTCTCGTGTCACAACCTAAGTTGAATTAGAATGGGATATGACTTAATAATAAAAAGATAATAAATCGGACTTGTGTGCTTTGGTGTATATTGTGTGTTCTGTTGATTTACTTGTGTTTGTGCCTTTCACCTTGATTCTAATGCTTCGAATATTAGCTAACGGTTTTATACCGTTTGTTGTAGATTGTCTTGCAGGTTAGGAATGCGGCCGAGAGATCTGGAAGAGTGGGCAACAGGGGTTCCGTACATTTTAGGATTGGGTTTTGGTTGGAGTCGTGTTTGAGTTTTGTATTCATTATATATTGTATGCCATGTGTATGGCATTTGGTCTTTCGGTTGTATCTCGGCTGAAGTCTTTGGTTTGTATGGTTTTGGGTTTCTTTGCATTGCATAAAATGTATTTGGTTTTGGCCTTTATTTGTGCCTTGTTGCAAGATCCGGTGAAATTGTTGTCAAGCTAAGGGTCGGGACCCATTGTGAGGTCCCAACCCGTAGCATTCCGAGTCCCGCGGATTCGGGGTGTTACTAAAGTGGTATCAGAGCCCTAGGTTGACAACAATGACACTCGCAATCTTCTAAAGGCCGAATGAGGAATAAACAGAACCCACACGGGTTTTGATTTTTCGTTTTCAAAATCACATGCATGAGTCGGGGTAGAATGTACGAACCACCACTCCTTCCGCGGATCTCGGCAGCTTAGTTTATTGGACTTTGATATGTATATATATATATATATATATATAGATATAGATATGAGGTTTGTAGTTATGCATGATGGAATTGATGTGTTCTTTGTGATTGTATGTTGCATGATGAATTTGATATATGTGTATAGTTATATATGTGGACAATTATATGTATGGGACCTTATATTATGGATGAAATGATGGATGTGTTATATTGGTAGTGATATGGACTTAGGACTGATATAGTTATGTATACGTATTCTTATTATACATAGTAGTAGCATATGGAGTTATTGGACCTAATAGAAATGTGATTGTATGATATCATCACCTTTAAGACGACGTTCGTTGGCTTGGGGATAACATTCATACGTGGAGAAGTACGCTCAAGTATCGAGTTGAGCGCTACGTTCGGACGAACACCTTAGAGTTCTCGTACTCCTTTAAGAGGAGGTGGAAGAGGAGGATTAGAGATGACGTAAACGAAGGACAATCAAGTGAAGGAAAACTCGAGACAACTTAAGAGAAATCGAAATGAAGACCATACAAGAAGTGGAGTAACTTGAAGGTGTGGGAGTAGTTACAAAGAGTCACGATTGGAAAGACAACAAGACCAATGTAGATAACGAACTTAAGTTCTTCAAGAAGACACGTGGACAACTAAAGATACGAATCAAGGAAAAGATGGGTACATCCTAGCAAGGTTAAAGGTGATATTCCATTAAGATGTGAAGTTTTCTTTAGGCGCTCCTAAGCATTGGAGTCAAGATGAGAAGAGTGATCGAACTATTTCTAAAGATTTAAGATACCGTAAGTTAAGCTTACGAGGTACCAATAAGTGAAGTGTCAACATACTAGACTTATGAGAAGAAGGCGTGGTGGAGTTTCACATGGGGAAATTCCCCTAGAAGAGTTGGCGGTTTTTCGTTATTATGATAAGGCTAAGAAATGCCAAAAGGAAAGAAGTGTGAGTAGATGTGATCCTGAGGAAATGAGTGACGTAACAAGAAGTTGTTATGTATGGAAGGTTTTAAGATGCACTGGAAAGACGTCTTGGAGGAACGGTTAAGCCTATGAACGGGAGTTATGCGACACAACAAGCCCGATAACGGTATAGTTACCTTATAGAATAAGAAGGAAGCGTGGAGCGTAGAAAGACTTAATGGAGTGTGTGAAGGGCGATATGAGCAAGTGAACTTTAAGGCATAGTACTCTGAGAGGGTAGCCTTCCGGAGTATGATAACATGGAGGGTAGGAAGAATGGTGAAGCGTTGGACTTAGAGAAGGTCAACTATAAACTAATCGGTGATAGTCGGGAACGTGCTTGTGTGGGTTGTCTATGAATGAGTGTAGATGAGAAGAGTAACCAAGAACGTGGATTATAAAGGAACGGTAACAAGAGCTTGGAGTTATGGTGGTTCAATGTCGGTAATAGGGAGGTATATCAATGGGAGCACTAATATCTTAATCATGTAGCATTGCAGGAATTCAAATCAAGTAAATGTAACAGACCTCATAGAGAGGGGATGTAACGAACCGTTACGACTTTCTTAGTCATGGGATCGGCATAAGGGGGAAACGGCACGTATAAGAACTGTTAAGGTTTGATAAGAGCGAAGAGAATAGATGAGAGGGAGGAAAGGGAGGCTTTTATGGTTGTTGTACGAAAAAGGGGAATACATAAAGAGGATGCATGATATGTGAGTGCTCGGTGGGGTTATGAGTGGATCTTTCAGTGATTGTGGTCGGAAAACTTCGCCTAAAGGCGTACTAGTACGGTTGTGAGATTGTTTATGGAATCCCAAGAGATGCATAAGGTGCCCAACAAGAGTAAGAGAAGACCGAAGTTTTGAAGTTTGTGGTTGTTATGAGATGTACAAGGAGTACATGAAAGGTTGAGGTTAGAGCCTCTATGGTCAGATTGACGTTACATAAGGAAATGAAGTGTAAGGTTCTACACCCACTTGAAGAAAGGATGTATGTGGTGATAACTTATGTATAATACAAAAAGCTCCTCCCATATGTTGGGATGTCGCTGAAAGTGAAGAAGATAAGGTCAATTGTTTTGAAACACGGCTAAGTCCTATCGATTGGACCCTTATGGTTGCACATAATGGAGAAATCTTAGAAGATTTTTACAATCATGCCTTTTAAGAGGGAAAATGGGATTAAGTTAAAAGAATACTTATATAAGAACACAAGGGTGAGAAGACGCAAGCATATCTTTCCAATTCAAGAAAAAGACAAATATTTGAAAGAGGACGGTCAACATTATAGCTAAAGATGGAGCAATACACATGTTTGAAAGACGTCACCGCAACAGGTCGGGGGAGATCATTAATACCATGACTACTTGTCAAGTGATAAATCAGGATTGTGTCGGTTATTACTATATGTGACGGGAAGAGAAAAGATGAAACCTAAGATATCAGGGATTCCAATACGTCATAATGTGAAATTTTCCACTAAGGTCAAGCTTGATCTAATTCCGATGTCTAAGGCGACGTATGGAATAACACTTGTGTAGAGACATGAGTTGTGAAAGCAAGTGAAGGAGGAATTATAAGAACTTATTGATAAGAGTTCATTAGAATTAGTGAAATGCTATGGAGAAACTCCGAATTTATCTTAAACTCTTCATTTGAAGTTCTTATGGAGAACACCAACTTGCGAAAAGAGAAACGGTTATCTACGTTGTACATCGATTACAATGAGCCGAGCAACATAACAAATGAAGGACTAGTATCCCTTACAACGAATGGGAGATCTACTCGATCAGTTGTAAGGGTCGGTAGTTTCTTCTAAGATTTGATTGTCACCGTTTGAGAATCCGAGACTGGGATATTGCAAATACGGCATTTTGGACCAACCAAAATCACTACGAGAGAGAAGTCGTATGACAAGTTGTCTCGGGATGGCAACCCCGAGAGATATGGAAGGAGTTACAAGTTATCTTAGATGTGTTGAGCTTTACCAAATCAGTAAATGCGCTAGGATTTTTTTTTTTAAAAATTATACATTTGAGCGCAGGCGCAAGGCGCTCACGCTACAAATCTAAATTAGGTTTAAAAAAAATCAAGAAAAAAAGATTGCGGAAAAAAAGAGGGTTTGAGCTCCGGCGCCTTCTAGAGGCGCTCAAAAACAATTTTTAAAAAAAATAGCTCTATCGCTTTGTTTTCGCGTTAGATGTTAAACGCTTGCGCCAACTGGATGCGCTCAAATTAAACGTCAACGCAAAACGTTCACATTTAGTACTAAGTAAATTGAGAATTGTGTATATAACACGCCCCAAAAATTATAATTAGGTAACAAGATTTAAATAGAATATAAATGGAAATTTTTTTATTGTTAATTACATAACAAATTCTAAAAAGGAAGATAGTTTACATATCTTTGTTAACTAATTGCATATCTTAAAAAAAATTATTTTATCTAAAATTTTATTGAGGTAAAAATATTTTTAAAAAAATATAAAGGAATTTTTTTATTGTTAATTATAAATAAAGATAGAATTATTTATTTAAAATAATACATATTTTGTTTTTTTTAAATAAATTAGTTTTTTCGTTGTTAAAATTACTAAATTAGTTCACTAAGGTTTTTCAACCAAATCTAAAAGTTTAAGGATTCGATCGAAATATATATTTTTATTTTTATTTAAAAAAATATCTATGTTCAAACAATATTGTTAGATTTGTTTACAAAAGATTTAACTATTTGTTAAAATTTTGACTAAAGTCACATGTAATTACCCAAATAATTTAAAACATTAAATTTTAAACAAAATTATCTTCATGGTAAAATCAATTAATGAATGATTAGAACAAAAATATAAATAGACTAATTAATACTTATTTGAATAAATTTTAAATTTTGATCGTTGAGGAAATAAATTTGGGTCAACAACAAACATAAATTAAATCCATTTGGTAAAAAATAAAAAATAAAATAAACTATTCCCTAAAAAACAAAAACAAAAATTATTGGTAAGATATATGATTGTTGGTAATGGGTGACAAAAAAAGATGAAGGTAAATGACACTATACTAAAATTTGCATAAAAGACTAATGAAATGATACGATACTAAAATTGTGTAAGAGGTAAAGGCAAATGATGGTATACTAAAATTATGTAAAACTTAAGCAAATCATGCAATGGCCTAAAAGGTGTATGTGTAAATTTCACAAAATATGTTAAAAAGTTAAAAATCTGATATTAAATTCAAGTTTGTAGATAAATTGGGGAAAAAGTTAAAAATTTGTACAATAATTGTTGGGTAATGAAATGTTAGGTAATGTTATAGTACAATGTGATTTTATGTGGTGGTACTTCAATAGCCAAATAATATATAGTGAAACATATAAAAAGGCAAAGTCACATACAACAAACCAAAAAAAGGTATCACTAATTAGATATCAAATTCGGACGAACCTAAGCGTAACCCGGAAAGGGAGCCGAATGAATCCTTCTCGATCACGGTGGAAAACCCGAAAATTTTATTCCGGAGATTCGATTTGATTTTTTTTATTTTTTAAAATTTACCGGATCGGATCTAATATTACTCGATCTAATATCATTGTAAGTTATGAATGTATTTTTTTTCGAAAAAGCTACATACATGGTCTTCATTTTACTAACACAAGAAAAAACTCGCAATTTGACGACGCTCATTGAACGCATGCACCAACTGCCGGCGCCATTTTTTTATGAAAAAAAATTAAGCATCAGCGCATGGCACTCAAAATCGTTTAAGATTACTAAGTTTTTATAAACATATTACTAAATTGAAATAACCTATTTTTTTTCTTTGGGTTTTTTCTTTGTTGGGTTGTAATATACCCTATTTGGTTAGGCATAAAAAAAGTGGACCAAATTGAAATGGCCAATTTTTTTGTTTGGGAATTGTTGGGTTGCTATCACTCAATCACTAATTATATTTTGAATTTGATTAGTAGTAGACTAAGTAGTGCTATGTTTGAATTTAAGTAACTTGTAGCCCATAGTCTTGCTACTCATTTGTAGTGAACACCTAATACGTACGTGTGTGTGTATATATATATGATATACACGTGCATGTATATAAGCTTAATTAAGGTGTTCATATAATTGAGTTGAATTTATATTTAATAAAACATATATAAATATAACTATTTGACGACTAATAATTTTTTAAATTTTCTAATTCATACGACAGTAATAGAGGTAAGACGGTAATTGAACAATCAGTACACTATCGTTTAAGATTACTAAGTATAACTATTTTTTTTCAAAATCATTTTCTTTAATAAAAGTTTAACAATAAATTGATTTTTATTGGTTAATACTTTGAGAAAACTAATGGGTAGAAGAAAAATTAATAAATCAAAATAAGTAGTGAATTTGACAACGGTGAATATCTAGACAACCGCAAAAAAATATGCTTTTAAATGATTTTTTCCGAATGCGTGTATATAAATTTGTATATTCATTTATGATATGCTTAAAATATACAACACGATTTCATATATGTCCTCATATTATTTAAATAGATATCAAATGTCCCATTAAAAACCTTATACATAAACAAACATATGTCAGTAGCTCAGCTGATTAGAATCGGTACGAATTGTATGTAACGCCTCATTTATTGAGTGCATTTCTGATATTTAATTTTTCGGACTTCTATCGATATTCAATTAACTTAAATATTAATAGCGAGTACTTTTAAGTACTAATTCAAATTTTAGAAGTTATATATATTTTGAGTTATATATTTTCCGTAGATTACTTCGCGGAAAGTACGGAAAATTTTCCTATCCGGAAAACCCGTTTGGGTATGCCTTATCGAGCTTATTTATTTATTTGTTTGTTTTTTTATTGTTTCCCTTTTTCCCTTTAATGGGAGATGACTATCCCTCACCCTTCATTTCTTTTAACCTAGCCGCCTACCTCTTTCCTTCCTCTCTTTTTTGCTGCCGCCGCCCAGGAAGCTCCACCTTCCTCCCCCATTCTTCTTCTCTCCACTATAACCGGCCATCTCCTTCCCTTCATGATTGCCCTTCGACAGTGGCCAAGGAAGCGGGTGGTTTGACCACCTCGTGCAACGCCAGGCCGGAGAAGGCTCCCGCCGCACATGGTATCAGGGGTGTTACAACATGGTATCAGGGCTCTAGGTTGGCAACAATGGCACTTGAAATCTTCTGAAAGACCGAATAAGTACTTAAGCAGAACCCGAAAAGGGATCTGAGTTTCAAAAAGAACTTTTGGTTTTCAAATGCATGCATAGACTGGTTGGGGATAGAAAAGTACAACTGACCACCACTACTACCGCGGATCTCAGTATGCTTAGTATATGGACTTTAGGTTTTACTTTAATTGGACGTTTTAGCTTGATTATAAAGATATGTGATATATATATATATATATATATATATATATATATATAAGTATATGCCGAAGATTAGTAGAGATTATAGTTATATTATGCCCTTAAGAGGGATAATCAAATGAGATCCTCACTCTGTGGACACGCCTAAGTTTATTTGAAGGATTTCAACGTAAGGATAAGTACGCTCAGCTTATGAGCATTAGGGTAGACAAACGGCGGACAACTCTTTCGAGCTTGTTGAGGAACGTCGGGACAGAAAAGTGAAGCCTAAAAGACAACACACACTACAAGGACAAGAAGGGAATTCCGAGTCAACTCCATAGGATCAAATGAAGAATATACAGGAGTGTAGTTCCGACAACGAGTTGGATGACCGACAAGTATACCAATTGGAAGAGACGACCCATAGGTTCTTTCAAGATGGTGTAAAGCAACGTTACAAACAAAAGGGATGCCTTCGGAAAAACAAATAGGCATGAAGGTGAAGGTGGAAGATAGTAGCAATCCAGACAAAAGACATTGAATCTAAGCTTACTGACGGACCAGAAGGTGAAAGTTTGAAGCTAGAAGCAGAGTGGAATATGATTACTCTCGACAAGCTACTTTCCACTACAATCAGGATGGGAAACCGAGACAATCATAAGAGTAGGAGTCAAGATAAGATACATTGCCCATCCCGATACAAAGAATTAAAGAACCGCAAAACGAAAGCTTACATGTTGCTAAAAAAAAAAGGAAGGCCGATTTCACCCAACATGGAAGTGGTGTGACCCCTAGAACACACAAGAATTACAACAAGGATCGGGATACAACAACGACCGGATTTTTATAAACGCGGAAGTACAAGCAGCACCTCAAGAAGGAGGGTGTAGGAGAATAGTCTTGGGGAAAAAGAGGGTCTCTAATAACTTCACACTCATGAAAGGATTTAAATTAATAACCCTAGCGGGTCATAACCGAGAACCGCCAGTGAACAATAACTCGGGTAAAAAGAATCATGGGAAAATACATACAAGTCATCGTCGAAGAATTGATATGTCCGTTGGCAGAAGACAAAGATACAACTAGACTCGTAAGAGTATAGTGCTCCTATAGGAGTGTAGTTTGTAGAAGGAGCTAAAGGAGTATAAATGGAAGAGATATATTTTCACCTGGTATATCAAACCTCAAAAGAGATGGAAGAAAAGTAAGTCAACGATCTATTAGAAGGTCAACTACAAACTAATTGGTAACAACAGAGCATGTACACGTACTGGCTAACTAGTGATGGTTGATGTTAGCATGAAATATTGTGATATTTTAGGCACGTTTTCTAAACATATTTGATTCATATTGATAGTGTTTGATTGAACTTTGTGCATATGTGAGCTAGTATTACCTATATTGTCAATATGGATGTCTACACTAGTTCTATGTTGATTATAGGTGATTTGGAGCTATTTCCGAACGGAATCGAGCAAAGGAGAGTTGAGTTGATATGTCTATGGATTGAGGACATTCTTTGGAAGCAAATTGGAGTTTTAGCTTGAGGAATGCACGAGTTTAGGGAAGAATCACGTTCTTGCCCTAAACCACGCTCTAAATTACGACCGTATTACGTTCCACGTTCAATTCCACAACCGTGGATTTAGAGTCAGAAATTCATGTTCATTCCAGAGGATTACACGGCCGTGGAACATATGGTACAAACCGTATTTGTTTCCACGCTCTAAATTACGGTCGTGGAACACTTCCACGACCGTGATCTTGGCAAATCTTTTCGCCACACTTTGAAGCCACGATCTTTTGAAGATTAGGCCGGGCCGACATTTTGCCCTGCACTATAAAAAGACGGACGAAGCAAGAATCCGACACTCTCGCTTACACTCGCTTACCCCCGCTTACCCTCATTCATCATCGCTTAGGACCGCTTAGACACGCTTACACTTCGCTTAGCTTGCTTGGAAGCATTGACATCTCTTTGGGAGATCGAAGTTCGTGTTTGGCAATTCCTCTAATCTCGCACTTTTGGTGGAGATTGCTGTTGAGATCTTCGGATTGGCGGAAGATCGAAGTTCTTGGAAGATTTTGCAAGAAGATCTCTCTTCTTGTTTAGGTTTGATTTGGAAAACGGATTGACATCCCGTTTTCTCTTCTTTCCTAAGGTGGTGATTGTTTGTTTTACTTTGAATCTTTTGACATTACTTGTTCTCTTTGTGACTTTGAGATTGAATTGAAGATTATTGAAAGTTCTTGAAAGTTTTCATCTTTTTATCTTTTAATTCTTGAATTGATATCAACATGACTGTTATTGGCTAAAAACCCTTAACAATTCTAAGGTGAAGGGTTGATAGTTGTGGCTTAGATGATAGATCGATCGCAAACAGATTAGACCCTGAGAGTTAGAGAGACTCGCCGACAACCCTAAATTACGGTCTGTTCTTGAGTCCACGGCCGTGGAACCTCAAGAACTAACCGTGATTTCCCTTAAGTCTACGAACCTGCTTTTACTTTAATCTAAAGTTAAAGATTTCCTTTAGCTTAGTTTAGACTTGTCTTTTCTAGCTGGTAGTGAAGCCTCAACAACCTCTACCTCGATTGTGAGTGTCACAACCTCAATCGGTTAAGTTAGTCTTGATCCTTGGGTTATAAGTTTGGGTATTTGACACAAATTCTCATCTCTGGAATCCTTCTATATTGAGCCTCAACAACCTGTATAGAGAGTGCCTTGTAGGTGAGTTATATAAGGTTTTTGGAACTTCACCGTACGATTACCTTACATTAGTATACTTTTGCATATCTCAACTCTGTCTTTACATCATTAAGTATATCTTGAATCGATTGCCACAGCTGGATATCTGGATCTTTAGGATTGTTGTTTTCCCAATATTTGCAAAACCCTCATATTTACTTGCTTGATAATCTGCAATCGAGTTCGTTCCCCCCAAATCCCTGTGTTCGATACTCTGGAATTCTTGCTTAACTACGTCGATCCGTACACTGCGGGTTCGCTGCTTGATTCTAGTTTTATAAATTTAAAACTTATTTGCACACACCTCTAGGGGCGAACAGTTGATTGGCAGGATAAGAAGAATAACCACAAAGTTATAAAGGAATTTTATCGACATCGGTAGAATTTCTTCTAGAGATCAACGACGACAATGGTGAAGTTAAATCAATGCAAGTACTAGTAGCCTTGATGGTAACATTGAATAGTCCAATATGATAACTCTAATTAAGAAATTAAAGAGAAGCTCTTGACAGTCGGTAATGACCATTTATGACATTAATGGTGTAAAGAGAATTGTTGTGAG
Organism: Fagopyrum homotropicum; assembly: GCA_033239125.1. NCBI lineage: Eukaryota > Viridiplantae > Streptophyta > Magnoliopsida > Caryophyllales > Polygonaceae > Fagopyrum > Fagopyrum homotropicum. The sequence goes on along the minus strand of BSWB01000002.1, from coordinate 30,382,762 downwards.
CATTTGCTTACCTACTGACTAAGGAAAATTTTACATATCATAGTTAATACAGATGGCTTCGTACAAGAAGAGCGAGAAGAGTAAGAAGAAACAAATGATGTTGACCAAATCCTACATCAGTCTAGACCGAGGGTACTTAGCATCCCACACAAGTGAGATTGATGGTTCTCTTTCGAGGAAAAGTTGGGGTCAACTTTCTAGATTGATAGAAAAAGCCTGTGTGACTAAAAATGTGACACAGAAGTATTGGAATTATAGAGGCGAAAAACAGAGAAAGTAAGATTTAATGCCTTGGTGAAAGGTCTTATCGAGTTGTGAGGTGATTGTAGATAGAATCTACATCTTTGCTGGAACAAACATGAGAAAGAGTAAAGTTAAATGACTGAAGGTTGTTATACGGATCCGTATCACCCCGATAATATAATTGTGGTTATATAAGAGTTTTTGAGAAACGATAGAACTCCAATAGAAAATCTTGATAACCGGTCATAGGTGGATGGAGGAGTAGTTTTGGAACCGCGTACAAATGGTATACATTGGAGTCTTCTCTCGACTGATGAGGGAAGAATTGATGGAAGCACCAAATCTAATCAACATAAACCATAAAAGTTGTATGAGAAAGCTTTAAGAGATTTAATTACCATACTGGGCGTAAGGATTTAGGAGATGGTAAGGCGACATGAGGATAAGGACAACGTAATAAATGCGAGTCGAGAAATTGTGATATTTGAGAAGATGATATGCATCTGACGTTTCGTATACAAATAGTATCGGAAGATGTTTAAGAAAATTCATACTATCGGACCGATAACACTGTGATGGAGAAAGTGGAAACCAAACAAATATCTTAACCAATGAGAAAGAAAGTCATACGGATCTTGCTAAATTTAAATAAAGTGTTGAGATGAGGATACCGTTATGGAATCTATGCAAGAGTAAAATAGAACTAGGGTTTCAACACGAAATGAGTGGTAATGATCCACTGACAGCTAGAGATCGATTCGGACAAAGGAAATTGTTATAAGACGAGTCACCTAGTAGAAGAGTTCACAAGACAAGCGGGAGAGACCAAAAGAGATAAATGTCGACCCGGATATGAGGGTCTATAGTGCATGGAAGGGATACCTACAATGGGATATAGAAGCAAAATGTAGACTTTACAAGAGTAGAGAGGTTTTGACCTCCTCAAGGATATAGGAATTTGAAGGAATCACAATGCAGGTATGAAAGAGTTGAAGCTTTGTAGCGGAAACAACAGAGTTTCATGAAGGCAATATTGCCGGTAACACCAACGAAAGAAGGTATATATGAGAACGGCCTTGGTAGACTCGAAAGTCCAAGGTAACCCCAATTATCACGGAACCTAAGTCTTCAACACCGACGGTCCATGCAAGGGGAGCGACAAGGGATGATAAATAAAGTCATCAGAACTACAAAGACACTTACCAGCTATCGTTGAAGACTTGGAATGACTATTTAGGTCAAGATGAATGACCCAGTTGGGCTCGAGAAGTAGAGTTAGCCTAAGAAAACAGAAGTGTGGAAGATAAAACAAATTAGCGAAGTATGAAAGGATTAATCGAGCAGATGATGCTCACCAAGAATTTAACGCCAGTATAGGTATGAGAAGAGTAAGTCCGAGATATTGAGATAAGTCAATTATAGACTAACCGACGTCAACTGAGGACGTGTAAGTGTTGGTTGGTATTGACGAATAGGTACCGTTAAGAAGAGACATTAGTGACTGTGGATTTAAGAGGTAACCTTACCGATGCCTTGGAAGATTCCCCAAGTAGGCAACGACAACCTTCTGAGATGATCTAAGGTTATGGAGAGAATCGGGTTGGAGGTTGCTTTCTGGTTGGTTAAGAACAGATTACAGTCGAGTAAGAGAGTAAGGGTATGTTTGAAGAGGATCTTGCTAGTAGTAGAGGGGAAATATAGGTGGGAGTTGGGTAAATCATGTTGACCCTTAGAAAGATGTCATTGTGACTAATGGGTGTTATACAGAAGCGTGGTAGGCCCATAACCCACAGATGAAGAAAATCAATGTTAGGTTAACTATGATTTCAAGTTAAGGAATTAGATATCTATATGAAAAGGTCCACTTGGGTGTGTGATTTGTTTTGAGTTATATAAATTTGAAAGCTTGACAATAAGTAGGTGAAAACTTATTAATTAAGGAACGATCCGATTAGGTTACATTGAGGAAACCGGGCCAAACGGTTTGTATTACAAAGAGCATTAGGCACTTAGTAAAGTGCCGACACAAGGTTAAGATCATTATTTCAGAATCGATAGTCGGGAACTTTCGAAAGAAAAAAAAACAAGTGGGCCCAGTGGAAGAAAAGTTGGGTAGAGTCATCAAAAGAGGTGGACGTAAGTTAGAAAACCAAACCATTGAGAGAGTACCTACCGAATCCGAGACACGTCATCAGCTATGAAGATCAGAATAACTACCCGGTTCATGCTTTTGTAGAGTTCCAGTGGTAAAGATGAGGAATCAATGAGGTTACTTAGGAAACGGACGAGAGCATTAGAAAAGGTTACCTTGAGTACCTTGCGGAGTTACACGCTACTTCTATACCGACGAGTTAGTACTCGGTTGGTGTATGTTGATTTTTTTTTTTCATGTGTTACCTTGGAGTGAGTAATTGTGTTTTATGTGATGTGTGCCTGAGTATGATGATTGAGTAGTTGCATGGTAGAAAACGGGACTTAATGAAAGCAAGTTATACAAAGACAGTTGTTTAAGTAGATACATAATTCTAAGTTTCGGGACGAAACTTATTTTAAGGGGGCACTGATGTAATACCCGGAAAATTTAATTTCGCTTAATACCCGATTAAACCGGATTTCGATCCGCTAACCTCTCATCTTTCTAGAGAATGTTTTACTTTATAAAACTTTGTCAAAATTCTATTATTTTATGTAACTTAAATCACATAAAATGATAAGTATGTAAACCGTATAACAATCCCGTATGATTTAAAACTCGAACGCCCCGGACCTTACCTCCATCTTCTACACTCGACGCTGGACCTTCTCCTCGCGTTCCAAACCGCTGCACGCTTCTGTCGGGACGGAGACAACCTTCATGTTGCACAGCAACCCACACTTAACCGAATTCACCCGGATTGGGTTCTTCTGCGTCGACAGGTGAGTATCGGTTGTCTTCCGCCTCTTCACCCTGAATCAGTGGCTCATCGTGATGACTTCCTGTAGCACAGCAAGCCAAACCGCCCTCGTTGGTCTACCACGGGTAACTGGGCACCACTGTAATTGATCTACAGCTGCTCGAGACGCACGAAACCGATGCTGAGCCGGCCTTCTAGCCACTGCGGCGGTGCAAACGGACTAAGCCAGCGATTCTGGAGGAGGTAGTGCCGATTGAAAACTCAGCAGATGCCCCCTTCCTTGCTGCAGCCGGTAGGAACCTGTTTCTCGAACCCTTTGTTTTCTTACGACTGTTACATTAGATCTAGGAGGTTGAGTTTTATTTTTAGAATAAGTGCAACCCATGAGTTTCGAACTAGAGGCCTGCTGAGTGTTAAATGAGAGGGACTGCTGGGAGTAAGACTCGAACTTAAGACTTTCTGCACACTCTACATTTCAGCTTCGACCTGCTGACTTTAGGACCTAATTTCTATAGCTTAATTCGAGAATTCACCGTTGAATTTTTGATATGTTGTAGATGGAATTATGTAGTGTATTGTGTAAAATTTTGGGAAAGAGTTAACGGTCGGATTAAGATATACAAGGCCCTGAAGTAGGACAGTTGGGCTGTTTTTGCAACAGTGGAAGAAAAATGACTAAGTGTAGAAATGTTAGTTTTACCCCAACTTTAGAATTTTATGGGAGAGTTATGGTTAAGTATTTTAAAGATATCTTGACACATATATTTAGTATGAATATCATAGAGGATCTAAGTTTTTATTTTGGAATTTTTACAACCTTATCCAAGCGGTGTTTATGAATCCAGGATCAGGCTTTAACGACTATGGTATAAATTAAGAATGTTGGATAACTCTTTTAAACCTTACTAAATCCTTACCAAACTTTTCAATGAGAACTAGATTATGGACATAGGTTCTAAAAGAAAATATTAGAACTAAATGATAGACTTTGAGAATTTTCGGCACTAAGGGTAAAATGGTCTTTTACCGTATGAGAGCTTTTTCCGTAATGCCTTCGCATGAGGTTGGACATCTGGATGTGATTTTGATCCACATGCCTTATTTGACAGGCGTTTGAGTTACCACGGGTTCAGACCTAGTTGAGATTTGAGAAAACGATTTTTGATCAAGGTAAGTCCTTGCGACTTACTTAGCTGGTTTCTGGATGTTAGTTGGATGACGATAGTGGTGTGTGTTGTGTGTTTATAATTACAACTTGTTAGGACGACCGTTGTTGTTATGTTTAAGGCCCAAGTGTATGTATAACGGGCCGTGACATCACTGTCCAGCTCTGCTAGGAGACTGGGAGGTTCTCTATACCCAGACCATACAGGTACACGGTGAGATGCATCGGATCCACTCCTGATGGGTACACGGGGGCGGAGGCGAGGTTTGGGAATTCCTCGTGTCACAAAATAAGTATCATTAGAGTGAATGACTTAAATGAAGATAATAAATGGATTGTTTGAAAGCATGATAAGTGTTTATTATTTTTATGTGTGTGTGTGCTATTATTATTCTCCTAATGTTTAGATAACTAGCTAATGGTTTCCCTTGTTGTGTTTTTAGATTTACCGCAGATAGACCAGCAGTTGAGTGATCCGGAAGTAGTGGTCAGCCGGGTCTCCGTACTCCTTAGGGTTGGGGTTGTTGGTTGTTGGTGTTTCTTTTGTTAAGACAGTTGTTCGTTTTTCCCTTGTTTAAGTACTTTAGGCTGCTAGACCGTGTTGCATTCATTACCTTAAAAATACTATTTTATGAATTTCGGTTTTCTTTATTTGTGTCTTGTTATAAGATCCTAGTAATATTGTTGTCAAACTGAGGTCGGGACCCATTGTGAGGTCATAACCAGTAGTATCCCGGGTTCCGAGAATCCGGGGTGTTACACCACCAGAGAAGCCGCCTTGCCCTCGCCTGAAGCCGTCGCAGTCCCGCGCCTTCACCCATCGGAGCCTCTCTAAAACCCTTTTTGAAAATCATATCGGGGCCCCTCTAATTTGGTATAATTGCAAATTGTGCCCTGCCTTTATAATTACAAATTTGGCCCATCCTTTATTATTGCAGATTGCACCCTATCCTTATAATTACAGCTTTGTACTTTAAGTTTTGGATTGTTGCTTTTATGCCCTGCTGGAGTTATTTACAGATTTTGGCCAAAGGTTTTATGTACGGAATATATACTAAGTTTATGGAACTTCATTAGTTGCCCTGAAAATGTTTTTACGAGTTTTAACCTTGGATTTTATATACGAGTTTGATATTATATTTATGTATATTACGTATTGTGTCCTTGTTGGTTTAGTTATGGAACTTGGCCCAATATTTAGTTACGTATTATAACCCATATTATTGGAATGATATTACTCGTCCCGGAAAGCGTTTTTGCGAGTTTTATCCTTGATTTACAAGCGTGATTTTTCTTATATTTTATACCCTCGTTGAATGAATTTCGAGATTATGACTCAAGGGTTTAATTGCGGGTTTTTAGCGTTTGTTTTTGAAAATGAGTTTACCTTAGAATAATATATCTTATATAATGATGATCAAATTTAGCGTATTAGCTAAATTTGTGTAGCGTTGGTTTTAGGTTCGGAAGCACCCCGATAAAGGCCTAATGAGTCTAAGTTCGTCTTCCGTCTTTTAACGTCACGTGAGTACCCTTTCCCTCGAGCTTATGATCTTATCTCGATTTAGTTATGTTTAGTATTAGTATCATGCTAGGTTGGATCTAGCATAACTTAGGGTGAATACCAAGTAGTGGTTTGGACCTTAGGTGAGTTTTGAGGATTGTCGATTGTTGTAAGACGTTGAGCGTTTGGTTGATCCCGTGAGTATTTGAGGCTTGAAGTTGTGGTTTTTTGGTTGTTGAGATTATGGGCTAGGATATGCGTATCCTAGCATAGTGTTGATATCGTTGAGGTTGTTTGGACTAGGCATGTTATCCTAGTACGTGCTAGGGGTTATGATCTTGCGAGATCATAGGGTCTAGAAGTGTAAGGACTTCTAGCTTGTGTTGAGTGAGAGGTGAGTATGAGAGATTCTAGGATGCGGTCCTAGAATGAGAGTCAAATGATCTTGCGTGGATCATTTGCGTAGAAGTCTAAGACTTCTTGAGTTAAGCGAGTTGTTGATATAGATATCTTATTGTGAGCAGGTTGTACGCTTCTTCCCAAGGGAAGCGAGAGTGTTGCGTGAGTAAGCGTTTGGAACGAGGTAAGTCTCCGGACTTACTTAGCTCGTATTCCTTGTATTAGCCTTGATGTGTGTTTGGTGGTGTGTGCTTATTGTTTATTGTTTATAACAACTAATTAAACCTGAATTAGGATTACCGACCTTTATATTATTTTGGCCCAAGTGTATGATAACGGGCGGTGACAACTTGCCTAGCTCCCGCGAGAGCTAGGAGGTTCTCGGCGACAATCCCGTGCTGGTAGACGGTCGGATGCATCAGTACCATTCCATGCCGGTAAGTAGGGATCGAGGCGAGTTTCGGTGACTCTCGTGTCACAACCTAAGTTGAATTAGAATGGGATATGACTTAATAATAAAAAGATAATAAATCGGACTTGTGTGCTTTGGTGTATATTATGTGTTATGTTGATTTACTTGTGTTTCTGCCTTTCACCTTGATTCTAATGCTTCGAATATTAGCTAACGGTTTTATACCGTTTGTTGTAGATTGTCTTGCAGGTTAGGAATGCGGCCGAGAGATCTGGAAGAGTGGACAGCAGGGGTTCCGTACATTTTAGGATTGGGTTTTGGTTGGAGTCGTGTTTGAGTTTTGTATTCATTATATATTGTATGCCGTGTGTATGGCATTTGGTCTTTCGGTTGTATCTCGGCTGAAGTCTTTGGTTTGTATGGTTTTGGGTTTCTTTGCATTGCATAAAATGTATTTGGTTTTGGCCTTTATTTGTGCCTTGTTGCAAGATCCGGTGAAATTGTTGTCAAGCTAAGGGTCGGGACCCATTGTGAGGTCCCAACCCGTAGCATTCCGAGTCCCGCGGATTCGGGGTGTTACTAAAGTGGTATCAGAGCCCTAGGTTGACAACAATGGCACTCGCAATCTTCTAAAGGCCGAATGAGGAATAAACAGAACCCACACGGGTTTTGATTTTTCGTTTTCAAAATCACATGCATGAGTCGGGGTAGAATGTACGAACCACCACTCCTTCCGCGGATCTCGGCAGCTTAGTTTATTGGACTTTGATATGTATATATATATGTATATATAGATATAGATATGAGGTTTGTAGTTATGCATGATGGAATTGATGTGTTCTTTGTGATTGTAAGTTGCATGATGAATTTGATATGTGTGTATAGTTATATATGTGGACAATTATATGTATGGGACCTTATATTATGGATGAAATGATGGATGTGTTATATTGGTAGTGATATGGACTTAGGACTGATATAGTTATGTATACGTATTCTTATTATACATAGTAGTAGCATATGGAGTTATTGGACCTAATAGAAATATGATTGTATGATATCATCACCTTTAAGACGACGTTCGTTGGCTTGGGGATAGCATTCATACGTGGAGAAGTACGCTCAAGTATCGAGTTGAGCGCTACGTTCGGACGAACACCTTGGAGTTCTCGTACTCCTTTAAGAGGAGGTAGAAGAGGAGGAGGATTAGAGATGACGTAAACGAAGGACAATCAAGTGAAGGAAAACTCGAGACAACTTAAGAGAAATCGAAATAAAGACCATACAAGAGGTGGAGTAACTCGAAGGTGTGGGAGTAGTTACAAAGAGTCACGATTGGAAAGACAACAAGACCAATGTAGATAACGAACTTAAGTTCTTCAAGAAGACACGTGGACAACTAAAGATACGAATCAAGGAAAAGATGGGTACATTCTAGCAAGGTTAAAGGTGATATTCCATTAAGATGTGAAGTTTTCTTTAGGCCCTCCTAAGCATTGGAGTCAAGACGAGAAGAGTGATCGAACTATTTCTTAAGATTTAAGATACCGTAAGTTAAGCTTACGAGGTACCAATAAGTGAAGTGTCAACATACTAGACTTATGAGAAGAAGGCGTGGTGGAATTTCACATGGGGAAATTCCCCTATAAGAGTTGGCGGTTTTTCGTTATTATGATAAGGCTAAGAAATGCCAAAAGGAAAGAAGTGTGAGTAGATGTGATCCCGAGGAAATGAGTGACGTAACAAGAAGTTGTTATGTATGGAAGGTTTTAAGATGCACTGGAAAGACGTCTTGGAGGAACGGTTAAGCCTATGAACGGGAGTTATGCGACACAACAAGCCCGAGAAGGGTATAGTTACCTTATAGAAGAAGAAGGAAGCGTGGAGCGTAGAAAGACTTAATGGAGTGTGTGAAGGGCGATATGAGCAAGTGAAGTTTAAGGCATAGTACTCCGAGAGGGTAGCCTTCCGGATTATGATAACATGGAGGGTAGGAAGAATGGTGAAGCGTTGGACTTAGAGAAGGTCAACTATAAACTAATCGGTGATAGTCAGGAACGTGCTTGTGTGGGTTGTCTATGAATGAGTGTAGATGAGAAGAGTAACCAAGAACGTGGATTATAAAGGAACGGTAACAAGAGCTTGGAGTTATGGTGGTTCAATGTCGGTAATAGGGAGGTATATCAAGGGGAGCACCAATATCTTAATCATGTAGCATTGCAGGAATTCAAATCAAGTAAATGTAATAGACCTCATAGAGAGGGTATGTAATGAACCGTTACGACTTTCTTAGTCATGGGATCGGCATAAGGGGGAAACGGCACGTATAAGAACTGTTACGGTTTGATAAGAGCGAAGAGAATAGATGAGCGGGAGGAAAGGGAGGCTTTTATGGTTGTTGTACGAAAAAGGGGAATACATAAAGACGATGCATGATATGTGAGTGTTTGGTGGGGTTATGAGTGGATCTTCCAGTGATTGTGGTCGGAAAACTTCGCCTAAAGGCGTACTAGCACTACAAAAAATAAATAGTTTTGCGACGGTTTATGCGACGGCAAAAAGGCCTTTTGTGACGGCACCTACAGTTCGCTACGGCGTTGCGTCGGCAAAAACGCCGACGCAAACTTGGCCGTCGTAGAGGTATTTGCGACGGCATTACGACGGTGGTGGCCGTCGCAAAAAATTGTGTAGTCGGCGCATATTTTTATTTTGTGATTGGTTTGCGACGGTTAACCCCGTCGCAAATTTTTTTTACAGCTTTCTAATTCTCTGTGACGGCTATTCCTTGTCACAAAACGTTTAACGGCTACAATATTCAAAATTTGCGACGGTTAGATGTTGACGCAAAAGCTACACCTGAATTGAATATTGATAATTGTCTTCACAAAGCTAATTAATGTTACCATCATCACAAATCGTAATTGATACATATTTCATATTGTTTCTAAACAAAAGTACTTAATTGACACATTTTAGATTCATCCGAAAACAAAAGTGATTAACACTTTTGTCTTGTGAACAACAAAAAATGAAATAAAATATTCAGATGTTTTCACTTGGGTTTTCTTCTTGATCAACTTCTTTAGCGGCGGTCTCTTTTTGACATTGCTCTCCAATAAACTCATTTTCTTGAAGACTTGTTGCACCCTACAAAACCAAAATAAGCCTAACATTAGCAAAATACATTTTCCCAACATTTAATACATGCGCAACCTAATTTAAACAAAGAAACATAACTATATTTCCCATCACAGTATTTAATACTAACTAGCAACTACTACTATTCCATCCTTAGCGGTTAAGCTATTCATAGACAATCAAAAATAAAACATGAATATAAGAATCCAATTACGATCTTAAGAACAAGATTTTAGTTCTTCTAAAGAGATCTAATAACATATTGATTATCGGAAGATGCATACCCTAACTAATTTTAGTACACCAACAACTAAACCTTCCACCTAATTGGGACTTTATCTACACAAACTTCTGCATCAGGCCACGCCTCGAGCTTTGCATATAAATCAGCTAAATTGTGCCATGCTTCAACCTACATATGTAGTAGTATATCTTGTACCTGGAAGGTAGAAGGTTCTATAACATTTTAAATCCAATTTCTCTAAATTTCACTAGTGTGTAAAGTAGGAATAATATTGGACTATAAAATTTCAAGAGACTACCTACCTTCTTCAACTGAGGTTCCTTGGATTTTCTTCTCTTTAGTGCCTGAATTCGAGATAGCTGAACTCCATATGTTTCTATAGCTTGTTTTGGCTGTTGCTGACACACTTCTAGATTAGCTTTTATTCTCAAAAACTCCAGATGATCCATCTCATTGCCTTCATTAGAGGCAAGTTCAACTACAGTCTCAACATTTTTGAAACGATGCTGGGCATATAACACGAGAACCAACAGCTTCCATGCTTTCCCCCAGCTTGCCCCGACCATGCTTGAACATAACATGGTATAATCAAGAGCTGTGTTCAGATTTCTCTGCACAACATTTCCTAAACCCAGGTTAAATATCAACTCTGGATCATCCTTATCAGTTGCAAAGGCGCTGTTCAAAGATCTAAGAGACTCTTTCTGATAGCTCTCGCGTTCAGAGCTTGAAATGGCAAGCCTGGTTGAGTTCCCATAGCAGATGCCCATAAACTTACGAGCCTGAAGAAATGCTCATCACTGTCATCAGCAAATTCAATAAATTTACGAGCAAAGTCAATTCCTTCATGTGCATGATTAGGGTCTTCTGAGCACAATTTAGCCCCTAACAAGAAGGAAGGTAGATGCGGCTTGTGCTTGTTCATTTCGGACTTGCCAGCAATCTTCTTTAAAAGATTTAAAGCCACTTCATTCTGACCACAAGCACTATAACAAAGGGCAACAGTATACCACCTCTCGGACCGATCAAATATTCCTAAAAGCACTTGCTCCATATGACCAGCTAAAAAGTCGTATCCTCCACAGACTGATAGACCAAAGGTGTCCTGCCTGCTTCCATAGCTCAAGGAGCAGCTCTAATGCCTTGTGGAACATCTCCTGCATTTTGCAATCTTCAGGAGTGGTGTTTGACATTGCATTAGGTAATGTAGATTCAACTACATCTAAGATTATCTTGCATTCATTTGCCGCATCTGGAACATCAAAGAAACTATCAGAGGTACACATCATTCACGAGGTAAATTGACCTAAAAAATGCAGCAGTTTCTACTGAATCTGCATATCTTGCATTTTGAAACTATAACAAGCCTAAGATGAATAGGTAAAATGACATTGCATTAGGTAATGTAGATTCAACTACATCTAAGATTATCTTGCATTCATTTGCCGCATCTGGAACATCAAAGAAACTATCAGAGGTACACATCATTCACGAGGTAAATTGACTTAAAAAATGCAGCATTTTCTACTGAATCTGCATATCTTGCATTTTGAAACTATACAAGCCTAAGATGAATAGGTAAAATGACTTTGAACGCATAGCTTAATCTGCTAATCCTCCATTAAAAGTTCCAATCGAATTGAATTCTTTAGAGATTAATGTAAAATATGTAAACCACCCTTCACACAGATTCTATTTACAGTTCAATGATTTGATCACACACCAAGGAGAGTGACAACAAAGGGCAACGAAAGTGCAAAAGGAAACTAAGTAGACACAAAAACTACTCAAACTAGTGATCTTTCCAACTAAGTACGAAGTTGTAATCAATCAAGAATTATGGTTTTCCTATTTCGAATATGTAGTAATGAGAACCTTTTTGTGTTTCTAAGTACGAAGTTGTTAAATTAACCTACAATACCTTATGGTTTTCCTATTTCGAAAGTAGCCATAGGAAAAGGCAAAAGATAATACTGTAACTTCAGATTCAGGGATAAAGCAAAACGTAAATTGTAATCAATCAAGAATTATGCCTTAATCTTGTGTTCACTTATAAGTAGTAATGAGAACCTTTTTGTGTTTCTAAGTACGAAGTTGTTAAATTAACCAACAATACCTTATGGTTTTCCTATTTCGAATATGAAAAACTTAGTAGGAAATCAAGCAAAAACAACACCAAGAAATCAAACAAATCATCATAAAGTGAGGCTAGGACAAACTAAAGGCCAAGAATTGAAGGGATTATGGCAGTAAATCATCATATAGTGAGGCTACTACCACATAAACTGCATTTTGAAGAACACTATCTATAATCAATGACAAGAAAATTATAGACTTCAGTGGATAATAACACAATCGTTATTTGTTTCTTTCTCTGAAATAATAAGCCAACCGAATTGAAAGAAGTAGTAATTAATTCTGCAAGAAATCATACACTCACACGCAATAATGGACAAAATAATAATTAATTCTGCAAGAAATCAACATTTCTTAATCATCTTCAACCCTGCGAAAGTGATAGGTTAGAGTAGAGAGGATTTCAGTTGGTAAAACGAGTCCAAAGTATGTAATATGTGGCTCATCGATTTACCTTATTGCTTCCAACAATTAAGATTTCAAAAATTATCTGAAATTAAGATATATACAATAGTAACGTTCCAAATTAATTACTAAATTAGTTACTGTTAATGGGTTACTATAACTATTTATAGATGCAATATATACTTAAACCTCTTTGAATTTCGAACTCATTCATAGTCATTTCTCCCGCTCTATTATCAATTTGACTAGTTAAAGTTTTTAGTTTTAATTATATGTAAATTAAAATTGTGAAAAATGACTGTGGATATATAACGACCTTGTTTTTGCATATTATAACGAATGCTATCAAAGTAGCTAACAAAATACAATGTTAATGAGTGAATTCATACTTCATAGTATTGTTACGTTTGGATTATCTAAGTAAAGGGATATTTTGTTTTAAAAAAAATAAATAAAAGGACATTTTGAAAAAATGTTTTAAAATATTGAATATGATATTAATATATCTCCAAATTGTTCCAGTCCTGAAAAACATACTGCAAAAAAATCTACACAATTCCACTTCCATGAATACTATTTAGTAATTAGTGCAGTATTAACTACAAGTTCCCGCTCATTAATCTCTAACTTTATTACTAATGATCGAATTTACTACTCTTCACTCTTCAGCCCTTTCCAAAGTCCAAATTAAAAAGGTGGCCTTTATCATTTTCTTTTTTAAAAATAAAGAAAGTGGCTCCTTTGTGTTACAATTGGACAGGAGCCCTTTTTCAAAACCGTCTAATTTCTCCTGTTTTCGCAAAAAGGATGTCAATTGAGTATGTTTCTAATCTTATAAACAAAAGACAATACTTATTACCAAAAAAAAAAAGAAGAACAAGCAGCAAAACAATCAACAAGAATGGCCACAAATACCCAAATACCCCATTGTTTTGGTGAGATGGATTGAGAACTTGATATGAAGATGAAATGAAAAGACAAAACAAATTGTCGATACAAACCACATATATCAATTTTACACAACACTGCAAGCAGAAAAACCCTAAAACCCACTAACAACATGATTTAAAGAGTAATATGTTTCTACTATAATTTCATCAACTAAAAGAAACGATGAAGATACTAAAAACCCCATGCCGGCCAAATTCACAACCTTGTCAACAGACAGCCCTATACCAGCATGAACCATGACCAACAGACATCCAAATACTGTCGTAGGTAATCTGTAAGACTTAAATCCTAATACAGAGCAATAGATCCAGATAGCAGTCAAAGATCTCGGCTCAACCGGCACATACATAATACTAAATCAATGAGAAGGTAATCCGAAGAGTAGCTGAGGAAACCCTAGAAATTACAACAACCCAGATGAAAAAATTAGATGGATGGTACATAATTCAATTACTGAGAAGCTTTCGAGTGGATTTTCACCTATGACAAAGCTGAGAGGAAGAAGCAAGTAAGCGCCTAGAAACACCTCGCAGATTAAGCCTGAAAGAGAGGAAATAGTTGATGTGTGAGAATGCAAACGAGTAAATTGACACAGCAAGATAACTAGTTCTATTGAGTTGATATTAATTCAACTTGTTATTTTCCTGTCATATAATACAAAAAACAAAATTTTGTAAACAAAAATCAAATCTTGCTCATTATAGTGGGGTAGTTAAAGCTGTAATCATCAAAGAAAGTTTTAAAGCTGCAATTATCAAACAAAAGGGTATATACTCAACTATCAAACCAAAACGTGAGGCCAAAAACAGAATCTTGAAGTCTCATTTATAGGAATCTTAATCAATTGGAAAACTTATTACAGTGGGGTAGTAATCTTAAGAGCATAAGCATCCTCCTAATAAGATCAAGTTATCAGATACTGTAAATCCAAAGAACGAAGAAACTAGTTGTGGCAATGCAAGTAAGAGGAAGATCAATTTATGCTCTCTTAAGCAGTTTGTTGATACAATGTTGCACACCACCTGTCAGTCAGCCAATATAATTAAATATTGGATGTCCTTTTTCAAGGCAGAAGCAAAGCAATAGATCTGAGTCAAAGAGCAATCCCTCCTCTGATTTTGAATAGGCTGATGACACACAAACCTCAGGAGGGTAAAAGATTTTGTTCAACTCTGCTTTCATCACCACTTTTCAATGTTTCCATCACCAAATCAAAAATAAACCAAATCCATCCTCGGCTCACACATATAGTATTCAAAATAGAAAAAGAAAAGAAAGTGGGTCCAATCCAAATCCAAAATCCATATCAATATAAAGTATGTGTCTAGAAAGAGTATCAAATCTTCCCTCCAGAAAACAGACATGAATCATTTCTGTAATCAAAATATAACAAACATTTTTCCATTAACTTGTTCAAATGTTTCCTCAGACATTCCACATTCTATGACTCCAATACAAGAAAACAAATAAAAATACCACAATTCGACTTTCTATCAAAATCCAAACACAAACACAAACAAGATAGTTAGGAGACGAGACAGGTAAATGCTGCTTAGACCTCATCTCACAGACGATGCTGAAAAAGAAAGAGAATATGAAGACCAACACTTCTGCACCTGCTTCCCGACAAACCCTAAAACCTCATCTTCTCTTCAATTCGATTTCCTTTTTACAGTATTGCGTATCATCATCTTAATATTATGAACTGTGGAAAGATAAATCTGGAGAAGTGGGATGGTTTGAATGGTTTAAGGCTGACCTAATTTGGTATATTTTCATAGTTCTAATGAGTAGCAGCAATGGTGCCGTCAGATTGAGGAGTAGACAAAGAGAAGAAAGGATTTAGGGATAATCAGAGAAGAAGGACTGGCCGGAATCAAGAACAACTAAAATCAAAACAAGGAAGAGGTGAAGACGAGAAGAAGACAATTACCTTCGTTCGATCTAGCAGCAGCAATGGTGGAAGGAGGAAGCCTGTGGAAGAATCGTGGAAGAAGCGTGGAAGATGGGAAAAGAGAGTTCATCTAATTAGGGCTAATACGACGGACATAAAAAAAAAGACGATAAAAGTACATATATTATTTTCCTTTTTATATTTACAAGTCAATTTTTTTTATTTTTGGCGGCAACTTTGGACCTTTTGCGACGGGAATCTAAGCCGACGCAAAAGGAAAATTTTTTGCCGTCGGCAACAAAATGCGGTCGCAAATCAATGTACTATTCGCGACGGTATGATTACGCGGTCACAAAATAAGCGACCACAGTTATCGCCGTCACCATGCCGTCGCAAACATTGCTCATTGGCGTCGGGAAATCCTTGCCGACGCAAACCTCCGTCGCAAAACTAATTATTTTTTGTAGTGTAGTACGGTTGTGAGATTGTTTATGGAATCCCAAGAGATGCATAAGGTGCCCAATAAGAGTAAGAGAAGACCGAAGTTTTGAAGTTTGTGGTTGTTATGAGATGTACAAGGAGTACATGAAAGGTTGAGGTTAGAGCCTCTATGGTCAGATTGACGTTACATAACGAAATGAAGTGTAAGGTTCTACACACTCTTGAAGAAAGGATGTATGTGGTGATAACTTATGTATAATACAAAAAGCTCCTCCCATATGTTGGGATGTCGCTGAAAGTGAAGAAGATAAGGTCAATTGTTTTGAAACACGGTTAAGTCCTATCGATTGGACCCTTATGGTTGCACATAATGGAGAAATCTTAGAAGATTTTTACAATCATGCCATTTAAGAGGGAAAATAGGATTAAGTTAAAAGAATACTTATATAAGAACACAAGGGTGAGAAGGCGCAAGCAAATCTTTCCAATTCAAGAAAAAGACTAATATTTGAAAGAGGACGGTCAGCATTATAGCTAAAGATGGAGCAATACACATGTTTGAAAGACGTCACCGCAACATGTCGGGGGAGATCATTAATACCATGACTACTTGTCAAGTGATAAATCAGGATTGTGTCGGTTATTACTATATGTGACGGGAAGAGAAAAGATGAAACCTAAGATATCAGGGATTCCAATACGTCATAATGTGAAATTTTCCACTAAGGTCAAGCTTGATCTAATTCCGATGTCTAAGGCGCCGTATGGAATAACACTTGTGTAGAGACATGAGTTGTGGAAGCAAGTGAAGGAGGAATTATAAGAACTTATTGATAAGAGTTCATTAGAATTAGTGAAATGCTATGGAGAAACTCCGAATTTATCTTAAACTCTTCATTTGAAGTTCTTATGGAGAACACCAACTTGCAAAAAGAGAGACGGTTATCTACGTTGTACATCGATTACAATGAGCCGAGCAACATAACAAATGAAGGACTAGTATCCCTTACAACGAATGGGAGATCTACTCGATCAGTTGCAAGGGTCGGTAGTTTCTTCTAAGATTTGATTGTCACCGTTTGATAATCCGAGACTGGGATATTGCAAATACGGCATTTTGGACCAACCAAAATCACTACGAGAGAGAAGTCGTATGACAAGTTGTCTCGGGATGGCAAGCCCGAGAGATATGGAAGGAGTTATAAGTTATCTTAGATGTGTTGAGCTTTACCAAATCAGTGAAGAGAGAAGTTGTATAGCACCAATTACGGTAACCTACTCCGGATGACAATGAAGTACTGAATGGGACGAAGAATTGACGAAAGAGTTGCTGAGAGTTAAGAGAGGATTTATTGGTGCAATTGTTTTGATTTAACTTGAGGTTTTATGAGTTTGAAGTGTACAAATGATTCTTCAAGACAAGGTCTTGATCGAGTATTGCGGAGCGATGTAAAAGTAATAGCATACGTGTCTGTTTAATATAGGTAGTGTGGAATAAAGTGTTTTCTTCGTTACTTCGAATCGCAACAAGAATTGAGGAAACATAACATCAAAAATTTGGTTTGACAAGAACCAAAGCCAACATTGTAAATTGGAAGTTCAATCTTCTTTGTTAGAGAAATCGAAAGGAAAATAATGAAAATACTACATCGAGAAAGACCCGAGAAGGAAGTGGAGTTCCGATATATCGACATTTTTGAGATTTTAGCGCGAGTTGGAGAAGTGACTTATAAGTGGGCGTTACCACCAAGAGTAGAGGGTGTTCAGCCAGTGTTTCATGTGTATCAGTCGGGGGAGTACATACATGACTCGAGACATGTGGTACGTCGTGATGATCTAGTAGAGACGAGGAGCCGATGAGGCTACTTAGGTGACAAATGATAACATCTTTGGTTGAGTTTTATATTGAGCTAGTAGTATCGATAGAATCGACGGGTGAGACCTAGTCTTCCCTTAGTTGAGTTATGTGTTTGTGTGATGTTATAGATAGTTTGTGCCCTGTGCGGGGATATGTTGTATGACCTGATATATCTTGCGATGGTAGTTTGAGTAAGTTGTGCATATAGATTAAAAGGTTTAAGCCTTCTTAGTTTGAGAGTTATACCTCGGCCTTACAGACCGAGAAGTTCGGCGTATAGCAAGTTTCAAGACGAAACTTGTTTTTAGAGGGATCTAATGTAACGCCCCATTATTGAGTGTATTTCTGATATTTAATTTTTCGGACTTCTATCGATATTCAATTAACTTAAATATTAATAGCGAGTATTTTTAAGTACTAATTCAAATTTTAGAAGTTATATATAGTTTGATTTATATATTTTCCGTAGATTACTTCGCGGAAAGTACGGAAAATTTTCCTATCCGGAAAACCCGTTTGGGTATGCCTTATCGAGCTTATTTATTTATTTATTTGTTTTTTTATTGTTTCCCTTTTCCCTTTAATTGGAGATGACTATCCCTCACCCTTCATTTCTTTTAAGCTAGCCGCCTACCTCTTTCCTTCCTCTCTTTTTTGCCGCCGCCGCCCAGGAAGCTGCACCTTCCTCCCCCATTCTTCTTCTCTCCACTGTAACCTCCCATCTCCTTCCCTTCATTATTGCCCTTCGACAGTGGCCAAGGAAGCGGGTGGTTTGACCACCTCGTGCAACGCCAGGCCGGAGAAGGCTCCCGCCGCACATGTCCTCTCCCTTTCTCCCTGAATAGATGTGTCCCTCAACGGTTGTGCAAACCTAATGCAGCCACCAACGAAGCTCCTCTGTCGAGCCAACACCACCACACTAGAGAAGAAGACCACCCCTGCAACCCTTCTTTCTTTTCCCTCTGCAACTAGGAGAAATGAGCCCTCCTCTCGCCCTTGCAACAACCAAACAAAGCGGCCGCCAGCTCCTTCATCGGCCGCCTCGAGCCTCGCCTTGGAATAACCATCGCGATCCGCCGCCGTCGCCTGGAGAAGCCTCGCCTTACCACTGTTCTTCTCTCCCTCCTTCTCTGTCCGCCATTGCCGCCAAGGAGCAGCCACTGCCTCCGGATCTGGGCCACCTCCGAGTAAGTCGCCACCTACATCGAACCGTCGGGATAGCCCTTGCAAGCCGCCTGAGACGGCGCCAGACGAAGCCCCACCAGAGAAGCCGCCTTGCCCTCGCCTGAAGCCGTCGCAGTCCCACACCTTCACCCATCGGAGCCTCTCTAAAACCCTTTTTGAAAATCATATCGGGGCCCCTCTAATTTGGTATAATTGCAAATTGTGCCCTGCCTTTATAATTACAAATTTGGCCCATCCTTTATTATTGCAGATTGCACCCCATCCTTATAATTACAGTTTTGTACTTTAAGTTTTGGATTGTTGCTTTTATGCCCTGTTGGAGTTATTTATAGATTTTGGCCAAAGGTTTTATGTACGGAATATATCCTAAGTTTATAGAACTTCATTAGTTGCCCTGAAAATGTTTTTACGAGTTTTAACCTTGAATTTTATATACGAGTTTGATCTTATATTTATGTATATTACGTATTGTGTCCCTGTTGGTTTATTTATGGAACTTGGCCCAATATTTAGTTACATATTATGACCCACATTATTGGAATGATATTACTCGTCCCGGAAAGCGTTTTTGCGAGTTTTATCCTTGATTTACAAGCGGGATTTTTCTTATATTTTATACCCTCGTTGGATTAATTTCGAGATTATGACTCAAGGGTTTAATTGCGGGTTTTTAGCATTTGTTTTTGAAAATGAGTTTACCTTAGAATAATATATCTTATATATTATGATCAAATTTAGCGTATTAGCTAAATTTGTGTAGCTTTGGTTTTAGGTTCGGAAGCGCCCCGATAAAGGCCTAACGAGTCTAAGTTCGTCTTCCGTCTTTTAACGTCACGTGAGTATCCTTTCCCTCGAGCTTATGATCTTATCTCGATTTAGTTATGTTTAGTATTAGTATCATGCTAGGTTGGATCTAGCATAACTTAGAGTGAATACCAAGTAGTGGTTTGGACCTTAGGTGAGTTTTGAGGATTGTCGATTGTTGTAAGACGTTGAGCGTTTGGTTGATCCCGTGAGTATTTGAGGCTTGAAGTTGTGGTTTTTTGGTTGTTGAGATTATGGGCTAGGATATGCGTATCCTAGCATAGTGTTGATATCGTTGAGGTTGTTTGGACTAGGCATGTTATCCTACTACGTGCTAGGGGTTATGATCTTGCGAGATCATAGGGTCTAGAAGTGTAAGGACTTCTAGCTTGTGTTGAGTGAGAGGTGAGCATGAGAGATTCTAGGATGC
Organism: Fagopyrum homotropicum; assembly: GCA_033239125.1. Taxonomy (NCBI): domain Eukaryota; kingdom Viridiplantae; phylum Streptophyta; class Magnoliopsida; order Caryophyllales; family Polygonaceae; genus Fagopyrum; species Fagopyrum homotropicum. Next base: position 30,362,659 of record BSWB01000002.1, on the reverse strand, counting down.
GGTCCTAGAATGAGAGTCAAATGATCTTGCGTGGATCATTTGCGTAGAAGTCTAAGACTTCTTGAGTTGAGCGAGTTGTTGATATAGATATCTTGTTGTGAGCAGGTTATACGCTTCTTCCCAAGGGAAGCGAGAGTGTTGCGTGAGTTAGCGTTTGGAACGAGGTAAGTCTCCGGACTTACTTAGCTCGTATTCCTTGTATTAGCATTGATGTGTGTTTGGTGGTGTGTGTTTATTGTTTATTTTAATTTCCGTTTAATACCGATCGAATCGAATTCCGATCCGCCAACCTTTATTCTTTTTAAATAAAAAAAAATTGTAAATTCTATCATTTTATGTGACCTTAATACACATAAACTGATAAATTATGTAACCCGTATAATAATTCCGTTTTTTTTATTTAAAAACCGAAGAGCGGTGCCGTGCGAGTAACGAATTATTCTTTCAGCATTTTCTTCTTATTTTGGTGAGTAGATCCATTAGTTTAAGCCCATTTTTCCAGCCCAACCCGTAACTACCTTAACCCTAATTATCAAACCTAATTCAACGTTAATCTAATCTAACCTAGACTAATCGGCAATCTTCCGCTCTCCTCCGCCTTCCTCTGTGATACTGCGTGCAGCAGCAACCCTCAGCAGTAAATCAAGGCGTCCGAACCAGCGATCCGACAACGAGCTCTGCAGCAGCACCGCGGCCACCGAGATACCTACCGCCGGTTCGGTCGACCACCAGGTGAAAGACCTTCCCTGTCTACTTTTTTTTTTCCTTCCTCTCTATCTTCGGGCATCACCAGCCAGAAGGCTGACCATGGGTTCACACAGCAGCAACACTGGGACGCTGGCGGGTACTGTAGAGGGCCGATCGACACAGTGACGAGGTTCCTCATTTGCTGCAGTAGGTGAGTCCATGTCTCCTTTCCCTCTGCTTCCCCTTATGTTCGTGTGCCAACTGGAAGATTGAGTCTCTTCTGGGTCCTGCAGTAGCTAGCCGAGAAAGGGGGTGCAACGTTGGAGTGCAAACGAGCTGGCCTAGAACCTCTGCTACGACTTGGGTGTAAGGCAAAGTCTCAGCCTTGTCGGGCATGCAAGCAAGCGAGCCGACCGGGATTTACGTAGCTGGAAATCGGATCCCAGCCTGTTGGTTAGTATTCTCTGTAACCCCCTGTTAGTAAGGTATTAGTGCAGTGGAGATAGATTTGTTGTTCCAAATCATAAACAGTAGGAATTAACTTCAAAAAAATTATTAGTACAAGATAAGCAATTAGGGAAGGGGTGTGTGTAGCTGTCACTTTGGTTTGAACATCGGATGTGTGGGAATGGATTGAAATTGTCCAGAATATGTAACAATGAGTTTTGAACCCAAAAATCCCATGAACTCCTTACCTAGTTTTTTTATCTAGTGCTCTTAAACTGTCAAGTTGGAGAATAAATTTCGTTACCTTAGGATGAACATCGACCGTTGAATTTCTGTTATGTTGTAGATGGAGTTATGTAGTTTACTGTGTTAAAATTTGGGAGAAAGTTAACGGTTGGATTAGAACTTATAACGACTCAAAGTAGGACAGTTGGGCTGTTTTTACAGCAGAGGAAAATTGACCAAGTAAGGGATTTTTCAGCTTTCATTCCAACTTTGGAGATTTATGGGAGAGTTATGATTAAGTATTTGTGAGAGATATTTACCCCTATGTTTAGTATACATATCATATAGGATCTAGAGATTTATTCCGGAAATTTTTATCTTTTTATTCAAGCCTCGTATCTTAACCCAAAGTCGGACCTTAACGACTTTTTGGGAAAATCTAGAATTTTGTGTAACTATTATAAATCTTTACCAAACATTTCCGTAAGAAATAGATTGTGGAAATGGGTTCCGAAGGAGAGTTTGAAACTAAGATATAGACAATCTGGGAGTTTCGGAACCGGGGGTAAAATAGTCATTTTACCTTAAGAGGGCATTTTAGTAATTTTATCTTGATGAGTTTGTGCATCTTAGAAGTTATAGACTTCTAAGATTATGGGATGTATTTTGATCCACGTGCCTTGTATGACAGGCGTTTGAGTTTCTACGGTTGTAGACCGAGTTGAGATTGTGAGAGTTGTGGTTTGATTCAGGTAAGTCCTTGCGACTTACTTAGCCAGTTTCTGGATATTAGTTGGGTGATAATGGTGGTGTGTGTGCAATGTGTGTGATAATAATGATAACAACTTGTTAGGACGACCGTTGTTATTATGTGTTAAGGCCCAAGTGTATGTATAACGGGCCGTGACATCACTGCCCAGCTCTGCTAGGAGACTGGGAGGTTCTCTATACCCAGACCATACATGTACACGGTGAGATGCATCGGATCCACTCCTGATGGGTACACGGGGGCGGAGGCGAGGTTTGGGAATCCCTCGTGTCACAAAATAAGTATCATTAAAGTGAATGACTTAAATGAAGATAATAAATGGATTGTTTGAAAGCATGATGAGTGTTTATTATTTTATGTGTGTGCGTGCTATTATTATTCTCCTAATGTTTAGATAACTAGCTAATGGTTGTTTTGTTGTGTTTTTAGATTTACCGCAGGTTAGAAGAGCAGCTGAGTGATCCGGAAGTAGTTGTCAGCCGGGTCTCCGTACTCTTTAGAGTGGGGGGTTGGGTTGTTGCTTTGTTGTCTTTCCCTTTTGTTAAGACAGTTAGTCTTTTCCGTTGTTTAAGTACGATAGGCTGTTAGACTTTGTTGCATTCATCCTTTTTCAAATACATTTTTATGAATTTCGGTTTTTCTTATTTGTGTCTTGTTGCAAGATCCTAGTAATATTGTTGTCAAACTGAGGTCGGGACCCATTGTGAAGTCCTAACCAGTAATGTCTCGGGTTCCGAGAATTTGGGGTGTTATAACATGGTATCAGAGCGAGGTTGGCAACAATGGCACTTGAAATATTCTGAAAGACCAAATAAGTACTTAAGCAGAATCCAAAAAGGGATCTGAGTTTTAAAAAGGACTTTTGGTTTTCAAATGCATGCATAGTCTTGTTGGGGATAGAAAGTACGGCTGACCACCACTACTACCGCGGATCTCAGTATGCTTAGTATGGATTTTAGGTTGTTACTCTCTTTGGACTTATTAGCTTGATTATAATGATAGGTGATGTAGATAAGCATATGCCGAAGATTAGTAGAATTTATAGTTATAGTATTCCTTTAACGGAGATAACAGAATGAGATTCTCATTCAGTTGACACACCTAAGTATAATTGAAGGGTTTCAACGTAAGGATAAGTATGCTCAGCTTATGAGCATTAAGGTAGGCAAACGTTCGGACAACTCCTTCGAACTTGTTAAGGAACGTTGAGACGGAAAAGTGAAGACTAAAAGACAACACCAACGACGATGATAAGAATTAAGGGAACCCCGAGTCAACTCAATAGGATCAAATGAAGAAAATACATGAGAGTAGTTCCGGAAAAGCGTTTGATGACCGACAAATATACAAATTGGAAGAGAAAACCCATAGGTTCTTTCAAGTGTGGTGTAAAGCAACGTTACAAACAAAGTGGATACCTTCAGTAACACACATGGGCATGAAAGTCAAGGTGAAATATATTAGTGATCCAAACAAGAGGCATTGAATCTAAGCTTACTAATGAACCAGAAGGTGAAAGTTTTAGGCTAGAAGCAGAGCGGAAGATGATCACTCTCGACTAGCTACTTGCCACCACAATCAAGATGGGAAACCGAGACGATCATAAGCGTAGGAGTCAAGATGAGATACATTGTCCAGCCCGATACGAAGAATTAAAGAGCCGCCAAATGAAAGCTTACCGGTTGCTAGAAAGGGGGAGACAGATTTCACCAACATGGAAGTTGTGTGACCTCCTAGAACAGACAAAAATTACAACAAGGATCAGGATACAATAAGGACCGGATTTCTATAAAGGCAGAAGTACAAGCAGCATCCCAAGGAAGGAAGGGATTTAAGTTAATAACACTAGCGGGTCATAACAGAGAACCGCAAGTGGACAATAACTCGAGTAAAAAGAATCATGGAGAAATGCCTACAAGTTATCGTAGACGAATTGATAAGTACGTTGACGGGAGACGAAGATACAACTAGACTCGTAAGAGTATAGTACTCTTACAAGAGTGTAATTTGTGGAAGGAGCTAAAGGAATATAAATGGAAGAGATATATTTTCACCTTGTTTATCAAACCTCAAAAGAAATTGAAGAAAAGTAAGTCTACGATCTTATAGAAGGTCAACTACAGACTAATTGGTAACAACTGAGAATTTACACGTGCTGGCTAACTAACGGTGGTTGGTTGACAGATAAGAAGAATAACCACAAGGTTATAAATAAATTTTACCGACATCTGGTGAATTTCTTCCAGAGGTCAACGACGACAAGGGTGAAGTTAAATCAATACAAGTACTAGTAGCCTTGATGGTAACAATGAATGAGTCCAATATGATATCTCTAATAATAAAGAAATTAAAGAGTAGCTCTTGACGGTCGATAATGACCATTGATGATAGAAATGGTGTAAAGGGAATTGTTGTGAGTAGAAACTTCCTACTGACTAAGGAAAGATATATATCAAAGTTAGTATGAAGGGATCCCTATAAGAAGAACTAGAAGACTAAGAAGAAGTAAATGATTGTGAACATGTCCTATGTCTTAGTATTCTACACAAGTAGGGCTGATGGTGCTCCTCCGAGAAAAGGTGGGGTCAAACTGTCTAGATTGATAGGGAAAACCCTTGTGATTAAAGATGTGACACAAAATAATTGGAATTTCAGAGGAGGTACAAACATAGAGAGTATGATTTAAAGCCTTGGTGAAATGTGTGGTTGAGTTGCGAGGTGATTGCAAATGGAATCTACAAGTTGGCTAGAACAGACATGAGAAGGATTAAAGTTGGATCACTAAAGGCTGATATGGATCCGGTATTACCCCAATAAGATGATTACCGAAAGGTATATATATAAAAGTTTAATGAGAAATGGAGGTACTCCGTTGAAAATTCAAGCTGGACTGATGACATAAGAGTTGATGAAAGTAATAAGACCAACCAACGTGGTTCGTAAAGCGAGTACGAGAACACTCAAAGGGGTAACTATCCTACTGGGGGGTAAAGATTTATAGAAGGTAAAGCGACACGAGCATAAGGACAACATAATAAATGCGAGTCAAGAACTTTGATTTTTGAGGAAATCATATACAACTGAGGTTTCTTATGCAAATGGTACTGATAGGTGTTTGATAAAAGTCATACACATCGTACCGAAAACGCTAGGATGGATAAGGTGTAAACCAAAAGAATAACTTAACTAGTAAGAAGGAAAGTCATGTATCAAAAGGCGGGGCTTGCTAAATTGGAATAAAGTGTTGATATGAGGATGCCTTGGTAGAATCTATGCAAGAGTACAACGTAACTAAGGTTCCAAAGTGAAATGGGCAGTAATGATCAATTAAAAGTTGAGACCGATTCAGGGGAGGAGATTGTTATAAGACAAGTCACCTAGTAGAAGAGTTCACAAGACAAGCTTGAGAGACCAAAAGAGATAAAATGTCGACCCGGATATGAGAGTCTAAGGTGCATGGAAGGGATACCTATAATGGAGTGTAGAAGCAAAATGTAGACTTTGCAAATGTGGAGAGGTTTTGACCTCCTCAAAGATATGGGAATTTGAAAGGAATCACAATGCCGGTATCAAAGAGTTGAAGCCCTGTAGCAGAAACAACGGAGTTTCATGAAGGCAATATTGCCGGTAACACCAGTGAAGGAATGTATATATGAGAACGGCCTTGGTTGACTTGAAAGTTCAAAGTAACCCCAATTATCACGGGAACTAAGTCATCAACACCGATGGTCCATGCAAGGGGAACTGGAAGGGGATGATAACTAAAGTCATGAGAACTACCAAGACACTTACCAGCTATCGTTGAAGACTTGAAATGACTATTTATGTCAAGATGAATGACCCAGTTGGGCTTGAGAAGTAGAGTTAGCCTAAGGAAAACATAAGTGTGGAAGATAAAACGAATTAGCAAAGCATGAAATGATTAATCGAGCAGATGATACGCACCAAGAAATTTAACGCCAGTATAGGTATGAGAAGAGTAAGTCCGGGATATGGAGATAAGTCAATTATAGACTGACCGGCGTCAACTGAGGACGTGTAAGGGTTAGTTGGTATTGACGAGTAGGTACCGTTAAAAAGAGACATTAGTGGTTGCGGATTTGAGAGGTAACTTTACCGATGCCTTGGAGGATTACCCAAGTAAGCAACGACAACCTTCTCGGATGATCTAAGGATATGGAGAGAATCGGGTTAGAGGTTGCTTTCTGGGTGGTTAAAAACAAACTACGGTTGAGTAAGAGAGTAAGTGTGTATTTGAAGAGGATCTTGCTAGTAGCAGGAGGGAAGTATAGGCGGGAGTTGGGTAAATCATTATGACCCTCAGAAAGACGCCATTGTGACTAATGGGTGTTACACCAGAAGCGTGGTAGGCTCATAACCCACAGATGAAGAAAATCAATGTTAGGTGGACTATGATTTCAAGTTAAGGAATTAGAGATCTATATGAAAAGGTCCACTTGGGTATGTGATATGTTTTGAAATATATAAATTTGAAAGCTTGACAAGAAGTAGGTGAAAACCCATTAATTAAGGAACGACCCGATTAGGTCACATTGAGGAAACCGGGCCAAGCGGTTTGTATTACAAAGAGCATTAGGCACTTAGTAAAGTGCCGACAGAAGTCTAAGATCATTATTTCAGGATCGATAGTCGGAAACTTTCGAAAGGAAAAAGCAAGTGGGCCAAGTGGTAGGAAAAGTTTTGATAGAGTCATCAAAAGAGTTGGAAGTAAGTTTAGAAAAACCAAACCGTTGAGAGGGTACCTTCCGAATCCGAGACACGTCATCAGCTATGAAGATCAGAAAATTTAGCCGGTTCATGCTTTTGTAGAGTTCCAGTGGTTTAGACGAAGAGCTGATGAGGCCACTTGGGAGACAGAGAAGATTATTAGACGTAATTATCCCGAGTTTTATGCGGGGTTAACTACTACTTTTGTACCGACGAGTTAGTACTCGGATGCTGTGTGGTTTGACTTTTCATGTTTTTGAGTAAATGTGTTTTCCTTGATGTGTGCCTGATTCGGATGATTGAGTAGTTACATGTTAGAAAACGAGACTTAATGAAACCAAGTTATACAAAGAAAGTCATTTGATTAGATACATTATTCTAAGTTTCGGGACGAAACTTATTTTAAGAGGGCACTGATGTAATACCCGGAAAATTTTAATTTCCGTTTAATACCGATCGAATCGAATTCCGATCCGCCAACCTTTATTCTTTTTAAATAAATAAAAAAATTGTAAATTCTATCATTTTATGTGACCTTAATACACATAAAATGATAAATTATGTAACCCGTATAATAATTCCGTTTTTTTTATTTAAAAACCGAAGAGCGGTGCCGTGCGAGTAACGAATTATTCTTTCAGCATTTTCTTCTTATTTTGGTGAGCAGATCCATTAGTTTAAGCATTTTTCCAGCCCAGCCCGTAACTACCTTAACCCTAATTATCTAACCTAATTCAACGTTAATCTAATCTAACCTAGACTAATCGGCAATCTTCCGCTCTCCACCGCCTTCCTCTGTGAGACTGCGTGCAGCAGCAACCCTCAGCAGTAAATCAAGGCGTCCGAACCACCGATCCGACAATGAGCTCTGCAGCAGCACACCGGCCACCGAGATACCTGCCGCCGGTTCGGTCGACCACCAGGTGAAAGACCTTCCCTGTCTACAGCAGGTGAGTTCATGTCTCCTTTCCCTCTGCTTCCCCTTATGTTCGTGTGCCAACTGGAAGATTGAGTCTCTTCTAGGTCCTGCAGTAGCTAGCCGAGAAAGGGGGGTGCAACGTTGGAGTGCAAACGAGCTGGCCTAGAACCTCTGCTACGACTTGGGTGTAAGGCAAAGTCTCGGCCTTGTTGGGCATGCAAGCAAGCGAGCCGACCGGGATTTACGTAGCTGGAAATCGGATCCCAGCCTGTTGGTTAGTATTCTCTGTAACCCCCTGTTAGTAAGGTAGTAGTGCAGTGGAGATTTATTTGTTGTTCCAAATCATAACCAATAGGAATTAACTTCAAAAAAATTATTAGTACAAGATAAGCAATTAGGGAAGGGGTGTGTCTAGCTGTCACTTTGGTTTGAACATAGGATGTGTGGGAATGGATTGAAATTGTCCAGAATAAGTAACAGTGAGTTTTGAACCCAAAAATCCAATGAACTCCTTACCTAGTTTTTTTTATCTAGTGCTCTTAAACTGTCAAGTTGGAGAATAAATTTCGTTACCTTAGGATGAACATCCACCGTTGAATTTTTCATATGTTGTAGATGGAGTTATGTAGTTTACTATGTTAAAATTTGGGAGAAAGTTAACGGTCGGATTAGAACTTATAAGGACTCAAAGTAGGACAGTTGGGCCGTTTTTACAGCAGAGGAAAATTGACTAAGTATGGGATTTTTCAGCTTTCATTCCAACTTTGGAGATTTATGGGAGAGTTATGATTAAGTATTTGTGAGACATATTTACCCCTATGTTTAGTATACATATCATATAGGATCTAGAGATTTATTCCGGAAATTTTTATCTTTTTATTCAAGCCTCGTATCTTAACCAAAAGTCGGACCTTAACGACTTTTTGGGAAAATCTAGAATTTTGTGTAACTATTATAAATCTTTACCAAACATTTCCGTAAGAAATAGATTGTGGAAATGGGTTCCAAAGGAGAGTTTGAAACTAAGATATAGACAATCTGGGAGTTTCGGAACCGGGGGTAAAATAGTCATTTTACCTTAAGAGGGCATTTTAGTAATTTTATCTTGATGAGTTTGTGCATCTTAGAAGTTATAGACTTCTAAGATTATGGGATGTATTTTGATCCACGTGCCTTGTATGACAGGCGTTTGAGTTTCTACGGTTGCAGACCGAGTTGAGATTGTGAGAGTTGTGGTTTGATTCAGGTAAGTCCTTGCGACTTACGTAGCCAGTTTCTGGATATTAGTTGGGTGATAATGGTGGTGTGTGTGCAATGTGTGTGATAATAATGATAACAACTTGTTAGGACGGCCGTTATTATTATGTGTTAAGGCCCAAGTGTATGTATAACGGGCCGTGACATCACTACCCAGCTCTGCTAGGAGAATGGGAGGTTCTCTATACCCAGACCATACAGGTACACGGTGAGATACATCGGATCCACTACTGATGGGTACACGGGGGCGGAGGCGAGGTTTGGGAATCCCTCGTGTCACAAAATAAGTATCATTAGAGTGAATTACTTAAATGAAGATAATAAATGGATTGTTTGAAAGCATGAAGAGTGTTTATTATTTTATGTGTGTGCGTGCTATTATTATTCTCCTAATGTTTAGATAACTAGCTAATGGTTGTTTTGTTGTGTTTTTAGATTTACCGCAGGTTAGAAGAGCAGCTGAGTGATCCGGAAGTAGTGGTCAGCCGGGTCTCCGTACTGTTTAGAGTGCGGGGTTGGGTTGTTGCTTTGTTGTCTTTCCCTTTTGTTTAGACAGTTAGTCTCTTCCTTTGTTTAAGTACGATAGGTTGTTAGACTTTGTTGCATTCATCCTTTTTCAAATACATTTTTATGAATTTCGGTTTTTCTTATTTGTGTCTTGTTGCAAGATCCTAGTAATATTGTTGTCAAATTAAGGTCGGGACCCATTGTGAGGTCCTAACCAGTAATGTCCCAGGTTCCGAGAATTTGGGGTGTTACATGAATTTGATTAGTAGTAGACTAAGTAGTGCTATGTTTGAATTTAAGTAACTAGTAGCCCATAGTCTTGCTACTCATTTGTAGTGAACACCTAATACGTACGCGTGTGTGTATATATATATAATATACACGTGCATGTATATAATACGAGTAATAGTTATAGTGAACATACACGTGCATAAGCCTAATTAAGGTGTTCATCTAATTGAGTTGAATTTATATTTAATAAAACATATATAAATATAACTATTTGACGACTAATAATTTTTTAATTTTTCTAATTCATACGACAGTAATAGAGGTAAGACGGTAAGTGAACAATCAGTACACTATCGTTTAAGATTACTAAGTATAACTATTTTTTTCAAAATCCTTTTCTTTAATAAAAGGTTAACAATAAATTGATTTTTATTGGTTAATACTCTGAGAAAACTAATGGGTAGAAGAAAAATTAATGGATCGAAATAAGTAGTGAATTTGACAACGGTGAATATCGAGACAACCGCAAAAAAATATGCTTTCAAATGATTTTTTCCGAATGCGTGTATATAAATTTGTATATTCATTTATGATATGCTTGAAATATACAACACGTTTTCATATATGTCCTCATATTATTTAAATAGATATCAAATGTCCCATTAAAAACCTTATACGTAAACAAACATATGTCAGTAGCTCAGCTGATTAGAATCGGTACGAATTGTCCAACCATTTTCATATATGTCACCATGCACCCTGTAATACCCAAAAAATTTAACTTCCGTTTAATACTGAATTTGACCGGATTCCGATCCGCCAATTTTTAGCCTTAAAAGAAAGAAAGAACTAGATGTAAATTCTATCATTTTATGTGACCTTAGTTCACATAAAATGATAAATGATGTAACCGGAAATAAATTTTCTACCTTTAAAATAAAATAATAACTTATATATATACGGAAAATAATTCGGTAATTAATCCCCGCATTTTTTTTCTTTCGATCCGGGACGAGTAACGAGTTTCCGTATCCCTTGTTTTAATGGGAGGGCAGGCCGGATCTGGCCCACCACTAAGCCCAATCACCTACCGCCAGCCCACTTCCTTATACCTAATTTTGGCCCAAAGTTTAACCCTAACCTAATTATTAACCCTAATCTAATTACACTCTAACCTTACCTTACCCCTCGTACTGCCGCTTCTCTCTTCAGCAGCTTTCCGCCTTCTTTTGCAGACGAAACAACCAGCAGCTCTTCCGCCTTCATCTGCAGACGCCGCCGCCGTCCTCCTTCCTCGTTCGCCGGCGACAGCAACCACTAGGTGAGTCGGTTCCCTCCGTCTATCTCTTCCCCTCCCGATCTAATTCTCGAACCGTAGCAACCTTGACTTATCTTCATACAGCAGCTTGTCGACCCCCCAGGTGAGCCACCAGTCTCGATCTCTTCTCTCTCGCTTCTTCCGTCTGCTCGCGAGTTAACCGGTCGGCATACCGACGTTTCGCGCAGCAACCAGACGCCGGAAAAGGGCTTGCAGCAGTGCCGACGACGCTGTAACGAGGATCTTCAAACCGCAGGGGTAAGTCGTCCACTCTCGTCTCCCTCTTTCCGCTTCTATTCTCCGTACTAAATCATCTCCCTCTTGCGGCTACTGCGTCAACCCAGCCCGGAACTTTCACCGCCCTTGACTGCAGGACCGTGGCCGCCTAGCACTCCTGCCGGACTACAATTCCGGTAAGGCCTCTTCTCTGCCTCTTCTAACCCCTGCTAGTATAAGAGTATGTATGTATGTTAAATAGTGGAGTGGAAGTGAGAATTGTAAACAAGGTTGTAGGGTAGTTTGTGTAATTCTTTTAGCCGATTGGGAACTGTAGGTTTAGGAAAGGCTAATCCGTTTGATGCAAGGGTACGAGGTAGGCAGATGTTGTGTGTTCGATAGGTACAGTTGCATGTACCAGCTATATATATATATATATATATATATATATATATATATATATATATATTTATAATAATTTGTAGGCGAGAGAGATGTATATATAAGCATATATGTTAGCGCAATGGGATGTACGGATATACATAAATGTATAAGTTAGAGTAAATGGATATATGGGTTATGTATATAAGCACGAGTTTGGGACTACGTAATTATGTAGACTTATATATAAATACCGAGTAGTTACGGAAGTATACGAGTTAAGGGAAGTAAGAGTATGTACATACCTATATATATATATACACCTAAGTAAGAGTAGAGTGGTCCGAGCTGTAGCTTAGAAATTATTAAAACTATCAGAGAAAGAGACAAATCATGGAAAACAAATCCTAAAAGAATGTAGTAGAACTCAAGAGTAAACTTTGAGAAATTTTGGCGCTAAGGGTAAAACGGTCTTTTACCGTAAGAAAACTATTTCCGTAATTCCTTTGCATGAGGTTGGACATCGAGATGTAATTATGATACACATGCCTTATTTGACAGGCATTTGAGTTACCACGAGTACGGACTATTTGAGAAGTGTTAGAGTGTATTTTGACTCAGGTAAGTCCTTGCGACTTACTTAGCTGGTTTCTGGATATTAGTTGGGTAATGATGGTTGTGTGTGCAATGTGTGTTATAATAAGAATAATAACTTGTTAGGACGACCGTGGTTATTATGTGTTAAGGCCCAAGTGTATGTATAACGGGCCGTGACATCACTGCCCAGCTCTGCCAGGAGACTGGGAGATTCTCTATACCCAGACCATACAGGTACACGGTGAGATGCATCGGATCCACTCCTGATGGGTACACGGGGGCGGAGGCGAGGTTTGGGAATCCCTCGTGTAACAAAATAAGTATCATTAGAGTGAATGACTTAAAATGAAGATAATAAATGGATTGTTTGAAAGCATGATGAGTGTTTATTTTTTTATGTGTGTGTGTGCTATTATTATTCTTCTAATGTTTAGATAACTAGCTAATGGTTGTTTTGTTGTGGTTTTAGTTTTACCGCAGGTTAGAACAGCAGCTGAGTGATCCGGAAGTAGATGTCAGCCGGGTCTCCGTACTCTTTAGAGTGGGGGTTTGGGTTGTTGCTTTGTTGTCTTTTCCTTTTGTTAAGACAATTAGCCTTTTTCCGTTGTTTAAGTACGATAGGCTGTTAGACTTTGTTGCATTCATCCTCTTACAAATATATTTTTATGAATTTCGGTTTTTCTTATTTGTGTCTTGTTGCAAGATCCTAGTAATATTGTTGTCAAGCTGAGGTCGGGACTGTAACACCCCAAGTTCTCGGAACTCGGGGAGCTACTGGTTAGGACCTCACAATGGGTCCCGACCTTGGTTTAACAACAACATTACTTGGATCTTACAACAAGGCACAAATGTACTTAAACAATTTTACAACATAATATTTTTATTGTATGAATGTACACATGTGACAGCCTTACAAAACATAAACTTATACATAACATGCATGCTATATGGGAGACTCCCCCGTCCCCATCTAATGAGTACGTGGACCCGGCTGACCATCCGTTCCGGATCTCTCTGCAACTGTCTATCTCTACAAATCTACAACACGGATAAACCGTTAGCTAACAATCCAAAAATAAGCAGAATAAGGATAGCACAAACACAAACCAGGTAACATAAACAATCATCATGCTGGCACACAAACCGGTTATTATCTAGTAGTTAAGTGATTCACCTTATTCCATTTTACAGTTGTGGCACGAGAATCTTAAGAGTTCTCGCCTCCGTTCCTTATCCAACTGGGTGTAGGTCTAGCTTACCTCCGCCGGTAGCATCACTACAAACTGAGTGTGGACTAGTCCCTAAAGAAACCCGCAACGCCCTCAAGCTAACTGAGTAGAATGCCACCGCCCGTTACTCTTAGACCAAGGTATAGGTTGGTATATATATTTATTACTAAAATATAACTATAAACATCTCATTCACACACCACTACCATTATTCATACTCATATTTAGAAGTCAGCTAAGTAAGCCCAAAGGACTTACCTGAATTCAAACATAATCCCGTTATCTCGACTTGGTCTGTAACCGCAGGAACTCAACCGCCTGTTATAAAAGGCAAGTGGATCAATAATGTATCCCACTTAATTAGAAGTCTTTGACTTCTAAGATACTTAACTCTATCATTAGATAAATTACCAAAATACCCTTATACGGATAAATGACTTTTTACCCCTGGTCCCGAAACTTTATAAAATTCTATAACAAAGTTCCAAACTATTCTTTGGAACTCAAAATCACACTCAAACTCTCAAAGGAAAGTTTGCTAAAGATTTAGAAGAGTTAACTACATTCTTGACTTTCATAAAAAGTCGTCAAGGTCCGACTTTGGCTTAAGATATGATAACCGAATAAAAATATAAAAAGTCTACCAAAAATCTCTAAGTCTTTTATGCTATGCACTCTATCCATAGTAGTAAGAATTTCCCAAAAATACATAATAATCACGTCTACACAAATTCTCAAAGTCAGTTCCTAAACCAGAAATTCAGACTTAGCCAAAAAAAACTGAGTATTTCTTAATTGCTCAGCCAGTCCACTTTGGACCCTCATAGATCTAAATCCAACTGTTGGATCAACCCCAACTTTTGATACACCACACTATGCATGACACTCTATAACATATTAAAAACTGAACGGTGGATTATATTTCTAAGGTATCCAAACTTAAGCTCAAACATGACTGCACAACCCAGATAATTCCAGCACTCAACAATTTCAGCAACATCCAAAAAAAACTGTTTAAGGTCTCAACTTCAAAAATTCATAACCCATCCAAATTTATTCCACAAAACTGCATCTCAAGCATATTTCCTCAAACTCAGCACACTAAAAAAACTACATGAATAGCCAACTTGACAAAATCATATCTCCTAAACTATAACTCAGAATAAGCCCAAATTTTAATATGTTCTACCACAATATCTCATCTATAACATATAAAAATTTCAGCCAAAATGGATCCGTGTTTCATACCTAACTTTGGACCCGAAGTTAGCTGTTCATCAATTTACAACGCAGAAAACGCAGCAGCTCCACGAGCCATCTTCTAGGGCTGTTATGGAAGAGTCTAGGATACAATTGAGGCTCTCATCAGCACATAAGTAGGGAGTGTAATGTAGAGAAGGGAGGGGAGATGCTTACCCGACAAGAGAGACTCGACAAGCACACTAATACGGGTTGGAGAGGACTAAGACGGATCAGAAACTGTCACTTGGACGCACCAGCGGCTGGGAGATGAGGCACCAGTGGCCAGGAGGGACGGCAACGCACACAACGGCTGGAATCGGGAATGGTCACTTGGCTCCCTGCTCCTGCGCGAAGACGACGCTAGGGTGTGGCATCCGAAAGCGAGGAGGACAACCTTCCTGTGTGGGCTCGAGGCGGACAGCCTTCCTGGGTGGCTCAAGGCGGACGGCCTTCCTGGGTGGCTCGAGGCGAACGGACGACAAACAGGTCGAGGAGGCCAAGAGAGTTGAAGGCCGACACTAGGGTTGGGGTTCGGTTGCACGAGCAGCAAATAAGAGCAGCCCTCCGGTTCAGCGTCGACAGCGGCGGGAGGCTGACACCGGTCGGCGCCACTGGTGGCGGTAAGGGGGTCGCGCCGGCTGTTGTCCAAGGAAGGAGGGTGGCGGCTCGTTCAAGACGTGGGGTAGAACTAGGGCTAAAGGGAGAGGTGAGCAGTCACGTAAAAATGAAGAGCGTAACAGCAGGTTTTACTCAGCCCCTTAATGGGCCCAACTGGCTTTCCCATGACGAGCCCAAATGACGAGTCTTTACGGACCCGGATGGCCTATTTTAACGGATCCAACTCCTTTGACGGATAATAACAAGGTAGATCAGTTTTCGCGTATTTTATGTAAGTAGAGACATCACATAAAATAATAAAATTATTGAAGAACTCGGTATCACATAAATTGACAAGAATGACGGAAAAGTCCAAACCTGTCGAATTCCGGTTTGTCTCGGAAATATCCGGAAATTAAATTTCCGTATGTTACAGGGACCCATTGTGAGGTTCTAACCAGTAATGTCCCGAGTTCTGAGAATTTGGGGTGTTATAACATGGTATCAGAGCTCTAGGTTGGCAACAATGACACTTGAAATCTTCTGAAAGACCGAATAAGTAATTAAGCAGAACCCGAAAAGGAATCTGAGTTTTAAAAGGACTTTTGGTTTTCAAAATGCATGCATAGTCTGGTTGGGAATAGAAAAGTACGGCTGACCACCACTACTAC
The DNA here is from genome assembly GCA_033239125.1 of Fagopyrum homotropicum. NCBI lineage: Eukaryota > Viridiplantae > Streptophyta > Magnoliopsida > Caryophyllales > Polygonaceae > Fagopyrum > Fagopyrum homotropicum. The sequence continues at coordinate 30,346,638 of BSWB01000002.1, read as the reverse complement.
CGCGAATCTCAGTATGCTTAGTTTAGACTTATAGTATTATACAATTATGTATGTTATATAAATAACTATATATATATATGTAGCATGTTGTTGCCCTAGAGGATATGGAATATCCTTTAGTTGAGTTATCATGATGCGATCATCGCCTCATGATAAAACGTTGGAAATCTTAAAGGGTATATGTAAGAAGATAGTGGACTCATATCCTAGTTTGGAACCTTACATTATGGCGGGCGCCCTGGTGGACTCTACATTTATCCGAAGAACGAGTGGTTAAGGAGTTGGGGATTACTAGAGGATGTTAACAACAAGGACAATCGGGCGAGAGAAGAATATCAAGCAATTCAGATTGAAGTAATGGAAAATCGTACAAGGATTTTAGCGGTATGACGACGAGAGGTGAAACTCAAGATGCATGTAAGGACTAATAAGAGCACGGATTGAAGAGGACAACATCAAGACATCATTCAAACAAAGTATAGTACAACTACACTTGGCGGGTTAAAGGACACTACAACCAAGGTGGATGCTACCATAGACAAGTATGAACATGAGAGTATGGAGAAACTAGAGTGTTGACCCAGATGTAAAAGATTAAAGGAGTACCAAGACAGAGATTTACGATCGAGTTTAAAAGACAAAAATTTATAAATTTCATAACCATGGAGATGGGTTGACTCCTTTAGAGACACGAGAATGTTGAAGGAAAGCACGACACAAGTATCGAAGATAGTAGAAGTCTGAAATTGAGACAATGGATTTCCATGAAGGTAATGTTACAAAACAACATCCACCGAAGAAGAAGCACGTGCGGGAATGATCATGATGGACTTGAGGGATCATAATAACAACTCAATCACCAAGAGACTTAAGTTAACCATACTAGTGGGTCACTACAAAGAGCTGCAGGTAAATGGGTTTGTAAACTATCACAGAAGGTTTGATAAACCCATAGATGGCAGGTGAATAATGCAACTAGACTCAGATAAAGTGATCTGTGTATAAACGGATAACCTATAAGGGATAAGTTTTCACCTTGTATACCCGCATAGAAAGAGATAGAAGGAAAGTAAGTCTACGATCTGGTAGAAGACCAACTACAGACTAAGTAGTAATAACGGAGAATTCACACGTCTGAGTTGACCAGTGATGACCGGTTGGAGATAAGAAGAATAACATCAGATATACTAAAGAATGTTACTGACATATGGGGATCTCTACAAAAGATCAACGACGACAAGTGTAAAGTTAAACCGATACAAATACCAGTACCCTTAATAGTAACATGGAATGAGTTCGAGCCAATATCTCTAATTAAGAATTTAAGGAGAAGATTTTGACGGCCGGGAATGACCCCATAGGTCTTTAAAGAGATTAAGGAAATGGTTGGGAGCAGTTTCTTACCTTCGGGCTAAGAAAAAGGTACAGTTCACAGTAGTACTAATGGATTGCATAAGGAGAACTAGAGGAGTAAGAAGAAGCAGATGATTTTAATTATGACCAACGTCAATCAAGACCGAAGGTGCTTAACATGCCACACATATGAGACTGATGGTGCTCTCCTGAGGTTTACAGAGGAAGCCTTTTTGACTAAAGATGTCACACAAAATAACTACAGTTATAGAGACGCAACAACATAGAGATTATGACCTTAGTGTCTTGGTAATATGTCTCATCGAGTGGTGAAGTGATTGAAGATGGAATCTGCACGTTGGCTAGAACATACATGAGAAGGAGGAAATTAGAATGACTAAAGGTTGCTAAATAGATCCGGTATTACCCCAATAAGATAATTACCGAAAGGTGTCTATATAAGCGTAATGTGAAATGGTGGGACTCCGATGAAAATTCAAGTTCAACTGATGACATAAGAGTTGATAAAGTAATAAGACCAACCAATGTGGTCCGTAAGACGTATACGAGGAAACACAAAGGGATTTAACTATCCTACTGGGGGTAAAGATTTATAGAAGGTAAAGCGACACGAGCATAAGGACAACATAATAAATGCGAGTCAAGAACTGTGATTTCTGAGAAAATCATATACAACTGAAGTTTCTTATGCAAATGGTACCGATAGGTGTTTAATAAAAGTCATACACATTGGATCGATAACGCTAGGATGGATAAAGTGTACACTAAAAGAATAACTTAACCAGTAAGAAGGAAAGTCATGTATCAAAAGGCGGGTCTTGTTGAATTGGAATAAAGTGTTGAGATAAGGATGCCTTTGTAGAATCTATGCAAGAGTACAACGTAACTGAGGTCCCAAAATGAAATGAGCAGTAATGATCAACTGAAAGTTGAGACCGATTCAGGGAAGGAAAATGTTATAAGACGAGTCACATAGTAGAAGAGTTCACAAAACAAGCTTGAGAGACCAAAAGAGATAAAAGGTCGACCCGGATATGAGGGTCTAAGGTGCATGGAAGGGATACCTACAATGGAGTGTAGAAGCAAAATGGAGACTTTACAAGTGTGGAGAGGTTTTTGACCTCCTCAAAGATGTAGGAATTTGAAAGAAATCGCAATGCCGGTATCAAAGAGTTGAAGCCTGTAGCGGAAACAACGGAGTTTCATGAAGGCAATATTGCCGGTAACACCAGCGAAGGAATGTATATATGAGAACGGCCTTGGTGGGCTCGAAAGTTCAAGGTAACCCCAATCATCACGGGACCTAAGTCGTCAACACCGACGGTCCATGCAAGGGAAACTGCAAAGGGATGATAACTAAAGTCATCCGAACTACCAAGACAATTACCAACTATCGTTGAAAACTTGGAATGACTATTTATGTCAAGAAGAATGACCCAGTTAGGCTCGAGAAGTAGAGTTAGCCCAAGGGAACAACAGTGTGGAAGATAAAACGAATTAGCGAAGCATGAAGGGATTAATCGAGCAGATGATGCTCACCAAGAATTTAACGCCAGTATAGGTATGAAAAGAGTAAGTCCGGGATATTGAGATAAGTCAATTATAGACTGACCGGTGTCAACTGAGGATGTGTAAGTGTTGGTTGGTATTGACGAGTAGGTACCATTAAGAAGAGACATTAGTGACTGCGAATTTAAGAGGTAACTTACCGATGCCTTGGAGGATTCCCCAAGTAGGCAACAACAACCTTTTGGGATGATCTAAGGATATGGAGAGAATCGGGTTAGAGGTTGCTTACTGGTTGGTTAAGAACAAACAACGGTTGAGTAAGAGAGTAAGAGTCTGTTTGAAGAGGATCTTGCTAGTATTAGAAAGGAAGTATAGGCGGGAGTTGGGTAAATCATGTTGACCCTTAGAAAGTGTGGTAGGCCCATAACCCACAGATGAAGAAAATCAATGTTAGATTAACTATGATTTCAAGATAAGGAATTAGAGATCTATATGAAAAGGTCCATTTGGGTGCGTGATTTGTTTGAGTTTTATTAATTTGAAAGCTTGACAAGAAGTAGATGAAAACCCATTAATTAAGGAACGATCCGATTAGGTCATATTGAGGAGACCGGGCCAAACGCTTTGTATTACAAACCGCATTAGACACTTAGTAAGGTGCCGACAGAGGTTTAAGATCATTATTTCAGAATTGATAGTCGGGAACTTTCAAAAAAAAAAAAAAAAAAAAAAGGGGGCAAGTGGGCCCAGTGGAAGGAAAAAGTCAAAAGAGCTGGAAGTAAGTTTAGAAAACCAAACCGTTGAGAGAGTACCCACCGAATCCGAGACACGTCATCACCTACGAAGATCAGAAAATTTAGCCGGTTCATGCTTTTGTAGAGTTTCAGTGGTCCAGACGATGAGGCTACTTAGGAAACGGAGGAGAGCATTAGAAATGGTTACCCTGAGTACCTTACGGAGTTAGCCGCTACTTCTGTATCGACGAGTTAGTATTCGGATGCTGTTTGTTGACTTTTCATGTTTTACCTTGGAGTGAGTAATGGTATTTTATGTGATGTGTGCCTGAGTATGATGATTGAGTAGTTGCATGTTAGAAAACGGAACTTAATGAAACCAAGTTATACAAAAAGAGTTATTTGAGTAGATACATTATTCTAAGTTTCGGGACGAAACTTATTTTAAGGGGGCAGTGATGTAATACCCGAAAAATTTAACTTCCGTTTAATACTGAATTTGACCGGATTCCGATCCGCCAACTTTTAGCCTTAAAATAAAGAAAGAACTAGATGTAAACTCTATCATTTTATGTGACCTTAGTTCACATAAAATGATAAATGATGTAACCGAAAATAAATTTTGTACCTTTAAAATAAAATAATAACTTATATATATACGGAAAATAATTCCGTAACTAATCCCCGCATTTTTTTTTTCATTCGATCCGGGACGAGTAACGAGTTTCCGTATCCCTTGTTTTAATGGGAGGGTAGGCCGGATCTGGCCCACCACTAAGCCCAATCACGCCGCCAGCCCACTTCCTTATACCTAATTTTGGCCCAAAGTTTAACCCTAACCTAATTATTAACCCTAATCTAATTACACTCTAACCTTACCTTACCCCTCGCACTGCCGCTTCTCTCTTCAGCAACTTTCCGCCTTCTTTTGCAGACGACACAACCAGCAGCTCTTCCGCCTTCATCTGCAGACGCCGCCGCCGTCCGCCTTCCTCGTTCGCCCGCGACAGCAACCACTAGGTGAGTCGGTTCCCTCCGTCTATCTCTTCCCCTCCCGATCTAATTCTCGAACCGTAGCAACCTTGACTTATCTTCATACAGCAGCTTATCGACCCCCCAGGTGAGCCACCAGTCTCGATCTCTTCTCTCTCGCTTCTTCCGTCTGCTCGCGAGTTAACCGGTCGGCATACCGACGTTTCGCGCAGCAACCAGACGCCGGAAAAGGGCTTGCAGCAGTGCCGACGACGCTGTAACGAGGATCTTCAAACCGCAGGGGTAAGTCGTCCGCTCTCGTCTCCCTCTTTCTGCTTCTATTCTCCGTACTAAATCATCTCCCTCTTGCGGCTACTGCGTCAAACCAGCCCGGAACTTTCACCGCCCTTGACTGCAGGACCGTGGCCGCCTAGCACTCCTGCCGGACTGCAATTCCAGTAAGGCCTCTTCTCTGTCTCTTCTAACCCCTGCTAGTATAAGAGTATGTATGTATTGTAAACAGTGGAGTAGAAGTGAGAATTGTAAACAAGGCTGTAGGGTAGTTTGTGTAATTCTTTTAGCCGATTGGGAACTGTAGGTTTAGGAAAGGCTAATCCGTTTGATGCAAGGGTACGAGGTAGGCAGATGTTGTGTGTTCGATAGGTACAGTTGCATGTACCAGCTATATATATATATATATATATATATATATATATATATATATTTATAATAATTTGTAGGCGAGAGAGATGTATATATAAGCATATATGTTAGCGCAATGGGTATGTACGGATATACATAAATGTATAAGTTAGAGTAAATGGATATATGGGTTATGTATATAAGCACGAGTTTGGGACTACGTAATTATGTAGACTTATATATAAATACCGAGTAGTTACGGAAGTATACGAGTTAAGGGAACTAAGAGTATGTACATGCCTATATATATATACACCTAAGTAAGAGTAGAGTGGTCCGAGCTGTAGCTTAGAAATTATTAAAACTATCAGAGAAAGAGACAAATCATGGAAAACAAATCCTAAAAGAATGTAGTAGAACTCAAGAGTAAACTTTGAGAAATTTTGGCGCTAAGGGTAAAACGGTCTTTTACCGTAAGAAAACTATTTCCGTAATTCCTTCGCATGAGGTTGGACATCGAGATGTAATTATGATACACATGCCTTATTTGACAAGCGTTTGAGTTACCACGAGTACGGACTATTTGAGAAGTGTTAGAGTGTATTTTGACTCAGGTAAGTCCTTGCGACTTACTTAGCTGTTTTCTGGATATTAGTTGGGTAATGATGGTTGTGTGTGCAATGTGTGTTATAATAAGAATAATAACTTGTTAGGACGACCGTGGTTATTATGTGTTAAGGCCCAAGTGTATGTATAACGAGCCGTGACATCACTGCCCAGCTCTGCCAGGAGACTGGGAGGTTCTCTATACCCAGACCATACAGGTACACGGTGAGATGCATCGGATCCACTCCTGATGGGTACACGGGGGCGGAGGCGAGGTTTGGGAATCCCTCGTGTCACAAAATAAGTATCATTAGAGTGAATGACTTAAAATGAAGATAATAAATGGATTGTTTGAAAGCATGATGAGTGTTTATTTTTTTATGTGCGTGTGTGCTATTATTATTCTTCTAATGTTTAGATAACTAGCTAATGGTTGTTTTGTTGTGGTTTTAGTTTTACCGCAGGTTAGAACAGCAGCTGAGTGATCCGGAAGTAGTCGGGTCTCCGTACTCTTTAGAGTGGGGGTTTGAGTTGTTGCTTTGTTGTCTTTTCCTTTTGTTAAGATAGTTAGCCTTTTTCCGTTGTTTAAGTACGATAGGTTGTTAGACTTTGTTGCATTCATCCTCTTACAAATATATTTTTATGAATTTCGGTTTTTCTTATTTGTGTCTTGTTGCAAAATCCTAGTAATATTGTTGTCAAGGTGAGGTCGGGACCCATTGTGAGGTCCTAACCAGTAATGTCCAGAGTTCTGAGAATTCGGGGTGTTATACACCCGGCCCACTAACCAATTTCATATATCATCAAAATGATTTTATCTTTAACAATCTTTTTCTCCCATTTAAATTCTCGAAATGTAATATAAAACATTTTCAATTATTAAATAGGTAAATATATTTTTAAATAGAATTAATATTTATGACTAGTTTTTGCAATTGATGTGTAACTTACAAAATATTTATAAATAAAATAAAAATATAAGTTTTAATTTTATTTCTAAATTTGATTATAAAAATTTTACGGGATGTTACATGTGCAAATCTGATTATTAAAATATTTTTTTACAAATTCTTATTAAATTTTAAAATTTAATAAACTTAATTAAAATTTTTGGGGCTGTTGTTAAATGCTGAAATGACACGTGACAGTTAGTAGTTTCTAGGATTAACATATAACAATAGGTGATTCTCCTATATTATATATATAAGATCAATGTTATTGGATAATTTTAACTAAACTAATCTTATATATATATAAGATCAACCTAATTAATTAGATATTTTACTTTTTGTTAAAAAAGTTATATAAATAATTATAATTATATTTTTCTTTGGTAAAATCCTACACCTAATCACTTTAGCTTCATTAAGTTTATTGATAGAAAGTTATTTTAGCAATGTTAAGTCTATTTTAAATAATACAACCTCTTACACTATTATATAAACAACATTTCATGACGTAATTTCTTTCTTTTTTACATATATTTTAGATAAATCAAGTATGTTAAACACTTAAGTTAAATTAGTGCATAACCCGCACATTGTGCGGGATTGAGTTTTAATTAAATGTAAAACATTATGTTAAAAAAAATTACTATTTGTTAAAATTTTGACTAAAGTCAGTAATTATCCAAATAATTTAAAACATTAAATTTTAAACAAAATTATTGTAATAACCAAAAATTTTAATGTCCGTTAAACCTGAATATAACCAAATTCCGATACGTCAAACTGAAATAAAATAAAACGAGTTAAATTCTATCATTTTATGTAAACTCGATCCACATAAAATGATGAAAATATGTAACCGGAAATAATTTACGTACCTCTAAAATAAGATAAGAAATTATATTATACGGAATTTAATTCCGTATTTAATTCCGCAAATTACCTACCGATCCGTACGAGTAACGGGTTTCGTTTCCGCTTATTTCTTAAAGGAAGAATAGGCCCATTATTTTTACGAGCCCATCAGCCCATCAGCCCATCAGTCATCTCCTTAACCTAATCCTAACCCTAAACTAATTAAATTAACCTAATCTAATCCTATCTACCCACCTGATGTACGCCGCTACCCATCGTCCCCTTACCTTCTGAAGAGCGTAACATGCTTCTCCCTCCACAACCGCAACAACAGTCAACGAGCCGCCACTACGCCGCCTCCCATCGAGCCGCCACTGCACCGCCTCCCGTCGACCGCCAGACACCACCGGAACCCTGGTAAGCCGCCGTTCTTCCTCCTCGTTTCTCGCTTCCCAACCCGAACTCTCGCTAACCAACGACGCTGTGGTTCTTCAGCCAGCAGTGACCCAGCGCCGCCTTCCCTGCAGCCGGAGCACCGCCACCTCAAGCCTAGGCGGAACCGTCACGAAGGTACAACCCTCCTTCGCTTTCGCTGAACCATTTTACTCCTTCCTACTCTTCTCTGTTTCGGACTCACCAGCAGCTTCCGGCTTCCCGCAGCAGTAGCCAGCCGACCACCAGTGAGGCCGACCGGAACGCCAGCCCATCGCCCCGCCGGACTGCAGCTCCGGTAAGACTCTCCTCCGGTTATTCTTCCCTCCTGTCCCCTGCGAGTATATTGTGAGATTGAATACGTATATAAACTGAGATTGAATACGTATATAAACTGAGATTGAATACGTATATAAACAGAGATTGAATACGTATATAAACAATAGATTAGAGGTGGTACGGGTATGCAGGACGGTAGGTTAGTAAGGGCAGTTGTGTGAGCTGTTGAGAACTGTAGATAGGCAAGGCTGAGATGTGTGTGGTCCGAGGATAAGGGTAAGTATATTCGATAGAGTGTTGTGTACGTGGGGAGGTATGAGCTTATATAGGAGTTGTGTATGCCGAGTATATAAATATACGTATATATATATAATATGAAATAAAAGTGTACATATAAGTGATTTAAAGTTTATACATGTAGATAGATATATGGATCTACTCACATGAGTGCGAGTTGGGGAAATATGAATTATGTAGCTATATATATGTATATTTATAAATATATATATATAAATATATATATATATATATACATATATATATATATAAATACCTAATAGTTACGGATTTAGTAGAGTTGAAGGGAAAGTTAGAGTATGTGCGTATGTATATATACATAAGAGAGGGTAGAGTGAGAGCTGGAAAGAGGAGGAGTAGTATATTTCGAGGAATGGTTTCGAGCTAACTTAACTTATAAGTATTGTCAGAAAGAAACATTTTTATGGAAAACCAATGCCAAAAGAATTTAGTAGGGTTTTAAGAATAACTTCGAGAATGTATGACACTAAGGGTAAAATGGTCTTTTACCGTAAGAGAGTTATTTCCGTAATTCCTTTGCATGAGGTTGGACATCTAGATGTGATTTTGATCCATATGCCTTATTTGACAGGCGTTTGAGTTACCACGAGTACGGACTGTTTGTGACTCGTTAGAGTGTATTTTGACTCGGGTAAGTCCTTGCGACTTACTTAGCCATTTTCTGGATATTAGTTGAGTGATAGTGGTTGTGTGTGCTATGTGCGTGATTTAATAATAATAACTTGGTAGGACGACCGTTATTATTATGTTTAAGGCCCAAGTGTATGTATAACGGGCCGTGACATCACTGCCCAGCTCTGACAGGAGACTGGGAGGTTCTCTATACCCAGACCAGGCAGGTACAAGGTGAGATGCATCGGATCCATTCCTGATGGTTACACGGGGGCGGAGGCGAGGTTTGGGAATCCCTCGTGTCACAAAATAAGTATCATTAGCGTGAATGAGTAACTTAACTTAAGATAATAATTGGACTTGTTTGAAAGCATGATGGGTGTTTATATTTTTATGTGTGTATGTGCTGCTACTATTCTTCTAATATTTAGATAACTAGTTAACGGTTCCTCTTGTTGTGTTTTTAGATTTACCGCAGGTTAGACCAGCAGCTGAGTGATCCGGAAGTAGTGGTCAGTTGGGTCTCCGTACTCCTTAGGGTTGGGGTTGTTGGTTGTAGTGGTTTCTCTTCTTAAGACAGTTGTTGTTTTTTTCCCTTTAAGTACTTTAGGCTGCTAGACCGTGTTGCATTCATTACCTTAAAAATACTATTTTATGAATTTCGGTTTTTCTTATTTGTGTCTTGTTGCAAGATCCTAGTAATATTGTTGTCAAACTGAGGTCGGAACCCATTGTGAGGTTCTAACCAGTAATGTCCCGAGTTCTGAGAATTCGGGGTGTTACAATTATCTTTCTGGTAAAATCAATTAATGAATGATTTGAACAAAAATATAAATAGACTAATTTAAACTTATTTGAATAAATTTTAAATTTCGATCGTTGAGGAAATAAATTGGGGTCAACAACAAACATAAATTAAATCCATTTGGTAAAAAATAAAAAATAAATTAAACTATTCCGTAAAAAACTAAAACAAAAATTATTGGTAAGATATATGATTGTTGGTAATGGGTGACAAAAAAAGATAAAGGTAAATGACACTATACTAAAATTTGCATAAAAGACTAAGGGAATGATACTATACTAAAATTGTGTAAAATATAAAGGTAAATGATGCTATACTAAAATTATGTAAAACTTAAGCAAATCATGCAATGACCTAAACGTAGATGTGTAAATTTCACAAAATATGTTAAAAGTTTAAAATCTGATATTAAATTAAAATTTGTAGATAAATTGGGGAAAAAGTTAAAAATTTTGTAGAATAATTGTTGGGTAATGAAATGTTAGGTAATGTTATAGTACAATGTGATTTTATGTGGTGGTACTTCAATAGCCGGATAATATATAGTGAAACATATTAAAAGTCAAAGACACATACAACAAACCAAAAAAAGGTATCACTAATTAGATATCAAATTCGGACGAACCTAAGCGTAACCCGAAAAGGGAGCCGAATGAGCCCTTCTTGATCACGGTGGAAAACCCGGAAATTTTATTCCGGAGATTCGATTTGATTTTTTTTTAAATTTACCGGACCGGATCTAATATTACTCGATCTAATATCATTGTAAGTTATGACTGTATTTTTTTTCGAAAAAACTACATGCATGGTCTTCATTTTACTAACACAAGAAAAAACTCGCAATTTGACGACGCTCATTGAACGCATGCACCAACTGCCGGCGCTATTTTTTTATGAAAAAAAATGAAGCATTAGCGCATGCCACTCAAAATCGTTTAAGATTACTAAGTTTTTGATAAACATATTACTAAATTGAAATAACCTATTTTTTTTTCTTTGGGTTTTTTCTTTGTTGGGTTGTAATATACCCTATTTGGTTAGGCATAAAAAAAGAGGATCAAATTGAAATGGCTTATTTTTTTGTTTGGAAATTGTTGGGTTGCTATCACTCAATCACTAATTATATTTTGAATTTAATTAATAGTAGACTAAGTAGTGTTATGTTTGAATTTGAGTAACTAGTAGCCCATAGTCTTGCTACTCAATTGTAGTGAACACCTACTACGTACGTGTGTGTGTATATACACGTGCATATATATATAATACGAGTAATAGTTCTAGTGAACATACACGCGCATAAGCTTAATTAAGGTGTTCATCTAATTGAGTTGAATTTAAATTTAATAAAACATATGTATAATACGAGTAATAGTTATAGTGAACATACACGTGCATAAGCTTAATTAAGGTGTTCATCTAATTGAGTTGAATTTATATTTAATAAAACATATATAAATATAATTAATTGACGACTAATAATTTTTTATTTTTTCTAATTCATACGACAGTAATAGAGGTAAGATGGTAATTGAACAATCAGTACACTATCGTGAGAATGCCATATAGTGGTTGCTAGCCTTGGAGCCCTTATGGCTTGGTGTGAATGTTGATCTTGAGTGTTGAGCATGTTGATCTTCGTAAGCTAGTTGCTTCTCCTAGGATGTTGTTGTTGACCATGTTCTTAGGTTGTATAGGTTGGTTTGAGCTTCCTTTACTTGTGGAGAGTGTCTTGTGTACCTTGGACCCTAGGATGTATTCCTAGTTTGAGAGTGGTGAGATCTTGCTTAGATCACTAGAATGAAGTCTATGACCTCATGAGTGTGGACTTGTGTTGATGAGTACTTTCATGTATGAGCAGGTTGTGTGCTTCCTCACTAAGGAAGCTAGAGTGTTGTGAGTTGAGAGACGAGATTGTTATAACTTATAAACCGGTAATAGGACCACCGACCTTTATGTTATTTGCCCAAGTGTATGATAACGGGCGGTGAAATCACTGCATGGTTCTTGCAAGAGCTAAGGAGGTTCTCAGCGACTGGCCCTTGCTGGTTAGACGGTCGGAGGCATCCGACCGTTTTATTGCCGGAAGAAGGGACCGAGGCAAGTTTCCGGAGATTCTCGTGTTACAAAAGAAGTTGAACTAGAACGGGATACGACGTAATAAATAAAGATAATAACCGGATTGTTTGTTGAGCATGTTTATATGATGTGATTATATATGACTGTGTTTGTTCCTTCACCATGTCTTTAATGCTTCGAATGTAGCTAACGGTTTTAAACCGCTTGTGTAGATGCCCCGTAGGTTAGGGATGCCGCCGAGTGAGGTGGAAGAGTGGACAACCGAGGGTCGCCGTACATTGTAGGACGGGGGTGTTTTTGGGATTGATTGTCGTTGTTTTACCTTAAGATGGGATTATGGATTATTGTACGCTTTCAGGTTTACGTTTTGTGTTGTTTTGAGGACTCGGCTGAGTTTCCACGTTGTACCCCTTTACTTTTCTGCCTTGCATACATCATAAACATTTTCGAGTTTTGAGCCTTTATTTGTGCCATGTTAGAAAGGTCCGGTGAGATTGTTGTCAGGCTAAGGGTCGGGACCCATTGTGTGGTCTCGCCCGTAGCATTCCGATATCCCGCAGAATCGGGGTGTTACAAAGTGGTATTAGAGCTAGGTTGACAACAATGGCACTCGCAACCTTCTAAAGGCCGAATGAGGAATAAAACAGAACCCCTCGGGTTCTGACTTTTCGTTTTCAAAATTCATGTGCATGAGTCGGGATTAGGTTAGATGTACGGGACCACCACTCCTCACGCAAACCTCGGCGAGATAGATTTCTAGATTTGACGTATGTAAGTATAATTATCTAGTTATCAATATTACAACCTTAGGGTTGTTGTTGGACTTGTATGTACATAGATATGCATGTGACCTTAGGATGATTGAGCTTTTATGCCTTGGTTGTATTCTGGATTTCGGCACCTTTCTCTTAAGTTTATAAGTACCTTTATATTAAGTAATGCGAGTACTATATATATATATATGTATACCGACTTAATAAAATACGAACAAACGTGAAACGATATCAGATGGCACGTACGAGAGCTACCGCATATGTGGGACCCGCCAGGGGTAGACCAACCCTACCTCCTACCACTCAGAGGCGGGGACGAGTAGGAAGACCTCCAGACAAGATAAGTCGGGGTCGTATCCTCATTGCGGACCCACCCGTTGAGGATCCCCCAACAACTAAGGAACCTGTTGAGGACGTTGCAGAGAGCGTTATTCCCGAGGCAGGGGATAGGATAGTTGTGAGGTGTGCGGCACATAGTTCCCCATCGGCTAGGACCGGGGGAGCCTCGATTGGAGCTACAGTGTTTGAGGAGTATGTATGCCGAGTGGAGGAGGCGTTTAGGACAGGAGCACCACCTCCAGCACCACCAGTGCCGGTACCTCCTCTACCTGCTCCTGCACCTGCACCTGCACCAGCGAGATCAGTCAAGGTCTCGCAGAGTGCTACCCAGATCAGAGCCGCACCTGATATAGTTGCACCGGCAGTAGTGGCACCTGTGCCGGTTGTGGAGATTGCTAGGCCCAGAGACGCACTGAGGTCTCCTAGACCCGATGACTTGTTGAAGGCTTTCAACTAGCAACATGTACCCTACTTCGATGGGAAGGTGGGGTTAGAGGTAGAGCATTGGATTGGGCATGTGGAGTCAAGATTGGAGGCGATTCGCTTCCCGGAGGAGAGATAGGTGGAGATAGTTCAGACATTGTTTAGAGAGGAGGCTCACTACTAGTGGAGGTCGGTGAGAGGGGGTGTGACCTAGATGGACCAGTTGTTGCGTCTCGTGAGAGAGAGATTCTGCCCAGATTCACTACGTCGAGATAGAGTTCAGGACCTCCTAGAGGCCGGTTTTGAGGATGTTCCCGTCATGGAGGCGATTCGACGTTTTAGAGCGGAGTTGGCATTGCTGGGGCCCGCTGCATCTCCAGCGGACCAACATGTCTATCTCTTTTCCAAGAGACTGAGGGAGTCCACCCGTGCTTATTTGGCGGGATTTCGCTATGATTCATTGGCGGAGTACCAGGATCGAGCTTCGGCCTACGAGAGAGACCGACCTGGGATGAGGAGATCAGCACAGTCCGGGGGACCGGACAAGAGACAAAGAACCGTATCAGCTAGTTCCGGGGGACATGGACGCAACCAGGCTCTAGGGCGTTCCTGTCCACAACAGCCGACGCAGACATCCGACCGTGGGCCCCAGTGCCATGGTTGTGAAGGAAATGGACATATCCGGAGGACGTGCACGAAGCCAACTGTAGCATGTTTCACTTGTGGTCAGATAGGCCACCGAGCCGCTTTTTGCCGTCAAGGCAGGACACAGTCTCAGCAGGGTTCCTTGCCTGCTGAGGTAGCAGGAGGCCGTCAGAGGCCTCCACAGTTTCAGCCCCAAGGCTTCCAACAAAGGTTCCAGGGCCTGACTTGTACACGGAGTTCAGCCCAGGGTCAAGGTCGAGGTAGAGGCCGTGGTAGGGGTACACAGGATACTAAGGGCACTCAGGTGAGAGCGCTTGAATTGAGGAGTGTTGTGGATCCCGCAGCACCGGCACTTACAGGTACTATTCAGATCCATGGACTACCGGTCCGAGTTTTGTTTGATACAGGTGTCACGCACTATTTTATTTCCGATGATTGCGTACCTAGATTGTCCTTAGTTACGGTAGAGGGGAGACCCTTTGTAGTGGGTTACCCGATGGGGGTAGGGTTAGTGGTACCAGAGAGGTACGCGGTTGTCCCATACGTTTGGGACATATGTTTGTTTATGTAAAAGGTTTTTCTTGCATAAAAGACTAAGGGATTAACGTAAAAAATTAACAACTACATAATTTACATTTTGAAATGTAACCATTTTTATCTTTTGATGAAGCGTTATTATAATTTGATTTTTTCAAACAATTTTTAATCATTCTAGTTTTACTTTGTTAAGATTGAAGTAACACCCTGACCGACTGCAGATCCAGAGGGTAAGCCTTTCTGAGTCTCTTCCAAGTTGCTGATACATAAATGAAAGGTTTTGGTTAGGCTCAGCCATGTATATGTGGAATCAGGAACTTCTAGGCCTCAAGAGAATGTGCAACCGGGTAGCTTTCGAGGAGGACTAGTTGCTGCTTAGTAGTTAATCCAAAGACGAGGCGAGAAGCATCGAACCAAAGGCGTGTGTGCATCTGAGAAACCTGAGACTACAGAGTGAGAATCGAACTTAAGGGTCATTGTAATTCTAGCTTTGATTTCTAAAACTGTGTTAAGCAGGCATGTTTAAGCTTATGTTTTGATATGTTAGAAACATAATCCACCGTTCAATTTTTAGTATAACAAAGAGGGACATACATAGTCTAATCTATCTGAATTTGAGATTGATCCAACGGTTGGATTTAGATCTATTAAGGTCCAAAGTGGACTGGTTGAGCAGTTTATAAACACTCAGAAATTTGGCTGTATGAATTTCTAGATTTTGGAACCATCTTTGGAGATTTATGTAGGAGTTATGGTTGAGTGCTTTTGAGAGATCTTTACTCCTATGATTAGTATGCATATCATATAATATCTATTTTCCGGAATTTTTATCTTCTTATTTAAGCCTCGTATGTTAACCCATAGTCGGACCTTAACGACTTTTTGTGAAAACCTAGAATTTTGTGTAACTTCTGTAAATCTTTACCAAACGTTTCCGTAAGAACTAGATTGTGGAAATAGGTTCTAAATCAGAGTTTGAAACTAAGTTATAGAAACATCTTGGAGTTTCGGGACCATGGGTAAAATGGTCATTTTACCTTTAGAGGGCTTTTTGTAGTTTTTCCCTTCATGAGATTGTACCTCTTATAAGTTTGTAACTTCTAAGAGTATGGTATGTAATTTTGATCTACGTGCCTTGTTTGACATGCGATTGAGTTTCCACGGTTGTAGACTGAGTTGAGATTTTAGAGAGTTGTGATTTGATTTAGGTAAGTCCTTTGGGCTTACTTAGCTAGCTATCAGATATGAGTGTGAATGATGATAGTGGTGTTTGAATGATGTGTGTACTAGTGTATTTCATAGTAATCATCGACCGACTTACATATTTGGCCTAAGAGTAACGGGCGGTAGCATTCTGCTCTGTTAGCCCGAGGGCGTTGGGGGTTTCTTTCGGGACTAGTCCATACTTGATTTGCGGGGATGCCACCGGTGGAGGTGTGCCAAACCATCACAGTTGGATAAGGAACGGGGGCGGGAAATCTTAAGATTTCTCGTGCTACAACTTTTAAAATGGAATAAAGTGAATCACCTAAGTTATCAAATAATAAACGGTTTGTGTGCCAGCATGATGATTGTTTTATTTTGCCTGAGTTGTGCTTGTGCTATTTTTATTCTACTTATATTTGGATTGTTAGCTAACGGTTATTCCGTGTTGTAGTTTTGTGTAGAGATAGACAGTTGCAGAGAGATTTGGACAAGATGGTCAGCCGGGTCCACGTACTCATTAGATGGGGGTGGGGAGTCTTCCATATAGCATACATGTTATATGTATATATTTATGTTTTTGTAAGCGTGTAACATGTGCACATTCATAAAATAAGATATTATGTTTTGAAATTGTTTCAGTTACATTTGTGCCTTGTTGTAAGATTCTAGTAAAGTTGTTGTTAAACCAAGGTCGGGACCCATTGTGAGGTCTTAAACAGTAGCTCCCCGAGTTCGAGAACTTGGGGTGTTACATTATGGTTGTTTCTTGTTCCTTGAGTTATTGTAAGACTAAGGTTGAGCCCTTAGCATGTGTTGATCTCTAAGAGATCGTTGAGACTAGAAGTCATAGACTTCTAACAACCGTTTCGTTCCTGATCCGTGTTGCTTGTTCGTACAGGCTTTCCTTGCTCCTTTCCTGAGGGAAACTGAGCTTCCTTGAGTATTTTCTGAGTTGTTCGCTGATCTCTTGTGTTACCTTCGTGTGAGGTATGTTCTTTGGACTTACTTAGCTTCATTCCGCTTATTAGTTGGATTGTGTTGGCTTGTTTGTGTTGTTATCATGTTATAACAGATAATCGGAAATAGGATTCACCCTTTATAACCCTAATTGGCTCAAGCGTATTATAACCAGGCGGTGACCACTTGTCTAGTTCTCCAAGAAACTAGAATGTGCACTTGCAACCTAGGCTTGTAGGTAACGGATAATATTGATCTATTCCTATTGGTAGACGGAAGCAGAGGCGAGTTTCGAAAGGATTCTCGTGTGACAAAATAATGTAACACCCCGAATCCGCGGGACTCAGGATGCTACGGGTTTGGACCTCACAATGGGTCCCGACCCTTAGCCTGACAACAATTTCACTGGATCTTGCAACAAGACAAAAATAAAGGCCAAAATGAAATACATTTTTTGCAATGCAATGAAACCCGAAACCGAACAAACAAAAGACTTCAGCCGAGATACAAAACAATGGCTAAACGTCATACACGCGGCATACAAAACACAACAACCGAAGAACAAAACACAACTCGACTCCAACCAAAACCCCTCCTAAAATGTACGGAACCCCGGCTGCCCACTCTTCCGGATCTCTCGGCCGCATTCCTAACCTGCAAGGCAATCTACAACTATCGGTATAAAACCATTAGCTAATATTCGAAGCATTAGAATCAATGGGAAAGGCACAAACACAAGTAAATCATCATAAACACACAACATACTCAAAAGCACATCAATCCGGTTTATTATCTTTATTATTATTAGGTCGTATCCCGTTCTAATTCAACTTAGGTTTGTGACATGAGACCACCGTGGTCCCGCCTCGGTCCCTACTTACCGGCATGGAACGGTACGGATGCCTCCGGCCGTCTAACCAGCATGGGCTAGTCGCCAAGAACCTCCTAGACTCTCGCAAGAGCTAGGTAGATAATGTTACCGTCCGTTATCATACACTTGGGCCAAAATAATATAAGGTCGGTGGTCCTATTACCGGTTTAGTTGTTATAAACAATAAAGAATAATCACACACCACCAAACACACATCAATGCTAATACAAGGAGTACGAGCTAAGTAAGTCCGGAGACTTACCTCGTCCCAAAGATAATCCCGCTAACCACCGCTCTCAACTTTCCATAGGAAGGCACTCAACGCCTGGTCAAAACAAGGCACACAATCAACATCTCTCTCACATGCTAGAAGTTCTTAGACTTCTAGTCCCAATGATCTCGCGAGATCTTAAACCATAGCCATGCTAGGGTAACAAACTCCTAGTCCTCACGATCTCACAAGGTCATAACCCACACAAGCTAGGATACTCTCGTTCTAGTCCACAATCTCAACAATCATACAACCTCAACCCCTAAATTCTCACAAGTTCAACATACAACTTAAAGTCATAAACAACATCACAAGATAATACCAATACCTCAAGCCTAATGATTCTCACAAGATCAAACCATATACTCAAATCCTTATAACAACCTCACTAGACCGCAATACCACCTTTAGATTAAAATCAACATCAATCCATCAAACAATATCAAATCCTCAAAACTCACCTAAGGTTCAAAGCCACTACTTGGCATTAACTCTAAGTTATGCTAGATCCAACCTAGCATGATATTAATACTAAATACAACTAAATCGAGTAAGACCATAAGCTCGGGGGAGAGGGTACTCACGTGACGTCCAAAGATGGAAGACGATCCATGGATGTCGATATGGATTTGTTGGGCCTTTATCGGGGTGCTTCCGAACCTAACACCAAAACTAAACAAATTTAGCTTATACGCTAAATTTCAACGGAAGATAACTTATATAAATATAAGGTAAAAAATCGTTTTCAAAACCAAGATTTAAAACAAAACCGCTCAACCATTTTCCGGGCCAAAATACACTTATGTGAACATAGGTCATATTGTCATAATCCACAATTAAATCTTTGAGCCACAATCGAATTTAATCCAAGAAAGGGAATTATATATAGTGTATATAACTATAAGAATATCCCCGTAATTAAAATCCAATGTAAAACCGCTAACTTATTTTCCGGGGAAATTATACATTTTCAAAAATAGAGGCCATAATCGTTAATTAAAACATTGGGGCATTTTATGAAAATAACCCAACAGAGGGCATAAATACAACAATCTAAAAATATGGGTACACTTTTGTAAATACTGGAAAAGTTCTAAACACCCGCTTGATTGGTGAGTAGGGTTTCTTGAACCATTTGAAGGCGGCGAGAAGCAGAGAAGGAAGCAGGGCGGCGGCCAGGACTTCCTGGAGGAGCACCGGTGGACGAAGGCGGCAAGGGGGTGCGAGATTCGCAGGCGGCGGCCACAGCTCCCTCCGGCACGGCTTCAATACGGCGGCAATGGTTGACTCTTGCGACACCAGACAAAAGAGCAGAGCAGCGGCGCTGCCGCGGATAGGACGAGGCAACAAGGGCAGTCCTGGTTGGTTCCGGTAGGCGCCAAAGGTAGCACGAGACAGGGCGACGCAAGGGTGGCAAGGCGGCGGCTTCCCAATTGTTGCAGCCAAAGGAAGGTATGTCAAGAGAGAGGAAACATGGTTGTTTCCAGGCGGCTGTCGACAGTTGGGAGACAGCAATGTGAAAGGTAGGGAGCTTGGCTGCGTGAAGAGGGTCCAAAGGAGGGTCGAGCAGGGTGCCAGCGGCAAGAGGACCTTGGCTGCAGCTCCTTTGTTTCCTGGTGCTATTTGTTGCAAGTGGCTCTCCGGTGAGCTTGAGGAAAAGAGGAAGATAGTGAGACTGGCTGAGATGAGGGAGGCATGGGTGGTTGCTGTTGCTTGATGGGTAGCAGTTCACAAGGGAAGCGCGAGGGGTCGAAGCACAAAGAGCGAGGGGTTGGAGCACAGAGAGCGAGAGGTCGGATGTTCATCAGCCAGAGAGAGAAAGCGTAAGGGAGGAAGAAATAAAAGAAAGAAAAGAGAAAAAAAATATAACAATAATAATTAAAAATTAAATTAAAGAAAAGGGGAAAGAGTGAATTCGATCCAAAAGCGTTCGGAATGGTATTTCCGAACCGCAAAACTTCCCGATTTGTTTTTTCGAAAAAAAAAATCAATTGAATAAAAATACAAAAATACGTACTTGTATTCCAAAATAATAAAATACGCGGAAAAGATATTTCAAGAATTAAAATACCTTAAGTAATAACTCAAGCTACGGACGAATCGATAGAAGGGACTATAACGTGGTAACTACGGCCTTCTAATCCAAAGTCCTCCAAATAAACGGGGCGTTACATCAAGTCCTCCTAAAAAAAAGTTTCGTCCCGAAACTTACTAAACGCGGAACTTTCAAACAAACTCGTCTTGATAACCTCTCGGAACACTATAACGTGGTAACTACGGCCTTCTAATCCAAAGTCTGCTCGCACAAACACATCAAGACTCGCAAGACATAATCATTAGAAACACACACATCATGTCATGTAAAAAATCACCTAAGTACAACCAAGGAAAGATTTCGGGACTAACTTAGACGATCCTATAGATTTCGCTAAACATGCGTAAAACTCGACCAAAGATACTATCCTACGTCTTCTAGTTAGCCTCATTGGCTCCTCGTCTTGACTAGATCATCACAGCGGACCACATGTCTCGAGTCATGTATGTACTCCTTCGATTGATACACATGAAATACCGGGTGGCAACGTAGTTTGTAAGTTGTTTCTCCAAATTGCGCTAAGATCTCAAAAAGGTCCGATATATCGGAAGCTCAACTTTCTTCTCGGTCTTACTCAATACAACATTTCCATTATGTTTCTTCTTTTCTTGTTTCTAACAAAGAAGATCGAACTCCAATTCACACCGTTGGCTTTGGTTCTTGTCAAACCAAACTTAGATGTTACATTTCCTCAACACTCAATCATGACCTTGTCTTGGAGAGTCACTTGTTCACTTCAACCATCATACTTCGAGGAAATTTCGAAGCGGTCACACCAATGAATCTCCTCTTAACTCTTAACAACTCCAATGTTAATTTCCGTCACTCTCAAACTTCTTTGTCTTCCGAAGTAGGTTAGCGATAGATGGTGTTACTTTAGAGAATATCTCCACAAATCCGGTAATGACCAGAAAATCCAAGAAAACTTATAACTTCTTCTACATCCTTCGGGGGTTGTCATCCTGAGATAACTTGTCATACACATTACATCTTCTTCGAGAATAGACCAAAATATCTTATACGGGGCATTAGTAAGCTCAAATGAAACCATCACAGGCTCATGGTGACCATACCTTGTACGGACTGTTGTATTTGCCATATCCTGATCTCAAATTTCTCAATTGGTGGCAATCACGCCTTGAATCATTCTTAGAAAAGACTACCGACCCTTGTAACCAATCAACTAGATCATCCCTTCATGGTAAGGGATACCTGCCCTTTACCATAATCTTGCTTGACTCACGGTAATCGATCTCAAATTTCGCAAACTGGTGTTCTCCATAACAACTTCAAATCAAGAGTTTAAGATATATTCCAATATGAACTTCAAATCAAGAGTTCAAGATAACATTCGGAGTTCTCAATAGCATTTCACTAATTCTGATGAACTCCTTTCAATAAGTTCTTACAATTGCTCCTTCACTTGCTTCCACAACTCATGTCTCTTCATAAGTGTCATTCCATACAACGCCTTAGATATCGGAATTGAGTCAAGCTTGACCTTAGTGGAAAAATCCACATTCTGACGTATTGGAGTCCGTGATATCATATCTCGGTTTTCGTATTTTCCTCTTTCGTCCCATAACATAAGACTGACACAACCTTATCTTAAAACTTGACAGGTGGTCATGATACTAATGATCTACCCTAATTTGTTGGGGCAACATCCTTTAAACACGTGAATTGCACCTTCTCCGGTTATAACAGTGACCGTTTTCTTTCAAAGATTCGTCTTTTCTTGAATGGAAAAATTTGCTTGAGTCTTCTGACTCTTGTGGCCATATTTAAGTATTCCTTTAACTTAATTCCATATTCCTTCTTTGATGGAATGATTGTAATAATCTTGTAAGGTTTCTCACTTTTGTCCAAGCATAAGGGTCCAATCTGCTGGACTTAACCGTGCTTCGAAACATATGACCTTATCTTCTTCAGTTTACGCGACATCCCAACATATGGGAGGAACTCTTCGTATTCTACGTAAGCTTTCACCATAGATATCCTTTCTTCAAGTAGGTGTAGGAATTTATACTTCATCTTCCTTATGTAACGTTGATCTGACGGTAGAGATTCTAACCTCGACCTTCCACAAACTTTTTTTGTACATCTCTTGTCGACATCAAACTTCAACACTTCAATCTTCTCTTACTCTTGTTGTTCACCTTGTTCATTTCTTGGTATTCCATGAACAACTTCGCAACAGTACCAGTATGCTCCGTGGAGAATGCTAGGCCAATTTATCCAACCACAATCACTGAAAGATCCAACACACTACTTCTCCATTACTAACGTCATAAGCTCAAAGCTTGCAACACTACTATAATTCAGGCTCCTTGTTTCGTGCCATATTTACCACGGCTTCTCCGTGTGAGTCACGAAACTTTGACTTAGCTTTTGCTCACAAAAACATAACATCCATAACATTAGAACAAACATACCATGCATCCCCTTTATGTATTCCCCTTTACGCACAACAACAATTGAAGCCTCATTTTCCTCTTGGTTCTTCTAGTTTTCTTCACCCTAATCGAACTTTAAAAGTTCTAATCCATGGCATTTCCCCATACGCCAATCTCATGACCCAGGAAGGTCGCGTAGGATCATTACAATCACTCCCTAGGAGGTCGGTTACATATGCTTGAACCCACCAATGCTACTTGATTATAACATTTTCACTTCCGTTGATATAACTCCTTATTGCTGACATTGAAAAATCGCAAATACTTTTAGATCTTTTGTCGATCCTCTGTATGCCCATATTCTTGTTTACTCATCCCCTCTACACTCATCAATAGACAATCTGCACATGTGCGTTCTTAGTTGCCGCCGATTAACATGTATTTGGCCTTCTCCGAAGTTAACGACTTAACATTCTACTACACATTCCATGTTACCATTCTTATGAAGGCTACCCTCCTTGGGGTACTCTACCTAAATCTTCGTTAGTTCATTCTTCATTCCATGCTTCCTCTTCTTTATAAGGTACTGTATCTTCTTTGCCTTGTTGTTTCATATAACTCCATTTCATAGGCTTAACCATTCTTCCTTGATGTCTTTCAAGTGCACCTTCCCAAATATTATAGCCCTAGCTAACATCCACTCGCGTTCCTCTTGGTTGATATCTTAAGTCTCTCGATCAAAGCTCTTCGTTTCGTCTTTCATCTTCTTGGGATCATCATTTATACACACTTCCTTCTTTTTGGCGTTTCTTAGTCTTATCGTCATAACGGAAACCGGTCAACTCCACGTGAATCCCGACCTTGTCATTCTTCTCATAACTTTCGTAATGTTGACTCTTCCCTTAATGGTACCTCGTAAGCTTAACTTAAGGTAACTTACATCTTTCACACCTAGTTCGATCACTTTTCTCATCTTGACTCTAAAGCTTAGGAGCGTCTAAGGAAAGCTTCACTTCTCATTATGGAACAACACCTTTAACCTTGTTAGAATGCACCCATCTCCTCCTCGATTCGCATCTTTAGTTGTCCACACGTCTTCTTGACGAACTTAAGTTCGTTATCTCCATTGGTCTCGTCGTCGTTCGATCATGGCTTCTTTAGAACCGCTTCAACGCTTTAATGTTGGTCCCTTAACTTGTATTGCTTCCACCTCGAATTCTCTGAAGTTGTCTCGAGTTTTCTTTTTCTTGGTTGTCCTCATTTACGTCATCTCTAACCCTCCTTTTCGACCTCCTCTTAAAGGAGTACGAGAACTTCAAGGTGTTCGTCCGAACGTAGCGCTCAAACTCGATAGTCGAGCATATACATCCTCGTATGTATACTATCCTATGTCCAATGACGTCCTCTTTAAGGTGATGATATCATACAATCACCTTTTCTATTAGGTCTCATAACTCCATAAGCTACTATATATGATAAGTGTAACACCCCGAATTCTCAGTTTTCGAGATATTACTGGTTAGGACCTCACAATGGGTCCCGACCTCAGTTTGACAACAATATTACTAGGATCTTGCAACAAGACACAAATAAGAAAAACCGAAATTTATAAAAAAAAGTCTTTCTATGAGATGAATGCAACAACGTCTAACAGCCTATAGTACTTCAACCACAAAAAAGACTAACTGTCTTTAACAAGAAGAAAGAAACCACAAGGTAAACACCCAACCCCCCTCTAAAGAGTACGGAGACCCGGCTGACCACTACTTCCGGATCACTCAGCTGCTGTTCTAACCTTAGTAAAGCTAAAAACACAACAGAACAACCATTAGCTAGTTATCTAAACATTAGGAGAATAATAATAGCACACACACACATAAAATCATAAACACTCATCATGCTTATAAACAATCCATTTATTATCTTAATTTAAGTCGTTCACTCTAATGATACTTATTTTGTGACACGAGGGATTTCCAAACCTCGCCTCTGCCCCCGTGTACCCATCATGAGTGGATCCGATGCATCTCACCGTGTACCTGTATGGTCTGGGTATAGAGAACCTCCTAGTCTCCTGGCAGAGCTGGGCAGTGATGTCACGGCCCGTTATACATACAATTGGGCCTTAACACATAATAACGACGGTCGTCCTAACAAGTTGTTATTATAACACACATGGTACACACACCACTATTATCACTCAACTAATATGCGGAAACCATCTAAGTAACTCGCAAGGACTTACCTGAATCGAATCACAACTGTCAATTTCTCAACCCGGTCCGCAACCGTAGAAACTCCAACGCCTGTCACACAAGGCACGTGGATCAATATTGTATGCCACTTTATTAGAAGTCTCCAACTTCTAAGATATATAATCGATCATAAAGAAAATACCAAAATACCCTTTTGCGGGTAAATGACCATTTTACCCCTGATCCCGAAACTCTACAAAATTCTATAACAAGGTTCCAAACTATTCTTTAGAACTCAAAATCACACTCTCACTCCAGAAAGGAAGTTTGTTAAAGTTTTAGAAGAGTTAACACATTCTTGACTTTCATTAAAAGTCGCTAAGGTCCAACTTTGGCTTAAGATATGAGGCTCGGATAAAAGTATTAAAATATGGAATAAAACTCTAGGTCATCTATGATATGCATGCTATTCATAGGAGCAAGGATCTCTCAAATTCACTCAGCCACATCAACTAGTCTACTTTGAGCTCCTATAGATCCAGATCCGACCGTTGGATCGGTTTCAACTTTTAATACATCAAGGTATACATAACTCTCTATATCATACTAAAAATTGAACGGTGGATGATTATTTTAAGGCATTGAAATCTGACCCTAAAGATGGCTACTCAACACAGAATTTCAGGAATTAACCAAAAAGTGTGCAAGTGGTCTGAGCTCCGAGACTCACATGTAACGTCTTGTTTTAAGGCGGGGAGGGCTACAGATTCCAGGTTCGAACCTTGTGGGTGGTAAACACAAGCTTTTAGGTTACCCATCACTACTCCTTCTAGCTTGTATCGACAGAAGGGTGTAGAGGTTTACCGGTCTGCTCACCGATGTGCCGGGTGGTCTTGGCTGTTGCAGCGTTGGTGCGGACCTAAGGGAAGGGAAGATGGCTAACTTGGCTGTTGAAGTGTTGATCCAAAGGTTTAGCTCTCCTATTTCAATATGTGATCGATTAACAAGAAGCGAAACGAGGAATGGGGAGAGAGTAAGAGGAGAAGAGCCACAATGACTCATTTGCGAAGAAGGCACTGCGTGCAGTCTCTCCTAGACCACCGGTGGGTGCGCAGAAGGCTGTAGCGAGGAGGCTCATTCTGAGGAGGGCGGTCTAGGGCACCAACAGAAGGTTGCAAATCTGGTATCGAAGAAGGAAGGCGAGAGATTGTTACATGTCGGCGCGATCAGTCTTCTCTAGTCGAGGTTGTCTATGCAGGAGGAGGTTGGCTTAATTGGGTATTGTTTTTGGTGCTGGGGGAGGCTGTAAAGGGTGGTGGTGTGAGTTCAGCAGGGAGACAGATCAAAAGGTAGAGTGTAAGGGAGAGGAGGTTTACCTTGTTGTAACTCCATTTGAATACGAAGGAAGAAGGCACCGTAGGTGCAGAGCGTTGCAACCTCCAGGAATGTCTCCTCCGAGGTGTGTGTGGGTTGGTAACATCGGGGTTGGCTACAAGACTCGTTGAAATGCTAGGGAGCGTAGGGAGGAAGGAGATTCGAGAAAAAAGGCGAGAGATCCGGGCCAGATCTTGCTGGGAAGGGAAAGCGATTGTAGTCTGTACCTGGACGTGAAACGAGAGGGGAAAGCTGCTCCTGTAACCATTGTGAAGACGGCAAGGACGTAGGCTTCGAATCCGGCATGAATTGGGCATGCCTCAGCGGGTGTTGACGATCATCTTGGGCCAGCTTCTTCCTGGGATGACGTTGGACATCTTGGACCAATGGAGGAGTGGCTAAGCAGGCCATAGTCCGGACTGGATCACCAGCCAAGGAGTGAAGCGGGGTGGGCTGAGACAAAAAAAATTAATGGGCCAAGAAAGAAGTGGCTGATGGGTCTAGACTTGTCACAGCTTGTCAAAAACGTGTCAGGGCTTGTCAACCCCATGCATGTCCTTGTCACGAGACTGTCATGGTCTCGTCATAACTTGTCATGGTCTCGTCTTGACCTCGCCTTGGGCTCGTCTTGGGCTCGTCTTGATCTCGTCACTAGGACGTCATGACTTTGTCAAAGACAAGTCAGGTTATAAACTAGGGTTTGGATTAGGGTTTGCTACTAAAGAAATCTTATCTTTTTATGTGAAGTGATATTACATAAAATGATTAAATTTTGAGATATTGTGTCCAACTACGTAGACAGCGAAGGATCAAAATATCGAAATCCGGTTTGCTACGGAATTAAACGGAATAAAAAATTTTCCGGATATTACATCAGTACCCCCTTAAAATAAGTTTCGTCCCAAAACTTGGAATGAGGTATCTAAAGTTTTTTTTTTACGTTTGTAATCTTATTTGATCTCAATAACAGTTAAATTTAGTTTCTTCCATGCAACTACTGAGTCATCATAATCAGACAATGGATAAAAGAAACACCAGGATAGAACTCATAGAGGTCACACAAAACAACATCACAGTACCAACTCGTCGGTACAGAAGTAGCGGCTAACTCCGCAAAGAACTCAGGATAGCTACATCTAATACTCTCCTCCGTCTATCAATTATGAAATAATGATCATAAACTTCTGTCGGCACTTTACTAAGTGCCTAATTCTCTTTGTAATACAAACCGTTTGGCCCGGTTTCCTCGGTGTGACCTAATCGGATCGTTCCTTAATTAATGGGTTTGCACCTACTTCTTGTCAAGTTTCAAATTTATATAACTCAAAACAAATCACACATCCGAGTAGACCTTGTCATATAGATCTCTAATTCCTTAACTTGAAATCATAGTTAACCTAACATTGATTTTCTTCGTTTGTGGGTTATATACCTACCACGCTTCAGTTGTAACCCCCTTTAGGCACAATGGCGTCTTTCTGTGGGTCAACATGATTTACCCAACTCCCGCTGATTCTTCCCTTCTAATACTAGCAAGATCCTCTTCAGATAGACCCTTACTCTCTTACTCAACCGTAACATGTTCTTAACCAACAAGTAAGCAACCTCTAACCCGATTCTCCCCATATCGTTAGATAATCCCAGAAGGTTGTCGTTGTCTTGGGGAATCCTCCAAGGCATCGGTAAATTTACCTATTAACTCCTTAGGCACTAATGTCTCTTCTTAACGGTACCCACTCTTCAATACCAACCAACACTTACACGTCCTCAGTTGACGTCGGTCAGTCTATAATTGGCTTATCTCGATATCCCGGACTTACTCTTCTCATACCTATACTGGCGTTAAATTCTTGGTGAGCAT
The DNA here is from genome assembly GCA_033239125.1 of Fagopyrum homotropicum. NCBI lineage: Eukaryota > Viridiplantae > Streptophyta > Magnoliopsida > Caryophyllales > Polygonaceae > Fagopyrum > Fagopyrum homotropicum. The sequence continues at coordinate 30,318,534 of BSWB01000002.1, read as the reverse complement.
CATCTGCTCGATTAATCCTTTCATGCTTCGCTAATTTGTTTTATCTTCCACACTGCGGTTTCCATAGGCTAACTCTACTTCTCGAGCCCAAGTGGGTCATTCATCTTGACCTAAATAGTCATTCCAAGTCTTCAACGATAGCTGGTAAGTGTCTTTGTAGTTCTGATGACTTTAGTTATCATCCCCTTGCAGCTCCCCTTGCATGGACCGTCGGTGTTGATGACTTAGGTCCCATGATAATTGGGGTTACCTTGGACTTTCGAGTCCACCAAGGCCGTTCTCCTCTATACATTCCTTCGCTGGTGCGACCGACAATATTGCCTTCATGAAACTCCGTTGTTTCCGCTACAGGGCTTCGACTCTTTCATACCAGCATTGCGATTTCCTTCAAATTCCTCTATTGTTGAAGAGGTTAAAACCTCTCCACACTTGTAAAGTCTACATTTTGTTCTACACTCTATTTTAGGTATCCCTTCCATGCACCTTAGACCCTCATATCGGGGTCGACATCTTATCTCTTTTGGTCTCTCAAGCTTGTCTTGTGAACTCTTCTACTAGGTGTCTCGTCTTATAACAATTTCCTCAAAAATCAAAGTTCTTGACTCGCATTTATTATGTTGTCCTTATGCTCGTGTCGTTTTACCTTCCTTAAATCTTTACCCCCTAGTAGGATAGTTACCTCTTCGAGTTTTCTCGTACTCGCTTTACGAACCATGTTGGTTGGTCTTATTACTTTCATCAACTCTTAGGTCATCATTCCAGCTGAAATTTTCAATCGAGTACCTCCATTTCTACTTAAATAACAACCTTTAGTCCTTTTGGTAACCATCTTATTGGTGTGATACCGGATCCATATAAAAACCTTTAGTCTTTCAACTTTACTCCTTCTCATGTATGTTTTAGCCAACCTGTAGATTCCATCTGCAATCACCTTACAACTCGACAACACATTTCACCAAGGCTTTACATCATACTCTCTATGTTTGTGCCGCCTCGGAATTTCCAATTATTCTGTGTCACATCTTTAGTCACAAGGGTTTTCCTTGACAATCTAAACAATCTGACCCCACTTTTTCTCGGAGGAGCACCATCAGTCCTACTTGTGTGGAATGCTAAGACATAGGACATGTTCCCAATCATCTACTTCCTGTTAGTCTTCTAGTTCTTCTTACAGGGATTTCTTCATACTAACTTTGATATGTATCTTTCTTGGTCAGTAGTAAGTAACTACTCCCGACAATTCCCTTTACACCATTACCATCATCAGTGGTCATTACCGACCATCGCTAGTTAGCTAGCACGTGCAAATTCTCCGTTGTTACCAATTAGCCTGTAGTTGACCTTCTATAAGATCGTAGACTTACTTTTCTTCTATCTCTTTTGAGGTTTGATATACTAGGTGAAAATAATTCTCTTCTATTTATTCTCCTTTATCTCCTCCTACAAATTACACTCCTATAAGAGCACTATACTCTTACGAGTCTAGTTGTATCTTCATCTTCCGTCAACGGACTTGTAATTTCTTCTAAGATAACTTGTAGATATTTTCCCATAATTCTTTTACCCGAGTTATCGTCCAATTGCGGTTCTCTGTTATGACCCGCTAGTGTTATCAACTTAGAACCTTCGTGAATGAGAAGTTATTAGAGACCCTCTTTTTCCCCAAGACTATTCTCCTACACCCTCCTTCTTGGGGTGCTTCTTGTACTTCCGCCTTTATAGAAATCCGGTCTTTGTTGTATCCCGATCCTTGTTGTAATTCTTGTGTGTTCTAGGGGGTCACACCACTTCCATGTTGGGTGAAATTGGCCTTCCCTTTTCTAGCAACCTGTAAGCTTTTGTTTTGCGGCTCTTTAATTCTTCGTATCGGGATGGGCAATGTATCTTATCTTGACTCTACTCTTATGATTGTCTCGGTTTCGCATCCTGATTGTAGTGGAAAGTAGCTTGTCGAGAGTGATCATATTCCGCTATGCTTCTAGCTTCAAACTTTCACCTTCTGGTGCGTCAGTAAGCTTAGATTCAATGCCTTTTGTCTGGATTGCTACTATCTTCCACCTTGACCTTCATGCCAATTTGTTTTTCTAAAGGCATCCCTTTTGAATGTAACGTTACTTTACACCATCTTGAAAGAACCTATGGGTTGTCTCTTCCAATTGGTATACTTGTCGGTCATCCAACTCGTTGACGCAACTACCCTCATGTATATTCTTCATTTGATCCTATGGAGTTGACTCGGAATTCCCTTCTTGTCATTGTAGTTGGTGTTGTCTTTTAGTCTTCACTTTTCCATTTCGACGTTTCTAAACAAGCTCGAAGGAGTTGTCCGCCGTTTGTCTACCCTAATGCACATAAGATGTGCATACTAATCCTCACGTTGTCACCTTTCAAAATCTACTTAGATGTGTCCAAGGGGTGAAAAACTCATTATGTTATTTCCGTTAAGGACATAACATAACTATAATTTCTACTAATCTTCAGCATATACTTATCTATATCACCTATCTTTATAAACAAGCTAATAAGTCCAACTAGAGTAAAACCTAAAGTCCATACTAAGAATACTGAGATTCGCGGTAGTAGTGGTGGTCACCCGTACTTTCTATCCCCAACCAGACTATGCATGCATTTGAAAACAAAAAGTCCTTTTCAAAATTTAGATCCCTTTTCGGGTTCTGCTTAAGTACTTATTCGGTCTTTCAGAAGATTTCACGTGCCATTGTTGCCAACCTAGAGCTCTGATACCATATTGTAACACCCCGAATTCTCAGAACTCGGGACACTACTGGTTAGGACCTCACAATGGGTCCCGACCTCAGTTTGACAACAATATTACTAGGATCTTGCAACAAGACACAAATACGAAAAACCGAAATTTATAAAATAGTCTTTTTAAGAGATGAATGCAACAACTTCTAACAGCCTATAGTACTTAAACCACAAAAAAGACTAATTGTCTTTAACAAGAAGAAAGAAACCACAAGGTAAACACCCAACCACACTCTAAAGAGTACGGAGACCCGACTGACCACTACTTCCGGATCACTCAGTTGTTGTTCTAACGTGCAGTAAAGCTAAAAACACAACAGAACAACCATTAGCTAGTTATCTAAACATTAGGAGAATAATAATAGCACACACACACATAAAATCATAAAAACTTATCATGCTTTCAAACAATCCATTTATTATCTTCATTTAAGTCGTTCACTCTAATGATACTTATTTTGTGACACGAGGGATTCTCAAACCTCGCCTCCGCCTCCGTGTACCCATCAGGAGTGGATCCGATGCATCTCACCATGTACCTGTATGGTCTTGGTATAGAGAACCTCCCAGTCTCCTGGCAGAGCTGGGCAGTGATGTCACGGCCCGTTATACATATACTTGGGCCTTAACACATAATAATGACGGTCGTCCTAACAAGTTGTTATTATAAACACACAACACACACCACTATCGTCATCCAAATAACATCCAGAAACCAGCTAAGTAAGTCGCAAGGACTTACCTGAATCGAATCACAACTCTCAATTTCTCAACTCGGTCCGCAACCGTAGAAACTCCAACGCTTGTCACACAAGGCACGTGGATCAATACTGTATCCCACTTTGTTAGAAGTCTCCAACTTCTAAGATATATAATCGATCATAAAGAAAATACCAAAATACCCTTCTGCGGGTAAATGACCATTTTACCCCTGATCCCGAAACTCTACAAATTCTATAACAAGCTTCCAAACTATTCTTTAGAACTCAAAATCATACTCTCACTCCAGAAAGGAAGTTTGTTAAAGTTTTAGAAGAGTTAACACATTCTTGACTTTCATAAAAAGTCGCTAAGGTCCAACTTTGGCTTAACATCTGAGGCTCGGATAAAAGTATTAAAATATGGAATAAAACTCTAGGTCATCTATGATATGCATGCTATTCATAGGAGCAAGGATCTCTCAAATTCACTCAGCCACATCTCCTACATAAATCTCCAAAGTTGGTTCCAACATCTAGAAATCCCATACTTAGCCAAAATCTGAGAGATGTCAAAACTAATCAACTAGTCTACTTTGAGCTCCTATAGATCCAGATCTGACCGTTGGATCGGTCTCAACTTTTAATACATCAAGGTATACATAACTCTCTATATCATACTAAAATTTGAACGGTGGATGATTATTTCAAGGCATCGAAATCTGACCCTAAAGATGGATACTCAACACAGAATTTCAGGAATTAACAAAAAAGTGTGCAAGTTGTGTGAGCTTCGAGACTCACCTGAAACGTCTTGTTTCAAGACGGAGAGGGCTACAGATTCTAGGTTCGAACCTTGTGGGTGGTAAACACAAGCTTTTAGGTTACCCATCACTACTCCTTCTAACTTGTATCGACAGAAGGGTGTAGAGGTTTACCGGTCTGCTCACCGATGTGCCGGGTGGTCTTGGCTGTTGCAGCGTTGTTGCGGACCTAAGGCAAGGGAAGATGGCTAACCTGGCTGCTGAAGTGTTGATCCAGAGGTTTAGCTCTCCTGTGTCAGTATGTGATCGATTAACAAGAAGCAAAACGAGAAATGGGGAGAGAGAAAGAGGAGAAGATCCACAACGACTCATTTGCGAAGAAGGCACTGCGTGCAGTCTCTCCTAGACCACCGGTGGGTGCGCAGAAGGTTGTAGCAGGGAGGCTCATGCTGAGGAGGGCGGTCTAGGGCAGCAACAGAAGGTTGCAAATCCGGTATCGAAGAAGGAAGGCGAGAGATCGTTACATGTCGGCGCGATCAGTCTTCTCTACTCGAGGTTGTCTATGCAGGAGGAGGCTAGCTGAACTGGGTATTGTTTTTGGTGCTGGGGGAGGCAGTAAAGGATGGTGGTGTGAGTTCAGCAGGGAGACAGATCGAAAGGTAGAAGTGTAAGGGAGAGGAGGTTTACTTTGCTGTAACTCCAGTTGAATACGAAGGAAGAAGGCACCGTAGGTGCAAAACGTTGCAGCCTCCAAGAATGTCTCCTCCGAGGTGTGTGTGGGTTGGTAACGTCGGGGTTGGCTGCAAGACTCGCTGAAATGCTATGGAGCGTTGGGAGGAAGGAGATTCAAGAAAAAGGCGAGAGATTCGGGCAAGATCTCGCTTGGAAGGGAAAGCGATTGTAGTATGTACCTGGACGTGAACTAGGCGTGCATCAGCGGGTGTTGACGATCATTTTGGGCCGGCTTTTTTCATGGGCTGACGTTGGACATCTTGGACCAAGGGAGGAGTGGCTAAGCAGGCCATAGTCCGGACTGGATCACCAGCCAAGGAGTGAAGCGGGGTGGGTTGAAACCAAAAAAAAAACAATGGGCCTAGAAAGAAGTGGCTGATGGGTCCAGACTTGTCACAGCTTGTCAAAAACGTGTCAGGGCTTCTCAACCCCATGCATGTCCTTGTCACGAGACTTTCATGGTCTCGTCATACTTGTCATGGTCTCGTCTTGACCTCGCCTTGGGCTCGTCTTGGGCTCGTCTTGACCTCGGCACTAGGACCTCAAGACTTTGTCAAAGACAAGTCAGGTTATAAACTAGGGTTTGGATTAGGGTTTGCTACTAAAGAAATCTTATCATTTTATGTGAAGTGATATTACATAAAATGATAAAATTTTGAGATATTGTATCCAACTACGTAGACAGCGAAGGATCAAAAGATTGAAATCCGGTTTGCTACGGAATAAAAAATTTTCCGGATATTACAATAAGTATACACATCTAAGACTATACAAGTCCTATGTCCACATAACTAATAATATAACATATCCGGCATTCCATTACAACAATAGAAGATCCAAATATGTACTATAGTCCACATATATAACTATACATATAAATTATGTCCTTCATGCAACTACAAACTTCATATCTATATCTATATATACATATATAGATATAGATATGAAGTGGTGGTCCGTACATTCTACCCCGACTCATGCATGTGATTTAGAAAACAAGAACTCAAAACCCGTGGGGTTCTGTTTATTCCTTATTCGGCCTTAAGAAGATTGTGAGTGCCATTGTTGTCAACCTAAGGCTCTGATACCACTTTTGTAACACCCCAAATCCGTGGGACTCGGGATGCTACGGGTTGGGACCTCACAATGGGTCCCGACCCTTAGCCTGACAACAATTTTACCGGATCTTGCAACAAGACACAAATAAAGGCCAAAATGAAATACATTTTTATGCAATGCAATGAAACCCGAAACCTAACAAACAAAAGACTTAAGCCGAGATACAAAACAAAGGCTAAACGTCATACATGCGGCATACAAAATGTAACACCCCGGATTCTCGGAACCCGGGATATTACTGGTTAGGACCTCATAATGGGTCCCGACCTCAGTTTGACAACAATATTAATAGGATCTTGCAACAAGACACAAATAAGAAAAACCAAAATTCATAAAATGTATTTGTAAAAGGGTGAATGCAACAAAGTCTAACAGCCTATCGTACTTAAACAACGGAAAAGACTAAATGTCTTAACAAAAGGGAAAGACAACAAAGCAACAACCCAAACCCCCACTCTAAAGAGTACGGAGACCCGACTGACCACTACTTCCGGATCACTCAGCTGCTGTTCTAACCTGCAGTAAATCTAAAAACACAACAAAACAACCATTAACTAGTTATCTAAACATTAGGAGAATAATAATAGCATACACACAAATAAAAAAATAAACACTCATCATGCTTTCAAACAATCCATTTATTATCTTCATTTAAGTCATTCACTCTAATGATACTTATTTTGTGACACGAGGGATTCCCAAACCTCGCCTCCGCCCCCGTGTACCCATCAGGAGTGGATCCCATGCATCTCACCGTGTAGCTGTATGGTCTGGGTATAGAGAACCTCCCAGTCTCCTGGCAGAGCTGGGCAGTGATGTCACGGCCCGTCATACATACACTTGGGCCTTAAAACATAATAACCACGGTCGTCCTAACAAGTTGTTATTTATAATAACACACATTATACACACACAACCATCATCACCCAACTAATATCCACAAACCAACTAAGTAAGTCGCAAGGACTTACCTGAATCAGACCACAACTCTCACAATCTCAACTCGGTTTGCAACCGTAGAAACTCAAACGCCTGTCATACAAGGCACGTGGATCAAAATACATCCCATAATCTTAGAAGTCTATAACTTCTATGATGCACAAACTAATCAAGAGAAAATTACTAAAATGCCCTCTTAAGGTAAAATGACTATTTACCCCCGGTTCCGAAACTCCGAGATTTGTCTATAACTTAGTTTCAAACTCTCCTTTGGAACCCTTTTCCACAATCTAGTTCTTACGGAAAAGTTTGATAAAGATTTATAATAGTTACACCAAATTCTAGATTTTCACAAAAAGTCGTTAAGGTCAGAATTTGGGTTAAGATACGAGGCTTGAATAAAAAGCTAAAAATCCGGAATAAAAATTCTAAATCTTCTATGATATACCTACTAAATATATGTGTCAAGATCTCTTTAAAATACTTAACCATAAATCTCCCATGAAATTCTAAGTTGGGGTAAAAATAACATTTCTACACTTAGTCATTTTTCTTCCTCTTTTGCAAAAACAGCCCAACTGTCCTACTTCAAGACCTCGTAAGTCTCAATCCGACCGTTAACTTTCTCTCAAAATTTAGCACAATAAACAATGTATTTTAAACTACAACATATTAAAAATTCAACGGTGGATGTTCATTTTAAGGCATCGAAACGTATCCTCCAAAAGGTCAGCTTATGAGTACAACTATAATTCTGGAAATGGGCATATGCAAGAGATCTCTCGTTCGATACCTACTGTCAACATTTCTGGACCAAAACTAAACCCACACATCCCCAGTTCAAGTCCCATGAATTACAATTCATTCATAATAAAAACTAAGCAACTTAAGTTTATAACCTGTATGTGTTCTTCTTAAAACGAGAAGCCAAGGATTACGGTTCAAAGTTCACGAAGAGGGTTAGGCCACCTACCGGACTGCAGCAAGGGAGGAGGTCCACTGCTGAAGCTTCGATCGGCACCACCACCTCCGGGTCGCTGGGTCGGTTCTGTTGTACCACTACAGTGGCGGGAGGGACCAGATCCTCTTCGATTTCCTTGCCTACAGACTGTTGAGTCTCACGCTAGGAGGGTTGGTTCGTTGCTGTGGTAGTCACCCATAAGGACTCGAGTGGTTGCGTCGATGCTGGCTCTAGTGGCGCTAGCGAGGCCGGTGTTTTGGCGCTGAACTCTTCTCTTCACTGTGCAGCAGGGAGGTGATTAGCGGGATTGAAATGTCCCAGGGGAAGGAGAGGTAAGGGCTGTACTCACTTGGTCGGCGTCGACAGGCAAGGTCCGGCGCAGGGACTGGCTGGTTTGCTGGCTGCAGAAGACACGGAGCAGTTCGGCGTGACGCACCAAGCTGAGTCGGTTGTGTAGAAGGCTGCTCGACTCTCCTGACTCCCAGCGAAGGCGAGGCAAAGCGTGCACCTGCGTCCCCGACTCGTGGTGCTGGCGGTTTAGCAGAAAGGAGGTAGGATGGTGTTGTTTACCGAAGGCTCAAGTGTTGTGCGGTAGGGAGGGATAACGCAACGGCAGGATTAGGGGAAAATTAGGTTAACATTAGGATTAGATTAAGTTTAGGATTAGGGTTAAAGTTAAAGTTGGGACGGCTGGGTAATTGGGCCAACTGTTGGGCCTGCTCCTCAATTTAAAAGATGGCTGAAAGTAAGCGTCGTTAAATTGTACGGAATTATTCTTCGGTTTTCAACATACGGAAATTATTATTCAGTTTACATATCTATCATTTTGTATAAGTTAAGTACAATATTTATCACTTTATGTGAATTATGGTCACATAAAATGATAGTATTTAGTGTTGTTTTATATTATTTAAAATGAAGAAAGGTTAGCGGGTCGCAATTCGGTTTAGCCCGGTATTACGCGCAATAAATTTTCGGGGTATTACATCAGTGCCCCTTAAAATAAGTTTCGTCCCAAAACTTCAAAAAATGTATCTACTCAAACAACTTTCTTTGTATAACTTGGTTTCATTAAGTCCCGTTTTCTAACACGCTACTACTCATTCATCATACTCAGGCACACATCACATAAAATACACTTACTCACTCCAAAGGTAACACATGAAAGGTCAAACAAACAGCATCCGAGTACTAACTCGTCGATACCGAAGTAGCGACTAACTCCGTAAGGTACCTAGGGTGACCATTTCTAATGCTCTCCTCCGTTTTCTAAGTAGTCTCATCGATTCCTCGTCTACACCACTGGAACTCTAGAAAAACATGAACCGGCTAAATTTCTGATCTTCATAGCTGATGACGTGTCTCGGATTCGGTAGGTACTTTTTCCTTCCACTAGGCCCATTTTTTTTTTCCATTCGAAAGTTCCCGACTATCGATTCTGAAATAATGATCTTAAACTTCTGTCGGCACTTTACTAACTGCCTAATGCTCTTTGTAATACAAACCGCTTGCCTTGTTTCCTCAATGGGACCTAATCGGATCGTTCCTTAATTAATGGGTTTGCACCTACTTCTTGTCAAGCTTTCAAATTTATATGACTCACAACAAAACACACACCCTAGTGGACCCTTTCATATCGATCTCTAATTCCTTAACTTGAAATCATAGTTAACCTAACATTGATTTTCTCCATCTATGGGTTATGGGCCTACCACGCTTCTGGTGTAACACCCATTAGTCACAATGGCGTCTTTCTGAGGGTCAAAATGATTTACCCAACTCCCGCCTATACTTCCCTTCTAATACTAGCAAGATCCTCTTCAAACAGATCCTTACTCTCTTACTCAACCGTAGTCTGTTTTTAACCAACCAGTAAGCAACCTCTAACCCGATTTCTCTCCATATCCTTAAATCATCCTAGAAGGTTGTCGTTGCCTACTTGGGGAATCCTCTAAGACATCGGTTAAGTTACCTCTTAAATCCGCAGTCACTAATGTCTCTTCTTAACGATACCTACTCGTTAGTACCAACCATCACTTACACGTCCTCAGTTGATGTCGGTCAGTCTATAATTGACTTATCTCAATATCCCGGACTTACTCTTCTCATAATTATAATGGCGTTAAATTCTTGGTGAGCATCATCTACTTGCTTAATCCTTTCATGCTTCGCTAATTTGTTTTATCTTCCATACTTCTGTTTCCTTAGGCTAACTCTACTTCTCGAGCCCAATTGGGTCATTCATCTTGACATAAATAGTCCTCCCAAGTCTTCAACGATAATTGGCGGGTGTCTCGGTAGAATTGATGACTTTAGTTATCATCCCCTTGCAGTTCCTCTTGAATGGACCGTCGGTGTTGATGACTTAGGTCCTGTGATAATTGGGGTTACTTTGAACTTTCGACTCCACCAAGGCCGTTCTCATCTATACATTCCTTCACTGGTGTTACCGGCAATATTGCCTTCATGAAACTCCGTTGTTTCCGCTATAGGGCTTCAACTCTTTGATACCGGTATTGTAATTTCTTTCAAATTCCTATATCTTTGAGGGTGTCAGAACCTTTCCACACTTGTAAAGTCTACATTTTTCTTCTACACTCCATTGTAGGTATCCCTTCCATGCACCTTAGACCCTCATATCCGGGTCGACATTTTATCTCCTTTGGTCTCTCAAGCTTGTCTTGTAAACTCTTCTACTAGGTGACTCGTCTTATAACAATTTCCTCCCCTGAATCGGTCTCAACTTTTAGTAGATCGCTATTGTCAATTTCATGTTGGAACCTCAGTTACGTAATACTCTTGCATAGATTCCACAAAGGCATCCTCATCTCAACCCTTTATTCCAATTTAGCAAGACCCGCCTTTTGATACATGATTTTCCTTCTTGCTGGTTAAGTTATTATTTTGGTTTACGCTTTATCCATCCCAGCGTTATCGGTCCGATATGTATGACTTTTATTAAACACCTATCGGTACCATTTGCATAAGAAACCTCAATTGAATATGATTTTCTCAAAAATCAAAGTTCTTGACTCGCATTTATTATGTTGTCCTTGTGCTCGTGTCTCTTGACCTTCTTTAAATCTTTACCCCCGTAGTAGGATAGTTACCCCTTTGAGTTTTCTCGTACTCGCTTTATGAACCACGTTGGTTGGTCTTATTACTTTCATCCACTCTTATGTCTTCAGTCCATCTTGAATTTTTAATGGAGCACCTCCATTTCTCAATAAACTTTTATATATACACCTTTCGGTATTCATCTTATTGGTGTAGTACCGGATCCATATAACAGACTTTATTCATTCAACTTTACTATTTCTCATGTCTGTTCTAGCTAACCTGTAGATTCCATCTGCAATCACCTCAAAACTCGACCACACATTTCACCAAGGCTTTAAATCATATTCTCTATGTTGGTGCTGCCTTTGAATTTCCCATTATTCTGTGTCACATCTTTAATCACAAGTTTCCCCTGTCAATCTAGACAGTTTGACCCCACTTTTTCTCGGAGGAGCACCATCAGTCCTACTCGTGTGGAATGCTAAGACATAGGACATGTTCACGATCATCTACTTCTTCTTAGTCTTCTAGTTCTTCTTACAGGGATCCGTTCATACTAACTTTGATATGTATCTTTCTTTAGTCAGTAGTAAGTAACTACTCACAACAATTCCCTTTACACCATTTCTATCATAAATGGTCATTATCGACTGTCAAGAGTTGCTCTTTAATTTCTATATTATTAGAGATATCATATTGGACTCCTTCAATGTTACCATCAAGGATACTAGTACTTGTATTAATTTAACTTCACCATTTTCGTCGTTGATCTCTGGAAGAAGTTTACCAGATATCAGCAAATTTCCTTTATAACCTTGTGGTTATTTTTCTTATCTGTCAACCAAACATCACTAATTAGCCAGCACGTGTAAATTCTCTATTGTTACTAATTAGTCTGTAGTTGACCTTCTATAAGATGGTAGACTTACTTTCTTCTATCTCTTTTGAGGCTTGATATACTTGGTGAAATATATCTCCTCCTGTCTCTCTGTTTATACTTCTTTAGCTCCTCCTACAATCTACACTTTTGTAAGATCGTTATACTCTTACGAGTCCAGTTGTATCATTCTTCTTCCATCAACAGACTTTTAAATCCTTCTAGGGTAGCTTGTAGGTACATCTCCGTGATTCTTTTACCTGAGTTATCGTCTATTTGCGGTTCTCTATTATAAACTTGTAGTGTTGTTAGCTTAAATCCCTTTTGAATGAGAAGTTATTGGGGTCCCTCGATTTCACCAATACTCTTCTCACACACTCTTCTTCCTTGGGTGTTGCTTGTAATGCTGCCTTTACAGAAGCTGATTATTGTTGTATCACGGTCTATGTCGAAATTCTCGTGTGTTCTACGAGATCACTTCACCTCCTTGTTGGTGAAATCCCCCTTTCCCTTTCTAGCAACGCGTAAGCTTCCAAGTTGCAGCTCTTTAATTCTTCCTATTTAGATGGATAATGTATCTCGCGTTGTCTTCCATATTTTTGACTGTCTCTGTTATCAATCTGGATTGTGGTGGCAAGTAGCTTGTTGAGTGTGATCATATTTCGCCTTGCTTTTGACATCAACTTTCAATTCCTAGTCTGTCAGTGAGCTTAAATTTTATGTCTCTTTTCTTGATCGCTACTATATCTACCTTTTGACTTTCATGTCTATGGCAATTTTCGACGTCATCCTCTTCGTTTGTGAAGTCACTTTACACAACGTGGAAGAGCCTCTAAGTTGTCGTTTTCAAATTCCCTAGTTGGTGATCATCCCTTGGTTCTCCGGAACTACTCTCTTGTATATCCTTCATTTGATCCCGTTGAGTTGACTCAGGTTCCCCTTGCCATTTTCGTGGGTATTATCTTGTAGTCTTCACTCTTCCGTCTCCACGTTCCTCAACAAGCTCGAAGGAGTGGTCCGTCGTTAGTCTACCTTAATGCTCATAAGTTGAGCGTACTTATCCTTACGTTGCAACCTTTTAATTATACTTAGGTGTGTCAACTGAACGAGGATCTCATACTGTTATCTCCGTGAAGGCATTCTATAATTATAAATTCTACTAATCTTCGGCATATGCTTATCTACATCACCCATCATTATAATCAAGCTAATAAGTCCAAAGAGAGTAACAACCTAAAGTCCATACTAAGCATACTGAGATCCGCAGTAGTAGTGGTGGTCAGCCGTACTTTTCTATTCCCAACCAGACTATGCATGCTTTTGAAAACCAAAAGTTCTTTTTAAAACTCAGATCCCTTTTCGGGTTCTGCTTAAGTACTTATTCGGTCTTTCAGAAGATTTCAAGTGCCATCGTTGCCAACCTAGAGCTCTGATACCATGTTGTAACACCCCGGCTTCTCGGAACCCAGGATATTACTGGTTAGGACCTCACAATGGGTCCCGACCTTAGTTTGACAACAATATTAATAGGATCTTGCAACAAGACACAAATAAGAAAAACCGAAATTCATAAAATGTATTTGTAAAAGGATGAATGCAACAAAGTCTAACAGCCTATCGTACTTTAACAACGGAAAAGACTAACTGTCTTAACAAAAGGGAAAGACAACAAAGCAAAAACCCAAACCCCCACTCTAAAGAGTACGGAGACCCGGCTGACCACTACTTCCGGATCACTCAGCTGCTGTTCTAACCTGCAGTAAATCTAAAAACACAACAAAACAACCATTAGCTAGTTATCTAAACATTAGGAGAATAATAATAGCATACACACAAATAAAATAATAAACACTCATCATGCTTTCAAACAATCCATTTATTATCTTCATTTCAGTCATTCACTCTAATGATACTTATTTTGTGACACGAGGGATTCCCAAACCTCGCCTCCGCCCCCGTGTACCCATCAGGAGTGGATCCCATGCATCTCACCGTGTAGCTGTATGGTCTGGGTATAGAGAACCTCCCAGTCTCCTGGCAGAGCTGGGCAGTGATGTCACGGCCCGTCATACATACACTTGGGCCTTAAAACATATTAACCACGGTCGTCCTAACAAGTTGTTATATATAATAACACACATTATACACACACAACCATCATCACCCAACTAATATCCACAAACCAACTAAGTAAGTCGCAAGGACTTACCTGAATCAGACCACAACTCTCACAATCTCAACTCGGTTTGCAACCGTAGAAACTCAAACGCCTGTCATACAAGGCACGTGGATCAAAATACATCCCAAAATCTTAGAAGTCTATAACTTCTATGATGCACAAACTAATCAAGAGAAAATTACTAAAATGCCCTCTTAAGGTAAAATGACTATTTACCCCCGGTTCCGAAACTCCGAGATTTGTCTATAACTTAGTTTCAAACTCTCCTTTGGAACCCTTTTCCACAATCTAGTTCTTACGGAAAAGTTTGATAAAGATTTATAATAGTTACACCAAATTCTAGATTTTCACAAAAAGTCGTTAAGGTCAGAATTTGGGTTAAGATACGAGGCTTGAATAAAAAGCTAAAAATCCGGAATAAAAATTCTAAATCTTCTATGATATACCTACTAAATATATGTGTCAAGATCTCTTTAGAATACTTAACCATAAATCTCCCATGAAATTCTAAGTTTGGGTAAAAATAACATTTCTACACTTAGTCATTTTTCTTCCTCTTTTGCAAAAACAGCCAAAACTGTCCTACTTCAAGACCTCGTAAATCTCAATCCGACCGTTAACTTTCTCTCAAAATTTAGCACAATAAACAATGTATTTTAAACTACAACATATTAAAAATTCAACGGTGGATGTTCATTTTAAGGCATCGAAACGTATCCTCCAAAAGGTCAGCTTATGAGTACAACTATAATTCTGGAAATGGGCATATGCAAGAGATCTCTCGTTCGATACCTACTGTCAACATTTCTGGACCAAAACTAAACCCACACATCCCCAGTTCAAGTCCCATGAATTACAATTCATTCATAATAAAAACTAAGCAACTTAAGTTTATAACCTGTATGTGTTCTTCTTAAAACGAGCAGCCAAGGATTACGGTTCAAAGTTCACGAAGAGGGTTAGGCCACCTACCGGACTGCAGCAAGGGAGGAGGTCCACTGCTGAAGCTTCGATCGGCACCACCACCTCCGGGTCGCTGGGTCGGTTCTGTTGTACCACTACAGTGGCGGGAGGGACCAGATCCTCTTCGATTTCCTTGCCTACAGACTGTTGAGTCTCACGCTAGGAGGGTTGGTTCGTTGTTGTGGTAGTCACCCATAAGGACTCGAGTGGTTGCGTCGATGCTGGCTCTAGTGGCGCTAGCGAGGCCGGTGTTTTGGCGCTGAACTCTTCTCTTCACTGTGCAGCAGGGAGGTGATTAGCGGGATTGAAATGTCCCAGGGGAAGGAGAGGTAAGGGCTGTACTCACTTGGTCGGCGTCGACAGGCAAGGTCCGGCGCAGGGACTGGCTGGTTTGCTGGCTGCAGAAGACACGGAGCAGTTCGGCGTGACGCACCAAGCTGAGTCGGTTGTGTAGAAGGCTGCTCGACTCTCCTGACTCCCAGCGAAGGCGAGGCAAAGCGTGCACCTGCGTCCCCGACTCGTGGTGCTGGCGGTTTAGCAGAAAGGAGGTAGGATGGTGTTGTTTACCGAAGGCTCAAGTGTTGTGCGGTAGGGAGGGATAACGCAACGGCAGGATTAGGGGAAAATTAGGTTAACATTAGGATTAGATTAAGTTTAGGATTAGGGTTAAAGTTAAAGTTGGGACGGCTGGGTAATTGGGCCAACTGTTGGGCCTGCTCCTCAATTTAAAAGATGGCTGAAAGTAAGCGTCGTTAAATTGTACGGAATTATTCTTCGGTTTTCAACATACGGAAATTATTATTCAGTTTACATATCTATCATTTTGTATAAGTTAAGTACAATATTTATCACTTTATGTGAATTATGGTCACATAAAATGATAGTATTTAGTGTTGTTTTATATTATTTAAAATGAAGAAAGGTTAGCGGGTCGCAATTCGGTTTAGCCCGGTATTATGCGGAATAAATTTTCGGGGTATTACATCAGTGCCCCTTAAAATAAGTTTCGTCCCAAAACTTCAAAAAATGTATCTACTCAAACAACTTTCTTTGTATAACTTGGTTTCATTAAGTCCCGTTTTCTAACACGCTACTACTCATTCATCATACTCAGGCACACATCACATAAAATACACTTACTCACTCCAAAGGTAACACATGAAAGGTCAAACAAACAGCATCCGAGTACTAACTCGTCGATACCGAAGTAGCGGCTAACTCCGTAAGGTACCTAGGGTGACCATTTCTAATGCTCTCCTCCGTTTTCTAAGTAGTCTCATCGATTCCTCGTCTACACCACTGGAACTCTAGAAAAACATGAACCGGCTAAATTTCTGATCTTCATAGCTGATGACGTGTCTCGGATTCGGTAGGTACTTTTTCCTTCCACTAGGCCCATTTTTTTTTTTCCATTCGAAAGTTCCCGACTATCGATTCTGAAATAATGATCTTAAACTTCTGTCGGCACTTTACTAACTGCCTAATGCTCTTTGTAATACAAACCGCTTGCCTTGTTTCCTCAATGGGACCTAATCGGATCGTTCCTTAATTAATGGGTTTGCACCTACTTCTTGTCAATCTTTCAAATTTATATGACTCACAACAAAACACACACCCCAGTGGACCCTTTCATATCGATCTCTAATTCCTTAACTTGAAATCATAGTTAACCTAACATTGATTTTCTCCATCTATGGGTTATGGGCCTACCACGCTTCTGGTGTAACACCCATTAGTCACAATGGCGTCTTTCTGAGGGTCAAAATGATTTACTCAACTCCCGCCTATACTTCCCTTCTAATACTAGCAAGATCCTCTTCAAACAGATCCTTACTCTCTTACTCAACCGTAGTCTGTTTTTAACCAACCAGTAAGCAACCTCTAACCCGATTTCTCTCCATATCCTTAGATCATCCTAGAAGGTTGTCGTTGCCTACTTGGGGAATCCTCTAAGACATCGGTTAAGTTACCTCTTAAATCCGCAGTCACTAATGTCTCTTCTTAACGATACCTACTCGTCAGTACCAACCATCACTTACACGTCCTCAGTTGATGTCGGTCAGTCTATAATTGACTTATCTCAATATCCCGGACTTACTCTTCTCATAATTATAATGGCGTTAAATTCTTGGTGAGCATCATCTACTTGCTTAATCCTTTCATGCTTCGCTAATTTGTTTTATCTTCCATACTTCTGTTTCCTTAGGCTAACTCTACTTCTCGAGCCCAATTGGGTCATTCATCTTGACATAAATAGTCCTCCCAAGTCTTCAACGATAATTGGCGGGTGTCTCGGTAGAATTGATGACTTTAGTTATCATCCCCTTGCAGTTCCTCTTGAATGGACCGTCGGTGTTGATGACTTAGGTCCTGTGATAATTGGGGTTACTTTGAACTTTCGACTCCACCAAGGCCGTTCTCATCTATACATTCCTTCACTGGTGTTACCGGCAATATTGCCTTCATGAAACTCCGTTGTTTCCGCTATAGGGCTTCAACTCTTTGATACCGGTATTGTAATTTCTTTCAAATTCCTATATCTTTGAGGGTGTCAGAACCTTTCCACACTTGTAAAGTCTACATTTTTCTTCTACACTCCATTGTAGGTATCCCTTCCATGCACCTTAGACCCTCATATCCGGGTCGACATTTTATCTCCTTTGGTCTCTCAAGCTTGTCTTGTAAACTCTTCTACTAGGTGACTCGTCTTATAACAATTTCCTCCCCTGAATCGGTCTCAACTTTTAGTAGATCGCTATTGTCAATTTCATGTTGGAACCTCAGTTACGTAATACTCTTGCATAGATTCCACAAAGGCATCCTCATCTCAACCCTTTATTCCAATTTAGCAAGACCCGCCTTTTGATACATGATTTTCCTTCTTGCTGGTTAAGTTATTATTTTGGTTTACGCTTTATCCATCCCAGCGTTATCGGTCCGATATGTATGACTTTTATTAAACACCTATCGGTACCATTTGCATAAGAAACCTCAATTGAATATGATTTTCTCAAAAATCAAAGTTCTTGACTCGCATTTATTATGTTGTCCTTGTGCTCGTGTCTCTTGACCTTCTTTAAATCTTTACCCCCGTAGTAGGATAGTTACCCCTTTGAGTTTTCTCGTACTCGCTTTATGAACCACGTTGGTTGGTCTTATTACTTTCATCCACTCTTATGTCTTCAGTCCATCTTGAATTTTTAATGGAGCACCTCCATTTCTCAATAAACTTTTATATATACACCTTTCGGTATTCATCTTATTGGTGTAGTACCGGATCCATATAACAGACTTTATTCATTCAACTTTACTATTTCTCATGTCTGTTCTAGCTAACCTGTAGATTCCATCTGCAATCACCTCAAAACTCGACCACACATTTCACCAAGGCTTTAAATCATATTCTCTATGTTGGTGCTGCCTTTGAATTTCCCATTATTCTGTGTCACATCTTTAATCACAAGTTTCCCCTGTCAATCTAGACAGTTTGACCCCACTTTTTCTCGGAGGAGCACCATCAGTCCTACTCGTGTGGAATGCTAAGACATAGGACATGTTCACGATCATCTACTTCTTCTTAGTCTTCTAGTTCTTCTTACAGGGATCCGTTCATACTAACTTTGATATGTATCTTTCTTTAGTCAGTAGTAAGTAACTACTCACAACAATTCCCTTTACATCATTTCTATCATAAATGGTCATTATCGACTGTCAAGAGTTGCTCTTTAATTTCTATATTATTAGAGATATCATATTGGACTCCTTCAATGTTACCATCAAGGATACTAGTACTTGTATTAATTTAACTTCACCATTTTCGTCGTTGATCTCTGGAAGAAGTTTACCAGATATCAGCAAATTTCCTTTATAACCTTGTGGTTATTTTTCTTATCTGTCAACCAAACATCACTAATTAGCCAGCACGTGTAAATTCTCTATTGTTACTAATTAGTCTGTAGTTGACCTTCTATAAGATGGTAGACTTACTTTCTTCTATCTCTTTTGAGGCTTGATATACTTGGTGAAATATATCTCCTCCAGTCTCTCTGTTTATACTTCTTTAGCTCCTCATACAATCTACACTTTTGTAAGATCGTTATACTCTTACGAGTCCAGTTGTATCATTCTTCTTCCATCAACAGACTTTTAAATCCTTCTAGGGTAGCTTGTAGGTACATCTCCGTGATTCTTTTACCTGAGTTATCGTCTATTTGCGGTTCTCTATTATAAACTTGTAGTGTTGTTAGCTTAAATCCCTTTTGAATGAGAAGTTATTGGGGTCCCTCGATTTCACCAATACTCTTCTCACACACTCTTCTTCCTTGGGTGTTGCTTGTAATGCTGCCTTTACAGAAGCTGATTATTGTTGTATCACGGTCTATGTCGAAATTCTCGTGTGTTCTACGAGATCACTTCACCTCCTTGTTGGTGAAATCCCCCTTTCCCTTTCTAGCAACGCGTAAGCTTCCAAGTTGCAGCTCTTTAATTCTTCCTATTTAGATGGATAATGTATCTCGCGTTGTCTTCCATATTTTTGACTGTCTCTGTTATCAATCTGGATTGTGGTGGCAAGTAGCTTGTTGAGTGTGATCATATTTCGCCTTGCTTTTGACATCAACTTTCAATTCCTAGTCTGTCAGTGAGCTTAAATTTTATGTCTCTTTTCTTGATCGCTACTATATCTACCTTTTGACTTTCATGTCTATGGCAATTTTCGACGTCATCCTCTTCGTTTGTGAAGTCACTTTACACAACTTGGAAGAGCCTCTAAGTTGTCGTTTTCAAATTCCCTAGTTGGTGATCATCCCTTGGTTCTCCGGAACTACTCTCTTGTATATCCTTCATTTGATCCCGTTGAGTTGACTCAGGTTCCCCTTGCCATTTTCGTGGGTATTATCTTGTAGTCTTCACTCTTCCGTCTCCACGTTCCTCAACAAGCTCGAAGGAGTGGTCCGTCATTAGTCTACCTTAATGCTCATAAGTTGAGCGTACTTATCCTTACGTTGCAACCTTTTAATTATACTTAGGTGTGTCAACTGAACGAGGATCTCATACTGTTATCTCCGTGAAGGCATTCTATAATTATAAATTCTACTAATCTTCGGCATATGCTTATCTACATCACCCATCATTATAATCAAGCTAATAAGTCCAAAGAGAGTAACAACCTAAAGTCCATACTAAGCATACTGAGATCCGCAGTAGTAGTGGTGGTCAGCCGTACTTTTCTATTCCCAACCAGACTATGCATGCTTTTGAAAACCAAAAGTTCTTTTTAAAACTCAGATCCCTTTTCGGGTTCTGCTTAAGTACTTATTCGGTCTTTCAGAAGATTTCAAGTGCCATCGTTGCCAACCTAGAGCTCTGATACCATGTTGTAACACCCTGGCTTCTCGGAACCCAGGATATTACTGGTTAGGACCTCACAATGGGTCCCGACCTTAGTTTGACAACAATATTAATAGGATCTTGCAACAAGACACAAATAAGAAAAACCGAAATTCATAAAATGTATTTGTAAAAGGATGAATGCAACAAAGTCTAACAGCCTATCGTACTTAAACAACGGAAAAGACTAACTGTCTTAACAAAAGGGAAAGACAACAAAGCAAAAACCCAAACCCCCACTCTAAAGAGTACGGAGACCCGGCTGACCACTACTTCCGGATCACTCAGCTGCTGTTCTAACCTGCAGTAAATCTAAAAACACAACAAAACAACCATTAGCTAGTTATCTAAACATTAGGAGAATAATAATAGCATACACACAAATAAAATAATAAACACTCATCATGCTTTCAAACAATCCATTTATTATCTTCATTTCAGTCATTCACTCTAATGATACTTATTTTGTGACACGAGGGATTCCCAAACCTCGCCTCCGCCCCCGTGTACCCATCAGGAGTGGATCCCATGCATCTCACCGTGTAGCTGTATGGTCTGGGTATAGAGAACCTCCCAGTCTCCTGGCAGAGCTGGGCAGTGATGTCACGGCCCGTCATACATACACTTGGGCCTTAAAACATATTAACCACGGTCGTCCTAACAAGTTGTTATATATAATAACACACATTATACACACACAACCATCATCACCCAACTAATATCCACAAACCAACTAAGTAAGTCGCAAGGACTTACCTGAATCAGACCACAACTCTCACAATCTCAACTCGGTTTGCAACCGTAGAAACTCAAACGCCTGTCATACAAGGCACGTGGATCAAAATACATCCCATAATCTTAGAAGTCTATAACTTCTATGATGCACAAACTAATCAAGAGAAAATTACTAAAATGCCCTCTTAAGGTAAAATGACTTTTATATATTATTTGGAATTAGGATTACCGACTTTTATATATTATTTGGCCCAAGTGTATAATAACGGGCGGTGACAACTTGTCTAGCTCTTGCGTAGAGTTAGGATGTTCTTGGCGACTAGCGCGTGTGGTTAGATGGTCGGAAGCATCCATATTTTTCCTTGCGGTAAGTGGGGACCGAGGCGAGTTTCGGGAGATTCTCGTGTCACAAAAGAAGTTGAATTAGAACGGGATATGACCTAAAAATAAAAAGATAATAACCGGACTTGTGTGTTTTGAGCATGTTAGGTGTTATGTTGATGTATGTGTGTATGTGCCTTCACCTTGCTTCTAATGCTGCGAATATTAGCTAACGGTTTTATACCGATTGTTGTAGATTGCCTTGAAGGTTAGGAATGCGACCGAGAGATCCGGAAGAGTGGACAGCCAAGGTTCTGTACATTATACGAGTGGGTTTTTGTTTGGAGTCATATTTGGGGTTTTGTATATTGTATCATTGTATGCCGCATGTATGGCGTTTGGTCTTTGTAGTTGTTGTCGGCTGAAGTCCGTTGTTTGTTTTCTTTCGGGTTTTCTTACATTGCATAAAAATGTATTTCGGTTTTAACCTTTATTTGTGCCTTGTTGCAAGATCCGGTGAAATTGTTGTCAAGCTAAGGGTCGGGACCCATTGTGAGGTCCCAACCCGTAGCATCCCGAGTCCCGCGGATTCGGGGTGTTACAAAAGTGGTATCAGAGCCCTAGGTTGACAACAATAGCACTCGCAATTTTCTAAAGGCCGAATGAGGAATAAACAGAACCCACACGGGTTCTGACTTTTCGTTTTTAAAATTGATCACATGCATGAGTCGGGGTAGAATGTACGGACAACCACTCCTTCCGCGAATCTCGGCAGCTTAGTTTATTGGATTTTTATATGTATATATATGTATATATAGATATGGATATGAGGTTTGTAGTTATGCATGATGGAGTTGATGTGTATCTTTGTGATTGTATGTTGCATGATAAACTGAATATATGTGTATAGTTATATATGTGGACGGTTATATGTTATGGGACCTTATATTGTGGATGAATTGTTGGATGTGTTATATTGGTAGTGATATGGACTTAGGACTTATATAGTTATGTATACGTATTCTTATTATATATAGTAGTAGCATATGGAGTTATGAGACCTAATATACACATGATTTTATGATATCATCGCCCATGGACGACGTTGTTTGACATATGATAGTGTACATACGAGGATGAATATGCTAAAGTATCGAGTTGAGCTCTACGTTCGGGCGAACACCTTGGAGTTCTCGTACTCCTTTAAAGGAAATATCGATGAGGAGGATTGGATATGAGGCAAATGAAGGACAACCAAGTAAAAGAAAATTTGCGGCAACTTAAGATAAATCGAGATGGAGACCATGCAAGAAAAAGAAGTAACATGAAGGTGTGGAAGTGGTTACAAAGAAGTCATGAATGGAAAGACAACGAAACCAATAGTGATAATGAACTTAAGTTTTTCAAGAAGACGCGTGGAGAACTAAAGATGTGAATCGGGGAGGAGATGAGTACATTCTAACAAGGTTAAAGGCGGTGTTCCATTACGAGAAGTGAAGCTTTCCTTAGACGCTCCTAAGCTTTGGAGTCAAGATGAGAAAAGTGATCGAGCTAGGTGTGAAAGATGTAAGATATCGTAAGTTAAGCTTACGAGGTACCATTAAGTGAAGAGTCAACATTACAGATGTAATATCCGGAATTTTTATTCCGTTTATTCTGTAATAAACCCGATCTCGATCAGTTGATCCATATCCGTCTACTTAGTTAGACACATTATTATAAAATTTATCATTTTATGTAGATTTCCTTCACATAAAATGATGGAATCCTTTAAAAGTTTATCATTTTATGTAGCTTCCCCTTCACATAAAATGATAGGATCTTTATAAAATTTATCATTTTAGGTAGCTTACCTTCACATAAAATAATAAGTTTAGCCCTAATTTTAGAATATGACAAGGGCCAGACAAGTCTGGGACGAAGCTGTGACAAGGCCAGACAAGGCCGTGACGAAGCCGTGACAAGGCCAGACAAGGTTGTGACGAGTCTGTGACAAGGCCAGACAAGGCTGTGACGAGTCTGTGACAAGCCCAGACAAGCTGTTGACAGCCCAGCGCCAGCAGCAGCATTCAGCCCAGTGTTGACAGCCCAGCGCCAGCAGCAGCATTCAGCCCAGCGTTGCCAGCCCAGAAACTTGCCAGCAGCAGCTTCTCCAGCCCACTGTTTTGCTTGTCCGCAGCACCAGTCCAGCGCAGCTCGCCCAACAGTAGCAGCCGGCCCAGTTGTAATCATCAACTGTGAGTGCCAGCTTGCTAGACCGCCAGCCCAGAACGTTGGCCTGCCTCCCTACCTCGCGCAGCCCAGGAAAAATTGCCAACCTCCTTGCGGACTGGCCCAGCAATACGCCAGCTTATCACCTCCTTCAGCAGAGACAGCCGTTACAGATCCTTCCTTTCTGTAACCGTTTTCTTTCCTATCATATCCCCCTAATATCGCTCTCTCCTCTTCTGCGTGATTTCCTTCCTTGCTGCGTTTCCTTTCTTTCTGCAAACCTCTCGAACACTTACCTTGCAAGCTGTACAGATCCCTCCTCCGACGTCTTCTTCAAACCAACTCACATCTCTCGCTACCTTCCGTCTGTTTGTATATCCTGTCTACTGAACCTGCTCGTTAACCAGAATCCTGGAAAGCCCTGGACGCTGGCTACTCACTGCAGGAAGCTTGCTGGGAGACTAGAGACAAGTGAGTCCCGACCCTCCCTCTTCTACCTTCTGTTACTCCCTTACTGTCAAGGTTGCAGTGGCTTATCACTCTCCTTTCTGTGAAGAACGAAGTCCCAATTGTTACAGCAGTAGGATCAACCAGCAGCGCTCGGTTTTAGTACAGATCGGAACCAACAACAAATTAACCTTCTAGCTGCAACCCGGTAAGAGCCTATACTTGGATTAAAATAGGTTTCCGATTAGTTTAAGGGGAAGGTTATTGTATAACCTTATGTATGTATACCGATTTTCTTAATGATTAGATTGATGAACTGCTGTAGTCGACTTCTAGCATGGTTAATATAGTAATAGGTAGCTGCTGGAGTTTATAAATAAAATGATAGACATAAGGGGCTGTTGTAAATTCCAATTTATTCCTTCAGCTTTTAGGTGTTAAACAGCCTATCTTGTCGGCCAATTATTGAACGTTTGGATAAAGATCCACCGTTGAATTTTGGATATGTTGTAGATGGATATATGTAGTTTAGCACATTAAAAATTGGGAAGAAATGAACGGTCGGATTAGAAGTTATGGGCTCCCGAAGTTAGGTAGTTGAGCAGTTTTGGTAAACTTAAGTTTTTGGCTAAGTATAGGAATTTTGAGTGAAGTAGTCAACTTTGTGAATTGTTATAAAAATATCGGCTGAACAGTTTTGAGGAATTCTTCCTCCTAAGGTTAGATAGAACCTCATAGATGATCTAGAGATTTAATTCGGAATTATTATAAGCTGTTAAGAATTTTATATTTAGAAGTTTTAGACTTCTATTTACGTGGGAGTGTGCTAATGCACTTATCGCCTTTGGTAGGCAACTGAGTGGTTACAGTTTACAGAGCTAGTGGTTTATAAAGAGTTGAGCGTTATATCAGGTAAGTACTTTGGGCTTACTTAGCTGACTGCTAAATATGAGTATAAATGATGATGGTGGTGTGTGATTGAAATGTTAGAGAGATAGGTTGTGATATATAATTACCGACCTATATTTTGGCCTAAGAGTAACGGGCGGTGGCATTCTGCTCAGTAGCTCGCGGGGCGCTGGGGGTTTCTTTCGGGACTAGTCTATACATGGTTTGTAGTGATGCTACCAGTGAAAGTCAGCTAGACCTACACCAGTTGGATAAGGAACGGAGGCGAGAACTAATAATAGTTCTCGTGCCACAACTTAAATTGAATAATGTGAATCACTTAAATAATAGATAATAAACGGTTGAGTGCCAGCATGATGTTTGTTTATTTTTGTTTCTGCGTGTGCTTGTGCTGTTATCATTTTGCTTATATTTGGATAGTTAGCTAACTGTTGATATGTTGCTTAGATTTGACACAGGTTAGAGCAGATGCCGAGTGATCCAGACTGTAGTGGTCAGCCGGGGTGTCGTACTTTAGGACGTTTTACAGTTTCTGCATTTGTGGGTTTTACAGTTGAACATTGTTTCCTTTCGTACTTTGTTATATCACGTTTTCCGGCTGTAGTTGATCTGGTCACATTCATGCATTATCAAAAAAACTATTTTATGATTTCTGATTTTCCTTATCTGTGCCTTGTTGTAAGATCTTGTTAAGTTGATGTCAAACTAAGGTCGGGACCCACTGTGCGGTCCTAACCAGTAACTCCCTAAGTTGTAAAATTTGGGGTGTTACAACATGGTATCAGAGCTCTAGGTTGGAAACAATGGCACTTGAAATCTTCTAAAAAGGTCATATAAGTAAATAAACAGAACCCGAAAGGAGTCTGAGTTTTCCAAAGAAGATTTTGGTTTTAAAATGCATACAGAGTCGGGTTGGGATAGAAAGTACGGATGACCACCACTACCTCTGCGGATCTCGGCAGCTTAGTACATTTAGAAATGTTATATTGATGTAGTAGCTGCTTATAAAGATATGTACAATAGATAACTTATGTCGAAGGTTAGTAGCATAATAATATATTATGTCCTTAATAGAGATTAATGAGTTTCTCACTCCGTTGGCACATCTAAGTAGATTTTGAAGGGTGTCAACGTGAGGATTAGTATGCACATCTTATGTGCATTAGGGTAGACGAATGGCAGACAACTCCTCCGATTGGTTGAGGAACGTCGAGATGGAAAAGTGAAGGCTGAAGGACAACACCAACGACCATGGCATGAAGGGGATCCCGAGTTAACTTAATAGGATGAAATGAAGATTATACATGAGAGTAGTTCCGGAAAAGCATTGGATGGTCGACAATGATGCAGATTTGGAGCGACATCACAGAGGTTCTTTCAAGTGTGGTGTAAAATGACGATACGAACCACGTAGATACCGTCAAAAACAGTCATGGTAATGAAAGTCAAAGTAAGGTTTAGAACCAATCCAAACAAGAAATATTAAATTTAAGCTTACCGACAGACCAAAATATGAAGATTGTTGTTAGAAGCAGGGCGGAATATGGCCACTATTGGCAAATTAAGTCGGCATCCTAATCAAGCGGGTCCACCTAGACACCCATAACCTAAGAGTTAAGAAGAGATATGTCGTCAAACCAACTATGAAGACTTAAAGAGCCACACAACTGAAGCTTATGGATTAGCCAGAAAGTATCTACGTGTAGATTTCATAACCATGGAGGCATAGTGACTTTCTATAAGGCAAGTGAGTTACAAGAAAGATTGTGACACAAATATCCAAATGATAGAATCTTGAAAGCGGAGTTAAAGGATCACTATAAAGGCAACATTATAATCTAGCACCAACTCAGGAACAAGAGTGTGTGAAAATGATCGTGGCATACCCAAGGGCCGTAATAACTTCCCTCTCTCAAAGGGACTTAAGTTACCAACACCAACAATTCACACCGGAACCTCGCAAGCAGCTGATGACCGAGGTAAAAGGAATCGTGAAAATGTAATTACGAGCTATCATGGAAAATCTGATGAGTCCATTGACGACAAATGAATGATGCAGCTAAACTAGGAAAGAGTATAGTGGCCTTATAGTGAGAAATAGAAGTGTAGATTATGGAAGAAGCTAAAGGAGTATAAACGTAGAAACTGGAGGAGGTAGATTCCACCAAGTAAATTAAACTGCAAAGAGATAGAAGAAAGGTAAGTCTATGATATTGTAGAAGGTCAACTATAGACTAAATGGTAACAACGGAGCCTTTACATGTGCGGGTTAATTAGTAGTGACGTGTTGGCATATAAGGAGAATGACCACATGGGTACAAATGAATTTTATCGACATGTGGAGAAGTCCTTAAAGAGATCAAATACAACAATTGTAAAGTCAAATCGATACAAGTACAAGTAACACCGAATAAGTCAAGTCAGTAAATCTAATTAAAATGGTAAAGGAAGAATTGACGGTCAAAAATGACCCTTATATCATTAATGATATAAGAGAATGGTTGCGAGCAGTTGTTCACTTACAGGCTAAGGAAGGGTACAAATCATAGTTAGTACATATGAAGTCGTATTAGAAGCACGAGAGGAGTAAGAAGAAGTAGATAATTTTGATCAGATCCTACGTCAGACCAGATAGAGGTTACTTAGCATTCCACACAAATAGAGCTACTTGAGTTGAAGAAGCAGTTAGAGGAGTCAGCAGAGAAGGGCTTCATACGCCCTAGTGTTTCTCCCTGGGGCGCACCAGTGTTATTTGTGAGGAAGAAGGATGGATCGATGAGGCTGTGTATCGACTACAGGGAGTTGAACAAGGTCACCATCAAGAATAAGTATTCACTGCCTCGCATAGATGATCTGCTGGACCAGCTTCATGGGGCGTCAGTGTTCTCGAGGATAGATTTGAGATCGGGTTATCACCAGCTGAGGGTGAGAGATCAGGACATACCTAAGACGGCATTCCGGACTAGGTATGGTCATTTCGAGTTTGTAGTGATGCCATTCGGGCTCACTAATGCGCCAGCAGTATTTATGGAGTTGATGAATGGGATCTTCATCGACTTCTTAGACCAGTTTGTAGTGGTCTTCATTGACGACATTCTAGTTTACTCTAGAAGTCGAGAGGAGCATGCCGGACACTTGAGGACAGTGTTGCAGATTCTACAGGATAGTCAGCTATATGCTAAACTATCCAAGTGTGAGTTCTGGATGTCAGAGGTGGCGTTCCTAGGCCATGTAGTGACTGCCGAGGGGATTAAAGTCGACCCAGCAAAGATTGAGTCAGTGTCCTCTTGGCAACCTCCGAAGAATGTTAAGGAGGTTCGCAGCTTCCTTGGATTGGCAGGTTATTACCGTCGGTTTGTGGAAGGGTTTTCCCTGATCGCCCGACCACTTACTTCTCTCCTAAGGAAGACTACTCGGTTCGTCTGGTCTAAGCCGTGTCAGCAGAGTTTTGAGGAGCTGAAGAGGAGATTGACGTCTGCTCCGATCTTAGCACAGCCTGAGGGTACAGAGGACTTTGTAGTGTACAGTGACGCATCCAAGCTGGGCTTGGGGTGTGTCTTGATGCAAAGGGGTAAGGTTATAGCATATGCGTCTCGACAGCTGAAGACGTACGAAGAGAACTACCCCACTCACGACCTAGAGTTAGCTGTTGTAGTACATGCTCTTAAGATCTGGCGTCATTATCTCTATGGAGCGACCTGTCAGATCTTCACAGACCATAAGAGTCTAAAGTACATATTCACTCAGCGGGAGTTGAATAACCGCCAGAGGCGGTGGCTAGAGTTGATCAAGGATTTCGACCTTGAGATTCTTTACCACCCCGGAAAGGCGAATGTAGTTGCTGACGCTTTGAGTCGGAAGACGCCTCGGGAGAAGGCAATAGCTCGGTTGACAGTACAGCTACAGTTACAGAGAGACTTAGCTTGGTTGGAGGTAGAGATCCAGTTCCCCGATACAGCTCATCAGTTAGCCACCTTAGAGTTACTTCCTGACCTGTTGGGTGAGATCCGACAGAAGCAGGGGACCTGTCCGATGTTGACCCGGATCCGAGACCGGATGTCACGAGATGAGGCACCTCAGTTCACTATCGGTGCCGATGGAGTGATGAGACGGCAGGACCGTATCTGTGTGCCATCAGACAGTGAGCTGAGACAGAGGATACTAGGTGAGGCTCACGCTACCCCTTACTCCATACATCCAGGAGCGAGTAAGATGTATAGGGACGTGAGACGTTCCTTCTGGTGGGGTGGTTTGAAGCCCGATGTGGCCCGTTATGTAGCCCAGTGTGCGACCTGTCAGCAGGTCAAGATTGAGCATCGTAGATCCGGAGGAGAACTCCACCCACTTCCAGTACCACATTGGAAGTGGGAAGATATTTCTATGGATTTTGTTACCGGGTTGAGGCTCAGCAGAGGTTTTGATGCCATTTGGGTAGTGGTAGACCGTCTGACGAAGACCGCACGTTTCATTCCGATTAAGGAAACGTGGCCGGTAAACCGTCCAGCAGAGGAGTTCACCAGACACATTGTGAGACTCCATGAAGTACCGAGGACTATCGTCTCCGACAGGGATGGACGTTTTACCTCGAGGTTTTGGCAGCAGATACATACTGCTCTGGGGACGAGTCTTCACTTTACCACTGCCTACCACCCGTAGACAGACGGTCAGTCCGAGAGGACCATCCAGACCCTAGAGGACATGTTGAGGGCATGTGTGCTAGATTGGGGACAGGTATGGCCAGATAACCTCCCACTAGTAGAGTTTTCATATAATAACAGTTGGCACGCGTCTATTGGGATGGCACCTTATGAGGCTTTGTACGGACGGAGATGTCGTACACCGTTGTGCTGGGATGAGCCTAGCAAGGCTGATGGAGTAGTACCAGATCAGATACAGGACGACATCGCCCGGATTGCCTTAGTCCGGGAGAGGATGTTGGTAGCTCAGAGCCGTCAGAAGTCCTACGCCGACAAAAGGCGTCGACCTTTGGAGTTTAGAGTAGGTGCACAGGTGTGGTTGAGAGTGTCACCTACGAGAGGAGTTAGACGTTTTGGCATTAGGGGGAAGCTGAGTCCCCGATATGTCGGTCCATTTGAGATCTTAGAGAGAGTCGGAGAGGTTGCCTACCGACTAGCACTGCCACCGAGATTAGAGGGAGTACACCCAGTTTTTCATGTATCTCAGCTATGAGAGTACATACCGGATCCTAGACACGTCATCAGTCATGAGGATCTGATAGTCGAGCCAAACCACACTTTTGTGGAGTACCCAGTAGCCGTCCTAGAACGTAGCATTAGGCGCCTGCGTTCTAAGGAGACACCGATGCTGAGGATTCAGTGGTCTAGACGAGGAGCTGATGAGGCTACCTGGGAGACGGAGGAAAGTATTAGACGTAACTACCCTGAGTTCCTTGCGGAGTTAGCCGCTACCTCAGTACCGACGGGTTAGTACTGAGATGATACTTTATATGATTTCTGTGATTATATGTTTAAATGATTGTTTATGTTTATGTGCTTAATGGCGTGAGTAGTTGCATGCTAGATTATAACTCTTGAGGGGAAATGTTTGGGTAGATACCTTATTCTAAGTTTCGGGACGAAACTTATTTTAAGGGGGTACTGATGTAATATCCGGAATTTTTATTCCGTTTATTCTATAATAAACCCGATCTCGATCAGTTGATCCATATCCGTCTACTTAGTTAGACACATTATTATAAAATTTATCATTTTATGTAGATTTCCTTCACATAAAATGATGGAATCCTTAAAAGTTTATCATTTTATGTAGCTTCCCCTTCACATAAAATGATAGGATCTTTATAAAATTTATCATTTTAGGTAGCTTACCTTCACATAAAATAATAAGTTTAGCCCTAATTTTAGAATATGACAAGGGCCAGACAAGTCTGTGACGAAGCTGTGACAAGGCCAGACAAGGCCGTGACGAAGCCGTGACAAGGCCAGACAAGGCTGTGACGAGTCTGTGACAAGGCCAGACAAGGCTGTGACGAGTCTGTGACAAGCCCAGACAAGCTGTTGACAGCCCAGCGCCAGCAGCAGCATTCAGCCCAGTGTTGACAGCCCAGCGCCAGCAGCAGCATTCAGCCCAGCGTTGCCAGCCCAGAAACTTGCCAGCAGCAGCTTCTCCAGCCCACTGTTTTGCTTGTCCGCAGCACCAGTCCAGCGCAGCTCGCCCAACAGTAGCAGCCGGCCCAGTTGTAATCATCAACTGTGAGTGCCAGCTTGCTAGACCGCCAGCCCAGAACGTTGGCCTGCCTCCCTACCTCGCGCAGCCCAGGAAAAATTGCCAACCTCCTTGCGGACTGGCCCAGCAATACGCCAGCTTATCACCTCCTTCAGCAGAGACAGCCGTTACAGATCCTTCCTTTCTGTAACCGTTTTCTTTCCTATCATATCCCCCTAATATCGCTCTCTCCTCTTCTGCGTGATTTCCTTCCTTGCTGCGTTTCCTTTCTTTCTGCAAACCTCTCGAACACTTACCTTGCAAGCTGTACAGATCCCTCCTCCGACGTCTTCTTCAAACCAACTCACATCTCTCGCTACCTTCCGTCTGTTTGTATATCCTGTCTACTGAACCTGCTCGTTAACCAGAATCCTGGAAAGCCCTGGACGCTGGCTACTCACTGCAGGAAGCTTGCTGGGAGACTAGAGACAGGTGAGTCCCGACCCTCCCTCTTCTACCTTCTGTTACTCCCTTACTATCAAGGTTGCAGTGGCTTATCACTCTCCTTTCTGTGAAGAACGAAGTCCCAATTGTTACAGCAGTAGGATCAACCAGCAGCGCTCGGTTTTAGTACAGATCGGAACCAACAACAAATTAACCTTCTAGCTGCAACCCGGTAAGAGCCTATACTTGGATTAAAATAGGTTTCCGATTAGTTTAAGGGGAAGGTTATTGTATAACCTTATGTATGTATACCGATTTTCTTAATGATTAGATTGATGAACTGCTGTAGTCGACTTCTAGCATGGTTAATATAGTAATAGGTAGCTGCTGGAGTTTATAAATAAAATGATAGACATAAGGGGCTGCTGTAAATTCCAATTTATTCCTTCAGCTTTTAGGTGTTAAATAGCCTATCTTGTCGGCCAATTATTGAACGTTTGGATAAAGATCCACCGTTGAATTTTGGATATGTTGTAGATGGATATATGTAGTTTAGCACATTAAAAATTGGGAAGAAATAAACGGTCGGATTAGAAGTTATGGGCTCCCGAAGTTAGGTAGTTGAGCAGTTTTGGTAAACTTAAGTTTTTGGCTAAGTATAGGAATTTTGAGTGAAGTAGTCAACTTTGTGAATTGTTATAAAAATATCGGCTGAACAGTTTTGAGGAATTCTTCCTCCTAAGGTTAGATAGAACCTCATAGATGATCTAGAGATTTAATTCGGAATTATTATAAGCTGTTAAGAATTTTATATTTAGAACCGAAGTTAGACCTTTACAATTCTTCCGGAAAATAGAAACAGAGGAAAAATGTCAGTTTGGAACCAAATAAAATTTTAGGAGTTAGAATATAAAGTTAGAACCTCAAATAGGAATTTAGACATGATTTTTAGGGTTTTCGAGAAAATCGGAACCAAGGGTAAAATGGTCATTTTACCCTAAACTAATACTGTAACTAGTATGTCTTTATACCTTATTCAATCTTAGAAGTTTTAGACTTCTATTTACGTGGGAGTGTGCTAATGCACTTATCGCCTTTGGCAGGCAACTGAGTGGTTACAGTTTACAGAGCTAGTGGTTTATAAAGAGTCGAGCGTTATATCAGGTAAGTCCTTTGGGCTTACTTAGCTGACTGCTAAATATGAGTATAAATGATGATGGTGGTGTGTGATTGAAATGTTAGAGAGATAGGTTGTGATATATAATTACCGACCTATATTTTGGCCTAAGAGTAACGGGCGGTGGCATTCTGCTCAGTAGCTCGCGGGGCGCTGGGGGTTTCTTTCGGGACTAGTCTATACATGGTTTGTAGTGATGCTACCAGTGAAAGTCAGCTAGACCTACACCAGTTGGATAAGGAACGGAGGCGAGAACTAATAATAGTTCTCGTGCCACAACTTAAATTGAATAATGTGAATCACTTAAATAATAGATAATAAACGGTTGAGTGCCAGCATGATGTTTGTTTATTTTTGTTTCTACGTGTGCTTGTGCTGTTATCATTTTGCTTATATTTGGATAGTTAGCTAACTGTTGATATGTTGTTTAGATTTGACACAGGTTAGAGCATATGCCGAGTGATCCAGATGGTAGTGGTCAGCCGGGGTGTCGTACTTTAGGACGTTTTAAAGTTTCTGCATTTGTGGGTTTTACAATTGAACATTGTTTCCTTTCGTACTTTGTTATATCACGTTTTCCGGCTGTAGTTGATCTGGTCACATTCATGCATTATCAAAAAAACTATTTTATGATTTCTGATTTTCGTTATCTGTGCCTTGTTGTAAGATCTTGTTAAGTTGTTGTCAAACTAAGGTCGGGACCCACTATGCGGTCCTAACCAGTAACTCCCTAAGTTGTAAAATTTGGGGTGTTACAATAGAGTTATGAGAAGAATGACATGGTGAGAATTCACGTGGTGTTATCCGGTTTTCATTATGATGATAAGGCTATGAAACGTCAAGAAGGAGGAAGTGTATATAAATGATGATCCCAAGAAGGTGAAAGATGAAACAAGGAGCTTTGATCGAAAGACTTAAGATATCAACCATGAGGGATGCGAGGGGATGCTAGCTAGGGTTATAATATATGGGAAGGTGCTCTTGAAAGACATCAAGGAAGAACGGCTAAGTCCATGAAAGGGAGTTATATAAAACAACAAGACCAAGAAGATATAGTTACCTTATAAAGAAGAGGAAGCATAGAATGAAGAAAGAACTAACGGAGTTTAAGATTACGTACCCTGAGGAGGGTAGCCTTCATGAGAATGGTAACATGAGAAGTGTAGTAGAATAATAAGTCGTTGACTTCGGAGAAGGTCAGATACAAATTAATCGGTGACAACTGAGAACGCACAGATGCGGGTTGTCTATTGGTGAGTGTAGAAGGGGATGAGTAAACAAGATTATAGGCATACAGAGGGATTTGGATGACCTTATGCGACCTTTGTAGGTCATGAAATTGGCATATGGGAGAACGACACGAATTAGAGGTTTTAAAGTTTGACCACGGTAAATGGGAAGTAATGAATCAAGAAGAAGGTAAGGTGTCATGGAGGTGGTACATAAACGGGAGTATATAGAGGATGCAGGGTATAAAATGGATGATATGTTTCCGCGGGCAAGAGATAAGTCATGTTTCTAGACTCACACGGAAGAGACATGGTGGCTATGGCGTGAAAGAGAGGACCTAGATTAGGGCAACGATGCAAGCTTAGAGTTATGATGTTAGTACCTAGAGATGTAATGAGAGTGATATTTTAGTGCTTTTGGATGGGGAGTTTCTTCTAGCATTTTCCACAGGGCATACCGGTACAGTTGTAAAGTTGTTCATGGAATACCGAGAGATGCATAAGATGACCAACAAGAGTAAGAGAAGATCGAAGTTTTGAAGTTTGATGTCGACAAAAGATGTATAAAAAGTATATGGAAGATTGAGGTTAGAGCCTCTACCGTCGGGTTGACTTTACATAAGGAAAGTGAAGTATAATTTCTACATTGACTTGAAGAAAGGATGTCTATGGTGAGAGCTTATGTAGAATATGAAGAACTCCTCCCATATGTTGGGATGTCAAGGAAAGCAAAGAAGATAAGGTCAGTTGTTTTAAAGAACGGTTTAGTCCTGCAGTATGGACCCCTATGGTTGCACATAAGTGAGAAACCTTAGAAGATTTTTACAATCATGCCATTTAAGAGGGAAGATGGGATTAAGTTAAAAGAATACTTATATAAGAACACAAGAGTCAGAAGACGCAAGCAAATCTTTCCAATTCAAGAAAAGACGAATATTTGAAAGAGTACGGTCAACATTGTAGCTAAAGATGGAGCAATACACGTGTTTGAAAGACGTCACTCCAACAGGTTGGGGGAGATTATTAATACCATGACCACCTGTCAAGTGTTAAAACAAGGTTGTGTCGGTCTTATGTTATGAGACGAAATAAGGAAAGATAAAACCTGAGATATCACGGATTCCAATACGTTAGAATGTGGAATTTTCCACTAAGGTCGAGCTTGATTTAATCCCGATGTCTAAGGCGCCGTATAGAATAACACTTGTGCAGAGACACGAATTGTGGAAGCAAGTGATGGAGGAATTGCAAGAACGTGGTTATAAGATTTTATTAGAATTAGTGGAATGCTATAGAGAACAGCAAACGTTATCTTAAACTCTTGATTTGAAGTTTTTATGAAAGACACCAGTTTGCGAAACGAGAGACGGCTATCTCCATTGTACATCGATTACAATGAGCCGGACAAGATAACAATGAAGAACAAGTATCCCTCACCAAGGATAGATGATCTACTCGATCAGTTGCGAGGGTCGGTAGTCTCTTCTAAGATTAAGTTAAGATTTAATTGTCACTGTTTGAGAATTCGATACTCAAATATTGCAATTACGGCATTTTGGACCAACCAGAGTCACTAGAGAGAGAAGTCGTATGACAAGTTGTCTTGGGATGGCAAACCCCGAAAGATATGGAAAGAGTTACAAGTCATCTTAGATGTGTTGAGCTTTACAGCTATGTGAAGGGAGAAGTTGTGTAACACCTTTTATGGTAACCTACTATGGATGACGATGAAGTATTGAATGGGAAGAAGAATTGATAATAGAGTTGTTGAGAGTTAAGAGGGGATTCATTGGTGCAACTATTTTGAAATTGCCTCGATGTATGATGAGTTTGAAGTGTACAAGAGATTCTTCAAGACAAGGTCTTGATTGAGTATTGATGAACGATGTAAAAGCAATAGCATACATGTCTCGTTAGTAGAAGCGGTGTGAAGTAAAATACTTCCTTCATTACTTGGAACTTACAACAAGATTGAGAAGATGTAACATCAACGTTTGGTTAACGGGACCAATTAAGAAGTTTGACCTTACGTGTTAGAGGCAATCAAAGAGAAACAAAATGGAAATGCTGCAGTGAGAAGGACCCGAGAAGGAAGTTTAGTTTCTGATATATCGGACCTTTTTGAGATCTTAGTGCGAGTTGGAGAAGAGACTTACAAGTGGGCGTTACCACCAAGAGCAAAGGGTTTTCACCCAGTGTTTCATGTGTATCGGTCGAGGGAGTACATACATGAATCGTGACGTATTGTCAGTCATGACGATCTAGTAGTGGACAAGGGACCAATGAGGCTAACTTGAAGACATATGATAGTATCTTTGGTGGAGTTTTACGCGGACCTAGTAGAATCGATAGAATCGACATATTAGACCTAGTTTTTTTTCCTTGGTTGAGTTGTGTATATGTGTGTTGTTATATGTTGTTTGTGCCCCCTGCGGGAATGCGTTTTACGACGGGTTATATATATATATCTATATATATATATATATATATATATATATATATATATATTACGGTGCTAGTTGGAGTAGATGGTGTGTTTAGGTTAGAAGGCTTCTTAGTTTGAGGAGTTCATACCTCAGCCTTAGGGACCGAGAAGTTCCGACGTATAACAAGTTTTGGGACGAAACTTGTTTTTAGGGGGATCTAATGTAACGCCCTAATTTTTAGGCATGTTTTCGATTTTTACTTTTTCCCGATTTTTATAGATATTTTAATAACTAATAAATATTTACGGGCATTCTCATGTTGTAAATTAATTTTTATAAGTTAATATATTTTACATTTGTATAAATATTCCGTAATTTATTTTACATAAAGTTCGGAAATGTTTCCGATTTGAAAATCCCGTTCCGAATGCTTGTTGATCGAGTTTGCTCTGTAATCTTTTCTTTGTCTTTTTCTTTCTTTTTCCTTCATGTGCTTGCGGTTGCGTGTTCTACTCAATCCCCACCCAGGCTATGCTCCTCTAGCTTGAGCAGCTATCATGCCTCTGCAGCCTTCACCCTCTATGGCCCTTCCTCACCATACACTCTCGACCTCACCTCTCTATCTATCTTCCCTCACATCAGCTCTCCTCGCATTGCCATCATCTAGAAGCCAAGCATTTTCTCCTGGATGCAGCCCTGCAAGCTAGAGACACGCATCAACCCCAATCGTCTCCTTCGTTGGCTTGCACACAACAACAATCTCTCATCTCTCTGTCTCGATCGCGTCTGCAACCGGAAGCTAAGACTCCAGCCTTCAAATGCACTGTCTTCACCCTCCTCTTGCAAGCTGGTGAGCCCTTACCCTGGTCCGCCTCCCACCTCCTTGTTTCTGGCAGCAACTTGCGAGAGTCTCACCCTCTGTCGCTTCATCCTCGAGCAAGCCATGGCCAGAAAACTCCTTCTCCGTCCCTGTTCTTCTCTCCCTCAAGCAGGCAAATCGACCCCGACGAAGAAGAGTCGCAGGCCGCCACACAGGGAAGCCCCACATCGCTGGATCCTCTACATCTCCTCATCCCCCGAAATATGAACCAATGACTCTATTGTCAATCACCACCACCGACTCGCCTTGACGGAGACTGAAGCCGCATCAGAGCCTTCGCCCTCTTTGCCGGAGCCCAAGGTCGCCGCCCCGCGGTTGGTTTCCGCCTCCCTTGCCGTTGTCAGCCCTAGCGTTGACCTCCGCCGCCGCCCCACGTAACCCTGCTTTCCTCTCTTTCCCCTTTCCCTGCTGGTGAAAAAGAACCCTTCTTTTAATTTTCAATCGGGCCCCCTAGTTTTGGTGTAATTACATTTTAGTACCCAAGTTTTGAATTTGCAGATTTGACCCATATTTTAGAAATTTGAATATATATCCCTGCAAATTTATTTATGGAATTTGGCCGAAAAAATTTAATTACAGAATATAGCCAACTTTAATTTACATTTTATGACCCATATTTCAAAGATTAACATTTATGCCCTCTACTTGTGGCATTTCAAAGAAAATAGACCATATTGATATTTATGGAATTGACGAATGTTTTTATATTTATAAGTTGGCCGGAAGGAGTTGTAAGATTTTTAACCTTGGCTTTGAAACGAGTTTTTCCTTAGATTTTTATAAGTTATATTTTCCGTTCAAATTTGGCATATAAGCTAAATTTGCTTAGCTTTGATGTTAGGTCTGGAAGCGTCCCGGTAAAGGCCAACGAATCCAAACTCGACATCCATAGATCGTCTTTCGCCTTTGACCTCGTGTGAGTACCTTCCTCCTCGATCTTGTTATGATTAGTAGTAGTATCATGCTAGGTTGGATCTAGCATAACTTAGAGTGAATGTCAAGTAGTGGACCTTCCTTCTTTTATGATCGTTATAAAGCTTGAGGTGTTATTATCTTGTGAGGATTGTAAGACTTTGAGTGTTTGGTTGATCTTGTGAGTATATGAGGCTTGAGGTTGTGGTTATATGGTTGTTGAGATTATGAGCTAGGATATGCTTATCCTAGCATGGTGTTGCTACCGTTGAGTTTGTTTGGCCTAGGCATGCCTATCCTAGTTGCGTTGTGAGTTATGATCTTGCGAGATCTAAGGGTTTAGAAGTCTTAGGATTTCTAGCTTGTGTTGAGTAAGATGTGAGCATCAGGGATTCTAGGATGCGGTCCTAGAATTGAGAGTCAAATGGTCTTGCGTAGATCATTTGTATATAAGTCTAAGACTTCTATTGTGAGTGGGTTGTTGTTGATATAGTTGTAACACCCCGAATCTGCGGCACTCGGGGCGCTACGGGTTGGGACCTCACAATGGGTCCCGACCCGTAGCGCCCCGAGTCCCGCGGACTCGGGGTGTTACAAAAGTGGTATCAAAGCCCTAGGTTGACAACAATGACACTCACAATCTTCTAAAGGCCGAATGAGGAATAAATCATCGGAGAATCTCTGGTTTGAAATCCCATAACAATAACAGAACCCACACGGGTTCTTACTTTTCGTTTTAAAAATCACATGCATGAGTCGGGGTAGAATGTACGGACCACCACTTGTCCGCGGATCTTGGTAGTTTAGTTTATTGGATTTGTGTATATATGTAGATATGTAGGTATGTATAATATATGTGGATTGTAGTTGCATATGATGACATGATTTATATGTATAGTGAATGTATGTGGACTATAATACATGTTTGGACCTTGTATTGTTGTATTGGATTTCTAGATGTGATATATTAGTAGTTATGTGGACATAGGACATATATATGCTTATATACGGGCTCTTATATATATATATATATATATATATATATATATATATATTAATATATATATAATATAGGACCTTATAGTTAGGACGACGGAAAGATATCATCACCTTTAAGACGACATTGTTGGCTTAGGATAACATTCATACGTGGAGGAGTATGCTCAAGTATCAAGTTGAGCATTTCGTGTTGACGAACACCATGGTGTTTCTTGGATTCCTATAAAAGGACATCGAAGAGGAGGAGTAGAGATGATGTAAACAAAGGACAACCAAGTAAAACAAAACTCGAGACGACTTAAGAGGGATCAAGATAGGAGCAATACAAGAAAAAGGGAGCAACATTAAAGTGTAGAAGTTGTTCTAAAGAGGCCATGATCGAACGACGACGAGACCAAGAGAGAGAACAAACTTAAGTTCTTCGAGAAGAAGCGTGGACAACTAAAGATGTAAATCGAGGAGGAGATGAGTACGTTCTAGCAAGGTTAAGGTGGTGTTCCATTAAGATGCAAAGTTTTCCTTAGACGTTTCTAAGCATTGGAGGGTAGAGGAGAAAAGTGCACGAAACATGTGGGAAGGATTTAAATACCGTAAATTAAACTTGCTAGGTACCAAGAAGTGAAGAGTCAAAAATATGAGGGTTACGAGGAGGATCACATGGTGAAAGTTCACATAGTAGACTTACTTGGCGGAGTCAATCATTTTCCGTCATTGAGATGAAACTGAGCAACGCTAAGAAGGAGGAAGGGTGTGTGGATGATGATCTTCAAAAGATGAAAGATAAAACAAGGAGGTTTGATTGAAAGACTCAAGTTACCAACCAAGAGAAGAGAGAGTAGTTACTAACCGTAGAGATGCGGGGAAGATGCACTTACAAGATATTATGAAGAACGGTTAAGCCTATGAACGAGAGTTATGCGACACAACAAGGCCAAGAAGTTATGGTTACCTTATAAGGAAAGGAAGCGTAGAATGAAGAAGGGACTCACGGATTTCAAGGTAGACTACCCCGAGGAGGGTATCCTTCATGAAAATGGTAACATGAAAAACGTAGCAGAATGATAAGTCGTTGACCTTGGAGAAGGTCAACTATAAGTTGACCAGTGATAACTGAGAACGCGGAGGTGTGGGTTGTCTATTGATGATTGTAGAGGGTATGAGTAAACAAGACTATGGAAAATAGAGGATCGACAACAGGATCTTAGAGTATTCGTGGTGGATCAATGTCAATGGTAAGGGAGTACATCAACGGAAGCGCATTTGTCTTAATCAAATAATGTTGAAGGTGTTCGAGCAAGTAGATGTTGCAGACCTCCTAGGGGGAGGATGGATATGACCCTCTACGACCTTCTTAAGTCATGAGAACGGCATATGGGAGAACGACCCGGAATAGAATTTTTAAGGTTTGATCATGGTAAAGGGAACTAGTAGATCAAGAGGAAGGTGTGGTTTCATTGTTTGCGGTCGGGAAATTTCGCCTAAAGGCATATTGGTACGGTTGTGAAGTTGTTCATGAAATTATCAAGAAGTGCATAAAGTGACTAACAAGAGTAAGAGAAGACCAAAGTTTTGAAGCTATAAGTCTACACGAGATATACCAAAAGTACATGAAATATTGAGGTTAGAGCCTCTACGGTCGGTTTGACAATTGTATAAGAAAATGAAATATAAATTTCTACGCCTCCTTGAAGAGATGTGATTGAAAGTAAAGAAGATAATATTGATTTATTTAGAGGCATGACTATGCATTACAATTAGGACGTTTATGGAAACTCATAAATATGAGTCCTTAAAAGGTTATCTCGACCATGCCTTCAAGGTGAAAAAGATGGGACTTGAGATATCACCGATTCCAATACCACGGAATGTGGATTTTGCCACTAAGGTTGATTTTGGCACACCTACGACATCCAAGGCGCCGTATAGGATGGTGAAGATACGTGAGTCGAAGAAGCATTTGAACGAGCAGTTGCAAGGACTTGTTGATACACGTTCACTAGAACTAATGCACTGTCATAGAGAACACCAGAAGTTATCTTGAACTCTTGATTTTAAGTTTATACTGAAATATATATCTTAAACTCTTGATTTGAAGTTGTTATGAAGAACACTAGTTTACAAAAAGAGAGACAGTTATCACCGTTTGAACATCGATTACCGTGAGTTGAACAAGATATCAATGAAGAACGATTATTCCTCACTACGGGTAGATAATCTACTCGACCGGTTGCAAGGGTCGGTAGTCTCTTCTAATATTTATTTTAGTTTTGATTGCCACCAATTGAGGAATTTGAGATCAGGATATTGCAAATACGGTATTCTGGATAAACCATGGTCACTACAAGTTGTAGTGATTCCATATAGGCTTACTAACACCCGGATAAGATATTTTGGGTCTACTCTTGAAAAAGAGAGAAGAGGTATGACAAGTTGTCTTGGGACGGCAATCCCCGAAAGATGTGAAAGAAATTTCCAGTTTTCTTAGATGTACTAAGCCTTACCAGATCTGCGAAGAGAGAAGTTGTATAACACCAATTATGGTGTTTAGACGTTTTATCTTCAATAATTTGCATGTTTGTATGTATATTATGTGATTATATTATCGTTTCATCTACCTTTGCGGGAATCGAGGTCTACACCTAGTTTCGTTGTAATCGTTGGTAAAATGGCACGTTTTGCATCAAAAAGGAGCAAAAGGAGTTATGGAGTCATTGGAGCTACATTCAGGAACTTAAGGAATGATCCAGGAAGCATAGCCATGGATTAAAGATTTGCTTTGGACCAGATTTGAGAGATTTCACATTCAGTCGAGACTCACCTCGGTTGACCACGGATTCATCTCGACCGAGGTGATCCAGAGAAGTCGACTCGACCGAGGCGAACACCTAGGACGCGGCGAGAACATTTTATTCTTGGCTGAGATCTTTTATCTTTGGAAAGAGGATCTTATATTTTTGGGCTGGGTTCCTGGAAGGAAGAAGATAAGATAGACCATATATTTTACCTATTTTTATGGGAAGAGATCTTTCTAAGATATCTTATCTTTGGAGAGTAATTTTCCTATAAAAAGGGTTGGATTTTCCACAAATCGAGATCATGCTATACATCCTACATACATTCGAATACAACCCTGCAGCCATACTCCAGTTGGGAGATTTGAAGAACCTTATTGAAGGTTGAAGGAAGAAAGTCTAGCTTTTATAGTTTTTGAAGGGTTTTTGTAAGAGCATCTTAGATTCCCTTCTTTGTTGTTGTCTTGTTGGATTTCTATCCAAGGAACGCTTTTTGAAAGGTTTTTTCGTTCACGATGATGAGTGGCTAATCTCTTTGTGTGATTCTAGGGTGATTGGCTGAAGGTTGTGGGAAAAACAATGATAGAATAATCTTAATCACAGTAGGACCCTGAAAGTTCGAGTCTTTACCTTAACCCTAAGCATCTCGCTCATTCGATTAACATCTCGGCCGGGGCGGAATTTGGCTGACCGAGGTGACTTATCTGATCCGAAAACTGAGAGTTAAGTGTTAGAGTTTGCCAAATCCTATTCTTATTACACCTTTCCTGGTTCAACGCAAGCCTAGGATGAAACTTACCCGGTAATTCCTTAGTTTGTTTACCTAAGATCATAAGTGTAGGTAATAAAGGTTTATCCTTTATTGGGGTTTAAGTGTGCTTTCATCCCATCTTTGTGAGTTAGCCTGAGACTTACCCGGTAAAGGTTGATTCTATTCCCTTAGATGGTGTGTTAGTTTGAGGTTATAGTTATTTATCTTAATTCCTTGAGACTTATCCGGTAATAGGAGTTATGGTTTTGGATTAGTGAGTAGTGAGACTTACCCGGTG
The DNA here is from genome assembly GCA_033239125.1 of Fagopyrum homotropicum. Taxonomy (NCBI): domain Eukaryota; kingdom Viridiplantae; phylum Streptophyta; class Magnoliopsida; order Caryophyllales; family Polygonaceae; genus Fagopyrum; species Fagopyrum homotropicum. The sequence goes on along the minus strand of BSWB01000002.1, from coordinate 30,275,368 downwards.
ATCTATTCCACTTTAGTAACACCTTCCCTATGCAAAAATCTCAGCTTTGTCCGCTTATCTTTAGATCTTGAGTTGGAACCACAACTAGATGCTTTAATCCCTAGAATTGCATATTTCCTTTATTGACTTTTATCATCTTTGATTGTTTTAATTGCTTTGTGGTTAGTAATTGCTAAAGCTTACCTATTCTGACTTTGTTTCACTAAGTCCCTGTGATCGACCCCTGGAATTCCTTGCTTTTTACTACGATTGACCCGTACACTGCGGGTTCGCATCCTTGTTTTAAGCTTACATCTAGGGTTATAAATTTAAAGCTTGCACACACCGTTTGGAGCGAACAAGGGACCGAGGCGAGTTTCGGTGACTCTCGTGTCACAACCTAAGTTGAATTAGAACGGGATATGACTTAATAATAAAAAGATAATAAACCGGACTTGTGTGCTTTGGTGTATATTGTGTGTTATGTTGATTTACTTGTGTTTGTGCCTTTCACCTTGATTCTAATGCTTCGAATATTAGCTAACGGTTTTATACCGTTTGTTGTAGATTGCTTTGCAGGTTAGGAATGCGGCCGAGAGATCCAGAAGAATGGGCAGCTGGGGTTCCGTACATTTTAGGATTGGGTTTTGGTTGGAGTCGTGTTTGAGTTTTGTATTCATTATATATTGTATGCCGTGTGTATGGCATTGGGTCTTTCGGTTGTATCGCGGCTGAAGTCTTTAGTTTGTATGCCACTCCCGGAGCTACCTCGCCATCGTTGTTGGTGCCACACTGTCTCGCTTTGTTTATCTATCTCTTTCCCCTATCTCCTCCGCCTTCTTCTGTGGAGCTTGAGTCACACCTGAGAAGCCTCCTTTCGGCACCTCCTTTGCAACCAGGAATGACTCCGGAAAGCCGCAGCCTACCACCCTCCAGTGCAACCTCTCGTGCAACAACATCAGGGTTCAGCAACCTTCGAGCCTTTGTCTCTCCTTCGTCTCGAACATTGGTAGCAGGTCGTCGGAGAACTGCCCTCCCCTCGCCATCGAAGCTAGCCGGAGGAGCCCAGCCGCCGGGACTCCAACACAGCCCCGCCGCAGGTCGCCGCTTGAGTTGCTTGCCCTGCCTTCCGCCGCCACTGATGTTCCCAGCCTCACAAGCGCTGATTTGGGTTTAAAAACCCTAATTAAATCGGGGCCCCTCTAAATTTGTATAATTGCAAAATGTGCCCTGCCTTTATAATTACAGATTTGGCCTATCCTTTATAATAGCAGATTTGTACCCAGATTTTCAAATGTAGCAATTATACCCTCTGCAGATTTTATTGACATCATATGGCCCAAATATTTATCTACGGTTTATAACCCACAATTACAAGATTGTATATTTTGCCCGGAAAATGGTTGAACGGTTTTTGGTTATCCTTGGCTTTGAGAACGAGTTTTACCATTGGGTTTATGATGTTGTTTAGATGCCCGGAAAATACAATTATGATTTTATATTCGGTTTATGGTTCGAGTTGTAATTTCGGGTTGACAACCAAGTGGTTTAATTTCATATTTTCACTCGGAAGGGTTTAACGAGTTTTAACGCTGACTTTTAAAACGGGTTTTCCTTAGATTTGTTTATATTATATATTCCGTTCAAGTTTAGTGTATGAGCTAAACTTGTTTAATTTTGGTGATAGGTTCGGAAACGACTCCGATAATGGCCAACGAATCCATATCAGCATCCATGGATCGTCTTTCGTCTTTTGACGTCACGTGAGTACCCTCTCCCTCGAGATTATGATCTTACTCGATTTAGTTATGTTTAGTATTAGTAAAATGCTAGGTCGGATCTAGCATAACCTAGTGAGAATACCAAGTAGTGGTTTGAACCTTAGGCGAGTTTTGAGGGTTGTCGATTGTTATAAGACGTTGAGTGTTTGGGTTGATCTTGTGAGCTTATGAGGATTGAGATTATGGTTGTATGATCTTGTTGAGATTGTCGAGACTAGTGATAGCATGAATTATAGTCTATATTTTTGGGTTTGTTTGGACGTTTTATCTTTCATAATCTGCATGTTTGTATGTACATTATGTGATTTTACTACCATTTCATCTACCTTTGCGAGAATCGAGGTCTACACCTAGTTTCGTTGTAATTGCAGGTAATATGGTACGTTTTGCATCAAAAAGGAGCAAAAGGAGTCATGAGTCATTTGGAGCTACATCCAGGAAGCATAGCCATGAATTAAAGATTCACTTTGGACCAGTTTTGAGAGATTCTACATCCAGTTCTAAGTCACCTCGGTTGACCAGAGATTCATCTCGACCGAGGTGATCCAGAGACGCCGACTCGACCGAGGCGAACACCTAGGACGCGGCGAGAATATTTTATTCTTGGCTGAGATCTTTTAAAATTGGAAAGTGATCTTATATTTTTGGGCTTGGCTTCTGGAAGGAAGGAGATATGCAGAATCATATATTTTACCTATATTTATGGGAAAAGATCTTTCTAAGATATTTTATCTTTGGAGGGTTATTTTCCTATAAAAAGGGTCGGATTTCCCACAATTCGAACATCCCGCATACACCGAACATCCGCTATCAGCGCAAGTAATCCGCCTATACTGAAAAATACGCAGCAGCCGCGTACTCCAATTTGGGAGAGAGTTGAAGAACCTTTTTGAAGGTTGAAGGAAGATTGAAGTCCATAGCTTTTATAGCTTTTATTGAAGGGTTTTGTAAGATTGTCTTCAATTCCCTCAATTGTTGTCTTGTCTTGTTGGATTATTATCCAAGGAACGCTTTTGTGTGATATTTGTTTCAGTTATTGAAGTCTTTTTATTAAATTCTTCTTTGTTCAAATATTCACCTTCTTCCCTTACATTTAATACTTTTATGATGATGATGAGTGACTAATTTCCTTGTGTGATTCTAGGGTGATTGGCTGAAGGTTGTGGGAAAAACAATGATAGAATAATCTTAGATTCCAGTGAGATCCTGAAAGTTCGAGTCTTTAACCTTAACCCTAAGCACCTCGTTCAGTCGATGAACATTTCGGCCGAGGTGGAAACTGGCTGACCGAGGTGACTTATCTGATCCATAACTGAGAGTTAAGTGTTAGAGTTTGCCAAATCCTATTCTTATTATACCTTTCCTGGTTCAAAGCAAGCTTAGGATGAGACTTACCCGGTAATTCCTTAGTTTGTGTACCAACGATCATAAGTGTAGGTAATAAAGGTTTATCCTTTATTGGGGTTTGAGTGTGCTTCCATCCCATCTTTGTGAGTTAGCCTGAGACTTACCCGGTAAAGGTTGATTCTATTCCCTTAGATGGTATGTTAGTTTGAGGTTATAGTTCTTTATCTTAATTCCTTGAGACTTACCCGGTAATAGGAGTTACGGTTTGGGATTAGTGTGTAGTGAGACTTACCCGGTGATCTACTCCACTTTAGAAACACCTTCCCCACGCAAAAATCTCAGCTTTGTCCGCTTATCTACAGATCTTGAGTTAGAACCAAAACTAGACGCTTTAATCCCTAGAATTACATGTTTGCTTTATTTGACATCTTATTCATCTTTGATTGTGTTAATTGCTCTTGTGGTTAGAATTGACATAGCATACCGTATTGACTCTGTTTCACCGAGTCCCTGTGATCGACCCCTGGAATTTTCTTGCTTTTACTACGATTGACCCGTACACTGCGGGTTCGCATCCTTGTTTTAAGCTTAAGTCTAGGGTTATAAATTTAAAGCTTGCACACACCGTTTGGAGCGAACAAGTTTTTGGCGCCGTTGCCGGGGACTTGGTCTAGACCGAGCCGGTACGGTTTGCTCTTGGGGCATTTGCCCCGTTTTATCTAACCACTCTACTTGAGTGACTTTCGCAGGTTCTTTCTTAGGTATATGCGAAGAACCCGCACTGGGAAGGAAATCGTTCCTTACGATCCCGAACCAGAAAAGACATACAAGCGACGCTTAAGAGAAGCGAAGATGGCCCAACAAGACGATCGCGATCTTGCGGCCCAATTAAGAGAGACGCAGGAGCTGCTACGTCTCAGTAAAGAAGAGCTAAGGCAAGAAAAAGAAGAGAATCATGCCAGGACTGCAGCAATCGAAGCTGAGATTGCAGCCATTCGGGACCAGATTCTACTTCGACCGAGGGAGGATCCAGTAGTTGATCCTCGACCGAGGCAGATTCCAGTACCCGATGCCCCGGCCGAGGTACTTCCACCTCGGATGCCAGTCCGAGATGTTCTTCTTGCAGGAATTCCACAAACTCTAGGTCAAAGGATGGACCCTAATCAACAACTGAGGCGTCCAGGAGTGAACCTAGGAGATCCAGCGGATCATGACTATGAACTTCGACCGCAAGTTCTAGCCATGATTCGCCAATGCCAATTCGGAGGACTAGAGAAGGAGTCGCCGCATCAACATCTTCAAAACTACGAGATCTTGATGGAAACCTTGCGACCATCCAGAATTGAGAACAACAACTACAAGCTAAGACCTTTTTACTTTTCTTTAAAAGATAGAGCTCTTACTTGGTATCAATCTCTCCCTCCAGGAAAAATTAGCACATGGGAAGAGATGACTACGGAATTCTTGACCAAATTCTTTCCACCCTCGAAGACCGCTGAAATGAGGGGAAAGATCAATGCTTTCATCATGAAGGACAAGGAGAGCTTCTCCAAATCTTGGGAGCGGTTCAAGGATATCCTTTTGGATTGCCCACATCATGGGATTCCAAAGATTGAGTTATTGGAGATCTACTTCAAAGGGCTGGATGGAAGCACCCAGTTCAATCTCCAACTACTCTCCGCCGGTACCTTCATGGACATGGCGGTTGACGAGGCTTGGGACTTCATTGAGAAGCAAGCCTTGCACATGGAGAAGTACACCCACCAAGGAGCTGAGGGTGGAGTTAAAAGAGTCAACTTTCAAGAGACTCAACCCAACAACAACCAGCTCACGTCCTTGAAGAACGACGTGAAGCAATTGAAGGAGCTCTTGATGGCTCAAACTAAGAAGGAAGAGCAAGGACAAAGGAACAACAACAACAACAATAACGGGTACCGTAACAACAACAACGGACCCCGAAACAATAACTACAACAACAACAATAGAGGATCCAATAGCAACAATTGGAGGGCGAATAACCAAAATCACGGTAACAACCACTCAAACTCCAACTCTAATGATTCCTCTAACCCTTTCCTCTCTTCTCCTTCTTCTTCTTCTACTCCATTGAAAAGCCAAGGGCAAGGATCAAGTTCGTCTCAGCCGGAAAAGAAGGACGCAGTCCTGGAGGCAATCTTGATCAAGCTTAGTGCTATGGAGAATTCTATGACTTCATTTTCGAGGGCCCAAAAGTCCTTCGAACAACAACTTGCTAATAGGGCGAATGAAGCGCCAAGAGATCCGGGGAAGCTTCCAGCAAAGACGGAAACTAACCCTAAGGGCCAGTGCATGGCCATTACGACGAGGAGTGGACTCAAAACTGCAGATCCAGTACCTCGCTCGACGCAGACCACCTCGGTCCAGATCCAGTCGAAGAACACCTCGACCGAGATGCCAACCGAGGCGGCGCAACAGAAAGCAGGAGGAACGACAGAAACTTATGTTCCACCACCTGCATATAAACCACCACTTCCATTCCCTCAGTCCAGAGCCAGAGCACATCTTGACAAGCACTTTGGTAAGTTTCTTGACTTGATGAATAAGCTACATATTAATATTCCTTTCCTTGATGCTATTTTAGGTATGCCCGCCTATGGGAAATTCTTAAAAGAGATCTTATCAAGGAAGAGGAAACTGGAGGATGTTGGTGAAGTTAGGATGACATCTAAATCTTCGGAGCTTATCAAGATCATGAAGGAAAAGATGCCACCTAAGTTGAGAGATCCCGGCTCATTTTGCATCCCTATTCAAGTCGGGGATGTCACTTGTGAAGCCCTTTGTGATCTAGGAGCCAGCGTGAGTATCATCCCGCTGGAGCTATGCACTAAGATCGGTCTTGGAGAGCCCAAGCCGGTCAAGATTCGACTTTACATGGCGGATCGCTCCATCACCCATCCCGTGGGCATTTTGGAGGACGTTCCGGTCAAGTTAGGTAACTTCTATCGACCTATAGATTTTGTCGTACTTGACATTCCCGCAGATTACCCTGTTCCTATCATTCTCGGGAGGCCATTTCTAGCAATTTCGGGTTGCAATGTGGATTGCAAGAACGCCAAGTTGAAATTCAACGTTGGTGGCGATGAGGTGGAGTTCGCACTACTTGCAGCCATGAAAGGGGAGCAACTAACTGATGATATCTTCAACATCTACGATGAAGAAGAATCAAGGGAATTGGTGAGCTCTATCCTTATTAATGATCCACTCGAAAGAGTTATTAGCTTCAGTTTAATGGAGGAAGGTATAGATGCTTCTTGTGATGCAGATATACGGAGCTTGAAAGCACTGGAAGAAGATCCAGGAGCTAAAACTGAGAAGCTAGTCCAGGAGACGAAGATCTCCAGTCTCGGTTCCAGTAACAATACCTCGACCGAGGCACTTTCTGGACGGAGCGAGGCATCTGAAGAACACCTCGGTCAACGCCTTTGCGCCTCGACCGAGGTCGATAGCGAGACAATGTCAACTGAGATTGCTGAGAATAATAATTTCTCTACTCCCCTCTCTGACATTCACCCACAGTTGGCGGATCATTCCCTCCACCAACTTTCTGATAATAAAGGTCCTTGGTATGCTGATATTGTGAATTATCTTGTTTGCCAGGAAATACCGCCCGGATTGACGTACTCTCAAAAGAAGAGATTCTTCAAGGAAGTACGACATTACTACTGGGATGAGCCGCTGCTATTCAAGCGCGGACCGGACGGGATGCTTCGAAGGTGCATTCCGGAAGATGAAGTTAATAGCGTCATAAGGCATTGTCATTCACTTCCTTGCGGAGGACATGCTAGCACCGATAAAACATGTGCTAAGGTATTGCGTTCCGGTTTCTTTTGGCCTACATTATTTAAGGATGTACAATCTTTTGTTGTTTCTTGTGATGCATGCCAAAGAACAGGGAACCTATCAAGAAGGAACGAAATGCCACTTAACAACATCCAAGAAGTGGAAATCTTTGATGTATGGGGGATTGACTTCATGGGACCTTTCCCATCCTCCGGAGGAAACCTCTACATTCTCCTTGCCGTTGATTACGTCTCTAGATGGGTTGAAGCCATTGCTTCCCCCACTAACGACGCCAAGGTGGTTGTGAAGTTCTTGAATAGAACTATCTTTCCACGATTTGGAACTCCACGCATCATCATCAGCGATGGAGGAACGCATTTCATCAACAGGAAGTTTAAAGCACTTCTATCGAAGTATGGGGTAACCCACAAAGTATCAACCGCTTATCACCCTCAAACTAGTGGACAGGTCGAGATCTCGAATAGAGAAATCAAGGCAATTTTGGAGAAGACCGTTTCTAGAACGAGGAAGGATTGGTCCATGAAATTGGACGATGCTCTTTGGGCGTACAGGACAGCATTCAAGACTCCCATAGGTACCACCCCTTATAATTTGGTATATGGGAAGTCTTGCCATTTGCCCGTTGAATTGGAGCACAAGGCGTATTGGGCTATCAAATGGTTGAACTTTGATATCAAGGAGGCTGGTGAGAAACGACTTTTGGAACTTAACGAGCTGGAAGAGCTGCGTCTAAACGCCTATGAGAATGCCAAAATCTACAAGGAAAGGACGAAGAGATGGCATGACAAGCGTATCGTTCCAAAGGAGCTTAACGAGGGAGATTTAGTTCTACTCTTCAACTCCCGCCTCCGTCTTTTTCCAGGTAAGTTGAAATCTAGATGGACCAGACCTTATGTTGTGAAACATGTTTTCCCTCATGGTGCAGTTGAGATATGGGGCGAAACTAGCGGAAGCTTCAAGGTCAACGGTCATAGACTTAAGAAGTACCAACCGGAAACGCCGGTTGAGGAGGTTGCACCAATCTACCTCCTTTGAGACGCATTATGGTCCAGCTAGCGACCTTAAATCAAGCGCTTCTTGGGAGGCAACCCAAGGTATTGCTCTTCTTTCCCGTTTTCTAGTCTAGCTTAGATAGTTTTTGTTTTTGCTTTGCTTTGCTTTGTTTTTGGCGTTCTGGACAGACAACAGGAAGGAGCACATCTGGAAGGAAAGAAGTTCGAGATTTAGAGAAGACAGAAGCACCTCGGTCACTGTCAGAGCACCTCGACCGAGTTAATTCTTGAGGCAACCGAGGCGACTAGGGTTTCTGCAGAACCACCTCGGTCCATACCACCTCGGGCCAGTCGAGACCATCTCGACCGAGGTGACAGCAGATCCAGTAACAGTATAAAAAGAAAAAAAATTTTACAGTTTCGTTTTTTTACTCTCCTCGACCGCGGCGAACAGAAGTACCTCGCTCTCCTTCGTCTCTCGCTCGTTTTCGAAGATTTCTGCTTCCAAACCGCGATTAAAGAGTAGAGGAGTCGATTGCTACTACAGATCTGCAGGAAATTTGAGCGTTTCGACCGAAACGAGGTAAAAACGTTCGAAAACCCTAACTCGCTCGTTTACTGCATATTGGGCTTTGGTTGCCCTTGATTCTGTTGAGGAAATCTTTAAGTACCCCTTAGGAAGCATCGGTAGTGATTTTTGGGGGAAAAGAACTGAAATTCAGAGAGTGGAAATCGAATTGTCTTCGCCTCGGTCCAGTCGCTCTGCACCTCGGTCGAGGTGATTCTTGGTATTTGTCAGTCGACCGAGGTAGTCTGACAGTGTGTTTTGAAGATGAGTTCAGATCGCCGTTTAGCTCTGAGAGACAGATCCTCCCCTTCCCCTTCTCCTTCCTCATCCCGTCCCTACCGCCCGGCCATCCACGAGAGATGCCGGGTAGACTATGAGAGGATAGCTGGCCGTCCAGTCATCGCACCACGATTTCTGGATGTGTCCGCTTTTGACTGCCTAGGGTTAGATGCTGACCTTAGGAGGATGATTGCTACAGTAGGGCTAGATGAGTTCACTGAGATCCGAGCCCCAGCCTACTTAGAGCCGACACTCGAGTTTGTTAGCTCCTTCTCCTACCTTCCCACAGAGCGGTCTGTGAAGTACCGGCTGATGAGCCGGAACTTCATCGTTCCTTTAGAGGTTTGGAGAGAGATCTTTGGCTTTCCTGACCCCACTGCTGTAGACTTCCCCTCCCGATCCGTAGCTAGGGAGTTCTGGGGACAGATAGCCCACATTACTACACACGCAGACAGATGGCGCCCTGGAGATTCCAGGGAGAAGGTCATCTTCCACCCAGCCTTCAGACTTGCCCACAGGATCTTCAGTGAGACACTTCTGGCGCGTACTGAGACGCCCCAGAAGATCAGACAGGGTGAGCTTTTCAGCCTCTATTGCATGGTTACAGGAGGCTTCCCAGACTTTGGCTTGCTCCTTGCAGAGGATCTGCATAGGATCAAGGCCAAGGCGAAGGGAGATATTTGTTGTGGAGGTCTAGTCACCCACATCGCCACTTACCACGGGATGGACCTCAGCGTTTGTACATTGGCGGCGGCTCCGAAGCCGTTGGGATTGCAGGAGATGATCACACGGAGGATTCTAGTTCCCCGTGGTTTGACCACTCCATACGTCGCCATGCCTTGGGAGCGGACTGCACCTCAGGGTATCCGCTGGTCTGCGTAGTTCACAGTCTTTGATCCGCATTTCTGGCAGACTGCTTGGGATACACTCATGGAGGATCATAGAGAGGCAGCAGCTGCCCCTGCTGAGGCTGAGGATGAGGATGACGACGATGATGAGACAGTGGATGAGAGAGGAGGTGGCGTCCCGATGGACACAGGGACAGATACAGCTGGGACGAGCGCGCCACCTATTATTGATTTAGATGACGAGGAGGGCACTGAGCCGGCGCCAGCCGCGACATCTCCAGTTAGACCTGCTGGACGCAGGAGGCGTGGAGTGAGGGACAGAGCTGCACACCGACGGATCGATGACCTGACAGATCAGGTTATCGACTCATATGCTGCACTTTCGCTGGATATCCGCGAGATGCAGGAGCGGCAGCATCATCAGCACATGATGGCTCAGCTACAGTTTGAGCGTATCATGGGCCATCCCTATGATCCGACTCAGTTCCCCTACATACCACCACCACCGCCGGATCAGGACTACTGAGGAGCTGCAGGGTTTCTTTATTATATTTTTTTATGCAGTTCGGCTCTTATCCGGTGAGTTCTCCTGTTTTAGACTTTTATTATACCCACTGGGACAGTGTGTCTCAAGTATGGGGTATTTGTCTGTATTATTTGACTACGTGACTACTTGATGTATTCGACACTTATGATGTATTTTATTTATCGGATATTTTCATATTTATGCTTCATTTGCCTTTATATGATTATCTGATATTACATGCATACTTACAGGTTATTTGATTGAGAAAAACGTCGAAACTGAAAAAAAATGGGGTATATAAAAAAATTTTTGACCTCGACCGGGGAGATTCTGGCCGAACGAGGTGATTCACCTCGGTTGAACCAAGAACACCTCGACCGAGGTGGTGTTAACTGAGAGTTTTCGAAAGCGAATTTTTGTTACTTATCTGGATATGATCTCAGTGAAAATCTTGTTTACCTACTGGTTTTAAATTCTTTATGTGTTTGAAAGGTTTTATGATATGTTTAAGTTGCTAAATGCTTTGTTTGAAATTATTGGCATGTTTAATACTTTGTTTTTATCCAAATTATGTTGAATTTGAAGGTTGACACCGCAGGTTAAGTTCTCTCACTTTCTTCTTGGAAAGACCAAGGCAATTCATTCTTCTCTCTTCTTCTTCTTGATCATGCTTAGCCCCTCATATACATTTTGCCTCCCTTTACCTATCCGGGAATTTGGAAGCAAGCGAAGTGGTGAAAGCAAGAAAGTTGAAAAGTGGGCTGGAAGTGAAAGTGTTAGAAAGCAATAATAGGTTTGGGGAAGTCAATCATGAAGATGAGTAACTCGGCACCATTCACATAGCCGGGTGTTTGTGTCTTGCCAAAGTCGGATTGAGCGATATTCCTAACGGGTCATGGTATGTGCATCAAAGGTTTGATGCATCTCAAGAAATTGATGATTGCAGATTTCCTAGGCTTCGGTTATTGTGCACCTCTGTCCATGCATCCCAAAAAGTAAAGTAAAGAAAAAGTGCAAAATAAGCAAAGCTTATTGGTGGAAGATGTTGCAAGTCAAAAGTGAAAGTGAAGTTCATCCTTTTCCCGGATTCTAGCACCACATTACCTTACATACATCCCTACCCTACACGTTTCTTGACCTTTCTTTTGGGAAGCCCTTGAGACCTTGAGCTTGTTGATTGACTTAGCGGTTTAAATTGGATTATACATGATTAATTTTGATAATTATGATTTATTATGCATTCTATGATTTTATGCAAAGATGAACAACTTTTCTATATTCATAAAATGTTTTGAGCATATTAAGTTTTTAAATTCCAGGAAGTACTCTCTTAGAGTGATCTATGATAGTTGCACACCATAAAATGTTTTTAAAAGGCTTTTTCACTGATTTTCTTGACTTATAATCCATTCTATCTTGTCTTCTATATGCGGAACTTGCTTGGGGACAAGCAAGGGCTAAGTATGGGGTATTTTGATAGCATGAATTAAAGTCTATATTTTTGGGTTTGTTTGGACGTTTTATCTTTCATAATCTGCATGTTTGTATGTACATTATGTGATTTTACTACCATTTCATCTACCTTTGCGAGAATCGAGGTCTACACCTAGTTTCGTTGTAATTGCAGGTAATATGGTACGTTTTGCATCAAAAAGGAGCAAAAGGAGTCATGAGTCATTTGGAGCTACATCCAGGAAGCATAGCCATGAATTAAAGATTCACTTTGGACCAGTTTTGAGAGATTCTACATCCAGTTCTAAGTCACCTCGGTTGACCAGAGATTCATCTCGACCGAGGTGATCCAGAGACGCCGACTCGACCGAGGCGAACACCTAGGACGCGGCGAGAATATTTTATTCTTGGCTGAGATCTTTTAAAATTGGAAAGTGATCTTATATTTTTGGGCTTGGCTTCTGGAAGGAAGGAGATATGCAGAATCATATATTTTACCTATATTTATGGGAAAAGATCTTTCTAAGATATTTTATCTTTGGAGGGTTATTTTCCTATAAAAAGGGTCGGATTTCCCACAATTCGAACATCCCGCATACACCGAACATCCGCTATCAGCGCAAGTAATCCGCCTATACTGAAAAATACGCAGCAGCCGCGTACTCCAATTTGGGAGAGAGTTGAAGAACCTTTTTGAAGGTTGAAGGAAGATTGAAGTCCATAGCTTTTATAGCTTTTATTGAAGGGTTTTGTAAGATTGTCTTCAATTCCCTCAATTGTTGTCTTGTCTTGTTGGATTATTATCCAAGGAACGCTTTTGTGTGATATTTGTTTCAGTTATTGAAGTCTTTTTATTAAATTCTTCTTTGTTCAAATATTCACCTTCTTCCCTTACATTTAATACTTTTATGATGATGATGAGTGGCTAATTTCCTTGTGTGATTCTAGGGTGATTGGCTGAAGGTTGTGGGAAAAACAATGATAGAATAATCTTAGATTCCAGTGAGATCCTGAAAGTTCGAGTCTTTAACCTTAACCCTAAGCACCTCGTTCAGTCGATGAACATTTCGGCCGAGGTGGAAACTGGCTGACCGAGGTGACTTATCTGATCCATAACTGAGAGTTAAGTGTTAGAGTTTGCCAAATCCTATTCTTATTATACCTTTCCTGGTTCAAAGCAAGCTTAGGATGAGACTTACCCGGTAATTCCTTAGTTTGTGTACCAACGATCATAAGTGTAGGTAATAAAGGTTTATCCTTTATTGGGGTTTGAGTGTGCTTCCATCCCATCTTTGTGAGTTAGCCTGAGACTTACCCGGTAAAGGTTGATTCTATTCCCTTAGATGGTATGTTAGTTTGAGGTTATAGTTCTTTATCTTAATTCCTTGAGACTTACCCGGTAATAGGAGTTACGGTTTGGGATTAGTGTGTAGTGAGACTTACCCGGTGATCTACTCCACTTTAGAAACACCTTCCCCACGCAAAAATCTCAGCTTTGTCCGCTTATCTACAGATCTTGAGTTGGAACCACAACTAGACGCTTTAATCCCTAGAATTACATGTTTGCTTTATTTGACATCTTATTCATCTTTGATTGTGTTAATTGCTCTTGTGGTTAGAATTGACATAGCATACCGTATTGACTCTGTTTCACCGAGTCCCTGTGATCGACCCCTGGAATTTTCTTGCTTTTACTACGATTGACCCGTACACTGCGGGTTCGCATCCTTGTTTTAAGCTTAAGTCTAGGGTTATAAATTTAAAGCTTGCACACACCGTTTGGAGCGAACAACTAGGAACGTGTTATCCTAACATGTGAGTTGTATGACCTTATAGAGGTCATTTGGGCTAGAAGTCTAAGGACTTCTCGCATGAGATATTGATATTGATCGTGTGCCTTGTTTTGGCCAGGAGTTGAGTATCTTCCTGCGGGAAGTTGAGATCTTTTGTTGATCGGTTTAGCTTTGGGGACGAGGAAAGGCTCCGGACTTACTTAGCTCGTGTTCCTTGTATTAGCATTGATGTGTGTTTGGTGGTGTGTGTTTATTGTTTATTGTTTATAACAACTAATTAAACTGGAATTAGGATTACCGACCTTTATATTATTTTGGCCCAAGTGTATGATAACGGGCGGTGACAACTTGCCTAGCTCCCGCGAGAGTTAGGAGGTTCTCGGCGACTATCCCGTGCTGGTAGAAGGTCGGATGCATCAGTACCATTCCATGCCGGTAAGTAGGGACCAAGGCGAGTTTCGGTGACTCTCGTGTCACAACCTAAGTTGAATTAGAACGGGATATGACTTAATAATAAAAAGATAATAAACCGGACTTGTGTGCTTTGGTGTATATTGTGTGTTATGTTGATTTACTTGTGTTTGTGCCTTGCACCTTGATTCTAATGCTTCGAATATTAGCTAACGGTTTCATACCGTTTGTTGTAGATTGCCTTGCAGGTTAGGAATGCGGCCGAGAGATCCGGAAGAGTGGGCAGCCAGGGTTCCGTACATTTTAGGATTGGGTTTTAGTTGGAGTCATGTTTGAGTTTTGTATTCATTATATATTGTATGCCGTGTGTATGGCATTGGGTCTTTCGGTTTTATCTCGGCTGAAGTCTTTAGTTTGTATGGTTTTGGGTTTCTTTGCATTGCATAAAATGTATTTGGTTTTGGCCTTTATTTGTGCCTTGTTGCAAGATCCGGTGAAATTGTTGTCAAGCTAAGGGTCGGGACCCATTGTGAGGTCCCAACCCGTAGCATCCCGAGTCCCGCGGATTCGGGGTGTTACAAAAGTGGTATCAGAGCCCTAGGTTGACAACAATGGCACTCGCAATCTTCTAAAGGCCGAATGAGGAAAAAAACAGAACCCACACGGGTTCTGACTTTTCGTTTTCAAAATCACATGCATGAGTCGGGGTAGAATGTACGGACCACCACTCCTTCCGCGGATCTCGGCAGCTTAGTTTATTGGATTTTGATATGTATATATATGTATATATAGATATGGATATGAGATTTGTAGTTATGCATGATGGAATTGATGTGTATCTTTGTTATTGTAAGTTGCATGATGAAATGAATATATGTGTATAGTTATATATATGGATGATTATATGTTATGAGACCCTATATTGTGGATGAAATGTTGATGTGTTATATTGGTAGTGATATGAACTTAGGACTTATATAGTTATGTATACGTATTATTATTATATATAGTAGTAGTATATTGAATTATGAGACCTAATAGAAAAGATGATTTTATGATATCACCGCCCATGGACGACGTTGTTAGACATAGAATAGTGTACATACGAGGATGAATATGCTCAAGTATCGAGTTGAGTGCTATGTTCAGGTGAACACCTCGGAGTTCTCGTACTCCTTTAAGAGAATGTCGAAGAGGAAGATTAGAGACGGCGTAAACGAAGGATAAACAAGTGAAAAAGAACCTCGAGTCAGTTTAAGCAAAACTGAGAAGGAAGTCATACAAGTAGGGATGCAACATGAAGACATGAGAGTGGTGGCAAAGAAGCAACGAGTGAACAACAACGAGACCAACTAGAGAGGATGAACTTTTGGTTCTTCCAGAAGACGTATGGACAACTAAAGACGCGAAATGGGGAGGAAAGGAGTAACACGAAGGTGTTTGGAAGTGTTTACAAAGAAGTCACGATTAGGAAGACAACGAGAACAATAGTTAAAACGAACTTAAGTTCTTCTAGAAGACGCGTGGATAACTGAAGATACGAATCGAGAAGGAGATGGATACATTCTAGCAAGGTTAAAAGTGGTGTTCCACTAAGAGGTGAAGTCTTCTTTAGACACTCCTAAGCATATGAGTCAAGATGAGAAGAATGATCGAACCAATTGCTAAAAATTTAAGATACCGTAAGTTAAGCTTACGAGGTACCAATAAGTGAAGTGTCAACATTACTAGAGTTATGAGAAGAAGGGCATGGGTGGGGATTCACGTGGAGTGGCCAATTTCCATTATGTTGATAAGACTAAGAAACGCCAAGGAGGAAGTGTGTATAAATGATGACCCCAATAAGATGAAAGACGAAACGAAGAGCTTTGGTCGAGAGATTTAAGATACCAACCAAGAGAACGCGAGTAGATGTTAGCTAAGGCTATAATATTTGGGAAGGTGCACTTGAAAGACATCAAGGAAGAATGGTTAAGCCTATGAAAGGGAGTTATATGGAACAACAAGGCAAAGAAGATATAGTTACCTTATAAAGAAGAGGAAGCATGGAATGAAGAATGAACTAACGGAGTTTAAGGTAGAGTACCTCGAGGAGGGTAGCTTTCATGAGAATGCAACATGAGAGTATAGAAGAATGGTAAGTCATTGACAGTGGAGAAGGTCAGTTATAAGCTAATTGGTGACAACCAAGAACGCGCATGTGCGGGTGGTCTATGAATGAGTGTGGAAAGGAAAAGAGTAACTAGGTTGTGAGATCATAAAGGAACGGTAGTGAGAACTTGGAACATTCCCGGTGGTTAAATGACAGCAATAAGGAGTTGTATCAACGTAAGTGCAAGTGTTCTAATCAAGTAGCATGGATTGAGGTCAAAACAAGTAACTATAATAGACCTCCTAGGGAGGGATTGTAATGAACTTATGCGACCTTCTTAGGTCATGGGACTGACATATGGGGGAATGACACGAATCAGAACTTTTAAAGTTTGATTAAGCTGAAGAGAACTAAAAGAAACAAGAGGAAAGTGAGGCTTCTATTGTTGTTGTGCGTAAAGGGGACGCTTGGTATGTTTGTAAAAAAAAAATGGTATGTTTTCACAAGCAAAAGCTGAGTCAAATGTTTCGGAAGAATCATGGTGGTTATGGCGTGAAAAGGAGGACCTAGATTAGTGCAACGTCGCAAGCTTAGAGTTATGATGTTAGTGCTAGGTGGAGTTATGAGCTAGATACTTCAGTGATGTTGTTAGGGGGGATATTAGCCTAGCATTCTTCACAAGGCATACTAGTATGGTTATGAAGTTTTTCTTGGAATACCAAGGGATGCATAGGTGACCAACAAGTGTAAGAGAAGACCGAAGTTTTGAAGTCGGATGTCGATATGAGACGTACAAGAAGTACATGAAAGATTGAGGTTAGAGCCTCTATGATCGGTTGGACGTCACATAATGAAAGGATGTAGGTTCTACACCTACTCGAAGGAATGGTGCAAGATTATATATAATGCGAAGAACAATTCCCACATGATGGGATGCCATAGAAGTAAAGAAGATAAGGTCAATTATTTTCAAGCACGGTTAAGCCGTGTAGTTTGGATCCTTATGGTGGCAATAAGGGAGAAACCTTAGAAGAATTTTTACAATCATGTCATCAAAGAGGAAGATGCGGTTAAGTTAAAAGAGTACTTATATACGAACACAAGAGTCAGAAGACGCAAGCAAATCTTTCCAATTCAAGAAAAGACAAATATTTGAAAGAGGACGGTCAACATTGTAGCTAAAGATGGAGCAATACACATGTTGAAAGACGTCACCCCAACAGATTGGGGGATATAAGTAATACCATGACTACTTGTCAAGTGTTAAGACAAGGTTGTGTCGGTCTTATGTTGTGAGATGAAATAAGGAAAGATAAAAACCGAGATATCACGGATTCCAATACGTTAGAATATGGATTTTTCCTTTAAGGTCAAGCTTGACTCAATTCTGATATCTAAGGCACCGTGTGGAATGACGCGTGTGAAGAGACATGAGTTGTGGAAGCAAGTGAAGGAGCAATAACAAGAACTTGAAATATATCTTAAACTCTTGTTTTGAAGTTGCTATAGAGAACACTAGTTGCGAAGAGAAACGGTTATCCCCGTTTGTATATCAATTTCAATGAACCAAACAAGACGACAATAAAGGACAAGTATCCCTTACAACGAACAGATGATCTACTCGATCAATTGCAAGGGTTGGTAGTCTGTTATAAGATTAAGTTGAGAACTTGATTGTCACCGTTTGAGAATTCGAGACGGAGATATTTCAAGTACGGCATTCCAGACTAATCAGGGTCACCCCGAGTTGTAGTTACTCCATATGGGCTTACCGATGCTGGATGATATATTTTGGGTCTACTCTTGAAAAAGATAGAAGAAGTATGACAAGTTGTCTCGGAATGGAAAACCCCGAAAGATGTGAAAGAAGTTACCGGTTTTCTTAGATGTACTAAGTCTTACCAATCTGCAAAGAGAGAAGTTGTATAACACCAATTATTGTAACCCACTCCAAATGACAATGAAGTATGGAATGAGACGAAGAATTGACAATAGAGTTGCTAAGAGTTAAGAGGGGATTCATTGGTGCAATTGTTTTGGTTTACCTTGAGGTATTATGAGTTGGAAGTGTACAAGTGATTCTTCAAGACAAGGTCTTGATCAAGTATTACGGAACAATGTAAAAGTAATAGCATACGTGTTTGGTTAATAGAAGTAGTATGGAGTAAAATGATTCCTTCGTTACTTGGAACTTACAACAAGCATTGAGGAAATGTAACATCAAAGTTCGGTTTGACAAGAACCAAAACCAACGGTGTAAATTGAAAGTTTGATCTTCTTTGTTAGATACAAGAAAAAAAAGAAACATATGGGAAGACTGCCTTGAGAAAGACCCGAGAAGGAAGTTGAGTGTCAAATATACCGCACCTTTGTGAGATCTTAGCGCGAGTTGGAGAAGAGACTTACAAGTGGGCGCCGCCACCAAGAGTAGAGGGTGTTCACCCGGTGTTCATGTGTATCAATCGCGAGAATACATACATGACTCGAGACGTGTTGTCAATCATGATGATCTAGTTGCATACGAGGGACCGATGAGGCTAACTGGAGGACGGAGGATATTATATTTGGTTAAGTTTTACGCTTAGCTAGTACCATCGATAAAATCGACGGGTTAGACCTAGTTCTTCCCTTGATTGATTATGTGCATGTGTGATGCTATGTGAAGTTTGTGCCCCGTGTGAGAATGTGCTATGTGACGTGTTATATCTTGCGGTTGTAGTCTGAGTAGATTGTGTGTATAGACTAGTAGGTTTAAACCTTCTTAGTTTGAGAGTTCATACCTCGGCCTTAGAGATCGAGAAGTTCGACGTATAGCAAGTTTCGGGACGAAACTTGTTTTTAGGGGAATCTAATGTAACGCCCCGGTTATTGGGAGCGTTTTCGATATTTTATTAGCTCAAGTTTTTTTATTTAAAATTATATTAAGGCGTAAAATACCTTCCCGAGTATATTTATATTTTGGGTACGTTCGCGTATATCCGTATTATTATTTTTTGAAAAAGTCGAGAAAGTTTTCCGATTCGCAAATCTCATTCCGAATACTTTCATCGAGTTTATATCATATTCATTTTTTTTCTTTTCCTACTATTTTATTATTTATTGTCTTTCATGCTTTTTCCTTCTTCGGATTGATGACCCCTCTTTGTCCCGTAGCCTTTGTTTTGTTACTATCACCCGCCCAGGCTAGCTCCCCACATCCTGCAGACTCGCCAACCTCTAGACCCTTGCTCACCTCTGCTTCCCTCTCTCACACATCATTCCTCTTCACAACTCGTCTCCCTCAGTTGGCTTTCTCGGTCATTCTCCCAGACAAACTACTCTATCCCACCTCACCTCTGCTTCCCTCATCCTCATCTAGATCGAACCCACCACCCATCACCCTCTGGATTGGAACAAGCAACCCACAAGATCTCCTCCTCTCTTCGATGCAGTCCTCGCTCCATCCCTCTCCGTATTCCCCTCGCCTCGGTATAGATTGCAGGCCGTCGAACTGTCGCCACTCCCGGAGCTACCTCGCCATCGTTGTTGGTGCCACACTGTCTCGCTTTGTTTATCTATCTCTTTCCCCTATCTCTTCCGCCTTCTTCTGTGGAGCTTGAGTCACACCTGAGAAGCCTTCTTTCGGCACCTCCTCTGCAACCAGGAATGACTCCGGAAAGCCGCAGCCTACCACCCTCCAGTGCAACCTCTCGCGCAACAACATCAGGGTTCAGCAACCTTCGAGCCTTTGTCTCTCCTTCGTCTCGAACATTGGTAGCAGGTCGTCGGAGAACTGCCCTCCCCTCGCCATCGAAACTAGCCGGAGGAGCCCAGCCGCCGGGACTCCAACACAGCCCCACCGCAGGTCGCCGCCTGAGTTGCTTGCCCTGTCTTCCGCCGCCACTGGTGTTCCCAGCCTCACAAGCGCTGATTTGGGTTTAAAAACCCTAATTAAATCGGGGCCCCTCTAAATTGGTATAATTGCAAAATGTGCCCTACCTTTATAATTACAGATTTGGCCTATCCTTTATAATAGCAGATTTGTACCCAGATTTTTAAATGTAGCAATTATGCCCTCTACAGATTTTATTGACATCATATGGCCCAAATATTTATTTGCGGTTTATGACCCACAATTAAAAGATTGTATATTTTGCCCGGAAAATGGTTGAACGGTTTTTGGTTATCTTTGGCTTTCAGAACGAGTTTTACCATTGGGTTTATGATGTTGTTTAGATGCCCGGAAAATACAATTACGATTTTATATTCGGTTTATGGTTCGAGTTGTAATTTTGGGTTTACAACCAAGTGGTTTAATTTCATATTTTCACTCGGAAGGGTTTAACGAGTTTTAATGCTGACTTTTAAAACGGGTTTTCCTTAGATTTGTTTATATTATATATTCCGTTCAAGTTTAGCGTATGAGCTAAACTTGTTTAATTTTGGTGACAGGTTCTGAAACGAATCCGATAATGGCCAACGAATCCATATCGGCATCCATGGATCGTCTTCCGTCTTTTGACGTCACGTGAGTACCCTCTCCCTCGAGATTATGATCTTACTCGATTTAGTTATGTTTAGTATTAGTAAAATGCTAGGTCGGATCTAGCATAACCTAGTGAGAATTGAGATTGTGGTTGTATGATCTTGTTGAGATTGTCGAGACTAGGAACGTGTTATCCTAACATGTGAGTTGTATGACCTTATAGAGGTCATTTGGGCTAGAAGTCTAAGGACTTCTCGCATGAGAGATAGATATTGATCGTGTGCCTTGTTTTGGCCAGGAGTTGAGTATCTTCCTGCGGGAAGTTGAGAGCTTTTGTTGATCGGTTTAGCTTTGGGGACGAGGTAAGTCTCCGGACTTACTTAGCTCGTATTCCTTGTATTAGCATTGATGTGTGTGGTGGTGTGTGTTTATTGTTTATTGTTTATAACAACTAATTAAACTGGAATTTGAATTACCGACCTTTATATTATTTTGGCCCAAGTGTATGATAACAGGCGGTGACAACTTGCCTAGCTCCCGCGAGAGCTAGGAGGTTCTCGGCGACTATCCTGTGCTGGTAGACGGTCGGATGCATCAGTACCATTCCATGCCGGTAAGTAGGGACCGAGGCGAGTTTCGGTGACTCTCGTGTCACAACCTAAGTTGAATTAGAACGGGATATGACTTAATAATAAAAAGATAATAAACCGGACTTCTGTGCTTTGGTGTAAATTGTGTGTTATGTTGATTTACTTGTGTTTGTGCCTTTCACCTTGATTCTAATGCTTCGAATATTAGCTAATGGTTTTATACCGTTTGTTGTAGATTGCCTTGCAGGTTAGGAATGCGGCCGAGAGATCCGGAAGAGTGGGCAGCCGGGGTTCCGTACATTTTAGGATTGGGTTTTGGTTGGCGTCGTGTTTGAGTTTTGTATTCATTATATATTGTATGCCGTGTGTATGGCATTGGGTCTTTCGGTTGTATCTTGGCTGAAGTCTTTAGTTTGTATGGTTTTGGGTTTCGTTGCATTGCATAAAATGTATTTGGTTTTGGCCTTTATTTGTGCCTTGTTGCAAGATCCGGTGAAATTGTTGTCAAGCTAAGGGTTGGGACCCATTATGAGGTCCCAACCCGTAGCATCCCGTGTCCCGCGGATTCGGGGTGTTACAAGACGTATGAGGAGAACTACCCCACACATGATCTAGAGTTGGCTGCAGTAGTCCATGCTCTTAAGATCTGGCGTCACTATCTCTATGGGGCGACATGTCAGATCTTCACAAACCATAAGAGTCTGAAGTTTATATTCACTCAGAGGGAGTTGATAACCGCCAGAGGCGGTGGTTAGAGTTGATCAAGGACTTCGACCTTGAGATTCTTTACCACCCCGGGAAGGCGAATGTGGTAGTTGACGCTTTGAGCCGGAAAACGCCTAGGGAGAGGGCAATAGCCCGGTTGACAGTACAACCACAGTTGCAGAGAGACTTGGCTTGGTTGGAGATAGAGATTTAGTTTCCCGATACTGATAGTCAGTCGGCTACCTTGGAGTTACTTCCTGATCTGTTGAATGAGATCCGACAGAAGCAGGAGACTTGCCCGACCTTGATCAGGATCCAAGACAGGATGTCTCGAGATGAGGCCCCACAGTTCACTATTGGTGCTGATGGATTGATGAGACGTCAGGATCGCGTTTGTGTGCCGTTAGACAGTGAGTTGAGACAGAGGATACTAGGTGAGGCTCATGCTACCCTATACTCAGTACATCGTGGAGTGAGTAAGATGTACAAGGATGTGAGACAGTCTTTCTGGTGGGGTGGTTTGAAGCCCGATGTGACTCGGTATGTAGCTCAATGTGCGACCTGCCAGCAGGTCAAGATTGAGCATCGTAGGTCCGGAGGAGAGATCCACCCACTTCCAGTACCACAGTGGAAGTGGGAGGATATATCTATGGATTTTGTCATAGGTTTGAAACCCAGCAGAGGTTTTGATGCTATTTGGGTAGTGGTAGACCGTCTGACGAAGACCGCACGTTTCATTTCGATTAAGGAAACGTGGCATGTGAGTCGTCTAGCTGAGGAGTTCACCAAACACATTGTGAGACTCCACGGGGGTACCGAAGACTATCGTCTCTGACAGAGATAGACGTTTTACCTCGAGATTTTGGCAGCAGGTGCTTACTGCTTTGGGGACGAGTCTCCACTTTAACACTGCCTATTACCCATAGACAGACGGACAGTCTGAGAGGACCATTCAGACCTTAGAGGACATGATGCGGGCGTGTGTACTAGATTGGGGACTGGTATGGCTAGATCATCTCCCACTGGTAGAGTTTTCATATAATAACAGTTGGCACACGTCTATTGGGATGGCTCCCTATGAGGCTTTGTACGGGCGGAGATGTCGTACACCATTATGTTGGGATGAGCCCAGCAGAGCTGATAGAGTAGCTCCAGATCAGATACAGGATGACATCGCTCGGATTGCCCTAGTTCGAGAGCGGATGTTAGCAGCTCAGAGTCGTCAGAAATCCTACGCCGACAAAAGGCGTCGACCTTTGGAGTTTAGAGTGGGTGCTCAGGTGTGGCTGAGGGTATCACCTACGAGAGGAGTCAGGCGTTTCCGCATTAAAGGGAAGCTGAGTCCCCGATATGTCGGACCTTTCGAGATCTTAGAGAGAGTTGGAGAGGTGGCCTACAAATTAGCATTACCGCCTAGACTAGAGGGGGTCCATCCGGTCTTTCATGTATCTCAGTTGAGAGAGTACATCCTGGATCCGAGACACGTCATCATCCATGAGGATCTGACTACTGAGCCCGATCACACCTTTGTAGAGTACCCAGTAGCTGTCCTGGAGCGTAGTACTAGACGTCTGCGGTCCAAGGAGATACGTATGTTGCGGATCCAGTGGTCTTGGAGAGGAGCTGATGAGGCCACTTGGGAGACTGAGGAGAGTATTAGACGTAACTATCCCGAGTTCTTTGCGGGGTTAGAGGTTACTCTTGTATCGACGAGTTAGTACTCGGATGTTGTGTTGTTTGACCTTTCAGGTTTTCATATTGGATTGAGTGATTCTGTTTTATGTGATACATGTCTGATTTTGATGGTTGAAGAAATGATTCTAAGTTTCGGGACGAAACTTCTTTTAAGGGGGCACTAATGTAATAACCGAAAATTTTAAAACTTCGTTTAACACTGAATTTAACCGAATTCCGATACGTCAATCTTAAATAAATATAATAAAACGAGTTTTAAGTTCTATCATTTTATGTGACCGTAATTCACATAAAATGATGAAACTATGTAATCGGAAATAATTCTGTATCTTTAAAATAAACAATGACTTATTTTAATACAATAAATAATACCCCAATTTATTATTCGGTCCGGGGCGATTAACGAGTTCCTTAGCCTTGTTCTAATAGGAGAGCAGGCCGGTTCTGTAATAACCGGAATTTTGAAACTCCGTTAAACCTGAATTTAACCGATTCCGAAACGTTAATCTTAAATAAATAAGTACATAAATTAAAAGTAAAATAAAACGAGTATTATTTCTATAATTTTATGTGACATTAATTCACATAAAATGACGAAACCTTGTAACCGGGAATAAATTACGCACCTTAAAATAAAAATAATAATAATAATATAATACGGAAATTAATTCCGTATTATATAACTTCCCGTACCTAACCAGAAACCGGACGAGTAACGAGTTCCTATCCTCGTTCTAATGAGAAAGGAGGCCGGATGTGGCCCACTACGAGGCCCAATTATTAGCCCATCAGCCCATCTCATAATCTAATCCTAACCCTAATCCCCTCTTAACCCTAATCATACCTAATTACCCTCTAACCACGGATGACTGCCGCCCTCCTACTTCTTCTCTCTCGCGACACGGACGAACAGCAGCCCACCAACGTCGCCCTCCCTGCAGCCGGAGCGTCGCCACCGAGCCCTGCGCCGCCTTCCGCCGACCGCCGCAGTAGGTCCGGTAAGTCCACTGCCTCCTTTCTCCTCCTTCCGTTCCCTCTCTCGTTCCATAACTGCAACAGACTAATCTCGGCTGTGCAACCAGGCGCACGGCACCCCGGAGCCACCGCCGCCTTCAGTCAACCACCAGACACCGCCGGAACCACGGGTAATCCGTCTCCTTCTTCCCCTTTCCGCTGATACTCTTCCGCCCACTGTGGTTTCGAAACTCACAGCAACTTCCGGCTACTGCAGCGCCAGCGAAGGCCGTCGAGCACACCATAGCGCCGCCTTACTGTCGTGTCTCCGTCTGCACCGCCGCCGCGAAGCCTCGACCCAGTGTAGCGCTGTCTGCAGTGTTGGAGTGAAGGGGTTCGAATCAGCAGGTCTACAACCATTTCCGCCAACCACGGTACCGCTGAATTCGCACGCTGCTACAGAAGGTGAGCTGCATTACTTCTACTGCCCTTCTCTTTGCCCTTTGACAGCAGTACTACGGTGGATCCGTAATGTAGTTTGGATATATATCTAAGTACATAGATATGACAATGCTTAGATACTCATACCGTATAGAATTCATGAGAAATATAAACAAACGCAGCATAAAATAGATAAGTTGTACTTTTGATGCGGAGGTAATAAAGTTAGATTTACAGTAAACATATAATGAATTGGTAAGGATGACAGGTTGAGCAGGATGGTTAGTACGGTGTGGGTACGGATATGTACTTAGGTAGAAGAGTTTATGTGCCGAGAGTTTTTATAAGGGCGAGTTTGAGAATAAGAAAGTATGTAACTATACACAATATCATTTAGTTACGGAGTCATATGAATGGAAGGAAAGGTTAGAGTATGTACCTACGTATACATACATTTAGAAGAGTAAAGTAATAATCGGGAAGTAAGGAGGGTTTTTGGTTCTTTGAGGAGTTTTAGAGTGTAACTTATAACCTTTTGGAACTATCAAAGGAAATTAATAGTTTTCTAAATTAAATTTCAAGAATTTACGATACCAAGGGTAAAATGGTATTTTACCATAAGAGAGCTTTTTCCGTAATTCCTTCGCGTGAGGTTGGACATCGAGATGTGATTTCGATACACATGCCTTATTTGACAGGCGTTTGAGTTACCACGAGTACGGACTGCTTGAGACGTGTTAGAGTGTATTTTGACTCAAGTAAGTCCTTGTGACTTACTTAGCCAGTTTCTGGATATTAGTTGAGTGGTAGTGGTTGTGTGTGCTATGTGCGTGTTTTAATAATAATAACTTGCTAGGACGACCGTTATTATTATGTTTAAGGCCCAAGTGTATGTATAACGGGCCGTGACATCACTACCCAGCTCTGACAGGAGACTGGGAGGTTCTCTATACCCAGACAAGGCAGGTACAAGGTGAGATGCATCGGATCCATTCCTGATGGTTACACGGGGGCGGAGGCGAGGTTTGGGAATCCCTCGTGTCACAAAATAAGTATCATTAGCGTGAATGAGTAACTTAACTTAAGATAATACATAGACTTGTTTGAAAGCATGATTGGTGTTTATATTTTTATGTGTGTGTGTGTTACTATTATTCTTCTAATATTTAGATAACTAGCTAACGGTTCCTCTTGTTGTGTTTTTAGATTTACCGCAGGTTAGACCAGCAGCTGAGTGATCCGGAAGTAGTGGTTAGCCGGGTCTCCGTACTCCTTAGAGTGGGGTTTGGGGTTGTGTTTGTCTTTCTTTCTTTCGTTAAGACAGCTTTGCGTCTTTCCCTTGTTTAAGTACTTTAGGCTGCTAGACCGTGTTGCATTCATTACCTTTAAAACATTATTTTATGAATTTCGGTTTTTCCTTATTTGTGTCTTGTTGCAAGATCCTAGTAATATTGTTGTCAAACTGAGGTCGGGACCCATTGTGAGGTCCTAACCAGTAATGTTCCGAGTTCTGAGAATTCGGGGTGTTATAGGTTCGGCCCACTATCGGACCCAAGAACCTTTCAGTCGGCCCATTCCATTAAGCCCATCCTCCTAATCCAACCTAAACCCTAATCACTTGGCTAAACACGCTTAACCTAATCTCTACGCTCTCCTAATTGTGCCGTTATCCCTCTCCCTCTCTGTACGAAAGACAGCAGCAGCAAACGCAATACCGGAGCCACCGCGCCGCCTCTGTCGACCACCAAGACACCACCAGGTGAGCCACTAATCTACCTCCCGTCCATCTCGCACTCCTTCCTTCCTAACCGCGATTTAAATAGCCGGTGCGTTGTTTTCGCACAGCAACAGGTCGACATCAGAGGAGGGCTGCAGTAGTGCCGATCGAAGCCGGCACTACTAGGAAGCCGCAACCCGCGTCACGACGACCCTCCAGCGCCTTGCGCCGGACCTACGTCGTCCGTTTCCACCGGTGAGTAACGTCCCCTTCCCTCCTCTCCGAGCACATTAATCGACCGCCTGAAACTACTGTTGTTGCACAGGAGTGAAGCCACCAGTGCGTTCCTGCCGCTAGGACCAGTCGCTGCCGGCACCGGGTCTGCAGTAGGTGAGCCGACCATATTTCCCTCCTCTCTCCCCTTCCTCCTCCCTCGGTTCCTTCTGTTTTGAATGGTAACGAACAACAGCTCGGCTTCTCTAGATCCTGCAGGAATAAACAGAGTTAGAGTATACCTGCGGGAGTGAAGAAGTTCAGCATACGAGCCGATCTAGGACGCCGGCTAAACTAGTAACTGAAGAAGAACGAGCCTACTGCAGGCTGTTGAGGTGAGTTCCAAGGAAGTACTTGCTGCGTAATGTATGGTTGTATGCTAGATAGAGAAGTGTAGTAGATGTGTATATATATATATAGGTATTGCAGAACTTTGCTACAAATGTGAGTGGATAGGTATATGTATAAATGAGTAAGTTGGATGTGGGATATATATATAGGTATACATATAAGAATATATATATTTATATACGAAAGTGTACATATATCCGTAGAAATGAGAAATGAAATTATGTAACTATATATATATAATTACTGAGTAGTCATGGAATTATACGCGTTGAAGGAAAAAGGTTAGAGTATATACATACGTACATATACATGGGGAAGAGTAGATTGTTAATGAGGAAAGAAGAGGAGTATTGTCTTAGAGGAGTAGCTTCGAGTTTTAACTTATAACTTATAAAAATAAACTATCAGAGAGAAACAATTTATGGAAGACAAGTTGTAAAAGAAATCAGTAAAAATTCAAGAATAAACTTTGAGAACTTTCGGCACTAAGGGCAAAATGGTCTTTTACTGTAAGAGAACTTTTTCCGTAATTCCTTCGCATGAGGTTGGACATCTGGATGTGATTTAGATCCACATGCCTTAATTGACAGGCGTTTGAGTTGCCACGAGTACGGACCGATTTGAGACGTGTTAGAGTGTGATTTGACTCAGGTAAGTCCTTGCGACTTACTTAACCAGTTTCTGGATATTAATTGAGTGATAGTGGTTGTGTGTGTGCAATGTGCGTGACTATAATAATAACAACTTGTTAGGACGACCGTTATTATTATGTTTAAGGCCCAAGTGTATGTATAACGGGCCTTGACATCACTGCCCAGCTTTGACAGGAGATTGGGAAGTTATCGATACCCAGACCAGGCAGGCACAAGGTGAGATGCATCGGATCCATTCCTGATGGTTACACGGGGGCGGAGGCGAGGTTTGGGAATCCCTCGTGTCACAAAATAAGTATCATTAGCGTGAATGAGTAACTTAACTTAAGATAATAAATGGACTTGTTTGAAAGCATGATGGGTGTTTATTCTTTTATGTGAGTGTGTGTGCTACTATTATTCTTCTAATGTTTAGATAACTAGCTAATGGTTTCTGTTGTTGTGTTATTAGATCTACCGCAGGTTAGACCAGCAGCTGAGTGATCCGGAAGTAGTGGTCAGCCGGGTCTCCGTACTCCTTAGAGTGGGGGTTGGGGTTGTTGATTGTCGTTCTTTCTTTTGTTAAGACAGTTGTTCGTTTTTCCCTTGTTTAAGTACTATAGGTTGTTAGACCGTGTTTCATTCATTACCATAAAAATACTATTTCATGGATTTCGGTTTTCCTTATTTGTGTCTTGTTGCAAGATCCTAGTAATATTGTTGTCAAACTGAGGTCGGGACCCATTGTGAGGTCCTAACCAGTAACGTTCCGAGTTCTGAGAATTCGGGGTGTTACAACAAGAAAAAACTCGCAATTTGACGACGGTCATTGAACGCATGCACCAAGTGCCAGCGCCATTTTTTTATGAAAAAAAATGAAGCATCAACGCATGGCACTCAAAATCGTTTAAGATTACTAAGTTGTTATAAACATATTACTAAATTGAAATAACCTATTTTTTTCTTTGGGTTTTTTCTTTGTTGGGTTGTAATATACCCTATTTGGTTAGGCATAAAAAAAGTGGACCAAACTGAAATGACCTATTTTTTTATTTGGGAATTGTTGGGTTGCTATCACTCAATCACTAGTTATATTTTGAATTTGATTAGTAGTAGACTAAGTAGTGCTATGTTTGAATTTAAGTGACTAGTAGCCCATAGTCTTGCTACTCATTTGTAGTGAACACCTAATACGTACGCATGTGTGTATATCTATATAATATACACGTGAATGTATATAATACAAGTAATAGTTATAGTGAACATACACGTGCATAAGCTTAATTAAGGTGTTCATCTAATTGAGTTGAATTTATATTTAATAAAACATATATAAATATAACTATTTGACGACTAATAATTTTTTAATTTTTCTAATTCATACGACAGTAATAGAGGTAAGACGGTAATTGAACAATCAGTACACTATCGTTTAAGATTACTAAGTATAACTATTTTTTTTCAAAATCATTTTCTTTAATAAAAGGTTAACAATAAATTGATTTTTATTGGTTAATACTCTGATAAAACTAACGGGTAGAAGAAAAATTAATGGATCGAAATAAGTAGTGAATTTGACAACGGTGAATATCGAGACAACCGCAAAAAAATATGCTTTTAAATGATTTTTTCCGAATGCGTGTATATAAATTTGTATATTCATTTATGATATGCTAAAATATACAACACGATTTCATATATGTCCTCATATTATTTAAATAGATATCAAATGTCCCATTAAAAACCTTATGTAACACCCCAAATCCGCGGGACTCGGGATGCTACGGGTTGGGGCCTCACAATGGGTCCCGACCCTTAGCTTGACAACAATTTCACCGGATCTTGCAACAAGGCACAAATAAAGGCCAAAACCGAAATATATTTTTATGCAATGTTATGAAACCCGAAAATAAAAGAAAGGAAAGACTTCAGCCGTCCTTACAAAAACATCAACACAATATACAATAACAACAACACAAGGACTCCAAAACCCAACTCAACCTAAGATGTACGGAACCCCGGCTGCCTACTCCTCCGGATCACTCGGCCACATCCTATCCTGCACATCAACTACAACAATCGGTATAAAACCGTTAGCTCACATTCTAGGCATTATAAGAATAATATGGCACAAACACACATAGGAACACAAACACACAACATGCTCATAAACATACACATCCGTTACTTATTATCTTTTTAGGTTATTCCATATCTAATTCATTCGTTCAAGTGTGACACGAGAGTCTTATAACTCTCGCCTCTGTCCCCGTGTAACCAACAGGAGTGTGGCGGCGCCCAACCCGTATACCCTGAGGGAGTGATGAAGAAGCCCGCCCGTATACCGTGTATGGCCTGGTCGCAGAGATCCCCCCAGTCTCCCTCGGGAAACTGAGCGGTGATGTCACCGCCCGATAATAATAATAGTAGTAACGATGGGCCAATAAATAAGGTTAAGTAAATCCTAATCCATTTTCATGCTTAAGAGCGGTAAACACACACCACCATATATATCCAAATAAGGCATAAAAGCGGCTAAGTAAGTCCGAGGACTTACCTCGTCTCAAAGCTAAGCGAAACCGATATCACTCTCCGAAAGAATATAACCAAAGCATGTTCAAGACAAGGCACCATAATCAACAACTACTCACAAGCTAGAAGTTGTATATCATCTTATTAGGTCATACACTCTCATAATCTAGGATACACTCCTAGCCCTCATAAACTCACGAGATCTCAACTGTAGCCCCATTTGCTAGGATACTCTCATCCTAAACTCCGCAATCTCAACCAACATATGAATACCACTTCAAGTCTCACAAGATCAACCACGAGGCTCACAATTGTTTAACAACTCAAGATCAACACACCACATGTCATAGAACATCAATAACCTCAAACACTCACCTAAAGGTTCCAAGCCACTACTTGACATTTGCCCTAAGTTATGCTAGATCCAACCTAGCATGATTCTACCACTAAACATAACTTGATCGAGGAAGAAGGTACTCACGCACGATCCAAAGTTGAAGACGATCTGCGGATGTCGAAAATGGATTCGTTTGTCTATATCGGGCGCTTCCGGACCTAAAACCAAAGCTAAACAAATTTAGCTTATACGCTAAATTTGAATGGAAGTTTTAACGTATATAAATCTAAGGAAACTCGCTTCCAAAAACCAAGGTTAAAACCCGCAATAAAACCTTGCCATAAACCGAGATTAACCACCAAGACATAAAATATAAAATATATAAATATGAGACTAGAACTCTAAGTAAAACCCAAGTTTAAAAATAAAATCGTAAATACATTTTTCGGGCAAATTATACAACTCTAGAAACTCGGGTCATTTTCTGTAAACAAAACCTTTGGGGCAAATTTGTAATTTATCTCATAAGGCCATCATCTAAAATTTACAAAAGCTGGGTCAAATATGTAATTAATAATATGGGCCAAATCTTGTAATTAATTCCAGCAGGGCATAAAAGCAACAATCTAGAAACTTGAGTATAAAACTGCAATTATAAAGCTATGTGTACAATCTGTAATAATTTAAATCAGTAGGGCCGAAATGTAGTTATACCAAATAAAAGGGGCCGAATATAAATAATGGGATTAGGGTTCTTTTAACCCGATAGAATGAAGGCGGAAGATAGGTGGGCTGCGCATTGTCCGGTTGTGAGGGTGGAGGCATTGGGAGGCTTCTCCAGTGAAGGGCGAAGACGGCGGCGGCATCCGGCGTCGACAAGGGAGAGGCGAGGCTCCAGTCTGGTGAAGTGTTTCCCGGCGATTGACAGCGGTTCCCGTCGCAGACCTGTTCAATATTGAACGACAGATAGAAGGAGGAAAGCAGTGGTGGCGCCGGTAGCTCCGGTAGGCAAGGGCGAGGCGACAACAGTGAGGGAGGGCTTATCCGGCCAGGTAAAGGCGGTGGCAAGGCAGTGGCTTCGATTCCCGGTGGTGCTTGGCGGCGCCAAGGGTTGACAGTCCCCCCTCCCCATTTTCTGGCGATAGTTTTAGAAGAACTTCAAATTGGATGGTGAAGAAGGAGAGTTTGAACGAGATGATGCATTGATTGTTTGTAGGGGAGATCATTGTTGCTTCGTTTGAGAGGGGAAGGTAAGGCTGAGGCTGAGGTTGAGGCTGAGAGGAGACAGAAGCTCAGGGGACCGATAACTGGAGAAGACAGATGGTGTGAAGCAAGGAAATGAGAGAGGGAAGGTGAGAAACAGAGGGAGAGGGTGTTTGCCGTCCCGCTGTAAACGAGGGGTCAGGTGCACAAAGGGAGAGGGTGTTTGCCGTCCTGCTGTAAATGAGGGGTCAGGTGCACAGAGGGAGCGAGGAGTCGGTGCAGACCCATCATCAGCTAGAAAGAGAAGGGGAAAAGAAAAGAAAAAAAATAAAATAAAAGGAAAATAAAAATTAAATTCTTAACAACGTGACATCGGGAATTAATATAAACTCGATCAAATTAATAGGAACGGGATTTTCGGATAGAAACTTTTCCGGAAAATAGTATACTAAAAGTATAAACAGAAATATATACTCGTAAAAATATAATTTACGATATATATAAATCACTTCCGTAAAATATTCTTGATAATAATATAATTATAAAATACGGACAATATATATCAAAATTCGAAAAAATAAAATTACGACGTAAAAATATTCGGAAAAAAAATACGGTAGAATAATATCGAAAATGTACCCCATAAACGGGTCGTTACATCTTATACATAAACAAACATATGTCACTAGCTCAGCTGATTAGAATCGGTACGAATTGTCCAACCATTTTCATATATGTCACCATGCACCCGGCCCACTAACCAATTTCATATATCATCAAAATGATTTTTTCTTTAACAATCTTTTTCTCCCATTTAAATTCTCGAAATGTAATATAAAACATTTTCAATTATTAAATAGCTAAATATATTATTTAATAGAATTAATATTTATGACTAGTTTTTGCAATTGATGTCTAACTTACAAAATATTTATAAATAAAATAAAAATATAAGTTTTAATTTTTGTAACACCCTGAATCCGCGGGACTCGGGGCGCTACGGGTTGGGACCTCACAATGGGTCCCGACCCTTAGCCTGACAACAATTTCACCGGATCTTGCAACATGACACAAATAAAGGCCAAAACCGAAAAACATTTTTATGCAATGAAAAGAAAAACCCGAAAGAATACAACAAAGGGCTTCAGCCGAAAAATACAACTCCGAGACTAAAATACAATAAATACAATACTCAAACTCGACTCCACCCAAAACCAAATCCTAAAATGTACGGAACCCCGGCTGTCCACTCTTCCAGATCTTTCGGCCGCATTGCTAACCTGCAAGGCAATCTACAACAATCGGTATAAAACCGTTAGCTCACATTCGAAGCATTAGAATCATGGTGAAAGGCACAAACACAAGTCAATCATCACAAACACCAAATACACTCCAAAGCACACATGTCCGGTTTATTATCTTATTATTATTAAGTCATATCCCGTTCTAATTCAACTTAGGTTGTGACACGAGAGTCGCCGAAACTCGCCTCGGTCCCTACTTACCGGCATGGAATGGTACTGATGCATCTGACCGTCTACCAGCACGGGATAGTCGCCAAGAACCTCCTAGCTCTCGCGGGAGCCAGGCAAGTTCTCACCGCCCGTTATCATACACTTGGGCCAAAATAAAATATAAAGGTCGGTAATCCTAATTCCGGTTTAGTTGTTCTAAACAATAAACACACACCACCAAACACACATCAACGCTAATACAAGGAATACGAGCTAAGTAAGTCCGGAGACTTACCTTGTCCCAAACGCTAACTCACGCAACACTCTCGCTTCCCTTTGGAAGAAGCCTATAACCTGCTCACAACAAGATATCTATATCAACAACTCGCTCAACTCAAGAAGTCTTAGACTTCTACACAAATGATCTACGCGAGATCATTTGACTCTCATTCTAGGACCGCATCTTAGCATCTCTCATGCTCACATCTCACTCAACACAAGTTAGAAGTCCTTAGACTTCTAGACCCTATGATCTCGCAGGATCATAACCCATAGCACATACTAGGATAACAACTTCTAATCCAAACAAACTCAATGGCAACAACACCATGTTAGGATACACATATCCTACCCCATAAACTCAACAATCATATACTCCAATTCTCAAACCGTAACACCCCGAATCCGCGGGACTCGGTGTTACACTAAGATTGTGATGCGCAATTAGGTTTTAAATTTATACTCGTTATAATTATCCTAACTCCTAGCGAAACCTGCAGTGTACGGGACGTTTGTAGTAGGGATAGTATTCCGAGGTCGAACACAAAGACTAAAGTGAAATTGATTCGATTTGTGATTGATTTTAGTAAAGACCTAGGGTGCAAGAAAAGAAAGAAATAAAGAAATGAAAATCTCAAATGTTTTTGGTTGATTTTTGGTGATCAATCAAAGATCACAACACATGCAAAACAATCAATCAACTAAACTATGAATAAACACGAATGAACAACTAAACAAGATATAGATCAAAGAAAGGAAAGATGGATTCTAGGGGTTGGAAGTTCCGGTCATGGCATAAGACTCAAGCTATCTATTCAATTCTTGGATTAACTATGTTGGGGATTAAGCATTTCTAGATTGGGATCAATTACCGGGTAGGTCTCAAGATCCGCTAATCCATTTCCTAGGTCTCATTACCGGGTAAGTCTCTAAGAACCTAAGGAGTGGAATTCTACTCAAACCGGATTGTTTACTCAAGGATCTAACCTATCCTCACCGGGTAAGTCTCTCCTAACACTTAGTTGCTAACACTAGGTTACCCTAGGATAGATTTAACTCACCAAACACTTAGGGTTTCAACATTTTAACAATCTAAATCAAGATCCATCGAACAAGGAAAATCACGGGTTGTTCTACCTAAACCACGGCCGTGGTTTGACAAGATCCACCCGTAATTCCTCACAGGGAGTACGTTCAAGCACACAAGTCATCCAAAGATAAATCTAAGTTCATCCTATCATAGCCTTAGCCATAACCATCCTTTCCTTACCCTAGAACCACATCTATTTAGCCTACAACATTCATAATAGAAATCGAAACAAACAAACACAAAATCATAACATTCGTTTGCAAGAGAATGAAAGAAAAAGATGAGCAAGAGTACTAGGATTAAACCAAGCTGAAAATAGAATTTGGGAGACTTACAATCCTTCCAAAAGAAGGTTCAAATGGTTCTTACAACTAGAAAATAGAATCCGGAAATCTAGCAACAATAGCAATGTTGTGTGTTCTTCTTCTTCTCTTCAATGGAGTCCTTCTTCTTCCTTTTGACACTTTCCTTCCTAGAAAATCTTCTTCTTAAGAGGATATTTTTGTTAGAGAAATGGGAAATGGATGAGCTGCTCCAAGATGCTCCCAGCTGCCCCTCAACAACCCATGAAGGACCATTTTTATAACAAACTTGCATAAGCTGGCCATGAGAGTCGTGGCACAGCTGTCACGAGAATCTGGAAAATTCCACGGTCGATTCCACGGCCGTGATCTGTCAGAGAACCGTGATTCTGTGCAAAAACTTTGCCTTGGATCATTAAGCTGTGATTTGGTGCATGGCTAGTGTTGGCAAGGTTCCATGGGTTCTCCTTAGCCTATGGCTTGTGTCCTAATGAGTCCGAGGGTGTGTCGTCTAGATGAACGATCCTCAAACGCATCGTTTTAGCTCCTAAACTTCCCGAAATACCTACAAAATGCGCACAAGTCCGTGTAGACGTCTATCTCGACAAAATACATGAATTGGGTGCAAAACGTCTTGAACTAATGCTAGACCATGCATAAATGAGTGAGAATTCTATCTAAATGAACACCTAAAACTATGTTATAAATCGTGTTATCAAAATACCCCATACTTAAGGTTTGCTCATCCCCGAGCAAATTCCCAACTATAGACTAGGAGATGACATGATTTATGTATGCAGAAAAATGGCAAAAATCTTTTTGGGTTTTGTGCTTCTACTATTGGATCACCTTCATAGTCATGTTCAATGGCAATTGGACAAGCAATTATGTTTCAAACAAACAAAGGCATGGAAAGACAATTGTACTTAACTCAAAAGCATGCATGAGATATAAGGATGAAGAGGTCAAGAAGATCAAGAGTACATCCAATCTAAACTACTAAGTCTTACAAACATGCAAATAGGTCATAAGGTCTTGTGAGATAAAAGGGCCAAGAAAATGTAGTGATTGGGTGGGGGTTTCTAGGTTATGTGATGCTAATCCGGGAACGGAACTAACCTCACATCCTTGTCCTCGATCAACTTCCCCCAAGTGTATATTTTCCTCTATCTTTTCTTTTTTTTTTTTTCTTTTTCTTTGACTTCTTTTTAAGAGAATGGCATTGGTGTACAAGAGCCAAAACCTTGGTGATTAGCCGTCCTCGGGTTTTTTCTTAGTTTTCGAGGTGCATCCACACCGGGCACACATACCAAAGCTCGTTAGGACTATTGGTTCATTTGACTTTGGCAAGGTACCAACACCCGATTATGTGAAGTGTACCGAGTTACTTGTCATTTAAACCAATGTCCCCAAACTTATATTTTGGCTACACTTTCACAACAAATTCAGCATTTTATGCATGATATTCTTTTCATCAACAACTTCACCCCACACTTGCTTTTTGCACACATCAACACACTAGCATGCTCCTATTCCCGGATGGGTTAAAAGAGGTCAAATTTTTCTCAATTGAGGTGCTCAAGCAATCATGATTAAGATGAGAAGTAGAGAAAGATCGAATTGCCTCATTCATTCCTAGATGGTATGCAAGAACTATCATGTAATTTCAATTTTCACTACTCAATCCTTTCTAGGCAAACATCATGGTCACAAATCATTCATAGAATTTCAAGAGAAGTAGTTCAAGTCCACACATGCGTTCATTAATCCAAACACATGAGGCCATCCATAGCCAATTCACAAGACAAGTTTCATCATTAGGATCATATCCAAGCCTAGAAAGCACAAAAATTTTTAAATTTTTTGATTTTTATGGGATTTTCGATTTAAGTATGTACAATGCAAGACATGTGAAGATTTTAAACTATTCTAGATGCTCATCATGCAAAGGATCATGCAAACCCCACCCCATACTTAGAAACACATTGTCCCCAATGTGTAAATGAAGTAGAGAGAGTGAAAGAAGGTTCTCACAATGTAAAAGTGTTTGCCATGGTATTCGGGAATTCTCAAATGAATTGATGTTGGATGATCCTATCAACCATGGTAGAGAGCTCTAAGCATTCATCAAAGCTTCGGGACCCGCGCTAGGCACCGCTAGCCGTCCAAGTTCCGCGTCCGCTCCACCCATAATTGGTGAGGGTTTCATTATCATCATTCACATGCCAAGAAAGGCTTCCAATGCTACTAATGCTCTAGCACAAACACGAAGTAGACAAAACACACACAAAGATAGAAAAATCTAACAAACTAAAACAAAACAAGAAAAAGAAAAACGTTACCAATGGGTTGCCTCCCACCAAGCGCTTCTTTAAGGTCATTAGCTTGACCAAACTCGGGGGAGTCTATTCAAGGTGAAGTAGGGCAATCATGTCCACCGGAGCTCCCGGAATATATTTCTTCAAGCGGTGCCCATTCACTTTGAAATTCCCACAATGCTCCCCTCCTATCTCAATAGCTCCATGGGGGAAGATCTTCTTCACTACATATGGCCCGGTCCATCTTGATTTGAGCTTTCCGGGGAAGAGCCTTAGCCTTGAGTTGAAAAGAAGGACAAGATCTCCTTCATTCAACTCCTTGGGGATGATCTTCTTGTCATGCCATCTTTTGGTTCGTTCCTTGTAAATCCGGGCATTCTCATAAGCGTCCAACCGGATCTCCTCAAGGGCGTTTAGATCAAGCAACCTCTTTTCTCCCGCTTCCTTGAGGTCAAAATTTAGCCACTTAATGGCCCAATAAGCTCTATGCTCCATTTCCACCGGAAGATGGCAAGACTTGCCATAGACTAACTTGTAAGGAGTGGTGCCAATCGGTGTCTTGAAGGCGGTTCTATATGCCCACAATGCGTCATTGAGCTTCATAGCCCAATCCTTTCTAGTTCTAGACACCGTCTTCTCAAGGATGGCCTTTATCTCCCGGTTGGAGATCTCCGCTTGGCCACTAGTTTGGGGATGGTAAGGTGTTGCCACCTTATGAGTCACCCCATACTTAGCCAAAAGCGCTCCAAAGTTCCTATTTGTGAAGTGCTTTCCTCCATCACTAATGATCACCCTTGGTGTTCCAAACCTAGGGAAGATCACCCGGTTGAAGAACCGCACCACCACCTTGGCATCATTTGTAGGAGAGGCGATTGCCTCCACCCATCTTGACACATAATCGACCGCCAATAGGATATAGAGGTTGCCACATGAGGAAGGGAATGGTCCCATGAAGTCCACACCCCACACATCAAAAATCTCCACTTCTTGAATGTTGTTCAAGGGAATTTCATTCCTCCTTGAGATGTTGCCCGTCCTTTGGCAAGGATCACATCCAGCTACAAAACCTTGCACATCTCTAAACAAGTTAGGCCAATAAAAACCGGATTGCAATACCTTTGCACACGTCTTGTGTGAGCTAGCATGGCCTC
The DNA here is from genome assembly GCA_033239125.1 of Fagopyrum homotropicum. NCBI lineage: Eukaryota > Viridiplantae > Streptophyta > Magnoliopsida > Caryophyllales > Polygonaceae > Fagopyrum > Fagopyrum homotropicum. Next base: position 30,236,971 of record BSWB01000002.1, on the reverse strand, counting down.
CACAAGGTAAGGAGTGACAATGCCGGATCACACTCTCCACTTCATCTACCGGTATGCATCTTCTAAACATCCCATCCGGTCCTCTCTTGAACAAGAGTGGCTCACTCCAATAGTAATGCCTCACATCGTTGAAGAACTTCTTTCTTTGTGCATATGTCAATCCGGGAGGCACTTCCTCACATACTAAGTAATTCACAATGTCGGCATACCATGGCTCATTTCCCCTAGAAACTTGGAACAAGCATTCCTCTACCATTTGCAATTGCTCATCTCGGAATGAGTCATCAATTGGAATGTCGTCTCTTCCAAGCTCCAATGGAGGCAATCTACTAAGGTGATCCGCCACGGAGTTCTCGGATCCCTTCTTATCTCGTATCTCCAAATCAAACTCTTGAAGAAGAAGGATCCACCGAATCAACCTTGGTTTGGCATCCTTCTTTGTAAGTAGATAACGGATCGCCGCATGATCCGTATAAACTATGACCTTCGCTCCAACAAGGTATGAGCGGAACTTCTCAAATGCATACACCACCGCCAACAACTCCTTCTCGGTGGTAGCATAATTGAGTTGGGCATCATCTAGCGTCTTGCTAGCATAATAAATAGCATGAGTACTCCCTTCTTTCCTTTGCCCTAAAACGGCCCCAACGGCCACATCGCTTGCATCGCACATGATCTCAAATGGTAGACTCCAATCCGGAGGTTGCATTATAGGTGCGGAGATCAAGGCGTTCTTCAACCTACAAAAAGCTTCAAGACAATCCTTTGAAAAGACAAAATCAACATCCTTCATTAGTAGGTTAGTGAGAGGCTTAGAAATTTTAGAGAAGTCTTGAATAAACCTCCGGTAGAAACCGGCATGCCCTAAGAAACTCCTTACCCCCTTCACCGAGGTAGGTGGTGGCAACTTCTCTATCGTTTCAATTTTTGCCCTATCAACCTCAATGCCACGGTTGGACACCAAGTGTCCCAACACAATGCCTTCACTTACCATGAAGTGGCATTTTTCCCAATTCAAGACAAGATTTGTCTCCTCACATCTTTGCAATACTAATGACAAGTTAGCCAGGCAATTATCAAAGGAAGAACCATAAACAGAGAAATCATCCATAAACACTTCCATGATATTTTCTATGTATTCCGAAAAGATAGCCATCATACACCTTTGGAAGGTGGCGGGTTCATTACACAACCCAAACGGCATTCTCCTATATGCAAAAGTACCCCATGGACATGTAAAGGTTGTTTTCTCTTGGTCATCGGGGTGGATAGGGATTTGGAAGAATCCGCTATAGCCATCTAGATAGCAAAAATGAGAGTGTTGAGCTAACCTTTCTAGCATTTGGTCAATGAAGGGGAGAGGGAAGTGATCTTTCCTAGAGGCCATGTTCAGTTTCCTATAATCAATGCACATCCTCCACCCCGTAACCGTCCTAGTCGGGATTAGTTCATTGTTCTCATTAGTCACTACAGTCATCCCACCTTTTTTAGGAACTACATGAACGGGACTAACCCACTTACTATCCGAGATAGGGTAGATAATTCCCGCATCTAGTAACTTAATGATTTCCTTTTTGACTACCTCTTTCATTATAGGATTCAATCTCCTTTGATGTTCAATAGAGGGTTTTGTGGTTATCTTCCATCATTATCTTATGCATGCACAAAGAAGGCTTAATGCCAACCAAATCATCAATAGTATAACCAATGGCTTTCCTATGCAATCTTAGCTCATGCAACAACTTAGCAAGTTCATCATCACTCAAACATGCATTAACAATCACAGGATATGTAGAGTTATCACCAAGAAATGCATACTTTAAATGAGAGGGGAGGGGTTTGAGTTCAAGTGAGGGAGGACCTTTGTTGGTTGAAGACGATCCAAATAAAGTTGGATGAGATGAATCCAAAGCAAATGAAGACCCTCCAAGGCTCTTAGAAGCTTGATCACCATCAAGGGCTGATCCAGGGAAAACCACGGTTGAACTCACGGCTCGCCCAACTTCCACGGCCGTGGTTCTTGCTAAGCTTGCTTCTCGGAGTTGTCCAGAAAGTTTGACGGCCGTGGAACATAAATCTCGACCGTGGAATTTGCAGTTGTTCAACACCTCTTCGTGGCTTTCAAATCCAACTCTTGGCTCCTCTTCCAAGGCTTCCAAGGCTTTGATCTCTTCACTGTAGGCCTCCTCAACACCTTCTTCCATTATGCTTAAGGCAAGAACCTTCTCCAAGGGATCCTTGATCAAGATCGAGCTCACAACTTCCCTAGATTCTTCATGCTCGATTATGTTGAAGACATCTTCATCAAGGGCTGGCCCTTTCATCATTGTGGACAACTTGAACTTGATGTTCTCTTCTCCAATGTTAAAGGAGAGAGTCCCGTTCTTGCAATCCACTAGGCATCCGGAGGTGGCTAGGAAAGGTCTTCCTAAGATGATGGGAACCGGATAATCCGCCGGAATGTCCAAGACGACAAAGTCAATTGGCACATAGAATCCTCCTAGTTGCACCGGAATGTCCTCTAGAATCCCAACCGGATGAGTGATAGAACGGTCCGCCATGTAGAGGGTCATCTTGACCGGCTTTGGCTCTCCTAGTCCGACCTTTTTGCAAAGTGCAAGCGGTATGATGCTTACACTCGCTCCAAGGTCACAAAGGGCCTCGTACTTCACATCTCCCACTCCTATTGGGACGCAAAAAGAGCCCGGATCCCTTAGCTTGGGAGGCATCTCTTCCTTCATGGTTTGGATCAATTCCGAGGATCTCTTGGTCATCCTTATCTCCCCATACTCCTCCAACTTCCTTTTGTTTGAGAGTATTTCTTTCAAAAACTTGCCATATGCCGGCATTCCTAAAATGGCATCCATGAACGGAATGTTAATATGTAATTTGGACATTAGGTCAAGGAACTTACCAAAGTGATTGTCTAAACGAGCTCTTGCTCTTGATTGTGGAAACGGTAGTGGTGGCTTGTATGGAGGTGGCGCCACATAGGTTGGCTCTACATCCTTGCTCTTGCCTCCATCTTCTTGCATTCTTCCCTCTTCTACCACTACTTGCTTTCCCTTAGCTTGGTCCTTGGGCAAAGGATCCTTCATACTCAACCCACTCCTTGTTGTGATAGCCAACACTTGGCCTCTTGGGTTGTCTTCGGTTCTTCCGGGAAGCTTTCCCGGATCTCTATGGGCTTCACCCACCTTTTGGAACACTTGTGCTTCCAAGACCTTTTGAGCCTTAGAGATTGAAGTCACGGTGCTCTCAAGACCACTCAACCTTCCTAGCAATTGCTCAAACATTATTTCGGTTCTATCCTTGGGAGGTTGAGTAAATCCGGGTGGAGGTTCTTGTGAAGCTCTTGGTGGTGGAGTTGAGCTTGTGGAAGCGGGAGGGTTCAAGGCTCCATCCGGGTTTGAGTAAGAAAATCCGGGATGGTTGTGGTTGGGCCGGTAATTATTGAATTGCCGATTGTTGTTGAAACTCCTTGGGCCTTGGTAATTGTTGAAGTTGCCCCTTCCCATATAATTCACATCTTCCTCTTTGGAAGACAAGTTAGCTTGTGGAAGCACTTGAGGAGTTGCTTGGCTCTTCAAAGTTGTGGTGCACAACTCCCTCAAGGACTTCAATTTGTTGTTGATGGCGTCAAGCTTGAAATTGCTCATGGTGACCTCACTCACCTCATATGCTCCCGCCTTTCTTCCTTCACTCTTCCTATGAGAGTACTTCTCAATCACTAGAGCTTGCTTCTCCACAAACTCCCAAGCCTCATCTACATGTATCTCCATAAAAGTCCCACCGGAAAGAGATTGGAGCTTGAATTGACTATCTTCATCAAGTCCCTTGAAGTAGATCTCCAATAGCTCAATTTTCGGTATGCCATGGTGTGGACAATCAAGGAGAAGGTCTTTGAACCTCTCCCAAGACTTGAACAAACTCTCTCTATCCTTCATCACGAAGGCATTGATCTTCCCTCTTAACTCGGTAGTCTTGGAAGGTGGGAAGAACTTAGTCAAAAACTCGGTGGTCATCTCCTCCCAAGTACCTACTCGCCCTTGTGGAATAGATTGATACCAAGCCAAGGCCTTATCCTTAAGGGAGAAGGATAAAGCCCTAAGCTTATGGTTGTTGCTCTCCAATCTTGGCGGTCTAAGAGTCTCCATCAAAATCTCGTAGTTCATCAAGTGTTGATGAGGAGACTCTCCTTCCATCCCTCCAAATTGATTATGCCGGATCATTTGTAGAACTTGAGGGCGAAGCTCATAGTTGTGGGCCGCGGGATCTCCTAAGTTCACACCCGGACGGTGTGCTCTTTGTGCCGGATCCATACGTCTCCCTAGGGTTTGTGGCTCTTCAATGGAAATGGGCACAACCCTAACATTGGCCGCCGGCTGCGGTTGTACCACCGGTGGTGGAGGAGGTGGAGGTTGTCGGCGATTAAGCTCTCCTTGAACAAGGGTTTGCCTAATCTCTTCAATCTCCCTCCTAGTTTCCTCTTGCCTCTCATTGGCAAGTCTCCTTTCTTCCTCCAAGAGCTCATCTCTTAGCCTTATTTGCTCTAAGGCTTCATCCAACTCAGCTTGGAGGTTTCTTCCGGCCATCTCTTTCTCTTTTCGGATGTTCTTGGATCTAGATCGAAGGGTTTTCTCCGGTTCGGGATCGAATGGAGCTAAATCCTTGCCACGAGATCTTCGCATACACCTAAAGAGAGAGATGATGTCCTGAAAAGCAAAGACACACACCAAAGAGAGATCAAAAGCAACAAGAAAGATCTACACTAGAAACAATCACAAAATAGACTCAATCTAGACCTAGTCCCCGGCAACGGCGCCAAAAACTTGTTACGCTAAGATTGTGATGCGCAATTGGGTTTTAAATTTATACTCATTGTAATTATCCTAACTCCTAGCGAAACCCGTAGTGTACGGGACGTTTGTAGTAGGGATATTATTCCGAGGTCGAACACAAAGACTAAAGTGAAATTGATTCGATTTGTGATTGAGTTTAGTAAAGACCTAGGGTGCAAGAAAAGAAAGAAATAAAGAAATGAAAATCTCAAATGTTTTTGGTTGATTTTTGGTGATCAATCAAAGATCACAACACATGCAAAACAATCAATCAACTAAACTATGAATAAACACGAATGAACAACTAAACAAGATATAGATCAAAGAAAGGAAAGATGGATTCTAGGGGTTGGAAGTTCCGGTCATGGCATAAGACTCAAGCTATCTATTCAATTCTTGGATTAACTATGTTGGGGATTAAGCATTTCTAGATTGGGATCAATTACCGGGTAGGTCTCAAGATCCGCTAATCCATTTCCTAGGTCTCATTACCGGGTAAGTCTCTAAGAACCTAAGGAGTGGAATTCTACTCAAACCGGATTGTTTACTCAAGGATCTAACCTATCCTCACCGGGTAAGTCTCTCCTAACACTTAGTTGCTAACACTAGGTTACCCTAGGATAGATTTAACTCACCAAACACTTAGGGTTTCAACATTTTAACAATCTAAATCAAGATCCATCGAACCAGGAAAATCACGGGTTGTTCTACCTAAACCACGGCCGTGGTTTGACAAGATCCACCCGTAATTCCTAACAGGGAGTACGTTCAAGCACACAAGTCATCCAAAGATAAATCTAAGTTCATCCTATCATAGCCTTAGCCATAACCATCCTTTCCTTACCCTAGAACCACATTTATTTAGCCTACAACATTCATAATAGAAATCGAAACAAACAAACACAAAATCATAACATTCATTTGCAAGAGAATGAAAGAAAAAGATGAGCAAGAGTACTAGGATTAAACCAAGCTGAAAATAGAATTTGGGAGACTTACAATCCTTCCAAAAGAAGGTTCAAATGGTTCTTACAACTAGAAAATAAAATCCGGAAATCTAGCAACAATAGCAATGTTGTGTGTTCTTCTTCTTCTCTTCAATGGAGTCCTTCTTCTTCCTTTTGACACTTTCCTTCCTAGAAAATCTTTTTCTTAAGAGGATATTTTTGTTAGAGAAATGGGAAATGGATGAGCTGCTCCAAGATGCTCCCAGCTGCCCCTCAACAACCCATGAAGGACCATTTTTATAACAAACTTGCATGAGCTGGCCATGAGAGTCGTGGCACAGCTGTCACGAGAATCTGGGAAATTCCACGGTCGATTCAGCGGCCGTGATCTGTCAGAGAACCGTGATTCTGTGCAGAAACTTTGCCTTGGATCATTAAGCTGTGATTTGGTGCATGGCTAGTGTTGGCAAGGTTCCATGAGTTCTCCTTAGCCTATGGCTTGTGTCCTAATGAGTCCGAGGGTGTGTAGTCTAGATGAACGATCCTCAAACGCATCGTTTTAGCTCCTAAACTTCCCGAAATACCTACAAAATGCGCACAAGTCCGTGTAGACGTCTATCTCGACAAAATACATGAATTGGGTGCAAAACGTCTTGAACTAATGCTAGACCATGCATAAATGAGTGAGAATTCTATCTAAATGAACACCTAAAACTATGTTATAGATCGTGTTATCACTCGGGGCGCTACGGGTTGAGACCTCACAATGGGTCCCGACCCTTAGCCTGACAATAATTTCACCGGATCTTACAACAAGACACGAATAAAGGCAAAACCGAAATACATTTTTATGCAAATGATATGATCCCCAAAAATATATAAAAGACAACTTCAGCCGAGTTCTCAACTCCAAAGACTCGAACATCAAATACATAACAATATACAAGGAACAAAACCCAAAAACAACTCCAACCAAACCCCTCCTAAAATGTACGGAACCCCGGCTGCCCACTCTTCCGGATCTCTCGACCGCATTCCTAACCTGCAAGACAATCTACAACAATCGGTATAAAACCGTTAGCTAATATTCGAGGCATTAGAATCAAGGTGAAAGGCACAAAAACAAGTCAATCATCATAAACACCCAATACACTCCAAATCACACAAGTCCGGTTTATTATCTTATTATTATTAAGTCATATCCCATTCTAATTCAACTTAGGTTGTGACACGAGAGTCACCGAAACTCGCCTCGGTCCCTACTTACCGGCATGGAATGGTACTGATGCATCTGACCGTCTACCAGCACGGGATAGTCGCCAATAACCTCCTAGCTCTCGCGAGAGCTAGGCAAGTTGTCACCGCCCGTTATCATACACTTGGGCCAAAATAATATAAAGGTCGGTGATCCTATTTCCGGTTTAATTGTTATAAACATAAACACACACCACCAAACACACATCAATGCTAATACAAGGAATACGAGCTAAGTATGTCCGGAGACTTACCTTATCGCTACACTCAACTCACAACACTCTCGCTTCCCTTGGGAAGGAGTCCACAACCTGCTCACAAGAAGATAACTATATCAATAACTCACTCACAATAGAAGTCTTAGACTTCTATTGTGAGTGACAAAGGAGAACAGAGACGGAGCATAAAACATGGTTTGATAGGGGAGCTGAAGAGGCGCGGCGAAGAGGTGGTGGCAGGGCATCGCAGCTCTGGCTGGGCTCGTGCAGGCAGGGCACGGCGAGGGCGAAACAAGGGCCTCTCCGGCTTTCTGGGTGGATGGACAGAGGCGCAAGAGAGACTAAGGAAGGGGGTTGTGAGGTGAAGAGTTGAAGACAGAGGGAGTAGAGAGAATGAAGAGGGTGGTGCTCCAAGCTCCAATTTCCTGCAGGGCGGGGACACTGGTGTCACCAGAGGCTTCCGGCGGCAGGGCAGTGGTCGGCCATGGGAGAGAGTCGATGGGCGTGTAGCAGGGCCAAAGAAGAGTGAGGGAATGAGTTGTGAGGGTTGGGACGGGATTGTATGAGAGTAGGGGAGTTGAGAGGTGAGGGTAGCGTGAGAAAAGAATTAGACAGAGGGGTACTGAAGGGGTGGGTAGGTTGAGTAGGTCTGCAGCAAATGGGCAATAGCTCCTTCATATGTCGGGGAGAGAGAAGAGCCTAGAAGACCGAACGAGGGCGGGAAAAAAAAAGAAACTAAAATGAATAAGGTGTAAACTCGGTCAAAACACTCGTTACGAAATTTTCTAATCGGAAAAACTCTCAAAAAATAAAAAATAAAAAATAATTTCCGCAAAATAATATACGGAATATATATATAAATGTCAAATATATAAACTCACTTAAATATAATTTACCACGCGAAAATGCTCGTAAAAATATTTAAGCTAATAAAATATCGATAAAAAATAGGAAGATAAATGCTGGAAACGCACCCAATAAATGGGGCATTACATCGAATCCCCCTAAAAACAAGTTTCGTCCCGAAACTTGCTATGCGTCGAACTTCTCGGTCCCTAAGGCTGAGGTATGAACTCTCGAACTAAGAAGGTTCAAACTTGTAATCTATACACAATCTACTCGAACTACCACCGCAAGATATATCAAGTTATATAGCACATTCCCGCACGGGCACAAACAATTATAACATCACACATGCACATAACATAACTAAGGGAAGAACTAGATCCAACTAGCCGTTTCTATCGAAGTACTAGCTTAGCGTAACACTTAACCAAAGGTACTATCTTTCGTCTTCCTATAAGCCTCATTGGTTCCTCGTCGGCCACTAGATCATCGTGACTGACCACACGTCTCGAAACATGCATGTACTCTCTCGACTGATACCCACAAAACACCGGGTGAACACCCTCTACTCTCGGCGGTTATGCCAACCGGTAAACCACTTCCTTACTCGCGCTAAGATCTCACAAAGGTCCGATATATCGGAAACTTAACTTCCTTCTTGGGCATTTCTCAAGTAGCGTTCCCACTATGTTTCTCTTTAATTGTCTCTAATAAAGAAGATTAAACCTTCCATTTACACAGTTGGCCTTGGTTCTTGTCGACCCAACTTAAATGATACGTTTCTTCAATTTTTGAAGTAAGTCCCCGAACAATGAAGGTAGTACTTTACTTCACAATGATTCTACTAACGAGCCACGTATGCTATCACTTTTACATTGTTTCTCAATACTCGATCAAGACCTTGTCTTTGAAGAATAATTTGTACATGTCAAACCCATCATACCTCAAGGCAACGTAAAAATAGTTGCACCAATGAATCTCCTCTTAACTCTCAGCAACTCTATTGTCAATTCTTCGTCCCATTCAATACTTCATTATCATCCGTAGTAGGTTACCATAAAAGGTGTTACACAACTTCTCCCTTCACATATTTGGTAAAGCTCAGCACTTCTAAGATAATTTGTAACTTCTTTCACATCTTTCGGGGTTTGCCAGCCCGAGACACCATGTCATACATCTTCTCTCTTGTTCAAGAGTAGACCTAAAATATCTCATCCGGCATCATTAAGCCCATATGGAATAACTACAACTCTTAGTGACTCTGATTGGTCCAAAATGCCGTACTTGTAATATCTCAATCTCTAATTCTCAAACGGTGACAATCAAGTTCTTAACTTAATCTTATAAGAGACTACTAGCCGTTACAACTGATAGAGTAGATCATCCATTCGTTGTAAGAGTTATTTGTCCTTTATTGTCATCTTGCTCAACTTATATAAATCAATGTACAAACGGAGATTACCGCCCCTATTTTCGCAAACTGATGTTCTCCATAGAAACTTCAAACTAAGAGTTTAAGATATACTCCAATATGAACTTTGAATCAAGAGTTTCAAGATATATTCCAATATGAACTTTCTATCAAGAGTTCAAGATAGCATTCAGAGTTCTCTATAACGTTTCACTAATTCTAATGAACTCTTATCAATGAGTTCTTACAATTGCTCCTTCACTTGCTTCCCTAACTCATGACTCTTCATAAGTGTCATTCCATACGACGCCTTAGATATCGGAATTGAGTCGAGCTTGACCTTAGTGGAAAAATCCACATTGTGACGTATTGGGGCTCCGAGGTATCTCGGGCTTCATCTTTTCTTCTCCCGTCACACAACGTAATAATCGACACAACCTTGCCTTAATACTTGACGGGTGGTCAAGATACCAAAGATCTACCCCACTCTGTTGGGGTGACATCCCTTAACCACGTGTATTGTTCCATTTGTAGCTACAATGTTGACCGTCTCCTTCCAAATATTCGTCTTTTGTTGAATTGGAAAGATTTGCTTGCGTCTTCTAACTCTTGTGGTCTGATTTAAGTATTCTTTTAACTTAATCCCGTTTCCCCTCTTTGATGACATGATTGTAAAAATCTTCTAAGATTTCTCACTTATATGCAACCATAAGGGTCCAATCTGGAACACTTAACCATGCTTCAAAACAATTGACCTTATCTTTTTCACTTTCCGCGACATCCCAACATATGGCACGAGCTCTTCGTCTTCTACATAAGCTTTCACCATAGACATCCTTTCTTCAAGTAGGCGTAGAAATTTATACTTCATTTTTCTTATGTAACGTCAAACCGACCGTAGCGGCTCCAACCTCAACCTTCCATGTACTCCTTGTACATCTCATATCGACAACAAACTCCAAAACTTCGATCTTCTCTTACTCTTGTTGGCCACCTTATGTATCTCTTGGTATCCATGAGCAACTTCACAAACGTACTAGCATGCCTTTAGGCAAAATTTGCCAACCACAATCAATGTAAGATCCACTCATTATCCCTCCAAGCACTAACATCATAACTCTAAGCTTTCCGCATTGCCCTAATCCCGATTCCTCGTTTCACGTCATAGCCATTATGGCTTTGCCATGCGAGTCACGAAACTTTGAATTAACTTTTGCTCATGAAAACATGACATCCATAACCTTAGAACAAACATATTGTACCTCCCCTTATATATTTTCCTCTTTTACGCGCAACAACTCTAGAAGACTCACCTTCCTCTTCGTCCCCTTTACCGTGATCCGTGTCATTTCTCCATATGACAACTCCATGATCTAAGAAGGTCGCACCAGATCGTTACAATCCCTCCACAAGGTACGATACCATCACTTGTTGGGATCGGTACATTGCTATATAATTAAGCTATCCGCACACTTCCTTTGATACACCTCTTCATTGCCGACATCCCACCACCACGAATTTTCCAAGTTCTTTTTACTCCTCTTCGTGATCCCACATCCTGGATTACTCTCCCCACTTGCATTCATCAGTATACAACCCGCACTTGTGCATTTTTGGTGGTCACCGATTAACTCATTGATGACCCTCTTCAAGATCAACGACTTACCCTCCTATCACACTTCCATGTTACCATACCTATGAAGGCAACCCTCCTCGGGGTACTTTACCTTAAAGTCCGTTAGTTCATTCTTCATTCCATGCTTCCTTTTCTTTATAAGATAACTATATCTTCTATGCCTTGTTGTTTCATATAACTCTCTTTCATAGACTTAACCATTCTTCCTTGATGTCTTTCAAGAGCACCTTCCCAAATAATATATCCCTAGCTAGCACCCACTCGCGTTCCTCTTGGTTGGTATCTTAAGTCTCTCGTTCAAAGCTCTTCGTTTCGTCTTTCATCTTCTTGGGGTCATCATTTGTACACACTTCCTCCTTCTTGACGTTTCTTAGTCTTATCATCATAATGGAAATTGGTCAACTCCAAGGAAATCCCTTCCATGCCCTTCTTCTCATAACTCTAGTAATGTTGAAATTTTACTTTTTGGTACCTCGTAAGCTTAACTTACAGTATCTTAAATCTTTAAAAAAAAATGGTTTGATCACTCTTCTCGTCTTGACTCAAATGCTTAGGAGCGTCTAAAGAAAACTTCACATCTTAATGAATGTCACATTTACCCTTGTCAAAATGTACTCATCTCTCCCTTGATTCGTATCTTTAGTTGTCCACGCATCTTCTTGAAGAACTTAAGTTCATTATCTACAATTGTCTTGTTGTCTTTAAATCACAGTTTCTTTGGAACCACTTCCGCACATTAATGTTACTTCTTTTCCTTGTATGGTCTTCATTTCGATTTCTCTTAAGTTGTCTCGAGTTTTCCTTCACTTGGTTGTTCTTCATTTACGTCATCTCTATTCCTCCTCTTCGACATCCTTTTTAAAGGAACTCCGAGAAACGCCGTGGTGCTCGTTAGCACAAAAAGCTCAACTTGATATTTGAGTGTACTCCTCCACGTATGAATGCTATCCCAAGCCAACCACATCGTCTTTAAAGGTGATGATACTATACTTATCATCTTTTCCATTAAGTCCCGTACTATCTACTATATATTAAGAATCCACATAAACGACTATATAGGTCCTATGTCCATATCACTACTAATATAACATATCCAGAAATCCATTACAACAATACAAGGTCCAAAAGCTAATCAGATCCTTTCATACCACACATATAAGCATATATCTATATAAGGTCATGCCACTACTATACGTAACATGTCCAAAGCATATATTAAAGTTCACACATATACTATACATATAATCACGTCCATCATGGAACTAAAATCCACATATACTACTATATATACATATATGTACATATCAAAATCCAATAAACTAAGCTGCCGAGATCCGCGGAAGGAGTGGTGGTTCGTACATTCTACCTCGACTCATGCATGTGATTTTAAAAACGAAAACTCAAAACCCGTGGGGTTCTGTTTATTCCTTATTCGGCCTTTAGAAGATTGCGAGTGCCATTGTTGTCAACCTAGGGCTCTGATACCACTTTTGTAACACCCCGAATCCGCGGGACTCGGGGCGCTACGGGTTGAGACCTCACAATGGGTCCCGACCCTTAGACTGACAACAATTTCACCGGATCTTACAACTAGACACAAATAAAGGCAAAACCGAAATACATTTTTATGCAAATGATATGATCCCCAAAAAAAATTAAAAGACAACTTCAGCCGAGTTCTCAACTCCAAAGACTCGAACATCAAATACATAACAATATACAAGGAACAAAACACAAAAACAACTCCAACCAAACCCCTCCTAAAATGTACGGAACCCCGGCTGCCCACTCTTCCGGATCTCTCGACCGCATTCCTAACCTGCAAGACAATCTACAACAATCGGTATAAAACCGTTAGCTAATATTCGAGGCAATAGAATCAAGGTGAAAGGCACAAAAACAAGCCAATCATCATAAACACCAAATACACTCCAAATCACACAAGTCCGGTTTATTATCTTATTATTATTAAGTCATATCCCATTCTAATTCAACTTAGGTTGTGACACAAGAGTCACCGAAAGTCGCCTCGGTCCCTACTTACCGGCATGGAATGGTACTGATGCATCTGACCGTCTACCAGCACAGGATAGTCGCCGAGAACCTCCTAGCTCTCGCGGGAGCCAGGCAAGTTGTCACCACCAGTTATCATACACTTGGGCCAAAATAATATAAAGGTCGGTAATCCTAATTCCGGTTTAGTGGTTATAAACAATAAACAATAAACACACACCACCAATCACACATCAATGCTAATACAAGGAATACGAGCTAAGTAAGTCCGGAGACTTACCTCGTCCCAAAGATAATCCCGTTATATCCCGCTCTTAGCTTCCCGCAGGAAGACACTCAACGCCTGTCAAAAGGCACACGATCAACATCTCTCTCACATGCTATAAGTCCTAAGACTTCTAGTCCCAATGATTTCGCAAGATCATAAACTATAACCATGATAAGATAACAACCTCCTAATCCTCACGATCTCACAAGGTAAAAAACATCACAACACATGCTAGGATATTGTCGTCCTAGTCACCATAATCTCAACAAACATATAACCATAATCTCAATCCTCATAAGCTCACAAGATCAACCAAACACTCAACACCTGACAATCCTCACAAGATAATAACACCTCAATCTTGATAACGATCATAAATCCTCAAAACTCACCTAAGGTTCAAACCACTACTTGGTATTCACTCTATGTTATGCTAGATTATCGAACCTAGCATGATACTAATACTAAACATAACTAAAACAAGGAAGAGGTACTCACACAAGGTCGATGGTGGAGGACGATCTACAGATGTGGGGAATGAATTCGTTGGTCTATACCAGGCGCTTCCGGACCTAAAACCAATGATAAGGAAATTTAGCTTATATGCTAAATTTGATTTTAAATGTATATAATATATAACTCAAAGATAAAACTCGTTTTTCAAACGTCAACATTAAAATCCCGTAATTCCCTTCCGGGGTAAAACTAGAATACAAGAAACTTGGTCATAAAAACCTTGATTAAAACCTTGGCCCGTAAACCGAAATTAATCCAACAAGGTCACAATATATATAGTATATATAAATAAGAATTTAACTCGAAGTAAATCCCAAGTTTAAAAATGGTAAATACATTTCCCGGACACAATATACAACTCTAGGAATTTGGGCCATCTTTCGTAAATAAACCATGGGCCAAAATTTGTAAATAATTCCAGCAAGGGCATAAAGTTCAATTCCAAATATTTGGGTCAAATATGTAAATACAAAAGATGGGTTCCAATCTGTAATATACCATAAAAGAGGGGGCTGAAATAAAAACCCTAAAATGCTTCTTCCCCAACGATACGCAACTTGCGTAACAAAAGAAAAGTGAAGGGGAAGCAGGCGGCGACCAGCAAGAAGGGAGGCGGCAGAGGCTCCGGCAGACGGGGCGGGGGCAGGGCTCCACCTCTCCGGCGACATTCCTGGCGGCCCAGAGCGGAGGCGGTGGCGCACTCAGTCTGGCGGGCTCATTGGGGCAAGGTTGAACACAGGTAACCACAGAAGAAAAGGGGAAGGCAATGGTGTCCCTCCGGTGGCTTCGATGGCGGCGAGGCAACGGAGGCGGCAACGGCTGCTTCCCGGCGACAAAGGAGAACAGAGACGGAGCATAAAACACGGTTTGATAGGGGAGCTGAAGAGGCGTGGCGAAGAGGCGTTGGCAGGGCATCGCAGCTCTGGCAGGGCTCGTGCAGGCATGGCACGGCGAGGGCGAAACAAGGGCCTCTCCGGCTTTCTGGGTGGCTGGACAGAGGCGCAAGAGAGACTAAGGAAGGGGGTTGTGAGGTGAAGAGCTGAAGACAGAGGGAGCAGAGAGAATGCAGAGGGTGGTGCTCCAGGCTCCGATTTCCAGCAGGGCGGGGACACTGGTGTCACCAGAGGCTTCCGGCGGCAGGGCAGTGGTCGGCCATGGGAGAGAGTCGATGGGCGTGTAGTAGGGCCAAAGAAGAGTGAGGGAATGAGTTGTGAGGGTTGGGACGGGATTGTATGAGAGTAGGAGAGTTGAGAGGTGAGGGTAGCGTGAGAAAAGAATTAGACAGAGGGGTACTGAAGGGGTGGGTAGGCTGAGTAGGTCTGCAGCAAATGGGCAATAGCTCCTTCAGATGTCGGGGAGAGAGAAGAGCCTAGAAGACCGAAAGAGGGCGGGAAAAAAAAAAAAGAAACCAAAATGAATAAGGTGTAAACTCGGTCAAAACACTCGTTACGAAATTTTCTAATCAGAAAAACTCTCAAAAAAATAAAAAATAAAAAATAATTTCCGCAAAATAATATACGGAATATATATATAAATGTCAAATATATAAACTCACTTAAATATAATTTACCACGTGAAAATGCTCGTAAAAATATTTAAGCTAATAAAATATCGATAAAAAATAGGAAGATAAATGCTGGAAACGCACCCAATAAATGGGGCATTACACAAACCTCACAAGCCTCACAAGATAACATCAACGCGTCAAGTCTTACAACATTTCACAATCCTCAAACACTCACCTAAAGCCCATAACCACTACTTGGTATTCACTCTAAGTTAAGCTAGATTATCCAGCCGAACATGATACTAATACTAAACATAACTAAATCGAGGAAGAGAATACTCACACGACGTGAAGACGGATGTCGAACTTGGACTCGTTAGGCCTTTATCGTGGCGCTTCTGAACCTAAAACCAAAGCTACACAAAATTAGCTTAAATGCTAATTTTGGAAGGGAGATTAACGCATATAAAAATCTAAGGAAGCCCCGCTTTCAAAACAAGGGTAAAACCCGCAAAGCATTTTCCGGGGTGATCACAACAATTTACAAATACGGGTCAAAACCAAAACAACTTTCCGGCCAACTAAGAGACTCTCGAAACTTGGCAATTTTCCGAAATAAACTTTGGGGTCATAAATCCAAAAAAAATCCAACAAAGGCATAATATATATTGTATATATAATCATAAGAATATCTCCATAATTAAAAACCCGATGTTAGAAACCGTAAACACATTTCCGGGGCAAACTATCTCGTTCCAAAACTATGGTCATAATCCGTAATAAAACTTTGGGCTATTTTCCGAAAATATCACAATAGAGGGCATAATGTCACATTCCAAAAATCTGGGTTCAAACAACAATATAAAAATATTGGACACATTCTTGTAATTAAGTCCATCCGGGGTATAAATGCAACTTCCAGAAAATGTGGGTCAAAACTGCAATAATAAACATACGGGTATATTCAGTAATTATACCAAATTAAGGGGGGGGCCGATTTAAATTAGGGAAATTAGGGTTTCAGGCTTCGGCATCTTCTTCTGCGGCTGGGGAAGGGAAGGACATAGGCGGCAGGGCAAATCCCGGAGAAGCTCCTCGACGGCCGAACAGGTAGCAAGGTGCGGCGGGGCAGGCGAGGGCGAAGGCCGGCTCCACCAGCTTCGACGGTGGGTCCTCTGTCCCTGCTTCTCGACTCCGTCAGTAACGAAAGAGACGAGGTTGGAGATGGTTCCTGGTGCTGGATGCAACAAACAAAGAGAGGGAGATCAACGGGTGGCCCTCCGGTGGAGAGGGGACGATCGAGCATCTCCGGCGTTCATCTGGCTGCCGGCGAAGTAGTCATTGTTTCCGGCGTGACAGAAAGAAGGAGAGATGGAGAGGATATAATGAAGGTGAGTTACGGGTGAGATCGAGAGAGAGACATGGAATTCCGAGGGTGGTCTGAGGACGAGAGGAGCTGCTCAATGACTAGTTGTTCCTGGTTGCGAGGAGAAAAGCAAAGAAGGAGAGGTAGAGGAGTGAAACAGAGGAATAGAGGGAGACTGAAGTGGAGAGGGAGAGGGAGAGTTGCGTGAGAGGCAATGGCTAACGTTGAAAGGTTGTGGAAGGTTGACGAGGAGGTGGCCTCAGCAAGAGTGGGTCGGGAGGTCGGAACACGCAACCAGCCA
The DNA here is from genome assembly GCA_033239125.1 of Fagopyrum homotropicum. Lineage (NCBI taxonomy): Eukaryota > Viridiplantae > Streptophyta > Magnoliopsida > Caryophyllales > Polygonaceae > Fagopyrum > Fagopyrum homotropicum. The sequence continues at coordinate 30,219,847 of BSWB01000002.1, read as the reverse complement.
AGGTATGGGAGCAGATGTAGTAGCATGGGTGGCATCACCAGATAGGCTGGCAAGGCTGAAGAGGGGTAAAACGAGGAGACGGATCCAGCTCGAGGAAAGAGGGGTAAAGAGAAAAAATAGAAATAAAATAACAATAGCAAATTAAAAGGAGATAGTAAAACAACTCTCCGAACAGAACTTCTGGGTCGGAAAACTTTTTTCGAAATTTAAATGAACGGAAAATATATGTTGATCGAATATCCAAGTAAACTCGCAAAATATACTTTGAAATACCAAAACCATTTTCGGTTAAATTATTTATGAGATATGATAATTTAAACACGGTAATAATACATCGATGTATTTGTGTAACACCCCGATTCCGCGGGACTCGGGGCGCTACGGGTTGGGACCTCACAATGGGTCCCGACCCTTAGCCTGACAACAATTTCACCGGATCTTACAACAAGGAACAAATAAAGGCCAAAATGAAATACAATTTTATGCAATGCAATGAAACCCGAAACCGAAAAACCCAAAGACTTCAGCCGAGATACAACCGAAAGACCAAATGCCATACACACGGCATACAATATAATGAATACAAAACTCAAACACGACTCCAACATAACCCAATCCTAAAATGTACGGAACCCCGGCTGCCCACTCTTCCGGATCTCTCGGCCGCATTCCTAACCTGCAAGGCAAACTACACCATTTGGTATAAAAACCGTTAGCTCACTTTCAAAGCATTAGAATTAAAGGGAAAGGCACAAACACAATTAATTCAAGATAGTCACACAACATACCCAAAGCACACAAATCCGGTTTATTATCTTTATTTGTTAAGTCATATCCCGTTCTAGTTTAACTTCTTTTGTGACACGAGAATCCTCCGAAACTCGCCTCGGACCCTTCTTCCGGCAATGGAACGGTCGGATGCCTCCGACCGTCTAACCAGCACGGGCCAGTCGCCGAGATCCCCCTAGCTCTCACAGGGAGCCAGGCAGTGATGTCACCGCCCGTTATCATACACTTGGGACAAATAATATAAAGGTCGGTAATCCTATTTCCGGTTTAGTTATTATAAACAGTAAAATAATAAACATACACCACCCAACACACAATAATGCTAATACGAAGAATATGAGCTAAGTAAGTCCGGAGACTTACCTCGTCCCAAAGCTAAACCGATCAAAAATATCTCTCAACTTCCCGCAGGAACATACTCAACTCCTGGCCAAAACAAGGCACATGATCAATATCTATCTCTCATGCTAGAAGTCCTTAGACTTCTAGCCTAAATGACCTCTATAAGGTCATACAACTCACATGTTAGGAGAACATGTTCCTAGTCTCGATGCTCTCATAACCACATGTAATCCTAAACCTCAAGCCTAATGATTCTCACAAGATCAAACCATATATTCAAATCCTTATAATAACCTCATTAGACCGCAATACCACCTCAAGCTTAGAATCAACATCAATCTATCAAACAATATCAAATCCTCAAAACTCACCTAAGGTTCCAAGGCCACTACTTGGCATTAACTCTAAGTTATGCTAGATTCATCCTAGCATGATACTACTACTACTAAACATAACTAGATCGAGGAAGAAGGTAACTCACACGACGTCAAAAGACGAAAGACGGTCTATGGATGTCGACTTGGACTCATTAGGTCTTTATCGAAATGCTTCCAAACCTAACACCAAAAATAGACAAATTTAGCTCGTATGCTTAATTTGAACGGAAGATTTAACTTATATAAGTCTTAAGGAAAACTCGCTCTCAAAACCAATGTTAAAACTCATTAAAACCATTTTAAAAACCACTATCACATTTTCCAGCGCAACTTATACATTTTTAGAAATGTGGCTATTATTCGTAATTCAAACCTTGGGGCATTTTCTGAAAATAATCCAACAGAGGGCATAAATGCAACAATGCAGAAATATGGGTCAAAGCTGCAATTATAAAATATGGGTGGTCTACTGAAATTATACTAAAACAAGGGGGGCCCGATTCACATTTGTTAAAAAGGGTTTATTAAACCCTGTTAACAAATACAAACGCTGGGAACCTCAGCACAACGGCGGCGGGGAGGAGAGGAGAGCACTGCGTTGCTCCAGCCAGGCTTAACCAGGAAGGCGGCGGCTGCTGCTGGGCGGAGGAGACGCCGGTGTGGCTCCGGCAAGTGATGAGGTGGCGACTGACGAGCGGCGAGGTGGCGTCGAGGTCCGGGTGTAAGTTTTCTAGAGACTCCAGATCAGGCGGCGACTAGAGGTGGGCTCTCCAGCAGATGGCGAGGGCGACGATCCCGACGGCTTCTTCGTCCGGCGAGATGGTGGCTTCCTGATGGTGTTGCAACATCAGAAGGTGGAGGTGCTGATGTCTTGTAATGATAGAGGAATCAGAGGGTGCAGGGAAGAGATTGAAGATGGGGACAAGTCGAAGAGTGAAGATGGAGGGTTGCTTTTGAGGGAGGAGGGCAAATAGGGTTCGACAGAGGAGCAGGAAGTGCGAGGCGAGGGGGGTGGCCGGGCGTCGACGGCATCGCGAGCAAGGCAGCAACAGAGGGATGAGCTGCTGCGGTTTGGAGGCGTAGAGGTCGCTTCTCCTACTCCGACTCCGGCAAGCGCACAGTAGCCCTCCATCGATGGCGGGGGCATGTGGAAGGAGGTGTTGTAGGTGCTCCTTATTTGTTTGGCTTTAGCGTGAAGAAAGGTGAGGCAGGAGAGTGAAGATGGGCTTCTGTGATGCGAAACAGAGCAGAAGGTGAGAGGATGGGCTTGCAGTAGAGGGTAAGAAGGATCAGTCATTGAGTGTGGGAGAGGGAAAACATGTAGCTGGGTAGAGGTAGCTGCAAGATCAAGGGGTCAAGCTAGGGTAGATCTGTAGGTACTTGGGCCAAAATAAAATAAAATAAAAGGAATAAATAATAACAAACCCGATTAAAACATTCGGAACGGGATTTCCGAATCGGAAAAAAAAATTCCCGATTTTTCCGACAAAATATAATACGGACATACGTACACGTATCCAAAAATAATAAAAGTACTCTGGAATAAAATATTTGGATCGAATATATAATTAAAATCTCAAATTTTATACTTGCGACGTGAAAAACGATCTCGTAACTAAATAACGAGATTTTAAATAAATAAATACCATTAACATATTAATATAACGTATACTTGTAAAATAACATTTACAACTTAAAATACTCACAAAACATACTTAAGATATTAAAATATCGATAACAGCCGGAAAGATAAATATCGCAAACGCGCCAAAAATTGGGGCGTTACAATTTGTGTAATCTTAGAATTCAATTTACGATGTCAAATATACTTGTAAAAAAAATATACTTAAGGTATAAAGATATGGATAATATCCGGAAAGATAATTACCGCAAACGGGCCCAAAATTGGGGCGTTACATCAGATCCCACTAAAAACAAGTTTCGTCCCGAAACTTGCTATGCGTCGAACTTCTCGGTCTCCAAGGCCGATGTATGAACTCTCAAACTAAGAAGGCTAATAATCTATACATAATCTACTCAAACTACCACCACAAGATATATCAGGTCATATAACACAATCCCGCACAGTGCACAAACTACACATAACATCACACATGCACATAATTCGACCGAGGGAAGAACTAGGTCTAAAATGTCGATTCCAACGATGCTACTAGCTCAGCGAAAAATTCAACCTAAGATACTGACTCCGTCTTCAAGTTAGTCTCATCTGTTCCTCGTCTGCCACTAGATCCTCATGACTGACAACATGTCTTGAGTCATGTATGTACTCTATTCATTGATACACATAAAATACCGGGTGAACACCCTCTACTCTTGGTGGTAGTGCCAACTTGTAAGTCACTTCTCCAACTAGCGGTAAGGTCTCAAAAAGGTCAAAATATCGGAACTCAACGTCCTTCTCGGTTTCGATGCAACATTTACATTAGGTTTCTCTTTTATGTCACTATCAAAGAAGATTGAACTTCCAATTTACACCATTAGCTTTGGTTCTTGTCAAACCAAACTTTGATGTTATGTTTCCTCAATTCTTGTGGCAATTCCAAGTAACGAAGGAAGTACCTTACTTCGCACCGCTTCTACTAACGATACTAGTATGTTATTACTTTTACATCGCTCCTCAATACCCAATCAAGACCTTGTCTTGGAGAATCACTTGTCCACTTCAAACCCATAATACCTCAAGGTAAATCGAAACAGTTGTACTAATAAATCCCCTCTTAACTCTCAAAACTCTATTATCTCTCCGTCCCATTAAAACTTCATCGTCATCCGTAGTAGGTCACCATAAAAGGTGTTACACAACTTCTCTCTTCACATATCTGGTAAAGCTCAAGACATCTAAGATAACTTGTAACTCCTTCCATATCTTTCGGGATTTGCCATCCCGAGACAGCTAGTAATGCGACTTTTCTCTTCTTTTAAGAGTAGAGCAAAATATCTTATCCGGGGCATTAGTAAGCCCATATGAAATCACTACAACTTGTAGTGACTATAGTTTCTCTGGAATGCCGTATTTGCAATATCCCAATCTTGAATTCTCATTTGGTGGTAAACCGACCTTAAATCAATTTTAGAAGAGACTACTGACCCTTGCAACTGGTCGAGTAGATCATCTATTCGTTCGAACGAATACTTGTCCTTCACCATATATTGTTCGACTCACGGTAATCGATGTTCAAACGGTGATAACCGTCTCTCTTTTTGCAACTAGGGTTCTCCATAACAACTTCAAATCAAGAGTTCAAGATAACTTATGATGTTCTCTATGACAGTGCATTGGTTCTAGTGAACCTGTATCAACAAGTCCTTGCAACTTGTCGTTCAAATGCTTCTTCGAGTCACGTATCTTCACCATCCTATACGACACCTTTGATGCCGGAGGTGCGCCAAAATCAACCTTAGTGGAAAAATCCACATTCCGAGGTATTGGAATCCGTGATATCTCAGGTTCCATCTTTTCTCTTCCTATCACAAATCGTAATAACCGACATAATATGGTCTTATCACTTTACAAATGGTCATGACACCATTGATCTACCCCGATCTATTGAGGTGACGTATTTCAGACTCGTGTATTGTTCCATCTTCAGCTATGAGCGTGATTGTTCTCTTTCAAGGTTTCTTCTTCCCTCGATTCCGTATTGTTCCATCTTTTTCACCTTGAAGGCATGGTCGTGATAACCTTTTAAGGACTCATACTTATGTGTTGCCATAAGCGTCCTAATTGTAAGGCATAGTCATGCCTCTAAATAAATCGATCTTATCTTCTTTACTTTCAGACACATCCCTAACGTGTGGGAAATATTCTTCGTATTCTACATAAGCTTTCAGCATAGACATCCTTCCTTCAAGTAGGTATAGAAATTTATACTTCATTTTCTTATGCAATTGTCAAACCGACCGTAGAGGCTCTAACCTCAATATTTCATGTACTTCTGGTACATCACGTGTAGACTTTAAAGCTTCAAAACTTCAGTCTTCTCTTACTCTTGTTGGTCTCCTTATGCATTTCTTGTTAATTTCATGAACAACTTCACAACCGTACTAGCGTGCCTTTAGGCAAAATTTCTCAACCACAATCACTGAAAGATCCACTCATTATTCCTCCAAGCACTAACATCATAACTTTAAGCTTGCCGCATTGCCCTAATCCCGATTCCTCATTTCACGTCATAGCCACTATGGCTTTGCCACACGAGTCACAAAAACCCTGACTTAGCTCGGCTCGTGAAAACATGACATCCATAACCTTAAAACAAATATATCATACATCCCCTTATATATATACCCCTTTCCGCACCACAACTATAGAAGACTCACTTTTCTTTTCGTCCTTCCAGTCCCTTTTACCCTGATTCGTGTCATTCCTCCATATGACATTCCCATGACCTAATATTGTCACACCAAACCGTTACAATCCCTCTTCACACGATACGTTACTATCATTTTCTGGAATCGATAATTTACTAAATGACTAAGACATTTTCACTTCCCTTGATATACCTCTTTATTGCCGACATTCAACCATCACAAATATTCTGAGTCCTCATTACCCTTCTTCATGACCCCCCACCTAGATTACTCTCCCCACCTACATTCACCAGCATACACCCGCACCTGTGCATTTTTGGTGGTCACCGATTAACTCATTGATGACCCTCTGCAAGATCAACGACTTACCCTCCTATCACACTTCCATGTTACCATACTCCTGCAGGATACCCTCTCGGGGTACTCCGCCTTAAACTTCACTAGCTCCTTTTTATTCTACGTCCCACTTCGTTAGTTCCAATTACGCTTCCCTCTTCCTTCCGTTTTTGTAAGATAACTATACCTTCCTAACTCTTTCGTGTCATATGACCCACCTTCAAAGGCTTAACCGCCATTCAAGATAATTAATTAATTAATTAATTTAATTTTTTTTCCTAGTGCACCTTCCCAAATATTATAACCTTAGCTACATCCCCTCTCGTACTTCTTGAATTGATATCTTAAGTATTTTCCATAACTAAAAGCTCCTTGTTGCGTTACTTATCTTCTCGAAATCATGTCTACTCAAACTTCTTTTTGGTATTTCTTAACCTTATCATCATAACGGAAGCCGGTCAACTTAACGTGAATTCCCAGCATGCCCTTCTTCTCACAACTCTAGTAATGTTGACACTCCACTTATTGGTACCTCGTAAGCTTAACTTACGGTATCTTAAATCTTTCGTAAATGGTCGGATCACTCTCCTCATCTTGACTCCGATGCTTAGAAACGTCTAAGGAAAGCTTTGCATCTTAATGGAACACCACCTTAACCTTGCTAGAAAGTATCCATCTTCTCCCCGATTCGCACCTTTAGTTGTCTACGCGTCTTCTTGAAGAATTTAAGTTTGTTATCTCTCTTGGTCTCGTCGTCTTTCCATCTTGCCTTCTTTGGAACCACTTCTGCACATTAATGTTGCTCCCTTTACTTGTATTGTCTCCATCTCGCTTTCTCTTTAGTTGTTTCGAGTTTCCTTCTACTTGTTCGTCCTTGCCGTTAATGTCCTCTTTAGTCTTCATAGGATTGCTTTGACATCCTCTAAAGGAGCCCAATGATTCGCCGGGGTATTTTCCAGAATGTGATGCTCCATTTGGTAACTTGAGCATGCTCATCTTCGTATGTACACTATCCTAAGCCAAACGGCGTTGTCTTATAAGTGATGATGTCATACTATCATCTTATCTATTAGATCTCATATCTCCATATGTTACTATATACATAATAAGTATCCGTATATATAAGACTATATAAGTCCTATGTCCACATTACTAATATATCACAACAGAAATCCATTACAACAATACAAGGTCCAAAACATACTATAGTCCTCCTATAAAACTATTCATATATATCAAGCTCATCATGCAACTACAATCCACATATACATATCTACATATATACATATATATATATAAATCCAATAAACTAAGCTGCCGAGATCCGCGGAAGGAGTGATGGTCCGTACATTCTACCCCGACTCATGCATGTGATTTTGAAAACGAAAACTCAAAACCCGCTGGGTTCTGTTTATTCCTTACTCGGCATTTAGAAGATTGAGAGTGCCATTGTTGTCAACCTAGGGCTCTGATACCACTTTTGTAACACCCTGAATCCGCGGGACTCGGGGCTCTACGGGTTGGGACGTCACAATGGGTCCCGACCCTTAGCCTGACAACAATTTCACCGGATCTTGCAACATGACACAAATAAAGGACAAAACCAAAAAACATTTTTATGCAATGAAAAGAAAAACCCGAAAGAATACAACAAAGGACTTCAGCCGAAAAATACAACTCCGAGACTAAACGCCAACACGCGACATACAATATACAATAAATACAATACTCAAACTCGACTCCACCCAAAACCAAATCCTAAAATGTATGGAACCCCGGCTGTCCAATCTTCCAGATCTTTCGGCCGCATTCCTAACGTGCAAGGCAATCTACAACAATCGGTATAAAACCGTTAGCTCACATTCGAAGCATTAGAATCATGGTGAAAGGCACAAACACAAGTCAATCATCACAAACACCCAATACACTCCAAAGCACACAAGTCCGGTTTATTATCTTATTATTATTAAGTCATATCCCGTTCTAATTCAACTTAGGTTGTGACACGAGAGTCACCGAAACTCGCCTCGGTCCCTACTTACCGGCATGGAATGGTATTGATGCATCTGACCGTCTACCAACATGGGATAGTCGCCGAGAACCTCCTAGCTCTCGCGGGAGCCAGGCAAGTTGTCACCGCCCGTTATCATACACTTGGGCCAAAATAAAATATAAAGGTCGGTAATCTTGTTTCCGGTTTAGTTGTTCTAAACAATAAACACACACCACCAAACACACATCAACGTTAATACAAGGAATACGAGCTAAGTAAGTCCGGAGACTTACCTCGTCCCAAACGCTAACTCACGCAACACTTTCGCTTCCCTTGGGAAGAAGCCTATAACCTGCTCACAACAAGATATCTATATCAACAACTCGCTCAACTCAAGAAGTCTTAGACTTCTACACAAATGATCTACGCGAGATCATTTGACTCCCATTCTAGGACCGCATCTTAGAATCTCTCATGCTCACATCTCACTCAACACAAGCTAGAAGTCCTTAGACTTCTAGACCCTATGATCTCGCAGGATCATAACCCATAGCTCATACTAGGATAACAACTCCTAATCCAAACAAACTCAATGGCAACAACACCATGTTAGGATACACATATCCTACTCCATAAACTCAACAATCATATTCTCCAATTCTCAAACCTCACAAGCCTCACAAGATAACATAAACGCCTCAAGTCTTACAACATTTCACAATGCTCAAACACTCACCTAAAGCCCATAACCACTACTTAGTATTCACTCTAAGTTATGCTAGATTATCCAGCCTAACATGATACTAATACTAAACATAACTAAATCGAGGAAGAGAATACTCACACGACGTGAAGACGGATGTCGAACTTGGACTCGTTAGGCCTTTATCGGGGCGCTTCTGAACCTAAAACCAAAGCTACACAAAATTAGCTTAAATGCTAATTTTGGAAGGGAGATTAACGCATATAAAAATCTAAGGAAGCCCCGCTTTCAAAACAAGGGTAAAACCCGCAAAGCATTTTCCGGGGTGATCACAACAATTTATAAATACTGGTCAAAACCAAAACAGTTTCCGGCCAACTAAGAGACTCTCGAAACTTGGCAATTTCCCGAAATAAACTTTGGGGTCATAAATCCAAAAAAAAATCCAACAAAGGCATAATATATATTGTATATATAATGATAAGAATATCTCCATAATTAAAAACCCGATGTTAGAAACCGTAAACACATTTCCGGGGCAAACTATCTCGTTCCAAAACAATGGTCATAATCAGTAATAAAACTGTGGGCTATTTTCCGAAAATATCACAATAGAGGGCATAATGTCACATTCCAAAAATCTGGGTTCAAACAACAATATCAAAATATTGGACACATTCTTGTAATTAAGTCCATCCGGGGTATAAATGCAACTTCCAGAAAATGTGGGTCAAAACTGCAATAATAAAAATACGGGTATATTCAATAATTATACCAAATTAAGGGGGGCCGATTAAATTAGGGAAATTAGGGTTTCAGGCTTCCGCATCTTCTTCTGCGACTGGGGAAGGGAAGGACATAGGCGGCAGGGCAAATCCCGGAGAAGCTCCTCGACGGCCGACAAGGTAGCAAGGTGCGGCGAGGCAGGCGAGGGCGAAGGCTGGCTCCGGCAGCTTCGACGGTGGGTCCTCTGTCCCTGCTTCTCGACTCCGTCGGTAATGAAAGAGACGAGGTTGCAGATGATTCCTGGTGCCGGATGAAACAAACAGAGAGAGGGAGGTCAACGGGTGGCCCTCCGGTGGAGAGGCGACGATAGAGCATCTCCGGTGTTCATCTCGCTGCCGGCGAAGTAGTCATTGTTTCCGGCGTGACAGAAAGAAGGAGAGATGGAGAGGATATAACGAAGGTGAGTTACGGGTGAGATCGAGAGAGAGACATGGAATTCCGAGGTTGGTCTGAGGACGAGAGGAGCTGCTCAATGACTGGTTGCTTCTGGTTGCGAGGAGAAAAGCAAAGAAGGAGAGGTAGAGGAGTGAAACAGAGGAATAGAGGGAGACTGAAGTGGAGAGGAAGAGGGAGAGTTGCGTGAGAGGCAATGGCTAACGTTGAAAGGTTGTGGAAGGTTGACGAGGAGGTGGCCGCAACAAGAGTGGGTCGGGTGGTCAGAACACGCAACCAACCAAGGTAGGGAGCAGATGTAGTAGCATGGGTGGCATCACCAGATAGGCTGGCAAGGTTGAAGAGGGGTAAAACGAGGAGACGGATCCAGCTCGAGGAGAGAGAGGGGTAAAGAGAAAAAATAGAAATAAAATAACAATAGCAAATTAAAAGGAGATAGTGAAACAACTCTCCGAACAGAAATTTTGGGTCAGAAAACTTTTTCCGAAATTTAAATGAACGGAAAATATATGTTGATCGAATATCCAAGTAAACTCGCAAAATATACTTTGAAATACCAAAACCATTTTCGGTTAAATTATGTATGAGATATGATAATTTAAACACGATAATAATACATCGATGTATTTGTGTAATCTTAGATTTCAATTTACGATGTCAAATATACTTGTAAAAAAATATACTTAAGGTATAAAGATATAGATAATATCCGGAAAGATAATTAACGCAAACGGGCCCAAAATTGGGGCGTTACAATTTTATTTCTAAATTTGATTATTAAAATTTTACGGGATGTTACATGTGCAAATCAGATTATGAAAATATTTTTTTACAAATTCTTATTAAATTTTAAAATTTAATAAACTTAATTAAAATTTTTGGATTGTTGTTAAATGCTGAAATGACACGTGGCAGTCAGTAGTTTCTAGGATTAACATATGGCAATAGGTGCTTCTCCTATAATATATATATATATATATATATATATATATATATATATATATATATATATATATATATATATATATATAAAAAAGATCAATGTTATTGGAAAATTTTAACTAAACTAATCTTACAAAATTGAATTTTTTTTCTCTATTTCAAAAGCAACCTAATTAATTAGATATTTTACTTTTTTGTTAAAAAAGTTATATAAATAATTATAATTATATTTTTCTTTGGTAAAATCCTACACGTAATCATTTTAGCTTTATTAAGTTTGTTGATAGAAAGTTATTTTAGCAATGTTAAGTCTATTTTAAATAATACAACCTCTTACACTATTATATAACCAACATTGCATGACGTACTTTCTTTCTTTTTTACATATATTTTAGATAAATCAAGTATGTTAATCACTTAAGTTAAACTAGTGCATAACCCGCACATTGTGCGGGATTGAGTTTTAATTAAATGTAAAACATTATGTTAAAAAAATTTTACTATTTGTTAAAATTTTTGTAACACCCCGGATTCTCGGAACCCGGAATATTACTGGTTAGGACCTCACAATGGGTCCCGACCTCAGTTTGACAACAATATTACTAGGATCTTGCAACAAGACACAAATAAGAAAAACCGATATTCATAAAAATGTATTTGAAAAAGGATGAATGCAACAAAGTCTAACAGCCTATCGTACTTAAACAACGGAAAAGACTAAGTGTCTTAACAAAAGGGAAAGACAACAAAGCAACAACCCAAACCCCCACTCTAAAGAGTACGGAGACCCGACTGACCACTACTTCCGGATCACTCAGCTGCGGTTCAAACCTGCGGTAAATCTAAAAACACAACAAAACAACCATTAGCTAGTTATCTAAACATTAGGAGAATAATAATAGCACACACACACATAAAATAATAAACACTCATCACGCTTTCAAACAATCCATTTATTATTTTCATTTAAGTCATTCACTCTAATGATACTTATTTTGTGACACGAGGGATTCCCAAACCTCGCCTCCGCCCCCGTGTACCCATCAGGAGTGGATCCGATGCATCTCACCGTGTACCTGTATGGTATGGGTATAGAGAACCTCCCAGTCTCCTGGCAGAGTTGGGCAGTGATGTCACGGCCCGTTATACATACACTTGAGCCTTAACACATAATAACAACGGTCGTCCTAACAAGTTGTTATCATTATTATCACACACATTGCACACACACCACCATTATCACCCAACTAATATCCAGAAACTGGCTAATTAAGTCGCAAGGACTTACTTGAATCAAACCACACCTCTCACAATCTCAACTCGGTCTGCAACCGTAGAAACTCAAACGCCTGTCATACAAGGCACGTGGATCAAAATACATCCCATAATCTTAGAACTCTATAACTTCTACGATGCACAAACTCATCAAGAGAAAAATACTAAAAAGCCCTCTTAAGGTAATATGACTATTTTACCCCCGGTTTCGAAACTCCCAGATTTGTCTATATCTTAGTTTCAAACTCTCCTTTGGAACCTATTTCCATATTCTAGTTCTTACGGAAAAGTTTCGTACAAAATATAAGAGTTTCAAAAAGGTTCTAGATTTCCACTAAACGGTCATTAAGGTCCGACTTTAAGTTAAGATCCAAGGCTTAAATAAAAAGATAAGAATTCCGGGAACAACCTCTAGATCCCCTAATATATATCCCAAACATAGGGCAGAGGTCTCTCAAAACTCAACCATAACTCTTACGTAAACTCTAAGGTTGGACTAGAAGCTAAAATGTTGTACTTAGCCAAATATTTTCCTGTTTTAAAAACAGCTCAAGTACTCTACTTCGGGACCTTATAAAACCTAATCCGACCGTTAACTTTCTCCCAAATTTTAACACCATAAACTACGTACATCGGTCTACGACACATCAAAAAATCAATGGTGGATGTTCGATTTAAGGTGTCGAAAACATTTCTTGAAGTAAGTAGGTCAAGGCTGGAAACAAGGCATGCCACAGGTCTCCACTTCGATTCTCCCTGTCAACTTAACTCGCTATTTAAATGTACAAAGGTCCCCAGTTCGAAACCCACCTACTAACTCTTTAAACCTTCTCAAATCCAACTTGCTCCACTCTCCTAATCTACAAACGTTCAGCATACTAACCCCTACACTACTATCATTCAGCAAACGAAAACTCAGAACAACTCTCTATACATTACAGCAGGTACAAGGGGGATTTCTCACTCACCACAGCAAGGAAGGCACCGTAGTTGTTGATCAACATCGAGCAGATCTGGTGTTGAACTCGGTTAGATGGGTTGCTAGCGATGACTGCATTAGATCAAAGGAGGGGAAGGTTACTGTCCTAATCTTGAGGAGAGAAGAGTGGACAGCAAAAGCAGTTACTTACCCGATCCTCTTCTGCAGCAGGTTGGGCGAATCAATCGGCTCCTGTGTTGTTCTCGATGGAAGCGTGCAGCGGTTTGGGAGCGTAGAGACGAGGCTTCAGCGTCAAGTGCAGAAGGGCAACGCCAGATCCCGGGTGGTCGATGTTTGCAGAAGGTTGGGGTGAGGCGTCGGTCCAGGAGGGTCCATGTAGAGGGCATCGTGTGCAGAAGCTTCACTGTTGCGACGACCACCGATGTGCAGAAGCTCCAACTGCTGCGAGGACCACCGATGTGCAGAAGCTCCAACTGCTGCGAGGACAACCAATGTGCAGTGGTTCGTTGGAGAAGTTGAAGATCGAAGAAGCAGGCCAGAATGAAGGGATGGAGGCGATGCTGAATGGAGACGATAATCGGGGCGTGCAGTTGCTGTATGGAGAGCGTATCATCTGCTGCGGGATTTCTGGGGCAGTTAAGGCAATCAAATCTCTCTTCCAACTCAGCATACACACGCCCCATCGTAGCTGCTTATCCTCGCTGTTGGGCTGGCCAAAGAACGGGCTGCACAGGCTGAAGAAGGAGCACGCAGTTGGCTGTCTTTTTGGCTGGTTGGAGGTCTTCTTGGGCTGGCAAGGAGCAAGGATTAACATGGCTGCTGGGCTTCCTGTACGAGCTGCTCAAGGAGGGAAGTGTGGGCTGAAATAAAAAAAGGCCAAGAAGGAATGGCTATTGTGTCAAAGCCTTGTCAAGGCTTAGTCAAAACATGTCATGGCTTTGTCAAGCCCATGCATGGCTTTGTCATAATCTCGTCATGGTCTCGTCATAATCTCGTCATGGTCTCGTCATAACTCGTCATGGTCTCGTCTAAAAGACGTCACGGTTTTGTCAAGAACAAAACAATATATAACTTAGGGTTTTGTGGATTAGGGTTTGCTATAAAAATATTATCATTTTATGTGAAGTGAAGTTACATAAAATGATAAAATTCAAGATTTTGAGTCCGACTAGGTAGACATATAAGGATCAACGGATTGAAATCCGGTTTGCTACGGAATTAACCGGAATAAAAATTCCGGATATTACAATTTTGACTAAAGTCAGTAATTATCCAAATAATTTAAAACATTAAATTTTAAACAAAATTATCTTCATGGTAAAATCAATTAATGAATGATTTGAACAAAAATATAAATAGACTAATTTAAACTTATTTGAATAAATTTTAAATTTCGATCGTTGAGGAAATAAATTGGGGTAAACAACAAACATAAATTAAATCCATTTGGTAAAAAATAAAAAATAAAATAAAATATTCCGTAAAAAACTAAAACAAAAATTATTGGTAAGATATATGATTGTTGGTAATGGGTGACAAAAAAAGATAAAGGTAAATGACACTATACTAAAATTTGCATAAAAGACTAATGGAATGATACTATACTAAAATTGTGTAAAAGATAAATGCAAATGATGGTATACTGAAATTATGTAAAACTTAAACAAATCATGCAATGGCCTAAAACGTGGATGCGTAAATTTCACAAAATATGTTAAAAGTTAAAAATGTGATATTAAATTCAAATTTGAAGATAAATTGGGGAAAAAGATAAAAATTTGTACAATAATTGTTGGGTAACGAAATATTAGGTAATGTTATAGTACAATGTGATTTTATGTGGTGGTACTTCAATAGCCAAATAATATATAGTGAAACATCTAAAAAGGCAAAGTCACATACAACAAACCAAAAAAAGGTATCACTAATTAGATATCAAATTCGGACGAACCTAAGCGTAACCCGGAAAGGGAGCCGAATGAATCCTTCTCGATCACGGTTGAAAACCCGGAAATTTTATTCCGGAGATTCTGTAATATCCGGAATTTTTATTCCGTTTATTTCTATAACAAACCCGATCTCGATCAGTTGATCCATATCCGTCTACGTAGTTAGACACATTATTATGAAATTTATCATTTTATGTAGCTTCCCCTTCACATAAAATGATAGGATCTTTATAAAATTTATTATTTTATGTAGCTTACCTTCACATAAAATAATAAGTTTAGCCCTAATTTAGAATATGACAAGGTCCAGACAAGTCTGTGACGAAGCTGTGACAAGGCCAGACAAGGCTGTGACGAAGCTGTGACAAGGCCAGACAAGGCTGTGACGAGTCTGTGACAAGGCCAGACAAGGCTGTGACAAGTCTGTGACAAACCCAGACAGGCTGTTGACAGCCCAGCGCCAGCAACGCCCTGCAGCACGTTCAGCCCAGCGTTACACCATCTACAGCCCTAGCGGATCCAGCATCCTCAGCCCAGCAGTGCCAGCTTGCCCAGCCAGAAGCCCGCCAGTAGCTTGCCCAGCCCATGAACTCGCCAGCCTCAGTAGCTTGTACGCAGCCCAGCTTCAGCACCTTGGATCCACAGTTTCAGCCCATCTGCTGCTCTACCTTTCAGCAGCCCAGCCTTACAGCAACTCCAACTTACTGCCTTGATTGCTCCAGCCGTGCAAATGCGTGGACTCAGTAGGAAAGAACAACAGTCAGCAACCGTTACGTAATCTCTATCCTCTCTCAGCAGATCTGATTCTTTCCTCTTCCAGCGTTTACATTACCTTCTGCAGCCCAGAATTTACGCAAGTTGTTGCACACAATCCCCTTCACAAATCGGCACCCTCTTAGACTTCTCAACATCGCTTCAGTCGGACTTCACGCCAGCACAACCTACAGTCGGCCTTCTCGACAAAACCAAGGACGCCGCCCAGTGATCTCCTGCACGAGTTGTTGACCAGGTAATCAGCTGCACCTTGCATCCTTCGCTCCAATCAACTCGGATGGTAACAACTTCCCCTTGGTTTGCTGTGCGCGAGCAGGTAGCGTAGATTGTCCTCTACCACCCCAATCACACTCGAGTACCCCTACGCAAGACCTCGAACCTAGCCACACTCCTTTCTCCCAGCAGGTGAGTACACCTCTGCTCCTTGGTACTTATCTGTTCAGCTGACTCAACCTGTCGAGTCTTACCTCCGTCCCACATGTCTCTATGATAGGGAAAGAGTCTATCTCTGTGGGAACTGTTGAACTGGGTGAAACGGGAGAGCCTCCTACGAATCTGACCCATCGCTACTGCAAGAGGTAACCCTCCCTCATCCTTCCAGTTTAGCCTTTCTTTCCGGAGAATATGTATGTAAGTGTATGTGTAAGGGTAAGGTTAGGTTTCTTGTGTGTTGTTGTGAGATAGAGTAAATCCAAGGAGGAAGGTAGTAGTAAAGCTTGGTTAATGCCCTCCTGAAATGTTAACATCATGACTACTGGACTGCAAGAGAAGTAGATTAGGCTGCCACAGAAAAAAACTGAAGAGAAGAGTTCCTTTTAAAATTCAGATTTTAGGTTTAGAAACAGCCTAGCTTGTAGACCAATGTTAGAGAGTTCAGATGATGATCCACCGTTGAATTTTGGATATGTTATAGACTGTTATACGTAGTATATGGTATTAAAATTTGGGAATGAGTTAACGGTCGGATTTGAATCTATGACGTCTCAAAGTAGGGCTGTAGGGCTGTTTTTGCAACAATGAAATTTGGCTAAGTATAGGAATTGTGAGTGAAGTAGTCAACTTTGAGAATTTTTATAAAAATGAAGGATGAACAGTTTTGAGAAATTCTTGCTCCTAAGGGTAGATGGAACATCATAGATGATCTAGAGAATTATTTCGGAATTTTTATAAGCTGTTACGAATTTTATATTTCAAACCGAAGTTAGACCTTTACGACCTTTTGAAAAATAGGAAAATAGGAAAGGTACCAGTTTGTAACCAAACTAAACTTTAGGAGTTAGAGTATGATTTTAGAGTCTCAAATAGAAGTTTAGACATGAATTTTAGAAATTCTGGGAGTTTCGGGACCAAGGGTCAAATAGTCATTTTACCCAAAATTAGTACTGTAATTAGTTATGTCCTATTACGATCTTCTATCTTAGAAGTGTTAGACTTCTAGTTACTTTGGGAGTGTGCTAATGCACTTATCTCCTTCGACAGGCAACTGCGTTGCTACAGTTACAGAACGAGTTTGAGTTACAGAGAATCGAGAATTATAACAAGTAAGTCCTTTGGGCTTACTTAGCTGACTTCTAAATATGAGCATAAATGATGATAGTGGTGTGTGATTGAGATGTTTAGAGTTATTGGTTGTGATAGATAATTACCGACCTGTACTTGGCCTAAGAGTAACGGGCGGTGGCATTCTGCTCAGTTAGCTTGCGGGCGCTGGGGGTTTTCTTTAGGGACTAGTCCATACTCGGTTTGTAGTGATGCTACCGGCGGAGGTCAGCTAGACCTACACCCAGTTGGATAAGGAACGGAGGCGAGAGCTGTTAATAGCTCTCGTGCCACAACTGTAAAATTGAATAAGATGAATCACCTAAATAATAGATAAGAAACGGTTGAGTGCTAGCATGATGTTTGTTTATAATTTTTCTGCGTGTGTTTGTGCTGTTGTTTTTCTACTTATATTTGGATAGTTAGCTAACAGTTGATATGTTGTGTAGACTTACCACAGGTTAGAGCAGATGCCGAGTGATCCGGATGGTAGTGGTCAGCCAGGGTGTCGTACTTTTAGGACGTGTTGCAGTTTCTTTATTTGTGGGATTTCTAGTTGAACCTTGGTTCTTTTCTTTCTTTCCGTACTTTGTTATATTACGTTTTACGGATGTCAGTTGTTCTGGTCACATTCATACATTTTTAAGATTTACTTTATGATTTATGGTTTTCCTTATCTATGCCTTGTTGTAAGATCTTGTTAAGTTGTTGTCAAACTAAGGTCGGGACTCACTGTGCGGTCCTAACCAGTAACTCCCCGAGTTGTAAAATTTAGGGTGTTACAACATGGTATCAGAGCTCTAGGTTGGCAACAATGGCACTTGAAATCTTCTAAAAAGGTCATATAAGTAAATAAACAGAACCCGAAAGGGGTCTCAGTTTTCCAAAGAAGATTTTGGTTTTAAAATGCATACAGAGTCGGGTTGGGATAGAAAGTACGAACGACCACCACTACCTCTGCGGAGCTCGGTATTCTTAGTATTATTATTATAGACTTTTACTATTATGATAGATTAATTAGATTATAACTGTAGCTGTGGGAAGCAAGCATACCAGAGGCTGTTGTGGAAGAGGTAGCTGAGAGTGTAGGCCCCGAGGTCAGGCAGGAGACCGCCGCTAGGTCTGGAGCGCAGGGAGCAAGTTCGACTGAGTCAGGACGTGTATCTATTGGAGCCTCGGAGTATAGGGAGTACAGAGCATACGTCGAGCGTATGGAGGAGGCTTCCAGAGTTGAGAGGCTTACCCAGGTACCACCGGTGGTACCGGCTAGGTCAGCTCAGGTGAAACAGGGAGTATCTCAGGTGCCGGCTGTACCTGAGAGGAGAGCTAATGCTGATAGAGCGCCTGCTGGGTCTAGAGCACCGACACCGGATGAGTGGTTGAAGGCTTTCAACTATCAGAAGGTTCCCTCATTCAGTGGAGAAATAGGGCTAGAGGTGGAGCATTGGATAGGGAAGATAGAGACTGCTTTGGAGGCAATACGTTGCCCCGAGGATCGACAGGTGGATTTAGTGCAGACCTGTTTCACAGATGATGCTCATTTATGGTGGCGTACCATTCGTAGCCGAGTCACCAGCTGGGAGAAGATGAGGAACATTGTTAGGGACAGGTACTATCCTGTTTCGCTGAGGAGGGAGAGATTCTAGGATTTCATTGAGGCAGGATTTAAGGATATCCCGATTGCTGCAGCCATAAAGAAGTTTCAGAAAGAGTTGACCTTACTTGGACCAGCTGCACCTCCCGAAGAGCAGCATGGTTACCTTTTCTCCAGGAGATTGAGAGAGAGTACCCGATCATATCTGGCTGGATTCCGTTGTGAGAATTTGTCTGATTACTAGGATAAGGCCTCTGCTTATGAGAGAGATAGGCCAGCTTCGAGGAAAGCAGTTCAGTCTAGTGGGCCGGATAAGCGGCAGAGGACAGGACATGCTAGTAGCAGTGCAACAGTAGCAGGTTATGGTCGAGGACAGACTCAGGGGAGGTCCAGCTACCACTCTACAGTTCAGACTCCCAGTAGAGATCGACAATGCTTTAACTACGGTAGCCGCGATCACATTAAGACAGATTGCCAGAGACCACCTACCACTTGCTTCACTTGTGGAAAGCCGGGACACAGAGCTACCTTCTGCCGTCAGGGTAGGGCCCCTTCCCAGCAAGGATCTTCTCCGGCAGGTGCTGAGAAGAGTGTACAGAGACCTCCTCAGTACCGAGCACCGAGTCAGCAGCAGCAATAGTACCGGGCTCCAGGATATCCTGCTTCATACAGTACGGCACAGGGATCAGGTCGTGGCAGGGGATGTGGTAGTACCACTAACACCAGTGGAGGACCATCGAGAGTGTTCGAGCTGAGGAGCACTGAGCAGCCTACAGCACATGCGACCACATGTACTATTTGGATCCATGACTTACCTGTGCGAGTTTTATTTGATACGGGTGCTACGCACTCCTTTATATCAGATGCATGCGTAGATAGGTTGTCCTTAGCTACGGTAGAGGGTGTACCTTTTGTGGTTGGGTTACCAGATGGGGGTAAGGTTAAAGGATCCCGAGAGATTTATGACTGCCCTATTCATCTGGGAGGTCGGATTTGGTTAGTAAATTTTCTAGTCATGCCCTTAGCACATGAGGACGTGATATTGGGGATAGATTGGATGATTAGACATGGAGCAGTCTTAGATATTGGTAGGAGAACTGTGACTGTCGCCACTGAGGAGGGTCAAAGAGTGATATTCCGAGGTTGGGATCTCGGAAAGTCCGGCACAGTTATCAGCGCAGTTAGAGCAACCAAATTGATAGCACAGGGTTGCGAGGCCTTCTAGTGTTATGCCATGAAGGAGCGCAAGAGCCTGACAATAGAGGAGATACCAGTTGCATGCGAGTTTGCAGAGGTATTCAGTGACGACTTAGCAGGGCTACCTCCATAGAGGAGTGTTGATTTTAGCATTGAGTTAGAGCCGGGCACGAGACCGATCTCGAAAGCCCCGTACCGCATGGCCCCGATAGAGCTGCTTGAGCTGAAGAAGCAGTTAGAGGAGTTAGCAGAGAAGGGCTTCATATGTAACACCCCAAATCCGCGGGACTCGGGATGCTACGGGTTGGGACCTCACAATGGGTCCCGACCCTTAGCCTGACAACAATTTCACCGGACCTTTCCAACATGGCACAAATAGAGGCAAAAAACGAAATACAATTTTATGCAATGCAATGAAACCCGAAACCAAACAACCAAAAGACTTCAACCGATAAACAACTCCAAAGACCAAAACGCCATACACGCGGCATACCAACATAATAAGCAAAGAATAAAACACAACCCGACTCTAACCAAAACCCACTCCTAAAATGTACGGAACCCCGGCTGCCCACTCTTCCGGATCTCTCGGCCGCATTCCTAACCTGCAAGGCAATCTTCAACAATCGGTATAAAACCGTTAGCTAATATTCGAAGCATTAGAATCAAGTTGAAAGGCACAAACACAAGTAAATCATCATAAACACACAACATTCTCAAAGCACACAATTCCGGTTTATTATCTTTTTATTATTAAGTCATATCCCGTTCTAATTCAACTTAGTTTTGTGACACGAGACCACCGTGGTCCCGCCTCGGTCCCTACTTACCGGCATGGAACGGTGCGGATGCCTCCGACGTCTAACCAGCACGGGCTAGTCGCCAAGAACCTCCTAGACTCTCGCAAGAGCTAGGCAGATGATGTCACCGCCCGTTATCATACACTTGGGCCAAAATAATATAAGGTCGGTGGTCCTATTACCGGTTTAGTTGTTATAACATAAACGATAAACACACACCACCAAACACACATCAACGCTAATACAAGGAATACGAGCTAAGTAAGTCCGGAGACTTACCTCGTCCCAAAGCTAAACCGATCAACAATAGCTCCCAACTTCCCGCAGGAAGATACTCAACTCCTGGCCAAAATAAGGCACACGATCAAAATTATCTCTCATGCTAGAAGTCCTTAGACTTCTAGCCCAAATGACCTCTATAAGGTCATACAACTCACATGTTAGAATAACACGTGCCTAGTCTCGATGCTCTCACAACAACATGTAATCCCAAACCTCAAGCCTAATGATTCTCACAAGATCAAACCATATACTCGAATCCTTATAACAACCTCACTAGACCGCAATACTACCTCAATCTTAGAATCAACATCAATCCATCAAACTATATCAAATCCTCAAAACTCGCCTAAGGTTCAAAGTCACTACTTGGTATTAACTCTAAGTTATGTTAGATCCATCCTAGCATGATACTGCTACTACTACTACTAAAAATAACTAGATCGAGAAAGGTACTCACTCTAGGTTGAAGACGGATCTCGAACTTGGACTCATTAGGCCTTTTATCGGGGCGCTTCCAGACCTAAATCCAAAGCTAAGCAAATTTAGCTAAACGCTATATTTGAAAGGAATATTTAGCGCATAAAATATTCTAATAAAACTCGCTTTCAAAATCAAGGTTAAAACTCATAAAAGCATTTTCCGGGAATTTATACAATTTTAGAAAATTTGGGTCATAAACCACAAGTTAAATCCTTGGGCCCTATTTCGAAAATAATCCAACAAAGGACATTATATATAGTGTATATAAATATAACAATATCCCCGTAATTAAAACTCAAGGTTAAACTCGTTTCAAAGTCAACGTTAAAATCCCGTAATTAAACATTTTCCGGGGCAATTATATAATTTTAGAAATATGGGTCATCCTCAGCATTAAAATTCTGGGCCAATTCCGTAATTAATTCAGCAGAGGTCACAATTGAAAATTCTAGAAATTAGGGCTGTAAATGCAAATATAAATTATAAGGCACAAACTGTAATTAACTGAAAAGAAGGGGGGCCCATTGTTAACTTGATTAAAACCCTAAAAAGGGCTTCTTATTTACTGATATGGAAGGCACGCTGGGCAAGAAGGCGGCGCTGGTTCAACAACGAATTGGCTGCTCCTGGTGAGGCGAAGGTAGCGCCAAGGCAGACGGTGGCGTAGGGAGAGAGAGCAGCAGGGCAGTCGGCCTCCGGTCTCCGGCAATGGCGAGGCAACAATGGCGGATTCTCCGGCGAGTGCGAAGCTTCTTCGGTGGGGAACAGGGGAGCACGGGCGTGGCTCGAGGTGGACTCCGAAAGGGAAGGTGACAGACAGAGGTGGTTTCTCCGGTTTCTGCGGGTGCAGGGAGAGTTCAAGGTGACTGATAACGGCCAGGGAGAGGCGCGTCGGTTCCTAGGCGGTCTCCGGCGAATTTCATTGGAGCAGGGGGGGTTGTTGTTCTTCCAGATGGGGGCCAGAACATGGAGGTTGCTGCTCACAAAACAAACTGAGAGGGATGAGAGTGTTGTTGGTGAGGCGTGACAGAAATGGCTCGAAGGTGAGCACTGCAGAGAGGTAACAATGGGAAGGGGAAATGGTTGCAGGCGAGAGTGAAGAAACAGAGATTAGGGAGCGTTGAGAGAACAGGGAGGTGGAGGGTAATCACAGTGGGTTCGTCAAAGGTGAGGAAGAGAGTGAGAGACTGAAGGAGGGCGAGGGGTCGTTGTAAAGGAGGCCGAGAGGTCATTGCAGAGTAGGGCTGCAGAAGACCATCATCACAATGGAAGGAGAGGGCGAAGAAAAGAAGAATAAAGGAAAATAATAATAATAATAATAATAATTAATTAATCACATGACAGCGGTAATTAAATTAAATTCGGTAAAAATACTCCGAACGGGATTTTCGGAACGGAAAAACTTTCCAAACTATTCTGAACACAATTAACGGAAAATATATGATCAAGTATTTATTTATATACTCGTAAAACTTCAATTATACAATTGAAAATACTCGTAAAAAATATTTAAAGTATTAAAGTATTGATATAAGTCGAATAAGAAGAATAAATATCCAAACGCGCCAAAAATTGGGGCGTTACATCGGATTCCCCTAAAAACAAGTTTCGTCCCGAAACTTGCCACACGCCGAACTTCTTGGTCCCTAAGGCCGAGGCATAACCTCACAAACTAGGAAGGTTTAAACCTTCTAATCTATACACACAATCTACTCAAACTACTACCGCAAGACATAACACGTCACATAACACAATCCCGCACGGGGCACAAACTACACATAACATCACACATGCACATAACTCAACCAAGGAAAGAACCACGTCTAACCCGTCGATTCTATCCATGCTACTAGCTCAACGTAAACTCAAACAGAGATACTATCCTCCGTCTTCTAGTTACTCATCGGTTCCTCGTGTAAAATCCGGAATTTTTATTCCGTCTATTTCCGTTATAAAATAGATCTCGATCAGTTGACCCATATCCGTCTATTTAGTTAGACATAGTATTATAGGATTTATCATTTTATGTAGATTTCTTCACATAAAATGATAGAATCTTTTATATAGTTTATCATTTTATGTAGATTACTTCCGCATAAAATGATAGAATTCTGAGCCGATCTTAAACTATAATAAACTCCTTATCCGCCTAGTCCGTATAGTTATATATCGGGATCTTGTCCAGCCAGAAACTCGCTAAATTAAGGAGCCCGGCTGCAGCCATTTTTAGCCCATCTGTTAACCGATAATCAGCTCCAACGGATCCAGTTCTGCAGCCAGCTAGCCCAGCCCAACAGCTTCCAGCGTTGCCAGCTGCTCCAGCCCGCTGCCTTGTCCGCTCCAGCCCAGAAGCAGCCCACTGCTGCCTTGTCCAGCGCCAGCCTTCAGCCCAGCTCCGTCCAGCTGCTTCAGCGTCCAGCCCAGAAGACCTGCTGTCCGCCTTGCTCAGCTTACCAGCCTTCCAGCCCAGCGCCAGCTTACCAACTTCAGCCCAGGAAAGAACTGCTGCTCCGCCTTCTTCAACTTCAGCCCAACAGCCCAGCGTCCAGTCAGGAGCACACCAGCCCAGTAAATACACACGTTAATGGCTGAACGTTACAAGAAAGGGAACAGCCGGAAGTTACGTGATTTCATTCCAATTACAGTTGTAGAATCTGTCCAGATTCAAAGTAAACGTTGCCTTCCTCCTTCGCTAACAGCAGTCGAACGTCTCTCCTCTCCCAACACTCCATCATTCGACGAAGACAGCAGCGGATTCACACAACCTTCTGCACACTTCCAGCCCTCCACAAAAACCGCCTGCTGCACCCTTGCAAACCATCAACGTCCGGCGCTACTCCTCTAGACCGGACTGAACTCAGTCTCCCTCCGTCTAATTAGGTAAAGATCTATGTGCCATTCAACTTAATCTCTTTAATTGATCGATCATGAGTACTCACATCCTCGTACCTGTGATAAAAATCTTCATATCGATTATTCCGTGACAATAGCGAGGCTAGGAAGATCTCTCCAATCACTGCAGCAACAGACCAACCGAACCCTCACTCTCCTCCTCCTGAACCGTCACGCCAAGGGAGCCAGAAGGGCATCCGGAACTGTGTTGAAGACGCCTCAGCCCAGTAGTGGTTGAAGAGGTGAGTCATCGCTTCTGCAGTCCAATTCTTGCCTCTAGAAGTTAGTGTATAATCTTATGTATGTATACCAATTCCGTAATGCTAGGTTAATGAACTGCTGTAGTCGACCTTGAGCATGGTTAATATAGAAATAGGTAGCTGCTGGAGTTTATAAATAAAATGATAGACATAAGGGGCTGCTGTAAATTCCAATTCATTCCTTCAGCTTTTAGGTTATAAACAGCCTATCTTGTCGGTCAGTTATTGAACGTTTGGATAAAGATCCACCGTTGAATTTTGGATATGTTGTAGATGGATATATGTAGTTTAGCATATTAAAATTTGGGAAGAAATGAACGGTCGGATTGAAAGTTATGAGCTCCCGAAGTTAGGTAGTTGAGCAGTTTTGGTAAACTTAAGTTTTGGCTAAGTATTGGAAATTAGAGTGAAGTAACCAACTTTGTGAATTTTTATAGGAATATTGGCTGAACAGTTTGGAGAAATTCTTTCTCCTAAGGTTAGATAGAACCTCATAGATGATCTAGAGATTTAATTCGGAATTATTATAAGCTGTTAAGAATTTTATATTTAGAACCGAAGTTAAACCTTTACGTTTCTTCCGGAAAATAGAAACATAGGAAAAATGTCCGTTTGGAACCAAATAAAATGTTAGGAGTTAGAATATAAATTTAGAACCTCAAATAGGAGTTTAGACATGAATTTTAGGGTTTTCGAGAAAATCGGAACCAAGGGTAAAATGGTCATTTTACCCTAAACTAATACTGTAACTAGTATGTCTTAATACCTTATTCGATCTTAGAAGTTTTAGACTTCTATCTACGTGAGAGTGTGCTAATACACTTATCGCCTTTGGCAGGCAACTGAGTTGCTACAGTTTACAGAACGAGTGGTTTACAAAGAGTCGAGCGTTATAACAGGTAAGTCCTTTGGGCTTACTTAGCTGACTTCTAAATATGAGTATAAATGATGATGGTGGTGTGTGATTGAAATGTTTAGAGAGATAGGTTGTGATATATAATTACCGACCTATATTTTGGCCTAAGAGTAACGGGCGGTGGCATTCTGCTCAGTAGCTCGCGGGGCGCTGGGGGTTTCTTTCGGGACTAGTCCATACATGGTTTGTAGTGATGCTACCAGTGAAAGCCAGCTAGACCTACACCAGTTGGATAAGGAACGGAGGCGAGAACTAATAATAGTTCTCGTGCCACAACTTAAATTGAATAATGTGAATCATTTAAATAATAGATAATAAACGGTTGAGTGCCAGCATGATGTTTGTTTATTTTTGTTTCTGCGTGTGCTTGTGCTGTTATCATTTTTGCTTATATTTGGATAGTTAGGTAACTGTTGATATGTTCTTTAGATTTGCCACAGGTTAGAGCAGATGCCAAGTGATCCAGATGATAGTGGTCAGCCGAGGTGTCGTACTTTAGGACGTTTTACAGTTTCTGCATTTGTGGGTTTTACAGTTGAACTTTGTTTCCTTTCGTACGTTGTTATATTACGTTTTCCGGCTGTAGTTGATCCGGTCACATTCATGCATTGTTAAAAACTATTTTTATGATTTCTGGTTTTCCTTATCTGTGCCTTGTTGTAAGATCATGTTAAGTTGTTGTCAAACTAAGGTCGGGACCCACTGTGCGGTCCTAACCAGTAACTCCCTAAGTTGTAAAATTTGGGGTGTTACAACATGGTATCAGAGCGAGGTTGGCAATAATGGCACTTGAATCTTCTAAAAAGGTCATATAAGTAAATAAACAGAACCCGAAAAGGGTCTGAGTTTTCCAAAGAGAATTTTGGTTTTAAAATGCATACAGAGTCGGGTTGGGATAGAAAGTACGGATGACCACCACTACCTCTGCGGATCTCGGTAATCTTAGAATAATTATAGACTTGTACTGTTATGATAGATTAGCTAGTTTATAACTGTAGTTATTACTATTCGTGCAGATGGCACGTACTAGGGCTGCACAAGTGACTGGCCGAGGTAGGGGTCGTCCCCCCCTTCCCCCAGTCAGACAGGACCGAGCTGATAGCACCCCTACTGTTAGAGGGCGTGGTCGTGGGGGTAGACCTCCACTAGGGAGAGGTTGAGGACGAGTTCCTCGAGAGGACCCACCTGTAGCAAGCATACCAGAGGCTGCTGTTAAAGAAGTAGCTGAGAGTGTAGGCCCCGAGGTCAGGCCTAAGACCGCCGCTAGGTCTGGAGCGCAAGGAGCACGTTCCACTGAGTCAGGACGTGTTTCTATTGGAGCATCGGAGTATAGGGAGTTCAGAGCCTATGTTGAGCGCAGGGAGGAAGCTGCCAGAGTTGAGAGGCTTACTCAGGCACCACCGGTGGTACCGGCTAGGTCAGCTCAGGTGACACAGGGAGTGTCTCAGGTGCCGGCTGTATCTGAGAGGAGGGCTGATGCTGATAGAGCACCTACTGGGTCCAGAGCACCGAGACCGGATGAGTGGTTGAAGGCTTTCAACTCTCAGAAGGTCCCCTCATTCAGCGGAGAGATAGGGCTAGAGGTGGAGCACTGGATAGGGAAGATTGAGACTGCTTTGGAGGAAATACGTTGCCCCGTGGATCGACAGGTAGATTTGATACAAACCTGTTTCATGGATGATGCTCATTCATGGTGGCGTACCATTCGTGGCCGAGTCACCAGTTGCGAGCAGATGAGGAACATTGTTAGAGACAGGTACTGTCCAGTTTCGCTGAGGAGAGAGAGATTCCAGGATTTCATTGAGGCGGGATTTGAAGATATCCCGATTGCTTCCGCTATAAACAAATTTCAGAAGGAATTGACCTTACTTGGACCTTTTGCACCTCCAGAAGAGCAGCATGTTTACCTTTTCTCCAGGAGGTTGAGAGAGAGTACCCGATCCTACCTGGCTGGATTCCGCTGTGAGACCTTGTCTGATTATCAGGATAGGGCCTCTGCTTATGAGAGAGATAGGCCAGCTTCTAGGAAAGCAGCTCAGTCTAGTGGGCCGGATAAGCGGCAGAGGACAGGACATGCTGGTAGCAGTGCAGCAGTAGCAGGTTATGGTCGAGGACAGTCTCAGGGGAGGTCCAGCTACCACTCTACAGTTCGGACTCCCGGTGGAGATCGACAGTGCTTTAACTGCGGTGGCCGTGATCACATTAAGACTGATTGCCCGAAACCACCTATCACTTGCTTCACTTGTGGGAAGCCGGGACACAGAGCTACTTTCTGCCGTCAGGGCAAGGCTCCTTCTCACCAGGGATCTTCTCCTGCAGGTGCTGAGAGGAGTGTACAAAGACCTCCTCAGTACCGAGCTCCGAGTCAGCAGCAGCCACAGTACCGGGCCCCAGGGCATCCTGCTTCATACAGTACGGCACAGGGATCAGGTCGTGGCAGAGGACGTGGTAGTACCACTGACACCAGAGGAGGACCATCGAGAGTGTTCGAGCTGAGGAGCACTGAGCAGCCTGCAGCACCTGCGACCACAGGTACTATTTGGATCCATGACTTACCTGTGAGAGTTTTATTTGATACGGGTGCTACGCACTCCTTTATATCAGATGCATGTGTAGATAGGTTGTCCTTAGCTACAGTAGAGTGTGTACCTTTTGTGGTTGGGTTACCAGATGGGGGCAAGGTTAGAGGATCCCGAGAGATTTATGACTGCCCTATTCATTTGGGAGGCCGGATTTGGTTAGTAGATTTTCTAGTTATGCCCTTAGCCCATGAGGACGTGATATTGGGGATGGATTGGATGACTAGACATGGAGCAGTCTTGGATATTGGTAGGAGGACTGTGACTGTCGTCACTGAGGAGGGTCACAGAGTGATATTCCGAGGTTGGGACCTCGGAAAGTCCGACAAAGTTATCATTGCAGTGAGAGCAGCCAGACTGATAGCACAGGGTTGCAAGGCCTTCTGGTGTTATGCCATGAAGGAGCGTAAGAGCCTGACAGTAGAGGAGATACTAGTTGCCTGCGAGTTTGCAGAGGTATTCAGCGACAACTTGCCAGGGCTACCTCCACAGAGGAGTGTTGATTTTGGCATCGAGTTAGAGCCGGGCACGAGACCGATCTCGAAGGCCCCGTACCGCATGGCCCCGATAGAGCTACTTGAGTTGAAGAAGCAGTTAGAGGAGTTAGCAGAGAAGGGCTTCATACGCCCTAGTGTTTCTCCCTGGGGCGCACCAGTGTTATTTGTGAGGAAGAAGGATGGATCGATGAGACTGTGTATCGACTACCGGGAGTTGAACAAGGTCACCATCAAGAATAAGTATCCACTGCCTCGCATAGATGATCTGCTGGACCAGCTACATGGGGCGTCAGTGTTCTCGAGGATAGATTTGAGATCGGGTTATCACCAGCTGAGGGTGAGAGATCAGGACATACCTAAGACGGCATTCCGGACTAGGTATGGTCACTATGAGTTTGTAGTGATGCCATTCGGGCTCACTAATGCGCCAGCAGTATTTATGGAGTTGATGAATGGGATTTTCATCGACTTCCTAGACCAGTTTGTAGTGGTCTTCATTGACGACATTCTAGTTTACTCTAGAAGTCGAGAGGAGCATGCCGGACACTTGAGGACAGTGTTACAGATTCTACAGGATAGTCAGCTATATGCTAAACTATCCAAGTGTGAGTTCTGGATGTCAGAGGTGGCGTTCCTAGGCCATGTAGTGACTGCTGAGGGGATTAAGGTCGACCCGGCGAAGATTGAGTCAGTGTCCTCTTGGCAACCTCCGAAGAATGTTAAGGAGGTTCGCAGCTTCCTTGGGTTGGCAGGTTATTACCGTCGGTTTGTGGAAGGGTTTTCTCTGATCGCCCGACCACTTACTTCCCTCCTAAGGAAGACTACTCGGTTCGTCTGGTCTGAACCGTGTCAACAGAGTTTTGAGGAGCTGAAGAGGAGATTGACGTCTGCTCCGATCTTAGCACAGCCTGAGGGTACAGAGGACTTTGTAGTGTACAGTGACACATCCAAGCTGGGCTTGGGGTGTGTCATGATGCAGAGGGGTAAGGTTATAGCTTATGCGTCTCGACAACTGAAGACGTATGAAGAGAACTACCCCACTCATTACCTGGAGTTAGCAGCAGTAGTGCACGCTCTTAAGATCTGGCGTCATTATCTCTATGGAGCGACCTGTCAGATCTTCACAGACCATAAGAGTCTGAAGTACATATTCACTCAGCGGGAGTTGAATAACCGCCAGAGGCGGTGGCTAGAGTTGATCAAGGATTTTGACCTTGAGATTCTCTACCACCCCGGAAAGGCGAATGTAGTTGCTGACGCTTTGAGTCGGAAGACGCCTCAGGAGAAGGCGATAGCTCGGCTGACGGTACAGCCACAGTTACAGAGGGACTTAGCTTGGTTGGAAGTAGAGATCCAGTTCCCCGATACAGCTCATCAGTTAGCCACCTTAGAGTTACTTCCTGACCTGTTGGGTGAGATCCGACAGAAGCAGGAGACCTGTCCGACTTTGACCCGAATCCGAGACCGGATGTCACGAGATGAGGCACCTCAGTTCACTATCGGTGCCGATGGAGTGATGAGACGACAGGACCGTGTCTATG
This sequence comes from Fagopyrum homotropicum, assembly GCA_033239125.1. Lineage (NCBI taxonomy): Eukaryota > Viridiplantae > Streptophyta > Magnoliopsida > Caryophyllales > Polygonaceae > Fagopyrum > Fagopyrum homotropicum. The sequence continues at coordinate 30,189,336 of BSWB01000002.1, read as the reverse complement.
TGCCATCAGACAGTGAGCTGAGACAGAGGATACTAGGTGAGGCTCATGCTACCCCTTACTCCGTACATCCAGGAGCGAGTAAGATGTATAAGGACGTGAGACGTTCCTTCTGGTGGGGTGGTCTGAAGCCCGATGTAGCCCGATATGTAGCCCAGTGTGCGACCTGTCAGCAGGTCAAGATTGAGCATCGTAGATCCGGAGGAGAGCTCCACCCACTTCCAGTACCACATTGGAAGTGGGAAGATATATCTATGGATTTTGTTACTGGATTGAGGCCCAGCAGAGGTTTTGATGCCATTTGGGTGGTGGTAGACCGGCTGACGAAGACCGCAATTTTCATTCCGATCAAGGAAACGTGGCCGGTAAGCCGTCTAGCAGAGGAGTTCACCAGACACATTGTGAGACTCCATGGAGTACCGAGGACTATCGTCTCCGACAGAGATGGACGTTTTACCTCGAGGTTTTGGCAGCAGGTACATACTGCTCTGGGGACGAGCCTTCACTTTACCACTCCCTACCACCCGCAGACAGACGGTCAGTCCGAGAGGACCATCCAGACCCTAGAGGACATGTTGAGGGCATGTGTGCTAGATTGGGGACAGGTATGGCCAGATCACCTCCCACTAGTAGAGTTTTCATATAATAACAGTTGGCACGCGTCTATTGGGATGGCACCTTATGAGGCTTTGTACGGGCGGAGATGTCGTACACCGCTATATTGGGATGAGCCTAGCAAGGCTGATGGAGTAGTACCAGATCAGATACAGGACGACATCGCCCGGATTGCCTTAGTCCGGGAGAGGATGTTAGCAGCTCAGAGTCGTCAGAAGTCCTACGCCGACAAAAGGCGTCGACCTTTGGAGTTTAGAGTAGGTGCACAGGTGTGGTTGAGAGTGTCACCTACGAGAGGAGTTAGACGTTTCGGCATTAAGGGGAAGCTGAGTCCCCGGTATGTCGGCCCATTTGAGATCGTAGAGAGAGTCGGAGAGGTTGCCTAACGACTAGCCTTGCCACCGAGATTAGAGGGAGTACACCCAGTTTTTCATGTATCTCAGCTGCGAGAGTACATACTGGATCCTAGACACATCATCAGTCATGAGGATCTGATAGTTGAGCCAGACCACACTTTTGTGGAGTATCCAGTAGTCGTCCTAGAGCGTAGCATTAGGCACCTGCGTTCTAAGGAGATACCGATGCTGAGGATTCAGTGGTCTAGACGAGGAGTTGATGAGGCTACCTGGGAGACAGAGGAGAGTATTAGACGTAACTACCCTGAGTTCTTTGCGGAGTTAGCCGCTACCTCAGTACCGACGGGTTAGTACTAAGACGAGACCTTATATGACTTTTGTGATTATATGTTTACATAATTGTTTATGTCTATGTGCTTGATGACGTGAGTAGTTGCTTGCTAGAATATATTTCTCGAGGGGAAATGTATGGGGTAGGTATCTTATTCCAAGTTTCGGGACGAAATTTATTTTAAGGGGGTACTGATGTAAAATCCGGAATTTTTATTCCGTCTATTTCCGTTATAAAATAGATCTCGATCAGTTGACCCATATCCGTCTATTTAGTTAGACATAGTATTATAGGATTTATCATTTTATGTAGATTCCTTCACATAAAATGATAGAATCTTTTATATAGTTTATCATTTTATGTAGATTACTTCCGCATAAAATGATAGAATTCTGAGCCGATCTTAAACTATAATAAACTCCTTATCCGCCTAGTCCGTATAGTTATATATCGGGATCTTGTCCAGCCAGAAACTCGCTAAATTAAGGAGCCCGGCTGCAGCCATTTTTAGCCCATCTGTTAACCGATAATCAGCTCCAACGGATCCAGTTCTGCAGCCAGCTAGCCCAGCCCAACAGCTTCCAGCGTTGCCAGCTGCTCCAGCCCGCTGCCTTGTCCGCTCCAGCCCAGAAGCAGCCCACTGCTGCCTTGTCCAGCGCCAGCCTTCAGCCCAGCTCCGTCCAGCTGCTTCAGCGTCCAGCCCAGAAGACCTGCTGTCCGCCTTGCTCAGCTTACCAGCCTTCCAGCCCAGCGCCAGCATGCCAACTTCAGCCCAGGAAAGAACTGCTGCTCCGCCTTCTTCAACTTCAGCCCAACAGCCCAGCGTCCAGTCAGGAGCACACCAGCCCAGTAAATACACACGTTAATGGCTGAACGTTACAAGAAAGGGAACAGCCGGAAGTTACGTGATTTCATTCCAATTACAGTTGTAGAATCTGTCCAGATTCAAAGTAAACGTTGCCTTCCTCCTTCGCTAACAGCAGTCGAACGTCTCTCCTCTCCCAACACTCCATCATTCGACGAAGACAGCAGCGGATTCACACAACCTTCTGCACACTTCCAGCCCTCCACAAAAACCGCCTGCTGCACCCTTGCAAACCATCAACGTCCGGCGCTACTCCTCTAGACCGGACTGAACTCAGTCTCCCTCCGTCTAATTAGGTAAAGATCTATGTGCCATTCAACTTCATCTCTTTAATTGATCGATCATGAGTACTCACATCCTCGTACCTGTGATGAAAATCTTCATATCGATTATTCCGTGACAATAGCGAGGCTAGGAAGATCTCTCCAATCACTGCAGCAACAGACCAACCGAACCCTCACTCTCCTCCTCCTGAACCGTCACGCCAAGGGAGCCAGAAGGGCATCCGGAACTGTGTTGAAGACGCCTCAGCCCAGTAGAGGTTGAAGAGGTGAGTCATCGCTTCTGCAGTCCAATTCTTGCCTCTAGAAGTTAGTGTATAATCTTATGTATGTATACCAATTCCGTAATGCTAGGTTAATGAACTGCTGTAGTCGACCTTGAGCATGGTTAATATAGAAATAGGTAGCTGCTGGAGTTTATAAATAAAATGATAGACATAAGGGGCTTCTGTAAATTCCAATTCATTCCTTCAGCTTTTAGGTTATAAACAGCCTATCTTGTCGGTCAGTTATTGAACGTTTGGATAAAGATCCACCGTTGAATTTTGGATATGTTGTAGATGGATATATGTAGTTTAGCATATTAAAATTTGGGAAGAAATGAACGGTCGGATTGAAAGTTATGAGCTCCCGAAGTTAGGTAGTTGAGCAGTTTTGGTAAACTTAAGTTTTGGCTAAGTATAGGAAATTAGAGTGAAGTAACCAACTTTGTGAATTTTTATAGGAATATTGGCTGAACAGTTTGGAGAAATTCTTTCTCCTAAGGTTAGATAGAACCTCATAGATGATCTAGAGATTTAATTCGGAATTATTATAAGCTGTTAAGAATTTTATATTTAGAACCGAAGTTAAACCTTTACGTTTCTTCCGGAAAATAGAAACATAGGAAAAATGTCCGTTTGGAACCAAATAAAATGTTAGGAGTTAGAATATAAATTTAGAACCTCAAATAGGAGTTTAGACATGAATTTTAGGGTTTTCGAGAAAATCGGAACCAAGGGTAAAATGGTCATTTTACCCTAAACTAATACTGTAACTAGTATGTCTTAATACCTTATTCGATCTTAGAAGTTTTAGACTTCTATCTACGTGAGAGTGTGCTAATACACTTATCGCCTTTGGCAGGCAACTGAGTTGCTACAGTTTACAGAACGAGTGGTTTACAAAGAGTCGAGCGTTATAACAGGTAAGTCCTTTGGGCTTACTTAGCTGACTTCTAAATATGAGTATAAATGATGATGGTGGTGTGTGATTGAAATGTTTAGAGAGATAGGTTGTGATATATAATTACCGACCTATATTTTGGCCTAAGAGTAACGGGCGGTGGCATTCTGCTCAGTAGCTCGCGGGGCGCTGGGTGTTTCTTTCGGGACTAGTCCATACATGGTTTGTAGTGATGCTACCAGTGAAAGCCAGCTAGACCTACACCAGTTGGATAAGGAACGGAGGCGAGAACTAATAATAGTTCTCGTGCCACAACTTAAATTGAATAATATGAATCATTTAAATAATAGATAATAAACGGTTGAGTGCCAGCATGATGTTTGTTTATTTTTGTTTCTGCGTGTGCTTGTGCTGTTATCATTTTTGCTTATATTTGGATAGTTAGCTAACTGTTGATATGTTGTTTAGATTTGCCACAGGTTAGAGCAGATGCCAAGTGATCCAGATGGTAGTGGTCAGCCGGGGTGTCGTACTTTAGGACGTTTTACAGTTTCTGCATTTGTGGGTTTTACAGTTGAACTTTGTTTCCTTTCGTACGTTGTTATATTACGTTTTCCGGCTGTAGTTGATCTGGTCACATTCATGCATTGTTAAAAACTATTTTTATGATTTCTGGTTTTCCTTATCTGTGCCTTGTTGTAAGATCATGTTAAGTTGTTGTCAAACTAAGGTCAGGACCCACTGTGCGGTCCTAACCAGTAACTCCCTAAGTTGTAAAATTTGGGGTGTTACACCTCGTCTGCCACTATATCATCATGACTAACGACATGTCTCGGGATCATGTAGGCACTCTCTCGATTGATACACATGAAACACTAGGTGGCAACGCCAACTTGTAAGCCACTTCTCAACTCGCGCAAGATCTCGAAAAGGTCCGATATATCGGAACTCAACTTCTTTCTCGGGTCTTTCTCAATGCAGTGTTTTCCTTATGTTTCTCTTTGCTTGTCTCTAACCAAGAAGATCGAACGTCAAATCTACACTTTTGGCTTTGGTCCTTGTCGAACCAACTTTGATGTTATGTTTCCTAAATTTGTGTTGCAATTCCAAGTAATGGTGGAAGTACTTTACTCCATACTACTTCTACTATCAAGACCCGTATGTTATTTCTCCCTTTGCATCAATACTTAACCAAGACCTTATCTTGGAGAGTTGGTTGTAATCTCCCAATCCATCATACCGCGAGGCAATGTCAAAACGATTGCCCAAATACTCTCCTCTTAACTCTTACAACTCTTCTAGCACTTGTCCCACTACAAACCTTTTTTCTTCCAGAGTAGGTTAGCCGTATATGATGTTACTTTGGAGAATCTCCCCACAATCCGGTAATGACCAACACATCCAAGAAAACTTGTAACTTCTTTCACATCCTTCGGGGTTTGCCATCCTGAGACAACTTGTCAAACAATTTCTCTCTTCTCGAGAGTAGACCAATATAGCCTATCAGGCCATTAGTAAGCCCATATGGAATCACTACAACTCGTAGTGACCATGGTTTGTCCGGAATGTCATATTTACAATACCCTAGTCTCGAACTCTCATTTGGTGACAAACCAAATCATTCTTAGAAGAGACTACCAACCCTTGCAACCGGTCGAGTAGATGGCCTATCCGTGGTGAAGGATACTTGTTCTTCATTGTTATCTTATTCAGGTCACGGTAATCGATGTACAAACGGAGATAACCGTCTCTCTCTTCGCAAACTGATGTCCTCTATAATAACTTCAAAACAAGAATCCAAGATATATCCAAACATAAACTTCAAATTAAGAGTTCTAGATATATTCTAACGTGCACTTCAAATCAAGAATTCAAGATATACTTTCAATAACAACTCCAAATCGAGAATTCAAGATATATCTCATCATAAACTTTAAAGCAAGCTTAATGGTAAAACCCACCTACTCCCGCATTCAAATCCGTTCTATCTCGCAATGACCAACACAACCTGGTCCTAACACTTGATAAGTGGTCCACTCCGATTTGTTGGGGTGACGTCCTTCAACCCGTGTATTGCTCCTTTTGTAACTACTATGTTCACCGTCCTCTTTCAAAGATCCCTCATCTATAGAACTAGAGAGACTTGCTCGAGTATTCTGACTCTTCTAGCCTTATTTAAGTATTCCTTTATCTTAGTCTCATTCTCCCTCTTTGATTACATGATTGTAAAATCTTCTAAGGTTTCTCACTTATGTGCAGCCATAAGGGTCCAAACTACAGGACTTAACCGTGCTTTCAAAACAATTGCTCTTATCTTCTTTGCTTTTCATGACGTGCCAACATATGGAATGAGCTCTTCGTCTTCTACATAAGCTTTCACCATAAGCATCCTTTCTTCAAGTAGGCGTAGAAATTTATACTTCATTTTCTTATATAACGTCAAACCGACCGTAGAGACTCTAACCTCAACCGTTCATGTACTCCTTATACATCTCATATCGATATCAAACTTCAAAACCTCAGTCTTCTCTTACTCTCGTTGGCCACCTTATATACCTCTTGGTATCCATGAACAGCTTCACAACCGTACTTGTATGCCTTCAAGCAAAATTTCAAACCATAATCACAAAAAGATTCACTCTTTACTCCACTAATCACTAACATCGTAATTTCAAGCTTGAAGTGTTGCCCTAATCTAGGTCCTCTCTTTCAAACCAGAGCAACCATGGCTCTTTTGTGTGAGTTTGCCGCCTATCTTTCATCTTTTGCTCACTAAAACATACCCTCCATTTCATTAGAATGAACATACTATGGATCCTCTTATTATACTCCCATCTACGCACCACAAACAATGAAAATATCACCTTCCTTTTGATCTACTAGATGCCTTTACCATGATCAAACCTTAAAACTTCTTATCCGGGTCGATCTCCCATATATTTTTCTCATGACCTAAGAAGGTCGTAAAAGATCATTAACATCACTCCCAGGGAGGTAGGTTACAGTCATATGCTTGAACCCACCAATGCTACTTGATTATAACATTTTCACTTCCGTTGATATTACTCCTTATTGTTGACATTGAACCATCGCGAATACTTTAAGCTCTTGTTGTCGATCCTCTCTAGGCCCATAATTTTGTTTACTCATCCCCTCTACACTCACCAATATACAACCTGCACCTGTGCGTTCTCAGTTGTCACCGATTAACTTGTATATGACCTTCTCCGAAGTCAACGACTTATTATTCTACTACACTTATCATGTTACCATACTCATGAAGGCTACCCTCCTCGGGGTACTCTACCTTAAACTCCGTTAGTTCTTTCTTCCTCTCATGCTTCCTCTTCTTTATAAGGTAGCTATATCTCTTTGCCTTGTTGTTTCATATAACTCCCTTCCATAGACTTAACCATTCTTCCTTGATGTCTTTCAAGAGCATCTTCCCAAATATTATTGCCCTAGCTAGCATCCACTCGCGTTCCTTTTGGTTGGTATCTTAAATCTCTCGATCAAAGCTCTCTGTTTCGTCTTTCATCTTCTTGGGGTCATCATTATACACACTTCCTCCTTCTTGGCGTCTCTTAGTCTTATCATCATAATTGAAACCGGTCAACTCCACGTGGATCCCCACCATGCTCTTCTTCTTCTTCTCATAACTCTAGTAATGTTGAAATTATTTTTTTTTGTACCTCGTAGGCTTAACTTACGGTATCTTGAATCTATAGCAAATGGTTTGATCACTCTTCTTGTCTTGACTCGAATGCTTAGGAGCATCTAAAGAAAACTTCACATCTTAATGGAATGTCACCTTTAACCTTGTTAGAACGTATCCCTCTTCTCCTCGATTTGCATCTTTAGTTGTCCACACGTCTTCTTGACGAACTTATGTTTGTTATCCTTATTGGCCTCGTTGTCTTTCTAATCGTGACTTCTTTGTAACCACTTCCACACCTTTGTGTTACTCCTTTTTCTTGTATGTTCCCCATCTCAATTTCTCTTAAGTTGTCTCGAGTTTTCTTTTACTTGGTTGGCCTTCGTTTACGTCATCTCTAATCCTCCTCTTCGACATCCTCTTAAAGGAGTACAAGAACTCCAAGGTGTTTGCCCGAACGTAGCTCTTAACTCGATCCTTGAGCATATTCGTCCTCGTATGTACACTATCCTATGTAAAACAACGTCGTCCAAGGCGATGATATCATAATAGCATCTTAACTAAAAGGTCCTATATCTCCATATGCTACTATATATAATAGGAATACGTATCCATAACTATATAAGTCCTAAGTCCATATTACTACTAATATCACGCATTCAACATTCCATCCACAATATAAGGTCTCATAACATATAACCGTCCAAATTTATAACTATACACATATATCCAGTTCATCATGCAACTTACAATCACAAAGATACACATCAATTCCATCATGCATAACTACAAACATCATATCCATATCTATATATACATATATATATACATATCAAAATCCAATAAACTAAGCTGCCGAGATCCGCGGAAGGAGTGGTGGTCCGTACATTCTACCCCGACTCATGCATGTGATTTGAAAAAGAAAAAAAATCATTTTAAACTTAGAACCCTTAGGGGTTCTATTTCCCTCTATTCGGCCTTTAGAAGATTGCGAGTGCCATTGTTGTCAACCTAGGGCTCTGATACCACTTTTGTAACACCCCAAATCCGCGGAACTCGGGATGCTACGGGTTGGGACCTCACAATGGGTCCCGACCCTTAGCCTGACAACAATTTCACCGGACCTTTCCAACATGGCACAAATAAAGGCAAAAAACGAAATACAATTTTATGCAATGCAATGAAACCCGAAACCAAACAACCAAAAGACTTCAGCCGATAAACAACTCCAAAGACCAAAACGCCATACACGCGGCATACCAACATAATAAACAAAGAATAAAACACAACCCGACTCTAACCAAAACCCACTCCTAAAATGTACGGAACCCCGGCTGCCCACTCTTCCGGATCTCTCGGCCGCATTCCTAACCTGCAAGGCAACCTACAACAATCGGTATAAAACCGTTAGCTAATATTCGAAGCATTAGAATCAAGGTGAAAGGCACAAACACAAGTAAATCATCATAAACACACAACATTCTCAAAGCACACAATTCCGGTTTATTATCTTTTTATTATTAAGTCATATCCCGTTCTAATTCAACTTAGTTTTGTGACACGAGACCACCGTGGTCCCGCCTCGGTCCCTACTTACCGGCATGGAACGGTGCGGATGCCTCCGACCGTCTAACCAGCACGGGCTAGTCGCCAAGAACCTCCTAGACTCTCACAAGAGCTAGGCAGATGATGTCACCGCCCGTTATCATACACTTGGGCCAAAATAATATAAGGTCGGTGGTCCTATTACCGGTTTAGTTGTTATAACATAAACAATAAACACACACCACCAAACACACATCAACGCTAATACAAGGAATACGAGCTAAGTAAGTCCGGAGACTTACCTCGTCCCAAAGCTAAACCGATCAACAATAGCTCCCAACTTCCCGCAGGAAGATACTCAACTCCTGGCCAAAATAAGGCACACGATCAAAATCTATCTCTCATGCTAGAAGTCCTTAGACTTCTAGCCCAAATGACCTCTATAAGGTCATACAACTCACATGTTAGAATAACACGTTCCTAGTCTCGATGCTCTCACAACAACATGTAATCCCAAACCTCAAGCCTAATGATTCTCACAAGATCAAACCATATACTCGAATCCTTATAACAACCTCACTAGACTGCAATACTACCTCAATCTTAGAATCAACATCAATCCATCAAACTATATCAAATCCTCAAAACTCGCCTAAGGTTCAAAGTCACTACTTGGTATTAACTCTAAGTTATGTTAGATCCATCCTAGCATGATACTGCTACTACTACTACTAAACATAACTAGATCGAGAAAGGTACTCACTCTAGGTTGAAGACGGATCTCGAACTTGGACTCATTAGGCCTTTTATCGGGGCGCTTCCAGACCTAAATCCAAAGCTAAGCAAATTTAGCTAAACGCTATATTTGAAAGGAATATTTAGCGCATAAAATATTCTAATAAAACTCGCTTTCAAAATCAAGGTTAAAACTCATAAAAGCATTTTCCGGGAATTTATACAATTTTAGAAAATTTGGGTCATAAACCACAAGTTAAATCCTTGGGCCCTATTTCGAAAATAGTCCAACAAAGGACATTATATATAGTGTATATAAATATAACAATATCCCCGTAATTAAAATTCAAGGTTAAACTCGTTTCAAAGTCAACGTTAAAATCCCGTAATTAAACATTTTCCGGGGAAATTATATAATTTTAGAAATATGGGTCATCCTCAGCATTAAAATTCTGGGCCAATTCCGTAATTAATTCAGCAGAGGTCACAATTGAAAATTCTAGAAATTAGGGCTGTAAATGCAAATATAAATTATAAGGCACAAACTGTAATTAACTGAAAAGAAGGGGGGCCCATTGTTAACTTGATTAAAACCCTAAAAAGGGCTTCTTCTTTACTGATATGGAAGGCACGCTGGGCAAGAAGGCGGCGCTGGTTCAACAACGAATTGGCTGCTCCTGGTGAGGCGAAGGCAACGCCAAGGCAGACGGTGGCGCAGGGAGAGAGAGCAGCAGGGCAGTCGGCCTCCGGTCTCCGGCAATGGCGAGGCAACAATGGCGGATTCTCCGGCGAGTGCGAAGCTTCTTCGGTGGGGAACAGGGGAGCAGGGGCGTGGCTCGAGGTGGAGTCCGAAAGGGAAGGTGACAGACAGAGGTGGCTTTTCCGGTTTCTGCGGGTGCAGGGAGAGTTCAAGGTGACTGATAACGGCCAGGGAGAGGCGCGTCGGTTCCTAGGCGGTCTCCGGCGAATTTCATTGGAGCAGGGGGGGTTGTTGTTCTTCCAGATGGGGGCTAGAACATGGAGGTTGCTGCTCACAAAACAAACTGAGAGGGATGAGAGTGTTGTTGGTGAGGCGTGACAGAAATGGCTCGAAGGTGAGCACTGCAGAGAGGTAACAATGGGAAGGGGAAATGGTTGCAGGCGAGAGTGAAGAAACAGAGATTAGGGAGCGTTGAGAGAACAGGGAGGTGGAGGGTAATCACCGTGGTTCGTCAAAGGTGAGGAAGAGAGTGAGAGACTGAAGGAGGGCGAGGGGTCGTTGTAAAGGAGGCCGAGAGGTCATTGCAGAGTAGGGCTGCAGAAGACCATCATCACAATGGAAGGAGAGGGCGAAGAAAAGAAGAATAAAGGAAAATAATAATAATAATAATAATATTAATTAATTAATCACATGACAGCGGTAATTAAATTAAATTCGGTAAAAATACTCGGAACGGGATTTTCGGAACGGAAAAACTTTCCAAACTATTCTGAACACAATTAACGGAAAATATATGATCAAGTATATATTTATATACTCGTAAAACTTCAATTATACAATTGAAAATACTCGTAAAAAATATTTAAAGTATTAAAGTATTGATATAAGTCGAATAAGAAGAATAAATATCCAAACGCGCCAAAAATTGGGGCGTTACATCATACGCCCTAGTGTTTCTCCCTGGGGCGCACCAGTGTTATTTGTGAGGAAGAAGGATGGATCGATGAGGCTGTGTATCGACTACCGGGAGTTGAACAAGGTCACCATCAAGAATAAGTATCCACTTGCCTCGCATAGATGATCTGCTGGACCAGCTACATGGGGCGTCAGTGTTCTCGAGGATAGATTTGAGATCGGGTATCACCAGCTGAGAGTGAGACACCAGGACATACCTAAGACGGCATTCCGGACTAGGTATGGCCACTATGAGTTTGTAGTGATGCCATTCGGGCTCACTAATGCGCCAGCAGTATTTATGGAGTTGATGAATGGGATTTTCATCGACTTCTTAGACTAGTTTGTAGTGGTCTTCATTGAAGACATTCTAGTTTACTCTAGAAGTCGAGAGGAGCATGCCGGACACTTGAGGACTGTGTTACAAATTCTACAGGATAGCCAGCTATATGCTAAGCTATCCAAGTGTGAGTTCTGGATGTCAGAGGTGGCTTTCCTAGGCCATGTAGTGACTGCTGTGGGGATTAAGGTCGACCCGGCGAAGATTGAGTCAGTGTCTTCTTGGCAACCTCCGAAGAATGTTAAGGAGGTTCGCAGCTTCCTTGGATTGGCAGGTTATTACCGTCGGTTTATGGAAGGGTTTTCCCTAATTGCCCGACCACTTACTTGTCTCCTGAGGAAGACTACTCGGTTCGTCTGGTCTGAGCCGTGTCAGCAGAGTTTTGAGGAGCTGAAGAGGAGATTGACGTCTAATCCGATCTTAGCACAACCTGAGGGTACAGAGGACTTTGTAGTGTACAGTGACGCATCCAAGCTGGGCTTGGGGTGTGTCTTGATGTAGAGGGGTAAGGTCATAGCGTATGCGTCTCGACAGATGAAGACGTATGAGGAGAACTACCCCACCCATGACCTAGAGTTAGCTGCAGAAGTACATGCTCTTAAGATCTGGCATCATTATCTCTATGAAGCGACCAGTCAGATCTTCACAGACCATAAGAGTCTGAAGTACATATTCACTCAGCGGGAGTTGAATAACCGCTAGAGGCGGTGGCTAGAGTTGATCAAGGATTTCGACCTTGAGATTCTCTACCACCCCGGAAAGGCGAATGTAGTTGCTGACGCTTTGAGTCAGAAGACGCCTCGGGAGAAGGTGATAGCTTGGTTGACAGTACAACCACAGTTACAGAGAGACTTAGCTTGGTTGGAGGTAGAGATCCAGTTCCCCGATACAGCTCATTAGTTAGCCACCTTAGAGTTACTTCCTGACCTGTTGGGTGAGATCCGACAGAAGCAGGAGACCTGTCCGACTTTGACCCGGATCCGAGACCGGATGTCACGAGATGAGGCACCTCAGTTCACTATCGGTGCCGATGGAGTGATGAGACGGCAGGACCGTATCTGTGTGCCATCAGACGGTGAGCTGAGACAGAGGATACTAGGTGAGGCTCATGCTACCCCTTACTCCGTATATCCAGAAGCGAGTAAGATGTATAAGGACGTGAGACGTTCCTTCTGGTGGGGTGGTTTGAAGCCTGATGTGGCTCGGTATGTAGCCTAGTGTGCGACCTGTCAACAGGTCAAGATTGAGCATCGTAGGTCCGGAGGAGAGCTCCACCCACTTCCAGTACCACATTGGAAGTGGGAGGATATATCTATGGATTTTGTCACAGGGTTGAGGCTTAGTAGAGGTTTTGATGCCATTTGGGTGGTGGTAGACCGTCTGACGAAGACCGCACGTTTCATTCCGATTAAGGAAACGTGGCCGGTAAGTCGTTTAGCTGAGGAGTTCACCAGACACATTGTGAGACTCCATGGAGTACCGAGGACTATCATCTCCGACAGGGATGGACGTTTTACCTCGAGATTTTGGCAGCAGGTACATACTGCTCTGGGGACGAGTCTCCACTTTACCACTGCCTATCACCCACAGACAGACGGTCAGTCTGAGAGGACCATTCAGACCTTAGAGGACATGTTGCGGGCATGTGTGCTAGATTGGGGACATGTATGGCCAGATCATCTCCCACTGGTAGAGTTTTCATATAATAACAGCTGGCACGCGTCTATTGGGATGGCACCTTATGAGGCTTTGTACGGAGGGCGATGTCGTACACCGTTGTGTTGGGATGAGCCTAGCAAGGCTGATGGGGTAGTACCATACCAGATACAGGATGACATCGCCCGGATTGCCTTAGTCCGGGAGAGGATGTTAGCAGCTCAGAGTCATCAGAAGTCCTACGCCGACAAAAGGCGTCGACCTTTGGAGTTTAGAGTAGGTGCACAGGTGTGGTTGAGAGTGTCACCTACGAGAGGAGTTAGACGTTTTGGCATTAAGGGGAAGCTGAGTCCCCGATATGTCGGTCCATTTGAGATCTTAGAGAGAGTCGGAGAGGTTGCCTACCGACTAGCACTGCCACCGAGATTGGAAGGAGTCCACCCAGTTTTTCATGTATCTCAGCTGAGAGAGTACATACCGGATCCTAGACACGTCATCAGTCATGAGGATTTGATAGTTGAGCCAGACCACACTTTTGTGGAGTATCCAGTAGCCGTCCAAGAGCGTAGTATTAGGCGCCTGCGTTCTAAGGAGATACCGATACTGAGGATCCAGTGGTCTAGACGAGGAGCTGATGAGGCTACCTGGGAGACAAAGGAGAGTATTAGACGTAACTACCCTGAGTTCTTTGCGGAGTTAGCCGCTACGTCAGTACCGACGGGTTAGTACTGAGACGATACCTTATATGATGTCTGTGATTATATGTTTAAATAATTGTTTATGTTTATGTGCTTGATGGCGTGAGTGGTTTGCCTGCTAGAATATAACTCTTGAGGGGAAATGCTTGATGGCGTGAGTAGTTTGGGGTAGATACCTTATTCTAAGTTTCGGGACGAAACTTATTTTAAGGGGGTACTGATGTAATATCCGGAATTTTTATTCCGTTTATTTCTATAGCAAACCCGATCTCGATCTGTTGATCCATATCCGTCTACGTAGTTAGACACATTATTATGAAATTTATCATTTTATGTAGCTTCCCCTTCACATAAAATGATAGGATCTTTATAAAATTTATCATTTTATGTAGCTTACCTTCACATAAAATAATAAGTTTAGCCCTAATTTAGAATATGACAAGGTCCAGACAAGTCTGTGACGAAGCTGTGACAAGGCCAGACAAGGCTGTGACGAAGCTGTGACAAGGCCAGACAAGGCTGTGACGAGTCTGTGACAAGGCCAAACAAGGATGTGACAAGTCTGTGACAAGCCCAGACAGGCTGTTGACAGCCCAGCGCCAGCAACGCCCAGCAGCACGTTCAGCCCAACGTTACACCATCTGCAGCCCCAGCGGATCCAGCATCCTCAGCCCAGCAGCGCCAGCTTGCCCAGCCAGAAGCCCGCCAGTAGCTTGCCCAACCCATGAACTCGCCAGCCTCAGCAGCTTGTCCGCAGCCCAGCTTCAGCACCTTGGATCCACAGTTTCAGCCCATCTGCTGCTCTACCTTTCAGCAGCCCAGCCTTACAGCAACTCCAGCCCACTGCCTTGATTGCTCCAGCCGTGCAAATGCGTGGACTCAGTAGGAAAGAACAACAGTCAGCAACCGTTACGTAATCTCTATCCTCTCTCAACAGATCTGATTCTTTCCTCTTCCAGCGTTTACATTACCTTCTGCAGCCCAGAATTTACGCAAGCTATTGCACACAATCCCCTTCACAAATCGGCACCCTCTCAGACTTCTCAACATCGCTTCAGTCGGACTTCACGCCAGCACAACCTACAGTCGGCCTTCTCGACAAAACCAAGGACGCCGCCCAGTGATCTCCTGCACGAGTTGTTGACCAGGTAATCAGCTGCACCTTGCATCCTTCGCTCCATTCAACTCGGATGGTAACAACTTCCCCTTGGTTTGCTGTGCGCGAGCAGGTAGCGTAGATTGTCCTCTACCACCCCAATCACACTCGAGTATCCCTACGCAAGAGCCTCGAACCTAGCTACACTCCTTTCTCCCAGCAGGTGAGTACACCTCTGCTCCTTGGTACTTATCTGTTCAGCTGACTCAACCTGTCGAGTCTTACCTCCATCCCACATGTCTCTATGATAGGGAAAGAGTCTATCTCTGTGGGAATTGTTGAACTGGGTGAAACGGGAGAGCCTCCTACGAATCTGACCCATCGCTACTGCAAGAGGTAACCCTCCCTCATCCTTCCAGTTTAGCCTTTCTTTCCGGAGAATATGTATGTAAGTGTATGTGTAAGGGTAAGGTTAGGTTTCTTGTGTGTTGTTGTGAGAGAGAGTAAATCGAAGGAGGAAGGTAGTAGTAAAGCTTGGTTAATGCCCTCCTGAAATGTTAACATCATGACTACTGGACTGCAAGAGAAGTAGATTAGGCTGCCACAGAAAAAAACTGAAGTGAAGAGTTCCTTTTAAAATTCAGATTTTAGGTTTAGAAACGGCCTAGCTTGTAGACCAATGTTAGAGAGTTCGGATGATGATCCACGGTTGAATTTTGGATATGTTATAGACTGTTATACGTAGTATTTGGTATTAAAATTTGGGAATGAGTTAACGGTCGGATTTGAATCTATGAGGTCTCAAAGTAGGGTTGTAGGGCTGTTTTTGCAACAATGAAATTTGGCTAAGTATAGGAATTGTGAGTGAAGTAGTCAACTTTGAGAATTTTTATAAAAATGAAGGATGAACAGTTTTGAAAAATTCTTGCTCCTAAGGGTAGATGGAACATCATAGATGATCTAGAGAATTATTTCGGAATTTTATAAGTTGTGACTAATTTTATATTTGAAACCGAAGTTAGACCTTTACGATCTTTTGAAAAATAGGAAAATAGGAAAGGTACCAGTTTGTAACCAAACTAAACTTTAGGAGTTAGAATATGATTTTAGAGTCTCAAATAGAAGTTTAGACATGAATTTTAGAAATTCTGGGAGTTTCGGGACCAAGGGTAAAATAGTCATTTTACCCTAAATTAGTACTGTAATTAGTTATGTCCTATTACGATCTTCTATCTTAGAAGTCTTAGACTTCTAATTACTTTGGGAGTGTGCTAATGCACTTATCTCCTTTGACAGGCAACTGCGTTGCTACAGTTATAGAATGAGTTTGAGTTACAGAGAATCGAGAATTATAACAAGTAAGTCCTTTAGGCTTACTTAGCTGACTTCTAAATATGAGCATGAATGATGATAGTGGTGTGTGATTGAGATGTTTAGTGTTATAGGTTGTGATAGATAATTACCGACCTATACTTGGCCTAAGAGTAACGGGCGGTGGCATTCTGCTCAGTTAGCTTGCGGGCGCTGCGGATTTCTTTAGGGACTAGTCCATACTCGGTTTGTAGTGATGCTACCGGCGGAGGTCAGCTAGACCTACACCCAGTTGGATAAGGAACGGAGGCGAGAGCTGTTAATAGCTCTCCTGCCACAACTGTAAAATTGAATAAGATGAATCACCTAAATAATAGATAAGAAACGGTTGAGTGCTAGCATGATGTTTGTTTATAATTTTCCTGCGTGTGTTTGTGCTGTTGTTGTTCTACTTATATTTGGATAGTTAGCTAACAGTTGATATGTTGTGTAGACTTACCACAGGTTAGAGCAGATGCCGAGTGATCCGGATGGTATTGGTCAGCCGGGGTGTCGTACTTTTAGGACGTGTTGCAGTTTCTTTATTTGTGGGATTTCCAGTTGAACCTTGGTTCTTTTCTTTCTTTCCGTACTTTGTTATATTACGTTTTCCGGCTGTCAGTTGTTCTGGTCACATTCATACATTGTTAAGATTTACTTTATGATTTATGGTTTTCCTTATCTGTGCCTTGTTGTAAGATCTTGTTAAGTTGTTGTCAAACTAAGGTCGGGACCCACTGTGCGGTCCTAACCAGTAACTCCCCGAGTTGTAAAATTTGGGGTGTTACAGATTCGATTTGATTTTTTTTTATTTTTTAAAATATACCGGATCGGATCTAATATTACTCGATCTAATATCATTGTAAGTTATGAATGTATTTTTTTTCGAAAAAACAACATACATGGTCTTCATTTTACTAACACAAGAAAAAACTCGCAATTTGACGACGCTCATTGAACGCATGCACCAACTGCCAGCGCCATTTTTTTTCATAAAAAAAATGAAGTATAAGCGCATGGCACTCAAAATCGTTTAAGATTACTAAGTTTTTATAAACATATTACTAAATTGAAATAACCTATTTTTTTTCTTTCGTTTTTTTCTTTGTTGGGTTGTAATATACCCTATTTGGTTAGGCATAAAAAAGTGGACCAAATTGAAATGGCCTATTTTTTTGTTTGGGAATTGTTGGGTTGCTATCACTCAATCACTAATTATATTTTGAATTTGATTAGTAGTAGACTAAGTAGTGCTATGTTTGAATTTAAGTAACTAGTAGCCCATAGTCTTGCTACTCATTTGTAGTGAACACCTAATACGTACGCGTGTGTGTATATATATATATAATATACACGTGCATGTATATAATACGAGTAATAGTTATAGTCAACATACACGTGCATAAGCTTAATTAAGGTGTTCATCTAATTGAGTTGAATTTATATTTAATAAAACATATATAAATATAACTATTTGACAACTAATAATTTTTTAATTTTTCTAATTCATACGACAGTAATAGATGTAAGACGGTAATTGAACAATCAGTACACTATCGTTTAAGATTACTAAGTATAACTATTTTTTTCAAAATCATTTTCTTTAATAAGAGGTTAACAATAAATTGATTTTTATTGGTTAATACTCTGAGAAAACTAACGGGTAGAAGAAAAATTAATGGATCGAAATAAGTAGTGAATTTGACAACGGTGAATATCGAGACAACCGCAAAAGAATATGCTTTTAAATGATTTTTTCCGAATGCGTGTATATAAATTTGTATATTCATTTATGATATGCTTAAAATATACAACACGATTTCATATATGTCCTCATATTATTTAAATAGATATCAAATGTCCCATTAAAAACCTTATACATAAACAAACATATGTCAGTAGCTCAGCTTGTAACACCCCAAATCCGCGGAACTTGGGATGCTACGGGTTGGGACCTCACAATGGGTCCCGACCCTTAGCCTGACAACAATTTCACCGGATCTTACAACAAGGCACAAATAAAGGCCAAAACTGAAATACATTTTTATGCAATGCAAAGAAACCCAAAACCAAACAAACCAAAGACTTCAGCCGAGATACAACCGAAAGACCAAATGCTATACACGCGGCATACAATATATAATGAATACCAAACTCAAACACGACTCCAACCAAAACCCAATCCTAAAATGTACGGAACCCCAGCTGCCCACTCTTCCGGATCTCTCGGCCGCATTCCTAACCTGCAAGGCAATCTACAACAATCGGTATAAAACCGTTAGCTAATATTCGAGGCATTAGAATCAAGGTGAAAGGCACAAACACAAGTCAATCAACATAACACACAATGCACACCAAATCACACAAGTCCAGTTTATTATCTTTTTATTATTAAGTCGTATCCCGTTCTAATTCAACTTCTTTTGTGACACGAGAATCTCCCGAAACTCGCCTCGGTCCCCACTTACCGTATGGAATGGTGGATGCCTCCGACCGTCTAACCACACGGGCTAGTCGCCAAGAACCTCCTAACTCTACGCAAGAGCTAGACAAGTTGTCACCGCCCGTTATCATACACTTGGGCCAAATAATATATAAAGGTCGGTAATCCTAATTCCGGTTTTATAAGTTATAATGAAAGCGATAAAACACACACCACCAAACACGCATCGAATCTAATACATAGAATACGAGCTAAGTAAGTCCGGAGACTTACCTCGTCATCACACTCAACTCACAACACTCTCGCTTCCTTAGGGAGGAAGCCCATAACCTGCTCACAAGAAGATAACTATATCAACAACAACCCACTCACAATAGAAGTCTTAGACTTCTATACAAATGATCTACGCGAAACCATTTGACTCTCATCTAGGACCGCATCCTAGAATCCCTCATGCTCACGTCACACTCAACAAAAGCTAGAAGTCCTAAGACTTCTAAACCCTCGGATCTCGCAAGATCATAACTCACAACACAACTAGGAAACTCTCGTTCTAGTCCACAACCTCAACAATCATACAACCTAAACCCCTAAATTCTCACAACTCAACCCACACTTAAAGCCATAATCACCTCACAAGATTATATCAACTCCTCAAGCCTTACAACATTTCACAAACTTCAACCACTCACCTAAGGTTCTGAGCCACTACTTGGCATTCACTCTAAGTTATACTAGATCCATCCTAGCATGATACTAGTACTAAACATAACTAAAACGAGGGGAAAGAATACTCACACGACGTCAAAAGACGGAAGTCGTTCAATGGATGTCGACTTGGACTCGTTAGGCCTTTATCGGGGCGCTTCCGAAACTAGCATCAAACTAAACAAATTTAGCATAACGCTAAATTTGAACGGAATAATGAACATATAAAATCTAAGGAAAACCACTCTTTTAAAACCCAAGTTAAATATCGTAAATATAATATTCCGGGCAAATTGTATAACCTCATAAACTCAAGGTAAAAGTCGTTTTCAAAGCCAAGGTTAATACTCACAATAAAATCTTTGCCATAAACCGAGAGTAATCCAACAAAGGCATAATATGTAGTATATACAAATATAAGAATATCCCCCTAATTGAAACTCGAGTTTAAAATCGACAAATACGTTTTTAGGGCAAAGATGAACAAATTCATAAACTTGGGTCATATTCTGAAAATGTAAATAAGGGCCATAATCTGTAATTTTCCAACAAAGGATATAAATGCAAGATTCCAAAATGTGGGTAATATATGTAAATTCAAAGTATGGGTATAAACTGCAATTACGCATAAATAGAGGGGGGCCGATTTAAATATAACCCTAAAGCTTTCTTCAACCTCAGAAACTCAACAGGGGAAGGAGATCCGGAGGCGGCGATCCTGGTTCGGAGGCGTCGGCCTGGTTGTTGACGACGGGAGAGCAGGCGGTGACTCCGGCGGGGAGAGGCGAGGCAGAAGGAGATGCTGGCGGTTCTGGCGGGCTTCTCCAGCTTCATTCCTTCCAGATCGAAGGCGGCACAAAGACACAGTGGGCACACGCGGTGGGAGATCGCATTCGGGGTTGTAGTGGTTCCGGCGAATCGATGCAAGCAGCGGGCAGGGCTGCACTGGTGGTCCGGCGAATCGATGCATGCAGCGGCACGGCTTCTCCAGGCGATCCCGGCCGGTTCCCAGATGTGCAGTTGACAGAGAGAAGTGTGATCGAAGACGGCTGTACAATTTCAGCGTCTGGTGGCACCGGTAGCAGTGATGGAGGGCTCGTTGCTCTGAGTTCGCTCCGGTGAGGTAAGAGAAAGGTGGGTTTAGAGGGGCTGCGGTGGTGGACGGAGAGAAGGCGGCAGGGCATATTGAAGCGGCACTCGCAGGTCCCTTGGTGGTCTCGAGCGAGGCTAAGGTGGAGCGTCGTCTCCCTGGTGGTTGTACAGGAGGAAGATTAGAGGGTACTGCTTGTTGTTGCGTATTGCAGCGTGGACAGAGCTGGAGAAGAAGACGAGCGAGAGTTAGAGGGAGGAGAGGCGGGAACTTGCATATCAGAGAGCAAGTAGGTTCGAGCTGGGAAGGTCAGAGGGTTGGAGCAGGTGATGAGAGCAGATGGAGGTCGAGGGGTCACCTTACTTTGCAGAGAGGTGGTGCAACCAGGGGGCTGCAGAAGCTACATCATATGTAGGTAGGAAGAGTTGATGGGTTAAAAAGAAAGGAAGAAAGGAAGAAAAGAAAAGGATAAAATATTATGCAAAAAGGACATCGGAATTAAAGAAACCCGATCAAAGCAATCGGAACGGGAATTTTCGGAACGGAAAAATTTCCGACATTTTCCAAAAAAATAAAAATACGGACTATATATTTATGTATCAAATATATTCAAATATACTTGTAAAAATATAAGTTATCATATACAAATCGTTCTCGTAGAATATTCTCGATAATAATACAATAACTTAAATTACGACGTAGAAATACTTGCCAAAAATATTAAGCTATTTAAAATATCGATAAAAATCCGAGAAAATACAAAACGCTAACGCGCCAAAATTTGGGTCGTTACATGAGATCCCCCTAAAAACAAGTTTCGTCCCAAAACTTGCCACACACCGAACTTCTCGGTCCTTAAGGCCGAGGTATAAACTCACAACTAGGAAAGCTTAGGCCTTCTAATCTATATACACAAACTGCTCAACCCACCGACACAATATATATCAGGCCAAATAACACATTCCCACACGGGGCAAAAACTACATATAACTTCACACATGCACATAACTAAACCAAGAGAAGAACTAGGTCTAACCCGACGATTCTATCGATGCTACTAGATCCGCGTAAAACTCAATCGAATATACTATCCTACATCTTCTAGTTAGCCTCATCGGTTCTACGACGCAACTAACTCATCCAGACCGCAAAACTTCTCGAGTAACTGTAGTTCCTAGATTGATACACAAGAAACACTAGGTGAACCCTCTCTACTCTTGGCGGCAACGCCAACTTATAAGACACTTCTCCAACTCGCGCTAAGATCTCAAAAAGGTCAAAATATCGGAACTCAACTTTCTTCTCGGTTTCGATGCAGCATCTCCATTATTTTCCTTTTGATTTCTTTATTAAAGAAGATCGAACTTCCGATTTAATACTGTTGGCTTTGGTTCTTGTCAAACGAAAGTTTAATGTTCTATTTCATCAATTCTTGTTGCAAGCTCTAAGGAATGAAGGAAGTATTTAACTTGACATTGCTTTGACTAACAAGACACGTATGCTATTACTTTACATCGTTCCTCAATACCCAATCAAGACCATGTCTTGGAGAATCACTTGTACACTTCAAACCCATCATACCTCAAGGTAATTTCAAAACAGTTGCACCAATGAATCTCCTCTTAACTCTCAACAACTCTATTGTCAATCTTTGTCCTACTCACTATTTCATTGTCATCCGGAGTAGGTTAGCCATAGGTGGTGTTACTTTAGAAAATCTCTCCACAAATCCGGTAATGACCAACACATCTAAGCAAACTTGTAACTTCTTCCCCATCCGTTGTGGTTGCCATCCCGAGACAACTATCATACAACTTCTCTCTTCTTTGAGAGTAGACCAAAATATCTTATACGGGGCATTAGTAAGCACAAATGACATCACGACAGGCTCATGGTGACCATACCTTGTACGGACTGCGGTATTTGCAATATCCTGATCTCGAATTTTCAATTGGTTGCAATCAGCCCTTAAATAAGTTTTAGAAGGGACTACTGAACCTTGCAACTGGTCAAGTAGATCACCAATCCGTGGTGAGGGATACTTGTCCTTCATTGTCATATGGCTCAACTCATTGTAATCGATGTACAACAGAGATAACCGTCTCTCTTTCGCAAACTGGTGTTCTACATAGCAACTTTAAATCAAGAGTTCAAGATAGCATTCGGAGTTCCCCATAGCATTTCAATAATTTCTAGTGAAATCTTATGAATAAGTTCTTGGAATTTCACCTTCATCTATTTCCACAACACATGTCTCTGCACAAGCTTCATTCCATACGACACCTTAGATATCGGGATTGAATCAAGCTCGACCTTAGTGGGAAAAACCCACATTCTGACGTATTGGGATCCGTGATATCTCGGTTTTCGTTTTTTCCTCTTTCGTCACATAACGTAGTAACCGACACTGTCTTAACGCTTGACAGGTGTCCATTGTACTAATGATCTACCCCGATCTGTTGGGGTGACGTCCTTCAAACACGCATATTGCTTCATCTCTAGCAACAACGTTTTACCGTCCACTTTCAGAGATCCTTCATCTCTTGAACTCGAGAGAATTTCTCGAGTCTTCTGACTCTTGTAGCCTCATTCAAGTATTCCTTCAACTTAATCTCATTCTCCCTCTTTGATGACATGATTGTAAAAATCTTCTAAGGTTTTTCACTTATGTGCAACCATAAGGGTCCAAATTGCAGGACCTAAACGTTCTTCAAAACAATTGACCTTATCTTCTTCACTTTCCGCGACATCCCAACCTATGAGAGGAGCTCATCGTATTCTACATAAGCTTTCACCATAGACATCCTTTCTTCAAGTAGAAATTATACTTCACTTTCCTTTGGTAAAGTCAACACGACGGTAGAAGTTCTAACCTCAAACTGCCATATACTTTTTGTACATCTCTTGTCGACATCAAACTTTAAAATTTCGATCTTCTCTTACTCTTGTTGGTCACCTTATGCATCTCTCGGTATTCCATGAACAACTTCACAATTGTACCGGTATGCCCCGTGGAGAAATGCTAGAAGAAACTCTCTATCCAAAACCACTAAAATATCAAACTCATTACATCTCCAGGTACTAACATCGTAACTCTAAGCCTACAACGTTGCCCTAATATAGGTCCTCTCTTTCACGCCATAACCACCATGTCTCTTCCGTGTGAGTATAGAAACTTGACTTATCTCTTGCCGGCGGTAACATATCATCCATTTCATACCATGCATCCTCTATATACTCCCGTTTACGTACCACCTCCATGACACCTTACCTTCTTCTTGATTCACTACTTCCTCTTACCGTGGTCAAACTTTAAAACCTCTAATTCGTGTCGTTCTCCCATATGCCAATTTCATGATCTACAAATGTCGCATAAGGTTATCCAAATCCCTCTATATGCCCATAATCTTGTTTACTCATCCCATTTACACTCACCAATAGACAACCCGCACACGAGCGTTCTTGGCTGTCACCAATTAATTTATAACTGACCTTCTCCGATGTCAATGACTTCCATTCTTCTTACCCTCCATGTTACCATACTCCTAAAACGCTACCCTCTCAGGGTACTCTGTCTTAAACTTCATTAGTTCTTTCTTCATTCCATGCTTCCTCTTCTTTCATAAGATAACTATACTCTTCCAAGCCCCGCACGCCGTATAACTCACCTTCATAAGCTTAACCACACCTCATGATATCTTGTAAGTGTGTCTTCTCAAATCTCTAAGTTTACTCAGTGATCGTTCGCATTTCTCTTGGTTGTTGTCTTACGTCTTTTCATAACTAAAAGCTCCTTGTTGCGTGACTTATCTTCTCGGGATCACGCCTACTCACACTTCTTTCTTCTTGGTGTTTCTTAGTCTTATCATCATAACGGAAGTCGGTCAACTCTACGTGAATCCCACCATGCCCTTCTTCTCATAACTCTAGTAATGTTGACTCTCCACTTATTGGTACCTCATAAGCTTAACTTATAATATCTTAAATTTTTCGCAAATGGTCCGATCACTCTTCTCATCTTGACTCCAATACTTAGGAGCGTCTAAGGAAGCTTCACATCTTAATGGAATACTACCTTAACCTTGCTAGAATGTACTCATCTCCTCCTCGATTTACCTCTTTAGTTGTCCACGCTTCTTCTCGAAGAACTTAAGTTCCTTCTCTCCCTTGGTCTCGTCGTCCTTCGATCATGGTCTCTTTAGAACCGCTTCTACACTTTAATGTTTCTCCCCTTTCTTGTATTGCTCCCATCTTGATCGCCCTTAAGTCGTCTCGAGTTCTTCTTTCTACTTGTTCGTCCTTCGTTTATGTCATCTCTAGTCCTCCTCTTTGATGTCCTTTTAAAGGATTCCGAGAAACCAAGGTGATCGTCAAAGCGTGATACTAAACTCGATACTTAAGTATACTCCTCCACGTATGAACGCTATCCCAAGCCACCTCATCGTCTTCAAGGCAATGATATCTTACTATCATCTTAGCTAAATGGTTCCATAACTTCATATGCTACTATATATAATAAGAATATGTATACATAAATATATAAGTCCTAAGTCCATATTACTACTAATATCACGCATTCGGCATTCAATTATAACAATACAAGGTCCAAAACATATAATCGTTCACATATACAACTATACACATAAATCATGTTCATCATGCAACTACAATCTACAAAGATACACATCAACTCCATCATGCATAATTACAAACCTCATATCCATATCCATATATACATATATATACATATCAAAATCCAATAAACTAAGCTGCCGAGATCCGCGGAAGAGTGGTGGTCCGTACATTCTACCCCGACTCATGCATGTGATTTTGAAAACGAAAACTTAGAACCCGCGGGGTTCTGTTTATTCCTCATTCGGCCGTTAGAAGATTGCGAGTGCCATTGTTGTCAACCTAGGGCTCTGATACCACTTTTGTAACACCCCAAATCTGCGGGACTTGGGATGCTACGGGTTGGGACCTCACAATGGGTCCCGACCCTTAGCCTGACAACAATTTCACCGGATCTTACAACAAGGCACAAATAAAGGCCAAAACTGAAATACATTTTTATGCAATGCAAAGAAACCCAAAACCATATATACATATATATACATATCAAAATCCAATAAACTAAGCTGCCAAGATCCGCGGAAGAGTGGTGGTCCGTACATTCTACCCCGACTCATGCATGTGATTTTGAAAACGAAAACTTAGAACCCGTGGGGTTCTGTTTATTCCTCATTCGGCCGTTAGAAGATTGCGAGTGCCATTGTTGTCAACCTAGGGCTCTAATACCACTTTTGTAACACCCCAAATCCGCGGGACTTGGGATGCTACGGGTTGGGACCTCACAATGGGTCCCGACCCTTAGCCTGACAACAATTTTACCGGATCTTACAACAAGGCACAAATAAAGGCCAAAACTGAAATACATTTTTATGCAATGCAAAGAAACCCAAAACCATATATACATATATATACATATCAAAATCCAATAAACTAAGCTGCCAAGATCCGCGGAAGAGTGGTGGTCCGTACATTCTACCCCGACTCATGCATGTGATTTTGAAAACGAAAACTTAGAACCCGCGGGGTTCTGTTTATTCCTCATTCGGCCGTTAGAAGATTGCGAGTGCCATTGTTGTCAACCTAGGGCTCTGATACCACTTTTGTAACACCCCAAATCCGCGGGACTTGGGATACTACGGGTTGGGACCTCACAATGGGTCCCGACCCTTAGCCTGACAACAATTTCACCGGATCTTACAACAAGGCACAAATAAAGGCCAAAACTGAAATACATTTTTATGCAATGCAAAGAAACCCAAAACCAAACAAACCAAAGACTTCAGCCGAGATACAACCGAAAGACCAAATGCTATACACGCGGCATAGAATATATAATGAATACAAAACTCAAACACGACTCCAACCAAAACCCAATCCTAAAATGTACGGAACCCCGGCTGCCCACTCTTCCGGATCTCTCGGCCGTATTCCTAACCTGCAAGGCAATCTACAACAATCGGTATAAAACCGTTAGCTAATATTCGAGACATTGGAATCAAGGTGAAAGGCACAAACACAAGTCAATCAACATAACACACAATGTACACCAAATCACACAAGTCTAGTTTATTATCTTTTTATTATTAAGTCGTATCCCGTTCTAATTCAACTTCTTTTGTGACACGAGAATCTCCCGAAACTCGCCTCGGTCCCCACTTACCGCATGGAACGGTGGATGCCTCCGACCGTCTAACCACACGGGCTAGTCGCCAAGAACCTCCTAACTCTACGCAAGAGCTAGACAAGTTGTCACCGCCCGTTATCATACACTTGGGCCAAATAATATATAAAGGTCGGTAATCCAAATTCCGGTTTTATAAGTTATAATGAAAGCGATAAAACACACACCACCAAACACGCATCGAATCTAATACATAGAATACGAGCTAAGTAAGTCCGGAGACTTACCTCGTCATCACACTCAACTCACAACACTCTCGCTTCCTTAGGGAGGAAGCCCATAACCTGCTCACAAGAAGATAATTATATCAACAACAACCCACTCACAATAGAAGTCTTAGACTTCTATACAAATGATCTACGCGAGACCATTTGACTCTCATCTAGGACCGGATCCTAGAATCCCTCATGCTCACGTCACACTCAACAAAAGCTAGAAGTCCTAAGACTTCTAAACCCTCGGATCTCGCAAGATCATAACTCACAACACCACTAGGAAACTCTCGTTCTAGTCCACAACCTCAACAATCACACAACCTAAACCCCTAAATTCTCACAACTCAACCCACACTTAAAGCCATAATCACCTCACAAGATTATATCAACTCCTCAAGCCTTACAACATTTCACAAACCTCAACCACTCACCTAAGGTTCCGAGCCACTACTTGGCATTCACTCTAAGTTATACTAGATCCATCCTAGTATGATACTAATACTAAACATAACTAAAACGAGGGGAAAGAATACTCACACGACGTCAAAAGACGGAAGTCGTTCAATGGATGTCGACTTGGACTCGTTAGGCCTTTATCGGGGCGCTTCCGAACCTAGCATCAAACTAAACAAATTTAGCATAACGCTAAATTTGAACGGAATAATGAACATATATAATCTAAGGAAAATCACTCTTCTAAAACCCAAGTTAAATATCGTAAATATAATATTTCGGGCAAATTGTATAACCTCATAAACTCAAGGTAAAAGTCGTTTTCAAAGCCAAGGTTAATACTCACAATAAAATCTTTGCCATAAACCGAGAGTAATCCAACAAAGGCATAATATGTAGTATATACAAATATAAGAATATCCCCCTAATTGAATCTCGAGTTTAAAATCGACAAATACGTTTTTAGGGAAAAGATGAACAAATTCATAAACTTGGGTCATATTCTAAAAATGTAAATAAGGGCCATAATCTGTAATTTTCCAGCAAAGGATATAAATGCAAGATTCCAAAATGTGGGTAATATATGTAAATTCAAAGTATGTGTATAAACTGCTATTACGCATAAATAGAGGGGGGGCCGATTTAAATATAACCCTAAAGCTTTCTTCAACCTCAGAAACTCAACAAGGGAAGGAGATCCGGAGGCGGTGATCCTGGTTCGGAGGCGTCGGCCTGGTTGTTGACGACGGGAGAGAAGGCGGTGACTCCGGCGGGGCGAGGCGAGGCAGAAGGAGATGCTGGCGGTTCTGGCGGGCTTCTCCAGCTTCATTCCTGCCAGATCGAAGGCGGCACAAAGACACAGTGGGCACACGCGGTGGGAGATCGCATTCGGGGTTGTAGTGGTTCCGGCGAATCGATGTAGGCAGCGGGCAGGGCTGCACTGGTGGTCCGGCGAATCGATGCATGCAGCGGCACGGCTTCTCCAGGCGATCCTGGCCGGTTCCCATATGTGCTGTTGACAGAGAGAAGTGTGATCGAAGACGGCTGTACAATTTCAGCATCTAGTGGCACCGGTAGCAGTGATGGAGGGCTCGTTGCTCTGAGTTCGCTGCGGTGAGGTAAGAGAAAGGCGGGTTTAGAGGGGCTGCGGTGGTGGACGGAGAGAAGGCGGCAGGGCATATTGAAGCAGCACTCGCAAGTCCCTTTGTGGTCTCGAGCAAGGCTAAGGTGGAGCGTCGTCTCCCTGGTGGTTGTACAGGAGGAAGATTAGAGGGTACTGCTTGTTGTTGCGTATTGCAGCGTGGACAGAGCTGGAGAAGAAGACGAGAGAGAGTTAGAGGGAGGAGAGGCGGGAACTTGCATATCAGAGAGCAAGTAGGTTCGAGCTGGGAAGGTCAGAGGGTTGGAGCAGGTGATGAGAGCAGATGGAGGTCGAGGGGTCAACTTACTTTGCAGAGAGGTGGTGCAACCAGGGGGCTGCAGAAGCTACATCATATGTAGGTAGGAAGCGCTGATGGGTTAAAAAGAAAGGAAGAAAGGAAGAAAAGAAAAGGATAAAATAATATGCAAAAAGGACATCGGAATTAAAGAAACCCGATCAAAGCAATCGGAACGGGAATTTTTGGAACGTAAAATTTTCCGACATTTTCCAAAAAAATAAAAATACGGACTATATATTTATGTATCAAATATATTCAAATATACTTGTAAAAATATAAGTTATCATATACAAATTGTTCTCGTAGAATATTCTCGATAATAATACAATAACTTAAATTACGACGTAGAAATACTTGCCAAAAATATTAAGCTATTTAAAATATCGATAAAAATCCGAAAAAATACAAAACGCTAATGCGCCAAAATTTGGGTCGTTACACAGCTGATTAGAATCGGTACGAATTGTCCAACCATTTTCATATATGTCACCATGCACCCGACCCACTAACCAATTTCATATATCATCAAAATAATTTTATCTTTAACAATCTTTTTCTCCCATTTAAATTCTCGAAATATAATATAAAACATTTTCAATTATTAAATATCTAAATCTATTTTTTAATAGAATTAATATTTATGACTAGTTTTTGCAATTGATGTGTAACTTACAAAATATTTATAAATAAAATAAAAATATAAGTTTTAATTTTATTTCTAAATTTGATTATTAAAATTTTAAGGGATGTTACATGTGCAAATCTGATTATTAAAATATTTTTTTACAAATTCTTATTAAATTTAAAATTTAATAAACTTAATTAAAATTTTTTGGGTTGTTGTTAAATGCTGAAATGACACGTGGCAATTAGTAGTTTCTAGGATTAACATATGGCAATAGATGCTTCTCCTATAATATATATACTAGTGTAATACCCGCACATTGTGCGGGATTGTTTAAAAAATATTTTAACCATATATTTTTAGGTTATGTTACTATTATGATATGATAATTTAAGTTTAATTTAATAATAGATATTAAAACAGGTTACATAAATAATCATGTGATAAAATAAGATAAAATAGATTTTAAGAAAATATCTATGTTCAAAAAATTACAACTAACTAATTTTTTAAAAATGAATTTGCTGATATTTTTATAGGTGTATGAAATAGGAGAGATTTTAGGGATAAAGATGTTACGTAGTTAAAAAATTACTACTAACTAATTATTAAAAATAAATGATTTTTTATTTATTTACTTTAATATTGCTAGTATTATGCCATTTTTTAACAATATTCGGTTACATTAATTATAAATTTTAAAATATTTTTGAGATTCCGAAAAATACTTTCACATATATAATAATTATTCAAATTATTTAAATATTTAAATATTGTTACCCAAGTAAATTTGAAATTCCGAAAAATACTTTCACATACATTAACTATAAATTTAAAAATATTTTTTGAAAAAATTACTGCTAACTAATTATTAAAAATAAATGGTTTTTTATTTATTTACTTTAATATTGTTAGTATCATGCCATTTTAATTATTCAATCAAATTATTTAAATTATTTAAATATTTTTGCTGATACTTTTATAGGTGTATGGAATATGAGAGATTTTAGTAATTTTATCAATATAAAAAATAAATTATTCAAACCTTCTAATTTTCAAAGTTGTTACATAATTAACAATAAAAAATTATTTAAATATTGTTACCCAAGTAAATTTTTTAGATAAAATAAAATTGAATTTAATGGATATTCGGTTATGATACTAATCATTTTGGATTTTTAAAAAATTATAAAAATTATTGAATTAAAATAATTTTTTGATTATAGAATTTGTATTTTAATTATTGAATTAAAATTTTGGTTGGGCTGAGGTTAATTTCTGGGATGACACGTGGTAAAAATTGTTTCTCCCTTAATATATATAAGATAAGATCAATGTTATTGGATAATTTTAACTAAACTAATCTTATAAAATTGAATTTTTTTCTCTATTTCAGAAGCAACCTAATTAATTAGATATTTTACTTTTTGTTAAAAAAGTTATATAAATAATTATAATTATATTTTTCTTTGGTAAAATCCTACACGTAATCAATTTAGCTTGATTAAGTTTATTGATAGAAAGTTATTTTAGCAATGTTAAGTCTATTATAAATAATACAACCTCTTACACTATTATATTAACAACATTGCATGACGTACTTTCTTTCTTTTTTACATATATTTTAGATGAATCAAGTATGCTAATCACTTAAGCTAAACTAGTGCATAACCCGCACATTGTGCGGGATTGAGTTTTAATTAAATGTAAAACTTTATGTTAAAAAAAAAAATTACTATTTGTTAAAATTTTGACTAAAGTCAGTAATTATCCAAATAATTTAAAACATTAAATGTTAAACAAAATTATCTTCATGGTAAAATCAATTAATGAATGATTTGAACAAAAATATAAATAGACTAATTTAAACTTATTTGAATAAATTTTAAATTTCGATCGTTGAGGAAATAAATTGGGGTCAACAACAAACATAAATTAAATCCATTTGGTAAAAAACAAAAAATTAAATAAACTATTCCGTAAAAAACTAAAACAAAAATTATTGGTAAGATATATGATTGTTGATAATGGGTGACAAAAAAAGATAAAGATAAATGACACTATACTAAAATTTGCATAAAAGACTAATGGAATGATACTATACTAAAATTGTGTAAAAGATAAACGCAAATGATGGTATACTAAAATTATGTAAAATTATGTTAAAAATCTGATATTAAATTCTAATTTGTAGATAAATTGGGGAAAAAGATAAAAATTTGTACAATAATTGTTGGGTAACGAAATGTTAGGTAATGTTATAGTACATTGTGATTTTATGTCGTGGTACTTCAATAGCCAAATAATATATAGTGAAACATATAAAAAGGCAAAGTCACATACAACAAACCAAAAAAAGGTATCACTAATTAGATATCAAATTCGGACAAACCTAAGCGTAACCCGGAAAGGGAGCCGAATGAATCTTTCTCGATCACGGTGGAAAACCCGAAAATTTTATTCCGGAGATTTGATTTGATTTTTTTTATTTTTTAAAATTTACCGGATCGGATCTAATATTACTCGATCTAATATCATTGTAAGTTATGAATGTATTTTTTTTCGAAAAAACTACATACATGGTCTTCATTTTACTAACACAAGAAAAAACTCGCAATTTGATGACGCTCATTGAACGCATGCACCAACTGCCGGCGCCATTTTTTTATGGAAAAAAAATGAAGCATCAGCGCATGGCACTCAAAATCGTTTAAAATTACTAAGTTTTTATAAACATATTACTAAATTGAAATGACCTATTTTTTTTCTTTGGGTTTTTTCTTTGTTGGGTTGTAATATACCCTATTTGGTTAGGCATAAAAAAAGTGGACCAAATTGAAATGGCCTATTTTTTTGTTTGGGAATTGTTGGGTTGCTATCACTCAATCACTAATTATATTTTAAATTTGATTAGTAGTAGACTAAGTAGTGCTATGTTTGAATTAAAGTACCTAGTAGCCCATAGTCTTGCTACTCATTTGTAGTGAACACCTAATACGTACGCGTGTGTGTATATATATATAATATACACGTGCATGTATCTAATACGATTAATAGTTATAGTGAAAATACACGTGCATAAGCTTAATTAAGGTGTTCATTGTAACACCCCGAATCCGCGGGACTCGAGATGCTACGGGTTGGGGCCTCACAATGGGTCCTGACCCTTAGCCTGACAACAATTTCACCGGATCTTGCAACAAGGCACAAATAAAGGCCAAAACCGAAATACATTTTTATGCAATGTTATGAAACCCGACAAAAAAAGAAAGGAAAGACTTTAGCCATCCTTACAACAACATCAACATAATATATAATAACAACAACACAAGGACTCCAAAACCCAACTCAACCTAAGATGTACGGAACCCCGGCTGCCCACTCCTCCGGATCACTCGGCCACATCCTATCCTGCACATCAACTACAACAATCGGTATAAAACCGTTAGCTCACATTCTAAGCATTATAAGAATAATATTGTAACGCCCCAAGTTTTGGCGCGCTTGCGATATTTATTATTTCCGACTCTTATCGATATTTTGATTAGCTTAAAAATTTTACGTCGTAAATTAAATTCTACGAGTATGTATACCGATATATTTTATTATCGCAATTAAAAATTACATAATCTCGTAAGTCATTCGCAAAAATGGTTTTGTATTTCAAAGTATTTTTTTGTTTTTGCAAGTTTATTTATATACTCGATTAGCATATTCTTTTCCCGTATATTTAAATTTCAAAAAGAATCAGAAGGTTTCCCGATCCGACATTTTCATTCCGGTTTATTTGGATCGAGTTAGCCTTCTTTTCTTTTCTTTTTCTTTTTCTTTCTTTCCCTCTTTTCCTGTGCCGCGTGGCATCGTTTTTGAGGAGGTGGCCTTTCATTGCCGACCCCTCGTTGCCGTGACGCTGACCAATCTATCTTGTTGTGGCTTGCACCCAGCAGGACTACCGATCTCCCCCACCCTCTTCCTTAGACTTGCAGCTCTCCTACCCCCACCACTTGCAGCTCTCTTCTTCCCCAAGGAGAAGATCTCTCCCTAGCCTCCCTGTGAGAGCTAGGGGGATCTTGGCGACAGGCCCGTACTGGTTAGCGGTCGGAGGCATCCGACCGTTCCATTGCCGGAAGAAGGGACCGAGGCGAGTTTCGGAGGATTCCCGTGTCACAAAAGAAGTTGAACTAGAACGGGATATGACTTAATAAATAAAGATAATAAACCGGATTTGTGTGCTTTGAGTATGTTGTGTTAGAGATGGGGCCGGTTCAAACCAAACCGCCGAACCGGCGGTTTGTGAACCGGCGCAAACCGCCGGTTTGACCAAACCGGCGGTTTAGGTTTGCCGGTTTGGTTGAACCGGCGGTTTGCGATTTAGGTTTAGGTTTGGCCTTTGGCAAAACCTAAACCGGCGGTTTGGTTATTTTTTTATTTTTTTTTTAAAAAAAATGGACCAAACCGGTGGTATAGAGATCAAACCGTCGGTCAACCGCGGGTTTGGTCCCCTAAACCGGCGGTCAACCGCCGGTTCGGTCCATTTTTTCAATTTTTTTTTAAAATAAACCGGCTAAACTGCCGACCAAACCGGCGGTTTAGGTTAAACCTAAACCGCCGGTTTGGATTTTGACGGTTTAGGTTTGCGACCCACCTCTATGTTGTGTGACTATGTTGAATTAGTTGTGTTTGTGCCTTTTCCTTTAAATCTAATGCTTCGAATGCGAGCTAACGGTTTTATACCGAATGTTGTAGTTTGCCTTGCAGGTTAGGCATGCTCCGAGAGATCCGGAAGGGTGGGCAGCCGGGGTCCGTACATTTTAGGAAGGGTTTTGAGTTGGGGTTGTCTTGTGTTTTGGTCTTTCGGTTATTACGTTTCGTGTGCCGCTTGTTTGGCGTTTGGTTTAAGTTGTACCTCGGCTGAAGTTGTGGTTGCATTCTTTCGGGTTTCTTATCATTTGCATTAAAATTGATTTACGATTTTTCCTTTATTTGTACCATGTTGGAAAGGTCCGGTGAAATTGTTGTCAAGCTAAGGGTCGGGACCCATTGTGAGGTCTCGCCCGTAGCATCCCGATATCCCGCGGATTTGGGGTGTTACAAAAGTGGTATTAGAGCCAGGTTGACAACAATGGCACTCGCAATCTTTTAAAGGCCGAATAAGGAATAAACAGAACCCCGCGGGTTCTGAGTTTTCGTTTTCAAAATCACATGCATGAGTCGGGGTAGAATGTACGGACCACCACTCCTTCTGCGGATCTTGGCAGCATAGTTTATTGGATTTTTAGTATATATATGTATATATGTAGATATGTATTGTGGACTTAGGATGTTCTTGGACTATTATTGTATGTGGATTGTAGTTGCATGATTTATGTGTATAGTTGTATATGTGAACGATTATATGTTTTGGACCTTGTATTGTTGTAATAGAATGCCGAATGCGTGATATTAGTAGTACTATGAACTTAGGACTTATATAGTTACGGATACGTATTCCTATTATATATAGTAGCATATGGAGATATAAGACCTTTTAGTTGAGATGCTATTATGATATCATTGCCCTTGGACGACGTCGTTTTACATAGGATAGTGTACATACGAGGAGGAATATGCTCAAGTATCGAGTTGAGAGCTACGTTCGGGCGAACATTTTGGAGTTCTTGTACTCCTTTAAGAGGATGTCGAAGAGGAGGAGGAGTAGAGATGACAATAACGAAGGACGAACAAGTAGAAAGAAGAACTCGAGACGAATAAACAGAGGTGGAGATGGAGCAATACAAGTAAAGAAGAGCAACATTAAAGTGTAGAAGCGGTTCCAAAGAGGCCATGATCGAACGACGACGAGACCAAGGGAGAGAACAAACTTAAGTTCTTCGAGAAGAAGCGTGGACAACTAAAGAGGTAAATCGAGAAGGAGATGAGTACGTTCTAGCAAGGTTAAGGTGGTGTTCCATTAAGATGCAAAGCTTTCCTTAGACGTTTCTAAGCATTGGAGTAAGATGAGAGAAGTGAACGAAACATGTGAGAAGGATTTAATATACCGTAAGTTAAGCTTACGAGGTACCAAAAAGTAAAGTTAAAACATTACTAGAGTTATGAGAAGAAAGGCATGGTGGGGTTTCACGTGGTGTTGACTGGTTTCCGTTATAATGATAAGACTAAAAAATGCCAAGAAGGAGGAAGTGTGTAGATGATGATCTTCAGAAATGAAAGGTGAAACAAGGAGTTTGGATTGAAAGACTTAAGTTACCAACCAAGAGAAGAGAGAGTGGTTACTAACGATAGAGGTGTGGGGAAGATGCATTTACAAGATACTATGAAGATCAGTTAAGCTTATGAAGTTGGGTCATATGACACGAAAGAGTTAGGGAGGTATAGTTATCTTACAGAAGCGGAAGGAAGAGGGGAGCTTAATAGGAGATAACGGAGTAGGAAGTAGAGTAAAATGAGCTAGTGAAGTTTAAGACAGAGTAACGCAAGAGAGTATCCTTCAGGAGTATGGTAACCTGGAAGTATGGTAGGAGGGTAAGTCTTTGACCTTAGAGAGGGTCTTCAATGAGTTAATCGGTGACCAAGGAGGGTGCACAGGTGCGGGTTATATACTGGTGATTGTGGGAAGGAAGAGTAACCCAAGATGTGAGATCATGAAGAAGGGGAATAAAAACTGGAACATTCGTGGAGGTTGAATGTAGTGATAGGAGGTGTATTAACTGAAGCATAAAAGTTTTAATCAAGTAACATCTTTATCAATTCTAACAAGTGATGGTAACGTACCTTGTGGAGGGATTGTAACGATATGGTGCGACCTTCTTAGGTCATGGGGTTGCCATATGGAGGAGTGACACGGATCAAGGAAAAAGGAACTGGAAGGACAAAGTGGAAGGTGAACTTTCTATAGTTGTTGTGCAAAAAAAAGGGGGGGGGGGTATAAAAGGGGATATATGGTATGTTTGTTCTAAGGTTATGGATGTCATGTTTTCGCGAGCGAAGTCTAAGTCAAGGTTTTTGTGACTCGCATGGCGAAGCCATAGCAGCTATAACGTGAAACGAGGAATCTGGACTAGGACAACACTGCAAGCTTAGAGTTTATGATTTTAATGCTTGGTGAAGTTGAGTGGATCTTTCAGTGTTTATAGTCGGGAATTTTGGCCTAAAGGCATACTGGTACGGTTGTGAAGTTGTTCTTGGAATACCAGGAGATGCATAAGGTGACCAACAAGAGAAAGAGAGGACTGAAGTTTTGAAGTTCGATGTTATTATGAGATGTACAAAAAGTACATGAAAGATTGAGGTTAGAGCCTCTATAGTCGGTTTGACGTTGCATATGGAAATGAAGTGTAAGATTCTACACATACTTGAAAGAAAGGATGTCTAGAGTGAAAGCTTATGTAGAATACGAGGAGTTTCTCCCATATGTTGGGATGTCAGAGGAAGCAAAGAAAATTGAATCGATTGGTTATAAGGCATGATTGAGTCTTGTAGTTAAGACCTTCGTGTCTGGACACATGTGCAAAGTCAAGAGGTGTCATTATCGCCTTTCCTTCGAAGCAAGAAGAGGAATTAAGCTGAATTATTGCTTAACTAAGGCTTCAAGAGTCGGAAAAGTAGAGCAAGTCTCTCGAGATAAAGGATCTATGGAAGAGGACGGTGAACATAGTAGCTACAGAAGGAGCAATGAAAGGGTTGAAGGATGTCACCCCAACAGATCAGGGTGGACCACTTGTCAAGCGTTAGGACCAGGCTGTGTCGGTCATTACGAGATGAAATGGGTAGAGAGAAGATGGAACCCGAGATAGAACAATTTCCAACGCATCGGAAGGTGGATTTTTCCATTAAGATGATTTGAAGTTCACGTTTGAATATATCTTAAACACTAGATTTTAAATTGTTATGGAGAACACCAGTTTGCGAAAATTGAGACGGTTATCTCCATTTGTACATCGATTACCATGAGCCAGGCAAGATAACAATAAAGAACAAGTATCCCTTACCACGAAGGGATGATCTAGTTGATTGGTTGCAAGGGTCGGTAGTCTCTTCTAAAATTAATTCAAGGGTTGATTGTGTTCGCTCCAAACGGTGTGTGCAAGCTTTAAATTTATAACCCTAGACTTAAACTTAAATCAAGGATGCGAACCCGCAGTGTATGGGTCAATCGTAGTAAAAGCAAGAAAATTCCAGGGGTCGATCACAGGGACTCGGTAATACAAAGTCAATACGGTGTGCTTATGTCAATACTTACCACAAGAGCGATTAACACAATCAAAGATGAATAAGAAGTCAATAAAGCAAACATGCAATTCTAGGGATTAAAGCATCTAGTTGTGGTTCCAACTCAAGATCTATAGATAAGCGGACAAGCTGAGATTTTTTGCGTGGGGAAGGTGTTTCTAAAGTGGAGTAGATCACCGGGTAAGTCTCACTACACACTAATCCTAAACCGTAACTCCTATTACCGGGTAAGTCTCAAAGAATTAAGATAAAGAACTATAACCTCAAACTAACACACCATCTAAGGGAATAGAATCAACCTTTACCGGGTAAGTCTCAGGCTAACTCACAAAGATGGGATGGAAGCACACTCAAACCCCAATAAAGGATAAACCTTTATTACCTACACTTATGATCGTTGGTACACAAACTAAGGAATTACCGGGTAAGTCTCATCCTAAGCTTGCTTTGAACCAGGAAAGGTGAAATAAGAATAGGATTTGGCAAACTCTAACACTTAACTCTCAGTTTAGGATCAGATAAGTCACCTCGGTCAGCCAGATTCCACCCCGGCCAAGATGTTCATCGACTGAACGAGATGCTTAGGGTTAAGGTTAAAGACTCGAACTTTCAGGATCCTACTGGAATCTAAGATTATTCTATCATTGTTTTTCCCACAACCTTCAGCTAATCACCCTAGAATCACACAAGGAA
Organism: Fagopyrum homotropicum; assembly: GCA_033239125.1. Taxonomy (NCBI): domain Eukaryota; kingdom Viridiplantae; phylum Streptophyta; class Magnoliopsida; order Caryophyllales; family Polygonaceae; genus Fagopyrum; species Fagopyrum homotropicum. The sequence continues at coordinate 30,150,850 of BSWB01000002.1, read as the reverse complement.
ATTAGCCACTCATCATCATTATGAAAGTATTAAATATATGGGAAGAAGGTGAATATTTGAATAGAGAAGAATTTAATGAAAAGACTTCAATAACTGAATCAAATATCACAACAAAAGCGTTCCTTGGATAGCAATCCGACAAGACAAGACAATAAGTGAGGGAATTGAAGAAAATCTTACAAAACCCTCCAAAAAGCTATAAAAGCTATAGACTTCTATCTTCCTTCAACCTTCAAAAAGGTTCTTCAAAACTCCCAACTGGAGTAGGGTGCTGCTGCTGCGTGTTTTTCGGTGTAAGCGGCTTGTATGCGAGATCTCCTCGTAAGCAAGATGTTGGATTTGTGAAAATCCAACCCTTTTTATAGGAAAATAACCCTCCAAAGATAATAAATCTTAGAAAGATCTTTTCCCATAAATATAGGTAAAATATAAGATCTTCTTCCTTCCAGGAGCCAAGCCCAAAAATATAAGATCACTTTCCAATTTTAAAAGATCTCAGCCAAGAATAAAATATTCTCGCCGCGTCCTAGGTGTTCGCCTCGGTCGAGTCGGCGTCTCTGGATCACCTCGGTCGAGATGAATCTCTGGTCAACCGAGGTGAGTCACAACTGAATGTGAAATCTCTCAAAACTAGTCCAAAGTAAATCTTTAATCCATGGCTATGCTTCCTGGATGTAGCTCCAAATGACTCATGACTCCTTTTGCTCCTTTTAGATGCAAAACGTACCATTTTACCTGCAATTACAACAAAACTAGGTGTAGACCTCGATTCTCGCAAAGATAGATGAAATGGTAGTATAATCACATATTATACATGCTAACATGCAGATTATTGAGGATAAAACGTCCAAACAAACCCCAAAATATAGACTATAATTCATGCTATCAAAATACCCCATACTTAGCCCTTGCTTGTCCCCAAGCAAGTTCCTCACATAGAAGACAAGATAGAATGGATTATAAGTCAAGAAAATCAATGAAAAATCTTTCAAAAACATCTTATGGTGTGCAACTACCATAGATCACTCTAAGAGAGTACTTCCTGGAATTAAAAACTCAACATGATCAAAACATTTTATAAATATAGGAAAGTTGTTCATCTTTGCATAAAATCATAGAATGCATAATAAATCATAATTATCAAAATTAATCATGTATGATCCGATTTAAACCGCTAAGTCAATCAACAAGCTCAAGGTCTCAAGGGCTTCCCAAAAGAAAGGTCAAGAAACGTGTAGGGTAGGGATGTATGTAAGGTAATGTGGTGCTAGAATCCGGGAAAAGGACGAACTTCACTTTGACTTGCAACATCTTCCACCAATAAGCTTTGCTTATTTCACATTTTTTCTTTTTACTTTACTTTTTGGGATGCATGGACAGAGGTGCACAATAACCGAAGCCTAGGAAATCTGCAATCACCAATTTCTCGAGATGCATCAAACCCTTGATGCACATACCATGACCCGTTAGGAATATCGCTCAATCCGACTTTGGCAAGACACAAACACCCGGCTTTGTGAATGGTGCCGAGTTACTCATCTTCATGATTGACTTCCCCAAACCTATTATTGTTTTCTAACACTTTCACTTCCAGCCACTTCTCAACTTAAACTCCACTTGCTTTCACCACTTTACTTGCTTCCAAATTCCCGGATAGGTAAAGGGAGGCAAAATGCATATGAGGGGCTAAGCATGATCAAGAAGAAGAAGAAGAGAATGAATTGCCTTGGTCTTTCCAAGAAGAAAGTGAGAGAACTTAACCTGCGGCGTCAACCTTCAAATCCAACATAATTTGGATAAAAAAAAAGTATTAAACATGCCAATAATTTCAAACAAAGCATTTAGCAACTTAATCATATTATAAAACCTTTCAAACACATAAAGAATTTAAAACCAGTAGGTAAACAGAATCTTCACTGAGATCATATCCAGATAAGTAACACAAAATCGTTTCGAAAAACTCTCAGTAACCCACCTCGGTCGAGGTGTTCCTGGTTCAACCGAGGTGAAATGCCTCGTTTGGCCAGAATCTCCCCGGTCGAGGTCAAAAAATAATTTTTTTTTTTTTTTTTTTTTTTTTTTCAGTTTCGACGTTTTTTTCAATCAAATAACCTGTAGGTATGCATGTAATATCAGATAATCATATAAAGGCAACTGAAGCATAAATATGAAAATATCCGATAAATAAAGTGTCATACATCAAAAGGTAGTCGAATAAATACATCACGTAGTCAGATAAGTACAAACACCCCATACTTGGGACACACTGTCCCAGTGGGTCAAATAAAAAGTCTAATCATGAGAGTACTCACCGGATAAATGGCCGAACTGCATAAAAGAAAATAAAGAAAATCCTGCAGCTCCTCAATAATCCTGATCCGGTGGTGGTGGTGGTGGCACGTAGGGATACTGAGTCGGATCGTACGGATAGCCCATGACATGCTCGAACTGAAGCTGGGCCATGATGTGCTGATGGTGCTGCCGCTCCTACATCTCGCGGATATCCAGCGATAATGCAGCATACGTGTCAATAACCTGATCCGTCAGGTCATCGATCCGTCTGTGAGCAGCTCGATCCCTCACTCCATGTCTCTTGCGTCTAGCAGGTATAGCGGGAGGTGCAGCAGGTGTAGGCTCCGTATCCTCCTCGTCGTCCAAGTCTATAATCGGTGGCGCGCTCATCCCTGTAGTATCTGTGCCTGTATCCATCGGGACACCACCATCTCTCTCATCCATCGTCTCCTCGTCGTCGTCGTCCTCCTCCTCCTCAGCAGGGGCAGCTGCTGCCTCTCTATGATCCTCCATCAGAGGAGCCCAAGCTGTCTGCCAGTACTGCGGGTCAAAGACTGTGAACTGTGCAGACCAGCGGATCCCCTGAGGTGCAGTCCGCTCCCAAGGCATGGCGACGTATGGAGTGGTCAAACCACGGGGAACCAGAATCCTCCATGTGATCATCTCCTGTAATCCCAGCGGCTTCGGAGCCGCCGCCACCGTGCAAACACTGAGGTCCATCCCGTGGTAGGTAGCAATATGGGTGACTAGACCTCCGCAGCAAATGTCTCCCTTCGCCTTGGCCTTGATCCTGTGCAAATCCTCTGCCAGGAGCAAGCCAAATTCTGGGAAACCTCCTGTAACCATGCAGTAGAGGCTGAAGAGCTCGCCCTGTCTGATCTTCTGGGGCGTCTCAGTACGCGCCAGAAGTGTCTCGCTGAAAATCCTATGGGCTAGTTTGAAGGCCGGATGAAAGATGACCTTCTCCTTGGAATCTCCAGGGCGCCATCTGTCTGCGTGCTCGGTAATATGGGCAATCTGCCCCCAGAACTCCCTAGCTACGGATCGGGAGGGGAAATCAGTGGCGGTGGGCTCAGAGAAACCAAAAATCTCTCTCCATATCTCTAAAGGAACTATGAAGTTCCGGTTCATCAACCGGTACTTCACAGATCGGTGTGTGGGGAGGTAGGAGAAGGAGCTAACAAACTCTAAGGTCGGCTCCAAGTAAGCTGGGGCTCGGATCTCAGTAAACTGATACAACCCGACAGTAGCAATCATCCTTCTAAGGTCAGCATCTAACCCTAGGCAATCAAAAGCCGACACGTCCAGAAATCGTGGTGCGATAACTGGACGGCTAGCTATCCGCTCATAGTCTACCCGGCATCTCTCGTGGATAACCGGGCGGTAAGGACTGGAAGAAGAAGAAGAAGGGGAGGGGGAGGATCTGTCTCTCAGGGCTAGACGACGATCGGAACTCATTCTTACTCAGCATTGTCAGACCACCTCGGTTGCTGACAAGACTCAAGAACACCTCGGTCGAGATGCAGTTCGACCGGACTGAGGCGCAACAGTTGCGATTCCAATTCTCAGAAATTCAGTTCTTTTCCCCCCAAAATCACTACAATTGCTTCCTAAGGGGTACTTAAATCCTTTCTCAGCAGAATCAGGGGCAACCAAAGCCCAAATCAAAGCGAACGAACGAGTTAGGGTTTCGACTTGTTTTACCTCGTTTCGGTCGATTCGCTCGATTTCTTTGCAGATCTGTTGTTGCAATCGGTTCCTCTACCCTTCAATCACAGTTTAGAAGCAGAAATCTTCGAAAACAGGCAAGATCTGAGAAGGAGCGAAGTGGAAGTCGCCGCGGTCGAGGTGAAGAAGATAAAAAGGTAAAAATAAATTTTTTCCCAATTTATACCGTTCCTGGATCTGCTGTCACCTCGGTCGAGATGGTCTCGACCGGACCGAGGTGGTACGGACCGAGGTGGTTCTGCAGAAACCCTAAACGCCTCGGTTGCTCAAGAATCAACTCGGTCGAGGTGCTCTGACAGTAACCGAGGTGCTTCTGTCTTCTCAGAATCTCGAACTTCCGTCCTTCCAGTTATGCTTCTTCCTTAGATATTCCCTGTTGTCTGTCCAGAACGCCAAAAACAAAGCAAAGCAAAGCAAAAAACAAAAACTATCTAAACTAGACTAGAAAACGGGAAAAGAGAGCAATACCTTGGGTTGCCTCCCAAGAAGCGCTTGATTTAAGGTTGCTAGCTGGACCATGATGCGTCTCAAATGAGGTATATTGGTGCAACCTCCTCAACCGGCGTTTCCGGTTGGTATTTCTTAAGTCTATGACCGTTGACCTTGAAGCTTCCGCTAGTTTCGCCCCATATCTCAACTGCACCATGAGGGAAAACATGTTTCACAACGTAAGGTCCGGTCCATCTAGATTTCAACTTACCTGGAAAAAGGCGGAGGCGGGAGTTGAAGAGTAGAACTAAGTCTCCTTCGTTAAGCTCCTTTGGGACGATACGCTTGTCATGCCATCTCTTCGTCCTTTCCTTGTAGATTTTGGCATTCTCATAAGCGTTCAAACACAGCTCCTCCAGCTCGTTAAGTTCCAATAGTCGCTTCTCACCAGCCTCTTTGATATCGAAATTCAACCATTTGATAGCCCAATATGCCTTGTGTTCCAATTCAACGGGCAAATGGCAAGACTTCCCATATACCAAATTATAAGGAGTGGTACCTATGGGAGTCTTGAATGAGGTCCTGTACGCCCAAAGAGCATCGTCCAACTTCATGGACCAATCCTTCCTTGTTCTAGAGACGGTCTTCTACAAAATTGCCTTGATTTCTCTATTCGAGATCTCGATCTGCCCACTAGTTTGAGGGTGATAAGCAGTTGATACCTTGTGGGTTACCCCATGCTTCGATAGAAGTGCCTTGAACTTCCGGTTGATGAAATGCGTTCCTCCATCGCTAATGATGATGCGTGGAGTTCCAAATCGTGGAAAGATAGTTCTATTCAAGAACTTCACAACCACTTTGGCGTCGTTAGTGGGAGAAGCAATGGCTTCAACCCATCTAGAGACGTAATCAACTACAAGGAGAATGTAGAGGTTTCCTCCGGAGGATGGGAAAGGTCCCATGAAGTGAATCCCCCATACATCAAAGATTTCCACTTCTTGGATGTTATTAAGTGGCATCTCGTTCCTCCTTGATAAGTTCCCTGTTCTTTGGCATGCATCACAAGAGACAACAAAAGATTGCACATCCTTAAATAATGTAGGCCAAAAGAAACCGGAACGCAATACCTTAGCGCATGTTTTATCGGTGCTAGCATGCCCCCCACAAGGAAGTGAATGACAATGCCTTATGACGCTATTAACTTCATCTTCCGGAACGCACCTTCGAAGCATCCCATCCGGTCCGCGCTTGAATAGCAGCGGCTCGTCCCAGTAGTAATGTCGTACTTCCTTGAAGAATCTTTTCTTTTGAGAGTACGTCAATCCGGGCGGTATCTCCTGGCAAACAAGATAGATCACAATATCAGCGTACCAAGGACCTTTATTATCAGAAAGTTTGTGGATGGAATGCTCCACCAACAGTGGATGAATATCAGAGGAGGGAGTAAGAAATTTGTTATTCTCAGCAATCTCAGTTGACATCATCTCGCCATCGACCTCGGTCAAGGCGCATAGGCGTTGACCGAGATGTTCTTCGGTCGCCTCGCTCAGTCCAGAAAGTGCCTCGGTCGAGGTACTGCTACTGGATCCGAGACTGGAGATCTTCGTCTCCTTGACTAGCTTCTCAGTTATAGCTCCTGGATCCTCTTCCAGTGCCTTCAAGCTCCGTATATCTGCATCACAAGAAGCATCTATACCTTCCTCCATTAAACTGAAGCTAATAACTCTTTCGAGTGGATCATTAACAAGGATAGAGCTCACCAATTCTCTTGATTCTTCTTCATCGTAGATGTTGAAGATATCATCAGTTAGCTGCTCCCCTTTCATGGCTGCAAGTAGTGCGAACTCCACCTCATCGCCACCAACGTTGAATTTCAACTTGGCGTTCTTGCAATCCACGTTGCAACCCGAAGTTGCTAGAAATGGCCTCCCGAGGATAATAGGAACAGGATAATCTGCGGGAATGTCAAGTACAACAAAATCTATGGGTAGATAGAAGTTACCTAACTTGACCGGAACGTCTTCCAAAATGCCCACGGGATGGGTAATGGAGCGATCCGCCATGTAAAGACGAATCTTGACCGGCTTGGGCTCTCCAAGACCGATCTTCGTGCATAGCTCCAGCGGAATGATGCTCACGCTGGCTCCTAGATCACAAAGGGCTTCACAAGTGACATCCCCAACTTGAATGGGAATACAAAATGAGCCGGGATCTCTCAACTTAGGTGGCATCTTTTCCTTCATGATTTTGATAAGCTCCGAAGATTTAGATGTCATCCTAACTTCACCAACATCCTCCAGCTTCCTCTTCCTTGATAAGATTTCTTTTAAGAACTTCCCATAGGCGGGCATACCTAAAATAGCATCAAGGAAAGGAATGTTAATATGTAGCTTATTCATCAAGTCAAGAAACTTACCAAAGTGCTTGTCTAGATGTGCTCTGGCTCTGGACTGAGGGAACGGGAGTGGTGGTTTGTATGCAGGAGGTGGAACATAAGTTTCTGTCGTCTCTCCTGCTTTCTGTTGCTCCGTCTCGGTTGGCATCTCGGTCGAGGTGTTCTTCGACTGGATCTGGACCGAGGTGGTCTGCGTCGAGCGAGGTACTGGATCTGCAGTTTTGAGTCCACTTCTCGTCGTTATGGCCATGCACTGGCCCTTAGGGTTAGTTTCCGTCTTTGCTGGAAGCTTCCCTGGATCTCTTGGCGCTTCATTCGCCCTATTAGCAAGTTGTTGTTCGAAGGACTTTTGGGCCCTCGAAAATGAAGTCATAGAATTCTCCATAGCGCTAAGCTTGATCAAGATTGCCTCCAGAAATGCGTCTTTCTTTTCTGGCTGAGACGAACTTGATCCTTGCCCTTGGCTTTTCAATGGAGTAGAAGAAGAAGAAGGGGAAGAGAGGAAAGGGTTAGAGGAATCATTAGAGTTGGAGTTTGAATGATTGTTACCGTAGTTTTGGTTATTCGCCCTCCAGTTGTTGCTATTAGATCCTCTATTATTGTTGTTGTAGTTGTTGTTTCGGGGACCGTTGTTGTTGTTACGGTACCCGTTATTGTTGTTGTTCCTCTGCCCTTGCTCTTCCTTCTTAGTTTGAGCCATCAAGAGCTCCTTCAATTGCTTCACGTCATTCGTCAAAGACGTGAGTTGATTGTTGTTGGATTGAGTCTCTTGAAAGTTGACTCTTTTAACTCCACCTTCAGCTCCTTGGTGGGTATATTTCTCCATGTGCAAGGCTTGCTTCTCAATGAAGTCCCAAGCCTCATCAATCGCCATGTCCATGAAGGTACCGGCGGAGAGTAGTTGGAGATTGAACTGGGTGCTTCCGTCCAGCCCTTTGAAGTAGATCTCCAACAACTCGATCTTTGGAATCCCATGACGTGGGCAATCCAAAAGGATATCCTTGAACCACTCCCAAGATTTGGACAAGCTCTCCTTGTCCTTCATAATGAAAGCGTTGATCTTCCCTCTCATTTCAGCAGTCTTTGAGGGGGGAAAGAATTTGGTCAAGAATTCCGTAGTCATCTCCTCCCATGTGCTAATTTTTCCTGGAGGAAGAGATTGATATCAAGTAAGAGCTCTATCTTTTAAAGAAAAGTAAAAAGGTCTTAGCTTGTAGTTGTTATTCTCAATTCTGAGGGGTCGCAAGGTTTCCATCAAGATCTCGTAGTTTTGAAGATGTTGATGCGGCGACTCTTTCTCCAGCCCTCCGTATTGGCATTGGCGAATCATGGCTAGAACTTGCGGTCGAAGTTCGTAGTCATGATCCGCTGGATCTCCTAGGTTCACTCCTGGATGCCTCAGCTGTTGATTAGGGTCCATCCTTTGACCTAGGGTTTGTGGGATTCCTGCAAGAAGAACATCTCGGACTGGCATCCGAGGTGGAAGTACATCGGCCGGGGCGTCAGGTACTGGAATCTGCCTCGGTCGCGGGTCAACTACTGGATCCTGCATCGGTCGAGGATCAACAGGAGGATCTTCCCTCGGTCGAAGTAGAATCTGGTCTCGTATGACTGCTATCTCAGCTTCGATTGCTGCAGTCTTGGTGCGATTCTCTTATTTCTCTTGCCTGAGTTCTTCCTTGCTGAGGCGTAGCAGCTCTAGCGCCTCTTTCAATTGGGCCGCAAGATCACGATCGTCTTGTTGGGCCATCTTCGCTTCTCTTAAGCGTCGCTTGTATGTCTTTTCTGGTTCGGGATCGTAAGGAACGATTTCCTTCCCAGCGCGGGTTCTTCGCATATACCTAAGAAAGAACCTGCAAAAGTCACTCAAGTAGAGTGGTTAGATGAAACGGGGCAATCGCCCCAAGAGCAAACTGTACCGGCTCGGTCTAGACCAAGTCCCCGGCAACGGCGCCAAAAACTTGTTCGCTCCAAACGGTGTGTGCAAGCTTTAAATTTATAACCCTAGACTTAAGCTTAAAACAAGGATGCGAACCCGCAGTGTACGGGTCAATCGTAGTAAAAGCAAGAAAATTCCAGGGGTCGATCACAGGGACTCGGTGAAACAAAGTCAATACGGTGTGCTTATGTCAATACTAACCACAAGAGCGATTAACACAATCAAAGATGAATAAGAAGTCAATAAAGCAAACATGCAATTCTAGGGATTAAAGCATCTAGTTGTGGTTCCAACTCAAGATCTATAGATAAGCGGACAAGCTGAGATTTTTTGCGTGGGGAAGGTGTTTCTAAAGTGGAGTAGATCACCGGGTAAGTCTCACTACACACTAATCCTAAACCGTAACTCCTATTACCGGGTAAGTCTCAAAGAATTAAGATAAAGAACTATAACCTCAAACTAACACACACTAAGATGGGATGGAAGCACACTCAAACCCCAATAAAGGATAAACCTTTATTACCTACACTTATGATCGTTGGTACACAAACTAAGGAATTACCGGGTAAGTCTCATCCTAAGCTTGCTTTGAACCAGGAAAGGTGAAATAAGAATAGGATTTGGCAAACTCTAACACTTAACTCTCAGTTTAGGATCAGATAAGTCACCTCGGTCAGCCAGATTCCACCCCGGCCGAGATGTTCATCGACTGAACGAGATGCTTAGGGTTAAGGTTAAAGACTCGAACTTTCAGGATCCTACTGGAATCTAAGATTATTCTATCATTGTTTTTCCCACAACCTTCAGCTAATCACCCTAGAATCACACAAGGAAATTAGCCACTCATCATCATTATGAAAGTATTAAATATATGGGAAGAAGGTGAATATTTGAATAGAGAAGAATTTAATGAAAAGACTTCAATAACTGAATCAAATATCACAACAAAAGCGTTCCTTGGATAGCAATCCGACAAGACAAGACAATAAGTGAGGGAATTGAAGACAATCTTACAAAACCCTCCAAAAAGCTATATAAGCTATAGCCTTCTATCTTCCTTCAACCTTCAAAAAGGTTCTTCAAAACTCCCAACTGGAGTAGGGTGCTGCTGCTGCGTGTTTTTCGGTGTAAGCGGCTTGTATGCGAGATCTCCTCGTAAGCAAGATGTTGGATTTGTGAAAATCCAACCCTTTTTATAGGAAAATAACCCTCCAAAGATAATAAATCTTAGAAAGATCTTTTCCCATAAATATAGGTAAAATATAAGATCTTCTTCCTTCCAGGAGCCAAGCCCAAAAATATAAGATCACTTTCCAATTTTAAAAGATCTCAGCCAAGAATAAAATATTCTCGCCGCGTCCTAGGTGTTCGCCTCGGTCGAGTCGGCGTCTCTGGATCACCTCGGTCGAGATGAATCTCTGGTCAACCGAGGTGAGTCACAACTGAATGTGAAATCTCTCAAAACTGGTCCAAAGTAAATCTTTAATCCATGGCTATGCTTCCTGGATGTAGCTCCAAATGACTCATGACTCCTTTTGCTCCTTTTAGATGCAAAACGTACCATTTTACCTGCAATTACAACAAAACTAGGTGTAGACCTCGATTCTCGCAAAGGTAGATGAAATGGTAGTATAATCACATATTATACATGCTAACATGCAGATTATTGAGGATAAAACGTCCAAATAAACCCCAAAATATAGACTATAATTCATGCTATCAGATTGTCACCAAATGACAATTCGAGACTGGAATGTTGCAAATACGGCTTTCCGGACAATCCATGGTCACTACGAGTTGTAGTGATACCATATAGGCTTACTAATGCCCGGAATAAGATATTTTGACCTACTCTGACAGAAGAGAGAAGTTGTATGGCAAGTTGAGAGAGATTCTCCTAAGCGATGCCATCAATGGCTAACTTATGTTGGAAGTCAAGGAAGTTTTGGAAATGGACAAGGGTCATAAGAGTTGTTAAGAGTTAATAAAAGAGTCGTTGAGCAACTGTCTTGACATTTCCTCGAGGTATGAGGGATTTAGTGTTATACAAATGATTCTCCAAGACAAGGTCTTGATTGGGTATTGAGGAGCGATGTAAAAATAATAGCATACTGGTATCGTTAGTAGAAGCGGTGCGAAGTAAGGTACTTCCTTCATTACTTGGAACTTGAAACAAGAATTGAGGAAACGTAACATCAAAGTTTGGTTTAGCGGGGCCAAATAAGAAGTTTGACCTTCTATGTTAGAGGAAATAAAAGGAGAAACACAATGGAAATATTGCATCGAGAAAGACCCGAGAAGAAAGTTGAGTTCCAATATATCGGACATTTTTGAGATCTTAGCGCGAGTTGGAGAAGTGTCTTACAAGTTGACATGCCACCTGGCGTTTCATACTTATTAATCGAGAGAGTACATACATGACTCGAGACATGTTGTCAGTCATAGTCATCTAGTGGTAGATGAGGAATCGATGAGGCTAACTGGAACACAGAAGATAGTATCTTTGTTTGAGTTTAAAGCTAAGCTAGTAGCATCGATAGAATTAACGGGTTAGACCTAGTTCTTCCCTTGGTTGAGTCTTGTGCATGTGTGGTATTATGTGTAGTTGTGCCCGTGCGGGAATGTGTTGTACGATCTGTTAGATCCTGCGGTGGTAGTTTGAGTAGTTTGTGTGTATAGATTAGAAGGTTTAAACCTTCTTAGTTTGAGAGTTCATACCTCGGCCTTAGGGACCGAGAAGTTCGACGAATAGCAAGTTTCGGGACGAAACTTGTTTTTTTTAGGGGGATCTGATGCAACGCCCCATATTTTGGCACGCTTGCGATATTTATTATTTCCGACTCTTATCGATATTTTGATTAGCTTAAAAATTTTACGTCGTAAATTAAATTCTACGAGTATGTATACCGATATATTTTATTATCGCAATTAAATATTACATAATCTCGTAAGTCATTCGCAAAAATGGTTTTATATTTCAAAGTATTTTTTGTTTTTGCAAGTTTATTTATATACTCGATTAGCATATTCTTTTCCCGTATATTTAAATTTCAAAAAGGATCAGAAGGTTTCCCGATCCGACATTTTTGTTCCGGTTTATTTGGATCGAGTTAGCCTTCTTTTCTTTTCTCTTTCTTTTTCTTTCTTTCCCTCTTTTCCTGTGCCGCGTGGCATCGTTTTTGAGGAGGTGGCCTTTCATTGCCGACCCCTCGTTGCCCTGACGCTGGCCAATCTATCTTGTTGTGGCTTGCACCCAGCAGGGCTACCGATCTCCCCCACCCTCTTCCTTAGACTTGCAGCTCTCCTACCCCCACCACTTGCAGCTCTCTTCTTCCCCAAGGAGAAGATCTCTCCCTAGCCTCCACCATTTTCCACCGTCTCCCTAACTCTCCTTCTCTGTCATCCGTTCTCACCTCGTCCACACCAGGAGAACAACCACTTGCAAATACTCTTATCCTCAACACTCTATCTCGAACAACTTCTACAACCTCACCACCATGGCTGGCCTTGAACACCTAGTAGTCATCAGCTCCTTGACTCGCAACCTCTTCCGCCTGTCTTTTATGGAGCTTGAACCTCGCCGGAGAAGGAGCCCAGAAGCCCTCTTAGAAGCACCCTAATCGGAGCATGTGCTACTCCACTGCCCTGCCGCCGCCCTGATATGCTTCTCCCTTTTATTTTTTGCACCGCCAGTCCGAAATGAGAAGGGAGATGGCCGTTCCTCTCCTTCTCCTCTACTGCCACTAGGACCACCGCCACTGCCATCGTCGGAGGATCCCAACTGTCCCGCCCTTGCCGCCTGCCGGAGCCTCACCAGGGGTGCCTGCCTTACCGCTTTGCTGGATCTCCCGCCGGCCCTGCGAATGCCTTCCCAGCGCTGCCCTGCATTTGTTAAAATTGAAGAAGGGCTTTTACCCTAACTACAATCGGCCCCCCTTAATTTTATGGTTAATTACAAACTGTACCCATGCTTTATGTATTTGTGTTAATTGACCCATAATTTGAGGTTCCTACATTTATACCCCTGTAGTAGTTATTTTCGGAAAATGGCCAAGATTATTAATTACGTTTATGCCCGCATTTATAAAAATTTTTTATACGGAAAATGGATTAGCAGTTTGGAACCTTGGATTTTAGATTCGGGATATTCTCATCTTTTTAATACACGGTGTTTTATGTCTTTGATTGGATTAAATTCGGTTTACGGCTCAAGGTTTTAATTTCGGTTTTATGACCAAGTTCTAGTATTGTACTTTTGCCCCGGAAGGTTAATTACGAGTTTTAATGTTGGCTTTTGGAAAACGACTTTTACCTTAGATTTATATATATTATATATATTCCGTTCAAATTTAGCATATGAGCTAAATTTGCTTAATTTTGGTGTTAGGTTCGGAAGCGTCCCGATAAAGGCCTAACGAGTCCAAAGTCGACATCCATTGATCGACTACCCTCTTTTGACGTCGTGTGAGTATCCTTTCCCGCGATCTAGTAATGTTTAGCATTAGTATCATGCTAGGTTGAATCTAGCATAACTTAGAGTGAATACCAAGTAATGGTTATGGACTTAGGTGAGTTTTGAGGATTGTCGATTGTTGTAAGACGTTGAGTGTTTGGCTGATCTTGTGAGTATCTAAGGCTTGAGGTTGTGGTTATATGGTTGTTGAGATTACGAGCTAGGATATTCTTATCCTAGCATGGTGATGTTACCGTTTTGTGTTTGTTGGACTAGGCATGTTATCCTAGTAGTGTTGTGAGTTATGATCTTGCGAGATCCGAGGGTTTAGAAGTCTTGGGACATCTAGCTTCTGTTGAGTGTGATATGAGCATGAGGGATTCTAGGATGCGGTCCTAGAAATTAGAGTAAAATGATCTTGCGTAGATCATTTGTACAGAAGTCTAAGACTTCTATTGTGAGTGGGTTGTTGTTGATATAGATATCTTCTTGTGAGCAGGTTATGGTCTTCCTCCCCTAAGGAAGCGAGAGTGTTGTGAGTTGAGTGTGATGACGAGGTAAGTCTTCGGACTTACTTAGCTCGTATTCTTTGTATTAGCATTATTGTGTGTTGGGTGGTGTGTGTTTATTATTTTACTGTTTATAACAACTAAACCGTAAATAGGATTACTGACCTTTATATTATTTGGCCCAAGTGTATGATAACGGGCGGTTGTAATACCCGGGAATTTTGATTCCGGTAAATTCCGAGTCAACATAAACCTTGTCATTTTATGTGAAGAGTTAAGCACACAAAGTGCTCTTTCACCAACTCCTATGATTTTATGTCAAAGTCTTACACACATAAAATATATTTTTGTTTCCTTGTGACCAATTTTGACAAGTTTTTGGACAAACTTTGACAAGGTCAGCTGGGCCTTTTGACAAAGCCTTTGACAAGGCTATCCGGCCCAGTAGTGAAGCATGCCCATGAGAGAAAGGGAGTTGTTACTTTCCCCAGCCTTCATTTACGTGGATATCTCAGCAGCCATGATCACCTTCCTTTCCTGGGCTCACAATTTTGGCAAGCAGATGTAGCATCACCGGGATTCTTTCCTTCGGTAGGGAGACGTTGTTGAAAACCTATCAATCTGCATCTACCTATGTACGTGTCCACGTACATCTCACCTTACCAGACGAGCCTTAACCTCTATGCCATATCTCCAACTTCACTATTCACGCAACCTTCATGGAAGCCCTTGCCGGCACCCTCTATTGTCATTCCCTTCTCCACGTCGCATTCAACCTAGCAACAGTTGAAGTTAGGATACCTCTGTCAAGAGCAGTAGTACACCATGCCACGATGTTCCCGCAACTCCCCAACGTGCATCTGATCGAGCAAGATATTCCAGCCGCGATCTTCAACGCTCTAGCCTTCCCAGTCGACTCCAGCGGCGAGCTTCCCAACCCTTGCACTGTCGACTCTAAGAACGAGTCCTCCAGCCGGCACCTTGCCTAGGATCTCCTGCTGCACATGAGAAGGATCAGCAGTGCGTCGTCTCCCCCAGGATCGGGTCGTAATGCCATCTCCTGCTGCATAGACCGCCTCATCCTTCTTCTCTGTACTCAAACGAACTTCATCTGCATCTAGTCGGGGAACCGCAGCCATCTCTATACCTCTCAACTCCTCTGCAGTCGCACAATCCCTTGTCTTCTGTGCAACAGTTGGATCGACAATAGTCTAATGCCATCTCCTTCCTCCCCCTCGAGTCTAGGGACCGGGTAAGGCTGATACCCTTCTCTTCCTTACACTTCCAACCATGAAATTCGTATATAATGAGTGCCTTTTATGTCTCCTAAATCTACCCAGAACAGCCATAGAGGAGCAGTAGAGATTCATGTTGTTTTTTGAGTTTTCATGAAGTGACAAGAAGGCATGTTCGAGTCCAGATTTGGGTATGTTAGACACCTCCTTTATTGCTGATTTTCGGATATGCTATAGTCAGTGTTGCATAGTTTATCATACTAAAATTTGGGAACAATCGGAGTTACGGTGTGAGAGTTATAGTATCCCGAAATTCGCTATTCATGCAGTTTTTTTTAGTGTGCTGAGTTTGAGGAAATTTGCTTGAGATGCAGTTTTGTGGAATAAATTTGGAGGGGTTATTGAATTCTGTTAGACTTGAATCTCTGACAAGTTATAGTTGATATAGTATAGTAGATCATACTAAAATTTTAGAGGAATCCATGCTACGGTTTGAGAGTTATGGTGTCTCATAATTGACTCCTCACACAGTTTTTATAACTGTACTGAGTGTTGGGAAAAACAGCATGTGATGCTGTTTTGAGAGATAGTTTTGAATAAGAGTTTAATCTCTGTTTGACTTGAATTTTGGATATGATATAGTTGGCATATTGTGGTGGAACATATTACAATTTGGGATGAATCCAGCTAGTGGTTTAGGAGTTATGAATTTTTGAAGTTGAGACCTTAATTAGTTTTCTGGATGTTGCTGAAATTGTTAAGTGCTGGAATTATCTGGGTTGTGCAGTCATGTTTGAGCTTATGTTTGGATACCTTAGAAACATAATTCACCGTTCAGTTTTTAATATGTTACAGAGTGACATGCATAGTGTGGGGTATCAAAAGTTGGGGTTGATCCAACGGTTGGATTTATATCTATGAAGGTCCAAAGTGAACTGGCTGAGCAGTTAGGAAATACTCAGTTTTTGGCTAAGTCTGAATTTCTGGTTTAGGAACTGACTTTGAGAATTTTTGTAGAAGTGATTATTATGTATTTTTGGGAAATTCTGACTACTATGGATAGAGTGCATAGCATAAAAGACTTAGAGACTTTTGTTAGACTTTTTATATTTTTTATTCGGTTCTCATATCTTAAGCCAAAGTCGGACCTTGTCGACTTTTTATGAAAGTCAAGAATGTAGTTACCTCTTCTAAATCTTTAGCAAACTTTCTTTTGAGAGTTTGAGTGTGGTTTTGAGTTCCAAAGAATAGTTTGGAACTTTGTTATGGAATTTTATAAAGTTTCGGGACTAGGGGTAAAACAGTCATTTATCCGTATAAGGGTATTTTGGTAATTTAGCTGATGATAGATTTAAATATCTTAGAAGTCAGAGACTTCTAATTAAGTAGGATATATTATTGATCCACTTGCCTTTTATAACAGGCGGTTGAGTTCCTACGGTTACAGACCGAGTCGAGATAACGAGATTATGTTTGAATTCAGGTAAGTCCTTTGGGCTTACTTAGTTGACTTCTAGATATGAGTATGATTAATGGTAGTGGTGTGTGAATGAGATGCTTATAGTTATATTTTAGTAATATTTATATACCGACCTATACCTTGCCCTAAGAGTAACGGGCGGCGGCATTCTGCTCAGTTAGCTTGAGGGCGTTGGGGGTTTCTTTAGGGACTAGTCCACACTAGGTTTGTAGTGATGCTACCGGCGGAGGTAAGCTAGACCTACACCCATTTGGATAAGGAACGGAGGCGTGAACTCTTAAGATTCTCGTGCCACAACTGTAAAATAGAATAAGGTGAATCACTTAACTACTAGATAATAATCGGTTTGTGTGTCAGCATGATGATTGTTTATGTTACCTTGTTTGTGTTTGTGCTATCCTTATTCTGCTTATATTTGGATTGTTAGCTAATGGTTTATCCGTGTTGTAGATATGTAGAGATAGACAGCTATAGAGAGATCCGGAACGGATGGTCAGCCGAGTCGACGTATTCATTAGACGGGGACGGGGGAATCTTCCATACGACATGCATGTTATGTATTTATATATATGTTTGTAAGGCTGTCACATATATACATTCATACCATCAAAATATTATGTTTTAAAATTATTTTAACCACGCAAGATACGACAAGAGATCAGATTAGAGATAACAATAAGGGAAAAAAAAAGTATAATATAGAACGAAGTACAACCAAGAATTTCGGAGTGAAGGACGTTACCATCAAGGCGGACGCCACCATATGCAAGCATAGACATGAGAGTACAAAGAGGATAGGGTGTTGACCTAGTGATGAGAGATTAAAGGGTACAAAGATAGAGAGTGAATTTAATGACGATAATAGAATGTGTAACCATGGAAACAAGTGGAGTCCTCCAAGGATACGAGCATTTTGAAAGAAACTTCGACATAAGTGTCAAAGAAACTAGAAGACTAAAACTGTGACAACGAATTTCCATAAATGTATCATGATCAAAACAAAACCAATTAAAGGGAAGAATGTGGGAAAATGATATTGGTGGACTAAAGAGTCCACGATAACTTCTCATTCACATAAAGATTTAAGTTACCAATACTAACGGTCTTATTAGAGAACCGTAAACAAACGATGAACAAAGTAAGAAGAATCGTGAAGACACGCTTACAAGTTATTGTGGAAGACTTGATGAACTCCTTGACGACAGATAAATGCTATAAATGGACTCATAAGAGTATAATGATCTCATAAGAAAACAAGAGAGGTGTAGACTATGGAAGAAGCTAAAGGGATATTAACAAAGAAACTGGAGGAGATAGATTTTCACCAAGGGTATCAAACTTCAAAAGAGATAGAAGAACAATAAGTCCGTAATCTTATAGAAGGTCAACTACAGACTAGTTGGTAATAACTGAGACATAACACGTGCGGGTCAACTAGTGGTAACTGGTTGGAAGATAAGGAGGATAACCATAGACTTATGAAAGAATATATAGACACCTGGAGGACCCTTCAAGAGATCAACAGAGACAAACGTGAAGCTAAATCGGTATACGTGCTAGTACCCTTAATAGTAACATGGAGTAAGTTCGAGTCAATAACTCTAATTAAGAACTTAAGAAGAAAGACTAGACGGCCAAGAATGACCCCCTTATGTCATTTGAGACCAAAGGAATTAAATAAGTGATTTACTACCTACGGGCTAGGAAAAAGGTACATATCACAAACTAGTACAAATGGATTGTAAGAGGAGAACTAGAGGAGTAAGAAGTATACACTTTTGATAAGTTTCTATGTCTGTCAAGACAGAGTGTGTAGAGCATTTCGTACAAGGGAGAATGATGATTCTATTACGATAATTGTAGAAGAAACCCTTGGGACTAAGTGTTGCACGGAATGAAGACCTGCAATTAAGTGTAACAGCAAAGATAGACCCCACAAGTGTAGAGAAGTTTTGACCTCGTCAGAGATATAAGAAGTTGAAAGGAATCACAAGACCAGTATCAAAAAGAGTAGGAGGCTAGTAGTCGAGTCAATGGAGTTCAACAAAGCAATATTATAAACAATGCTAATGAAGGAACATGTGAGAATGACCTAGGGGACTCGAGAAAGAGAGTTGAGCTAAGGAAATGGAAGTGGGAAGGACAGAACGAACTAACGAAGGGGAAAGGATTAACCGAATAGTTGATTCTAACCAAATTTTTTGCCAGTAGAACATGAGAAGAGGAAGTTCAGGATATTGAAATAAGTCAACTATAGACTGACTGACATTAATGGAGGACGTGCAAATGTTTGTTTTGGCATTGAGGAGTTATGTGCCGTTAAGAAGAGATATTTGTGACTGTGGATTTATGAATTAGCCTTACCGACGCCTTGGAGGATTTCCTCAAGTAGGTAATGACAACCTTCTTTGATTAACTAAAGGCATGAAGAGAATTGTGGTAGAGATTTCTTATTGGCTGGTTAAGATCAAACTCCGGTTGAGTCTGAGAGTTTGGACCCGTGTTAGGAGAATCCCAAAAGTAAACGGAAGAGGTCGTCTTTCAACCGTTATCTTAGTTCCTTAAGTCAAGTAAAGAAGGTACTTGGTACTTCATCCGGATAGGACTTATGGTGTGATTGAGAGGAAGAGTTTAGGGTCAATCATTTTGGAATCACGGGAATTATCCTTATGATTAATGGGTGACAACAAAATTATCAGAGTGGCGCAGCGGAAGCGTGTTGGGTCCTTACCCACCGAGCAGGAATCTCAATAGTACAAAAAAATAATAATAAAAAAAAAAATTGACAACTTCGTCACATGTCGATAGATAAGTAGTTTTGAGAACTAATACCTAAAGGAGTATTCGAGAGTGTATTTTCATTGGAGGGAGAAAATAATTAACGATATTGTTGAGGTATGGTGCGTAGTCTGCACTAGAAAGCTCAAAGTGCGTAACCACCATCTTGAGTTGAAAGATGCATAAGAAAGATAAGCGACAAGAGTATAGTTGCAACCCAGTAAATGTACTTAAAGAAAACATAATCTTGGAGTGGAGTACGTGTAATTTTGTATCGGAATGAAGTCGAGTTGCGTTGGGCGTCAGAGGAATATTCTCGGTCTGGTAAACGTGTGGATATAAGAGTGCAATGGCTGATGGTGTGTTAGGAGTTATCGAGTAGTTATTACAGAACGATGGTGATGTGAGATCACCTTGTGTCTAGTGTTGTTATTGCGGACATTCAATATCGCTTAGGATCTTGGATATTGCGTAAGAAGTTTGAGTTCAGCTAGAGATCTATAGAATAATAGGATGATGACGATAGAACACAAAGATTGACCACCTGGTTTTAATTGATAAGTTATATAGAGTTCAGACCAAAAATGAGCAGATGATGATTCTTTAATGGAGGAACCATATGACTGAGTCATATTAGGAGACAATATTAAGTGAGTTGTGATACAACTAGCCTTAAGCACTTAGTAAAGTGTTGTTCGCCCCTAGAGGTGTGTGCAAATAAGTTTTAAATTTATAAAACTAGAATCAAGCAGCGAACCCGCAGTGTACGGATCGACGTAGTTAAGCAAGAATTTCAGAGTATCGAACACAGGGATTTGGTGGGAACGAACTCGATTGCAGATTATCAAGCAAGTAAATATGGGAGTTTTGCAAATATTGGGAAAACAACAATCCTAAAGATCCAGGTATCCAGCTGTGGCAATCGATTCAAGATATACTTAATGATGTAAAGACAGAGTTGAGATATGCAAAAGTATACCAATGTAAGGTAATCGTACGGTGAAGTTCCAAAAACCTTATATAACTCACCTACAAGGCACTCTCTATACAGGTTGTTGAGGCTCAATATAGAAGGATTCTAGAGATGAGAATTAGTGTCAAATACCTAAACTTATAACCCAAGGATCAAGACTAACTTAACCGATTGAGGTTGTGACACTCACAATCGAGGTAGAGGTTGTTGAGGCTTCACTACCAACTAGAAAAGACAAGTCTAAACTAAGCTAAAGCAAATCTTTAACTTTAGATTAAAGTAAAAGCAGGTTCGTAGACTTAAGGGAAATCACGGTTAGTTCTTGAGGTTCCACGGCCGTGGACTCAAGAACAGACCGTAATTAAGGGTTGTCGGCGAGTCTCTCTAACTCTCAGGGTCTAATCTGTTTGCGATCGATCTATCATCATCTAAGCCACAACTATCAACCCTTCACCTTAGAATTGTTAAGGGTTTTTAGCCAATAACAGTCATGTTGATATCAATTCAAGAATTAAAAGATAAAAGATGAAAACTTTCAAGAACTTTCAATAATCTTCAATTCAATCTCAAAGTCACAAAGAGAACAAGTAATGTCAAAAGATTCAAAGTAAAACAAACAATCACCACCTTAGGAAAGAAGAGAAAACGGGATGTCAATCCGTTTTCCAAATCAAACCTAAACAAGAAGAGAGATCTTCTTGCAAAATCTTCCAAGAACTTCGATCTTCCGCCAATCCGGAGATCTCAACAGCAATCTCCACCAAAAGTGCGAGATTAGGGGAATTGCCAAACACGAACTTCGATCTCCCAAAGAGATGTCAATGCTTCCAAGCAAGGCTAAGCGAAGTGTAAGCGTGTCCAGGCGGTCCTAAGCGATGATGAATGAGGGTAAGCGGGCGTAAGCGAGCCTAAGCGAAAAAATGTAAGCGAGCGTAAGCGAGTCTAAGCGGTCCTAAGCGATGATGAATGAGGGTAAGCCGGGGTAAGCGAGAGTCAGCGAGTAAATGTAACGAGCCTCTCGGATTCTTGCTTCGTCCGTCTCTTTATAGTGCAGGGTAGAATGTCGGCCCGGCCCAATCTTTAAAAGATCGTGGCTTCAAAGTGTGGCGAAAAGATTTGCCAAGATCACGGTCGTGGAAGTGTTCCACGACCGTAATTTAGAGCGTGGAAACAAATACGGTTTGCACCATATGTTCCACGGCCGTGTAATCCTCTGGAATGAACATGAATTTCTGACTCTAAATCCACGGTCGTGGAATTGAACGTGGAACGTAATACGGTCGTAATTTAGAGCGTGGTTTAGGGCAAGAACGTGATTCTTCCCTAAACTCGTGCATTCCTCAAGCTAAAACTCCAATTTGCTTCCAAAGAATGTCCTCAATCCATGGACATATCAACTCAACTCTCCTTTGCTCGATTCCGTTCGGAAATAGCTCCAAATCACCTATAATCAACATAGAACTAGTGTAGACATCCATATTGACAATATAGGTAATACTAGCTCACATATGCACAAAGTTCAATCAAAGACTATCAATATGAATCAAATACGTTTAGAAAACGTGCCTAAAATATCACAATATTTCATGCTAACAAGTGCCGGGACATGTATAAGGGGGATATCCTAGATCGGATACTTGGAACCTTTTTAGAAGGCCAAAAGAAAATCAATTGGAATAATTACCCCAGGAAAGTCATCAAAGGGTTTGGAGATGAGTTGTGTAAGACAACCATGTGAGACTTTAAAGTAGTTTAGAAGTGAATGATGGACTAGTATTCTTCACCCTATTGGGAAGGGTAACCCCAATTGTCCCCGGATTCAGTTGGAGGGATACCTACCTGGCGCGAGTTAGGTAATCAAATTAGAGAATCGGACAGTTGATCCGGATGATACCGGTAAGATATCCGGTAACCAATCTAGAGCATAGTAACAGGCGCTTGTGATGCAAGTACATGAAAAGACTTCTAAGTCAGAGGTGTATGAATAGCCGATGCGGCTACCAAAGATAATGTGGATAGTATGAGACGTAACCTTTTAGAGTTTTATATAGAGATAGTTGCAACCTTGAAAACGACTCGCTAGGGCTTGAACCTGCATGTGTATGATATTGTTTGACTACTTTATGTTTCATGCTTGAGTGCTTAGTCCGTGATGTGTGTTTTATTGGTAACCAATTAGGTGCGGGGTACTTGGATACATAAACGGCAAGACTTTTGATACAGTAATTAGATACACTCGACTTATACCTTTAAAGTGCCTGGGGGACCGGCCTTGTGATTGGCATATTTCTTCTGACTATTTCTGAAATAAATTAGAAACTCGACAATTTGTGATTTTGTTTTTCAATGCTTTAGTTCTTTGGTATGAACTCTGTCTTTATGTTGTCTTCTTTTAAGTTTCGGGACGAAACTTATTTTAAGGGGGTACTAATGTAATACCCGGAAATTTAGATTCCGGTGAATTCCGAGTCAACATAAACCTTGTCATTTTATGTGAAGATTTAAGCACACAAAGTGCTCTTTCACCAACTGCTATGATTTTATGTGAAAGTCTTACACACATAAAATATATTTTTGTTTCCTTGTGACCAATTTTGACAAGTTTTTGGACAAACTTTGACAAGGTCAGCTAGGCCTTTTGACAAAGCCTTTGACAAGGCTATCCGGCCCAATAGTGAAGCATGCCCATGAGAGAGAGAGAGTTGTTACCTTCCCCAGCCTTCATTTACGTGGATATCTCAACAGCCACGATCACCTTCCTTTCCTGGGCTCACAATTTTGGCAAGCAGATGTAGCATCACCGGGATTCTTTCCTTCGGAAGGGAGACGTTGTTGAAAACCTATCAATCCGCATCTACCTATGTACGCGTCCACGTACATCTCACCTTACCAGACGAGCCTTAACCTCTATGCCATATCTCCAACTTAACTCTTCACGTAACCTTCATGGAAGCCCTAGCCGGCACCCTCTGTTGTCACCTCCTTCTCCTCCCCGTCGCATTCAACCTAGCAACAGTCGAGGTTAGGATACCTCTGTCAAGAGCAGTAGTACACCATGCCACGATGTTCCCGCAACTCCCCAGCGTGCATCTGATCGAGCAAGATATTCCAACCCCGATCTTCAACGCTCTAGCCTTCCCAGTCGACTCCAGCGGCGAGCTTCCCAACCCTTGCACCGTCGACTCTAAGAACGAGTCCTCCAGCCGGCACCTTGCCTAGGATCTCTTGCTGCACATGAGAAGGATTAGCAGTGCGTCATCCCCCCCAGGATCGGGTCGTAATGCCATCTCTTGCTGCATAGACCGCCTCACCCTCCTTCTCTCTACTCAAACGAACTTCATTTGCATCTAGTCGGGGAACCGCAACCATCTCTATACCTCTCAACTCCTCTGCAGTCGCACAATCCCTTGTCTTCTGTGCAATAGTTGGATCGACAACAGTCTAATGCCATCTCCTTCCTCCCCCTCGTGTCTAGGGACCGGGTAAGGCTGATACCCTTCTCTTCCTTACACTTCCAACCATGAAATTCGTATATAATGAGTGCCTTTTATGTCTCCTAAATCTACTAGAACAGCCATAGAGGAGCAGTAGAGATTCATGTTGTTTTTTGAGTTTTCATGAAGTGACAAGAAGGCATGTTCAAGTCCATATTTGCGTATGTTAGACACCTCCTTTCTTGCTGATTTTCGGGTATGTTCTAGTCAGTGTTGCATAGTATATCATACTAAAATTTGGGAACAATCAGAGTTACGGTGTGAGAGTTATAGTATCCCGAAGTTGGCTATTCATGCTGTTTTTTTTAGTGTGCTGATTTTGAGGAAATTTGCTTGAGATGCAGTTTTGTGGAATAAATTTGGAGGGGTCATTGACTTCTGCTAGACTTGAATCTCTTACAAGTTATATTTGATATAGTATAGTAGATCATACTAAAATTTTAGAGGAATCCATGCAACGGTTTGAGAGTTATGGTGTCTCAAAGTTGACTCCGCACACAGTTTTTATAACTGTGCTGAGTGTTGGGAAAAACAGCATGTGATGTTATTTTGAGAGATAGTTTTGAATAAGAGTTTGATCTCTGTTTGACTTGAATTTTGGATATGATATAGTTGGCATATTGTGGTGGAACATATTAAAATTTGGGATGGATCCAGCTAGTGGTTTAGGAGTTATGAGTTTTTGAAGTTGAGACCTTAAACAGTTTTCTGGATGTTGCAGAAATTGTTGAGTGCTGGAATTATCTGGGTTGTGCAGTCATGTTTGAGCTTAAGTTTGGATACCTTAGAAACATAATCCACCGTTCAGTTTTTAATATATTATAGAGTGTCATGCATAGTGTGGTGTATAAAAAGTTGGGGTTGATCCAACGGTTGGATTTAGATCTATGAAGGTCCAAAGTGGACTGGCTGAGCAGTTAAGAAATACTCAGTTTTTGGCTAAGTCTAAATTTCTGGTTTAGGAACTGACTTTGAGAATTTTTGTAGAAGTGATTATTATGTATTTTTGGGAAATTCTGACTAATATGGATAGAGTGCATAGCATAAAAGACTTAGAGACTTTTGTTAGACTTTTTATTTTTTTTATTCGGTTCTCATATCTTAAGCCAAAGTCGGACCTTGACGACTTTTTATGAAAGTCAAGAATGTAGTTAACTCTTCTAAATCTTTAGCAAACTTTCCTTTGAGAGTTTGAGTGTGGTTTTGAGTTCCAAAGAATAGTTTAGAACTTTGTTATGGAATTTTATAAAGTTTTGGGACCAGGGGTAAAACAGTCATTTATCCGTATAAGGGTATTTTGGTAATTTAGCTGATGATAGATTTAAATATCTTAGAAGTCAGAGACTTCTAATTAAGTAGGATATATTATTGATCCACTTGCCTTTTATAACAGGCGGTTGAGTTCCTGCGGTTACAGACCGAGTCGAGATAACGAGATTATGTTTGAATTCAGGTAAGTCCTTTGGGCTTTCTTAGCTGAGTTCTAGATATGAGTATGATTAATGGTAGTGGTGTGTGAATGAGATGCTTATAGTTATATTTTAGTAATATTTATATACCGACCTATACCTTGTCCTAAGAGTAACGGGCGGTGGCATTCTGCTCAGTTACCTTGAGGGTGCTGGGGGTTTCTTTAGGGACCAGTCCACTCTCGGTTTGTAGTGATGCTACCGGCGGAGGTAAGCTAGACCTACACCCAGTTGGATAAGGAACAGAGGCGAGAACTCTTAAGATTCTCGTGCCACAATTGTAAATTGGAATAAGGTGAATCACTTAACTACTAGATAATAACCGGTTTGTGTGCCAGCATGATGATTGTTTATGTTACCTTGTTTGTGTTTGTGCTATCCTTATTCTTCTTATATTTGGATTGTTAGCTAACGGTTTATCCGTGTTGTTGATCTGTAGAGATAGACAACTGTAGAGAGATCCGGAACGGATGGTCAGCCGGGACCACGTATTCATTAGACGGGGACGGGGGAGTCATCCATACGACATGCATGTTAGGTATTTATATATATGTTTGTAAGGCTGTCACACGTATACATTCATACCATCAAAATATTATGTTTTAAAATTGTTTTAAATACATTTCTGCCTTGTTGTAAGATCCTAGTAAAGTTGTTGTTAAACCAAGGTCAGGACCCATTGTGAGGTCTTAACCAGTTACTCCTCGAGTTCCAAGAACTTGGGGTGTTACAACATCGGAGTTACGGTCTGAGAGTTATAGTATCCCGAAGTTGGCTATCCATGCAGTTTTTATGAAAGTCAAGAATGTAGTTAACTCTTCTAAATCTTTGGCAAACTTTCCTTTGAGAGTTTGAGTGTGGTTTTGAGTTCCAAAGAATAGTTTGGAACTTTGTTATGGAATTTTATAAAGTTTCGGGACAAGGGGTAAAACAGTCATTTATCCGTATAAGGGTATTTTGGTAATTTAGCTGATGATAGAGTTAAATATCTTATAAGTCAGAGACTTCTAATTAAGTGGGATATATTATTGATCCACTAGCCTTTTATAACAGGCGGTTGAGTTCCTGCGGTTACAGACCGAGTCGAGATAACGAGATTATGTTTGAATTCAGGTAAGTCCTTTGGGCTTACTTAGCTGACTTCTAGATATGAGTATGATTAATGGTAGTGGTGTGTGAATGAGATGCTTATAGTTCTATTTTAGTAATAATTATATACCGACCTATACCTTGGCCTAAGAGTAACGGGCGGTGGCATTCTACTCAGTTAGCTTGAGGGCGCTGGGGGTTTCTTTAGGGACTAGTCCACACTCGGTTTGTAGTGATGCTAAGGGCGGAGTAAGCTAGACCTACACCCAGTTGGATAAGGAACGGATGCGAGAACTCTTAAGATTCTCGTGCCACAATTTTAAAATGGAATAAGGTGAATCACTTAACTACAAGATAATAACCGGTTTGTGTGCCAGCAGGATGATTGTTTATGTTACCTTGTTTGTGTTTGTGCTATCCTTATTCTGCTTATATTTTGATTGTTAGCTAACGGTTTATCCGTGTTGTAGATCTGTAGAGATAGACAACTGTAGAGAGATCCGGAACGGATGGTCAGCCGGGTCCACGTATTCATTAGACGGGGACGGGGGAGTCTTCCATACGACATGCATGTTATGTATTTATATATATGTTTGTAAGGCTGTCACACGTATACAT
Organism: Fagopyrum homotropicum; assembly: GCA_033239125.1. Classification (NCBI taxonomy): domain Eukaryota; kingdom Viridiplantae; phylum Streptophyta; class Magnoliopsida; order Caryophyllales; family Polygonaceae; genus Fagopyrum; species Fagopyrum homotropicum. The sequence goes on along the minus strand of BSWB01000002.1, from coordinate 30,123,969 downwards.
TCATACCATCAAAATATTATGTTTTAAAATTGTTTTAAACACATTTGTGCCTTGTTGTAAGATCCTAGTAAAGTTGTTGTTAAACCAAGGTCGGGACCCATTAAGAGGTCCTAACCAGTAGCTCCCCGAGTTCCAAGAACTGGGGGTGTTGCAACATCGGAGTTACGGTGTGAGAGTTATAGTATCCCGAAGTTGGCTATTCATGCAGTTTTTTTTAGTGTGCTGAGTTTGAGGAAATTTGCTTGAGATGCAGTTTTGTGGAATAAGGTTATTGACTTCTGTTAGACTTGAATCTGTGACAAGTTATAGTTGATATAGTATAGTAGATCATACTAAAATTTTAGAGGAATCCATGCTACGGTTTGAGAGATATGGTGTCTCAAATTTGACTCCTCACACAGTTTTTATAACTGTGCTGAGTGTTGGGAAAAATAGCATGTGATGCTGTTTTGAGAGATAGTTTTGAATAAGAGTTTGATCTCTGTTTGACTTGAAGTTTGGATATGATATAGTTGGCATATTATGGTGGAACATATTAAAATTTGGGATGAATCCAGCTAGTGGTTCAGGAGTTATGAATTTTTGAAGTTGAGACCTTAAACAATTTTCTGGATGTTGCTGAAATTATTGAGTGCTGAAATTATCTCGGTTGTGCAGTCATGTTTGAGCTTAAGTTTGGATATCTTAGAAACATAGTCCACCGTTCAGTTTTTAATATGTTATAGAATGTCATGCATAGTATGGTGTATCAAAAGTTGGGGTTGATCCAACGGTTGGATTTAGATCTATGAAGGTCCAAAGTGGACTGGCTGAGCAGTTAAGAAATACTCAGTTTTTGGCTAAGTCTGAATTTCTGGTTTAGGAACTGGCTTTGAGAATTTGTGTAGAAGTGATTATTATGTATTTTTGGAAAATTCTGACTACTATGGATAGAGTGCATAGCATAAAAGACTTAGAAATTTTTGTTAGACTTTTTATATTTTTTATTCGGTTCTCATATCTTAAGCCAAAGTCGGACCTTGACGACTTTTTATGAAAGTCAAGAATGTAGTTAACTCTTCTAAATCTTTGGCAAACTTTTCTTTGAGAGTTTGAGTGTGGTTTTGAGTTCCAAAGAATAGTTTGGAACTTTGTTATGGAATTTTATAAAGTTTCGGGACCAGGGGTAAAACAGTCATTTATCCGTATAAGGGTATTTTGGTAATTTAGCTGATGATAGAGTTAAATATCTTAGAAGTCAGAGACTTCTAATTAAGTGGGATATATTATTGATCCACTTGCCTTTTATAACAGGCGGTTGAGTTCCTGCGGTTACAGATCGAGTCGAGATAACGAGATTATGTTTGAATTCAGGTAAGTCCTTTGGGCTTACTTAGCTGACTTCTAGATATGAGAATGATTAATGGTAGTGGTGTGTGAATGAGATTCTTATACTTATATTTTAGTAATATTTATATACCGACCTATACCTTGGCCTAAGAGTAACGGGCGGTGGCATTCTGCTCAGTTAGCTTGAGGGCGCTGGGGGTTTCTTTAGGGACTAGTCCACACTCGGTTTGTAGTGATGCTACCGGCGGAGGTAAGCTAGTCCTACACCCAGTTAGATAAGAAACGGAGGCGAGAACTCTTAAGATTCTCGTGCCACAACTGTAAAATGGAATAAGGTGAATCACTTAACTACTAGATAATAACCGGTTTGTGTGCCATCATGATGATTGTTTATGTTACCTTGTTTGTGTTTGTGCTATCCTTATTCTGCTTATATTTGGATTGTTAGCTAACGGTTTATCCGTGTTGTAGATCTGTAGAGATAGACAACTGTAGAGAGATCCGGAACGGATGGTCAGCCGGGTCCACGTATTCATTAGACGGGGATGGGGGAGTCTTCCATACGACATGCATGTTATGTATTTATATATATGTTTGTAAGGCTGTCACATGTATACATTCATACCATCAAAATATTATGTTTTAAAATTGTTTTAAACACATTTGTGCCTTGTTGTAAGATCCTAGTAAAGTTGTTGTTAAACCAAGGTCGGGACCCATTGTGAGGTCCTAACCAGTAGCTCCCCGAGTTCCAAGAACTTGGGGTGTTGCAACATCGGAGTTACGGTGTGAGAGTTATAGTATCCCGAAGTTGGCTATTCATGCAGTTTTTTTTAGTGTGCTGAGTTTGAGGAAATTTGCTTGAGATGCAGTTTTGTGGAATAAGGTTATTGACTTCTGTTAGACTTGAATCTCTGACAAGTTATAGTTGATATAGTATAGTAGATCATACTAAAATTTTAGAGGAATCCATGCTACGGTTTGAGAGATATGGTGTCTCAAATTTGACTCCTCACACAGTTTTTATAACTGTGCTGAGTGTTGGGAAAAATAGCATGTGATGCTGTTTTGAGAGATAGTTTTGAATAAGAGTTTGATCTCTGTTTGACTGAAATTTTGGATATGATATAGTTGGCATATTATGGTGGAACATATTAAAATTTGGGATGAATCCAGCTAGTGGTTCAGGAGTTATGAATTTTTGAAGTTGAGACCTTAAATAATTTTCTGGATGTTGCTGAAATTATTGAGTGCTGGAATTATCTGGGTTGTGCAGTCATATTTGAGCTTAAGTTTGGATACCTTAGAAACATAATCCACCGTTCCGTTTTTAATATGTTATAGAGTGTCATGCATAGTATGGTGTATAGCATAAAAGACTACTATGAAAGTCAAGAATGTAGTTAACTCTTCTAAATCTTTAGCAAACTTTCCTTTGAGAGTTTGAGTGTGGTTTTGAGTTCCAAAGAATAGTTTGGAACATTGTGATGGAATTTTATAAAGTTTCGGGACCAGGGGTAAAACAGTCAATTATCCGTATAAGGGTATTTTGGTAATTTAGCTGATGATAGAGTTAAATATCTTAGAAGTCAGAGACTTCTAATTAAGTGGGATATATTATTGATCCACTTGCCTTTTATAACAGGCGGTTGAGTTCCTGCGGTTACGGACCGAGTCGAGATAACGAGATTATGTTTGAATTCAGGTAAGTCCTTTCGGCTTACTTAGCTGACTTCTAGATATGAGTATGATTAATGGTAGTGGTGTGTGAATGAGATGCTTATAGTTCTATTTTAGTAATAATTATATACCGACCTATACCTTGGCCTAAGAGTAACGGGCGGTGGCATTCTGCTCAGTTAGCTTGAAGGCGCTGGGGGTTTCTTTAGGGGCTAGTCTACACTCGGTTTGTAGTAATGCTAAGGGCGGAGTAAGCTAGACCTACACCCAGTTGGATAAGCAACGGAGGCGAGAACTCTTAAGATTCTCGTACCACAACTGTAAAATGGAATAAGGTGAATCACTTAACTACTAGATAATAACCGGTTTGTCTCCCAGTATGATGATAGTTTATGTTACCTTGTTTGTGTTTGTGCTATCCTTATTCTGCTTATATTTGGATTGTTAGCTAACGGTTTATCCGTGTTGTAGATCTGTAGAGATAGACAGTTGTAGAGAGATCCGGAACGGATGGTCAGCCGGGTCCACGTATTCATTAGACGGGGATGGGGGAGTCTTCCATACGACATGCATGTTATGTATTTATATATATGTTTGTAAGGCTGTCACATGTATACATTCATACCATCAAAATGTTATGTTTTAAAATTGTTTTAAACACATTTGTGCCTTGTTGTAAGATCCTAGTAAAGTTGTTGTTAAACCAAGGTTGGGACCCATTGTGAGGTCCTAACCAGTAGCTCCCCGAGTTCCATGAACTTCGGGTGTTACAACATCGGAGTTACGGTGTGAGAGTTATAGTATCCCGAAGTTGGCTATTCATGCAGTTTTTTTTAGTCTACTGAGTTTGAGGAAATTTGCTTGAGATGTAGTTTTGTGGAATAAGGTTATTGACTTCTGTTAGACTTGAATCTCTGACAAGTTATAGTTGATATAGTATAGTAGATCATACTAAAATTTTAGAGGAATCCATGCTACGGTTTGAGAGATATGGTGTCTCAAATTTGACTCCTCACACAGTTTTTATAACTGTGCTGAGTGTTGGGAAAAATAGCATGTGATGCTGTTTTGAGAGATAGTTTTGAATAAGAGTTTGATCTCTGTTTGACTTGAATTTTGGATATAATATAGTTGGCATATTATGGTGGAACATATTAAAATTTGGGATGAATCCAGCTAGTGGTTCAGGAGTTATGAATTTTTGAAGTTGAGACCTTAAACAATTTTCTAGATGTTGCTGAAATTATTGAGTGCTGGAATTATCTGGGTTGTGCAGTCATGTTTGAGCTTAAGTTTGGATACCTTAGAAACATAATTGTAATGCTCCAAATATTTGGCGCGTTTGCGATATACACTTTTCCGGCTTTTATCGATATCTTTAATAGCTTAAAATGTTTTACGATAATTTTCACATCGTAAATTAAATATTTTCGAGCTTATATATATATATATTTGGTCCATATATTTATTTTCCGTTTTTATTTTTGGAAAGGTTCGAAAATATCTTCCGATCCGGAAAATTTATTCCGGTTAGTTTTGATCGAGTTTATTCTATTACTCTTTTTTTTTTCCTTTTCTTTTCCCCTTTTCTTCCCTCCTTGATGAGAGACCCCTGCTTTGCAGCCCAGTCTATTGCGTGCCTCCTGGTGAGCCTGTCCTCTACCCCTGCTCTCCTTTGGCAACAACAACAAGCAACCTGCACCCCGACCCCTCGACCACCACATCCGCGCAGTGACTCGACCTCTCATCCTTCTCTCGTTTCATCTGTACACTGGATCTCTTCCTCTTCTCTCACATATCCCACACAACCCTCCTCTGTTTCCTTCTCCTTGTGATGCCCTCGTATCTCCCTCCCTCACCTACAACTCCTCTGTCCTTTGCTCACTCTTTCTGCCCTCTGGACCGGAGCAACGTCTGCTTCCCTTCATCACCACACCAGCAAGCACCACCTGCAGCCTCAATTTGGGCTCCCTCCTCACCATTGCAACAGTCGCCGGGAGCAATGCAACCATCCTCACCCTCCTTCTCTCTTCAATCTCTCCCCTCGTTCGCCCCTTCTCCTCACTGTTGCTTCATCGCTGCCGCTTGGAAGCTCGATCGGAGGAGATCTGGCGGTCGAAGCCAGCCCGTATCTCTCTCGCACCTCAATCATGGAAGCCTCATATGTTGCGCCTCCACCAGTAACCAAGGGAAGAGTCGCCATCTTGCTTTGCCCTGGTCGCCGCGTCACCCTCGTCGCTTCCCTTCTTGGCTGCGGGGCACCATCGCCGGAGGAGTAGCAGGAGCGGCCGCCACCCTCACCTTTCCTCTGTCGCATTGCTGAAGGTTGAAGAACCTATTTAGGGCTTTTAATTCGGGGCCCTCCCTTTGTGCTATTTTCAAATTGTGACCCATTGTTTGTATTTGTAGTTTACAACCCAACTTTTGGAATCTTGCAAAATTACCCATGCTGGAATTATATTACAAGAAATAGCCCAAAGATTTATTTACAACTTATGACACAAGTTTCTAGCATTTCATAAATTGCCCTTGACAATGTTTCTATGGGTTTTAAATTTGGGATTTGCTTGAATTATATTCTTATTTATATATATCATATATATTTTGCTCATGTTGGATTAATTCCGGGTTATGACTCAAAGATTAAATTACGAGATTTTAACATTGGCTTTCAAAACGAGTTTTACCTTGAGTTTATGATGTTATACAATTTGTCCGGAATATTGTATTTACGGCTTTTAACTTGGGTTTTAGAAATGGGGTTTTCCTTAGATTATATATGCTCATTATTCCGTTCAAATTTAGCTTATAAGCTAAATTTGTTTAGTTTGGTGCTAGGTTCAGAAGTGCCCCGAGAAAGACCTAACGAGTCCAAGTCGACATCCGTTGAACGACTTCCGTCTTTTGACGTCGCGTGAGTATTATTTCCCCTCGATTTAGTTATGTTTAGTATTAGTATCATGCTAGGTTGAATCTAGCATAACTTAGAGTGAATGCCAAGTAGTGGCCTTGAACCTTAGGTGAGTTTTGAGGATTTATGATTGGCTAAGACTTGAGGTGTTTGGTTATCTTGTGAGGTTGTTATAAGGTTTTAAGTTATATGGTTGATCTTGTGAGCATTCTTAGGCTCGAGGTTGGGGTCGTATGATCTTGTGGGATTTTGGGGTTTAGGTTTGGCTTATCCTAGTATGTTATTATGAGTTACGATCTTGCGAGATTCTTGGGAGGGTAGATGCCCCTACGTTGTTATAGTTTATGATCTTGCGAGATCATTGGTACTAGAAGTCTAAGGACTTCTAACATGTGAGAGATATGTTGATCGTGTGCCTTGTTTTGATCAGGCGTTGAGTGCCTTCCTACGGGAAGTTGTGAACAGTGGTTAGCGGGTTTATCTTTGGGACGAGGTAAGTCTTCGGACTTACTTTGCTCGTATTCTCTGTATTAGTTTCAATGCGTGTTTGGTGGTGTGTGTTTATTGTTTATGTGTGTGTTTATTGCTTATGTTATAAGATCTAAACTGGTAATAGGACCACCGACTTTATATGTTTATATTTGGCCCAAGTGTATGATAACGGGCGGTGACCGCTTGTCCAGTCCAAAATGGGGATGACTGGGAGGTGCCTTGCGACCAGCCCATCGGGTGATGCTGATCCGCATCAAGTACAAACCCGTATGGTGAAAGGGGACAAGGGCGAGATCTTTAAGATTCTCGTGTCACAAAAGAAGTTGAATTAGAACGGGATATGACCTAATAATAAAAAGATAATAAACCGGATTGTGTGTTTTGGAACATGTTGTGTGTTTATGATGCCTTATGTGTGTGTGTGTGCCAATACCATGAATCTAATGCCTTGAATGCTAGCTAACGGTTTTATACCGATATTGTTGTAGTTGTCTTGCAGGTTAGGGGCGCGGCCGAGAGATCCGGAAGAGTGGGCAGCCGGGGTCCGTACATTTTAGGATGGGTTTTGGGGGTTGTTTTTATGTATTGTTTAGGGTATTATGTATGTCGCGTGTATGGCGGTTGCCTTTAGCGTTGTATCTCGGCTGAAGTCTTTCGTTGTTTTCTTTTTGGGTTCATATCATTGCATTAAAATGAATTTCGGTTTTGCCTTTATTTGTGTCTTGTTGTAAGATCCAGTGAAATTGTTGTCAGGCTAAGGGTCGGGACCCATTGTGAGGTCCTAACCCGTAGCGCTCCGAATCCCGTGGATTGGGGGCGTTACAAAGTGGTATCAGAGCCCTAGGTTGAAAACAATGGCACTCGTAATCTTCTAAAGGCCGAATAAGGAATAAACAGAACCCCGCGGGTTCTGAGTTTTCGTTTTCAAAATCACATGCATGAGTCGGGGTAGAATGTACGGGCCACCACTCCTTCCGTGGATCTCGGCAGCTTAGTTTATTGGATTTTGATATATATATATGTAAATATATATATGTAGATATGATATGTATAGTATATGTGGATGGTAGTGCATGATGACTTGATTTATATGTAAGGTTAATATATGTTGACTATAATACATGTTTTGGTACCTTATACTATTGATGAAATGTTAGATGTGTTATGTTGGTAGTGATATGGACTTAGGACTTATATAGTTATCCATAAGTATTCTTATTATTTATAGTAACACATAAGTGTATGAGACCTTATAGAAAAGATGATAGTAAGATATCATCACCTTTAGGACGATATTGTTGGCATGGGATAACGTTCATACAAGGAAGAACAAGTTCAAGTATCGAGTTTGAGCGTTACGTTCGGACGAATACCATGGCGTTTCTCGCATTCCTTTAAAAGGATGTTTAAAAGGAGGATTAGAGATGACGTAAACGAAGGACAACCAAGTAAAAGAACACCACGAGGCAACTTAAGAGGAATCAAGATGGAAGCAATACAAGTAGACGGGAGCAACATTAAAGTGTAGAAGTGATTCTAAAGAAGCCATGATTGAATGACAACGAGATGAGCGGTGTGGATGAACCAATCACAAAAGATTTAAGATATCGTAAGATAAGCTTACGATGTACCAAAAAGTAAAGTTTCAACATTACTAGAGTTATGAGAAGAAGGGCATGATGGGATTCACGTGGTGTTGACCGGTTTCTGGTTTGATTATAAGACTAAGCAACGCCGAGGTGGAGGAAGTGTGTATAAATGATGATCCCAAGAAGATGAAAGACGAAACAAGGAGCTTTGATCGAAAGACTGAAGATATCAACCAAGAGGAACACGAGTGGATGCTAGCTAGGGCTATAATATTTGGGAAGGTGCACTAGAAAGACATCAAGGAAGAATGGGTAAGCCTATGAGAGGGAGTTATATGAAACAACAAGGCAAAGAAGATATAGTTGCCTTATGAAGAAGAGGAAGCATGGAATGTAGAATGAGCTAATGGAAATTAAGGTAGAGTACCCCGATGAGGGTAGCCTTCATAAGAGAGGTAACATGGAAAGTGTAGTAGAATGATAAGGTGTTGACTTTGGAGAAGGTCAACTATAAGTTGACCAGTGACAACTGAGAACGCACAGGTGCGGGTTGTCTATTGGTGAGTGTAGAGGGGATGAGTAAACAAGACTATGAGCATATAGAGGAGCGACAACAAGATCTTAAAGTATTCGCGGTGGATCAATGTCAATGGTAAGAAAGTACGTCAACGGAAGTGCATTTGTCTTAAATCAAATAAGGTTGAATGAGTACAAACAAGTAGCTGTTACAAACCTCCTAGGGGAGGTTGAAGATGACCCTTTACGACCTTCTTAGGTCATGAGAACGGCATATGGGAGATCGATCCAGATAAAGGTTTGGTCATGATAAAGGAAACTAGTAGATCAAGAGGAAGGTGATATTTTCATTGTTGTGGGAGTATAATAAGAGGATGCATAGTATGTTCGTTCTAATGAAATGGACGGTATGTTTTCGCGAGCAAAAGGTGAGAGAGAGGCGTCGAACTCACACGGAAGAGACATGATGACTATGACGTGAAATAAAGAATCTGGATTAGGGCAACACTACAAGCTTAGAGTTATGATGTAAGTACTTGGTGGAGTTATGAGTGGATCTTTCAGTTAATGTGGATGGGAAACTTCGCCTAAAGGCGTACTAGTACGGTTTTGAGATTGCTCATGGAATCTCAAGAGATGCATAAGGTGACCAACAATAGCAAGAGAAGACCGAAGTGTTGAAGTTCGATGTCGACAAGAGATGTACAAAAAGTATATGGAAGATCAAGGTTAGAACCCTACGGTCGGTTTGACGTTACATAAGAAAATGAAGTATAAATTTCTACTCCTACTTGAAGAAAGGATATCCATGGTGCAAGCTTATGTAGAAGACTAAGAGCTCCTTCCATATGTTGGGATGTCCTGGAAAGCGAGGAAGATAAGATCAATTGTTTGAAAGTACGGTTAAGTCCTGCAGTTTGGACCCTATGGCTGCACATAAGTGAGAAACCTTAAAAGATTTTACAATCATGTCATCAAAGAGGGAGAATGAGACTAAGATAAAGGAATACTTAAATAAGGCTACAAGAGACAGAATACTCGAGCAAGTCTCTCGAGTTCTATAGATGAAGGATCTTTGAAAGAGGACGGTGAACATAGTAGCTATAAAAGGAGCAATACACGGGGTTAAAGGACGTCACCCCAGCAAATCGGATTGGACCACTTGTCAAGTGTTAGGACCAGGTTGTGTTGGTCATTGCGAGATGATATGGGTAGAGGAAAAGATGGAACCCGAAATAGAACGGATTCGAATGCGGCAGTAGGTGGGTTTTACCATTAAGCTTGATTTGAAGTTCATGTTTGATATATCTTGAATTTTTTTTTATTTGAAGTTATTATAGAGGACACCAGTTTGCGAAGAAAGAGACGGTTATCTCCGTTTGTACATCGATTTATATAAGTTGAGCAAGATGACAATGAAGGACAAATATCCCTTACAACGAATGGATGATCGACTCGATCAGTTGCAAGGGTTGGTAGTCTCTTATAAGATTAAGTTAAGAACTTCATTGTCACCGTTTGAGAATTCGAGATCGAGATATTGCAAGTACAACATTTTGGACCAATTAGAGTCACTAAGAGTTGTAGTTATTCCATATGGGCTTACTGATGCCCGGATGAGATGTTTTGGGTCTACTCTTGAAAAAGAGAGAAGATGTATGACATGGTGCCTCGGGATGGCAAAACCCCGAAAGATGTGAAAGAAGTTACAAGTTATCTTAGAAGTGTTGATCTTTACCAGATATGTGAAGGGAGAAGTTGTGTAACACCTTTTATGGTAACCTACTACGGATGATAATGAAGTATTGAATGGGACGAAGAATTGACAATAGAGTTGCTGATAATTAAGAGGGGATTTATTGGCGCAACTGTTTCGATTTACCTTGAGGCATTATGAGTTTGAAGTGTACAAGTGATTCTTCAAGACAAGGTCTTGATCGAGTATTGCGGATCGATATAAAAGTAATAGCATACATGTTTGGTTAATAGAAGTAGTATGGATTAAATTGCTCCCTTCATTTCTTGGGATATACGACAAGAACGGAGGAAATGTAACATCGAAGTTTAGTTTGGCTAGAGCCAAAGCCAATTGTGTAATTGGAAGTTCGACTTTCTTTGTTAGAGACAATCAAAGAGAAACATAATGTAAATGCTGAAGTGAGAAAGACCCGAGAATGAAGTTGAGTTCCGATAAATCGGACCTTTTGAGATCTTAGCGCAAGTTGGAGAAGTGACTTACAAGTGGGCGTTACCACCAAGAGTAGAAGGTGTTCACCCGATGTTTCATACGTATCAGTCGAGGGAGTACATACAAGATTCGAGACATGTCGTCAGTCATGATGATCTAGTTGCAAACGAGAGACCGATGAGGCTAACTGGAAGACGGAGGATAGTATCTTTAGTTGAGTTTTACGCTGATCTAGTAGCATCGATAAAATTGACGGGTTAGACCTAGTTCTTCCCTTGATTGAGAATGTGTATGTGTGGTGTTATGTTTAGTTTGTGCCCAGGTGGGAATGTGCTATATAACCTGATCTATCTTGCGGTGGTAGTTTGAGTAGATGATGTGTTTAGATTAGAAGTTTTAATCCTTCTTAGTTTGGGAGTTCATACCTCGGCCTTAGGGACCGAGAAGTTCGGCGTGTGCCAAGTTTCGGGACGAAACTTGCTTTTAGGGGGATCTGTTGTAATGCTCCAAATATTTGGCGCGTTTGCGATATACACTTTTCCGGCTTTTATCGATATCTTTAATAGCTTAAAATGTTTTACGATAATTTTCACATCGTAAATTAAATATTTTCGAGCTTATATATATATATTTGGTCCATATATTTATTTTCCGTTTTTATTTTTGGAAAGGTTCGAAAATATCTTCCGATCCGGAAAATTTATTCCGGTTAGTTTTGATCGAGTTTATTCTATTACTCTTTTTTTTTTTCCTTTTCTTTTCCCCTTTTCTTCCCACCTTGATGAGAGACCCCTGCTTTGCAGCCCAGTCTATTGCGTGCCTCCTGGTGAGCCTGTCCTCTACCCCTGCTCTCCTTTGGCAACAACAACAAGCAACCTGCACCCCGACCCCTCGACCACCACATCCGCGCAGTGACTCGACCTCTTATCCTTCTCTCGTTTCATCTGTACACTGGATCTCTTCCTCTTCTCTCACATATCCCACACAACCCTCCTCTGTTTCCTTCTCCTTGTGATGCCCTCGTATCTCCCTCCCTCACCTACAACTCCTCTGTCCTTTGCTCACTCTTTCTGCCCTCTGGACCGGAGCAACGTCTGCTTCCCTTCATCACCACACCAGCAAGCACCACCTGCAGCCTCAATTTGGGCTCCCTCCTCACCATTGCAACAGTCGCCGGGAGCAATGCAACCATCCTCGCCCTCCTTCTCTCTTCAATCTCTCCCCTCGTTCGCTCCTTCTCCTCACTGTTGCTTCATCGCTGCCGCTTGGAAGCTCGATCGGAGGAGATCTGGCGGTCGAAGCCAGCCCGTATCTCTCTCGCACCTCAATCATGGAAGCCTCATATGTTGCGCCTCCACCAGTAACCAAGGGAAGAGTCGCCATCTTGCTTTGCCCTGGTCGCCGCGTGACCCTCGTCGCTTCCCTTCTTGGCTGCGGGGCACCATCGCCGGAGGAGTAGCAGGAGCGGCCGCCACCCTCACCTTTCCTCTGTCGCATTGCTGAAGGTTGAAGAACCTATTTAGGGCTTTTAATTCGGGGCCCTCCCTTTGTGCTATTTTCAAATTGTGACCCACTGTTTGTATTTGTAGTTTACAACCCAACTTTTGGAATCTTGCAAAATTACCCATGCTGGAATTAAATTACAAGAAATAGCCCAAAGATTTATTTACAACTTATGACACAAGTTTCTAGCATTTCATAAATTGCCCTTGACAATGTTTCCATGGGTTTTAAATTTGGGATTTGCTTGAATTATATTCTTATTTATATATATCATATATATTATGCTCATGTTGGATTAATTCCGGGTTATGACTCAAAGATTAAATTACGAGATTTTAACATTGGCTTTCAAAACGAGTTTTACCTTGAGTTTATGATGTTATACAATTTGTCCGGAATATTGTATTTACGGCTTTTAACTTGGGTTTTAGAAATGGGGTTTTCCTTAGATTATATATGCTCATTATTCCGTTCAAATTTAGCTTATAAGCTAAATTTGTTTAGTTTGGTGCTAGGTTCGGAAGTGCCCCGAGAAAGACCTAACGAGTCCAAGTCGACATCCGTTGAACGACTTCCGTCTTTTGACGTCGCGTGAGTATTATTTCCCCTCGATTTAGTTATGTTTAGTATTAGTATCATGCTAGGTTGAATCTAGCATAACTTAGAGTGAATGCCAAGTAGTGGCCTTGAACCTTAGGTGAGTTTTGAGGATTTATGATTGGCTAAGACTTGAGGTGTTTGGTTATCTAGTGAGGTTGTTATAAGGTTTTAAGTTATATGGTTGATCTTGTGAGCATTCTTAGGCTCGAGGTTGGGGTCGTATGATCTTGTGGGATTTTGGGGTTTAGGTTTGGCTTATCCTAGTATGTTATTATGAGTTACGATCTTGCGAGATTCTTGGGAGGGTAGATGCCCCTACGTTGTTATAGTTTATGATCTTGCGAGATCATTGGTACTAGAAGTCTAAGGACTTCTAGCATGTGAGAGATATGTTGATCGTGTGCCTTGTTTTGATTAGGCGTTGAGTGCCTTCCTACGGGAAGTTGTGAGCAGTGGTTAGCGGGTTTATCTTTGGGACGAGGTAAGTCTTCGGACTTACTTAGCTCGTATTCTCTGTATTAGTTTTAATGCGTATTTGGTGGTGTGTGTTTATTGTTTATGTGTGTGTTTATTGCTTATGTTATAACATCTAAACTGGTAATAGGACCACCGACTTTATATGTTTATATTTGGCCCAAGTGTATGATAACGGGCGGTGACCGCTTGTCCAGTCCAAAATGGGGATGACTGGGAGGTTCCTTGGGACCAGCCCATCGGGTGATGCTGATCCGCATCAAGTACAAACCCGTATGGTGAAAGGGGACAAGGGCGAGATCTTTAAGATTCTCGTGTCACAAAAGAAGTTGAATTAGAACGGGATATGACCTAATAATAAAAAGATAATAAACCGGATTGTGTGTTTTGGAACATGTTGTGTGTTTATGATGCCTTATGTGTGTGTGTGTGCCAATACCATGATTCTAATGCCTTGAATGCTAGCTAACGGTTTTATACCGATATTGTTGTAGTTGTCTTGCAGGTTAGGGGTGCGGCCAAGAGATCCGGAAGAGTGGGCAGCCGGGGTCCGTACATTTTAGGATGGGTTTTGGGGGTTGTTTTTATGTATTGTTTAGGGTATTATGTATGTCGCGTGTATGGCGGTTGCCTTTAGCGTTGTATCTCGGCTGAAGTCTTTCGTTGTTTTCTTTTTGGGTTCATATCATTGCATTAAAATGAATTTCGGTTTTGCCTTTATTTGTGTCTTGTTGTAAGATCCAGTGAAATTGTTGTCAGGCTAAGGGTCGGGACCCATTGTGAGGTCCTAACCCGTAGCGCTCCGAATCCTGTGGATTGGGGGCGTTACAAAGTGGTATCAGAGCCCTAGGATGACAACAATGGCACTCGCAATCTTCTAAAGGCCGAATAAGGAATAAACAGAACCCCGCGGGTTCTGAGTTTTCGTTTTTAAAATCACATGCATGAGTCGGGGTAGAATGTACGGGCCACCACTCCTTCCGCGGATCTCGGCAGCTTAGTTTATTGGATTTTGATATATATATATGTATATATATATGTAGATATGATATGTATAGTATATGTGGATGGTAGTGCATGATGACTTGATTTATATGTATGGTTAATATATGTTGACTATAATACATGTTTTGGTACCTTATACTGTTGATGAAATGTTAGATGTGTTATGTTGGTAGTGATATGGACTTAGGACTTATATAGTTATGCATAAGTATTCTTATTATTTATAGTAACACATAAGTGTATGAGACCTTATAGAAAAGATGATAGTAAGATATCATCACCTTTAGGACGATATTGTTGGCATGGGATAACGTTCATACAAGGAAGAACAAGTTCAAGTATCGAGTTTGAGCGTTACGTTCGGACGAATACCATGGAGTTTCTTGCATTCCTTTAAAAGGATGTTGAAAAGGAGGATTAGAGATGACGTAAACGAAGGACAACCAAGTAAAAGAACACCACGAGGAAACTTAAGAGGAATCAAGATGGAAGCAATACAAGTAGACGGGAGCAACATTAAAGTGTAGAAGTGATTCTAAAGAAGCCATGATTGAATGACAACGAGATGAGCGGTGTGGATGAACCAATCACAAAAGATTTAAGATATCGTAAGATAAGCTTACGATGTACCAAAAAGTAAAGTTTCAACATTACTAGAGTTATGAGAAGAAGGGCATGATGGGATTCACGTGGTGTTGACCGGTTTCTGGTTTGATTATAAGACTAAGCAACGCCGAGGTGGAGGAAGTGTGTATAAATGATGATCCCAAGAAGATGAAAGACGAAACAAGGAGCTTTGATCGAAAGACTTAAGATATCAACCAAGAGGAACACGAGTGGATGCTAGCTAGGGCTATAATATTTGGGAAGGTGCACTAGAAAGACATCAAGGAAGAATGGGTAAGCCTATGAGAGGGAGTTATATGAAACAACAAGGCAAAGAAGATATAGTTGCCTTATGAAGAAGAGGAAGCATGGAATGTAGAATGAGCTAATGGAAATTAAGGTAGAGTACCCCGATGAGGGTAGCCTTCATAAGAGAGGTAACATGGAAAGTGTAGTAGAATGATAAGGTGTTGACTTTGGAGAAGGTCAACTATAAGTTGACCAGTGACAACTGAGAACGCACAGGTGCGGGTTGTCTATTGGTGAGTTTAGAGGGGATGAGTAAACAAGACTATGAGCATATAGAGGAGCGACAACAAGATCTTAAAGTATTCGCGGTGGATCAATGTCAATGGTAAGAAAGTACGTCAACGGAAGTGCATTTGTCTTAAATCAAATAAGGTTGAATGAGTACAAACAAGTAGCTGTTACAAACCTCCTAGGGGAGGTTGAAGATGACCCTTTACGACCTTCTTAGGTCATGAGAACGGCATATGGGAGATCGATCCAGATAAAGGTTTGGTCATGATAAAGGAAACTAGTAGATCAAGAGGAAGGTGATATTTTCATTGTTGTGGGAGTATAATAAGAGGATGCACAGTATGTTCGTTCTAATGAAACGGACGGTATGTTTTCGCGAGCAAAAGGTGAGAGAGAGGCGTCGAACTCACACGGAAGAGACATGGTGACTATGACGTGAAATGAGGAATCTGGATTAGGGCAACACTACAAGCTTAGAGTTATGATGTAAGTACTTGGTGGAGTTATGAGTGGATCTTTCAGTTAATGTGGATGGGAAACTTCGCCTAAAGGCGTACTAGTACGGTTTTGAGATTGCTCATGGAATCTCAAGAGATGCATAAGGTGACCAACAATAGCAAGAGAAGACCGAAGTGTTGAAGTTCGATGTCGACAAGAGATGTACAAAAAGTATATGGAAGATCAAGGTTAGAACCCTACGGTCGGTTTGACGTTACATAAGAAAATGAAGTATAAATTTCTACTCCTACTTGAAGAAAGGATATCCATGGTGCAAGCTTATGTAGAAGACTAAGAGCTCCTTCCATATGTTGGGATGTCCTGGAAAGCGAGGAAGATAAGATCAATTGTTTGAAAGTACGGTTAAGTCCTGCAGTTTGGACCCTATGGCTGCACATAAGTGAGAAACCTTAAAAGATTTTACAATCATGTCATCAAAGAGGGAGAATGAGACTAAGATAAAGGAATACTTAAATAAGGCTACAAGAGACAGAATACTCGAGCAAGTCTCTCGAGTTCTATAGATGAAGGATCTTTGAAAGAGGACGGTGAACATAGTAGCTATAAAAGGAGCAATACACGGGGTTAAAGGACGTCACCCCAGCAAATCGGATTGGACCACTTGTCAAGTGTTAGGACCAGGTTGTGTTGGTCATTGCGAGATGATATGGGTAGAGGAAAAGATGGAACCCGAGATAGAACGGATTCGAATGCGGCAGTAGGTGGGTTTTACCATTAAGCTTGATTTGAAGTTCATGTTTGATATATCTTGAATTTTTTTTTATTTGAAGTTATTATAGAGGACACCATTAAGCTTGACAATGAAGGACAAATATCCCTTACAACTAATGGATGATCGACTCGATCAGTTGCAAGGGCTGGTAGTCTCTTATAAGATTAAGTTAAGAACTTCATTGTCACCGTTTGAGAATTCGAGATCGAGATATTGCAAGTACAACATTTTGGACCAATTAGAGTCACTAAGAGTTGTAGTTATTCCATATGGGCTTACTGATGCCCGGATGAGATGTTTTGGATCTACTCTTGAAAAAGAGAGAAGATGTATGACATGGTGCCTCGGGATGGCAAAACCCCGAAAGATGTGAAAGAAGTTACAAGTTATCTTAGAAGTGTTGAGCTTTACCAGATATGTGAAGGGAGAAGTTGTGTAACACCTTTTATGGTAACCTACTACGGATGATAATGAAGTATTGAATGGGACGAAGAATTGACAATAGAGTTGCTGATAATTAAGAGGGGATTTATTGGCGCAACTGTTTCGATTTACCTTGAGGCATTATGAGTTTGAAGTGTACAAGTGATTCTTCAAGACAAGGTCTTGATCGAGTATTGCGGATCGATATAAAAGTAATAGCATACATGTTTGGTTAATAGAAGTAGTATGGATTAAATTGCTCCCTTCATTTCTTGGGATATACGACAAGAACGGAGGAAATGTAACATCGAAGTTTAGTTTGGCTAGAGCCACCGACTTTATATGTTTATATTTGGCCCAAGTGTATGATAACGGGCGGTGACCGCTTGTCCAGTCCAAAATGGGGATGACTGGGAGGTTCCTTGGGACCAGCCCATCGGGTGATGCTGATCCGCATCAAGTACAAACCCGTATGGTGAAAGGGGACAAGGGCGAGATCTTTAAGATTCTCGTGTCACAAAAGAAGTTGAATTAGAACGGGATATGACCTAATAATAAAAAGATAATAAACCGGATTGTGTGTTTTGGAACATGTTGTGTGTTTATGATGCCTTATGTGTGTGTGTGCCAATACCATGATTCTAATGCCTTGAATGCTAGCTAACGGTTTTATACCGATATTGTTGTAGTTGTCTTGCAGGTTAGGGGCGCGGCCGAGAGATCCGGAAGAGTGGGCAGCCGGGGTCCGTACATTTTAGGATGGGTTTTGGGGGTTGTTTTTATGTATTGTTTTGGGTATTATGTATGTCGCGTGTATGGCGGTTGCCTTTAGCGTTGTATCTCGGCTGAAGACTTTCGTTGTTTTCTTTTTGGGTTCATATCATTGCATTAAAATGAATTTCGGTTTTGCCTTTATTTGTGTCTTGTTGTAAGATCCAGTGAAATTGTTGTCAAGCTAAGGGTCGGGACCCATTGTGAGGTCCTAACCTGTAGCGCTCCGAATCCCGTGGATTGGGGGCGTTACAATAATCCACCGTTCAGTTTTTAAGATGTTATAGAGTGTCATGCATAGTATGGTGTATCAAAAGTTGGGGTTGATCCAACGGTTGGATTTAGATCTATGAAGGTCCAAAGTGGACTGGCTGAGCAGTTAAGAAATACTCAGTTTTTGGCTAAGTCTGAATTTCTGGTTTAGGAATTGACTCTGAGAATTTTTGTAGAAGTGATTATTATGTATTTTTGGGAAATTCTGACTACTATGGATAGAGTGCATAGCATAAAAGACTTAGAGATTTTTGTTAGACTTTTTATATTTTTTATTCGGTTCTCATATCTTAAGCCAAAGTCGGACCTTGACGACTTTTTATGAAAGTCAAGAATTAAATCTTTAGCAAACTTTCCTTTGAGAGTTTGAGTGTGGTTTTGAGTTCCAAAGACTAGTTTGGAACTTTGTTATGGAATTTTATAAAGTTTCGGGACCAGGGGTAAAACAGTCATTTATCCGTATAAGGGTATTTTGGTAATTTAGCTGATGATAGAGTTAAATATCTTAGAAGTCAGAGACTTCTAATTAAGTGGGATATATTATTGATCCACTTGCCTTTTATAACAGGCGGTTGAGTTCCTGCGGTTACGGACCGAGTCGAGATAACGAGATTATGTTTGAATTCAGGTAAGTCCTTTCGGCTTACTTAGCTGACTTCTAGATATGAGTATGATTAATGGTAGTGGTGTGTGAATGAGATGCTTATAGTTCTATTTTAGTAATAATTATATACCGACCTATACCTTGGCCTAAGAGTAACGGGCGGTGGCATTCTGCTCAGTTAGCTTGAGGGCGCTGGGGGTTTCTTTAGGGACTAGTCCACACTCGGTTTGTAGTGATGCTAAGGGCGGAGTAAGCTAGACCTACACCCAGTTGGATAAGGAACGGAGGCGAGAACTCTTAAGATTCTCGTGCCACAACTGTAAAATGGAATAAGGTGCATCACTTAACTACTAGATAATAACCGGTTTGTGTGCCAGCATGATGATTGTTTATGTTACCTTGTTTGTGTTTGTGCTATCCTTATTCTGCTTATATTTGGATTGTTAGCTAACGGTTTATCCGTGTTGTAGATCTGTAGAGATAGACAGCTGTAGAGAGATTTGGAAAGGATGGTCAGCCGGGTCCACGTATTCATTAGATGGGGACGGAGGAGTCTTCCATACGACATGCATGTTATGTATTTATATATATGTTTGTAAGGCTGTCACATGTATACATTCATACCATCAAAATATTATGTTTTAAAATTGTTTTAAACACATTTGTGCCTTGTTGTAAGATCCTAGTAAAGTTGTTGTTAAACCAAGGTTGGGACCCATTGTGAGGTCCTAACCAGTAGCTCCCCGAGTTCCAAGAACTTGGGGTGTTACAACATCGGAGTTACGGTGTGAGAGTTATAGTATCCCGAAGTTGGCTATTCATGCAGTTTTTTTTAGTCTGCTGAGTTTGAGGAAATTTGCTTGAGATGCAGTTTTGTGGAATAAGGTTATTGACTTCTGTTAGACTTGAATCTCTGACAAGTTATAGTTGATATAGTATAGTAGATCATACTAAAATTTTAGAGGAATCCATGCTACGGTTTGAGAGTTATGGTGTCTCAAATTTGACTCCTCACACAGTTTTTATAACTGTGCTGAGTGTTGGGAAAAATATCATGTGATGTTGTTTTGAGAGATAGTTTTGAATAAGAGTTTGATCTCTGTTTGACTTGAATTTTGGATATGATATAGTTGGCATATTATGGTGGAACATATTAAAATTTGGGATGAATCCAGCTAGTGGTTTAGGAGTTATGAATTTTTGAAGTTGAGACCTTAAACAATTTTCTAGATGTTGCTGAAATTATTGAGTGCTGGAATTATCTGGGTTGTGCAGTCATGGTTGAGCTTAAGTTTGGATACCTTAGAAACATAATCCACCGTTCCGTTTTTAATATGTTATTGAATGTCATGCATAGTATGGTGTATCAAAAGTTGGGGTTGATCCAACGGTTGGATTTAGATCTATGAAGCTCCAAAGTGGACTGGCTGAGCAGTTAAGAAATACTCAGTTTTTAGCTAAGTCTGAATTTCTGGTTTAGGAATTGATTCTGAGAATTTGTGTAGAAGTGATTATTATGTATTTTTGGTAAATTCTGACTACTATGGATAGAGTGCATTGCATAAAAGACTTAGAGATTTTTGTTAAACTTTTTATATTTTTTATTCGGTTCTCATATCTTAAGCCAAAGTCGGACCTTGACGACTTTTTATGAAAGTCAAGAATGTAGTTAACTCTTCTAAATCTTTAGCAAACTTTCCTTTGAGAGTTTGAGTGTGGTTTTGAGTTCTGAAGAATAGTTTGGATCTTTGTTATGGAATTTTATAAAGTTTCGGGACCAGGGGTAAAACAGTCATTTATCCGTATAAGGGTATTTTGGTAATTTAGCTGATGATAGAGTTAAATATCTTAGAAGTCCGAGACTTCTAATTAAGTGGGATATATTATTGATCCACTTGCCTTTTATAACAGGCGGTTGAGTTCCTGCGGTTACAGACCGAGTCGAGATAACGAGATTATGTTTGAATTCAGGTAAGTCCTTTCGGCTTAATTAGTTGACTTCTAGATATGAGTATGATTAATGGTAGTGGTGTGTGAATGAGATGCTTATAGTTCTATTTTAGTAATAATTATATACCGACCTATACCTTGGCCTAAGAGTAACGGGCGGTGGCATTCTGCTCAGTTAGCTTGAGGGCGCTGGGGGTTTCTTTAGGGACTAGTCCACACTCGGTTTGTAGTGATGCTAAGGGCGGAGTAAGCTAGACCTACACCCAGTTGGATAAGGAACGGAGGCGAGAACTCTTAAGATTCTCGTGCCACAACTGTAAAATGGAATAAGGTGCATCACTTAACTACTAGATAATAAACGGTTTGTGTGCCAGCATGATGATTGTTTATGTTACCTTGTTTGTGTTTGTGCTATCCTTATTCTGCTTATATTTGGATTGTTAGCTAACGGTTTATCCGTGTTGTAGATCTGTAGAGATAGACAGCTGTAGAGAGATCCGGAACGGATGGTCAGCCGGGTCCACGTATTCATTAGACGGGGACGGAGGAGTCTTCCATACGACATGCATGTTATGTATTTATATATATGTTTGTAAGGCTGTCACATGTATACATTCATACCATCAAAATATTATGTTTTAAAATTGTTTTAAATACATTTGTGCCTTGTTGTAAGATCCTAGTAAAGTTGTTGTTAAACCAAGGTTGGGACCCATTGTGAGGTCCTAACCAGTAGCTCCCCGAGTTCCAAGAACTTGGGGTGTTACAACATCGGAGTTACGGTGTGAGAGTTATTGTATCCCGAAGTTGGCTATTCATGCAGTTTTTTTTAGTCTGCTGAGTTTGAGGAAATTTGCTTGAGATGCAGTTTTGTGGAATAAGGTTATTGACTTCTGTTAGACTTGAATCTCTGACAAGTTATAGTTGATATAGTATAGTAGATCATACTAAAATTTTAGAGGAATCCATGCTACGGTTTGAGAGTTATGGTGTCTCAAATTTGACTCCTCACACAGTTTTTATAACTGTGCTGAGTGTTGGGAAAAATAGCATGTGATGCTGTTTTGAGAGATAGTTTTGAATAAGAGTTTGATCTCTGTTTGACTTGAATTTTGGATATGATATAGTTGGCATATTATGGGGGAACATATTAAAATTTGGGATGAATCCAGCAAGTGGTTTAGGAGTTATGAATTTTTTAAGTTGAGACCTTAAACAATTTTCTAGATGTTGCTGAAATTATTGAGTGCTGGAATTATCTGGGTTGTGCAGTCATGGTTGAGCTTCAGTTTGGATACCTTAGAAACATAATCCACCGTTCAGTTTTTAAGATGTTATAGAATGTCATGCATAGTATGGTGTATCAAAAGTTGGGGTTGATCCAACGGTTGGATTTAGATCTATGAAGGTCCAAAGTGGACTGGCTGAGCAGTTAAGAAATACTCAGTTTTTAGCTAAGTCTGAATTTCTGGTTTAGGAATTGACTCTGAGAATTTTTGTAGAAGTGATTATTATGTATTTTTGGGAAATTCTGACTACTATGGATAGAGTGCATAGCATAAAAGACTTAGAGATTTTTGTTAGACTTTTTATATTTTTTATTCGGTTCTCATATCTTAAGCCAAAGTCGGACCTTGACGACTTTTTATGAAAGTCAAGAATTAAATCTTTAGCAAACTTTCCTTTGAGAGTTTGAGTGTGGTTTTGAGTTCCGAAGACTAGTTTGGAACTTTGTTATGGAATTTTATAAAGTTTCGGGACCAGGGGTAAAACAGTCATTTATCCGTATAAGGGTATTTTGGTAATTTAGCTGATGATAGAGTTAAATATCTTAGAAGTCAGAGACTTCTAATTAAGTGGGATATATTATTGATCCACTTGCCTTTTATAACAGGCGGTTGAGTTCCTGCGGTTACAGACCGAGTCGAGATAACGAGATTATGTTTGAATTCAGGTAAGTCCTTTCGGCTTACTTAGCTGACTTCTAGATATGAGTATGATTAATGGTAGGTGTGTGTGAATTAGATGCTTATAGTTCTATTTTAGTAATAATTATATACCGACCTATACCTTGGCCTAAGAGTAACGGGCGGTGGCATTCTGCTCAGTTAGCTTGAGGGCGCTGGGGGTTTCTTTAGGGACTAGTCCACACTCGGTTTGTAGTGATGCTAAGGGCGGAGTAAGCTAGACCTACACCCAGTTGGATAAGGAACGGAGGCGAGAACTCTTAAGATTCTCGTGCCACAACTGTAAAATGGAATAAGGTGCATCACTTAACTACTAGATAATAACCGGTTTGTGTGCCAGCATGATGATTGTTTATGTTACCTTGTTTGTGTTTGTGCTATCCTTATTCTGCTTATATTTGGATTGTTAGCTAACGGTTTATCCGTGTTGTAGATCTGTAGAGATAGACAGCTGTAGAGAGATTTGGAAAGGATGGTCAGCCGGGTCCACGTATTCATTAGATGGGGACGGAGGAGTCTTCCATACGACATGCATGTTATGTATTTATATATATGTTTGTAAGGCTGTCACATGTATACATTCATACCATCAAAATATTATGTTTTAAAATTGTTTTAAACACATTTGTGCCTTGTTGTAAGATCCTAGTAAAGTTGTTGTTAAACCAAGGTTGGGACCCATTGTGAGGTCCTAACCAGTAGCTCCCCGAGTTCCAAGAACTTGGGGTGTTACAACATCGGAGTTACGGTGTGAGAGTTATAGTATCCCGAAGTTGGCTATTCATGCAGTTTTTTTTAGTCTGCTGAGTTTGAGGAAATTTGCTTGAGATGCAGTTTTGTGGAATAAGGTTATTGACTTCTGTTAGACTTGAATCTCTGACAAGTTATAGTTGATATAGTATAGTAGATCATACTAAAATTTTAGAGGAATCCATGCTACGGTTTGAGAGTTATGGTGTCTCAAATTTGACTCCTCACACAGTTTTTATAACTGTGCTGAGTGTTGGGAAAAATATCATGTGATGTTGTTTTGAGAGATAGTTTTGAATAAGAGTTTGATCTCTGTTTGACTTGAATTTTGGATATGATATAGTTGGCATATTATGGTGGAACATATTAAAATTTGGGATGAATCCAGCTAGTGGTTTAGGAGTTATGAATTTTTGAAGTTGAGACCTTAAACAATTTTCTAGATGTTGCTGAAATTATTGAGTGCTGGAATTATCTGGGTTGTGCAGTCATGGTTGAGCTTAAGTTTGGATACCTTAGAAACATAATCCACCGTTCCGTTTTTAATATGTTATTGAATGTCATGCATAGTATGGTGTATCAAAAGTTGGGGTTGATCCAACGGTTGGATTTAGATCTATGAAGCTCCAAAGTGGACTGGCTGAGCAGTTAAGAAATACTCAGTTTTTAGCTAAGTCTGAATTTCTGGTTTAGGAATTGATTCTGAGAATTTGTGTAGAAGTGATTATTATGTATTTTTGGTAAATTCTGACTACTATGGATAGAGTGCATTGCATAAAAGACTTAGAGATTTTTGTTAAACTTTTTATATTTTTTATTCGGTTCTCATATCTTAAGCCAAAGTCGGACCTTGACGACTTTTTATGAAAGTCAAGAATGTAGTTAACTCTTCTAAATCTTTAGCAAACTTTCCTTTGAGAGTTTGAGTGTGGTTTTGAGTTCTGAAGAATAGTTTGGATCTTTGTTATGGAATTTTATAAAGTTTCGGGACCAGGGGTAAAACAGTCATTTATCCGTATAAGGGTATTTTGGTAATTTAGCTGATGATAGAGTTAAATATCTTAGAAGTCCGAGACTTCTAATTAAGTGGGATATATTATTGATCCACTTGCCTTTTATAACAGGCGGTTGAGTTCCTGCGGTTACAGACCGAGTCGAGATAACGAGATTATGTTTGAATTCAGGTAAGTCCTTTCGGCTTAATTAGTTGACTTCTAGATATGAGTATGATTAATGGTAGTGGTGTGTGAATGAGATGCTTATAGTTCTATTTTAGTAATAATTATATACCGACCTATACCTTGGCCTAAGAGTAACGGGCGGTGGCATTCTGCTCAGTTAGCTTGAGGGCGCTGGGGGTTTCTTTAGGGACTAGTCCACACTCGGTTTGTAGTGATGCTAAGGGCGGAGTAAGCTAGACCTACACCCAGTTGGATAAGGAACGGAGGCGAGAACTCTTAAGATTCTCGTGCCACAACTGTAAAATGGAATAAGGTGCATCACTTAACTACTAGATAATAAACGGTTTGTGTGCCAGCATGATGATTGTTTATGTTACCTTGTTTGTGTTTGTGCTATCCTTATTCTGCTTATATTTGGATTGTTAGCTAACGGTTTATCCGTGTTGTAGATCTGTAGAGATAGACAGCTGTAGAGAGATCCGGAACGGATGGTCAGCCGGGTCCACGTATTCATTAGACGGGGACGGAGGAGTCTTCCATACGACATGCATGTTATGTATTTATATATATGTTTGTAAGGCTGTCACATGTATACATTCATACCATCAAAATATTATGTTTTAAAATTGTTTTAAATACATTTGTGCCTTGTTGTAAGATCCTAGTAAAGTTGTTGTTAAACCAAGGTTGGGACCCATTGTGAGGTCCTAACCAGTAGCTCCCCGAGTTCCAAGAACTTGGGGTGTTACAACATCGGAGTTACGGTGTGAGAGTTATTGTATCCCGAAGTTGGCTATTCATGCAGTTTTTTTTAGTCTGCTGAGTTTGAGGAAATTTGCTTGAGATGCAGTTTTGTGGAATAAGGTTATTGACTTCTGTTAGACTTGAATCTCTGACAAGTTATAGTTGATATAGTATAGTAGATCATACTAAAATTTTAGAGGAATCCATGCTACGGTTTGAGAGTTATGGTGTCTCAAATTTGACTCCTCACACAGTTTTTATAACTGTGCTGAGTGTTGGGAAAAATAGCATGTGATGCTGTTTTGAGAGATAGTTTTGAATAAGAGTTTGATCTCTGTTTGACTTGAATTTTGGATATGATATAGTTGGCATATTATGGGGGAACATATTAAAATTTGGGATGAATCCAGCAAGTGGTTTAGGAGTTATGAATTTTTTAAGTTGAGACCTTAAACAATTTTCTAGATGTTGCTGAAATTATTGAGTGCTGGAATTATCTGGGTTGTGCAGTCATGGTTGAGCTTCAGTTTGGATACCTTAGAAACATAATCCACCGTTCAGTTTTTAATATGTTATAGAATGTCATGCATAGTATGGTGTATCAAAAGTTGGGGTTGATCCAACGGTTGGATTTAGATCTATGAAGGTCCAAAGTGGACTGGCTGAGCAGTTAAGAAATACTCAGTTTTTAGCTAAGTCTGAATTTCTGGTTTAGGAATTGACTCTGAGAATTTGTGTAGAAGTGATTATTATGTATTTTTGGTAAATTCTGACTACTATGGATAGAGTGCATAGCATAAAAGACTTAGAGATTTTTGTTAAACTTTTTATATTTTTTATTCGGTTCTCATATCTTAAGCCAAAGTCGGACCTTGACGACTTTTTATGAAAGTCAAGAATGTAGTTAACTCTTCTAAATCTTTAGCAAACTTTCCTTTGAGAGTTTGAGTGTGGTTTTGAGTTCCGAAGAATAGTTTGGAACTTTGTTATGGAATTTTATAAAGTTTCGGGACCAGGGGTAAAACAGTCATTTATCCGTATAAGGGTATTTTGGTAATTTAGCTGATGATAGAGTTAAATATCTTAGAAGTCAGAGACTTCTAATTAAGTGGGATATATTATTGATCCACTTGCCTTTTATAACAGGCGGTTGAGTTCCTGCGGTTACAGACCGAGTCGAGATAACGAGATTATGTTTGAATTCAGGTAAGTCCTTTCGGCTTACTTAGCTGACTTCTAGATATGAGTATGATTAATGGTAGGTGTGTGTGAATTAGATGCTTATAGTTCTATTTTAGTAATAATTATATACCGACCTATACCTTGGCCTAAGAGTAACGGGCGGTGGCATTCTGCTCAGTTAGCTTGAGGGCGCTGGGGGTTTCTTTAGGGACTAGTCCACACTCGGTTTGTAGTGATGCTAACGGCGGAGTAAGCTAGACCTACACCCAGTTGGATAAGGAACGGAGGCGAGAACTCTTAAGATTCTCGTGCCACAACTGTAAAATGGAATAAGGTGCATCACTTAACTACTAGATAATAAACGGTTTGTGTACCAGCATGATGATTGTTTATGTTACCTTGTTTGTGTTTGTGCTATCCTTATTCTGCTTATATTTGGATTGTTAGCTAACGGTTTATCCGTGTTGTAGATCTGTAGAGATAGACAGCTGTAGAGAGATCCGGAACGGATGGTCAGCCGGGTCCACGTATTCATTAGACGGGGACGGAGGAGTCTTCCATACGACATGCATGTTATGTATTTATATATATGTTTGTAAGGCTGTCACATGTATACATTCATACCATCAAAATATTATGTTTTAAAATTGTTTTAAATACATTTGTGCCTTGTTGTAAGATCCTAGTAAAGTTGTTGTTAAACCAATGTTGGGACCCATTGTGAGGTCCTAACCAGTAGCTCCCCGAGTTCCAAGAACTTGGGATGTTACAACATCGGAGTTACGGTGTGAGAGTTATAGTATCCCGAAGTTGGCTATTCATGCAGTTTTTTTTAGTCTGCTGAGTTTGAGGAAATTTGCTTGAGATGCAGTTTTGTTGAATAAGGTTATTGACTTCTGTTAGACTTGAATCTCTGTCAAGTTGTAGTTGATATAGTATAGTAGATCATACTAAAATTTTAGAGGAATCCATGCTACGGTTTGAGAGTTATGGTGTCTCAAATTTGACTCCTCACACAGTTTTTATAACTGTGCTGAGTGTTGGGAAAAATAGCATGTGATGCTGTTTTGAGAGATAGTTTTGAATAAGAGTTTGATCTCTGTTTGACTTGAATTTTGGATATGATATAGTTGGCATATTATGGTGGAACATATTAAAATTTGGGATGAATCCAGCTAGTGGTTTAGGAGTTATGAATTTTTGAAGTTGAGACCTTAAACAATTTTCTGGATGTTGCTGAAATTATTGAGTGCTGGAATTATCTGGGTTGTGCAGTCATGTTTGAGCCTAAGTTTGGATACCTTAGAAAAATAATCCACCGTTCAGTTTTTAATATGTTATAGAATGTCATGCATAGTATGGTGTATCAAAAGTTGGGGTTGATCCAACGGTTGGATTTAGATCTATGAAGCTCGAAAGTGGACTGTCTGAGCAGTTAAGAAATACTCAGTTTTTAGCTAAGTCTGAATTTCTGGTTTAGGAATTGACTCTGAGAATTTGTGTAGAAGTGATTATTATGTATTTTTGGTAAATTCTGACTACTATGGATAGAGTGCATAGCATAAAAGACTTAGAGATTTTTGTTAAACTTTTTATATTTTTTATTCGGTTCTCATATCTTAAGCCAAAGTCGGACCTTGACGACTTTTTATGAAAGTCAAGAATGTAGTTAACTCTTCTAAATCTTTAGCAAACTTTCCTTTGAGAGTTTGAGTGTGGTTTTGAGTTCTGAAGAATAGTTTGGAACTTTGTTATGGAATTTTATAAAGTTTCGGGACCAGGGGTAAAACAGTCATTTATCCGTATAAGGGTATTTTGGTAATTTAGCTGATGATAGAGTTAAATATCTTAGAAGTCCGAGACTTCTAATTAAGTGGGATATATTATTGATCCACTTGCCTTTTATAACAGGCGGTTGAGTTCCTGCGGTTACAGACCGAGTCGAGATAACGAGATTATGTTTGAATTCAGGTAAGTCCTTTCGGCTTACTTAGCTGACTTCTAGATATGAGTATGATTAATGGTAGTGGTGTGTGAATGAGATGCTTATAGTTCTATTTTAGTAATAATTATATACCGACCTATACCTTGGCCTAAGAGTAACGGGCGGTGGCATTCTGCTCAGTTAGCTTGAGGGCGCTGGGGGTTTCTTTAGGGACTAGTCCACACTCGGTTTGTAGTGATGATAAGGGCGGAGTAAGCTAGACCTACACCCAGTTGGATAAGGAACGGAGGCGAGAACTCTTAAGATTCTCGTGCCACAACTGTAAAATGGAATAAGGTGCATCACTTAACTACTAGATAATAAACGGTTTGTGTGCCAGCATGATGATTGTTTATGTTACCTTGTTTGTGTTTGTGCTATCCTTATTCTGCTTATATTTGGATTGTTAGCTAACGGTTTATCCGTGTTGTAGATCTGTAGAGATAGACAGCTGTAGAGAGATCCGGAACGGATGGTCAGCCGGGTCCACGTATTCATTAGACGGGGACGGAGGAGTCTTCCATACGACATGCATGTTATGTATTTATATATATGTTTGTAAGGCTGTCACATGTATACATTCATACCATCAAAATATTATGTTTTAAAATTGTTTTAAATACATTTGTGCCTTGTTGTAAGATCCTAGTAAAGTTGTTGTTAAACCAAGGTTGGGACCCATTGTGAGGTCCTAACCAGTAGCTCCCCGAGTTCCAAGAACTTGGGGTGTTACAACATCGGAGTTACGGTGTGAGAGTTATAGTATCCCGAAGTTGGCTATTCATGCAGTTTTTTTTAGTCTGCTGAGTTTGAGGAAATTTGCTTGAGATGCAGTTTTGTGGAATAAGGTTATTGACTTCTGTTAGACTTGAATCTCTGACAAGTTATAGTTGATATAGTATAGTAGATCATACTAAAATTTTAGAGGAATCCATGCTACGGTTTGAGAGTTATGGTGTCTCAAATTTGACTCCTCACACAGTTTTTATAACTGTGCTGAGTGTTGGGAAAAATAGCATGTGATGCTGTTTTGAGAGATAGTTTTGAATAAGAGTTTGATCTCTGTTTGACTTGAATTTTGAATATGATATAGTTGGCATATTATGGTGGAACATATTAAAATTTGGGATGAATCCAGCTAGTGGTTTAGGAGTTATGAATTTTTGAAGTTGAGACCTTAAACAATTTTCTGGATGTTGCTGAAATTATTGAGTGCTGGAATTATCTGGGTTGTGCAGTCATGGTTGAGCTTAAGTTTGGATACCTTAGAAACATAATCCACCGTTCAGTTTTTAATATGTTATAGAATGTCATGCATAGTATGGTGTATCAAAAGTTGGGGTTGATCCAACGGTTGGATTTAGATCTATGAAGGTCCAAAGTGGACTGGCTGAGCAGTTAAGAAATACTCAATTTTTAGCTAAGTCTGAATTTCTGGTTTAGGAATTGACTCTGAGAATTTGTGTAGAAGTGATTATTATGTATTTTTGGTAAATTCTGACTACTATGGATAGAGTGCATAGCATAAAAGACTTAGAGATTTTTGTTAAACTTTTTATATTTTTTATTCGGTTCTCATATCTTAAGCCAAAGTCGGACCTTGACGACTTTTTATGAAAGTCAAGAATGTAGTTAACTCTTCTAAATCTTTAGCAAACTTTCCTTTGAGAGTTTGAGTGTGGTTTTGAGTTCCGAAGAATAGTTTGGAACTTTGTTATGGAATTTTATAAAGTTTCGGGACCAGGGGTAAAACAGTCATTTATCCGTATAAGGGTATTTTGGTAATTTAGCTGATGATAGAGTTAAATATCTTAGAAGTCCGAGACTTCTAATTAAGTGGGATATATTATTGATCCACTTGCCTTTTATAACAGGCGGTTGAGTTCCTGCGGTTACAGACCGAGTCGAGATAACGAGATTATGTTTGAATTCAGGTAAGTCCTTTCGGCTTACTTAGCTGACTTCTAGATATGAGTATGATTAATGGTAGTGGTGTGTGAATGAGATGCTTATAGTTCTGTTTTAGTAATAATTATATACCGACCTATACCTTGGCCTAAGAGTAACGGGCGGTGGCATTCTGCTCAGTTAGCTTGAGGGCGCTGGGGTTTCTTTAGGGACTAGTCCACACTCGGTTTGTAGTGATGCTAAGGGCGGAGTAAGCTAGACCTACACCCAGTTGGATAAGGAACGGAGGCGAGAACTCTTAAGATTCTCGTGCCACAACTGTAAAATGGAATAAGGTGCATCACTTAACTACTAGATAATAACCGGTTTGTGTGCCAGCATGATGATTGTTTATGTTACCTTGTTTGTGTTTGTGCCATCCTTATTCTGCTTATATTTGGATTGTTAGCTAACGGTTTATCCGTGTTGTAGATCTGTAGAGATAGACAGCTGTAGAGAGATCCGGAACGGATGGTCAGCCGGGTCCACGTATTCATTAGACGGGGACGGAGGAGTCTTCCATACGACATGCATGTTATGTATTTATATATATGTTTGTAAGGCTGTCACATGTATACATTCATACCATCAAAATATTATGTTTTAAAATTGTTTTAAATACATTTGTGCCTTGTTGTAAGATCCTAGTAAAGTTGTTGTTAAACCAAGGTTGGGACCCATTGTGAGGTCCTAATCATTAGCTCCCCGAGTTCCAAGAACTTGGGGTGTTACAACATCGGAGTTACGGTGTGAGAGTTATAGTATCCCGAAGTTGGCTATTCATGCAGTTTTTTTTAGTCTGCTGAGTTTGAGGAAATTTGCTTGAGATGCAGTTTTGTGGAATAAGGTTATTGACTTCTGTTAGACTTGAATCTCTGACAAGTTATAGTTGATATAGTATAGTAGATCATACTAAAATTTTAGAGGAATCCATGCTACGGTTTGAGAGTTATGGTGTCTCAAATTTGACTCCTCACACAGTTTTTATAACTGTGCTGAGTGTTGGGAAAAATAGCATGTGATGCTGTTTTGAGAGATAGTTTTGAATAAGAGTTTGATCTCTGTTTGACTTGAATTTTGAATATGATATAGTTGGCATATTATGGTGGAACATATTAAAATTTGGGATGAATCCAGCTAGTGGTTTAGGAGTTATGAATTTTTGAAGTTGAGACCTTAAACAATTTTCTGGATGTTGTTGAAATTATTGAGTGCTGGAATTATCTGGGTTGTGCAGTCATGGTTGAGCTTAAGTTTGGATACCTTAGAAACATAATCCACCGTTCAGTTTTTAATATGTTATAGAATGTCATGCATAGTATGGTGTATCAAAAGTTGGGGTTGATCCAACGGTTGGATTTAGATCTATGAAGGTCCAAAGTGGACTGGCTGAGCAGTTAAAAAATACTCAGTTTTTAGCTAAGTCTGAATTTCTGGTTTAGGAATTGACTCTGAGAATTTGTGTAGAAGTGATTATTATGTATTTTTGGTAAATTCTGACTACTATGGATAGAGTGCATAGCATAAAAGACTTAGAGATTTTTGTTAAACTTTTTATATTTTTTATTCGGTTCTCATATCTTAAGCCAAAGTCGGATCTTGACGACTTTTTATGAAAGTCAAGAATGTAGTTAACTCTTCTAAATCTTTAGCAAACTTTCCTTTGAGAGTTTGAGTGTGGTTTTGAGTTCCGAAGAATAGTTTGGAACTTTGTTATGGAATTTTATAAAGTTTCGGGACCAGGGGTAAAACAGTCATTTATCCGTATAAGGGTATTTTGGTAATTTAGCTGATGATAGGGTTAAATATCTTAGAAGTCCGAGACTTCTAATTAAGTGGGATATATTATTGATCCACTTGCCTTTTATAACAGGCGGTTGAGTTCCTGCGGTTACAGACCGAGTCGAGATAACGAGATTATGTTTGAATTCAGGTAAGTCCTTTCGGCTTACTTAGCTGACTTCTAGATATGAGTATGATTAATGGTAGGTGTGTGTGAATTAGATGCTTATAGTTCTATTTTAGTAATAATTATATACCGACCTATACCTTGGCCTAAGAGTAACGGGCGGTGGCATTCTGCTCAGTTAGCTTGAGGGCGCTGGGGGTTTCTTTAGGGACTATTCCACACTCGGTTTGTAGTGATGCTAACGGCGGAGTAAGCTAGACCTACACCCAGTTGGATAAGGAACGGAGGCGAGAACTCTTAAGATTCTCGTGCCACAACTGTAAAATGGAATAAGGTGCATCACTTAACTACTAGATAATAACCGGTTTGTGTGCCAGCATGATGATTGTTTATGTTACCTTGTTTGTGTTTGTGCTATCCTTATTCTGCTTATATTTGGATTGTTAGCTAACGGTTTATCCGTGTTGTAGATCTGTAGAGATAGACAGCTGTAGAGAGATCCGGAACGGATGGTCAGCCGGGTCCACGTATTCATTAGACGGGGACGGAGGAGTCTTCCATACGACATGCATGTTATGTATTTATATATATGTTTGTAAGGCTGTCACATGTATACATTCATACCATCAAAATATTATGTTTTAAAATTGTTTTAAATACATTTGTGCCTTGTTGTAAGATCCTAGTAAAGTTGTTGTTAAACCAAGGTTGGGACCCATTGTGAGGTCCTAACCATTAGCTCCCCGAGTTCCAAGAACTTGGGGTGTTACAACATCGGAGTTACGGTGTGAGAGTTATAGTATCCCGAAGTTGGCTATTCATGCAGTTTTTTTTAGTCTGCTGAGTTTGAGGAAATTTGCTTGAGATGCAGTTTTGTGGAATAAGGTTATTGACTTCTGTTAGACTTGAATCTCTGACAAGTTATAGTTGATATAGTATAGTAGATCATACTAAAATTTTAGAGGAATCCATGCTACGGTTTGAGAGTTATGGTGTCTCAAATTTGACTCCTCACACAGTTTTTATAACTGTGCTGAGTGTTGGGAAAAATAGCATGTGATGTTGTTTTGAGAGATAGTTTTGAATAAGAGTTTGATCTCTGTTTGACTTGAATTTTGAATATGATATAGTTGGCATATTATGGTGGAACATATTAAAATTTGGGATGAATCCAGCTAGTGGTTTAGGAGTTATGAATTTTTGAAGTTGAGACCTTAAACAATTTTCTGGATGTTGCTGAAATTATTGAGTGCTGGAATTATCTGGGTTGTGCAGTCATGGTTGAGCTTAAGTTTGGATACCTTAGAAACATAATCCACCGTTCAGTTTTTAATATGTTATAGAATGTCATGCATAGTATGGTGTATCAAAAGTTGGGGTTGATCCAACGGTTGGATTTAGATCTATGAAGGTCCAAAGTGGACTGGCTGAGCAGTTAAAAAATACTCAGTTTTTAGCTAAGTCTGAATTTCTGGTTTAGGAATTGACTCTGAGAATTTGTGTAGAAGTGATTATTATGTATTTTTGGTAAATTCTGACTACTATGGATAGAGTGCATAGCATAAAAGACTTAGAGATTTTTGTTAAACTTTTTATATTTTTTATTCGGTTCTCATATCTTAAGCCAAAGTCGGATCTTGACGACTTTTTATGAAAGTCAAGAATGTAGTTAACTCTTCTAAATCTTTAGCAAACTTTCCTTTGAGAGTTTGAGTGTGGTTTTGAGTTCCGAAGAATAGTTTGGAACTTTGTTATGGAATTTTATAAAGTTTCGGGACCAGGGGTAAAACAGTCATTTATCCGTATAAGGGTATTTTGGTAATTTAGCTGATGATAGGGTTAAATATCTTAGAAGTCCGAGACTTCTAATTAAGTGGGATATATTATTGATCCACTTGCCTTTTATAACAGGCGGTTGAGTTTCTGCGGTTACAGACCGAGTCGAGATAACGAGATTATGTTTGAATTCAGGTAAGTCCTTTCGGCTTACTTAGCTGACTTCTAGATATGAGTATGATTAATGGTAGGTGTGTGTGAATTAGATGCTTATAGTTCTATTTTAGTAATAATTATATACCGACCTATACCTTGGCCTAAGAGTAACGGGCGGTGGCATTCTGCTCAGTTAGCTTGAGGGCGCTGGGGGTTTCTTTAGGGACTATTCCACACTCGGTTTGTAGTGATGCTAACGGCGGAGTAAGCTAGACCTACACCCAGTTGGATAAGGAACGGAGGCGAGAACTCTTAAGATTCTCGTGCCACAACTGTAAAATGGAATAAGGTGCATCACTTAACTACTAGATAATAACCGGTTTGTGTGCCAGCATGATGATTGTTTATGTTACCTTGTTTGTGTTTGTGCTATCCTTATTCTGCTTATATTTGGATTGTTAGCTAACGGTTTATCCGTGTTGTAGATCTGTAGAGATAGACAGCTGTAGAGAGATCCGGAACGGATGGTCAGCCGGGTCCACGTATTCATTAGACGGGGACGGAGGAGTCTTCCATACGACATGCATGTTATGTATTTATATATATGTTTGTAAGGCTGTCACATGTATACATTCATACCATCAAAATATTATGTTTTAAAATTGTTTTAAATACATTTGTGCCTTGTTGTAAGATCCTAGTAAAGTTGTTGTTAAACCAAGGTTGGGACCCATTGTGAGGTCCTAACCATTAGCTCCCCGAGTTCCAAGAACTTGGGGTGTTACAACATCGGAGTTACGGTGTGAGAGTTATAGTATCCCGAAGTTGGCTATTCATGCAGTTTTTTTTAGTCTGCTGAGTTTGAGGAAATTTGCTTGAGATGCAGTTTTGTGGAATAAGGTTATTGACTTCTGTTAGACTTGAATCTCTGACAAGTTATAGTTGATATAGTATAGTAGATCATACTAAAATTTTAGAGGAATCCATGCTACGGTTTGAGAGTTATGGTGTCTCAAATTTGACTCCTCACACAGTTTTTATAACTGTGCTGAGTGTTGGGAAAAATAGCATGTGATGTTGTTTTGAGAGATAGTTTTGAATAAGAGTTTGATCTCTGTTTGACTTGAATTTTGAATATGATATAGTTGGCATATTATGGTGGAACATATTAAAATTTGGGATGAATCCAGCTAGTGGTTTAGGAGTTATGAATTTTTGAAGTTGAGACCTTAAACAATTTTCTGGATGTTGCTGAAATTATTGAGTGCTGGAATTATCTGGGTTGTGCAGTCATGGTTGAGCTTAAGTTTGGATACCTTAGAAACATAATCCACCGTTCAGTTTTTAATATGTTATAGAATGTCATGCATAGTATGGTGTATCAAAAGTTGGGGTTGATCCAACGGTTGGATTTAGATCTATGAAGGTCCAAAGTGGACTGGCTGAGCAGTTAAAAAATACTCAGTTTTTAGCTAAGTCTGAATTTCTGGTTTAGGAATTGACTCTGAGAATTTGTGTAGAAGTGATTATTATGTATTTTTGGTAAATTCTGACTACTATGGATAGAGTGCATAGCATAAAAGACTTAGAGATTTTTGTTAAACTTTTTATATTTTTTATTCGGTTCTCATATCTTAAGCCAAAGTCGGATCTTGACGACTTTTTATGAAAGTCAAGAATGTAGTTAACTCTTCTAAATCTTTAGCAAACTTTCCTTTGAGAGTTTGAGTGTGGTTTTGAGTTCCGAAGAATAGTTTGGAACTTTGTTATGGAATTTTATAAAGTTTCGGGACCAGGGGTAAAACAGTCATTTATCCGTATAAGGGTATTTTGGTAATTTAGCTGATGATAGGGTTAAATATCTTAGAAGTCTGAGACTTCTAATTAAGTGGGATATATTATTGATCCACTTGCCTTTTATAACAGGCGGTTGAGTTCCTGCGGTTACAGACCGAGTCGAGATAACGAGATTATGTTTGAATTCAGGTAAGTCCTTTCGGCTTACTTAGCTGACTTCTAGATATGAGTATGATTAATGGTAGTGGTGTGTGAATGAGATGCTTATAGTTCTATTTTAGTAATAATTATATACCGACCTATACCTTGGCCTAAGAGTAACGGGCGGTGGCATTCTGCTCAGTTAGCTTGAGGGCGCTGGGGGTTTCTTTAGGGACTAGTCCACACTCGGTTTGTAGTGATGCTAACGGCGGAGTAAGCTAGACCTACACCCAGTTGGATAAGGAACGGAGGCGAGAACTCTTAAGATTCTCGTGCCACAACTGTAAAATGGAATAAGGTGCATCACTTAACTACTAGATAATAAACGGTTTGTGTGCCAGCATGATGATTGTTTATGTTACCTTGTTTGTGTTTGTGCTATCCTTATTCTGCTTATATTTGGATTGTTAGCTAACGGTTTATCCGTGTTGTAGATCTGTAGAGATAAACAGCTGTAGAGAGATCCAGAACGGATGGTCAGCCGGGTCCACGTATTCATTAGACGGGGACGGAGGAGTCTTCCATACGACATGCATGTTATGTATTTATATATATGTTTGTAAGGCTCTTACATGTATACATTCATACCATCAAAATATTATGTTTTAAAATTGTTTTAAATACATTTGTGCCTTGTTGTAAGATCCTAGTAAAGTTGTTGTTAAACCAAGGTTGGGACCCATTGTGAGGTCCTAACCAGTAGCTCCCCGAGTTCCAAGAACTTGGGGTGTTACAACATCGGAGTTACGGTGTGAGAGTTATAGTATCTCGAAGTTGGCTATTCATGCAGTTTTTTTTAGTCTGCTGAGTTTGAGGAAATTTGCTTGAGATGCAGTTTTGTGGAATAAGGTTATTGACTTCTGTTAGACTTGAATCTCTGACAAGTTATAGTTGATATAGTATAGTAGATCATACTAAAATTTTAGAGGAATCCATGCTACGGTTTGAGAGTTATGGTGTCTCAAATTTGACTCCTCACACAGTTTTTATAACTGTGCTGAGTGTTGGGAAAAATAGCATGTGATGCTGTTTTGAGAGATAGTTTTGAATAAGAGTTTGATCTCTGTTTGACTTGAATTTTGAATATGATATAGTTGGCATATTATGGTGGAACATATTAAAATTTGGGATGAATCCAGCTAGTGGTTTAGGAGTTATGAATTTTTGAAGTTGAGACCTTAAACAATTTTCTGGATGTTGCTGAAATTATTGAGTGCTGGAATTATCTGGGTTGTGCAGTCATGTTTGAGCTTAAGTTTGGATACCTTAGAAACATAATCCACCGTTCAGTTTTTAATATGTTATAGAATGTCATGCATAGTATGGTGTATCAAAAGTTGGGGTTGATCCAACATTTGGATTTAGATCTATGAAGGTCCAAAGTGGACTGGCTGAGCAGTTAAGAAATACTCAGTTTTTAGCTAAGTCTGAATTTCTGGTTTAGGAATTGACTCTGAGAATTTGTGTAGAAGTGATTATTATGTATTTTTGGTAAATTCTGACTACTATGGATAGAGTGCATAGCATAAAAGACTTAGAGATTTTTGTTAAACTTTTTATATTTTTTATTCGGTTCTCATATCTTAAGCCAAAGTCGGACCTTGACGACTTTTTATGAAAGTCAAGAATGTAGTTAACTCTTCTAAATCTTTAGCAAACTTTCCTTTGAGAGTTTGAGTGTGGTTTTGAGTTCCGAAGAATAGTTTGGAACTTTGTTATGGAATTTTATAAAGTTTCGGGACCAGGGGTAAAACAGTCATTTATCCGTATAAGGGTATTTTGGTAATTTAGCTGATGATAGAGTTAAATATCTTAGAAGTAAGAGACTTCTAATTAAGTGGGATATATTATTGATCCACTTGCCTTTTATAACAGGCGGTTGAGTTCCTGCGGTTACAGACCGAGTCGAGATAACGAGATTATGTTTGAATTCAGGTAAGTCCTTTCGGCTTACTTAGCTGACTTCTAGATATGAGT
Organism: Fagopyrum homotropicum; assembly: GCA_033239125.1. NCBI lineage: Eukaryota > Viridiplantae > Streptophyta > Magnoliopsida > Caryophyllales > Polygonaceae > Fagopyrum > Fagopyrum homotropicum. Next base: position 30,085,713 of record BSWB01000002.1, on the reverse strand, counting down.
ATGATTAATGGTAGTGGTGTGTGAATGAGATGCTTATAGTTCTATTTTAGGTAATAATTATATACCGACCTATACCTTGGCCTAAGAGTAACGGGCGGTGGAATTCTACTCAGTTAGCTTGAGGGCGCTGGGGGTTTCTTTAGGGACTAGTCCACACTCGGTTTGTAGTGATGCTAAGGGCGGAGTAAGCTAGACCTACACCCAGTTGGATAAGGAACGGAGGCGAGAACTCTTAAGATTCTCGTGCCACAACTGTAAAATGGAATAAGGTGCATCACTTAACTACTAGATAATAACCGGTTTGTGTGCCAGCATGATGATTGTTTATGTTACCTTGTTTGTGTTTGTGCTATCCTTATTCTGCTTATATTTGGATTGTTAGCTAACGGTTTATCCGTGTTGTAGATCTGTAGAGATAGATAGCTGTAGAGAGATCCGGAACGGATGGTCAGCCGGGTCCACGTATTCATTAGACGGGGACGGAGGAGTCTTCCATACGACATGCATGTTATGTATTTATATATATGTTTGTAAGGCTGTCACATGTATACATTCATACCATCAAAATATTATGTTTTAAAATTGTTTTAAACACATTTGTGCCTTGTTGTAAGATCCTAGTAAAGTTGTTGTTAAACCAAGGTTGGGACCCATTGTGAGGTCCTAACCAGTAGCTCCCCGAGTTCCAAGAACTTGGGGTGTTACAACATCGGAGTTACGGTGTGAGAGTTATAGTATCCCGAAGTTGGCTATTCATGCAGTTTTTTTTAGTGTGCTGAGTTTGAGGAAATTTGCTTGAGATGCAGTTTTGTGGAATAAGGTTATTGACTTCTGTTAGACTTGAATCTCTGACAAGTTATAGTTGATATAGTATAGTAGATCATACTAAAATTTTAGAGGAATCCATGCTACGGTTTGAGAGTTATGGTGTCTCAAATTTGACTCCTCAGACAGTTTTTATAACTGTGCTGTGTGTTAGGAAAAATAGCATGTGATGCTGTTTTGAGAGATAGTTTTGAATAAGAGTTTGATCTCTGTTTGACTTGAATTTTGGATATGATATAGTTGGCATATTATGGTGGAACATATTAAAATTTGGGATGAATCCAGCTAGTGGTTTAGGAGTTATGAATTTTTGAAGTTGAGACCTTAAACAATTTTCTGGATGTTGCTGAAATTATTGAGTGCTGGAATTATCTGGGTTGTGCAGTCATGTTTGAGCTTAAGTTTGGATACCTTAGAAACATAATCCACCGTTCAGTTTTTAATATGTTATAGAATGTCATGCATAGTATGGTGTATCAAAAGTTGGGGTTGATCCAACGGTTGGATTTAGATCTATGAAGGTCAAAAGTGGACTGACTGAGCAGTTAAGAAATACTCAGTTTTTGGCTAAGTCTGAATTTCTGGTTTAGGAATTGACTCTGAGAATTTGTGTAGAAGTGATTATTATGTATTTTTGGTAAATTCTGACTACTATGGATAGAGTGCATAGCATAAAAGACTTAGAGATTTTTGTTAGACTTTTTATATTTTTTATTCGGTTCTCATATCTTAAGCCAAAGTCGGACCTTGACGACTTTTTATGAAAGTCAAGAATGTAGTTAACTCTTCTAAATCTTTAGCAAACTTTCCTTTGAGAGTTTGAGTGTGGTTTTGAGTTCCAAAGAATAGTTTGGAACTTTGTTATGGAATTTTATAAAGTTTCGGGACCAGGGGTAAAACAGTCATTTATCCGTATAAGGGTATTTTGGTAATTTAGCTGATGATAGAGTTAAATATCTTAGAAGTCAGAGACTTCTAATTAAGTGGGATATATTATTGATCCACTTGCCTTTTATAACAGGCGGTTGAGTTCCTGCGGTTACAGACCGAGTCGAGATAACGAGATTATGTTTGAATTCAGGTAAGTCCTTTCGGCTTACTTAGCTGACTTCTAGATATGAGTATGATTAATGGTAGGTGTGTGTGAATGAGATGCTTATAGTTCTATTTTAGGTAATAATTATATACCGACCTATACCTTGGCCTAAGAGTAACGGGCGGTGGAATTCTGCTCAGTTAGCTTGAGGGCGCTGGGGGTTTCTTTAGGGACTAGTCCACACTCGGTTTGTAGTGATGCTAAGGGCGGAGTAAGCTAGACCTACACCCAGTTGGATAAGGAACGGAGGCGAGAACTCTTAAGATTCTCGTGCCACAACTGTAAAATGGAATAAGGTGCATCACTTAACTACTAGATAATAACCGGTTTGTGTGCCAGCATGATGATTGTTTATGTTACCTTGTTTGTGTTTGTGCTATCCTTATTCTGCTTATATTTGGATTGTTAGCTAACGGTTTATCCGTGTTGTAGATCTGTAGAGATAGACAGCTGTAGAGAGATCCGGAACGGATGGTCAGCCGGGTCCACGTATTCATTAGACGGGGACGGAGGAGTCTTCCATACGACATGCATGTTATGTATTTATATATATGTTTGTAAGGCTGTCACATGTATACATTCATACCATCAAAATATTATGTTTTAAAATTGTTTTAAACACATTTGTGCCTTGTTGTAAGGTCCTAGTAAAGTTGTTGTTAAACCAAGGTTGGGACCCATTGTGAGGTCCTAACCAGTAGCTCCCCGAGTTCCAAGAACTTGGGGTGTTACAACATCGGAGTTACGGTGTGAGAGTTATAGTATCCCGAAGTTGGCTATTCATGTAGTTTTTTTTAGTGTGCTGAGTTTGAGGAAATTTGCTTGAGATGCAGTTTTGTGGAATAAGGTTATTGACTTCTGTTAGACTTGAATCTCTGACAAGTTATAGTTGATATAGTATAGTAGATCATACTAAAATTTTAGAGGAATCCATGCTACGGTTTGAGAGTTATGGTGTCTCAAATTTGACTCCTCAGACAGTTTTTATAACTGTGCTGAGTGTTGGGAAAAATAGCATGTTATGCTGTTTTGAGAGATAGTTTTGAATAAGAGTTTGATCTCTGTTTGACTTGAATTTTGGATATGATATAGTTGGCATATTATGGTGGAACATATTAAAATTTGGGATGAATCCAGCTAGTGATTTAGGAGTTATGAATTTTTGAAGTTGAGACCTTAAACAATTTTCTGGATGTTGCTGAAATTATTGAGTGCTGGAATTATCTGCGTTGTGCACTCATGCTTGAGCTTAAGTTTGGATACCTTAGAAACATAATCCACCGTTCAGTTTTTAATATGTTATAGAATGTCATGCATAGTATGGTGTATCAAAAGTTGGGGTTGATCCAACGGTTGGATTTAGATCTATGAAGGTCCAAAGTGGACTGGCTGAGCAGTTAAGAAATACTCAGTTTTTGGCTAAGTCTGAATTTCTGGTTTAGGAATTGACTCTGAGAATTTGTGTAGAAGTGATTATTATGTATTTTTGGTAAATTCTGACTACTATGGATAGAGTGCATAGCATAAAAGACTTAGAGATTTTTGTTAGACTTTTTATATTTTTTATTCGGTTCTCATATCTTAAGCCAAAGTCGGACCTTGACGACTTTTTATGAAAGTCAAGAATGTAGTTAACTCTTCTAAATCTTTAGCAAACTTTCCTTTGAGAGTTTGAGTGTGGTTTTGAGTTCCAAAGAATAGTTTGGAACTTTGTTGTGGAATTTTATAAAGTTTCGGGACCAGGGGTAAAACAGTCATTTATCCGTATAAGGGTATTTAGGTAATTTAGCTGATGATAGAGTTAAATATCTTAGAAGTCCGAGACTTCTAATTAAGTGGGATATATTATTGATCCACTTGCCTTTTATAACAGGCGGTTGAGTTCCTGCGGTTACAGACCGAGTCGAGATAACGAGATTATGTTTGAATTAAGGTAAGTCCTTTCGGCTTACTTAGCTGACTTCTAGATATGAGTATGATTAATGGTAGGTGTGTGTGAATTAGATGCTTATAGTTCTATTTTAGTAATAATTATATACCAACCTATACCTTGGCCTAAGAGTAACGGGCGGTGGCATTCTGCTCAGTTAGCTTGAGGGCGCTGGGGGTTTCTTTAGGGACTAGTCCACACTCGGTTTGTAGTGATGCTAAGGGCGGAGTAAGCTAGACCTACACCCAGTTGGATAAGGAACGGAGGCGAGAACTCTTAAGATTCTCGTGCCACAACTGTAAAATGGAATAAGGTGCATCACTTAACTACTAGATAATAAACGGTTTGTGTGCCAGCATGATGATTGTTTATGTTACCTTGTTTGTGTTTGTGCTATCCTTATTCTGCTTATATTTGGATTGTTAGCTAACGGTTTATCCGTGTTGTAGATCTGTAGAGATAGAGAGCTGTAGAGAGATCCGGAACGGATGGTCAGCCGGGTCCACGTATTCATTAGACGGGGACGGAGGAGTCTTCCATACGACATGCATGTTATGTATTTATATATATGTTTGTAAGGCTGTCACATGTATACATTCATACCATCAAAATATTATGTTTTAAAATTGTTTTAAATACATTTGTGCCTTGTTGTAAGATCCTAGTAAAGTTGTTGTTAAACCAAGGTTGGGACCCATTGTGAGGTCCTAACCAGTAGCTCCCCGAGTTCCAAGAACTTGGGGTGTTACAACATCGGAGTTACGGTGTGAGAGTTATAGTATCCCGAAGTTGGCTATTCATGCAGTTTTTTTTAGTCTGCTTAGTTTGAGGAAATTTGCCTAAGATGCAGTTTTGTGGAATAAGGTTATTGACTTCTGTTAGACTTGAATCTCTGACAAGTTATAGTTGATATAGTATAGTAGATCATACTAAAAATTTAGAGGAATCCATGCTACGGTTTGAGAGTTATGGTGTCTCAAATTTGACTCCTCACACAGTTTTTATAACTGTGCTGAGTGTTGGGAAAAATAGCATGTGATGCTGTTTTGAGAGATAGTTTTGAATAAGAGTTTGATCTCTGTTTGACTTGAATTTTGGATATGATATAGTTGGCATATTATGGTGGAACATATTAAAATTTGGGATGAATCCAGCTAGTGGTTTAGGAGATATGAATTTTTGAAGTTGAGACCTTAAACAATTTTCTGGATGTTGCTGAAATTATTGAGTGCTGGAATTATCTGGGTTGTGCAGTCATGTTTGAGCTTAAGTTTGGATACCTTAGAAACATAATCCACCGTTCAGTTTTTAATATGTTATAGAATGTCATGCATAGTATGGTGTATCAAAAGTTGGGGTTGATCCAACATTTGGATTTAGATCTATGAAGGTCCAAAGTGGACTGGCTGAGCAGTGAAGAAATACTCAGTTTTTAGCTAAGTCTGAATTTCTGGTTTAGGAATTGACTCTGAGAATTTGTGTAGAAGTGATTATTATGTATTTTTGGTAAATTCTGACTACTATGGATAGAGTGCATAGCATAAAAGACTTAGAAATTTTTGTTAAACTTTTTATATTTTTTATTCGGTTCTCATATCTTAAGCCAAAGTCGGACCTTGACGACTTTTTATGAAAGTCAAGAATGTAGTTAACTCTTCTAAATCTTTAGCAAACTTTCCTTTGAGAGTTTGAGTGTGGTTTTGAGTTCCGAAGAATAGTTTGGAACTTTGTTATGGAATTTTATAAAGTTTCGGGACCAGGGGTAAAACAGTCATTTATCCGTATAAGGGTATTTAGGTAATTTAGCTGATGATAGAGTTAAATATCTTAGAAGTCCGAGACTTCTAATTAAGTGGGATATATTATTGATTCACTTGCCTTTTATAACAGGCGGTTGAGTTCCTGCGGTTACAGACCGAGTCGAGATAACGAGATTATGTTTGAATTCAGGTAAGTCCTTTCGGCTTACTTAGCTGACTTCTAGATATGAGTATGATTAATGGTAGTGGTGTGTGAATGAGATGCTTATAGTTCTATTTTAGGTAATAATTATATACCGACCTATACCTTGGCCTAAGAGTAACGGGCGGTGGCATTCTGCTCAGTTAGCTTGAGGGCGCTGGGGGTTTCTTTAGGGAATAGTCCACACTCGGTTTGTAGTGATGCTAAGGGCGGAGTAAGCTAGACCTACACCCAGTTGGATAAGGAACGGAGGCGAGAACTCTTAAGATTCTCGTGCCACAACTGTAAAATGGAATAAGGTGCATCACTTAACTACTAGATAATAACCGGTTTGTGTGCCAGCATGATGATTGTTTATGTTACCTTGTTTGTGTTTGTGCTATCCTTATTCTGCTTATATTTGGATTGTTAGCTAACGGTTTATCCGTGTTGTAGATCTGTAGAGATAGACAGCTGTAGAGAGATCCGGAACGGATGGTCAGCCGGGTCCACGTATTCATTAGACGGGGACGGAGGAGTCTTCCATACGACATGCATGTTATGTATTTATATATATGTTTGTAAGGCTGTCACATGTATACATTCATACCATCAAAATATTATGTTTTAAAATTGTTTTAAACACATTTGTGCCTTGTTGTAAGATCCTAGTAAAGTTGTTGTTAAACCAAGGTTGGGACCCATTGTGAGGTCCTAACCAGTAGCTCCCCGAGTTCCAAGAACTTGGGGTGTTACAACATCGGAGTTACGGTGTGAGAGTTATAGTATCCCGAAGTTGGCTATTCATGCAGTTTTTTTTAGTCTGCTTAGTTTGAGGAAATTTGCCTAAGATGCAGTTTTGTGGAATAAGGTTATTGACTTCTGTTAGACTTGAATCTCTGACAAGTTATAGTTGATATAGTATAGTAGATCATACTAAAAATTTAGAGGAATCCATGCTACGGTTTGAGAGTTATGGTGTCTCAAATTTGACTCCTCACACAGTTTTTATAACTGTGCTGAGTGTTGGGAAAAATAGCATGTGATGCTGTTTTGAGAGATAGTTTTGAATAAGAGTTTGATCTCTGTTTGACTTGAATTTTGGATATGATATAGTTGGCATATTATGGTGGAACATATTAAAATTTGGGATGAATCCAGCTAGTGGTTTAGGAGATATGAATTTTTGAAGTTGAGACCTTAAACAATTTTCTGGATGTTGCTGAAATTATTGAGTGCTGGAATTATCTGGGTTGTGCAGTCATGTTTGAGCTTAAGTTTGGATACCTTAGAAACATAATCCACCGTTCAGTTTTTAATATGTTATAGAATGTCATGCATAGTATGGTGTATCAAAAGTTGGGGTTGATCCAACATTTGGATTTAGATCTATGAAGGTCCAAAGTGGACTGGCTGAGCAGTGAAGAAATACTCAGTTTTTAGCTAAGTCTGAATTTCTGGTTTAGGAATTGACTCTGAGAATTTGTGTAGAAGTGATTATTATGTATTTTTGGTAAATTCTGACTACTATGGATAGAGTGCATAGCATAAAAGACTTAGAGATTTTTGTTAAACTTTTTATATTTTTTATTCGGTTCTCATATCTTAAGCCAAAGTCGGACCTTGACGACTTTTTATGAAAGTCAAGAATGTAGTTAACTCTTCTAAATCTTTAGCAAACTTTCCTTTGAGAGTTTGAGTGTGGTTTTGAGTTCCGAAGAATAGTTTGGAACTTTGTTACGGAATTTTATAAAGTTTCGGGACCAGGGGTAAAACAGTCATTTATCCGTATAAGGGTATTTAGGTAATTTAGCTGATGATAGAGTTAAATATCTTAGAAGTCCGAGACTTCTAATTAAGTGGGATATATTATTGATCCACTTGCCTTTTATAACAGGCGGTTGAGTTCCTGCGGTTACAGACCGAGTCGAGATAACGAGATTATGTTTGAATTCAGGTAAGTCCTTTCGGCTTACTTAGCTGACTTCTAGATATGAGTATGATTAATGGTAGTGGTGTGTGAATGAGATGCTTATAGTTCTATTTTAGGTAATAATTATATACCGACCTATACCTTGGCCTAAGAGTAACGGACGGTGGCATTCTGCTCAGTTAGCTTGAGGGCGCTGGGGGTTTCTTTAGGGAATAGTCCACACTCGGTTTGTAGTGATGCTAAGGGCGGAGTAAGCTAGACCTACACCCAGTTGGATAAGGAACGGAGGCGAGAACTCTTAAGATTCTCGTGCCACAACTGTAAAATGGAATAAGGTGCATCACTTAACTACTAGATAATAACCGGTTTGTGTGCCAGCATGATGATTGTTTATGTTACCTTGTTTGTGTTTGTGCTATCCTTATTCTGCTTATATTTGGATTGTTAGCTAACGGTTTATCCGTGTTGTAGATCTGTAGAGATAGACAGCTGTAGAGAGATCCGGAACGGATGGTCAGCCGGGTCCACGTATTCATTAGACGGGGACGGAGGAGTCTTCCATACGACATGCATGTTATGTATTTATATATATGTTTGTAAGGCTGTCACATGTATACATTCATACCATCAAAATATTATGTTTTAAAATTGTTTTAAACACATTTGTGCCTTGTTGTAAGATCCTAGTAAAGTTGTTGTTAAACCAAGGTTGGGACCCATTGTGAGGTCCTAACCAGTAGCTCCCCGAGTTCCAAGAACTTGGGGTGTTACAACATCGGAGTTACGGTGTGAGAGTTATAGTATCCCGAAGTTGGCTATTCATGCAGTTTTTTTTAGTCTGCTTAGTTTGAGGAAATTTGCCTAAGATGCAGTTTTGTGGAATAAGGTTATTGACTTCTGTTAGACTTGAATCTCTGACAAGTTATAGTTGATATAGTATAGTAGATCATACTAAAAATTTAGAGGAATCCATGCTACGGTTTGAGAGTTATGGTGTCTCAAATTTGACTCCTCACACAGTTTTTATAACTGTGCTGAGTGTTGGGAAAAATAGCATGTGATGCTGTTTTGAGAGATAGTTTTGAATAAGAGTTTGATCTCTGTTTGACTTGAATTTTGGATATGATATAGTTGGCATATTATGGTGGAACATATTAAAATTTGGGATGAATCCAGCTAGTGGTTTAGGAGATATGAATTTTTGAAGTTGAGACCTTAAACAATTTTCTGGATGTTGCTGAAATTATTGAGTGCTGGAATTATCTGGGTTGTGCAGTCATGTTTGAGCTTAAGTTTGGATACCTTAGAAACATAATCCACCGTTCAGTTTTTAATATGTTATAGAATGTCATGCATAGTATGGTGTATCAAAAGTTGGGGTTGATCCAACATTTGGATTTAGATCTATGAAGGTCCAAAGTGGACTGGCTGAGCAGTGAAGAAATACTCAGTTTTTAGCTAAGTCTGAATTTCTGGTTTAGGAATTGACTCTGAGAATTTGTGTAGAAGTGATTATTATGTATTTATGGTAAATTCTGACTACTATGGATAGAGTGCATAGCATAAAAGACTTAGAGATTTTTGTTAAACTTTTTATATTTTTTATTCGGTTCTCATATCTTAAGCCAAAGTCGGACCTTGACGACTTTTTATGAAAGTCAAGAATGTAGTTAACTCTTCTAAATCTTTAGCAAACTTTCCTTTGAGAGTTTGAGTGTGGTTTTGAGTTCCGAAGAATAGTTTGGAACTTTGTTATGGAATTTTATAAAGTTTCGGGACCAGGGGTAAAACAGTCATTTATCCGTATAAGGGTATTTAGGTAATTTAGCTGATGATAGAGTTAAATATCTTAGAAGTCCGAGACTTCTAATTAAGTGGGATATATTATTGATCCACTTGCCTTTTATAACAGGCGGTTGAGTTCCTGCGGTTACAGACCGAGTCGAGATAACGAGATTATGTTTGAATTCAGGTAAGTCCTTTCGGCTTACTTAGCTGACTTCTAGATATGAGTATGATTAATGGTAGTGGTGTGTGAATGAGATGCTTATAGTTCTATTTTAGGTAATAATTATATACCGACCTATACCTTGGCCTAAGAGTAACGGGCGGTGGCATTCTGCTCAGTTAGCTTGAGGGCGCTGGGGGTTTCTTTAGGGAATAGTCCACACTCGGTTTGTAGTGATGCTAAGGGCGGAGTAAGCTAGACCTACACCCAGTTGGATAAGGAACGGAGGCGAGAACTCTTAAGATTCTCGTGCCACAACTGTAAAATGGAATAAGGTGCATCACTTAACTACTAGATAATAACCGGTTTGTGTGCCAGCATGATGATTGTTTATGTTACCTTGTTTGTGTTTGTGCTATCCTTATTCTGCTTATATTTGGATTGTTAGCTAACGGTTTATCCGTGTTGTAGATCTGTAGAGATAGAGAGCTGTAGAGAGATCCGGAACGGATGGTCAGCCGGGTCCACGTATTCATTAGACGGGGACGGAGGAGTCTTCCATACGACATGCATGTTATGTATTTATATATATGTTTGTAAGGCTGTCACATGTATACATTCATACCATCAAAATATTATGTTTTAAAATTGTTTTAAACACATTTGTGCCTTGTTGTAAGATCCTAGTAAAGTTGTTGTTAAACCAAGGTTGGGACCCATTGTGAGGTCCTAACCAGTAGCTCCCCGAGTTCCAAGAACTTGGGGTGTTACAACATCGGAGTTACGGTGTGAGAGTTATAGTATCCCGAAGTTGGCTATTCATGCAGTTTTTTTTAGTCTGCTGAGTTTGAGGAAATTTGCTTGAGATGCAGTTTTGTGGAATAAGGTTATTGACTTCTGTTAGACTGGAATCTCTGACAAGTTATAGTTGATATAGTATAGTAGATCATACTAAAATTTTAGAGGAATCCATGCTACGGTTTGAGAGTTATGGTGTCTCAAATTTGACTCCTCACACAGTTTTTATAACTGTGCTGAGTGTTGGGAAAAATAGCATGTGATGCTGTTTTGAGAGATAGTTTTGAATAAGAGTTTGATCTCTGTTTGACTTGAATTTTGGATATGATATAGTTGGCATATTATGGTGGAACATATTAAAATTTGGGATGAATCCAGCTAGTGGTTTTGGAGTTATGAATTTTTGAAGTTGAGACCTTAAACAATTTTCTGGATATTGCTGAAATTATTGAGTGCTGGAATTATCTAGGTTGTGCAGTCATGTTTGAGCTTAAGTTTGGATACCTTAGAAACATAATCCACCGTTCAGTTTTTAATATGTTATAGAATGTCATGCATAGTATGGTGTATCAAAAGTTGGGGTTGATCTAACGGTTGGATTTAGATCTATGAAGGTCCAAAGTGGACTGACTGAGCAGTTAAGAAATACTCAGTTCTTGGCTAAGTCTGAATTTCTGGTTTAGGAATTGACTCTGAGAATTTGTGTAGAAGTGATTATTATGTATTTTTGGGAAATTCTGAGTACTATGTATAGAGTGCATAGCATAAAAGACTTAGAGATTTTTGTTAGACTTTTTATATTTTTTATTCGGTTCTCATATCTTAAGCCAAAGTCGGACCTTGACGACTTTTTATGAAAGTCAAGAATGTAGTTAACTCTTCTAAATCTTTAGCAAACTTTCCTTTGAGAGTTTGAGTGTGGTTTTGAGTTCCGAAGAATAGTTTTGAACTTTGTTATGGAATTTTATAAAGTTTCGGGACCAGGGGTAAAACAGTCATTTATCCGTATAAGGGTATTTTGGTAATTTAGCTGATGATAGAGTTAAATATCTTAGAAGTCAGAGACTTCTAATTAAGTGGGATATATTATTGATCCACTTGCCTTTTATAACAGGCGGTTGAGTTCCTGCGGTTACAGACCAAGTCGAGATAACGAGATTATGTTTGAATTCAGGTAAGTCCTTTCGGCTTACTTAGCTGACTTCTAGATATGAGTATGATTAATGGTAGTGGTGTGTGAATGAGATGCTTATAGTTCTATTTTAGTAATAATTATATACCGACCTATACCTTGGCCTAAGAGTAACGGGCGGTGGCATTCTGCTCAGTTAGCTTGAGGGCGCAGGGGGTTTCTTTAGGGACTAGTCCACACTCGGTTTGTAGTGATGCTAAGGGCGGAGTAAGCTAGACCTACACCCAGTTGGATAAGGAACGGAGGCGAGAACTCTTAAGATTCTCGTGCCACAACTGTAAAATGGAATAAGGTGCATCACTTAACTACTAGATAATAACCGGTTTGTGTGCCAGCAAGATGATTGTTTATGTTACCTTGTTTGTGTTTGTGCTATCCTTATTCTGCTTATATTTGGATTGTTAGCTAATGGTTTATCTGTGTTGTAGATCTGTAGAGATAGAGAGCTGTAGAGAGATCCGGAACGGATGGTCAGCCGGGTCCACGTATTCATTAGACGGGGACGGGGGAGTCTTCCATACGACATGCATGTTATGTATTTATATATATGTTTGTAAGGCTGTCACATGTATACATTCATACCATCAAAATATTATGTTTTAAAATTGTTTTAAACACATTTGTGCCTTGTTGTAAGATCCTAGTAAAGTTGTTGTTAAACCAAGGTTGGGACCCATTGTGAGGTCCTAACCAGTAGCTCCCCGAGTTGCAAGAACTTGGGGTGTTACAACATCGGAGTTACGGTGTGAGAGTTATAGTATCCCGAAGTTGGCTATTCATGCAGTTTTTTTTAGTCTGCTGAGTTTGAGGAAATTTGCTTGAGATGCAGTTTTGTGGAATAAGGTTATTGACTTCTGTTAGACTTGAATCTCTGACAAGTTATAGTTGATATAGTATAGTAGATCATACTAAAATTTTAGAGGAATCCATGCTACGGTTTGAGAGTTATGGTGTCTCAAATTTGACTACTCACACAGTTTTTATAACTGTGCTGAGTGTTGGGAAAAATAGCATGTGATGCTGTTTTGAGAGATAGTTTTGAATAAGAGTTTGATCTCTGTTTGACTTGAATTTTGGATATGATATAGTTGGCATATTATGGTGGAACATATTAAAATTTGGGATGAATCCAGCTAGTGGTTTAGGAGTTATGAATTTTTGAAGTTGAGACCTTAAAAAATTTTCTAGATGTTGCTGAAATTATTGAGTGCTGGAATTATCTGCGTTGTGCACTCATGCTTGAGCTTAAGTTTGGATATCTTAGAAACATAATCCACCGTTCAGTTTTTAATATGTTATAGAATGTCATGCATAGTATGGTGTATCAAAAGTTGGGGTTGATCCAACGGTTGGATTTAGATTTATGAAGGTCCAAAGTGGACTGGCTGAGCAGTTAAGAAATACTCAGTTTTTGGCTAACTCTGAATTTCTGGTTTAGGAATTGACTCTGAGAATTTGTGTAGAAGTGATTATTATGTATTTTTGGGAAATTCTAACTACTATGGATAGAGTGCATAGCATAAAAGACTTAGAGATTTTTGTTAGACTTTTTATATTTTTTATTCGGTTCTCATATCTTAAGCCAAAGTCGGACCTTGACGACTTTTTATGAAAGTCAAGAATGTAGTTAACTCTTCTAAATCTTTAGCAAACTTTCCTTTGAGAGTTTGAGTGTGGTTTTGAGTTCCGAAGAATAGTTTGGAACTTTGTTATGGAATTTTATAAAGTTTCGGGTCCAGGGGTAAAACAGTCATTTATCCGTATAAGGGTATTTTGGTAATTTAGCTGATGATAGAGTTAAATATCTTAGAAGTCAGAGACTTCTAATTAAGTGGGATATATTATTGATCCACTTGCCTTTTATAACAGGCGGTTGAGTTCCTGCGGTTACAGACCAAGTCGAGATAACGAGATTATGTTTGAATTCAGGTAAGTCCTTTCGGCTTACTTAGCTGACTTCTAGATATGAGTATGATTAATGGTAGTGGTGTGTGAATGAGATGCTTATAGTTCAATTTTAGTAATAATTATATACCGACCTATACCTTGGCCTAAGAGTAACGGGCGGTGGCATTCTGCTCAGTTAGCTTTAGGGCGCAGGGGGTTTCTTTAGGGACTAGTCCACACTCGGTTTGTAGTGATGCTAAGGGCGGAGTAAGCTAGACCTACACCCAGTTGGATAAGGAACGGAGGCGAGAACTCTTAAGATTCTCGTGCCACAACTGTAAAATGGAATAAGGTGCATCACTTAACTACTAGATAATAACCGGTTTGTGTGCCAGCAAGATGATTGTTTATGTTACCTTGTTTGTGTTTGTGCTATCCTTATTCTGCTTATATTTGGATTGTTAGCTAATGGTTTATCCGTGTTGTAGATCTGTAGAGATAGAGAGCTGTAGAGAGATCCGGAACGGATGGTCAGCCGGGTCCACGTATTCATTAGACGGGGACGGGGGAGTCTTCCATACGACATGCATGTTATGTATTTATATATATGTTTGTAAGGCTGTCACATGTATACATTCATACCATCAAAATATTATGTTTTAAAATTGTTTTAAACACATTTGTGCCTTCTTGTAAGATCCTAGTAAAGTTGTTGTTAAACCAAGGTTGGGACCCATTGTGAGGTCCTAACCAGTAGCTCCCCGAGTTCCAAGAACTTGGGGTGTTACAACATCGGAGTTACGGTGTGAGAGTTATAGTATCCCGAAGTTGGCTATTCATGCAGTTTTTTTTAGTCTGCTGAGTTTGAGGAAATTTGCTTGAGATGCAGTTTTGTGGAATAAGGTGATTGACTTCTGTTAGACTTGAATCTCTGACAAGTTATAGTTGATATAGTATAGTAGATCATACTAAAATTTTAGAGGAATCCATGCTACGGTTTGAGAGTTATGGTGTCTCAAATTTGACTCCTCACACAGTTTTTATAACTGTGCTGAGTGTTGGGAAAAATAGCATGTGATGTTGTTTTGAGAGATAGTTTTGAATAAGAGTTTGATCTCTGTTTGACTTGAATTTTGGATATGATATAGTTGGCGTATTATGGTGGAACATATTAAAATTTGGGATGAATACAGCTAGTGGTTTAGGAGTTATGAATTTTTGAAGTTGAGACCTTAAAAAATTTTCTGGATGTTGCTGAAATTATTGAGTGCTGGAATTATTTGCGTTGTGCACTCATGCTTGAGCTTAAGTTTGGATACCTTAGAAACATAATCCACCGTTCAGTTTTTAATATGTTATAGAATGTCATGCATAGTATGGTGTATCAAAAGTTGGGGTTGATCCAACGGTTGGATTTAGATCTATGAAGGTCCAAAGTGGACTGGCTGAGCAGTTAAGAAATACTCAGTTTTTGGCTAAGTCTGAATTTCTGGTTTAGGAATTGACTCTGAGAATTTGTGTAGAAGTGATTATTATGTATTTTTGGGAAATTCTGACTACTATGGATAGAGTGCATAGCATAAAAGACTTAGAGATTTTTGTTAGACTTTTTATATTTTTTATTCGGTTCTCATATCTTAAGCCAATGTCGGACCTTGACGACTTTTTATGAAAGTCAAGAATGTAGTTAACTCTTCTAAATCTTTAGCAAACTTTCCTTTGAGAGTTTGAGTGTGGTTTTGAGTTCCGAAGAATAGTTTGGAACTTTGTTAGGGAATTTTATAATGTTTCGGGACCAGGGGTAAAACAGTCATTTATCCGTATAAGGGTATTTTGGTAATTTAGCTGATGATAGAGTTAAATATCTTAGAAGTCAGAGACTTCTAATTAAGTGGGATATATTATTGATCCACTTGCCTTTTATAACAGGCGGTTGAGTTCCTGCGGTTACAGACCGAGTCGAGATAACGAGATTATGTTTGAATTCAGGTAAGTCCTTTCGGCTTACTTAGCTGACTTCTAGATATGAGTATGATTAATGGTAGTGGTGTGTGAATGAGATGCTTATAGTTCTATTTTAGTAATAATTATATACCGACCTATACCTTGGCCTAAGAGTAACGGGCGGTGGCATTCTGCTCAGTTAGCTTGAGGGCGCAGGGGGTTTCTTTAGGGACTAGTCCACACTCGGTTTGTAGTGATGCTAAGGGCGGAGTAAGCTAGACCTACACCCAGTTGGATAAGGAACGGAGGCGAGAACTCTTAAGATTCTCGTGCCACAACTGTAAAATGGAATAAGGTGCATCACTTAACTACTAGATAATAACCGGTTTGTGTGCCAGCAAGATGATTGTTTATGTTACCTTGTTTGTGTTTGTGCTATCCTTATTCTGCTTATATTTGGATTGTTAGCTAATGGTTTATCCGTGTTGTAGATCTGTAGAGATAGAGAGCTGTAGAGAGATCCGGAACGGATGGTCAGCCGGGTCCACGTATTCATTAGACGGGGACGGGGGAGTCTTCCATACGACATGCATGTTATGTATTTATATATATGTTTGTAAGGCTGTCACATGTATACATTCATACCATCAAAATATTATGTTTTAAAATTATTTTAAACACATTTGTGCCTTGTTGTAAGATCCTAGTAAAGTTGTTGTTAAACCAAGGTTGGGACCCATTGTGAGGTCCTAACCAGTAGCTCCCCGAGTTCCAAGAACTTGGGGTGTTACAACATCGGAGTTACGGTGTGAGAGTTATAGTATCCCAAAGTTGGCTATTCATGCAGTTTTTTTTAGTCTGCTGAGTTTGAGGAAATTTGCTTGAGATGCAGTTTTGTGGAATAAGGTGATTGACTTCTGTTAGACTTGAATCTCTGACAAGTTATAGTTGATATAGTATAGTAGATCATACTAAAATTTTAGAGGAATCCATGCTACGGTTTGAGAGTTATGGTGTCTCAAATTTGACTCCTCACACAGTTTTTATAACTGTGCTGAGTGTTGGGAAAAATAGCATGTGATGCTGTTTTGAGAGATAGTTTTGAATAAGAGTTTGATCTCTGTTTGACTTGAATTTTGGATATGATATAGTTGGCATATTATGGTGGAACATATTAAAATTTGGGATGAATCCAGCTAGTGGTTTAGGAGTTATAAATTTTTGAAGTTGAGACCTTAAAAAATTTTCTGGATGTTGCTGAAATTATTGAGTGCTGGAATTATCTGCGTTGTGCACTCATGCTTGAGCTTAAGTTTGGATACCTTAGAAACATAATCCACCGTTCAGTTTTTAATATGTTATAGAATGTCATGCATAGTATGGTGTATCAAAAGTTGGGGTTGATCCAACGGTTGGATTTAGATCTATGAAGGTCCAAAGTGGACTGGCTGAGCAGTTAAGAAATACTCAGTTTTTGGCTAAGTCTGAATTTCTGGTTTAGGAATTGACTCTGAGAATTTGTGTAGAAGTGATTATTATGTATTTTTGGGAAATTCTAACTACTATGGATAGAATGCATAGCATAAAAGACTTAGAGATTTTTGTTAGACTTTTTATATTTTTTATTCGGTTCTCATATCTTAAGCCAAAGTCGGACCTTGACGACTTTTTATGAAAGTCAAGAATGTAGTTAACTCTTCTAAATCTTTAGCAAACTTTCCTTTGAGAGTTTGAGTGTGGTTTTGAGTTCCGAAGAATAGTTTGGAACTTTGTTATGGAATTTTATAAAGTTTCGGGACCAGGGGTAAAACAGTCATTTATCCGTATAAGGGTATTTTGGTAATTTAGCTGATGATAGAGTTAAATATCTTAGAAGTCAGAGACTTCTAATTAAGTGGGATATATTATTGATCCACTTGCCTTTTATAACAGGCGGTTGAGTTCCTGCGGTTACAGACCAAGTCGAGATAACGAGATTATGTTTGAATTCAGGTAAGTCCTTTCGGCTTACTTAGCTGACTTCTAGATATGAGTATGATTAATGGTAGTGGTGTGTGAATGAGATGCTTATAGTTCAATTTTAGTAATAATTATATACCGACCTATACCTTGGCCTAAGAGTAACGGGCGGTGGCATTCTGCTCAGTTAGCTTGAGGGCGCAGGGGGTTTCTTTAGGGACTAGTCCACACTCGGTTTGTAGTGATGCTAAGGGCGGAGTAAGCTAGACCTACACCCAGTTGGATAAGGAACGGAGGCGAGAACTCTTAAGATTCTCGTGCCACAACTGTAAAATGGAATAAGGTGCATCACTTAACTACTAGATAATAACCGGTTTGTGTGCCAGCAAGATGATTGTTTATGTTACCTTGTTTGTGTTTGTGCTATCCTTATTCTGCTTATATTTGGATTGTTAGCTAATGGTTTATCCGTGTTGTAGATCTGTAGAGATAGAGAGCTGTAGAGAGATCCGGAACGGATGGTCAGCCGGGTCCACGTATTCATTAGACGGGGACGGGGGAGTCTTCCATACGACATGCATGTTATGTATATATATATATGTTTGTAAGGCTGTCACATGTATACATTCATACCATCAAAATATTATGTTTTAAAATTGTTTTAAACACATTTGTGCCTTGTTGTAAGATCCTAGTAAAGTTGTTGTTAAACCAAGGTTGGGACCCATTGTGAGGTCCTAACCAGTAGCTCCCCGAGTTCCAAGAACTTGGGGTGTTACAACATCGGAGTTACGGTGTGAGAGTTATAGTATCCCGAAGTTGGCTATTCATGCAGTTTTTTTTAGTCTGCTGAGTTTGAGGAAATTTGCTTGAGATGCAGTTTTGTGGAATAAGGTGATTGACTTCTGTTAGACTTGAATCTCTGACAAGTTATAGTTGATATAGTATAGTAGATCATACTAAAATTTTAGAGGAATCCATGCTACGGTTTGAGAGTTATGGTGTCTCAAATTTGACTCCTCACACAGTTTTTATAACTGTGCTGAGTGTTGGGAAAAATAGCATGTGATGCTGTTTTGAGAGATAGTTTTGAATAAGAGTTTGATCTCTGTTTGACTTGAATTTTGGATATGATATAGTTGGCGTATTATGGTGGAACATATTAAAATTTGGGATGAATACAGCTAGTGGTTTAGGAGTTATGAATTTTTGAAGTTGAGACCTTAAAAAATTTTCTGGATGTTGCTGAAATTATTGAGTGCTGGAATTATCTGCGTTGTGCACTCATGCTTGAGCTTAAGTTTGGATACCTTAGAAACATAATCCACCGTTCAGTTTTTAATATGTTATAGAATGTCATGCATAGTATGGTGTATCAAAAGTTGGGGTTGATCCAACGGTTGGATTTAGATCTATGAAGGTCCAAAGTGGACTGGCTGAGCAGTTAAGAAATACTCAGTTTTTGGCTAAGTCTGAATTTCTGGTTTAGGAATTGACTCTGAGAATTTGTGTAGAAGTGATTATTATGTATTTTTGGGAAATTCTAACTACTATGGATAGAGTGCATAGCATAAAAGACTTAGAGATTTTTGTTAGACTTTTTATATTTTTTATTCGGTTCTCATATCTTAAGCCAAAGTCGGACCTTGACGACTTTTTATGAAAGTCAAGAATGTAGTTAACTCTTCTAAATCTTTAGCAAACTTTCCTTTGAGAGTTTGAGTGTGGTTTTGAGTTCCGAAGAATAGTTTGGAACTTTGTTATGGAATTTTATAAAGTTTCGGGTCCAGGGGTAAAACAGTCATTTATCCGTATAAGGGTATTTTGGTAATTTAGCTGATGATAGAGTTAAATATCTTAGAAGTCAGAGACTTCTAATTAAGTGGGATATATTATTGATCCACTTGCCTTTTATAACAGGCGGTTGAGTTCCTGCGGTTACAGACCAAGTCGAGATAACGAGATTATGTTTGAATTCAGGTAAGTCCTTTCGGCTTACTTAGCTGACTTCTAGATATGAGTATGATTAATGGTAGTGGTGTGTGAATGAGATGCTTATAGTTCAATTTTAGTAATAATTATATACCGACCTATACCTTGGCCTAAGAGTAACGGGCGGTGGCATTCTGCTTAGTTAGCTTGAGGGCACTGGGGGTTTCTTTAGGGACTAGTCCACACTCGGTTTGTAGTGATGCTAAGGGCGGAGTAAGCTAGACCTACACCCAGTTGGATAAGGAACGGAGGCGAGAACTCTTAAGATTCTCGTGCCACAACTGTAAAATGGAATAAGGTGCATCACTTAACTACTAGATAATAACCGGTTTGTGTGCCAGCAAGATGATTGTTTATGTTACCTTGTTTGTGTTTGTGCTATCCTTATTCTGCTTATATTTGGATTGTTAGCTAATGGTTTATCCGTGTTGTAGATCTGTAGAGATAGAGAGCTGTAGAGAGATCCGGAACGGATGGTCAGCCGGGTCCACGTATTCATTAGACGGGGACGGGGGAGTCTTCCATACGACATGCATGTTATGTATTTATATATATGTTTGTAAGGCTGTCACATGTATACATTCATACCATCAAAATATTATGTTTTAAAATTGTTTTAAACACATTTGTGCCTTGTTGTAAGATCCTAGTAAAGTTGTTGTTAAACCAAGGTTGGGACCCATTGTGAGGTCCTAACCAGTAGCTCCCCGAGTTCCAAGAACTTGGGGTGTTACAACATCGGAGTTACGGTGTGAGAGTTATAGTATCCCGAAGTTGGCTATTCATGCAGTTTTTTTTAGTCTGCTGAGTTTGAGGAAATTTGCTTGAGATGCAGTTTTGTGGAATAAGGTGATTGACTTCTGTTAGACTTGAATCTCTGACAAGTTATAGTTGATATAGTATAGTAGATCATACTAAAATTTTAGAGGAATCCATGCTACGGTTTGAGAGTTATGGTGTCTCAAATTTGACTCCTCACACAGTTTTTATAACTGTGCTGAGTGTTGGGAAAAATAGCATGTGATGCTGTTTTGAGAGATAGTTTTGAATAAGAGTTTGATCTCTGTTTGACTTGAATTTTGGATATGATATAGTTGGCGTATTATGGTGGAACATATTAAAATTTGGGATGAATACAGCTAGTGGTTTAGGAGTTATGAATTTTTGAAGTTGAGACCTTAAAAAATTTTCTGGATGTTGCTGAAATTATTGAGTGCTGGAATTATTTGCGTTGTGCACTCATGCTTGAGCTTAAGTTTG
Organism: Fagopyrum homotropicum; assembly: GCA_033239125.1. Classification (NCBI taxonomy): domain Eukaryota; kingdom Viridiplantae; phylum Streptophyta; class Magnoliopsida; order Caryophyllales; family Polygonaceae; genus Fagopyrum; species Fagopyrum homotropicum. The sequence goes on along the minus strand of BSWB01000002.1, from coordinate 30,065,008 downwards.
GATACCTTAGAAACATAATCCACCGTTCAGTTTTTAATATGTTATAGAATGTCATGCATAGTATGGTGTATCAAAAGTTGGGGTTGATCCAACGGTTGGATTTAGATCTATGAAGGTCCAAAGTGGACTGGCTGAGCAGTTAAGAAATACTCAGTTTTTGGCTAAGTCTGAATTTCTGGTTTAGGAATTGACTCTGAGAATTTGTGTAGAAGTGATTATTATGTATTTTTGGGAAATTCTAACTACTATGGATAGAGTGCATAGCATAAAAGACTTAGAGATTTTTGTTAGACTTTTTATATTTTTTATTCGGTTCTCATATCTTAAGCCAAAGTCGGACCTTGACGACTTTTTATGAAAGTCAAGAATGTAGTTAACTCTTCTAAATCTTTAGCAAACTTTCCTTTGAGAGTTTGAGTGTGGTTTTGAGTTCCGAAGAATAGTTTGGAACTTTGTTATGGAATTTTATAAAGTTTCGGGTCCAGGGGTAAAACAGTCATTTATCCGTATAAGGGTATTTTGGTAATTTAGCTGTTGATAGAGTTAAATATCTTAGAAGTCAGAGACTTCTAATTAAGTGGGATATATTATTGATCCACTTGCCTTTTATAACAGGCGGTTGAGTTCCTGCGGTTACAGACCGAGTCGAGATGACGAGATTATGTTTGAATTCAGGTAAGTCCTTTCGGCTTACTTAGCTGACTTCTAGATATGAGTATGATTAATGGTAGTGGTGTGTGAATGAGATGCTTATAGTTCAATTTTAGTAATAATTATATACCGACCTATACCTTGGCCTAAGAGTAACGGGCGGTGGCATTCTGCTCAGTTAGCTTTAGGGCGCAGGGGGTTTCTTTAGGGACTAGTCCACACTCGGTTTGTAGTGATGCTAAGGGCGGAGTAAGCTAGACCTACACCCAGTTGGATAAGGAACGGAGGCGAGAACTCTTAAGATTCTCGTGCCACAACTGTAAAATGGAATAAGGTGCATCACTTAACTACTAGATAATAACCGGTTTGTGTGCCAGCAAGATGATTGTTTATGTTACCTTGTTTGTGTTTGTGCTATCCTTATTCTGCTTATATTTGGATTGTTAGCTAATGGTTTATCCGTGTTGTAGATCTGTAGAGATAGAGAGCTGTAGAGAGATCCGGAACGGATGGTCAGCCGGGTCCACGTATTCATTAGACGGGGACGGGGGAGTCTTCCATACGACATGCATGTTATGTATTTATATATATGTTTGTAAGGCTGTCACATGTATACATTCATACCATCAAAATATTATGTTTTAAAATTGTTTTAAACACATTTGTGCCTTGTTGTAAGATCCTAGTAAAGTTGTTGTTAAACCAAGGTTGGGACCCATTGTGAGGTCCTAACCAGTAGCTCCCCGAGTTCCAAGAACTTGGGGTGTTACAACATCGGAGTTACGGTGTGAGAGTTATAGTATCCCGAAGTTGGCTATTCATGCAGTTTTTTTTAGTCTGCTGAGTTTGAGGAAATTTGCTTGAGATGCAGTTTTGTGGAATAAGGTGATTGACTTCTGTTAGACTTGAATCTCTGACAAGTTATAGTTGATATAGTATAGTAGATCATACTAAAATTTTAGAGGAATCCATGCTACGGTTTGAGAGTTATGGTGTCTCAAATTTGACTCCTCACACAGTTTTTATAACTGTGCTGAGTGTTGGGAAAAATAGCATGTGATGCTGTTTTGAGAGATAGTTTTGAATAAGAGTTTGATCTCTGTTTGACTTGAATTTTGGATATGATATAGTTGGCGTATTATGGTGGAACATATTAAAATTTGGGATGAATACAGCTAGTGGTTTAGGAGTTATGAATTTTTGAAGTTGAGACCTTAAAAAATTTTCTGGATGTTGCTGAAATTATTGAGTGCTGGAATTATTTGCGTTGTGCAGTCATGTTTGAGCTTAAGTTTGGATACCTTAGAAACATAATCCACCGTTCAGTTTTTAATATGTTATAGAATGTCATGCATAGTATGGTGTATCAAAAGTTGGGGTTGATCCAACGGTTGGATTTAGATCTATGAAGGTCCAAAGTGGACTGGCTGAGCAGTTAAGAAATACTCAGTTTTTGGCTAAGTCTGAATTTCTGGTTTAGGAATTGACTCTGAGAATTTGTGTAGAAGTGATTATTATGTATTTTTGGGAAATTCTAACTACTATGGATAGAGTGCATAGCATAAAAGACTTAGAGATTTTTGTTAGACTTTTTATATTTTTTATTCGGTTCTCATATCTTAAGCCAAAGTCGGACCTTGACGACTTTTTATGAAAGTCAAGAATGTAGTTAACTCTTCTAAATCTTTAGCAAACTTTCCTTTGAGAGTTTGAGTGTGGTTTTGAGTTCCGAAGAATAGTTTGGAACTTTGTTATGGAATTTTATAAAGTTTCGGGACCAGGGGTAAAACAGTCATTTATCCGTATAAGGGTATTTTGGTAATTTAGCTGATGATAGAGTTAAATATCTTAGAAGTTCGAGACTTCTAATTAAGTGGGATATATTATTGATCCACTTGCCTTTTATAACAGGCGGTTGAGTTCCTGCGGTTACAGACCGAGTCGAGATGACGAGATTATGTTTGAATTCAGGTTGTAACACCCCGAATCCGCGGGACTCCGGATTCTACGGGTTGGGACCTCACAATGGGTCCCGACCCTTAGCTTGACAACAATTTCACCGGATCTTGCAACAAGGCACAAATAAAGGCCAAAATCAAATACATTTTATGCAATGCAAAGAAACCCAAAACCATACAAACCAAAGACTTCAGCCAAGATACAACCGAAAGACCAAAAGCCATACACGCGGCATACAATATATAATGAATACAAAACTCAAACACGACTCCAACCAAAACCCAATCCTAAAATGTACGGAACCCCGGCTGCCCACTCTTCCGGATCTCTCAGCCGCATTCCTAACCTGCAAGGCAATCTACAACAATCGGTATAAAACCGTTAGCTAATATTCGAAGCATTAGAATCAAGGTGAAAGGCACAAACACAAGTAAATCAACATAACACACAATATATACCAAAGCACGCAAGTCCGGTTTATTATCTTTTTATTATTAAGTCATATCCCGTTCTAATTCAACTTAGGTTGTGGCACGAGAGTCACCGAAACTCGTCTCGGTCCCTACTTACCGGCATGGAATGGTACTGATGCATCCGACCGTCTACCAGCACGGGATAGTCGCCGAGAACCTCCTAGCTCTCGCGGGAGCCAGGCAAGTTGTCACCGCCCGTTATCATACACTTGGGCCAAAATAATATAAAGGTCGGTAATCCTAATTCCGGTTTAGTTGTTATAACCAATAAACAATAAACACACACCACCAAACACACATCAATACTAATACAAGGAATACGAGCTAAGTAAGTCCGGAGACTTACCTCGTCCCAAACGCTAACTCACGCAACACTCTCGCTTCCTTTAGGAAGAAGTCTACACCTGCTCACAACAAGATATCTATATCAACAACTCGCTCAACTCAAGAAGTCTTAGACTTCTACACAAATGACCTACGCGAGATCATTTGACACTCATTCTAGGACCGCATCCTAGAATCTCTCAGGCTCACATCACACTCAACACGAGCTAGAGGTCCTTAGACCTCTAGACCCTATGATCTCGCAAGATCATAACCCATAATACATACTAGGATAAACATGCCTAGTCCAAACAAACGCAACGGTAACAACCATGTTAGGATACGCGTATCCTAACCCATAAACTCAACAACCATATAATCCAATTCTCAAACCTCACAAGCCTCACAAGATAACATCAACACCTCAAGTCATAAAACATTTCACAATCCCCAAACACTCACCTAAGGTCCATAACCACTACTTGGTATTCACTCTAAATTATGCTAGATTATCCAACCTAACATGATACTAATACTAAACATAACTAAATCGAGTAAGATCATAAGCTCGGGGGAGAGGGTACTCACGTGACGTCAAAAGACGGAAGTTGTTCAACGGATACCGACTCGGACTCGCTAGGCCTTTATTGGGACGCGCTTCCAAACCTAATACCAAAACTAAGCAAGTTTAGCTCATACGCTAAACTTGAACCGAATATATAATATAAATAACTTTAAGGAAAAACTCGTTTTCAAAAGTCAACTTTAAAAACCCGGGATTTCCATAACCGAATTAATCCAGCAAAGACATAATATATTGTGTATAAAAATATAAGAATGCCCGTGATTAAAATCCAAGGTTAATACAATAAGAACATTGTCCGGGACAAAAGATACAATTTTATATACACATGGGTCAAAACATATAACAAATATAAACTATAAGAAAAAAAATCCGTTATAAAACTTTGGTTGAAAATCCCTAAAACATTTTCCGGGCAACTCACGAAGTTCCATAAACTTGGAATACATTCGGAAAATAAAACCTTGGGCCAAAATTTGTAAATAATTCCAGCAGGGGTATAATTGCTAAGTTCCCATGAGAGTAGGTCAAAAACTGCAATTACAAAAAGAGTGGGTACATTCTGCAATTAACCATAAAAAGTGGGGCCCGATTTTAATTAAAGAAGAAGGGTTTCTTCTACACGAGAAATGTGAATGACAGAGGAGTACAGCACGAAGGCGGGCCAGGGAGGCTGCACTAGCGGCGGCCAAGGGCTCCGGGGAAGAGGGGCGGCCCTAGGGCTGACTTAGCGAGGTTGGCAAGGTGCGGCGGTGGGACTGGTTGTTGCTCCATCAAGGCGGAGGCATGGCCGGTGCAGGGCGAGGAGGAGCCCTCCTGCGATGTGCTCCGGTGCGACAGAAGGTGGGAGAAGGGAGGAGAGGCGCGGCGAAGGCAGCTCTCCAGGGGTGATTGCTCCAGGGCGGCGGGGTTCAGGCGGTCGACAGGGTTCCCTTCTCTAGCGGCTGCTGGTGGAGCTTGAGAGAAGATGGTGGGGGCTCCTTCTCCGGTGGTTCGATTTGGTGAAAGCAGAGGGAGTGTAGAGGGTTGCACGCGAGAGAGTGGTGAGTTAGGAGATAGGGGAGTGTTTCGACTTCAGTGAGGAAGAGAGATGCAGCAGGGGCGTCGAGGAGTCGTTGCAGCAGCGGCTGGAGATGAAGAGACGGGTAGGGGAGTCGAGGAGTCGGCTAGGGCCAGCTAGAAATGTAGCCTGGGCGGGAAATGCGAGAAGCTCATCAGCCAGGAAGGAGAGAGTGGGGAAAAGAAAAAGAAAGTAAAATAAAAATTAAATTGGGATTAAACTCGATCAAAAATTAACCGGTTCGGGATTTTCGGATCGGGAACCTTTTTCGAATAGAGATACGGGAATTTATGAGGATCGAATTTATAATAAATTCACCAAATATCCTTTACGACATATTTAAAACGATCTCGCAACTATATTACAAGATTTAATTAATAAAATACCGTGAAAATATATATATATATATATATATATATATATATATATATATATATATATATATATATATATATATATATATATATATATATACTCGTAAAACTTCATTAAGATATATTAAATGTATCACTAACCGCGGGTGAGAAAAAAAAAATATAAAAAACGCTCTAATAAACGGGGTGTTAAATCAGATCCCCCTTAAAACAAGTTTCGTCCCGAAACTTGCTATGTGTCGAACTTCTCGGTCCTTAACGAGGTATGAACTCTCAAACTAAAAAGGCATAAACCTTCTAGTCTATACACACATTCCACTGAGACTATCCCACAAGATATAACAGGTCATACCACACATTCTCGCACCGCGCACAAACTGCACATAATATCACACATGCACATAGCTCAACTAAGAGAAGAACTAGGTCTACCCCGTCGATTCTATCGATGCTACTAGCTCAACATAAAACTTAACCAAAGATACTATCATCTGTCTCCCAAGTATCCTCATCGGCTCCTCGTCTCTACCAGATCATTACGACGTACCACGCGTCTCGAGTCCTGTATGTACTTCCTTGACTGATACACATGAAACACCGGGTGATCACCATCTTCTTTTGGCGGCCATGCCAACTGGTAAACCACTTTCTCAGCTCACGCTAAGATCTCAAAAAGATTCAATATATCGGAACTCAACTTCATCCTCGGATCTTTCTCAATACATCCATTATATCATGTTTCTTATTTGCATGTCTCTAACAAAGACGATTGAACTTCCAATTTACACCGTTGGCTTGGGTTCTTGTCAAACCGAACTTTGACGTTACATTTCCGCAATGCTTATTGCAAGTTCCAAGTAACGAAGGAATCACTTTACTCCATACTATTTCTATTAACAAGACACGTATGCTATTACTTTTATCTCGTTCCTCAATACTCAATCAAGACCTTGTCTTGGAGAATCACTTGTACACTTCAAACCCATCACACCTCGAGGCAAATTCAAAACAGTTGCACCAATGAATCTCCTCTTAACTCTCAAGATCTCCAAGATCCATTTTCGTCTCACCCAATACTTCATTGTCATCTAGAGTAGGTTAGCCATATATGGTGATACTTGGAAAATCTCTCCACAAATCCGGTAATGACCAGCACATCTAAGGAAACTTCTAACTTCTTCCACGTCCTTCGGGGTTGTCATCCCGAGATAACTTGTCATACTACTTCTCTCTTCTTCGAGAGTAGACCCAAATATCTTATTCAAGGCATTAATAAGCCCATTTGGAATCTCTTCAACTCGTAGTGACCATGGTTCGTCCGGAATGCCGTATTTGCAATATCCCAATCTCGAAATCTTAGTTTGTGACAAATTGACCTTAAATCAATCTTAGAAGAGACTACTGACCCTTGTAACCGATCAAGTAGATCATCTATCCGTGGTGAGGGATACTCGTTCTTCGTTGTTATCTGGTTCGGCTAACGGTAATTGATGTACAAGCGGAGATAATCGTCTCTCTTTTCGCAAACTGGTGTTCTCTATGGCATTTCGCTAATTCTAATGAAATCTTATCACTAAGTTCTCGCAATTCCTCCCTTACTTGCTTTCACAACTCATTTCTCTGCAAAAGTGTTATTCCATACGGCACCTTAGACATCGAAATTAAATCAAGCTCGACCTTAGTGAAAAATTCCACATTCTGACGTATTGGAATCTGTGATATCTCAGGTTTCATCTTTTCTCTTCCCGTCACATATTGTAATAGCCGACACAATCTTGTCTTATCACTTTACAAGTGGTCATGATACTAAGGATTTACCTCGATATGTTGGGGTGACGTCCTTTAAACACGTGTATTGTTCCATCTTTAGCTACAACGGTTACCATCTTCTTTCCAACATCCTTCATCTCTTGAACTCGAGAAACTTGCTCGAGTCTCCTGACTCTTGTAGCCTTATTTAATTATTCCTTTATCTTGATCTCATTCTCCCTCTTAGATGACATGATTCTAAAAATCTTCTAGGGTTTCTCACTTATGTGCAGCCATAAGGGTCCAAACTGCAAGACTTAACCGTGTTTCAAAACAATTGACCTTATCTTCTTCACTTTTTGCGACATCCTAACATATGGGAGGAGCTCTTCGTATTCTACATAAGCTTTCACCATATACATTCTTTCTTCAAGTATAAATTATACTTCACTTTCCTTTTGCAACGTCAACCGACCATAGAGACTCTAACCTCAATCTTTCATGTACTTCTTGTACATCTCATAATAACATCGAACTTCAAAACGCCAGTTCTCTCTTTCTCTTGTGGGTCACCTTATGCATCTTTTGGTATTCCAAGAACAACTTCACAACCGTACAAGTATGCCTTTAGGCGGAGTTCCCCATTCATAATCACCGAAAGATCCACTCATAACTCCACCAAGTACTAAACATCATAGCTCTAAGCTTGCCGCGTTGCCCTAATCCAGGTTCCTCGTTTCACGTTATAGCCACTATGGCTTCGCCATGCGAGTCACAAAAACCTTGACTTAGCTTTCGCTCGCGAAAACATGACATCCATAACCTTAGAACAAACATATCATACCTCCTCTTATATATATATATATATACCCCCTTTCCGCATAACAACTATAGAAGACTCACCTTCCTTCTCGTCCTTCCAATTTGCTTTACCTTGATCCTGTCATTTCTCCATATAACAATCTCATGACCTAAGAAGGTCGCACCAGATCGTTACAATCCCTCTCAACAAGGTACATTACCATCACTTGTTGAAATCGGTAAATTGTTACTTGATTAAGATATTTGCACTTCCCTTGATATACTTCTTCATTGCCGACATTCAAACACCACGAATATTATGAGTTCTCGTTACCATTCTTCATGATCCCACACCTAGATTACTCTCCTCACCTACATTCACCAGTATACAACCCGCACCTGTGCATTTTTGGTGGTCACCGATTAACTCCTTGATGACCCTCTCCAAGATCAACGACTTACCCTCCTACCACACTTCCATGTTACCATACTCCTGATGGATACCTTCTCGTGGTACGCTGTCTTAAACTTCACTAGCTCACTTTTTACTCTACTTCCAAGTCCGTTAGCTCCGACTACGCTCCCCTCTTCCTTCCGTTTCTGTAAGATAACTATACCTCCCCCAACTCTTTCGTGTCATGTGACCCAACTTCATAGGCTTAACCGTTCTTCATAATATCTTGTAAGTGCGTCTTCCCAACATCTCTATCGTTAGTAACCACTCTCTCTTCTCTTGGTTGGTAACTTGAGTCTTTCAATCCAAACTCCTTGTTTATCTTTCATCTTTTGAAGATCATCATCCACACACCCTTCCTCCTCCTTAGCATTTCTTGGCATTATCATCATAACAGAAACCGGTCAACTCCACTCGAATTCCCACCATGTCCATCTTCTCATTACTCTCGTAATGTCGACGCTTCACTTGTTGGTACCTCGTAAGCTTAACTTACGGTATCTTACACCTTTCATAAGTTGTTGATCATACTTCTCATCTCGACTCACGTGCTTAGGAGTGTTTAGACAACTTGCCTTATTTGGATCACCACTTTTGTAATCTTATCCACTTAATCCAGGTCCTCCATTATCGGCACGATACTTGGAATGCCCACTTAAGTTGCTACCTCTAGTTTGCTTCATAGTTGTTCAATCGTTGCTTCTTTGGAACCACTCTCATATCTTCATGCTATTTCCTTTACTTGTACAATTTCCATCTCGGTTTCGCTCAAGTTGACTCAAAGTTCGCTTTCATTTGTTCATCCTTCGGTCGTATCGTCTCTAATCTTCCTCTTTGACATCCTTTTAATGGAATCCGAGAACCGCCATGTTGTTAGTCAACACGAAACGCTGGCTCAACTCGATACTTGAGCGTGCTCCTCCACGTATGAATGTTATCCCAAGCCAACAATGTCGTCTTAAAAGTGATGCTATCTTTCCGCCGTCCTAACTATAAGGTCCCATACTATATACTATTATATATAAGAGTTCGTATATAAGCCTATATATATCCTATGTCCACATAACTACTAATATAACACATCCGGTAATTCATTACAACACAACAAGGTCCAAAGCATATATTATAGTCCACATATATACTATGCATATAATCACGTCCATTATGCAACTTACAATCACAAAGATACACATCAATTCCATCATGCATAACTACAAGCCTCATATCCATATCTATATATACATTTATATACATATCAAAATCCAATAAACTAAGCTGCCGAGATCCGCGGAAGGAGTGGTGGTCCGTACATTCTACCCCGACTCATGCATGTGATTTTGAAAACGAAAACTCAGAACCCGTGGGGTTCTGTTTATTCCTTATTCGGCCTTTAGAAGATTGCGAGTGCCATTGTTGTCAACCTAGGGCTCTGATACCACTTTTGTAACACCCCGAATCCGCGGGACTCGGGATGCTACGGGTTGGGACCTCACAATGGGTCCCGACCCTTAGCTTGACAACAATTTCACCGGATCTTGCAACAAGGCACAAATAAAGGCCAAAATCAAATACATTTTATGCAATGCAAAGAAACCCAAAACCATACAAACCAAAGACTTCAGCCGAGATACAACCGAAAGACCAAAAGCCATACACGCGGCATACAATATATAATGAATACAAAACTCAAACACGACTCCAACCAAAACCCAATCCTAAAATGTACGGAACCCCGGCTGCCCACTCTTCCGGATCTCTCAGCCGCATTCCTAACCTGCAAGGCAATCTACAATAATCGGTATAAAACCGTTAGCTAATATTCGAAGCATTAGAATCAAGGTGAAAGGCACAAACACAAGTAAATCAACATAACACACAATATATACCAAAGCACGCAAGTCCGGTTTATTATCTTTTTATTATTAAGTCATATCCCGTTCTAATTCAACTTAGGTTGTGGCACGAGAGTCACCGAAACTCGTCTCGGTCCCTACTTACCGGCATGGAATGGTACTGATGCATCCGACCGTCTACCAGCACGGGATAGTCGCCGAGAACCTCCTAGCTCTCGCGGGAGCCAGGCAAGTTGTCACCGCCCGTTATCATACACTTGGGCCAAAATAATATAAAGGTCGGTAATCCTAATTCCGGTTTAGTTGTTATAACCAATAAACAATAAACACACACCACCAAACACACATCAATACTAATACAAGGAATACGAGCTAAGTAAGTCCGGAGACTTACCTCGTCCCAAACGCTAACTCACGCAACACTCTCGCTTCCTTTAGGAAGAAGTCTACACCTGCTCACAACAAGATATCTATATCAACAACTCGCTCAACTCAAGAAGTCTTAGACTTCTACACAAATGACCTACGCGAGATCATTTGACACTCATTCTAGGACCGCATCCTAGAATCTCTCAGGCTCACATCACACTCAACACGAGCTAGAGGTCCTTAGACCTCTAGACCCTATGATCTCGCAAGATCATAACCCATAATACATACTAGGATAAACATGCCTAGTCCAAACAAACGCAACGGTAACAACCATGTTAGGATACGCGTATCCTAACCCATAAACTCAACAACCATATAATCCAATTCTCAAACCTCACAAGCCTCACAAGATAACATCAACACCTCAAGTCATAAAACATTTCACAATCCCCAAACACTCACCTAAGGTCCATAACCACTACTTGGTATTCACTCTAAATTATGCTAGATTATCCAACCTAACATGATACTAATACTAAACATAACTAAATCGAGTAAGATCATAAGCTCGGGGGAGAGGGTACTCACGTGACGTCAAAAGACGGAAGTTGTTCAACGGATACCGACTCGGACTCGCTAGGCCTTTATTGGGACGCGCTTCCAAACCTAATACCAAAACTAAGCAAGTTTAGCTCATACGCTAAACTTGAACCGAATATATAATATAAATAACTTTAAGGAAAAACTCGTTTTCAAAAGTCAACTTTAAAAACCCGGGATTTCCATAACCGAATTAATCCAGCAAAGACATAATATATTGTGTATAAAAATATAAGAATGCCCGTGATTAAAATCCAAGGTTAATACAATAAGAACATTGTCCGGGACAAAAGATACAATTTTATATACACATGGGTCAAAACATATAACAAATATAAACTATAAGAAAAAAAATCCGTTATAAAACTTTGGTTGAAAATCCCTAAAACATTTTCCGGGCAACTCACGAAGTTCCATAAACTTGGAATACATTCGGAAAATAAAACCTTGGGCCAAAATTTGTAAATAATTCCAGCAGGGGTATAATTGCTAAGTTCCCATGAGAGTAGGTCAAAAACTGCAATTACAAAAAGAGTGGGTACATTCTGCAATTAACCATAAAAAGTGGGGCCCGATTTTAATTAAAGAAGAAGGGTTTCTTCTACACGAGAAATGTGAATGACAGAGGAGTACAGCACGAAGGCGGGCCAGGGAGGCTGCACTAGCGGCGGCCAAGGGCTCCGGGGAAGAGGGGCGGCCCTAGGGCTGACTCAGCGAGGTTGGCAAGGTGCGGCGGTGGGACTGGTTGTTGCTCCATCAAGGCGGAGGCATGGCCGGTGCAGGGCGAGGAGGAGCCCTCCTGCGATGTGCTCCGGTGCGACAGAAGGTGGGAGAAGGGAGGAGAGGCGCGGCGAAGGCAGCTCTCCAGGGGTGATTGCTCCAGGGCGGCGGGGTTCAGGCGGTCGACAGGGTTCCCTTCTCTAGCGGCTGCTGGTGGAGCTTGAGAGAAGATGGTGGGGGCTCCTTCTCCGGTGGTTCGATTTGGTGAAAGCAGAGGGAGTGTAGAGGGTTGCACGCGAGAGAGTGGTGAGTTAGGAGATAGGGGAGTGTTTCGACTTCAGTGAGGAAGAGAGATGCAGCAGGGGCGTCGAGGAGTCGTTGCAGCAGCGGCTGGATATGAAGAGACGGGTAGGGGAGTCGAGGAGTCGGCTAGGGCCAGCTAGAAATGTAGCCTGGGCGGGAAATGCGAGAAGCTCATCAGCCAGGAAGGAGAGAGTGGGGAAAAGAAAAAGAAAGTAAAATAAAAATTAAATTGGGATTAAACTCGATCAAAAATTAACCGGTTCGGGATTTTCGGATCGGGAACCTTTTTCGAATAGAGATACGGGAATTTATGAGGATCGAATTTATAATAAATTCACCAAATATCCTTTACGACATATTCAAAACGATCTCGCAACTATATTACAAGATTTAATTAATAAAATACCGTGAAAATATATATATATATATATATATATATATACTCGTAAAACTTCATTAAGATATATTAAATGTATCACTAACCGCGGGTGAGAAAAAAAAAAATATAAAAAACGCTCTAATAAACGGGGTGTTAAACAGGTAAGTCCTTTCGGCTTACTTAGCTGACTTCTAGATATGAGTATGATTAATGGTAGTGGTGTGTGAATGAGATGCTTATAGTTCTATTTTAGTAATAATTATATACCGACCTATACCTTGGCCTAAGAGTAACGGGCGGTGGCATTCTGCTCAGTTAGCTTGAGGGCGCTGGGGGTTTCTTTAGGGACTAGTCCACACTCGGTTTGTAGTGATGCTAAGGGCGGAGTAAGCTAGACCTACACCCAGTTGGATAAGGAACGGAGGCGAGAACTCTTAAGATTCTCGTGCCACAACTGTAAAATGGAATAAGGTGCATCACTTAACTACTAGATAATAACCGGTTTGTGTGCCAGCATGATGATTGTTTATGTTACCTTGTTTGTGTTTGTGCTATCCTTATTCTGCTTATATTTGGATTGTTAGCTAACGGTTTATCCGTGTTGTAGATCTGTAGAGATAGACAGCTGTAGAGAGATCCGGAACGGATGGTCAGCCGGGTCCATGTATTCATTAGACGGGGACGGAGGAGTCTTCCATACGACATGCATGTTATGTATTTATATATATGTTTGTAAGGCTGTCACATGTATACATTCATACCATCAAAATATTATGTTTTAAAATTGTTTTAAACACATTTGTGCCTTGTTGTAAGATCCTAGTAAAGTTGTTGTTAAACCAAGGTTGGGACCCATTGTGAGGTCCTAACCAGTAGCTCCCCGAGTTCCAAGAACTTGGGGTGTTACAACATCGGAGTTACGGTGTGAGAGTTATAGTATCCCGAAGTTGGCTATTCATGTAGTTTTTTTTAGTCTGCTGAGTTTGAGGAAATTTGCTTGAGATGCAGTTTTGTGGAATAAGGTTATTGACTTCTGTTAGACTTGAATCTCTGACAAGTTATAGTTGATATAGTATAGTAGATCATAATAAAATTTTAGAGGAATCCATGCTACGGTTTGAGAGTTATGGTGTCTCAAATTTGACTCCTCACACAGTTTTTATAACTGTGCTGAGTGTTGGGAAAAATAGCATGTGATGCTGTTTTGAGAGATAGTTTTGAATAAGAGTTTGATCTCTGTTTGACTTGAATTTTGGATATGATATAGTTGGCATATTATGGTGGAACATATTAAAATTTGGGATGAATCCAGCTAGTGGTTTAGGAGTTATGAATTTTTGAAGTTGAGACCTTAAACAATTTTCTGGATGTTGCTAAAATTATTGAGTGCTGGAATTATCTAGGTTGTGCAGTCATGTTTGAGCTTAAGTTTGGATACCTTAGAAACATAATCCACCGTTCAGTTTTTAATATGTTATAGAATGTCATGCATAGTATGGTGTATCAAAAGTTGGGGTTGCTGCAACGGTTGGATTTAGATCTATGAAGGTCCAAAGTGGACTGGCTGAGCAGTTAAGAAATACTCAGTTTTTGGCTAAGTCTGAATTTCTGGTTTAGGAATTGACTCTGAGAATTTGTGTAGAAGTGATTATTAAGTATTTTTGGGAAATTCTGACTACTATGGATAGAGTGCATAGCATAAAAGACTTAGAGATTTTTGTTAGACTTTTTATATTTTTTATTCGGTTCTCATATCTTAAGCCAAAGTCGGACCTTGACGACTTTTTATGAAAGTTAAGAATGTAGTTAACTCTTCTAAATCTTTAGCAAACTTTCCTTTGAGAGTTTGAGTGTGGTTTTGAGTTCCGAAGAATAGTTTGGAACTTTGTTATGGAATTTTATAAAGTTTCGGGACCAGGGGTAAAACAGTCATTTATCCGTATAAGGGTATTTTGGTAATTTAGATGATGATAGAGTTAAATATCTTAGAAGTTCGAGACTTCTAATTAAGTGGGATATATTATTGATCCACTTGCCTTTTATAACAGGCGGTTGAGTTCCTGCGGTTACAGACCGAGTCGAGATGACGAGATTATGTTTGAATTCAGGTAAGTCCTTTCGGCTTACTTAGCTGACTTCTAGATATGAGTATGATTAATGGTAGTGGTGTGTGAATGAGATGCTTATAGTTCTATTTTAGTAATAATTATATACCGACCTATACCTTGGCCTAAGAGTAACGGGCGGTGGCATTCTGCTCAGTTAGCTTGAGGGCGCTGGGGGTTTCTTTACGGACTAGTCCACACTCGGTTTGTAGTGATGCTAAGGGCGGAGTAAGCTAGACCTACACCCAGTTGGATAAGGAACGGAGGCGAGAACTCTTAAGATTCTCGTGCCACAACTGTAAAATGGAATAAGGTGCATCACTTAACTACTAGATAATAACCGGTTTGTGTGCCAGCATGATGATTGTTTATGTTACCTTGTTTGTGTTTGTGCTATCCTTATTCTGCTTATATTTGGATTGTTAGCTAATGGTTTATCCGTGTTGTAGATCTGTAGAGATAGAGAGCTGTAGAGAGATCCGGAACGGATGGTCAGCCGGGTCCACGTATTCATTAGACGGGGACGGGGGAGTCTTCCATACGACATGCATGTTATGTATTTATATATATGTTTGTAAGGCTGTCACATGTATACATTCATACCATCAAAATATTATGTTTTAAAATTGTTTTAAACACATTTGTGCCTTGTTGTAAGATCCTAGTAAAGTTGTTGTTAAACCAAGGTTGGGACCCATTGTGAGGTCCTAACCAGTAGCTCCCCGAGTTCCAAGAACTTGGGGTGTTACAACATCGGAGTTACGGTGTGAGAGTTATAGTATCCCGAAGTTGGCTATTCATGCAGTTTTTTTTAGTCTGCTGAGTTTGAGGAAATTTGCTTGAGATGCAGTTTTGTGGAATAAGGTGATTGACTTCTGTTAGACTTGAATCTCTGACAAGTTATAGTTGATATAGTATATTTGATCATACTAAAATTTTAGAGGAATCCATGCTACGGTTTGAGAGTTATGGTGTCTAAAATTTGACTCCTCATACAGTTTTTATAACTGTGCTGAGTGTTGGGAAAAATAGCATGTGATGCTGTTTTGAGAGATAATTTTGAATAAGAGTTTGATCTCTGTTTGACTTGAGTTTTAGATATGATATAGTTGGCATATTATGGTGGAACATATTAAAATTTGGGATGAATCCAGCTAGTGGTTTAGGAGTTATGAATTTTTGAAGTTGAGACCTTAAACAATTTTCTGGATGTTGCTGAAATTATTGAGTGCTGGAATTATCTGGGTTGTGCAGTCATGTTTGAGCTTAAGTTTGGATACCTTAGAAACATAATCCACCGTTCTGTTTTTAATATGTTATAGAATGTCATGCATATTATGGTGTATCAAAAGTTGGTGTTGATCCAACGGTTGGATTTAGATCTATGAAGGTCCAAAGTGGACTGGCTGAGCAGTTAAGAAATACTCAATTTTTGGCTAAGTCTGAATTTCTGGTTTAGGAATTGACTCTGAGAATTTGTGTAGAAGTGATTATTATGTATTTTTGGGAAATTCTGACTACTATGGATAGAGTGCATAGCATAAAAGACTTAGAGATTTTTGTTAGACTTTTTATATTTTTTATTTGGTTCTCATATCTTAAGTCAAAGTCGGACCTTGACGACTTTTTATGAAAGTCAAGAATGTAGTTAACTCTTCTAAATCTTTAGCAAACTTTCCTTTGAGAGTTTGAGTGTGGTTTTGAGTTCCGAAGAATAGTTTGGAACTTTGTTATGGAATTTTATAAAGTTTCGGGACCAGGGGTAAAACAGTCATTTATCCGTATAAGGGTATTTTGGTAATTTAGCTGATGATAGAGTTAAATATCTTAGAAGTCAGAGACTTCTAATTAAGTGGGATATATTATTGATCCACTTGCCTTTTATAACAGGCGGTTGAGATCCTGCGGTTACAGACCGAGTCGAGATAACGAGATTATGTTTGAATTCAGGTAAGTCCTTTCGGCTTACTTAGCTGACTTCTAGATATGAGTATGATTAATGGTAGTGGTGTGTGAATGAGATGCTTATAGTTCTATTTTAGTAATAATTATATACCGACCTATACCTTGGCCTAAGAGTAACGGACGGTGGCATTCTGCTCAGTTAGCTTGAGGGCGCTGAGGGTTTCTTTAGGGACTAGTACACATTCGGTTTGTAGTGATGCTAAGGGCGGAGTAAGCTAGACCTACACCCAGTTGGATAAGGAACGGAGGCGAGAACTCTTAAGATTCTCGTGCCACAACTGTAAAATGGAATAAGGTGCATCACTTAACTACTAGATAATAACCGGTTTGTGTGCCAGCATGATGATTGTTAATGTTACCTTGTTTGTGTTTGTGCTATCCTTATTCTGCTTATATTTGGATTGTTAGCTAATGGTTTATCCGTGTTGTAGATCTGTAGAGATAGAGAGCTGTAGAGAGTTCCGGAACGGATGGTCAGCCGGGTCCACGTATTCATTAGACGGGGACGGGGGAGTCTTCCATACGACATGCATGTTATGTATTTATATATATGTTTGTAAGGCTGTCACATGTATACATTCATACCATCAAAATATTATGTTTTAAAATTGTTTTAAACACATTTGTGCCTTGTTCTAAGATCCTAGTAAAATTGTTGTTAAACCAAGTTTGGGACCCATTGTGAGGTCCTAACCAGTAGATCCCCGAGTTCCAAGAACTTGGGGTGTTACAACATCGGAGTTACGGTGTGAGAGTTATAGTATCCCGAAGTTGGCTATTCATGCAGTTTTTTTTAGTCTGCTGAGTTTGAGGAAATTTGCTTGAGATGTAGTTTTGTGGAATAAGGTTATTGACTTCTGTTAGACTTGAATCTCTGACAAATTATAGTTGATATAGTATAGTAGATCATACTAAAATTTTAGAGGAATCCATGCTACGGTTTGAGAGTTATGGTCTCTCAAATTTGATTCCTCACACAGTTTTTATAACTGTGCTGAGTGTTGGGAAAAATAGCATGTGATGCTGTTTTGAGATATAGTTTTGAATAAGAGTTTGATCTTTGTTTGACTTGAATTTTGGATATGATATAGTTGGCATATTATGGTGGAACATATTAAAATTTGGGATGAATCCAGCTCGTGGTTTAGGAGTTATGAATTTTTGAAATTGAGACCTTAAACAATTTTCTGGATGTTGCTGAAATTATTGAGTGCTGGAATTATCTGGGTTGTGCAGTCATGTTTGAGCTTAAGTTTGGATACCTTAGAAACATAATCCACCGTTCAGTTTTTAATATGTTATAGAATGTCATGCATAGTATGGTGTATCAAAAGTTGGGGTTGATCCAACGGTTGGATTTAGATCTATGAAGGTCCAGAGTGGACAGGCTGAGCAGTTAAGAAATACTCAGTTTTTGGCTAAGTCTGAATATCTGGTTTAGGAATTGACTCTGAGAATTTGTGTAGAAGTGATTATTATGTATTTTTGGGAAATTCTGACTACTATGTATAGAGTGCATAGCATAAAAGACTTAGAGATTTTTGTTAGACTTTTTATATTTTTTATTCGGTTCTCATATCTTAAGCCAAAGTCGGACCTTGATGACTTTTTATGAAAGTCAAGAATGTAGTTAACTCTTCTAAATCTTTAGCAAACTTTCCTTTGAGAGTTTGAGTGTGGTTTTGAGTTCCGAAGAATAATTTGGAACTTTGTTATGGAATTTTATAAAGTTTCGGGACTAGGGGTAAAATAGTCATTTATCCGTATAAGGGTATTTTGGTAATTTAGCTGATGATAGAGTTAAATATCTTAGAAGTCAGAGACTTCTAATTAAGTGGGATATATTATTGATCCACTTGCCTTTTATAACAGGCGGTTGAGTTCCTGCGGTTACAGACCGAGTCGAGATAACGAGATTATGTTTGAATTCAGGTAAGTCCTTTCGGCTTACTTAGCTGACTTCTAGATATGAGTATGATTAATGGTAGTGGTGTGTGAATGAAATGCTTATAGTTCTATTTTAGTAATAATTATATACCGACCTATACCTTGGCCTAAGAGTAACGGGCGGTGGCATTCTGCTTAGTTAGCTTGAGGGCACTGGGGGTTTCTTTAGGGACTAGTACACACTCGGTTTGTAGTGATGCTAAGGGCGGAATAAGCTAGACCTACACCCAGTTGGATAAGGAACGGAGGCGAGAACTCTTAAGATTCTCGTGCCACAACTGTAAAATGGAATAAGGTGCATCACTTAACTACTAGATAATAACCGGTTTGTGTGCCAGCAAGATGATTGTTTATGTTACCTTGTTTGTGTTTGTGCTATCCTTATTCTGCTTATATTTGGATTGTTAGCTAATGGTTTATCCGTGTTGTAGATCTGTAGAGATAGAGAGCTGTAGAGAGATCCGGAACGGATGGTCAGCCGGGTCCACGTATTCATTAGACGGGGACGGGGGAGTCTTCCATACGACATGCATGTTATGTATTTATATATATGTTTGTAAGGCTGTCACATGTATACATTCATACCATCAAAATATTATGTTTTAAAATTGTTTTAAACACATTTGTGCCTTGTTGTAAGATCCTAGTAAAGTTGTTGTTAAACCAAGGTTGGGACCCATTGTGAGGTCCTAACCAGTAGCTCCCCGAGTTCCAAGAACTTGGGGTGTTACAACATCGGAGTTACGGTGTGAGAGTTATAGTATCCCGAAGTTGGCTATTCATGCAGTTTTTTTTAGTCTGCTGAGTTTGAGGAACTTTGCTTGAGATGCAGTTTTGTGGAATAAGGTTATTGACTTCTGTTAGACTTGAATCTCTGAGAAGTTATAGTTGATATATAGTATAGTAGATCATACTAAAATTTTAGAGGAATCCATGCTACGGTTTGAGAGTTATGGTGTCTAAAATTTGACTCCTCACACAGTTTTTATAACTGTGCCGAGTGTTGGGAAAAATAGCATGTGATGCTGTTTTGAGAGATAGTTTTGAATAAGAGTTTGATCTCTGTTTGACTTGAATTTTGGATATGATATAGTTGGCATATTATGGTGGAACATATTAAAATTTGGGATGAATCCAGCTAGTGGTTTAGGAGTTATGAATTTTTGAAGTTAAGACCTTAAACAATTTTCTGGATGTTGCTGAAATTATTGAGTGCTGGAATTATCTAGGTTGTGCAGTCATGTTTGAACTTAAGTTTGGATACCTTCGAAACATAATCCACCGTTCAGTTTTTAATATGTTATAGAATGTCATGCATAGTATGGTGTATCAAATGTTGGGGTTGATCCAACGGTTGGATTTAGATCTATGAAGGTCCAAAGTGGACTGGCTGAGCAGTTAATAAATACTCAGTTTTTGGCTAAGTTTGAATTTCTGGTTTAGGAATTGACTCTGAGAATTTGTGTAGAAGTGATTATTATGTATTTTTGGGAAATTCTGACTACTATGGATAGAGTGCATAGCGTAAAAGACTTAGAGATTTTTGTTAGACTTTTTATATTTTTTATTCGGTTCTCATATCTTAAGCCAAAGTCGGACCCTGACGACTTTTTATGAAAGTCAAGAATGTAGTTAACTCTTCTAAATCTTTAGCAAACTTTCCTTTGAGAGTTTGAGTGTGGTTTTGAGTTCCGAAGAATAGTTTGGAACTTTGTTATGGAATTTTATAAAGTTTCGGGACCAGGGGTAAAACAGTCATTTATCCGTATAAGGGTATTTTGGTAATTTAGCTGATGATAGAGTTAAATATCTTAGAAGTCAGAGACTTCTAATTAAGTGGGATATATTATTGATCCACTTGCCTTTTATAACAGGCGGTTGAGTTCCTGCGGTTACAGACCGAGTCGAGATAACGAGATTATGTTTGAATTCAGGTAAGTCCTTTCGGCTTACTTAGCTGACTTCTAGATATGAGTATGATTAATGGTAGTGGTGTGTGAATGAGATGCTTATAGTTCTATTTTAGTAATAATTATATACCGACCTATACCTTGGCCTAAGAGTAACGGACGGTGGCATTCTGCTCAGTTTGCTTGAGGGCGCTGGGGGTTTCTTTAGGGACTAGTCCACACTCGGTTTGTAGTGATGCTAAGGGCGGAGTAAGCTAGACCTACACCCAGTTGGATAAGGAACGGAGGCGAGAACTCTTAAGATTCTCGTGCCACAACTGTAAAATGGAATAAGGTGCATCACTTAACTACTAGATAATAACCGGTTTGTGTGCCAGCATGATGATTGTTTATGTTACCTTGTTTGTGTTTGTGCTATCCTTATTCTGCTTATATTCGGATTGTTAGCTAATGGTTTATCCGTGTTGTAGATCTGTAGAGATAGAGAGCTGTAGAGAAATCCGGAACGGATGGTCAGCCGGGTCCACGTATTCATTAGACGGGGACGGGGGAGTCTTCCATACGACATGCATGTTATGTATTTATATATATGTTTGTAAGGCTGTCACATGTATACATTCATACCATCAAAATATTATGTTTTAAAATTGTTTTAAACACATTTGTGCCTTGTTGTAAGATCCTAGTAAAGTTGTTGTTAAACCAAGGTTGGAACCTATTGTGAGGTCCTAACCAGTAGCTCCCCGAGTTCCAAGAACTTGGGGTGTTACAATATCGGAGTTACGGTGTGAGAGTTATAGTATCCCGAAGTTGGCTATTCATGCAGTTTTTTTTACTCTGCTGAGTTTGAGGAAATTTGCTTGAGATGCAGTTTTGTGGAATAAGGTTATTGACTTCTGTTAGACTTGAATCTCTGACAAGTTATAGTTGATATAGTATAGTAGATCATACTAAAATTTTAGAGGAATCCATGCTACGGTTTGAGAGTTATGGTGTCTCAAATTTGACTCCTCACACAGTTTTTATAACTGTGCTGAGTGTTGGGAAAATAGCTTGTGATGCTGTTTTGAGAGATAGTTTTGAAGAAGAGTTTGATCTCTGTTTGACTTGAATTTTGGATATGATATAGTTGGCATATTATGGTGGAATATATTAAAATTTGGGATGAATCCAGCTAGTGGTTCAGGAGTTATGAATTTTTGAAGTTGAGACCTTAAACAATTTTCTGGATGTTGCTGAAATTATTGAGTGCTGGAATTATCTGGGTTGTGCAGTCATGTTTGAGCTTAAGTTTGGATACCTTAGAAACATAATCCACCGTTCAGTTTTTAATATGTTATAGAGTGTCATGCATAGTATGGTGTATCAAAAGTTGGGGTTGATCCAACGGTTGGATTTAGATCTATGAAGGTCCAAAGTGGACTGGCTGAGCAGTTAAGAAATACTCAGTTTTTGGCTAAGTCTGAATTTCTGGTTTAGGAATTAACTTTGAGAATTTTTGTAGAAGTGATTATTATGTATTTTTGGGAAATTCTGACTACTATGGATAGAGTGCATAGCATAAAAGACTTAGAGATTTTTGTTAGACTTTTTATATTTTTTATTCGGTTCTCATATCTTAAGCCAAAGTCGGACCTTGACGACTTTTTATGAAAGTCAAGAATGTAGTTAACTCTTCTAAATCTTTAGCAAACTTTCCTTTGAGAGTTTGAGTGTGGTTTTGAGTTCCGAAGAATAGTTTGGAACTTTGTTATGGAATTTTATAAAGTTTCGGGACCAGGGGTAAAACAGTCATTTATCAGTATAAGGGTATTTTGGTAATTTAGCTGATGATAGAGTTAAATATCTTAGAAGTTAGAGACTTCTAATTAAGTGGGATATATTATTGATCCACTTGCCTTTTATAACTGGTGGTTGAGTTCCTGCGGTTACAGACCGAGTCGAGATAACGAGATTATGTTTGAATTCAGGTAAGTCCTTTCGGCTTACTTAGGTGACTTCTAGATATGAGTATGATTAATGGTAGTGGTGTGTGAATGAGATGCTTATAGTTCTATTTTAGTAATAATTATATACCGACCTATACCCTGGCCTAAGGGTAACGGGCGGTGGCATTCTGCTCAGTTAGCTTGAGGGGGCTGGGGGTTTCTTTAGGGACTAGTCCACACTCGGTTTGTAGTGATGCTACCGGCGGAGTAAGCTAGACCTACACCCAGTTGGATAAGGAATGGAGGCGAGAACTCTTAAGATTCTCGTGCCACAATTGTAAAATGGAATAAGGTGAATCACTTAACTACTAGATAATAACCGGTTTGTGTGCCAGCATGATGATTGTTTATGTTACCTTGTTTGTGTTTGTGCTATCCTTATTCTGCTTATATTTGGATTGTTAGCTAACGGTTTATCCGTGTTGTAGATCTGTAGAGATAGACAGCTGTAGAGAGATCCGGAACGGATGGTCAGCCGGGTCCACGTATTCATTAGACGGGGACGGGGGAGTCTTTCATACGACATGCATGTTATGTATTTATATATATGTTTGTAAGGCTGTCACATGTATACATTCATACCATCAAAATATTATGTTTTAAAATTGTTTTAAACACATTTGTCCCTTGTTGTAAGATCCTAGTAAATTTGTTGTTAAACCAAGTTCGGGACCCATTGTGAGGTCCCAACCAGTAGCTCCCCAAGTTCCAAGAACTTGGGGTGTTACAACATCGGAGTTACGGTGTGAGAGTTATAGTATCCCGAAGTTGGCTATTCATGAAGTTTTTTTTAGTCTGCTGAGTTTGAGGAAATTTGCTTGAGATGTAGTTTTGTGGAATAAGGTTATTGACTTCTGTTAGACTTGAATCTCTGACAAGTTATAGTTGATATAGTATAGTAGATCATACTAAAATTTTAGAGGAATCCATGCTACGGTTTGAGAGTTATGGTGTCTCAAATTTGACTCCTCACACAGTTTTTATAACTGTGTTGAGTGTTGGGAAAAATAGCATGTGATGCTGTTTTGAGAGATAGTTTTGAATAAGAGTTTGATCTCTGTTTGACTTGAATTTTGGATATGCTATAGTTGGCATATTATGGTGGAACATATTAAAATTTGGGATGAATCCAGCTAGTGGTTTAGGAGTTATGAATTTTTGAAGTTGAGATCTTAAACAATTTTCTGGATGTTGCTGAAATTATTGAGTGTTGGAATTATCTGGGTTGTGCAGTCATGTTTGAGCTTAAGTTTGGATACCTTAGAAACATAATCCACCGTTCAGTTTTTAATATGTTATAGAATGTCATGCATAGTATGGTGTATCAAAAGTTGGGGTTGATCCAACGGTTGGATTTAGATCTCTGAAGGTCCAAAGTGGACTGGCTGAGCAGTTAAGAAATACTCAGTTTTTGGCTAAGTCTGAATTTCTGGTTTAGGAATTGACTCTGAGAATTTGTGTAGAAGTGATTATTATGTATTTTTGGGATATTCTGACTACTATGGATAGAGTGCATAGCATAAAAGACTTAGAGATTTTTGTTAGACTTTTTATATTTTTTATTCGGTTCTCATATCTTAAGCCAAAGTCGGACCTTGACGACTTTTTATGAAAGTCAAGAATGTAGTTAACTCTTCTAAATCTTTAGCAAACTTTCCTTTGAGAGTTTGAGTGTGGTTTTGAGTTCCGAAGAATAGTTTGGAACTTTGTTATGAAATTTTATAAAGTTTCGGGACCAGGGGTAAAACAGTCATTTATCCGTATAAGGGTATTTTGGTAATTTAGCTGATGATAGAGTTAAATATCTTAGAAGTCAGAGACTTCTAATTAAGTGGGATATATTATTGATCCACTTGCCTTTTATAACAGGCGGTTGAGTTCCTGCGGTTACAGACCGAGTCGAGATAACGAGATTATGTTTGAATTCAGGTATGTCCTTTCGGCTTACTTAGCTGACTTCTAGATATGAGTATGATTAATGGTAGTGGTGTGTGAATGAGATGCTTATAGTTCTATTTTAGTAATAATTATATACCGACCTATACCTTGGCCTAAGAGTAACGGGCGGTGGCATTCTGCTCAGTTAGCTTGAGGGCGCTGGGGGTTTCTTTAGGGACTAGTCCACACTCGGTTTGTAGTGATGCTAAGGGCGGAGTAAGCTAGACCTACACCCAGTTGGATAAGGAACGGAGGCGAGAACTCTTAAGATTCTCGTGCCACAACTGTAAAATGGAATAAGGTGCATCACTTAACTACTAGATAATAACCGGTTTGTGTGCCCGCATGATGATTGTTTATGTTACCTTGTTTGTGTTTGTGCTATCCTTATTCTGCTTATATTTGGATTGTTAGCTAATGGTTTATCCGTGTTGTAGATCTGTAGAGATAGAGAGTTGTAGAGAGATCCGGAACGGATGGTCAGCCGGGTCCACGTATTCATTAGACGGGGACGGGGGAGTCTTCCATACGACATGCATGATATGTATTTATATATTTGTTTGTAATGCTGTCACATGTATACATTCATACCATCAAAATATTATGTTTTAAAATTGTTTTAAACACATTTGTGCCTTGTTGTAAGATCCTAGTAAAGTTGTTGTTAAACCAAGGTTGGGACCCATTGTGAGGTCCTAACCAGTAGCTCCCCGAGTTCCAAGAACTTGGGGTGTTACAATATCGGAGTTACGGTGTGAGAGTTATAGTATCCCGAAGTTGGCTATTCATGCAGTTTTTTTTAGTCTGCTGAGTTTGAGGAAATTTGCTTGAGATGCAGTTTTGTGGAATAAGGTTATTGACTTCTGTTAGACTTGAATCTCTGACAAGTTATAGTTGATATAGTATAGTAGATCATACTAAAATTTTAGAGGAATCCATGCTACGGTTTGAGAGTTATGGTGTCTCAAATTTGACTCCTCACACAGTTTTTATAACTGTGTTGAGTGTTGGGAAAAATAGCATGTGATGCTGTTTTGAGAGATAGTTTTGAATAAGAGTTTGATCTCTGTTTGACTTGAATTTTGGATATGCTATAGTTGGCATATTATGGTGGAACATATTAAAATTTGGGATGAATCCAGCTAGTGGTTTAGGAGTTATGAATTTTTGAAGTTGAGATCTTAAACAATTTTCTGGATGTTGCTGAAATTATTGAGTGTTGGAATTATCTGGGTTGTGCAGTCATGTTTGAGCTTAAGTTTGGATACCTTAGAAACATAATCCACCGTTCAGTTTTTAATATGTTATAGAATGTCATGCATAGTATGGTGTATCAAAAGTTGGGGTTGATCCAACGGTTGGATTTAGATCTCTGAAGGTCCAAAGTGGACTGGCTGAGCAGTTAAGAAATACTCAGTTTTTGGCTAAGTCTGAATTTCTGGTTTAGGAATTGACTCTGAGAATTTGTGTAGAAGTGATTATTATGTATTTTTGGGATATTCTGACTACTATGGATAGAGTGCATAGCATAAAAGACTTAGAGATTTTTGTTAGACTTTTTATATTTTTTATTCGGTTCTCATATCTTAAGCCAAAGTCGGACCTTGACGACTTTTTATGAAAGTCAAGAATGTAGTTAACTCTTCTAAATCTTTAGCAAACTTTCCTTTGAGAGTTTGAGTGTGGTTTTGAGTTCCGAAGAATAGTTTGGAACTTTGTTATGAAATTTTATAAAGTTTCGGGACCAGGGGTAAAACAGTCATTTATCCGTATAAGGGTATTTTGGTAATTTAGCTGATGATAGAGTTAAATATCTTAGAAGTCAGAGACTTCTAATTAAGTGGGATATATTATTGATCCACTTGCCTTTTATAACAGGCGGTTGAGTTCCTGCGGTTACAGACCGAGTCGAGATAACGAGATTATGTTTGAATTCAGGTATGTCCTTTCGGCTTACTTAGCTGACTTCTAGATATGAGTATGATTAATGGTAGTGGTGTGTGAATGAGATGCTTATAGTTCTATTTTAGTAATAATTATATACCGACCTATACCTTGGCCTAAGAGTAACGGGCGGTGGCATTCTGCTCAGTTAGCTTGAGGGCGCTGGGGGTTTCTTTAGGGACTAGTCCACACTCGGTTTGTAGTGATGCTAAGGGCGGAGTAAGCTAGACCTACACCCAGTTGGATAAGGAACGGAGGCGAGAACTCTTAAGATTCTCGTGCCACAACTGTAAAATGGAATAAGGTGCATCACTTAACTACTAGATAATAACCGGTTTGTGTGCCCGCATGATGATTGTTTATGTTACCTTGTTTGTGTTTGTGCTATCCTTATTCTGCTTATATTTGGATTGTTAGCTAATGGTTTATCCGTGTTGTAGATCTGTAGAGATAGAGAGTTGTAGAGAGATCCGGAACGGATGGTCAGCCGGGTCCACGTATTCATTAGACGGGGACGGGGGAGTCTTCCATACGACATGCATGATATGTATTTATATATTTGTTTGTAATGCTGTCACATGTATACATTCATACCATCAAAATATTATGTTTTAAAATTGTTTTAAACACATTTGTGCCTTGTTGTAAGATCCTAGTAAAGTTGTTGTTAAACCAAGGTTGGGACCCATTGTGAGGTCCTAACCAGTAGCTCCCCGAGTTCCAAGAACTTGGGGTGTTACAATATCGGAGTTACGGTGTGAGAGTTATAGTATCCCGAAGTTGGCTATTCATGCAGTTTTTTTTAGTCTGCTGAGTTTGAGGAAATTTGCTTGAGATGCAGTTTTGTGGAATAAGGTTATTGACTTCTGTTAGACTTGAATCTCTGACAAGTTATAGTTGATATAGTATAGTAGATCATACTAAAATTTTAGAGGAATCCATGCTACGGTTTGAGAGTTAAGGTGTCTCAAATTTGACTCCTCACACAGTTTTTATAACTGTGCTGAGTGTTGGGAAAATAGCATGTGATGCTGTTTTGAGAGATAGTTTTGAAGAAGAGTTTGATCTCTGTTTGACTTGAATTTTGGATATGATATAGTTGGCATATTATGGTGGAATATATTAAAATTTGGGATGAATCCAGCTTGTGGTTCAGGAGTTATGAATTTTTGAAGTTGAGACCTTAAACAATTTTCTGGATGTTGCTGAAATTATTGAGTGCTGGAAATATCTGGGTTATGCAGTCATGTTTGAGCTTAAGTTTGGATACCTTAGAAACATAATCCACCGTTCAGTTTTTAATATGTTATAGAGTGTCATGCATAGTATGGTGTATCAAAAGTTGGGGTTGATCCAACGGTTGGATTTAGATCTATGAATGTCCAAAGTTGACTGGCTGAGCAGTTAAGAAATACTCAGTTTTTGGCTAAGTCTGAATTTCTGGTTTAGGAATTGACTTTGAGAATTTTTGTAGAAGTGATTATTATTTATTTTTGGGAAATTCTGACTACTATGGATAGAGTGCATAGCATAAAAGACTTAGAGATTTTTGTTAGACTTTTTATATTTTTTATTCGGTTCTCATATCTTAAGCCAAAGTCGGACCTTGACGACTTTTTATGAAAGTCAAGAATGTAGTTAACTCTTCTAAATCTTTAGCAAACTTTCCTTTGAGAGTTTGAGTGTGGTTTTGAGTTCCAAAGAATAGTTTGGAACTTTGTTATGGAATTTTATAAAGTTTCGGGACTGGGGGTAAAACAGTCATTTATCCGTATAAGGGTATTTTGGTAATTTAGCTGATGATAGAGTTAAATATCTTAGAAGTCAGAGACTTCTAATTAAGTGGGATATATTATTGATCCACTTGCCTTTTATAACAGGTGGTTCAGTTCCTGCGGTTACAGACCGAGTCGAGATAACGAGATTATGTTTGAATTCAAGTAAGTCCTTTCGGCTTACTTAGGTGACTTCTAGATATGAGTATGATTAATGGTAGTGGTGTGTGAATGAGATGCTTATAGTTCTATTTTAGTAATAATTATATACCGACCTATACCCTGGCCTAAGGGTAACGGGCGGTGGCATTCTGCTCAGTTAGCTTGAGGGCGCTGGGGGTTTCTTTAGGGACTAGTCCACACTCGGTTTGTAGTGATGCTACCGGCGGAGTAAGCTAGACCTATACCCAGTTGGATAAGGAACGGAGGCGAGAACTCTTAAGATTCTCGTGCCACAACTGTAAAATGGAATAAGGTGAATCACTTAACTACTAGATAATAACCGGTTTGTGTGCCAGCATGATGATTGTTTATGTTACCTTGTTTGTGTTTGTGCTATCCTTATTCTGCTTATATTTGGATTGTTAGCTAACGGTTTATCCGTGTTGTAGATCTGTAGAGATAGACAGTTGTAGAAAGATCCGGAACGGATGGTCAGCCGGGTCCACGTATTCATTAGATGGGGACGGGGGAGTCTTCCATACGACATGCATGTTATGTATTTATATATATGTTTGTAAGGCTGTCACATGTATACATTCATACCATCAAAATATTATGTTTTAAAATTGTTTTAAACACATTTGTGCCTTGTTGTAAGATCCTAGTAAAGTTGTTGTTAAACCAAGTTCGGGACCCATTGTGAGGTCCCAACCAGTAGCTCCCCAAGTTCCAAGAACTTGGGGTGTTACAACATCGGAGTTACGGTGTGAGAGTTATAGTATCCCGAAGTTGGCTATTCATGAAGTTTTTTTTAGTCTGCTGAGTTTGAGGAAATTTGCTTGAGATGCAGTTTTGTGGAATAAATTTGGAGGGGTTATTGACTTCTGTTAGACTTGAATCTCTGACAAGTTATAGTTGATATAGTATAGTAGATCATACTAAAATTTTAGAGGAATCCATGCTACGGTTTGAGAGTTATGGTGTCTCAAATTTGACTCCTCACACAGTTTTTATAACTGTGCTGAGTGTTGGGAAAAACAGCATGTGATGCTGTTTTGAGATATAGTTTTGAATAAGAGTTTGATCTCTCTTTGACTTGAATTTTGGATATGATATAGTTGGCATATTATGGTGGAACATATTAAAATTTGGGATGAATCCAGCTAGTGGTTTAGGAGTTATGAATTTTTGAAGTTGAGACCTTAAACAATTTTCTAGATGTTGGTGAAATTATTGAGTGCTGGAATTATCTGGGTTGTGCAGTCATGTTTGAGCTTAAGTTTGGATACCTTAGAAATATAATTCGCCGTCCCGTTTTTAATATGTTATAGAGTGTCATGCATAGTGTGGTGTATCAAAAGTTGGGGTTGATCCAACGGTTGGATTTATATCTATGAAGGTCCAAAGTGGACTGGTTGAGCAGTTAAGAAATACTCAGTTTTTGGCTAAGTCTGAATTTCTGGTTTAGGAATTGACTCTGAGAATTTGTGTAGAAGTGATTATTATGTATTTTTGGGAAATTCTGACTACTATGGATAGAGTGCATAGCATAAAAGACTTAGAGATTTTTGTTAGACTTTTTATATTTTTTATTCGGTTCTCATATCTTAAGCCAAAGTCGGACCTTGACGACTTATTATGAAAGTCAAGAATGTAGTTAACTCTTCTAAATCTTTGGCAAACTTTCCTTTGAGAGTTTGAGTGTGGTTTTGAGTTCCAAAGAATAGTTTGGAACTTTGTTATGGAATTTTATAAAGTTTCGGGACAAGGGGTAAAACAGTCATTTATCCGTATAAGGGTATTTTGGTAATTTAGCTGATGATAGAGTTAAATATCTTAGAAGTCAGAGACTTCTAATTAAGTGGGATATATTATTGATCCACTTGCCTTTTATAACAGGCGGTTGAGTTCCTGCGGTTACAGACCGAGTCGAGATAACGAGATTATGTTTGAATTCAGGTAAGTCCTTTGGGCTTACTTAGCTGACTTCTAGATATAAGAATGATTAATGGTAGTGGTGTGTGAATGAGATGCTTATAGTTATATTTTAGTAATATTTATATACCGACCTATACCTTGGCCTAAGAGTAACGGGCGGTGGCATTCTGCTCAGTTAGCTTGAGGGCGCTGGGGGTTTCTTTAGGGACTAGTCCACACTCGGTTTGTAGTGATGCTACCGGCGGAGGTAAGCTAGACCTACACCCAGTTGGATAAGGAACGGAGGCGAGAACTCTTAAGATTCTCGTGCCACAACTGTAAAATGGAATAAGGTGAATCACTTAACTACTAGATAATAACCGGTTTGTGTGCCAGCATGATGATTGTTTATGTTACCTTGTTTGTGTTTGTGCTATCCTTATTCTTCTTATATTTGGATTGTTAGCTAACGGTTTATCCGTATTGTAGATCTGTAGAGATAGACAGCTGTAGAGAGATCCGGAACGGATGGTCAGCCGGGTCCACGTATTCATTAGACGGGGACGGGGGAGTCTTCCATACGACATGCATGTTATGTATTTATATATATGTTTGTAAGGCTGTCACACGTATACATTCATACCATCAAAGTATTATGTTTTAAAATTGTTTTAAATACATTTGTGCCTTGTTGTAAGATCCTAGTAAAGTTGTTGTTAAACCAAGGTCGGGACCCATTGTGAGGTCCTAACTAGTAGCTCCTCGAGTTCCAAGAACTTGGGGTATTACAGCGTTGACATCACTGCCTAGCTCCCCGTGAGAGCTGGGGGGATCTCGGCGACTAGCCCGTGCTGGTTAGACGGTCGGAGGCATCCGACCGTTCCATTTCCGGAAGAAGGGACCGAGGCGAGTTTCGGAGGATTCTCGTGTCACAAAAGAAGTTGAACTAGAACGGGATATGTCTTAATAAATAAAGATAATAAACCGGATTTGTGTGCTTTGAGTATGTTGTGTGACTATGTTGAATTAGTTGTGTTTGTGCCATTCTCCCTTTAATTTTAATGCTTCGAATGCGAGCTAACGGTTTTATACCGAATGTTGTAGTTTGCCTTGCAGGTTAGGCATGCTCTGAGAGATCCGGAAGGGTGGGCAGCCGGGGTCCGTACATTTTAGGAAGGGTTTTGAGTTGGGGTTGTTTTGTGTTTTGGTCTTTCGGTTATTATGTTTCGTGTGCCGCTTGTTTGGCGTTTGGTTTAAGTTGTACCTCGGCTGAAGTTGTGGTTGCATTCTTTCGGGTTTCTTATCATTTGCATTAAAATTGATTTACGATTTTTCCTTTATTTGTGTCATGTTGGAAAGGTCCGGTGAAATTGTTGTCAAGTTAAGGGTCGGGACCCATTGTGAGGTATCGCCCGTAGCATCCCGATATCCCGTGGATTTGGGGTGTTACAAATATGGCATAAATACACATAGGAACACAAACACATAACATGCTCATAAACATACACATCCGTTACTTTATTATCTTTTTAGGTTATTCCATATCTAATCCATTCGTTCAAGTGTGACACGAGAGTCTTATAACTCTCGCCTCTGTCCCCGTGTAACCAACAGGAGTGTGGCGGCGCCCAACCCGTATACCTTGAGGGAGTGATGAAGAAGCCCGCCCGTATACCGTGTATGGCCTGGTCGCAGAGATCCCCCCAGTCTCCCTCGGGAAAGTGAGCGGTGATGTCACCGCCCGATAATAATAGTAACAATGGGCCAAATAATATATATAGTCAAGTAATCCTAATCCGGTTTCATGATCAAAAGCGATAAAACACACACCACCATAATGTATCCAAATAATGCATAAAAGCGGCTAAGTAAGTCCGAGGACTAACCTCGTCTCAAAGCTAAACAAAACTGATATCACTCTCCGTAGGAATATAACCAAAGCCTGTTCAAGACAAGACACGATAATCAACAACTACTCACAAGCTATAAGTCCTTAGACTTCTAGTTCTATATCATCTTATTAGGTCATACACTCTCATAATCTAGAATACACTCCTAGCCCTCACAAACTCACGAGATCTTAACTATATCCCCATGTGCTAGGATACTCTCATCCTAAACTCCGCAATCTCAACCAACATATAAATATCATCTCAAGTCTCACAAGATCAACCACGATGCTCACAGTTGTATAACAATTCAAGATCATCACACCACATGTCATAGAACATCAATAACCTCAATCACTCACCTAAAGGTTCCAAGCCACTACTTGGCATTTGCCCAAGTTATCCTAGAACCAACCTAGCAAGATTCTACCACTAAACATAACTAGATCGAGGAAGAAGGTACTCACACACGATCCAAGGTTGAAGATGATCTACGGACGTCGAGATTGGATTCGATGGCCACTATCAGGGCGCTTCGAAACCTAAATCTAAAGCTAAACAAATTTAGCTCGTACGCTAAATTTGATAGTAATATATACGATATATTAAGTTGAAGTAAAACTCGTTTTCAAAAGCCAACATTAAAAACCCACAATACATTTTCCAGGCAATTATCCAATAAGGAAATTTGGTCAAAAGCCGCAATTAAATCTTTGGGGTCATAACCCGAAATTAAATCAACAAGGGTACAAAAGATAATTTTCACAAAGCCGGATCATAATTTGCAATACAAAATATGGGTCCATTTATGTAATAAAATTCTGAAGGGGCATAACTGTTAATTTCCGAAAACCTGGGTAAACAGTGCAAAAAGAAAGCATGGGCATATTTTGCAATTACACATAAACAGGGGGGGAGATGGTAAATAATCAAAAGGGTTTTATAACCCTACAATGAAGCAGCGCAGGGAAGAATGCAAGACGGCAGTGGGAAGGGGAAGAGGGACGCAGGGCGGCGGCGGCCTACGTGGCTCCGGCGGTGAGGCTCCTCCGGCTAGCTTCAACGGCGAGTGGAGGGCAGCTCTCCGGTGACCGTGACGCTGCTCAGGTAAGGCGTCGAAGGGTGGTCGAGGCGGGGTCTCTTTCTCCGGTTTTGTGGCTGCAACGAGAGAAAGAGGCGGGGCTGCAACGAGAGAACGAGAGAGATGGAGAGGGTGGTCGAGGCGGGACTTCGTCAGGTGTTCGCCACTTAGCGTGCGTGCAAATAAGCTTTAAATTTATAAAACTAGAATCACGCAAGCGAACCCGCAGTGTACGGATCGATATAGTTAAGCAAGAATTCTAAAGTATCGAACACAGGGATTTGGGGGGTTAAATCCAGTTATAAATCGTCAAGCAAGTAAATGTATGAGCTTTTGTAAATATTGGGAAAACAACAATCCTAAAGATCCAGGAATCCAGCTGTGGCGATCGATTCAAGATATATTAAAGATATAAGGACAGAGTTAAGGTATGCAAAGGTATACGAATGTAAGGTAATCGTACGGTGAAGTTCCAAAAACCTTATATGACTCACCTAAAAGACACTCTCTATAAAGGTTGTTGAGGCTTCAGTATAGAAAGGTTCTAAAGGTAAGAATTAACGTCAAATACCCAACTTATAATCCAAGGATCAAGACTAGCTAAACCGATTAAGGTTATGACACTCGAAATCGAGGTAGAGGTTGTTAAGGCTTCACTACCACCTAGAAAACGCAAGCCAAGACTAAGTTAAAGCAAATCTTTAACTTTGGATTAAAGTAAAAGCAAGTTCGTAAACTGACACAAAATTACGGGTAGTTCTTGAGTTCCACGGCCGTGGAAGCTCAAGAACAGACCGTGGATTAGGTTCGTCGGCGATTCTTTCTAACTCTCAGGGTCCAATCTGTTTACGATCGATCTATCATCATCTAAGCCACAACTATCAACCCTTCACCTTAGAATTGTTAAAGGGTTTTAGCCAACAACAGTCATATTGATATCAAATTAAACATTTAAAAGAATGAAAGATGAAAACTTCCGAAAACCTTGAATAACTTTCAAGTCAATCTCAAATCCACAAATCAAGGACAATAACGTCAATAGATTTGGAATAATGCAAACAATCACAATCTTAGATAGGAACGAAGAACGGGATGTCAATCCGTCTTCAAATCAAACCTAAATAAGAAGCGAAATCTTCTTACGAACAATCTTCCGAATCTTCAACTCTTCCGTCAATCCGGAAATCTCAATAACAAAGCGCAAATCTCTCAATCACAATCTTCGCCAAAATGCGAAATTAGGGCAAATCCAAGTGTAAGCGAAAGTGCGTCTAAGCATAAGCGAAGGTGACGGAATCTCTCTTCGTCCGTCCTTTTATAGTGTAAGATAAAATATAAGCCCGGCCCAATTGCGTAGAAGATCATGGCTTAAAGTATTGCGTAAAAGATCGCCAAGATCACGGTCGTGGAAGGGTTCCACGACCGTAATTTAGAGCGTGGAAATTGGTCACGGTTTGTTTCAATCCTTCCACGGCCGTAGAAGTTGCTGGAATGAACCACGCTTCCCTTGCCAAGGTTCCACGGCCGTGGACTTGAACGTGGAATGTAGTACGGCCGTATTTTAGAGCGTGGTTTAGGGGTAAACCGTAATTCTTCCTTTCCTCGTGCTATTCTTCAAGTTAGCACCTTCCTTAGGTCCTAGAGATGTCCTCATTCCTTGGACATGCTCGATCAAACTCCATCCTCGCTCAATCCGTTCGGAAATTGCTCTTAATTGCCTACAATCAACATAAAGCTTGTGTAGATCTATATTTCGACATTATAGACAAACTAGCTCACAATTGCATCAATGCTTAAATCAATGACTATCAATATGGATGAAATACACTTAGAAAACGTGTCTAAAATATCACAATATTTCATGCTAACAAATAACCCCATTCTTGCCACTTGCTTGTCCCTAAGCAAGGTCTTTCAAAAAGCTTTTAAAGCACAAGTTAGGATGAAATATGTGTACCTTCTCAAAGCAAAACTTCTTTTAGATGAATGTGCCTTCTAATCAATAGATCATTCTCAAATCTTGCTTCATTCGTTTATAAGACTTTCATACACTTAATCAAAGAGTAAAGAGTAAAGAAAGCTCATGAATTAATCAAACTTCCATGTAAACATCATAACCTTCAAACATTATCAAAATCAATCATAAGAAACTTCAATTTAGATCACCAAGTCATATAACATTCTTTTGATCTTAAGGACTTTCAAACAAGGTCTAAAATGTGGAAAGGGAAGGAAAACTTTAAGGAATGTGGTGCATGAATGCGGGAAAGTGGATAACTACTCTTTTCTTCTTCTTTTGCGGTTTCCGCAGCACTTTCAACTTAGAGCTTCGCTCTCTTCTTTTCATTTTTCGACTTTACTTTTGGAGTTATGGATAGAGGTGCACAAAAACCGAAGCCTAGGAGATTGGCGTTTCTCAATTTTTATGAGATGCCTCAAACCCTTAGCGCACATACCGTAATCCTCTAGGAATATCGCTCAATCCGACTTTGGCAAGACAAAAACACCCGGCTATGTGAATGGTGCCGAGTTACTGATCGTCATGATTGACTTCCCCAAACTTATAATTTCTTTCTATTCTTTTGATTGCAAATAATTGCTCTCAAGGCCCTCCCACATCAAACATGCCTTTTTCATTCAACTCCTCCAAATTCCCGGATAGGTAAAGGAGGTCATAATTTCAATGAGGGGCTAAATGATCAAAGAAAGAAGAAAGAAAATCGAATTGCCTTAATCATCTCAAAAAGAAGCATAAGAACTTATTATGTGATTTCAACCTTAATTCCTCAACATGATTTACGTAACGTTCATCACATTATGAAACTTGCAAAAGAGGTATAATTAACTCATTCAATTTCTTTTCAATTCACTATTCGTTTAAGCATGCAATTATCATCAAAACTCAATTCACAAGTGGTGATTATCAAAGAAATCATCTCTATCCTTAGAAGCACAAAATTTTTAAATTTTTTCAATTTTTATGGGTTTTTCATACTCTTTTTCATGCAATGCAATAATGAAACGTGTAACAATATAATGAAACATGCAAGATAGTCTCAATAGAAGCAATCAAAGTGAGTAAAAGTTATTACAGACGATTAGTCACACCCCACCCCATACTTGGAACAAACATTGTCCCTAATGTTCAAAGAAAAGAAAAAGAAGAAAAGAAAGAAAGAAAAAGAACTCACAAAATGGCGGTGGAGCGGCTAAAGCTGTCGGTCATCATCGTCATCACTGCGGTGGAGGTGGAAATGGAGAGAAGCTAGGATCGTAGTACCGCCCGAACTGCTGGCGGTAAGCATCCCTCATCATATGGTCAAGGTCGTCTATACGTGCATCTCTAGTGTCTGCTCGAATCTCCAAAGCTCCCACCCTATCATAAAGATCGGTGGCCCACTCCGGCTGCTCATACCAGCCAGGTGGCTGGCTGTACCATGCCGGTGCATCTGATGGTGTTGGTTCTGGTGCTGGTGGTGCCTGTGTAGACCATGGTGGTGGAGCTCCGTACCACGCAGGAGGGGTCTCCATCCAAGTGGGCCTCTCGCTCACGCTAGCGCGGCGAGAAGAAGATCCTGAAGCTCTAGCTGGACGTGGAGAACGTCTAGGCATGTCAGGAGCTGCGTCCGGCTGATCCGGAAATGTGCCAAAATCCTGCTCAGCTCCTCCTCCTCCTCCCTCATACTCATCTCTCATCTCCGCCTCAACTACAGGTGGTGGTGGGACATATGGAGGGGCTGCAATCCTGTTCACATGCATAGCAGCGAATGTCTCCTTCCAATTTATGCCGTCCAGCCATAATGGAATACTCTGGGAGCCACTCAATGCCTCTCCCCGTCCTGCTCTCCCATGGCATAGCAGTGTAAGGTGGACCTCTATGGGTAGGGAAGATGAGGCCTCTAGTCATATGGGCCTGGAGTCCTAGGGGTATAGCAGGAATGCGTGTGCAGGCGGAGAAATCTACCCCTAATGTCCTAGCAAGGTGGGTGACTATCCCACCATATCCAATGTTGCCAGCCCTCTTGTTCTTTAGCTTGCTCATGGTAGCAGCTAAGACGGTGGCACAGTCAGCAGGCCGTCCATACAACATGCAGTACAGAAGAAAGAGCTCATCCGTCTTGATTTTCTGAGGTGTCTCCGTCCTAGGGAAGAGACACTCAGAAAGTACCCGGTGAGCAATCTTCAAGGCTAAGTGATACATCAACTTAGCCTTGGTGTCAGCTGGCTGCCAGCGGTCCTTGCTGGCATAGATCATAGCGACCTCTTCCTAGAAATCCTTGGCGTACACGCCGATAGCGAAACGACCATTGAAGGTCTCATGGAACCCAAAGAAGGCTCCAAACTCCCGGATGGAGAAATCATAGTTTCTTTCCATCAGCCGGAAAGAAACTTTCCTATCAACATGGTTGTGCTCAAAAGAAACCACAACCTCTCTCATAATCTCCTCATATGCGTCTTCCCGAATAGTGCAGAAGACGACTAATCCGGCTCTATCCAAGAGCCAAGTAAGGTCCCCTATGACATGTAGATGCGTTAAGTCCTCCAACAGTAGGTAACTAGGTCCTATGACCGTCCTCTTATGGATCCTCTCTAAGGCATCGAGATGATCCTCGTGAATGATAGGGACCCTAGGGCGAGGAGGGGATGGTGATGAAGGTGATGATGGAGGTGAAGGGGATGAAGGTGGTGGTGCTCTAGAGGAGGAAGAGGAAGAGGGGTTGCCCTTCCTTTTTTTACTCTTATCTTTGTCCTTGTTCTTGTCCTTTTTGCTACCGGACAGTCTTCTCACAAAATCCATGTTCTGGCAGAAACCACGGTCTGTTCTTGGTGTTCCACGGCCGTGGAAGTTACAAAGACCGTGGTTTGTCTCGACTTTTCTCAAAACTCAGCAATCAATCACCAAACTCAGCAATCAATCAGTCCTAGACTAATTTCTTCCAATTCCAATCAGTTCTCCTACAAATTCTATCAAAATTAAGTCCGAATCGACAAAGATAGAGAAGAGCGAAAAACCTAGGTTTTCGGATTTTAAAATCCGAATTCTGCTTTCCTTGGTGATTTGCCGCTCGAATCGTTGCTTGGATCTCGTTGGTGGTTGGATTTGCTTCAGTTTGGGTCAAAGAATCGTTAAAACTGATTAACGAACGGAGAATTGAGATGAGGGGCGTGGAATCGGCATTTTTCGGTGTAATTTGGGTTTTGTGTGTTGTGTTTTTGTGAACAACGTGGTCTATATAGTGGTCTTCAAAATTTTTGAAAACCACGGTCTATCGGGGGGTTCCACAGCCGTGGAAATGTACGAAACCGTGGTTTTGGTGATTTTTCAAAGGCTTTTGGAAATTACGGTCACTGTAGCTGTCTCGGCCGTGGTTTAGGCCGTGGAACTCTCTGTAATGCTCCAAAGTCCAAGTTTCGTCACTTTTCTTCAAGCTTTCTCTTCCCCTTTCCTTTTCCAATGTTCCTACATCCAAAAACACGAACATACCGGAAGGAATCGAAGGCAAAACAAAGCAAAAACGTCTAAACTAAGCTAATATATGAATCAAAAACAAAAAACGTAAATGCAATATCTTGGGTTGCCTCCCAAGAAGCGCTTTGTTTAAAGTCCGTAGCTAGACCAGATTCGCACTTATTCGAGTGCGGTAGGCGCGAACTCTTCAACTTGGAGTTCCGGCGTATACTTCTTGAGTCGTTGACCGTTCACCTTAAAGCTTCCGCCCGCTTCACCCCATACTTCAACTGCACCATTGGGGAAAATACGTTTGATTAGAAAAGGTCCGGTCCAACGAGATTTAAGCTTACCAGGAAAGAGACGAAGCCTTGAATTGAAGAGGAGAACTTGATCTCCTTCTTTGAAGTCCTTTGGAATGATATGCTTATCATGCCAACACTTTGCTCTTTCTTTGTAAATCTTAGCGTTTTCATAAGCGTTCAAGCGGAGTTCTTCAAGCTCATTAAGGTTCAAGAGACACTTCTCTCCCGCTTCCTTCATGTTGAAATTCAACCACTTGATGTCCCAAAACGCCTTGTGCTCTAACTCTACCGGTAAGTGGCAAGACTTCCCATACACAAGGTTGTATGGTGTGGTTCCTATGGGAGTTTTGTACGCAGTCCGGTACGCCCACAATGCATCATCAAGCTTCAAGGACCAATCCTTCCTAGTCCTTGAAACCGTCTTCTCTAGGATTCCTTTGATCTCCCGGTTTGAGATCTCAACTTTTGTCCACTAGTTTGTGGAGGTGGCGATCTTGTAAGTAACCCCATACTTAGCTAGAAGAGCTTCAAAGTGCCGGGCAATGAAGTGAGAACCTCCATCACTAATGATAGTCCTTGGTGTCCCAAATCGTGGGAAGATGGTCTTGTTAAAGAACTTAACCACCACCATGGCATCATTGGTGGGAGAGGCAATTGCTTCCAACAATCTAGAAACGTAATCCACCGCCAAGAGTATGTATTGGTTTCCACAAGTTGATGGGAACGGTCCCATAAAGTCAACTCCCCAAACGTCGAAAATCTCCACCTCTTGGATGTTATTGAGAGGCATCTCATTCCTCCTAGAGATATTTCCTATTCTTTGACAAGCATCGCAGCAGGAGACAAAGGTTTGCACATCTCTAAATAAAGTAGGCCAAAAGAATCCAGATTGCAATACCTTAGCGCTAGTTTTGTTTGAACTAGCGTGTCCTCCACATGGTAGTGAATGACAATGGCGGATGACACTTTGCATCTCATCTTCCGGCACACATCGCCAAATGATGCCATCCGGGCCTCTCCTAAAGAGGAGAGGTTCATTCCAAAAGTATTCCCGAACATCCTTAAAGAACTCCTTTCTTTGTGCGTAGGATAATCCGGGCGGTATCTCCTGACAAACCAAATAGTTAACAAAATCAGCAAACCATGGTTCGTTACCTTTGGAGATCACATCGATGCACTCCTCTATAATGTGTAAGTGTTCGTCCGGGAAGGAGTCATCTATAGGTAGATGGTCGTCCTCTAGATGTGTTAGGCGACTCAAATGATCCGCAACAGAATTTTCCGAACCCTTCTTGTCGCGGATCTCTAGATCGAATTCTTGTAGGAGAAGAATCCATCTAATTAGCCTTGGCTTCGCATCCTTCTTTGCAAGGAGATACCGGATCGCAGCATGATCCGTGTACACAATCACCTTTGCACCTACAAGATAAGAGCGAAATTTGTCAATAGCATAAACAATGGCTAAAAATGCCTTTTCCGTAGTGGCGTAGTTGAGTTGCGCTTCATCTAGCGTTTTGCTAGCGTAGTATATGGCATGGGTTCGCCCTTCCTTTCTTTGTCCAAGAACAGCTCTTATAGCTACGTCACTAGCATCACACATAACCTCAAAGGGAAGATTCCAATCCGGAGGTTGGATAATAGGTGCTGAAATTAGAGTTTCCTGAATCATGTTAAACGCATCCAAGCATTCCTACGAAAACTCAAAAACTGCATCCTTCATCAATAGATTAGTTAGCGGTTTTGATATTTTAGAGAAGTCTTTTATGAAGCGTCTATAGAATCCGGCATGTCCTAAAAAACTTCTTATCCCTTTCACCGAAGTTGGGGGAGGAAGCTTTTCTATGGTCTCTATCTTAGCTTTATCTACCTCTATCCCTCTACTAGAGATTAAGTGTCCTAATACAATCCCTTCCTTTACCATAAATTGACACTTCTCCCAATTAAGAACTAGGTTAGTGTCTTCACACCTTTGTAATACAAGAGCAAGGTTAGAAAGGCAATTGTCAAAAGAGGAACCGTATACGGAGAAGTCATCCATAAAGACCTCCATGATTTCCTCTATATATTCGGAGAAGATGGCCATCATGCACCTTCAAAAGGTGGCTGGGGCGTTGCAAAGCCCGAACGGCATCCTTCTATAGGCAAACGTACCCCACGGGCACGTGAATGTGGTCTTCTCTTGATCCTCCGGGTTTATCGGAATCTAAAAGAAACCACTATAACCGTCAAGATAGCAAAAGTGCGAATGTCGTGCTAACCTTTCAAGCATTTGGTCGATGAATGGCAATGGGAAGTGATCCTTCCTTTTCGCATTGTTAAGCTTGCGGTAGTCTATGCACATCCGCCATCCTGTCACGGTTCGGGTAGGAATGAGTTCGTTATTCTTGTTGGTGATGACCGTCATTCCTCCCTTCTTCGGAACTACTTGTAGCGGACTCACCCACTTCCTATCGGAGATAGGGTAGATGATACCTGCATTAAGAAGTTT
Source organism: Fagopyrum homotropicum (assembly GCA_033239125.1). Taxonomy (NCBI): domain Eukaryota; kingdom Viridiplantae; phylum Streptophyta; class Magnoliopsida; order Caryophyllales; family Polygonaceae; genus Fagopyrum; species Fagopyrum homotropicum. The sequence goes on along the minus strand of BSWB01000002.1, from coordinate 30,023,490 downwards.
AAGAATTTCCTTCTTGACAACCTCCTTCATGGTCGGATTCAACCGCCTTTGAGGTTGTCTTGAAGTCCTAAAGTCCTCTTCCATTAGTATTTTATGCATGCATTGGGAAGGTTTGATTCCTACTAAGTCCTCTATAGTACAACCTAAAGCTTTCCTATGTTTCCTAAGGACAACCATAAGCTTACTATGTTCATCTATGGTCAAATCGGAACTAACAATTACCGGATAGGTAGAATTAGGTCCTAGAAAAGCGTACCTTAGATGTGTAGGAAGTTGTTTCAATTCCATTGCGATCGGAGTCTCCAATGGCTCTTGAGGAGCATCCGATGGTTCATTAGAAGTATCCAAGGAAGTAGAAGGTGTTGGAGAAGAATCAAGAGAAGTTGAAGAAGTGGCACAATTGCCTTCGTCCACGGCCAAAATTACGGGTGCTCTGTATGCTCCACGGCTGTGATTTTGGGCGTGGAATGTAGTTACGGGTGCTCTGTTTCCTCCACGACCGTGTAACCCTCTGGAGTGAGCCACGCTTTGGTTGGTGAAATCCACGGCCGTGGAATATACTGTATGGCCATGGATTCTCACGTTTTTTGCTTCGTCGTGGAGTTTCTCAAACTACTCTTCATATACTTCTTCTTGTGCTTCTAAGACTTCAATTTCCTCAATGCACTCCTCTTCTTCTCCTACATCCATTAGACTCATAGTAATAACCTTTTGCAAAGGATCTTTGATGAGAATAGCACTTACCTCCTCTCTAGACAACCCTTCTTCATCTTGGATATTGAATATATCCTCATCAAAGATTGGTTCCTTCACTAGAGTGTAAAGAACGAACTCTACCTTCTCTTCTCCTATGTCAAAGGCGAGTCTAGCTTTCTTGCAATCGACTATGCAGCCGGAAGTTGCAAGAAACGGTCTTCCGAGTATGATCGGGACCGGACTATCTGCAGGAATGCCAAGCACAACAAAATCAATGGAAACAAAGAATTTACCTAGCTTGACTGCGACGTCTTCTACAATACCGACGGGACGAGTAATGGATCGATCCGCCATGTACAACGTCATCTTCACCGGTTTAGGGTCGCCTAAACCGATCTTCCTACATAATGCAAGTGGTATGATGCTCACACTTGCTCCCAAGTCACATAATGCATCATATGCGACATCTCCCACTCCTTTGGGAATGCAAAATGACCCCGGATCCTTTAGCTTTGGGGGCATCTTCTCCTTCATGGTCTTGATGAGATCCGAAGAATCCGAACTCAGCTTAACCTCTCCAAAATCCTCTAACTTTCTCTTGTTAGAGAGGATTTCCTTTAAGAACTTGCCATAAGCCGGCATACCTACAATAGCATCAATGAAAGGTATATTAATATGCAATTTGCTCATGAGTTCTATAAACTTACCAAATTGTTTATCTAGACGCGCTCTTGCTCTAGATTGAGGGAATGGTAGGGGAGGTTTGTAAGCTGGAGGAGGAACGTAGACATCTTCCTTCTCCTTCCCCTTTTCTTTCTCTTTCTCAACGGGGACTTCTACAAACTTAGGTTGCGGATCGGTAGTTGTCACCCCGCTCCTAGTTGTGATTGCCATCACTCTTCCCTTTGGGTTGTCCTCCGTTTTTCCTGGAAGTTTCCCTTGATTCCTAGGAACTTCCTCCGCATGAGTAAACATTTGGTTTTCTAAAACATTTTGGGCTTTATCAACCTTAGTTATGTGTTCATCAACTTTGATGATGTGAGTCTGTAACCCTTGCAGATTTCCCAAAATCGTCTCCAACATGGGATCGGGCTTCTCCTTCCCCGAAGTGCTTCCTCCATTAGATGTTTGCCCCTGGCTTTTCAAAGGAGTAGAGGAAGAGGAAGGTGGAGTTAGTGAATTTGAATTGGAAGGATAAGAGTTACCGGAGTTTTGTTGATTGGAGCGCCAATTGTTGTTGTTTGAACACCTATTGTTGTTCCAATTATTGTTCCGGTTGTTGTTGTTGCCGTTCCAATTATTCCGGTTGTTGTTGTTGTTGTTGCGGCTTGTATTCTCACCACCGTTGTTGTTGTTGCCCAAGTAGCCAACATCTTTTCCTTGTTGCTTTGGAAAGTTGGTCTTGATAGCTTCCTTCAACTCTTTAATCTCATTGTTGAGGGAGAAAATTTGATTTTGAGCTTCATGTGTGAGCTTTGCTCCTTGCTCCACACGATTTCCCTCCACCTTCCGGTGAGAATACTTCTCTATGACCCTTGCTTGCTTCTCAATGAAGTCCCAAGCGTCATCTTCCCTCATGTCCATGAATGTACCGCATGAGAGGGATTGGAGCTTGAATTGTGTCTCCACATCCAGCCCCTTATAGTATATCTCCAACAATGCAAGCTTGGATAAGCCATGATGAGGGCAATCCAATAGCAAATCCTGAAATCTTTCCCAAGATTAAAACAAACTTTCGTTAGATCTCATGGAAAACGCATTAATCTTACCTCTTAGCTCTGCCGTTTTGGATGGCGGAAAGAACTTAGTGAGGAACTCCGCGGAAAGATCCTCCCATGTCTCAAGCTTTCCACTTGGAAGAGCTTGATACCAACACAATGCTTTCCCCTTCAAGGAGAAGAAGAAAGGCTTGAGTTTGTAGCTCTTGGTAGTTGCGTTCTTCGGCCTCATCGTCTCCATCATACACTCAAAATTTTGTAGGTGTTGGTGTGGAGATTCAGCGCTTGTTCCGCCGAATTGGTTTTGGCGAACAAGAGTAATAACCTGCGGGTTGAAGCTAAACCCTTGTACATCGTCAGCATAGTTCACACCTAAACGGCGTGGTTGTTGCGTTGGATCCATCCTTTGGCCAAGAGTTCTTGGCTCCTCATCCACACGTTCGATCCTCGCATTCCTAGGTGGAACACGGCGATTTGCAGCTGGCCGTGAAAAGAATGGATTCACATTGATCGTGGGATCAATTTCCTCTAGCGGTGGCATGGAGGAGTCGCTATCCTCATTGGATGAGTTGGCTCTAACCGATCTTCCCGGTCTCCTCCTTTTCTTTTTCTCTTTAAGGTTGTTTATCTCCAACCTCATTTGGAACATCATGTCCGATAGATCATCAACCTTTGATTGATGACAACCCATCTCTTCCCTACGAGTTTTCTCACTCCATTAGAGTTGAGCTTCCTTTTCCGCTAACTCCGATTAGAGATCACGTTCTCTTTCTTCAGCCATTTGTTTCTCCTTACGCTTTCTCCTTAAAGTCCTCTCAAACTCTTGATCAAGAGGTAAGAGGTCTTCGGTGTTCCTAGACCTGCGCATACACTCGAAGAGATATCAAATAACAAGGGAGAAGCTCCCAAGCTTGACAACCGACAACCGAATTCGGCCTAGACCAAATCCCCGGCAACGGCGCCAAAAACTTGTTCGCCACTTAGCGTGCGTGCAAATAAGCTTTAAATTTATAAAAATAGAATCAAGCAAGCGAACCCGCAGTGTACGGATCAATATAGTTAAGCAAGAATTCCAGAGTATCGAACACAGGGATTTGGGGGGTTAAATCCAGTTATAAATCGTCAAGCAAGTAAATGTATGAGCTTTTGTAAATATTGGGAAAACAACAATCCTAAAGATCCAGGAATCCAGCTGTGGCGATTGATTCAAGATATAAGGACAGAGTTAAGGTATGCAAATGTATACGAATGTAAGGTAATCGTACGGTGAAGTTCCAAAAACCTTATATGACTCACCTAAAAAACATTCTCTATAAAGGTTGTTGAGGCTTCAGTATAGAAAGGTTCTAAAGGTAAGAATTAACGTCAAATACCCAACTTATAATCCAAGGATCAAGACTAACTAAACCGATTAAGGTTATGACACTCGAAATCGAGGTAGAGGTTGTTGAGGCTTCACTACCACCTAGAAAAGGCAAGCCAAGACTAAGTTAAAGCAAATCTTTAACTTTGGATTAAAGTAAAAGCAAGTTCGTAAACTGACACAAAATTACGGGTAGTTCTTGAGTTCCACGGCCATGGAAGCTCAAGATCACACCGTGGATTAGGTTCGTCGGCGATTCTTTCTAGCTCTCAGGGTCCAATCTGTTTTCGATCGATCTATCATCATCTAAGCAACAACTATCAACCCTTCACCTTAGAATTGTTAAAGGGTTTTAGCCAACAACAGTCATATTGATATCAAATTCAAGATTTAAAAGAATGAAAGATGAAAACTTCCGAAAACCTTGAATAACTTTCAAGTCAATCTCAAATCCACAAATCAAGGACAATAACGTCAATAGATTTGGAATAATGCAAACAATCACAATCTTAGATAAGAACGAAGAACGGGATGTCAATCCGTCTTCAAATCAAACCTAAATAAGAAGCGAAATCTTCTTACGAACAATCTTCCGAATCTTCAACTCTTCCGTCAATCCGGAAATCTCAATAACAAAGCGCAAATCTCTCAATCACAATCTCCGCCAAAATGCGAAATTAGGGCAAATACAAGTGTATGCGAAAGTGCGTCTAAGCATAAGCGAAGGTGACGGAATCTCTCTTCGTCCGTCCTTTTATATTGTAAGATAAAATATAAGCCCGGCCCAATTGCGTAGAAGATCGTGGCTTAAAGTATTGCGTAAAAGATCGCCAACATCACGGTTGTGGAAGGGTTCCACGACCGTAATTTAGAGCGTGGAAATTGGTCACGGTTTGTTTCAATCCTTCCACGGCCGTAGAAGTTGCTGGAATGAACCACGCTTCCCTTGCCAAGGTTCCACGGCCGTGGACTTGAACGTGGAATGTAGTACGGCCGTATTTTAGAGTGTGGTTTAGGGGTAAACCGTAATTCTTCCTTTCATCGTGCTATTCTTCAAGTTAGCACCTTCCTTAACTCCTAGAGATGTCCTCAATCCTTGGACATGCTCGATCAAACTACATCCTCGTTCAATCCGTTCGGAAATAGCTCTTAATTGCCTACAATCAACATAAAGCTTGTGTAGATCTCTATTTCGACATTATAGACAAACTAGCTCACAATTGCATCAATGCTTAAATCAATAACTATCAATATGGATGAAATACACTTAGAAAACGTGCCTAAAATATCACAATATTTCATGCTAACAAATAACCCCATACTTGCCACTTGCTTGTCCCTAAGCAAGGTCTTTCAAAAAGCCTTTAAAGCACAAGTTAGGATGAAATATGTGTACCTTCTCAAAGCAAAACTTCTTTTGGATGAATGTGCCTTCTAATCAATAGATCATTCTCAAATCTTGCTTCATTCGTTTAGAAGACTTTCATACACTTAATCAAAGAGTAAAGAGTAAAGAAAGCTCATGAATTAATCAAACTTCCATGTAAACATCATAACCTTCAAACATTATCAAAATCAATCATAAGAAACTTCAATTTAGATCACCAAGTCATATAACATTCTTTTGATCTTAAGGACTTTCAAACAAGGTCTAGAATGTGGAAAGGGAAGGAAAAACTTTAAGGAATGTGGTGCATGAATCCGGGAAAGTGGATAACTACTCTTTTCTTCTTCTCTTGCGGTTTCCGCAGCACTTTCAAGTTAGAGCTTCGCTCTCTTCTTTTCATTTTTCGACTTTACTTTTGGAGTTATGGATAGAGGTGCACAAAAACCGAAGCCTAGGAGATTGGCGTTTCTCAATTTTTATGAGATGCCTCAAACCCTTAGCGCACATACCATAATCTGCTAGGAATATCGCTCAATCCGACTTTGGCAAGACACAAACACCCGGCTATGTGAATGGTGCCGAGTTACTCATCGTCATGATTGATTTCCCCAAACCTATAATTTCTTTCTATTCTTTTGATTGCAAATAATTGCTCTCAAGGCCCTCCCACATCAAACATGCCTTTTTCATTCAACTCCTCCAAATTCCCGGATAGGTAAAGGAGGTCATAATTTCAATGAGGGGCTAAATGATCAAAGAAAGAAGAAAGAAAATCGAATTGCCTTAATTATCTCAAAAAGAAGCATAAGAACTTATTATGTGATTTCAACCTTAATTCCTCAACATGATTTAAGTAACGTTCATCACATTATGAAACTTGCAAAAGAGGTATAATCAACTCATTCAATTTCTTTTCAATTCACTATTCGTTTAAGCATGCAATTGTCATCAAAACTCAATTCACAAGTGGTGATTATCAAAGAAATCATCTCTATCCTTAGAAGCACAAAATTTTCAAAATTTTTCAATTTTTATGGGTTTTTCAAACTCTTTTTCATGCAATGCAATAATAAAACGTGTAACAATATAATGAAACATGCAAGATAGTCTCAATAGAAGCAATCAAAGTGAGTAAGAGTTATTACAGACGATTAGTCACACCCCACCCCATACTTGGAACAAACATTGTCCGTAATGTTCAAAGAAAAGAAAAAGAAGAAAAGAAAGAAAGAAAAAGAACTCACAAAATGGCGGTGAAGCGGCTAAAGCTATCGGTCATCATCATCATCACTGCGGTGGAGGTGGAAATGGACAGAAGCTAGGATCGTAGTACCGCCCGAACTGTTGGCGGTAAACATCCCTCATCATATGGTCAAGGTCGTCCATACGTGCATCTCTAGTGTCAGCTCGAATCTCCAAAGCTCCCACCCTATCAGAAAGATCGGTGGCCCACTCCGGCAGCTGCTCATACCAGCCAGGCGGCTGGCTGTACCATGCCGGTGCATCTGACGGTGCTGGTGTTGGTGCTGGTGGTGCCTGTGTAGACCATGGTGGTGGAGCTCCGTACCACGCAGGAGGGGTCTCCATCTAAGTGGGCCTCTCTCTAACGCTGGCGCGGCGAGAAGAAGATCCTGAAGCTCTAGCTGGACGTGGAGAACGTCTAGGCATGTCAGGAGTTGCGTCCGGCTGATCCGAAAATATGCCAAAATCCTGCTCAGCTCCTCCTCCTCCTCCCTCATACTCATCTCTCATCTCCGCCTCAACTACAAGTGGTGGTGGGACATATGGAGGGGTTGCAATCCTGTTCGCATGCATCGCAGCGAATGTCTCCTTCCAGTTATTGCGTCCAGCCATAATGGAATACTCTGGGAGCCACTCAATGCCTCTCCCCGTCCTGCTCTCCCATGGCATAGCAGCGTAAGGTGGACCTCTATGGGTAGGGAAGATGAGGCCTCTATTCATAAGGGCCTGGAGTCCTAGGGATACAGCAGGAATGCGTGTGTAGGCGGAGAAATCTACCCCTAATGTCCTAGCAAGGTGGGTGACTATCCCACCATATCCAATGTTGCCAGCCCTCTTGTTCTTTAGCTTGCTCATGGTAGCAGCTAAGACGGTGGCACAGTCAGCAGGCCGTCCATACAACATGCAGTCCAGAAGAAAGAGCTCATCCGTCTTGATCTTCTGAGGTGTCTCCGTCCTAGGGAAGAGACACTCAGAAAGTACCCGGTAAGCAATCTTCAAGGCTAAGTGATACATGAACTTAGCCTTGGTGTCCGCTGGCTGCCAGCGGTCCTCGCTGGCATAGATCATAGCGACCACTTCCCAGAAATCCTTGGCGTACACGCCGCTGGGGAAACGACCATTGAAGGTCTCATGGAACCCAAAGAAGGCTCCAAACTCCCGGATGGAGAAATCATAGTTTCTTTCCATCAGCCGGAAAGAAACTGTCTTATCAACATGGCTGTGCTCAAAAGAAACCACAACCTCTTTCGTAATCTCCTCATATGCGTCTTCCCGAATAGCGGAGAAGACGACTAATCCGGCTCTATCCAAGAGCCAAGTACGGTCCCCTATGACATGTAGAGGCGCTCAGTCCTCCAACAGTAGGTATCTAGGTCCTATGACCGTCCTCTTATGGATCCTCTCTAAGGCATCGAGATGATCCTCGTGAATGGTAGGGACCCTAGGGTGAGGAGGGGATGGTGATGAAGGTGATGATGGAGGTGAAGGGGATGAAGGTGGTGGTGCTCTAGAGGAGGAAGAGGAAGAGGGGTTGCCCTTCCTCTTTTTACTCTTATCTTTGTCCTTGTTCTTGTCCTTATTCCTACCGGACACTCTCCTCACAAAATCCATGTTCTGGCAGAAACCACGGTCTGTTCATGGTGTTCCACGGTCGTGGAAGTTACAAAGACCGTGGTTTGTCTCGACTTTTCTCAAAACTCAGCAATCAATCAGTCCTAGACTAATTTCTTCCAATTCCAATCAGTTATCCTACAAATTCTATCAAAATTAAGGCCGAATCGACAAAGATAGAGAAGAGCGAAAAAACCTAGGTTTTCGGATTTTAAAATCCGAATTCTGCTTTCCTTGGTGATTTGCCGCTCGAATCGTTGATTGGATCTCATTGGTGGTTGGATTTACTTCAGTTTGGGTCAAAGAATCGTTAAAAACAATTAACGAACGAAGAATTGAGGTCAGGGGCGTGGAATCGGCGTTTTTGGGCGTAATTTGGGTTTTGTGTGTTGTGTTTTTGTGAAGAACGTGGTCTATATAGTAGTCGTCAAAATTTTTGAAAACCACGGTCTATCGGGGGGTTCCACGGCCGTTGAAATGTACGGAACCGTGGTTTTGGTGATTTTTAAAAGGCTTTTGGAAATTACGGTCACTGTAGCTGTCACGGCTGTGGTTTAGGCCGTGGAACTCTCTGTAGTGCTCCAAAGTCCATGTTTCGTCACTTTTCTTCAAGCTTTCTCTTCCCCTTTCCTTTCCACTGTTCTTACATCCAAAAACACGAACATACCGGAAGGAATCGAAGGCAAAACAAAGCAAAAATGTCTAAACTAAGCTAATCTATGAATCAAAAACAAAAAACGTAAATGCAATACCTTGGGTGGCCTCCCAAGAAGCGCATTGTTTAAGGTCCGTAGCTAGACCAGATTCGCACTTATTCGAGTGCGGTAGGCACGAACTCTTCATCTTGGAGTTCCGGCGTATACTTCTTGAGTCGTTGACCGTTCACCTTAAAGCTTCCGCCCGCTTCACCCCATACTTCAACTGCACCATGGGGGAAAATACGTTTGATTAGAAAAGGTCTGGTCCAACGAGATTTAAGTTTACCTGGAAAGAGACGAAGCCTTGAATTGAAGAGGAGAACTTGATCTCCTTCTTTGAAGTCCTTTGGAATGATATGCTTATCATGCCAACGCTTTGCTCTTTCTTTGTAAATCTTAGCGTTTTAATAAGCGTTCAAGTGGAGTTCTTCAAGCTCATTAAGGTTCAAGAGACGCTTCTCTCCCGCTTCCTTCATGGTGAAATTCAACCACTTGATGGCCCAAAACGCCTTGTGCTCTAACTCTACCGGTAAGTGGCAAGACTTTCTATACACAAGGTTGTATGGTGTGGTTCCTATGGGAGTCTTGTACGCAGTCCGGTACGCCCACAATGCATCATCAAGCTTCAAGGACCAATCCTTCCTAGTCCTTGAAACCGTCTTCTCTAGGATTCCTTTGATCTCCCGGTTTGAGATCTCAACTTGTCCACTAGTTTGTGGATGATAAGGGGTGGCGATCTTGTGAGTAACCCCATACTTAGCTAGAAGAGCTTCAAAGCGCCGAGCAATGAAGTGAGAACCTCCATCACTAATGATAGTCCTTGGTGTCCCAAATCGTGGGAAGATGGTCTTGTTAAAGAACTTAACCACCACCATGGCATCATTGGTGGGAGAGGCAATTGCTTCCACCCATCTAGAAACGTAATCCACCGCCAAGAGTATGTATTGGTTTCCACAAGATGATGGGAACGGTCCCATAAAGTCAACTCCTCAAACGTCGAAAATCTCCACCTCTTGGATGTTATTGAGAGGCATCTCTTTCCTCCTAGAGATATTTCTTGTTCTTTGACAAGCATCGTAGCAGGAAACAAAGGTTTGCACATCTCTAAATAAAGTAGGCCAAAAGAATCCAGATTGCAATACCTTAGCGCTAGTTTTGTTTGAACTAGCGTGTACTCCACATGGTAGTGAATGACAATGGCAGATGACACTTTGCATCTCATCTTCCGGCACACATCGCCGAATGATGCCATCCGGGCCTCTCTTAAAGAGGAGAGGTTCATTCCAAAAGTATTCCTGAACATCCTTAAAGAACTTCTTTCTTTGTGCGTAGGATAATCCGGGCGGTATCTCCTGACAAACCAAATAGTTAACAAAATGGTTCGTTACCTTTGGAGATCACATCGATGCACTCCTCTATAATGTGTAAGTGTTCGTCCGGGAAGGAGTCATCTATAGGTAGATGGTCGTCCTATAGATGTGTTAGGCGACTCAAATGATCCGCAACATAATTTTCCGAACCCTTCTTGTCGCGGATCTCTAGATCGAATTCTTGTAGGAGAAGAATCCATCTAATTAGCCTTGGCTTCGCATCCTTCTTTGCAAGGAGATACCGGAACGCAACATGATCCGTGTACACATTCACCTTTGCACCTACAAGATAAGAGCGAAATTTGTCAATAGCATAAACAATGGCTAAAAATTCCTTTTCCGTAGTGGCGTAGTTGAGCTGCGCTTCATCTAGCGTTTTTCTAGCGTAGTATATGGCATGGGTTCGCCCTTCCTTTCTTTGTCCAAGAACAGCTCCTATAGCTACGTCACTAGCATCGCACATAACCTCAAAGGGAAGATTCCAATCCGGAGGTTGGATAATAGGTGCTGAAATTAGAGCTTCCCGAATCATGTTAAACGCATCCAAGCATTCCTGCGAAAACTCAAAAACTGCATCCTTCATCAATAGATTAATTAGCGGTTTTGATATTTTAGAGAAGTCTTTTATGAAGCTTCTATAGAATCCGGCATGTCCTAGAAAACTTCTTATCCCTTTCACCAAAGTTGGGGGAGGAAGCTTTTCTATGGTCTCTATCTTAGCTTTATCTACCTCTATCCCTCTACTAGAGATTAAGTGTCCTATTACAATCCCTTCCTTTACCATAAATTGACACTTCTCCCAATTAAGAACTAGGTTAGTGCCTTCACACCTTTGTAATACAAGAGCAAGGTTAGAAAGGCAATTGTCAAAAGAGGAACCGTATACGGAGAAGTCATCCATAAAGACCTCCATGATTTCCTCTATATATTCGGAGAAGATGGCCATCATGCACCTTCGAAAGGTGGCTGGGGCGTTGCAAAGCCCGAACGGCATCCTTCTATAGGCAAACGTACCCCACGGGCACGTGAATGTGGTCTTCTCTTGATCCTCCGGGTTTATCGGAATCTAAAAGAAACCACTATAACCGTCAAGATAGCAAAAGTGCGAATGTCGTGCTAACCTTTCAAGCATTTGGTCGATGAATGGCAATGGGAAGTGATCCTTCCTTTTCGCATTGTTAAGCTTGCGGTAGTCTATGCACATCCGCCATCCTGTCACGGTTCGGGTAGGAATGAGTTCGTTATTCTTGTTGGTGATGACCGTCATTCCTCCCTTCTTCGGAACTACTTGTAGCGGACTCACCCACTTGCTATCGGAGATAGGGTAGATGATACCTGCATCAAGAAGTTTAAGAATTTCCTTCTTGACAACCTCCTTCATGGTCGGATTCAACCGCCTTTGAGGTTGTCTTGAAGTCCTAAAGTCCTCTTCCATTAGTATTTTATGCATGCATAGGGAAGGTTTGATTCCTACTAAGTCCTCTAGAGTACAACCTAAGCTTTCCTATGTTTCCTAAGGACAACCATAAGCTTACTATGTTCATCTATGGTCAAATCGGAACTAACAATTACCGGATAGGTAAAATTAGGTCCTAGAAAAGCGTACCTTAGATGTGTAGGAAGTTGTTTCAATTCCATTGCGATCGGAGTCTCCAATGGCTCTTGAGGAGCATCCGATGGTTCATTAGAAGTATCCAAGGAAGTAGAAGGTGTTAGAGAAGAATCAAGAGAAGTTGAAGAAGTGGCACAATTGCCTTCGTCCACGGCCGAAATTACGGGTGCTCTGTATGCTCCACGGCCGTGATTTTGGGCGTGGAATGTAGTTATGGGTGCTCTGTTTCCTCCACGACCGTGTAACCCTCTGGAGTGAGCAACAATTTGGTTGGTGAAATCCACGGCCGTGGAATATAGTGTATGGCCGTGGATTCTCACGTTTTCTGCTTCGTCGTGGAGTTTCTCAAACTCCTCTTCATATACTTCTTCTTGTGCTTCTAAGACTTCAATTGCCTCATTGCACTCCTCTTCTTCTCCTACATCCATTAGACTCATAGTAATAACCTTTTGCAAAGGATCTTTGATGAGAATAGCACTTACCTCCTCTCTAGACAACCCTTCTTCATCTTGGATATTGAATATATCCTCATCAAAGATTGGTTCCTTCACTAGAGTGTAAAGAACGAACTCTACCTTCTCTTCTCCTATGTCAAAGGCGAGTCTAGCATTCTTGCAATCGACTATGCAGCCGGAAGTTGCAAGAAACGGTCTTCCGAGTATGATCGGGACCGGACTATCTGCAGGAATGTCAAACACAACAAAATCAATGGGAACAAAGAATTTACCTAGCTTGATTGGGACGTCTTCTACAATACCGACGGGACGAGCGATGGATCGATCCGCCATGTACAACGTCATCTTCACCGGTTTAGGGTCGCCTAAACCGATCTTCCTACATAATGCAAGTGGTATGATGCTCACACTTGCTCCCAAGTCACATAATGCATCATATGTGACATCTCCCACTCCTATGGGAATGCAAAATGACCCCGGATCCTTTAGCTTTGGGGGCATCTTCTCCTTCACGGTCTTGATGAGATCCGAAGAATCCGAACTCATCTTAACCTCTCCAAAATCCTCTAACTTTCTCTTGTTAGAGAGGATTTCCTTTAAGAACTTGCCATAAGCCGGCATACCTACAATAGCATCAATGAAAGGTATATTAATATGCAATTTGCTCATGAGTTGTATAAACTTACCAAATTGTTTATCTAGACGCGCTCTTGCTCTAGATTGAGGGAATGGTAGGGGAGGTTTGTAAGCTGGAGGAGGGACGTAGAAATCTTCCTTCTTCTTCCCCTTCTCTTTCTCTTTCTCAACGGGGACTTCTACAAACTTAGGTTGCGGATCGATAGTTGCCACCCCGCTCCTAGTTGTGATTGCCATCACCCTTCCCTTTGGGTTGTCCTCCGTTTTTCCTGGAAGTTTCCCTTGATTCCTAGGAACTTCCTCCGCATGAGTAAAACATTTGGTTTTCTAAAACCTTTTGGACTTTATCAACCTTAGTTATGTGATCATCAACTTTGATGATGCGACTCTCTAACCCTTGAAACTTTCCCAAAATCGTCTCCAACATGGGATCGGGCTTCTCCTTCCCGAAGTGCTTCCTCCATTAGATGTTTGCCCTTCGCGTTTCAAAGGAGTAGAGGAAGAGGAAGGTGGAGTTAGTGAATTTGAATTGGAAGGATAAGAGTTACCGGAGTTTTGTTGATTGGAGCGCCAATTGTTGTTGTTTGAACCCCTATTGTTGTTCCAATTATTGTTCCGGTTGTTGTTGTTGCCGTTCCAATTATTCCGGTTGTTGTTGTTGTTGTGGTTTGTATTCTCACCACCGTTGTTGTTGTTGCCCAAGTAGCCAACATCTTTTCCTTGTTGCTTTGGAAAGTTGGTCTTGATAGCTTCCGTCAACTCTTTAATCTCATTGTTGAGGGAGAAATTTTGATTTTGAGCTTCATGTGTGAGCTTTGCTCCTTGCTCCACACGATTTCCCTCCACCTTCCAGTGAGAATACTTCTCTATGACCCTTGCTTGCTTCTCAATGAAGTCCCAAGCGTCATCTTCCCTCATGTCCATGAATGTACCGCATGAGAGGGATTGGAGCTTGAATTGTGTCTCCACATCCAGCCCCTTATAGTATATCTCCAACAATGCAAGCTTGGATATGCCATGACGAGGGAAATCCAATAGCAAATCCTGAAATCTTTCCCAAGATTGAAACAAACTTTCGTTAGATCTCATGGAAAATGCATTAATCTTACCTCTTAGCTCCGCCGTTTTGGATGGCGGAAAGAACTTAGTGAGGAACTCCGCGGAAAGATCCTCCCATGTCTCAAGCTTTCCACTTGGAAGAGCTTGATACCAAGACAATGCTTTCCCCTTCAAGGAGAAGAAGAAAGGCTTGAGTTTGTAGCTGTTGGTAGTTGCGTTCTTCGGCCTCATTGTCTCCATCATACGCTCAAAATTTTGTAGGTGTTGGTGTGGAGATTCAGCGCTTGTTCCGCCGAATTGGTTTTGGCGAACAAGAGTAATAACCTGCGGGTTGAAGCTAAACCCTTGTACAAAGTCAGCATCGAAGTTCACACCTAAACGGCGTGGTTGCTGCGTTGGATCCATCTTTTGGCCAAGAGTTCTTGGCTCCTCATCCACACGTTCGATCCTCGCATTCCTAGGTGGAACACGGCGATTTGCAGCTAGCCATGGAAAGAATGGATTCACATTGATCGTGGGATCAATTTCCTCTAGCGGTGGCAAGGAGGAGTCGCTATCCTCATTAGATGAGTTGGCTCTAACCGATCTTCCCGGTCTCCTCCTTTTCTTTTTCTCTTTAAGGTTGTTTATCTCCAACCTCATTTGGAACATCATGTCAGATAGATCATCAACCTTTGATTGATGACGATCCATCTCTTCCCTACGAGTTTTCTCACTCCATTGGAGTTGAGCTTCCTTTTCCGCTAACTCCGATTGGAGATCACGTTCCCTTTCTTCAACCATTTGTTTCTCCTTACGCTTTCTCCTTAAAGTCCTCTCAAGCTCTTGATCAAGAGGTAAGAGGTCTTCGGTGTTCCTAGACCTGCACATACACTCGAAGAGATATCAAATAACAAGGGAGAAGCTCCCAAGCTTGACAACCCATAACCGAATTCGGCCTAGAGAAAATTCTCGGCAACGGCGCCAAAAACTTGTTCGCCACTTAGCGTGCGTGCAAATAAGCTTTAAATTTATAAAACTAGAATCAAGCAAGCGCACCCGCACTGTACGGATCGATATAGTTAAGCAAGAATCCAGAGTATCGAACACAGGGATTTGGGGGGTTAAATCCAGTTATAAATCGTCTAGCAAGTAAATGTATGAGCTTTTGTAAATATTGAGAAAACAACAATCCGAAAGATCCAGGAATCCAGCTGTGGCGATCGATTCAAGATATATTAAAGATATAAGGACAGAGTTAAGGTATGCAAAGGTATACGAATGTAAGGTAATCGTACGGTGAAGTTCCAAAAACCTTATATGACTCACCTAAAAGACACTCTCTATAAAGGTTGTTGAGGCTTCAGTAGAAAGGTTCTAAAGGTTAGAATTAACGTCAAATACCCAACTTATAATCCAAGGATCAAGACTAGCTAAACCGATTAAGGTTATGACACTCGAAATCGAGGTAGAGGTTGTTAAGGCTTCACTACCACCTAGAAAACGCAAGCCAAGACTAAGTTAAAGCAAATCTTTAACTTTGGATTAAAGTAAAAGCAAGTTCGTAAACTGACACAAAATTACGGGTAGTTCTTGAGTTCCACGGCCGTGGAAGCTCAAGAACAGACCGTGGATTAGGTTCGTCGGCGATTCTTTCTAACTCTCAGGGTCCAATCTGTTTACGATCGATCTATCATCATCTAAGCCACAACTATCAACCCTTCACCTTAGAATTGTTAAAGGGTTTTAGCCAACAAAAGTCATATTGATATCAAATTCAAGATTTAAAAGAATGAAAGATGGAAACTTCCGAAAACCTTGAATAACTTTCAAGTCAATCTCAAATCCACAAATCAAGGACAATAACGTCAATAGATTTGGAATAATGCAAACAATCACAATCTTAGATAAGAACGAAGAACGGGATGTCAATCCGTCTTCAAATCAAACCTAAATATGAAGTGAAATCTTCTTACGAACAATCTTCCGAATCTTCAACTCTTCCAACAATCCGGAAATCTCAATAACAAAGCGCAAATCTCTCAATCACAATCTCCGCCAAAATGCGAAATTAGGGCAAATCCAAGTGTAAGCGAAAGTGCGTCTAAGCATAAGCGAAGGTGACGGAATCTCTCTTCGTCCGTCCTTTTATAGTGTAAGATAAAATATAAGCCCGGCCCAATTGCGTAGAAGATCGTGCCTTAAAGTATTGCGTAAAAGATCGCCAAGATCACGGTCGTGGAAGGGTTCCACGACCGTAATTTAGAGCGTGGAAATTGGTCACGGTTTGTTTCAATCCTTCCACGGCCGTAGAAGTTGCTGGAATGAACCACGGTTTGTTTCAATTCTTTAAGTTAGCACCTTTCTAAGCTCTAGAGATGTTCTCAATCCTTAGACATGCTCGATCAAACTTCATCCTCGCTCAATCCGTTCGGAAATAGCTCTTAATTGCTTACAATCAACATAAAGCTTGTGTAGATCTCTATTTCGACATTATAGACAAACTAGCTCACAATTGCATCAATGCTTAAATCAATGACTATCAATATGGATGAAATACACTTAGAAAACGTGCCTAAAATATCACAATATTTCATGCTAACATCAGGCGGCGCTGGTGTTCCGGCAACCGGAAAGACCGGCTTTGATGGTGGCGTGGCATCCCAACGAAGATGGAGGAGCCGCCACTGGAGGTGCGAGATGGTGGTTCGTTGGCAGAGGGAGCTGGAGCTGGTACGGGCAATAAGAATGAGGCCAGAAACGCTAGTCGAGGGTTGGAGGAGCACTAGTGTGAAGGGTGGACAGGGAAGGAAGAAGAGGGAGGAGAGTTTGAGATGCAGCAGAGGGAAGAGATAACTGGGAAGGCCAAAGGTCAGCAGGGGATGCGAAGGGTCCGCAGGAAGTCGAGGAGTCGGTCTCCTCTGCTGGGAAGGAAGAGGGAAAAAAAAGACAAGGAGAAAAAAAAAGAAAAGGAAATATAAACTAGATTAAAACATTCGGAACAGGATTTTCGGATCGGAAATTTTGCGACTTTTGCGACTAAAAATAAAATACGGAAATACGTATATGTACACCAAAACAATAAAATACCTGGAAAGCTATTTTTATGTTGAATATTATTTTTAAATAATAATAAAAAGAAATCTCGTGCCACGAACGAATCGAAAGTAGGAAGAAAATAAAAAAATCGGAACGCACCCAAAAGAACGGGGCGTTACATCAGGTCCCCCTAAAAACAAGTTTCGGCCTGAAACTTTCCATACGCTAAACTTCTCGGTCCCTAAGGTGGAGGTATAAACTCTCAAACTAGGAAGACTTAAACCTTCTACTATATACACACGATCTACCCGAACTACTATCGTAAGATACATCACGTCATAAAGCACATTCCCGCACGGGGCACACTCAACATATAACATCGCACATATACACAACTAAGGGAAGAACTAGGTCTACCCTTCGATTTATCAACGCTATTAGCTCGGCGTAAAACTCAACCAAAGATACTATCCTCCGACTTCCTATTAGCCTCATCAATTCCTCGTCTGCCACTAGATCATCACGACGGACCATCCGTCTCGAGTCATGTATGCACTCCCTCGACTGATACACGTGAACTCCGGGTAAATACCCTCTACTCTCTATGGTCACGCCAACATGTAAAGCCACTTTCCCCACTCGCTCTAATATTTCAAAAAGGTTCGATATATCGGAAACTCAACTTCTTTAAGGGGTCTTTCTCAATTGAGTATTTCCATTATGTGTCTCTTTTATTTCCTTTACAAAGAAGATCAGATTTTCAATATACACCGTTGGCTTTGGTTCTTGTCAAACCAAACTTTGCTGTTAAGCTTTCTCATTTCTTGCCGCGAGTTCCAAGTAATGAAGGTAGTACTTTACTTCACACTGCTTCTAATCAAGAGACACGTATGCTATTAATTTTATATCGCTCCTCAATACTCAATCAAGACCTTGTCTTGAAGAATCACTTGTCCACTTTAAACTCATAATACCTCAAGGCAAATCAAAACAGTTGCACCTATGAATCCCCTCTTAACTCTCAGCAACTCTATTGCTAATTCTTTATCCCATTCAATACTTCATCGTCATCCGTAGTAGGTTACCATAAAAGGTGTTACAAAACTTCTCCCTTCACATATCTGGTAAAGCTCAGCACATCTAAGATAACTTGTAACTCCTACCATATCTCTCGGGGTTTGTCATCCCGAGACAACTTGTCCTGCGACTTCTCTCTTCTTCGAGAGTAGACCCAAAATATCTCCTTCGGGCATCAGCGAGCCCATATGGAGTAACTACGACTCGTAGTGATCCTGGATGGTCCGGAGTGCTGTAATTGCAATACCCGAGTCTCGAATTCTCAAACGGTGACAATCAAATCTTAGTTACTTTCAGAAGAAACTATCGACCCTTGCAACTGATCGAGTAGGTCCCCCATTCGTTGTAAGGGATACTTGTCTTTCGTTGTCATCTTGCTCAACTTATAGTAATCACTGTACAAACGGAGATAGCCGTCTCTCTCTTTGAAGGCTGGTGTCCTCTATAATAACTTCAAATCAAGAATTCAAGATATATCCCAATATGAACTTCAAATCAAGACTTCAACATACACTTCCAATCATGAACTTCAAATCCTCTTAATGGTAAATCCACCTCCCGATGCATTGGAATCCGTTCTATCTCGAGTTCCAGATTTTCTTCTCCCATCACATATCGCAAGATTTTGATACAATCTTATCTTAACATTTTTCAAGTGGTCCAACCCGATCTGTTGAGGTGACGTCCATAGAACACGTGGTTTAATACTTCTTTATCTACAATGTTCACCGTCCTCTTTCAAAGATCCTTCATCTCCGGAACTCAGGAGACTTGTTCTAATAATCTTTTTAAGGTTTCGCACTTATGTGAAGTCATGAAGGTCCTAACTGTAGGACTTATTCACGCCTTATAATATATTAGTATTACCTTCTTCGGATTCTACCAAAGCTTGCATCACTACTTCGAGTAGGTGTAGAACTTACTCCCTTTCCTTATGTAATGTCCAATCGACCGTAGAGGTTCTATCCTCAATCTTTCATGTACTTCTTGTACATCTCACCACGACTTCAAACTTCAAAACTTCAGTCTTCTCTTACTATTGTGGGTCACCTTATGTATTTCTCGGTATTCTATGTACAACTACAATGGAAGTCTCATCTTACGGTTGATCCACTAGCTTTCCTTACCATGATCAAGCCTTA
Source organism: Fagopyrum homotropicum (assembly GCA_033239125.1). Taxonomy (NCBI): domain Eukaryota; kingdom Viridiplantae; phylum Streptophyta; class Magnoliopsida; order Caryophyllales; family Polygonaceae; genus Fagopyrum; species Fagopyrum homotropicum. The sequence continues at coordinate 30,004,406 of BSWB01000002.1, read as the reverse complement.
AAAGTTGTAACCCGTGGCGTTCCCCCATATGTAAATTCCATGACCTAAGAAGGTCGCGTAAGATCGTTACAATCTCCTCCTCGAAGGTCTTGTTATAACTACTTGCTTGAACTCGTTCAACATTATTTGATTTCAGGCAATTGCGCGTCCATTGATGTAACTCCTTACCATTGACATTGATCAACCGCAAATACTCCAAACTCTTGTTCCCGATCCCATATGTTCCCATAGTCTTGTTTTCTCTTCCCATCTACACACCTCAATAGACAACCCGTACTTGTGCGTTCTCAGTTTTCACTGACTAACTTGTATCTGAGCTTCTCCGAAGTTAACGACTTACCCTTCTACCATACTTCCATGCTACCATACTTCTGAAAGGATACCCTCTCGGGCTACTTTATGTTAACTTCACTAGCTCATTTTACTCTACTTCAACTCCGTTAGCTCTTTCTACGCTCCTTTCTTCCCTCCGCTTCTGTAAGATAACCATACCTACCCAACACTCTCGTCTCATATGTCCCACCTTTATAGGCTTAACCGCTCTTCATAATGTTTAGCAAATGCACTCCTAGAATATTTTGACATTTATTAGCCTCCACTAGCATCCTTCTTGGTTGATAACTTAAGTTCTTCCATCCAACTCCTTGTTTCTTCTTTCATCTTCTGAAGATCATCCTCCTCATACACTTCCTCCTTCATAGTATTGATTAGTCTCATCACAATGACGGAAATCAATTGACTCTCACGGTAATTCCACTATGTGAATTTTCACCATGTGATCCTCCTCGTAACTCGCAACTTCTGAATAAATCACCCGCTTAGGATCTTGCAAAGATCGTCATTTCACCCTATGGTATCTCCGTAACCTTAACTTACGGTTCTCATAAATCTTTCCCAATGTCTTTTCATCTTGACTCCCATGCTTAGGGGAGCCTATTGAAAACTTGTCTTACTTAGAATGCCACTTTTATCCTTGAGCGAGAATGTAGTCCTCTCTACTTGATTCACATCTTTAGTTCATCGACACCGCTCTTGGAAAAATCTTACGTTCATTGTCTTTAGTTGCCTCATTGATGCTCCTTCATTGTTTCCTTGATACCACTCTCATGTCTCCATGTCGCTTTTATATTGGCATAGTCTCCATCTTGGTTTCTCTTAAGTTGACTCGAGGTTCTCTTCCACTTGTTTGTCCTTCGTTACGCCATCTCTAATCTTCTTCTTTGAAGTCCTCTTAAAGGAGTCCGGGAAATCACCAGGGTGCTTGTGAAAACTTGATGCTCAACTTGATAACTTGAGCATACTTATCTTCGTATGTATACTATCCTAAGCCAAAAAGCATTGTCCAAGGGGGCGATGATAGCTTTCTATCATCTTAGCTATAAAGTCCTCTATCACTAATATGATATTAACATACCGTATGTTTATATATAAATATATAAAGATATAAACGTTATGCTACTACTATAAACATAATCATTCCATAAACAATTTATAATTCAACATACAAGTATAGTCCAAGACATCCTAAATCCACAAATACATATCTACATATATACATATATATACATAATACAATAATAATCAATAACTACGTCGCCGAGGTCTGCGGAGGAAGTGGTGGTCCCGTACATTCTACCCCAACAGACTCATGCACATGATTTGAAAACGAAATTCATTTCTTTTAAAACTCAGAACCCTTGAGGGTTCTGTTTATTTTTATTCGGCCTTTAAAAGATTGCGAGTGCCATTGTTGTCAACCTAGGGCTCTGATACCACTTTTGTAACACCCCGAATCCGCAAGACTCGGGATGCTATGGTTTGGGGCCTCACAATGGGTCCCGACCCTTAGCCTGACTACAATTTCACCGGATCTTGCAACAAGACACAAATAAAAGCCAAAACCGAAATACATTTTTAGGCAATGTTATGAAACCCGACAAAAAAAGAAAGGAAAGACTTCAGCCATCCTTACAACAACATCAACATAATATATACTAACAACAACACAAGGACTCCAAAACCCAACTCAACCTAAGATGTACGGAACCCCGGCTGCCCACTCCTCCGGATCACTCGGCCACATCCTATCCTACACATCAACTACAACAATCGGTATAAAACCGTTAGCTCGCATTCTAAGCATTGTAAGAATAGTATGGCACAAATACATATAGGAACACAAACACATAACATGTTCATAAACATACACATCCGTTACTTATTATCTTTTTAGGTTATTCCATATCTAATCCATTCGTTCAAGTGTGACACGAGAGTCTTATAACTCTCGCCTCTGTCCCCGTGTAACCAACAGGAGTGTGGTTGTAACACCCCAAGTTCTCGGAACGCAGGGAGCTACTGGTTAGGACCTCACAATGTGTCCCGACCTTGGTTTAAAAAACAATTTTACAAGGATCTTACAACAAGGCACAAATGTATTTAAAACAATTTCAAAACATAATAATTTATTTAATGAATGTACACATGTGACAGCCTTACAAAAAACTCTATATATTTATATAACATGCATGCCGACTTGAAGACTCCCCCGTCCCCATCTAATGAGTACATGGATCCGGCTGACCATCCGTCCAAGATCTTTCTGCAACTGTTTATCTCAACAAATCTACAACACGGATAAACCGTTAGCTAACAGTCTAAATATCAGTAGAATAAAGATAGCACAAACACAAACAAGGTAACATAAACACCCATCATGCTGGCACACAGTTCGGTTATTATCTGATAGCTTAGGTGATTCACTTTATTCCGTTTTAAAGTTGTGGCACGAGAAGTCTTAAGAGTTCTCGCCTCCGTTCCTTATCCAACTGGGTGTAGGTCTAGCATACCTCCGCCGGTAGCATCACTACAAACCGAGTGTGGACTAGTCCCTAAAGAAACCCCCAGCGCCCTCAGGCTAACTGAGCAGAATGCCACCGCCCATTACTCTTAGGCCAATGTATAGGTCGGTGGATAATTACTACTAAGTACAACTATAAACATCTCATCCACACACCACTACCATTATTAACACTCATATCGAGAAGCTATCTAAGTAAGCCCAAAGGACTTACGTGTATCAAATCATAACACCTTTATCTCAACTCGGTCCGCAACCGCAGGAACTCAACCGCCTGTTCTAAAAGGCAAGTGGGTCAATAATGTATCTCTCTTTATTAGAAGTCTACAACTTCTAAGATATGTGACTCTATCATCAGATAAATTACCAAAAATACTCTCGTAATAACAAATGACTATTTTGCCCCTAGTGTCCGAAACTCTCAAAAATCCTATAATATATGCCCAAACCTTTCTTTGGGACTTAATTTCATAATCTAACTCTTAAGAGTTAGTTTAGGTAGAACTTATAGATTACACACTTTTCTTAACTTTTAACAAGGTCACTAAGGTCCAACTTTAGCCTATGATACGAGCCCCGAATAAAAAATACAAAAATTCTAACAAAAATCTCTAAGTCTTCTATGCTATGCACTATATTCATAGAAGCAAGAACTTCTAAAAATACCTAATAATCACTTCTACACAAATTCTCAAAGTCGGTTCCAAAACCAGAAAATTCAGACTTAGCCAAAACTGAGTGTTTCTCAACTCTTCAACCACTCCACTTTGGAACTTCATAGATCTAAATCAAACCGTTGGATCAACCCCAACTTTTGATACATCACACTATGCATGACACTATATAACATACTAAAAATTGAACGGTGGATTGTATTTCTAAGGTATCTAAACGTAAGTTCAAATATGGCTGCACAACACAGAATGTTTCTAGCACTTAGAGAAAATCAGCAACATCCAGAAAACTGTTTAAGGTCCCAATTTCAAAAAATCATAACTCTTAAACCACTTGATGAAATCCTCTAAATTTTTTATATGTTATACTATGAACTCCCAAATACGACATATCCAAAATTCAAGTCTAACCAAGGAATATAACCAAATCAAATCGGCACCACAATACTGCATCACATGCAGTTATCTCAACAATTCAGCACTACCTAGAAACTGGTCAAGGTCTCTACTTTGGGACACCATAACTCTTAAACTGTAACTCGGATTTCTCTCAAATTTCAGTATGATCTACTATACTATACCAACTGTAACATGTCTAAAATTTGAGTCCAACAGCAGTCAATAACCCATCCAAATCTATTCAACAATACTGCATCCCAAGCAGTTTTTTTTTTCTTCTCAAACTCAAATACTAAAAAAAAACTGCATGAGTAGCCAACTTGAATAAATCATATCTCCTAATCTATAACTCAGAATAAGCCCAAATTTTAAGATGATCTACTATGCAATATCGACTATGAAATATCCGAAAATCAGCAGAAAAGGGATAGTCTAACGTACCCAAATCTAGACTCAAAGTCGGCTATTCATCACTTCTTGAAACTCGGAAAACGCCTCAGCTTTTCAAGTCATTTTTCGAGGCTGTCAGGGACTGTTCTAAGATCCCAACAGAATTCTAATTAGCACATATATATACAGAGGGTACGGAGGTGAAGTGAAGTAGGGTCCTTACCCGCCAATCGAAACCCGACAAGCTCGCGTGGATGAGGAAGAAGGGCGAAGGCGATCTTCTGTTACTTTCGCCTCAAGAGATCTAGGCCTCTCCTACTGCTTGTTGTCACTGGAGGAGGCACCAGGGGAGCCTCGGCTTGTTGACTCAATGCAGTCAGAGGGAGAGAGAGAGCCGGACGGAGAAGACGACGGCCAAGGTTGTTGCTTAGGTACTAGAGAGGAGATGAGGGAGGCCGGGTTGTTTCCATCCTGCGAAGCCAAGGAAGCAGTTGCTACTTGCAACACCAGGAGAGGAAGGCCGTAGGAGGACGACCATCCGAAGCAGCAATAGGTAGCGATAATCACGTAGGCGAGCCAGGGGTACTGCTGGAGGTATGCGAGAGAGTAGGAGGTTGCACGGTGGTTGTGGCTATGGAAGATTGGTGCCGACTTGGTAACATCGAGTATCGTAGGAGCGACTGGTGTTCTTTTGGCATGCAACAGTTTACAGGGGCTAGGGCAAAAAGTGTCTCTCACAGATGGGCCGGTAGAAGCACGCATGTGGGCTGAAGCAAGGAGCTGCATGGGAGAGGCCCGGCTGGGCAGGCATCATTGGCGTCTTGGGCTCATCATTCCCGGGCTGGCTGAGCAGGCATGACAAGGAGCTTGTAACCCTTGACAAAAGTTGTTATGGGTTTTTGTAAAAATATATTTATATATCTATGTATATATATAGTTATAAGGATACAAATATTAGGGTTTGCAAAACTTTAGGGTTTGATTAACATTTCATCTTTTTATGTGAGTTTAAGCTTACATAAAATGATACAAATTGGTAGTGGCGTATAACACTAGGTATATGAAAAAGGTCGACGGATGGAAATCCGGTTTGACTCGAAAAAACACGGAATTAAAATTTTCGGATATTACATCGGTACCCCCTTAAAATAAGTTTCGTCCCGAAACTTAGAGTAAGGCGTCTAATCAGATGACTTCTATAATTAGAAGTTTCTAACCCGGTTTCTACTAAATTTTCATTCCCATTTCCTAACATGCAAGAACTACTCAATCATCATAGTTAGGCAACACATAGAAACGCAATCACTCAATCCCACGTATAATTACAAAAGTCACGCATAACCACATCCGAGTACTAACTCGTCGGTACATAAGTAGCGGCTAACTCCTCAAAGAACTCGGGATAACTACGTCTAATGCTCTCCTATGTCAACTAAGTAACCTCATCGGCCCCTCGTCTAGACAACTGGAAACTCTACCAAAGTATGATTCGGCCTAACTATGAGATCCTCATATCTAATGACCTGCCCCGGGTTCCGTATGTATTATTTTAACTGTTACACATGATCACTGGGTGTACACCCTCTAGTATGAGTTTGAGTGCTAGTCGGTTACTAACTTCCCAATCTTCTTTATGATCTGGCAAGATTGCGTTCCTTCACCTACTTTCAGTTACTCTTGGTCACTTTCCGAAAAGGACCGCAATACTTTACTTCTTTTTATTCAATCTAAATGTTCCCGGCTTTTCGGAAGGTCCCGACTATTGCTTCTGAAACAATAATATGAAACATCTCTCGACCCTTTACTAGGTCTAATGCTTCATTTAAGATCCCTTACTTGGTTTTGTGTTCCTAATATAAATCAGTCGGACCGTTTCTCAAATAATGACTCAACACCTATATCTTGTTAGGCTTTCAACTTGTTGACATCCAAAGTCACACTCTTAGTGAAGGTTTCCATACATATCTCTAATTCTTTAACTTAGGTCCATAGAGACAACATCATTTAGTTTCCTAATCTATAGTTTATGGCCCACCTCGCCTCCGCTGCGTACCCTGATCGATTTGCTGCCGCCCATTACTCATAATAGCGCCCTTCGTGAGTCACGATGATATATCCGGCTTCCATAGAATTTTTTTTTTTTTTAAGGATGATCCACTATAGTGCAATGAAAGCTCATACTCTAAGCCGTGTGTATTGGTTGTCCAACCTTGAGATAAATTGTCCGTATTTGTCAAAATTATGGTCCTCGACCCCGATTGGGTATCAAAATGGGTCTAGAAACTCCTCAGTAGAATAACTCACCGGTTACACCTCCGTGGAGGGATTGGAACATGCGGTCTTAGAATTCCATGAAATTCACTTAAGTCTCATCGGAACTCTATTTACTACTCCTCAAGACTGATCAATGTTGTTATCCTTCCACAATTCCTTTGACCTATAGCGTAGGGCACATAACGTTGACCTACAAGTCCTTACTTTGATCTGTTTACAATCTTGACCTAGAGTTTCAATTTAACTCCAAATTCTCGAGGTGCGGTAATAAGTCCACACCGAGACAATAATATCAACCACATGATGGTCTCTCATGATTGTCTGGTGAACTCTTCTACTAGGTGACTCATCTTATAACATTTTTCTTCTCCGAATCGGTCTCTAACTGTCAATTGACCATTACTACCCATTCCGTGTTGGAACTTCAGTTACGCTGTACATTTGCATAGATTCCATAAAGCCATCCTCATCTCAACACTTTATCCAATTTAGCAAGACCCGCCTTTTGATACATGATTTTCCTTCTCACTAGTTAAGTTATTATCTTGGTTTACACTTTATTGATCATAGTTTTATCGGTCCGAGAGTATAACTTTTATTAAACATATACCGGTACCATGTATATAAGAAACATCAAATGTTTACGATTTTCCTAAAAATCAAAATTTCTCGACTTGCATTTATTATGTTATCCTTTTACTCATGTCTCTTTACCTCCTCCAAAATTTCTCGACTTGCATTTATTATGTTGTCCTTTTACTCATGTCGCTTTACCTCCTCTAAATCTTTACACCCAACCGGATAGTTAAATCCCTTTGAATTTCTCGTACCTACTTTACGGACCCCGTTGATTGGTCTTATTATTTTCATTAACTCTTATGTCATCAATCGAGAATGCACTTCTAGCACCCCATTTGTACATAACCTCACTCCACTCCTCCATTTACATATTATTGGTTATCATGGCTAGTTTGAATTTTCATTAGGGAACCCCCATTTCTCATTAAACTCTTATATAAACATTTTCGGTGATCATCTTATTGGGGTGATATAGGATCTATATAACAACTTCCCATCACCTAGCCCATCTAACATCACCTCAACTCGACAAGTCTTTTGTACCATTGAGTTTTTTTTTTTTGCTCTGTGGTTAGGACCCACCACGCTCTCGTTGTGCTACTTTGATAATTTAGTCGTCAACCTTTAATCATAAGGACATTTTCTGTGAATCCAGATTGATCGACCCTAAGACTCTTTATCCCAATTACACCGTAATTCTATACGGATGAAGTTCCAAGTATCTTCCCAAATCCTTACTTGCCTTTAGGAAATAAGATAACAGTTGAAAGACAACCTCTTCCGTTTACTTCTTAATTCTTCTTACATGGATCCACACTCTCTTACTCCAACTAGAGTCTACGCTTAATCAGCTTGAAGTCAATTGGAGTCTGCGCTTAAGCTGATCCAAAAAGATTACCGTTGGCTACTTGAAGAAATCCTCCAAGGCGTTGGTAAAGCTATTTCATAAAACCACAGTCACAATTACCTCTTCTTATCTATACTTAACTCAACAATACCAAACAACTCTTGTACGTCCTCAGTTATCGTCGGTTAGTCTATAGTTGACTTATCTCAGTATCCCGGACTTACTCTTCTCATACCTATACTGGCATAAAATTCCTGGTAGCATCAACCACTCAGTTAATCCTGTTTACCTTTTGTTAGTTTATTCTATCTTTTATCCTTTATTTGGCATTAATAGTCGTTCCAAGTCCCTCATGATAGATTGTAAGCGTCTTTGTGATTTTGATGACTTTAATTATCATTCACTTGTAGTCTCCTTTACATGGACTGTCTGTGTTGATGACCTAGGTCCCGTGATAATCGGGATTACCTTGGACTCTCGAGTCCACCAAGGTGATTCTCACATGTTCCTCCATTAGCGTTGTTTAGAATATTGCTTTTATGGAAATCCGTTGTCTCAATTATAGACTCCTACTCTATTTGATACTTGCTTCTTTATTTCTTTTAAATTATCATAACTATGAAGAAGTCCACATGTCTCCATGGTTATAAATTTTAGTTTTCATCTTTAAATTTGATTGTAAATGTCTGTCTTTGTACTCCTTTAGTCCTTCATATTTAGGTCAACACCTAACATTCTCTGGAATCCCATGCCCATACTTGGCTATGACGGCATCCACCTTGGTTGTAGTGTCATTTAACCCGCCAAGTGTAATTGTATTTTACCCTGTTTAATTTGTGTTCTGGTATTATCTTCTTCGATCTCTTCTCTTATCAGTCCTTACATGCATCTTGGAGTTTCATCTATCGTCTTCATACTGCCTAGTTCCTTGGGTGTCTTCTTATTCCTTTTATTTGAGCTGACTTGGAAATTCTTTTACCATCTGATTGTCTCCACGGTGAAATTTATCTCAACATTTTTACTTATTAGCCCACTCGTTCTTTGGATGATTTATAAGGTCACTAGGACGTCCATCAGAGTATAATACTCAATCCTAGGTCTGAATCAATTGTCTCATGTTGAAAACTCTTCAAGTCCGCTACCAATTTATCATTAGGCGATAATCCCTTCATAATATCACAACTAAAGAATATAAGATATCCTTTAGGATACTAACATGCTACACATACACATATATATAATCTTATACTAAAACCTATCAATATAAGTCTACATACTAACTCATCTATCATACCATGTTGCAGAGATCCACGGAGAACGATGGTAGTCCGACGTACTACTAACCCAACAACCCGACTATGTGCATGTGTAAAACCAGAAATTCATTTTGAAATTCTTAGACCCCTTTCGGGTTCTAGTTAGTTTATACATTCGGTCTTTCAGAAGATTTCAAGTGCCATTGTTGCCAACCCAAAGCTCTGATACCATGTTGTAACACCCCAAGTTCTCGGAACTCGGGGAGCTACTGGTTAGGACCTCACAATGTGTCCCGACCTTGGTTTAACAACAATTTTACAAGGATCTTACAATAAGGCACAAATGTATTTAAAACAATTTCAAAACATAATAATTTATTTAATGAATATACACATGTGACAGCCTTACAAAAACATCTATATATTTATATAACATGCATGCCGACTTGAAGACTCCCCCGTCCCCATCTAATGAGTACGTGGACCCGGCTGACCATCCGTCCCGGATCTCTCTATCAACTGTTTATCTCAACAAATCTACAACACGGATAAACCGTTAGCAAACAGTCTAAATATCAGTAGAATAAAGATAGCACAAACACAAACAAGGTAACATAAACACCCATCATGCTGGCACACAATTCGGTTATTATCTGATAGCTTAGGTGATTCACTTTATTCTGTTTTAAAGTTGTGGCACGAGAAGTCTTAAGAGTTCTCGCCTCCGTTCCTTATCCAACTGGGTGTAGGTCTAGCTTACCTCCGCCGGTAGCATCACTACAAACCGATTGTGGACTAGTCCCTAAAGAAACCCCCAGCACCCTCAGGCTAATTGAGCAGAATGCCACCACCCGTTACTCTTAGGCCAATGTATAGGTCGGTGGATAATTACTACTAAGTACAACTATAAACATCTCATTCACACACCACTACCATTATTAACACTCATATCGAGAAGCTAGCTAAGTAAGCCCAAAGGACTTACCTGTATCAAATCATAACCCCTTTATGTAACACCCCAAATCCGCAGGACTCGGGATGCCACATTGGGCTAGGATCTCACAATGGATCCTGACCCTAGCCTGACAACAAGTTCACTGGACCTTACAACATGGCACTGACAGATATAAAACAAATACATAAAAGAATATAAACTGTACACCCCAAAGTAAATAACAACATAGCCGAGTACATAAAACGACAACCTCACACAGGAGGTACAAAAGTACATTCCTCACGCAGGAGGGGAAACACAACAACCCCCAAACTAACCACCTAATGTACGAGAGTCCTCGGCCTGTCACCCTTTCAGATCACCCAATAGCGCCTAACCTGTAAACATCTACAACACGTTATGAAACCGTTAGCTAACCATACATAAATGAGGTAATGCATAAGCACAAGCACAATCATAAAAGATAAACACATCAGCATGCTATCACACATTTACCCATTTATTATCTTTATATAATAATCATTCACTCAAAAACCGTATATATATATATATAGATAGATGAAAGTATGTGAAACGAGGACCGATACAACCCCGCCTCTGAGTACAATGTCCAGCTGTACGAGTATCGGTCACACAATCCGTGTACCCTATGGAAGTGGATTGCGCTCTTCCTGTAAACCAGTCTGGCCCGACATCAGAGAACCTCCTAGACTCCACGGCGGGATGAAAGGGAAAGGTTATCACAGCCACGCAGTGGGGCAGTCAATAGAACATAGGTCGATAAAAACGACAACTCATGCTATCATAACAAACATATAAAGCACACACCGCTCATGCAAACACCCAATATAGGGATGGTAGCTAAGTAAGTCCTACGGACTTACCTCAACCTCGTACAAACTCAAGCACGATCACCTCTACACTGGAGGGACAACACGGCCTATAAACAAGGTATAAAGAGATATATCAACCTCTATTCATTAAAGGGGTCACACCTAGACCCAAAGGGATCAACAAGGATCATACTCAATCTATAAGCCTTACAACCAACTAAACCTCAATATCTCAACATAACTCACAATTCCTCAAATCTCAAGGTAGTATCTAATCGACATTCCTCAATCTCAATTCTAATCCTAATTTAATTAATTAAACTTTAATTAATTAATTAGATTTCGCCAGAATAACGTTTTGCCCGCAGGCAATTTCTAAACCCCCTGTCATCAGATTTCATCAAACAAGAACCCATAATCACCAGAATAATATAACGACCATAATGGAATTTCTAATTGTCCTATTTGACAAGCCTAAACTCAATTTAGGCCAAATCGCAGTACGGAAAACGAATAAATTCATAACTTATTCGTTACTAACCCGATTGACAATCTGAAAGAAGATTCGGAATCACAACGACGCAGGCTACGCATGGACAGCATCAAATTCATCGGAATCTGAGCGACGGAACCGTCCTGGTGACATATATGCTCGACCAGCCCTCCATATACTCGGAAATGTAGAAACTCGGTACTGTTATGAAGAGAATGAAGAGAGGAATCCAGAAACTCAAACGGAATTGAAATCGGATTAGAAACGGAGAGCAGATCCGAGTTTGAAGGTTGAGAGAAATCAGAGCTTTTACGAGAAAACGTGAAAGGAAATGAATTAATAAAGGATTTTCTGCTATTTATAGTGAAGACGATAATTATCCTTTAGTAAAGTCGATAATTATCCTTTAACCGATCCAAAGGCAGGTCGAACCTCTTTCTCCAAACTTCTCGAGATTGGAACATTAAATCTAGAATATTGTAGGGATAATTATTACACAACTGCCTCGGAAAACGTGTATTCCTAAGCCGTCTTTCTTAGCCGTTAAGAAACGAAATAGCGACTCTTTTGGCCGTTTTGCCTCTCCATGTTATTTCATATCTAAGACATATCCGATGTCCTGATCATTTCTCTCAACTACATATTTATTAATTGGAGCTCCCAAATGCTCCGAATAACACCGGAGGGTAAAAATAATTACCCGGGGAAAAAAGTAAAAATTTCCCCAAACGTCCAAAATTACGCCAGGAACATAACGGTGGGACTCTTACTCATCACTTGCGAAGTCTTCGCGAGTTATATGTTAATTACTATCAACGATTAAGTTAATCAACATTAATTAGAATTCGAAATCCTATCTATTACATCACACACCCCTTAAAAAAAAGTTTCGTCCCGAAACTTGAACAATTCCCAAATCCTCTCGGACCCATACGCCGAGGTATAACTCTCACTCTTTCTATCGGAGGTATCACATGTCCGTTCAAAAGATCACAACCTATAACAATCTATAACCTCAAGTATAAACATGGAGAAATCATTATCTTCAGGAAACAGGGCCATAACGCTACCCAAAGGCGTAGAGGAATCACGTCTCTCGCCATACCACATCACAAGGCATAGAGGAAGCACATCTCTAGTCAAAACATAAACATATATATCGCATGGAGGAATCACATCTCCACTGAACTATGTCCATCAAGGTAGCATGGAGGAAAGAACCATCTCCAGCTAAATCCAAATCCCACTCAAATAGCATGGAGGAAAGAACCATCTCCAGCTATAAATATAATCATAACGTGGAGGAAGTAATCATCTCCAGCTATAGCATACATCACGCTAGCACATCAAGATCTACTAAGATCATAAATCACATCACAGCTAGCATGGAATAACACATCAAGACATATAAGCACATAAGCACAACATTCATCAAGATAGTACTAAGATCTACTCGTGCTCCCACAAATGGGTTTGTCCCAACATGTACTCTAGATAGTTCCTCAGGACACTATCCTCAGTCTGTCACATAACCTCTTCAGGTCTTCATCTTAACCATCATATCCTCAATATGGGAATGTCTTTCGAATGCAAGCGTTTCATATCTCATTCCAAGAATGTAATCGAATGCTCAACAAAAGTGTGGTTGGACTCAACCATCAATCATCATAACTCACAGGGTGTCTCGAGTCTGGTATATACTTCCTCAGTTGAGACATATGAAACACTGGGTGGATATCCTCTAATCTCATAGGCAAAGCTAAACATCATGCTACCTTCTCCGTACTGGTCGATCTCAAATAAACCATCATATTGGAAACTCAGTTCCCTTTCCATATTAACACGTCTAACGTCTCGCAGCTGAGATACTTACAGCCGGACATGAACTCTCGCTTGAACTTTAGAGGTTAACGCCTCTTGTCTACATATAATATTTGGCGACTCTATACAACCAGCATTCTTCCTTCAATCAACGTTACTTGAACTATAAAATCCTGAATCTGGTCAGGTGTTATTCCACTACTACTGCTAGATCACTTCTATCATAAGGATATACGACATCTATGTCTATATATATTGCCTCATAGGGCCATCCCAGAAAGATGCACATCCTTCATTGTTATATAATAAACTCATTAATGGAAGGTAATATAACCATCCACGTTTCCCATTCGACTTACAACTTATAATAGATCTTTAAGATCTAGATGATCCTCTCTAACTGACCATCTGTCAGGGGGTGAAGTGTAGTCATGAGGTACATACTCGTCCCCAAAGCAGTCTGAATTTGCTGCCTAAAATCTCAAAGTAAAAACATTCATCTCGATCAGAAATGATCGTTCTCGGTATACCATGGAGTCTCACTATTTGTCTAGTGTACTCCTCAACCAATTCATTCACTAGCCACGTCCTTCTGAATGAAACGTGCCGGTTTCATTAATTTATTACCAATAATCCAGATAACATAAATCTTCTACTGGGTCACAATCCCATAAAAAAGTCCATAGAGATGTCCTCCCAAATTCTACTACTGCACTGGTAGTGGGTGGGGCTTATCTCTAGATCGGAAATACTCTATCTAGACCTACTAACAGGTCACACACTGTATCACAAATCTGGTTATATCGGCTTCATACAATATAATCGTCTCATCTCGTGGTACATCTTACTCGTACCTGAATGTATTGAATAAGGCGTACAATGGGTATACCATAATATTCTATGTCTCCATATATGCATCAGCAGGTACACAAAAGTGGTCATCACTCTTCATCAGTCCATCTACTCCCATGGAGAACTATGGTGCCTCAGTACGAGACATCCTTTCTCTAAACCTTGTCAAGGCCGGGCAGGTCTCCTGCTTCTGTTGGACCTCATCCAACGGACTAGGTAGAACCTCTGAGGTATAACTGGGTATCCGCATCAAGGAACTGATTGTCCAACTCTAGCCAAGCTAGATCTCTCTGAAGCTGAGGTTGAACTATCAGTCTCACAATCATCTTCTCCTTTCCATTCAAGTTATCGGCGACAACATTCAACTTCTCTGAATGATATGGAATCTTCAAGTCAAAGTCTTGATCAACTTAAGCTCTTAATACTGGTTGTTATTTAACCCCTGTTGCATAAAATATACTTCAGATTTCTATGATCTATAGAAATCTGACATGAAGATCACACCGGTACGGTCTTCAAAACTTAAAGGCTTGAACTACCACTACTAACTCTAAATCATGAGTCGGGTAGTTCTTGATAACACGATTTATGACTTAGTTTTAGGTAACATTTAGATAGATTTCTCACTCATTCAAGCATGGTTTAGCACTAGTTCACGACGTTTTGCACTCAATTCATGTATTTTGCCGAGATAGACGTCTACACGGACTTGTGCGTGTTTTATAGGTATTTCGGGAGATTTAGGAGCAAAACGATACGTTTGAGGATCGTTCATCTAGATGACACACCCTCGGACTCATTAGGACACAAGTTAAAGGCTAAGGAGGACTCATGGAGCCTTGCCAACACTTGCCATGCACCAAACCACAGCTTAATGATCCAAGGCGAAGTTTTTGCACAGAATCACGGTTCTCTGACACTCCACGGCCGTGGAATCAACCGTGGATTTTGCCAGATTCTTGTGACAGCTGTGCCACGACTCTCATGGCCAGCTCATGCAAGTTTGTTATAAAAGTGGTCCTTCATGGACTGTGAGAGGCAGCTGGGAGTTTGGAGCAGCTCATCCATTATCCATTTCTCTCTAACAAGAAATATTCTCTCAACAAGAAGTTTTTCTAGGAAGGAAAGTGTCAAAGAGAAGAAGAAGAGCTCCATTGAAGAGGAGGAGAAGAACACATACCATCACCACACTTGATAGTTTTGTAGTGAAGGGACCCGGATTTTATTTCTAAGAGTTGTATGAATCATTGAACCTTCCTTTGGAAGGATTGTAAGTTGTTCTAATTCTATTTTCAGCTTGGTTTTGTTTTAGTTCACTTGTCCATCTCTTTTCCTTCATTATCTTGCAATGGATGTTATGATTTTATGTTTGGTTGTTTCGATTTCTATTATGAACGTTGTAGGCTAAATTGATGTGGTTCTAGGGTAAGGAAAGGATGGTTATGGCTAGGGCTATGATAGGACGGACTTAGATTTACCTTTGGATGACTTGTGTTTATGAACGTAGCTGCTGTTAGAAATCACGGGTAGTTCTTGTCTGACCACGGACGTGGTTTAGGTATAACAAACCGTGATTTTCCCTGGTTCGAAGGATCTTGCCTTAGATCTATAGAATGTTGAAATCCTAAGAGTTTGTTGAGTTTAACCTACCCTAGGGTAACCTAGTGTAGTAACTAAGTGTTAGGAGAGACTTACCCGGTAATCCTTGCTCTTAGATTCTAAAGATAACAAACCTTAGGTAGTGGTGAGCCTAATAAGCCGCCATTGGATTAGATGTGCTAGGATAGTTGTTTAGGACTTTCCTTTCCAAGACCTACCCGGTAAGGATAGGTTAGACCCCTAATTAACAAATCCGGTTTCTGTAGAATTCCTACCCTTAGGTTCTTAGAGACTTACCGGTAATGAGACCTTAGGAGTGGACAAGTTGGACCATGAGACCTACCCGGTAATTGATCCCAATTTAGAAACACTTAATCCCAACATATCATAGTTAATCCAAGAAATAAATAGATAACTTGAGTCCTATGTCATAACCGGAACTTCCAACCCCTAGAATCCGTCTTTTCTTTCTTTGATCATCACCTTGTTTAACTTGCTTATTTGTGTTGATTCTTAGTTTAGTTTGATTGTTTACTTTGCATGAATTGAGATCTTTGATTGATCACCAAAAAAAACAACCAAAAACATTTGAGATTTTCTTTTCTTTATTTCCTTCTTTTCTTTCAACCTAGATCTTTACTAAATTCAATCACAATTCGAATCAATTTCACCTTAGTCTTTGTGTTTGACCTCGGAATACTAACCCTTCTACAAACGTCCCGTACACTGCGGGTTTCGCTAGGTAGTTAGGAATTAGTTCGAGTTATAAATTTAAAACCCATTTGCGCATCACGATCTTAGCGTAACAAGTTTTTGGCGCCGTTGCCGGGGACTAGGTCTAGATTGAGTCTATTTTGTGATTGATTATTAGTGTAGATCTTTCTTGTTGCTTTTGATCTCTTTTTGGTTTGTGTCTTTGCTTTTCAAGACATCTATTACTCTTTAGGTGTATGCGACGATCTCGTGGCAAGGATTTAGCTCCATTCGATCCCGAACCGGAGAAAACCCTTCAATCTAGATCCAAGAGCATCCGAAAAGAGAAAGAGATGGCCGGTAGAAACCTCCAAGCTGAGTTGGATGAAGCCTTAGAGCAAATAAGGCTAAGAGATGAGCTCTTGGAGGAAGAAAGGAGACTTGCCAATGAGAGGCAAGAGGAAACTAGGAGGGAGATTGAGGAGATTAGGCAAGCTCTTGTTCAAGGAGAGCTTAATCGCCGACAACCTCCACCTCCTCCACCACAACCGCAGTCGGCGGCTAATATTAGGGTTGCACCCATTGCCATTGAAGAGCCACAAACCCTAGGGAGGCGTATGGATCCGGCACAAAGAGCACACCGTCCGGGTGTGAACTTAGGAGATCCCGCATCCCACAACTATGAGCTCCGCCCTCAAGTTCTACAAATGATCCGGCATAATCAATTTGGAGGGATGGAAGGATAGTCTCCTCATCAACATTTGATGAATTATGAGATCTTGATGGAGACTCTTAGACCGCCAAGATTGGAGAGCAACAACCATAAGCTTAGGGCTTTTTCCTTCTCTCTTAAGGATAAGGCTTTAGCTTGGTATCAATCTATTCCACAAGGGTGAGTCGGTACTTGGAGGAGATCACAACCGAGTTTTTGACTAAGTTCTTCCCACCTTCCAAGACTACCGAGTTAAGAGGGAAGATCAATGCCTTCGTGATGAAGGATAGAGAGAGTTTGTTCAAGTCTTGGGAGAGGTTCAAAGATCTTCTCCTTGATTGTCCACACCATGGCATACCGAAAATTGAGCTATTGGAGATCTACTTCAAGGGACTTGATGAAGATAGCCAATTCAAGCTCCAATCTCTTTCCGGTGGGACATTTATGGAGAAGCATGTAGATGAAGCTTGGGAGTTTGTGGAGAAACAAGCTCTAGTGATTGAGAAATACTCCCATAGGAAGAGTGAAGGAAGAAAGGCGGGAGCATATGAGGTGAGTGAAGTCACCATGAGCAATTTCAAGCTTGACGCCATCAACAACGAGTTGAAGTCCTTGAGGGAGTTGTGTACTACAACTTTGAAGAACCAAGCAACTCCTCAAGTGTTTCCACAAGCCAACTTGTCTTCCAAGGAGGAGGATGTGAATTATATGGGAAGAGGCAACTTCAACAATCACCAAGGCCCAAGGAGTTTTAACAACAACCGGCAATTCAACAATTACCGGCCCAACCACAACCATCCCGGATTTTCTTACTCTAACCCGGATGGAGCCTTGAACCCGTCCTCCTCCACAAGCACAACACCACCATCAAGAGCTTCACAAGAACCTCCACCCGGATTTACTCAACCTCCAAAGGATAGAACCGAAATAATGTTTGAGCAATTGCTTGGAAGGTTGAGTGGTCTTGAGAGCACGGTGACTTCAATCTCTAAAGCTCAAAAAGTTTTGGAAGCACAAGTGTTCCAAAAAGCGGCTGAAGCCCATAGAGATCCGGGAAAGCTTCCCGGAAGAACCGAAGACAACCCAAGAGGCCAAGTGTTGGCTATCACAACAAGGAGTGGGTTGAGTATGAAAGATCCTTTGCCCAAGGATAATGCTAAGGGAAAGCAAGTAGTGGTAGAAGAGGGAAGGTTGCAAGAAGATGGAAGCAAGAGCAAGGATGTAGAGCCAACCTATGTGGCACCGCCTCCATACAAGCCACCACTACCGTTCCCATAATCAAGAGCAAGAGCTCGTTTGGACAATCACTTTGGTAAGTTCCTTGAACTAATGTCCAAATTACATATTAACATTCCGATCATGGATGTCATTTTAGGAATGCCGGCATATGGCAAGTTTTTGAAAGAGATACTCTCCAACAAAAGGAAGTTGGAGGAGTATGGGGAGATAAGAATGACCAAGCGATCCTCGGAATTGATCCAAACAATGAAGGAGGAGATGCCTCCCAAGCTAAGAGATCCGGGCTCTTTTTGTGTCCCAATAGGAGTGGGAGATGTGAAGTACGAGGCCCTTTGTGATCTTGGAGCGAGTGTAAGCATCATACCGCTTGCACTTTGCAACAAGGTTGGGCTAGGAGAGCCGAAACCGGTCAAGATGACCGTCTACATGGCGGATCGTTCTATCACTCATCCGGTTGGGATCCTAGAAGACATCCCGGTGCAACTAGGAGGATTCTATGTGCCAATTGATTTTGTAGTCTTGGACATTCCGGCGGATTATCCGGTTCCCATCATCTTAGGAAGACCCTTCCTAGCCACCTCCGGATGCCTAGTGGATTGCAAGAATGGAACTCTCTCCTTCAACATTGGAGAAGAGAACGTCAAGTTCAAGTTATCCACAATGACGAAAGGGTCAGCCCTTGATGAAGATCTCTTCAACATAGTCGAGCAAGCGGAATCTAGGGAAATTGTGAGCTCGATCTTGATCAAAGATCCCTTGGATAAGGTTCTTACCTTAAGTATGATGGAGGAAGGTGTTGAGGAGGCCTACAATGAAGAGATCAAGGCCTTGGAATCATTGGAAGAGGAGCCAAGAGTTGGATTTGAAAGCCACGAAGAGGTGTTGAACAGCTGCAGGTTCCACGGTCGAAATTTAAGTTCCACGGCCGTC